>OZ022308.1:9628710-11085710 GCA_963989215.1 Hedychridium roseum
ACGGGTGATCACCCCGGTAAATGAGATCGGAGTGCTTTCAATCAATCCGTTCCGGTACATCCCCTTTATCGTGGACTCTCGATAGTCGTCGGCAGTATCTGCAGATTAATGTCGTCGGGGCTGTACTGGACATGCCAAGCCAGGCGGCAGCTTGATAGCGAACGTCGGGGGAGGGGCGGTTATAGGACGAGTGTGATTCGACCGAGTCGAAACGCTGCTAGGGACTCGTGCTGCATCGATCTTCCGCGTCTGAATCGCCGGCCAGGATCAGAAGGGGGACTTGCCCGCTGACCTCGAGCGTGACCGCCGGACCTTAGCCCCGTACAAACGGTCTACTAATTCTTATCTCCCTAAGAAAGCCCCATTGCCAACCGTGCGCCGACGGCACGTTTCTCAAGATACACCGTCCACGTCGATAAAGGCACGACCGCCCCTTCACTTGGCCGTTTTACCCTATGAATATGAGTTCCCCCGCTGATACAGCGATAAGCCAACGCGAGCAAATTAAAACGACTCAACGGCAAAGATCTAACTTCGTGCAAGCTACGCGGTTTCGCGTGGGACGTTGTTTTCTTCGATCGAGTTCTTGACCTTTCGCCCCGGAGTCAAAGGAATTTTTCCCTCTCTCATGAATAGCTGTAAAATATTTGAAGCCAGCAATTGCCGGATCCCACGGTTGAATTACTATCTTGAGGGAAAATTCCAGCTTTTAAGGGTGCCCCCGCGATAGCGAGGGACTTTGACTGCGGTTCTTTCCGGTTGGCTGGGCCATGAGGGGGCGGCAAAGCAGGATCGTAGGATCCGTCTTGTCCGAATGCCGCGGATATCGTTCGATCGCCGAGCTTTCCCCGACGTTCCCCGTCAAAATTGGAATTCCGGCAATAGCTGCGGACCGATGATCGACCGGCGGGGTGCGTATAATGTCCCCCACCTCTCTAACCCCCCCTACCGGGTAAAGGGGATTCGCTTTGACGGGCAAAGAGACGAGCAGCCGGGGTTTCCCTTGAGCGCCGACGTCGACGACATCGACTCCCGGCGACGTCGAACGCCCCGCAGACGGGAATTCGACGAGCCCCGGCACGCTCGAACGCTCCCGGAAATTGAAGACGAATTTTCTCGGCGAATCGACTACGGCCCTGGGAATTCACCTTGGCGCCGGCGAAAATTGCAGTCGCGTGGCATTTCCACCGATCGTCCGCCATACCTATGCACACGGCCACACCAACGTCTAGGTACATGCACACCGGGCCCTGTTTACGTCACTTTCATCCGCGCACGAATGAGCGCGTAAAACCCTTTCGACGGGCTACTTCACTCGAAAAGCCAGTTTTTATGACCATTCTCAAGGGTTTCATCAAGGATTTACGTAGATTTTGTGCATTTCAATGGACCCATCAAAGGAAAGTGACTATCCCAATTTGCGTTACAAACGCACGAAAAAAGTTACAACCATTTATCCTCAGTTAACAGCTTTTCTTCGTAGCGTTAAATAAAACACTACTCTAGGGGTATGCAACGGAAATCATATTTCCCTTCAACGTTTTGCGTTTAAGTAGACCATTACTGCTACATAATTTTCCCGCTGAATCGGAATATATTTGCAGTAAAACGTTTGCACGGTGCCTGCAGCTGGAGAAAAGTAACATCGGGGCACATCTTTAAATAGAATGCACGGCCAATATGCATCTATTTTGTCGCCGTAATGGAGAAAATAAGTCGAGGGAATGTGTGCAGTCGTTCCGGCGAGGCGTTTGCATTCGTGCAATTTCCTGACGACTACCTACGCGGTGAGTAAAGACAGTAACCTTTATGCGGGGCCATAGCAATGGTTAGTACGTGCCCAGTAAATCTGCGAAGAGCTTTCCTATACGACAATGCTTACCGTGGATGTGCCGTAATAATTTCCCTCGTAGATATATACTCCCTCTCTTTATCGTCCTGTCGTTGTATTCATTTCATTTGCGTAAAAGGAGGGGTACTGTCGAAGCATAAAATGCACCTATTACCGTTTATTACCGCATCAATTGTTTTACGATACACTACCGAACGTAATTTTTACGTACACTGACGGTCCAAGTTTTATTATTCAGCGTGCGTAGCCGCGGTACGACAAACCAATCGGAAAAATATGCACGTAGATCATGCCGGTGTAGATTCTTCTTGCACGGGGACCATGCTGCTGGTGATGCTCTCCGGTCGATTGCATCTGAAAATCAGAAAAGGGTCCGCCGGGGGGAACACGTCGACGGGAACAACGGTGGGGACCGGGCGCGGGTGAGAGGGAGGGTAGTTTCCTCGGGGAGTTGCGATTCGTCGAATTGCAAGGACGTGGCTTGCGACGAAGGGGGGGGGAGGGGAGGGGACACCGGTTGGATCGTCTCCGGGAAATTAGGCTCCCGTAGTAAAAGCTAGCCGGGCGTTTCCAGCATCGATTTCCATCTACCAGTCGACCGTCTTCCATCGTCCGGTCACGTTCGGGGAATTACTTACCGACAGTTCGGCCAATTACCACGCCTCGCTGCTCTTGCTCCCTTTCCGTCTCCTTGCTCCTACTTTCTTTTGCGCCACGAGGCTGTCTCTTTTCATGCCTAACACGATGCCGCCAAATCGCCGGATTTTCCCGGGCCGCCGGGAAAAATTCCTCCCCTTTCCGAGGAGAACGGTTAATGCCCGTGTCGTCTTCCCCGTTCCGGGCATTAATCACCATATTTTCGACCGATCGAACAGTAGTCTTCCCACTCTCGTCGTCTGTCAATAAAACCCTCCTGCGAGCTTGTATTTCTCGTAAACTCGTTTATTCATCCCGTGTAATAAATGTGCCCTAAAAAAGGTATTCACCGGTTTACGTTTCAATGAATGACGGCGAATGTTAAGTGGAGTAAGCGCGCCAACTGGAGTACATGACTGTGCAAATTGATAAAGCAGCGTACGTGCGAAAGCCGATACGTGGGAGTAATTGCTTTTTAAGGAGCGGAGGTGCATAAGTAACGTTGACTTAAGCCGTCGTCAAGTACGGTGTTATCGCGGTTAATCGCAGTCACGATTCACGAGGCCGTGCTCCGAGGTACTTCGGAGAGCAAGATTGCGCGCTGAGAAAGGCCCGAGAACAGCGTTCTCGCATTAGTTAGATGGATCGTCATAATCATTTAGTTGGGCTGGATGGCTAGCAGCATAAAAGAAGCACGCCGCTAAGTAATAACGCAGAAGAAAAGAATTTACCAGCGAGATTCATCGGTTAGCTGACGTAATAAACGTTGACGATGTAAGCTAACAGTGGCAATTAACATCTACAAACCTTTTATCATTGACTTCGCACAATTACCGTCCACACTTCGGAAAATTAAACGGCGCAAAGTGGTAATAACTCACGAGGAAAACCGGGCCAAGGGTCGATAATTAAATGTACTTCGTAGTATAATCATTCATCAAGGTTAAAACAATAATAGCAAATATTATGTCCCGAGGGTTACTCGTTTGACTGGAATGTTTAATTACCAATGCTTTCGTATTTACCAGGCAATATGTCTAGGCAAATGATCGTCGCACTTACGGCTTATCGCGGTTAATCGCGGTCACGATTCTCGGCACCGTTCGCCAAGGCATTCGAGCGGGAGATTGCATAGCGCGTTTTCACGCCAGTTAGATGGATCGTCATAATCATTTAGCCGAGGTGGATGGCCCCCAGCACGGAGGTAACCCGCTAGCTTCCGCCGCTAAGTGATAAACTGATAACGCGTAACGTTCAGACGTAAGGCGACCAACTAACACCCTCTTTGTTCCTCACTTTCTCTTCATACATTACGCAGCAAACTGACGATTTAACCACAGACGAAATTCAGCCGAGTAGTAGTTAGAAAGCTACTTAGGTCCTCATCGGTTGAACTTTCATAAATTTCCTTTGCAATTTCCGCTCTCAATTTTGCCGCTATGCTGAGATTCGCGGTAACGGGAGTATCCGCCGCAGATTGCCGATGGTATATTCAACGGACGGTGCTATAGATTTGCCGAAAGTTTGATGAAGTTCACCAGCAAGCGTTGGACCCTCGCGAGATTGAGCGGTTGACGTTTTCGAGGGGTTCGAGAGTCCACGACGGTTCGTCATAATCGTTTAGGCAATGTGAACGGCCCGTCGTGACGTAGAGCCACCATTTGCCCGGTTCCGGCGTTAAGTGATAACGCGTTACGGTCGAACGTAAGGCGCCATTTCCGGGGCGACTAGCGGCAGGACGTTTCTCCAGATTAATCGCGCTAGATAAGAAGTTGATAACCCGTGGCTCTTTGAACGTCCTTCATGAGCGTGCCAACCCCTTCCCTCCCCACCACAGCTTTCCCTTCTTTTAACTTTTCTGTTTTTCCCTCGCGGCTTACCCCCACTCTTGGAGAACTTTTTCAATTCTGCAGATATGGCAAGGTGTAAGGCGACCCCCAACGCCCGGCAAAACCGAGTTAGCTGCGCGGAGACGCGCATAATTTCTCCTCCCAAACGGAAATTTGAGCGGAAGATCTCTTATCGGGACGAATCTCCGAGCGCCAGGAGTTAAGCGGACTTAACGAGAGACTTTCGGCTCCGTGCCGAATTCCCAGTTTACTGGACGAAGTGTCAGGAACTAGTTAATACTCGCTACGGAACGTTTGCCATTCCCCCTGAGAAGTACACTCTTCTGTATATCTTGTATTAATCTTCTTATGCCAGACTTACCGGGAAATTGATATAAGGGTTCACCTCGTATTCCAGTAAACTAGCGTGTCGTGCTGGTAAATAAATAACGTTACCTTATTAAGGCCACGTTATTCATGGACGCAGAATAAGAATATCTCGTCGTAGATTCTGTGCCTTTCAGCAATGAAATGTACAATTCGGTATTCTCGATAGCATCTTAGCCGTCTGGTTAGATTAACGGCCGGTTAATAGCCCGCCCTTATAGGGCTCGGTGAATTACGATTCCAGTGACGCCGTTTAAATTGCCGACGTTGATTCTGCGCTTTATCTCCGGGAATTTCGGACGGGGAGAATTTATTTGGCCGCGACGTCAGCAGATCGGTAACAGTAAATTAATTCTCAGCGGCGTTAAGGGTTCGCACGATGCCCTTCGGAACAAGGGACCGGGGGTATCCGGCCTGAAATGTAACTCCCGTGAAATCCATTCGCGCGGTATATTCGCGAGGTCGTACGGCACGTGGCACCCCTGGGAATAGTCCGGCTGCTCATTTACCATCCCCACATCCCCCCCTCCCCTCCCACTCCTTTCATACCCTCGTCCGATCCTCGGAGGCGTTCCTCAGCCGACGGCCTCAGGAGAGAACAGGCCCTAGTAGAACAGGACGGAGAGAAACGTATATGTAGAACCGGCAGACGAACAAAGAGAACTCCAGAAAGCCCTCATTGGAAGGGAGACGACTCCATTTCCAGGAATTCGCCGCGAAACGAGCAATCATCCTGCCGGGCGTCAAAGGATCTGCGATCATAGTGCGCCATTTAGCGGGGCTGTAACCGTCGTAATCCCCTAAATTGGGTCGTTAGCCGTGTTCAGCCCTTCCGAAAGTATAACACTGCCCAAATCACCTAGCTGCCTCGACATTTATCCGAGGAAGATTCTCCGATTCGGAACTTCGTTCGCGCGAAGGTGAATTCGGGAAATGAGTCATTGAAAAACTGCATCAACCGTTATCTCCGGCGCAGATAAGGATTCACTATTCTCCGGAAAATTCTACTCTTGACCGGTTCTGCAGGTGTCATCCCCCACGGAAAGTTTCGCAGGGGAATTCAAACGGCACGGTGTCAGCTAAACGAGCAGCCGTTTTAGATTGCGGTAAAACGGACGAACCTTCCGGATTCTGATTAAACACTGCCGCCCTTTACAGTCGTCAAAGAATGTGCAAACCAGTGGTCGAAGGCTTTAACTCAGTCACTGCATTTCGTTCCGCTGATCTAATTTAACCTATTACCTACATTTACAGACAATTCTAGACAAGAATTTGCAGAGAATTTTTACTCAAGAACTGACGTCTTCGTGGCAATAATTGAAATATTATATCGCTTTCCAAGAATCGTCGAAGTCATTTCATGAATGGAATCCGTATAAATAAAGCAATCACGTCGAACCGGTCGGTTCATCCTCGTCATTCAATCGTTTTCTCTATTTACTTGGCAAAAGTGATTTGCTCGTTTCCGTAAACCTACCGACTTCCCGTCAATTGCCGTGATTGCGTGAAATCAGATTTTCAAGGGTTCTTGCCGAGAACTGTTACGGAAGTTCGCCGATAAGAGGTGGATTACCTTAAGAAATGACGGAGAGTAGTCGAGGTTTTTGCGAAATCTCACGACGTGCGAATAAACGGCGAAGAATTTGGAACGATCGATGCAACAGCGTTGAGACAAAAGAAGGAAGTTTGTCCTGTCCAGTTACGCAATATTTTCCAATCAAATTGATCCGGAGACACGAGAACAATGTCGACGATGCAGTAAAAAATGTGAAACGTCTGTCACTTTGTTGTAGAATCTGAAATTCCTCAGTGAATAGTGTTTAAAAGTAGTTTGCATGTTTGAGAGATGGTGAATTTTGAGGCAAATATAAATGGCACTGATTTACACTGCAAATATTGATATTTTCATGGCAGTAAAATAAACCGTCTCTTGAATTTTCGTGAAATGGTAGCAATATTTTTGTGCCATCATAGATAGTAATATGATTGCTGTTGGCTAATACAAGAAATGGGTACATATGGACGAGTCGCTGGTATTGGAAAATGCGCTTCTCTCGAAAATAATACGTTGGCCGGAAACTCGTTTTCACGATATTCCACAATTTTTCCCTTTAATCTCCCGAGCGCATTTTCCACGCACACAGTATGGCAAAGGCACATCTGTTTACAGAATTATTGCGATCACACACGCCGACTGGCGGAAAGAGAAAACATTGTTCGTTAAATAGAGGGGATTTCACAAAAGAAATTCGTCAAAAGCGAATTTCCCAGGCTGGATTCTCCGGGGATAAAATGTTTCAGGAAATTCCTTCGACGGTATCGCACTTGTAAATATTCTATCGGCGATTGGACGGGCCACGGTGGGGCGAGTTAGATTTATCGAGCGTTAAATCCTTCGATTATCCGCCGTACCCTTCTGTTCTCGAAATTCCCGGGCAATCGGGGAAATGAAAGAAAAAATAAGAGTCGCTGGAAGAACGCGCGAAGGCGTCGTCCGGGATACTTTCATTATTCTAATGCCCGGTCCTGCCGAGCAGCGTCCCCGTCGTTTGCATCTTTCAAAGAGGGTGAAAGGGTGGAGAACCGGGGACCCCTCGTTAAATAAACAATTTAATTAAAGCTAACGGCCGAACCGACGACGCTGACGAGCTACGCAGGCGAAATAAAAGTTGGCCCTGTCGTCGCCTCATGGCCGACGGGGGCGGTGGGGGATGTGGAAGTGAGGGGGGAGGAGAGAATGCAGGGAAACCAACGGCAACGGCGCCGGCTGAGATCGTCTTCGGGGAATCCAAGCTGCATAGCGTTGATCCCCGTTGCCTTCTCATCATTATTTCAGGGTTATCGACGCCCCCAACTCCCCCCGGAATCCTCTCGTCCACCGTCCCATCTTCACTCGATCCACTTATGAGCTGAAAAGCGATTGCCCCTACGCCGGTAAATAATTCAAGCGAAACAGCAACTGCTTTGCGACATCGTAAATATGCAACACAGCACAATGGCCCTTTGTCACTTATTAACTATGAAAACGTTATTAATACGACAATTGTATATTGTTCTTTAAAGGCCAGCTTTCCTGTGTTTCGAAGGTCGATAACAACACGTTTTTATCTCGATTTCCACAATTTTTCTCGGTAAATTGATTTCCTTATTAAACACGTTGTTTCCGGCAACTCCTCTTCTCTTTTATTATCGCAAACGTGAGTGGGTAAAAAAGAATGAAATGGCAGAGGAACGTACGTGGTTTGCAAGTGTGTTTTAGTAAATCAAACTGCCAGCCGGTGTGCGAGGTACACTTCTGCCTACACTATTGCGGTGACTGCTTAATTGTGGCAAACATATCGCGGTAAAATTTACGGTCCGGTGCGTCCAGCGGTTACATTAATATTACAGCCACTGTATAACACAGTTTATAATGGGTTAACGGGGTTGAGGTAGTATCGTTGAACGTGGCTTCCCCGAAACCCTCATCGAAGTGGCCAGAAATGCTCGGCACTTTTGTTAAGCGACGAATAACGTTTATTCCATAAAAACTTGCTCGATTACTGTCACATATAACCAGGCAGAATTTCGCCAATTTATTCCCATGCTCTTTGATCGTGCCTTCTTCATTAACGTTCTACAACTTACGATTTAATAAGTTCGCCAATTTGCCTGGACAAAATGTTTCGATTAGACTCACAAATTACTTCCTGCCTGGAAATTGTGGCAAACTTTTGTATCAACTAAGTTCCCAATGAATCTATCGTAAAAACAGATGTTTGGGAATTCAGCAAGAATAATGTTTAAAAATTGATGTACTTATTGATTTAATCATATTTTTTATAAGAATGGATTTTGAGTGTTGTCGTACACTACGTAGTAAGGAAAAAGGAGGAGGGGTTGGATAAGCAGAGTGAGATTCCTTGGCTTCGGCGAGACTTAAAATTTTATTACCGTTTGGCACGGTGCGCCCTGGTATGGCGAAGAATTATGTAAACGTGTATACGTGCTCGGGGAGAGCTTTCGCCGGCTGGCACTCGATCGTCTCGGCAGATGTTTATTACGACTGTATTCTTTTTCATCTCGCACCGTTCTTATCGCCGGCGAAGTTTCCACACGTGCGAGCAGCACGGCGAAATTGAAAATAAAGGACTACGGAAACACGGGAAACTTGTCGACCGGTTAAACGATGAAATATCGTCCCGCGCCAGGAACCGAATGTCGGATAAAATAAGAATTCCATGTTAATCTATTAGAAATGCTTTAAAGGATTATTGGTATCGATTAGGCACGTGTGAAATTCTAACGATGCGTCAGACTTTGGAATGGTAGGAGTTGATTTTCGGTAGTTTACGTTTTAAGTAGTAGAAGCAATGATAAGTCAGACGCAGGAAAGGGGCTGGTTCTGTCGGTAAACGTGGCCGTTGTTTTCCACGTTCCTATTGGACTACGGAGCTGCAGACGAGGCAATAAAACCTCGAAGGAAAGGCGCCGACTGGGGAAGGAAAAACGAAGGAAGGCGCGAGGCCACGCGCGGAATTAAAAGAAAGGTCGACAGTTATGTAAACGAGTTTATGATGTGCTTAGAGAAATCGCCCTGCAGCTCGATCGTCTCGCCGGATGTTTACAACGACCGGCTCGCACCCGTTTCCCGTCGCTCCAGACTTCCCAGAACTAAGAGGGACAGTAAAATCCGGGAGAAGAAACTCCCTTGGAACAAAAGTTCCTCGGATAACGGTCGAACCAACGCTCCACGTGTTTCCTTGAAACGCAGATTCTTCCAACAATTTTCATACGTAGGCGTGTAAAGAAAATAGAAATGTCATGTCGATTTCCTACGATTTTTCCACGTCCTTCGTCGACTGATTTTCGTGTTAACTGACGTTTGATTTGATTAAAATCTATTCGTACGTTAATTAATATTAAATTTACTTTATCTTCTTTGCACTTTTTATGGTCGTTGTGGGATTTGACTTGCCTTTATTCTATTATTTGCACAGTTACCTGTAGGTGTAACTACTCGGCCCGATCGTCTGGCATTCATCCATTTAAATCGGCGCACTTATTTCTGTCGATTCGGTGTCGAGGAAAGCGCGAAAATCACGGAGCTTTTAGCGATGTGGGGGGATGGTGTGGGGATGTTTTCGTCCGATCAGGAAAGCCCGTATCGCGTCGGGGTTGAATGGCAGGCAATTCCACGTCAAAACGGTACGTTTCGGTGTCAGAACGATAATTCACGCCGCTGTTTTCCATGGCTTCGTATCGCAAACTGGCCGAATCGTGAAGCCTTAATTCACGAAATTCTCCATGTCTCGCTCTTTTTCGCGCCCCCCCTCCCCTCTTTCTCTCCCCCACCAGTGGTATCTACCCCTCTCCCCCGTCGTATGCACTTCTCCGTCCCTTCCCCCCCTGCGGTGCATGCAATCGCGATGCAACTGCCGGTAGCACTGGCATTCAAGTACGCACACAAACGCGCCAGGCCGTTCTGATAAATGACAAATGGATTCGATTTACTGATAAACCGGCGATAAATCACCAGTCCATTGTTTATCAACAAACCGGCCGTATTCGGGACAGCGGTGATTCTTTTGTCGGATTGCACATTTTTTTCCGTCCTCTTTTAACGCGCCCGTCTCCATTTCTCCCTTTGCCCTCCCCTCCTCACCCCCTCAGCGCGTCTCTCCATTTTACTTTCCACCACCGTTATTAACCGTATCTGTCTGCCCCGGTGTGACAGTGATTGTTTCACCGGATTATTTGTTTCTCTTCGTCCCGGTTTCGACCCTACCCCCTTTCCCGTTCCTCTCCTTACTTGCTGCGTCTCGCTCGCACCCTTTCCGTTCCTCGTCTTCTTTCGTTCTCTTCCTTTTTTTAATTCCCCCCGCGCTCGTTACGAAGTACGAGAGCAGGGGAGGTTGTCTCGTGGTATTACGAAGTCAACCCCTCGGCGAAGCATCCGTCCCTGGCGTCGACAACCAAATGGGAATTTATGGCGGGGCCACGCCGCGGGGGCTTGGTTTTGTTTTGTCACGGCTATATCGGCACTGCGACTGCCAAAAATTACGAGTCCCCGAATCTCCGGCGACGTACACCCGCGGAGATTTAAACGGCCCAAAGCCGCAGGCTATTAAATACCGTTTTATCGGAAATGCCACTGCAGCGTTGCGCAGCCACTTGTAAATCCAGCCAAATTCCTCAGCTGTTTAGCACCAATGACATATCGCTCATGCATCGCAATCCATTAGGAATTAATGATAAATTACGAAAAATTCAAAGGGTCCAATGTAAACCATTCACTTTTCACCTGTTTAATGCAAAAACATTATTTCTTCCCGAGGCAATGCTTTCTCGTGTGACCTTTCTTTAGTAACGAAGAACACAAATGCGAGGTAATTCGGGGAGATTCCTGATGGCCATAAATTCAAAGCTTCGAAGAAACGAAGAAGACGAATAGAGGGAGGGGAATATCGTTGCCAACAAAGTTAGCGAGAAATCGCAGCGGAATTGTCCGAACGCGTAAAAGGCTGTCCGGGCGAATCGGCCAACGCATTAAATTACATTTCCATTAGGCGGCGGTCGCGCGATCGCCCGCCGGGATTTATGAACGACCGGAAGGCAGGCAGGAGGGGGTGGGGGGTCGGGGGTCGGGGGGGGGCTTTGTTTTTGCGCGAACCGTATATAACCGAGTCTCGCCGGTAATCGGCATCTGCCGGCGTTAAAACTGCCGCTCCGCTTCATCGGCATCTGCGAGCGATATTCGCGGGCGTTCTGCCAATATTTTCGGCGCGGTTTCTGCAAAACAGCGCGGATAAAGCCGCAGGACTGACAGTCCGCGTAATCGACAGCGGCGTACCGTATCAAAAACGACCATTGGCCCGCCGCGCCGACGCGCCAACAGTTTAATTGAATGCGAAAAAAAAGGGTATGTGCAACGCGACGATCTCATCCTGTTCATCTCGTTCCGATTACCGGATAGCTCGATTTCGATCCCCTCCCGGCTATACTTCTCCTCCTCGTAATTGCCGGGAAAATAAGTAGTTATTAAAAACGTTCCTAAGTGGTTTGCATGATTTATCTGTAAAAGTTCGTACCGTAAATGCAGATTAAGTATGCAGATATTGGTTTATATGAGTAGCGTATGTGGGCGCATCAAAAATTATAATTATCAGCGCATCAGGCGGGATTTCATGTAGGTGGACGTTAATGGTCGTTACGCGTGTGATACGAGTCTCTGGAGTGCGTTTTGAAATTTACTGTCAGTACGATGAATCATAGCGGCGAGCCTGTTTATTGCTTAGGGAGCCGGAGATAACGCGACGCTGTAGCTGACAGTTGATTTTGCAACAAATCCCTACGGTTTTACAAACGTCACGTAATTTCGCTGGAGGTAGAATAAAAATGTACGACCCCTTAATGCATTGTATAACACGTGAAAAAGAGAATAAAGCGAAAAAGAAGATAATTGATACGACGAACACGGGAAATATAATAGGAAGGAAGTAATACCGGTATTTTCTTATTCGTGAGGATAGATTTCATAGCTTGTTGTCGATGGGAAATGTTAACAGGTATTTGCTGGTGATATTTGCTAGTAGTAAAGGTTAGCTTTGTTCAGACAGAAGGAAAGTCCGACATAAGATCTATTCCACGAAGAGAATTTCTGTTCTCGACAGTAGTTAGGATCATTGTCCTGCCAGACAATGCCGTAAGATTAGGTACGGTATCGTGTATCATCGTGCTTTAAGCCCCGTCAAAGTCCACAGGAAGTAACGACCGCACAAAAAAGTCCGCTCTCCCGCGGAACAGCCAGTCACTTTTGCGATATATCAAAGTCAGGGAAATTCGCCGTAAGTGTTGGAGGGACCAAACGAAAAAGTAAGGGTCGACCGTGCCTACTGGAATAATTTTATTAAAATTCCCTGGACTTTAGCAGCGAGAAAATGTTGATACCGTCATACCCAGGTACTTCGCGTTCTTTGCATACCTGAGAACTTGTTGGCCAATATACTTCGACGTACCAATCGCAAGGACGAAAAGGAAGTTTAATTTTTCGAACGCAGGCTAAGAGACTGTGTTACAACATTTCGCTGGATTTCCGTTCTTTTTATTTCGGTTAATACTTTAGCGGGTAGAAAAAAGCGTTTACAGAAATACTTGCATGGTAGGTTTATAAAAAAATATGCGAGGATAAAAATATACGTCCGCTCGTTTAACGCACAAAGGTAGCCCGGGGAAAACGAGATAAATACCGTAAAAGAGATAAAGGGGCTCGGGTGACTGCTATACATATATCTCTCATTAATGCTAAAACCTTTCTCACCTGCTGTCATAAAAACACGGTCGCGATGAAATACCCAGCGCCGAAATGAATGTTCGTTCCCCCCGCGAGAAAACGGGGGATACCCTCCGCAGATTCCCCGAAATAAAAGGGATCAGGTATTGAGGGCATTTTCAAAGTCATCATTCGCAGTCTTAGCGAGTGCCGCCCTGGTATTCGAATAAATAATGGCTCGTTCGTTGCGCATTATTCAGGGTCACGGGAAAAGGGGAAAAATTGCCGGAGGAGATTTCCATGCCTGCCTCTGCGGTTTTAATCCGTTTTATCGCAACGAACGCAGCCCTCGACGACCAACTTTCCGTGGCTAGTATCTCTCCCACGACTGCAGTTTCAATTTCCATTCAGAATATTCCGACAGATTTTAGTCGCACGTTTTTGTCCTCTAGGAATTCCTATCGCCGAATTGTTTCTTTACTTTTTATGTCTTCGAACAGGACGTAAAATGGGAAATCGGTTAGTTAAATCTGTCTAATCAGAGTTGGGTGTACAGAAGAATCGCTTATATGTGAATTATGTTTGGGTATTCATTCTACTTACGCAGTATCCCCTTCTAACACGTGACTGTGACGTAATTCGCGCAGGTAGGGGATTCGGTGGTAAGATACCTTCCCCCACAATCTACAATCTTGAAAAACCGCTGATTGGTTACGTACATTGGGCGGTTTGTTTTCATGACGTGTCTCAAGTGAATCCTAGAGGACATTGTCCTCAGTCTTCGCGGTGAACGCCTGATGGAAACATCGGCATTCGTGTTTGATATTTCGGTGACTTGTCGCGAGTTACCGCGAGTGTTAAGTGCAATTAGGCCATCGGAGGACACGAGTGGTCATCGAAAGACAGCAGTTGACTTTGTTGAACAACCCGGAGGACCAAAGAGACCCGAACTAACACACACGTCTGGCATTTCGACAAACATATTTCAAAGTGAGTACCTTACGTGCACATTTACATTTTACGACGTGCCGAACTCCATTAGGAAATGGCATTGGCGTTCCTGCCGGGGAACTCATACAAACACGACTCACGTGTCTCTCTTATTCCGTTTTCTGCACTATATTACCATGCTCCCTGGGAAATGTGTTGCGGCCGAAGAAAAGTGCGACCTTATTTCATTGTCAACTATCCCGTAATTCGAAGAATTCCTCCCAAGTTTTATTCCATAATTCAGCAAAAGCAATTCGCGCTGCATGAGTAAATAACAAGGTCGCCCAAGGCCAACTTATTTCGACCGACTAGTTTGCACGTTATGACGCTCCCACGGGAACCATGCATTCAAAATGTTTATCTACACGACATTGCCGTCGGGTCGTGAGATAATTGCTACGTCCAAATCATTTCTGTTCGCATAGTTCTAAGCAAAATCGCCCACTGAATTGCGAACACCGGTCATAGTTTTCTATTTGGTATTACGGTATTAAGATTTTGTCGTAAATTTGCGTCGTTGAAGGATTTCGGGAAGATATTCCTCATTGTTTTTTGTCGTTTAAATCGCTTTCCGCTGAGCAAGGCGGTTCGAAGAATTTCTCCTAAGATTCGCGGGGCAAGTGGTTTGGCTCGTTTTAAAATTCGCTACACGGCCAAGTCGACGTTGTCCAGATTTTTGTGGAAAGTCGCGACGGCCAATTTTTCTCTCGCTCACGGCGAAACGATAAGAAGCCGGGTCAATGGTTTTCCGGGAGTTGGGACGCGAAACTTTATGATCTCGCTATGGTTAGACGACTGGGCTCGAATCATTTCTACGCCCGGCGACTGCCACGGCTACGCCCATCCGGCTGTAACTCACCTCAATGGAGTTTCGACTGCTGCGTTCAGCAAATGATCTGAGCCAACCGCCGAGAAGGGAAAAGATAGCGCGATCCATTCCTATAACATCGTATCCACCTTCCTCCGAATTTATGAAAACTTCTCAATTTACGAGCGACTTGGAAAAGACACCTTTTCTCATTACCAATGAATAAAAGGGATTGCTGGAAGAATGAAATATCGTCGTGGGCGACTTTGCTTAATTTCCTTTGATAATTCATGAAAATTGTTGGAATCGTCAGGAATGTCCCCGGTAAATTAGCAGTCGCATGACAATTAACCGTTTCGCGGACAGAGTGCGATCGAGGTAGGGAAACGAGTTGGACTGACGCTCCGGCGGAAGGAAGAATGTAATTGTGGGTTGGAACGAGCCACGCGGGAGCAATGAAAAGCCCGCAGACCGGAAGCATTGGCGGTTTTCGGCGGAAGACAAGGCAAACGAAGGAACAGAGAGAGATGGAGAGTCCCGGCTAACTCTAGCGGCATTTAATCGTCGAATCGTTTTTAATCCTCGCGCACGCCGGTCCATTGTTGCGAAGCTCCGCGCGGAAGGAAGAATCGTTCCGTTGCTTAATGCCCGTGTATGTCTCCCGGAAACCCCCCTTTTAAACTGGTGTCTCTGCCATGTCCTTCCTACCTTCTAAACTGCTGCGGCCAACCAAATGCAAAGGCCCAAACTACTAGTAGTTACGTACCTTTGTGTCCTTTTTTCTTCGTCCAAATTTATCTCAGTTTAATCGCAAGGTTAGGCAAAAGAGTTTTATTAAAATATTCTTATTCTTATTATTATTATCCTGGACTTGGGTAACTTCTTCCTAAATTTCTTAAAGGACAACTGATTATGGTTTCGTGCTTTGTTCATTAAAATGTTTGTTTTTTCATTAGATTTGTGATTGTAACGAGCCAGTCTTTCTTTATCCACGTGAATTTCCACGGCGACTCGAGTCTTGCCACTCGCAGGTTCCAGTCTATCCGTTCAGTGCCATTTCTTATTTGCTATTCACGCGTACGAGACGGCTGCCAGCGGAGGTTGGCGTGCACATTTTACTACGTGCAGTGATATAACCGTCCCCGTCCCTCGTCCCCCACCTCTCCCCGAGCCTCCCTTAACCGGTGCTGCGCTTTTATAAAGATAGCCGATAGCGGAAATGCAGCTGACACTGCAACAATAGTGTCGTATTCGCGGCGGTCTCTGCGAATGCATTATCCAGCAGTGCGTAACGCTTTATGGATAGCATTATTTCTCGCGGAAACGAATTTATATGCATTTCCACGGATTTATATGCTTCTGCCGACGGAGAAGGAGGGAGGGAGTCATTGTTGCAGCGGAATTTTCGGCCGGGAAACGCGCGGGGATTTATCGATTACGATAATTATTAAATAACGCGCGAGACACTGGGCAACGTTGGCGGATCATTCCGATGAAATGGAAATGAAGTCCCTCGCATTGTTCAACGATTTCTGCCACGAAAATGTTTCCCAATGTACAACCTTTGAAGGGAGTTGTGTTACCAGTATCAAATTCCTTTTTATCGGCACTCAGCTACAAATAAACCGACTGCATTTAACGTATGGTTTACCTTTGAATAAATTAGTCATCGATTAACCGGTTTCGTGATTAATGGCCTACAGTTTGGTAACTTTTGAGCGAAGAATATTGCACCGGTTCGTGGGAATATGCATCTGTTTACATAGCCAAAGCGAATATGATATGGCTATTATTGTAGCCCACGTAAATTGAATAAACCAGCGTAAATTTGTGCACGCGGTTAATTATTCAAAGCGGAGGTATCACCGACACTTTGAATACCGGACGATTGTCGTTTGAATGGACGGTAAGGCGTGTCGAAAAAATAGCGAGTTTCAGCGTATTCCGTAAGACTTTATCGTTTCGGGTCCTTCGTTTGAGTTCGTACGTATGTTTAATCCGAGGAACAGTGCCCGTGGGGCTGTTTTACCGGGCGGTAATCGACACTCGATTACGCGAGATCGCGTCCCCGGGGAAGCGGGGAGCGGCAGGGCAAGAAGGGAAAGAACTGTATCCCACTCGACGTTTTTTCCCCTAACAGCTGTTAGTGTCGTAGACAAAGGAGAGAGGCACGAGGATACAGAACCGGGCTTCGTAGTAGCTTTTAAAGTACCTGGCCGCAATAAAGTGGCAAGTCCTAATGGCTTTTCCAATATCTTGCCGGCGCGCGATGCAACGGGGAACCGCGGGGAAGAGGGGAGGGGAGGGAAAGACAGGAAGAGGACGGAGGAAGAAAGAGAGAACGAAAGAAAGGGGGGGTAGGGTTGGCTGAGAGTGTTTGGCGGAGAGGAACGAGGGGGTTAATTCAACTTCATAGTTTAGACCTCGTTCTGTATCTTCTCCGCCCTCCGGTTGCTCTACCACGCTATCATCCACGTCTTTCCGGGCCTTCTTCAAGGCTTTTTTTACCCCCCCCCCTCCCCCCGCGCGAAAAGTGTACTCTCCGCACCCCGCAGCTACGACCAACTCGAGAATCGGTAACGAAGCAACTTCCGATGAGAGGGGAATCTTCATTACTCCCACCACTGCCCTCCTCCTCCCCTACCTGGACTTTCCTACACGTGTGAACTTTCACGTGGAACAGTAAATTTAACAGACGACCTCCCCGGGCTGTTCACGCTGAATATCCCATTCGATTCTCTGACCATGAAAATCGTGACGTGGATCCTGATTTTCAAAATTTCTCCAACACGGAATTTTCGTCCGCCGTTTCGGATATCCAGGGTACAGTTGAGTTTTAGTGTTGTTTTGTACTCTATGTTCTCACCCTCGAAATAAATAGATTGCACTGGGTAATTAGATGATTCGAGTTTGCTGACGGGGCGCGTCGAGTTGCATGTGCGTCTACTAGCAAAGTGCATTAAAGTTTGACGATCCTTGCCGCCGTAAGTCACACCGTAAACAGCGGAAGGACAGGAGGAGAAGGGTCGACGATTAACCCCTAGCGACTGACCTATCGGGACGCGTGCACAATTGCATCACACGTATACATTATTATACGCGGCTCGGCAGATGCGTGCATTTGCCTATGCAAATGCTCGTGTCTCCTGGCTCGTGTGAATTTATGCATACGGCCGAGGCTCCGGGCAGAAATTACGTGCAGGAAGGACGACGTGTGATGCCTACCTGCGTGCCCTCCGCCCTTCGCACACCCCCCCGTCACTCCTCTTCCAGTTGCCGTCGACGTGTGCATATATCGAACGCCAACGATCGCAATCGCGACCTGCATTTTCCACTAACAGCCATCGAGTTCACCCGGAGAACGGAAACTCTCTTTTCTCCGAGTTTTTCTGCTCGCCACGCTGTTTACCGAGCTCGTTAATTAACCGAACGATACGTCCCACTAAATATTGCGGTGAATAAAACCGATCGGATTTTAGAAGGACCGGACGACGCGATCAAGCGTGATCGACCTGCTAATGGGATGAAAAGGGGAACTGGGACAGGTTGACACATGAAACGAAGCGCTGCAGCGCGACAGTCTGTCAATTTACTTTCAGAAATTATGGCCACTCAAAGTAATGAAGAGTCTCGGAAGTGTCGCTTTTGGAACAATGTACCTCGACACAATATAAACTATGTTACGCTATAAAAGTAAATATTACAAGAGATTCTCGTACGATAAACAGCAGAAATTTTAATGCAAGTAATTTTCGTAATGGAGAACAATCCTTCGCTTACTATATTACCCCTAAAGGGTTTTTCAAAATTATAGTAGACAAGGTAGTAACAAGCTCAGTCGTCGGGATTGAATGCCGGTAGCACAGAATTTAAAAAAATCGTACAAATGGAATGGACCGAGTTGATTTCTCCCTGTTTTTCGGTTCACACTGAACATCTCTGACTAGCCGCCCTGCTCGGCGGTAAATAATGTTCTTCGCGAACCACCGTCGCAAACTGTAGACATAAATCGCCATCTTATATCTCTTCGGGGAGTCCGCCGGATGCGGTTCGGACCAGCTTCCTCCTCTCCCCTCACCCCTCTCCCTCTCCTCCGACGTTCCAGCCGGCGCATTTCAGTCTGGCTTCTCCAGGCGATGTATACCGCAGGGCAACTTAAGGACTGGGCCGCATCTCAGCGGCCTTCCTCGAAGCTCGGCCTCCGCAGGTCGTCAACGATGCCATTAACGTAGTTTGCCCTAAGCACCGCAACGGCAACTCGATTCATTATAAAAACAAACCCATCTGCGCGCGAGGGCCTTCCTTCCCCAGCGAGGCAAAACCTGTTAAAACGAATTTTAGCTCCGTAAGCAGTTTTAAATTGCAGATTCTCGACTCTCACCGCGAGCCACGTCGAAAGGGAATCGAAAATTGCTAAACAGTTCTCGGGGAGTTGGCTTCTTAGCTCAGAAAGATTCTCAGAATCGACGTAAATGGTTGATCAGCTTGGTCCTTGGTGTTTGCTTTCGTCGGACTAATGAAATGCAGGACAGTGCGACGTAATCATGACGCTGTTAAATAATGTGTCACGCCTCACACGCATGCATGGCGCGTATGCATAATGCAGCCTGATAATCCGGAACCCAGTCGAGTAATTCTGCACTCCGATTCGATATCCCTCCGACTTCGTAGTCATTAGTGACCGTCAGAATCCGTCAATTAGCATACAAATTGGATCCGTGCAGTTTTTTCCGGTCCCGTTCTTATCAATGATCGTCATTAGCCAACCGTTCCGATACGTTTAATGATTTTACTTCGAAAGAATTGACGAACGACTTTGAAATTTTTCGTACCTTGATCTCGATCATTTGGATCTTTTTCTGGGGAATATTTCGTGGGGGAAGTCATGCTAAGGGAGACGAATAATAGAAGGTCTGGTTTCCGTTCTCGCGTCATTGATCTAACGGTTCCTCGCCGATGGCAGAGTAAACACGATCTGAACTTTTGCCCAGGAGTCGCGGGAATTTTCGTAAGCCATTATTCACCGGCGCATTCCATATTCGTTTCTAGTCCCGGCGATTTTTTTGTCCCGCGCCAAAGTCCCCACTATTCATTTCCTGTTCTTTAGCCGAGCATTCGTCTCCATGTTCAGCAAATCCCGTCCCTCCCCCCGGCCCTTTTTTTCTCCACAGCCATCGCGTGTTCAGCTTCACCCGCCATTTCCCCCTGTCCCTTCACATATTCATCTGCACCCTCCATTTCCCACTTCTCGCCTCGCGACCACTTGGATTTACCCCCCTCGCCCCTCGTTTCCGGAGGGCGAGTTTCCTCCTCGTTTCGTCGTGCGTCGACCTCTCGTCCCGTTCGTTTCAATCCCCCGCCCCCTTGCGCTCCCCTGTCCGTCGCGTTGGTTCTCCACCCTCGTGGCATTTCTCGTGCCAGTTCTCTCGTCTCTTACCCCAGCCCAGCCCCTCCCAAACCCCTGGTCTCTCTCTCTCTCTCTCCTCACGTGGAAATGAGTTACATACGCGAGTCGACCGCGCAGGCACGAATTCCCCCGTTCCCCCGCGGTATTTCCGCCAGCAACGCCGGTTGCATAAGTCTCTTTATGCGTTACGAGGCCCGCAGTTGGCCGGTTTTATTCGCGGCGATGCTTCTTTCTAATGAGACGAGCGACCACGGCGCTCGAATGTTCCCCCGAAACGGCTTAATCACGATGATCCTCGGCATTGTCGTCCCTAAGGCCGTATCGTCGCGCGCGCTACGACCGATCCGGATAATTACCCGAGGCTCGCGTAAATAAACCATACTGCCTGACAAGTAGACTAGTTTGCCCCTAGCTTCTCGAAATGAATTGCGTCGACTGCACCGCGAAGCGCCGCGGCGACCGACTTCCGTCCGTTTTCTAGTTACGCGCAAATAAATCCCCAGCGAGCGTTTCCCCCTTGCGAAAGCGTTCCGGTTATCCTTAGCTCTCCGCGAGCCGAGTGAATCCATTTTTAGACGCTCGGGCAACGCGTCCAAGAACGTCCGTCAACCGGGTACACACTCGACGTATTCTATCCGCACCGCTTGCAAATAATCCTGTTTCAACGACTTTACGTCCCAGGTTTGAACTGCGCTTGAACCTGTCCGAGGAGTTAGAAAGAGTCGCATTCTTTGGCGAATCTTTCTCTCCTCACAATGGAAGAGCCGTGCTTTGCCGGTATAACGATTTTATAGGCAAACGCTAAACCGAAGAATGAAACTCGGCGAAGGGACACGCGTAACGGTCGTGTTGAAGGCGAACGTAACAATTTCGACGTCGTTTCGTAAGGTGTTTTGACGCTACATTTGCCGCGAAAGGCATTTCCCCGTGCAGGGAAACGCGATTACCCCGAGTTTTCGCTTTGACAAGGACTGAAAGCTTTAATAAACAACCTCGGGGAACTTTCTTCGATTCCAGCCGAGCGCCACGTTCGTCGCTCCGCACACATGCACCAGCAAATGCCTGCGTCTGTGTCAGTCGACCGACGACGAAGGTTTCCCCAGCATCTGTGTGTGTGTGTTTCTCTGTGTATATGTGTGCACCTTTGCACTCGCGGAAACAGAAATCCCCGGGTACGGCGGCATAAAGCTAACGGCGCATAATAACGTTGATTTACGTGCTTACAATGTATAACGAGGCGTATCGTATAATTTCCAGAGGCGGCGTCGACTAACGGCCCTGATATTTAACAAACTCTACCAACATTAGTACCTAAGTCGCGTTACAGGGAATATGTCTTCATTGGCCACGACGCAGACCCACTGCGACGATCGCTACCCGAGGAGTTAACAGAAATCTCCGGCATTCCACAAAACCGGACTATTTTATTCCAAAAGTCTTCTCATTAAATCGATCGCACCTCGTAAAAAATGATTCATTGTCCTTCATCCACAGAGGAAGAAATTCCCTTTACAAGTCATAAATAATTGTCCTGCAGTTCCTGAACATTCATTTTAATCGATCTCAACCTTTACTACTTTGGTCAATTTTTATTGTTTTCCTAGGATATATTTCTGGGTACAAGGTAGTTGGTAAAAAATGGTTAAAACGGTAGCAATTAGTCAGCCGTAATTAGCCCTGAAAGTATCGTGCTTGCCCGCATGGGAAATTTATTGAAAATGTTAGTAAGGTGGACATAAACATAGCGTGCGGATAATGTTGCGGATTTCTCATGACGATCTCGTCGGTTGAGAGGGGATTATTGCTCCTCTAGTGAAATAAATTAGCTGGATATTCGCGGCCATGTGCGTGTACTGCCGGAAGTGAACGATAACGGCAATTAACGTACGCGATGCTATCGTCCGACCAGGTGATGTCGACTGGCAATAACGATCGATGGTTTAATAAGTCGCGGCGCCATTGTAAATCGATCACCTCGATCTAACTTGGATCGCTCACCTTCACCGGACTTTGAAGTGTTATACAATTCAGCGAAATTTTAAAGCCAACCTTAAATCGAAGTCAACCTCGATCCCTCATCGCGCCCATTTAAAATTCCGTACTCCGCAAAGTGAATGAAATTTCTCTTTAAAAAACCCAATCCCGAGAACTGCCGCGTGACAGGTAGTTTTATTTTCCGGTGAAATGTTTTCTTGGGTCGTGCTGGTCGCGACGGTATTACATCCGGAATTGAGGCACGTACACAGTTTGGTCGGGGAAATCAGGTAGGAATAACGATAAACGTAGCTGCGCGTTCACCGCGGAAAGCGGACTCCAACGTCGGCCTGAAGTCCGAGTCGGTTGTAATAACGGGCGCACGTGCGACTGTCGTAAATATTTCTTATTGAGAAGGCCGACGTTGCGCTCGGCTGAAAGCGGCCAGCTAACACCTGTCACCGATGCTACATCTCAGAACGTGCCGCTGATCGTTCCATATACTCCAACTTCCGGCAGTCCCCGAGAAACTCGGACCGAAATCCCGCGGGAAATGGCCGGATCGTTGTAACTCGTGAACAAAGACTATTGGACAATTTCGAACAAACAATTCCGTATGCACAATTGCCTACTCGTATTACAGAATTCTCGTGCTCGGCGGGTTTGCGTTTAATGGACAGTGTGACAGCGCGTAAGAAATTATTGGCACGCATTGGCTGCATTACTCGTGGTCGAATTGCCGGAAAAAAACGTGCGGCAATGGACACAGACGTTTTTCCCGATAGCCTCGTGGGAACTGGAATGCGCCGATTAAAATGCACCGGAGGGCAGTTTTATTGGCCAGAGCAGGACGCCACTTCCGGTGCGTGTAATTCGTTGCAGGTGCACGCGTCCGCGGCGAATTTTACGGGGCAATGAGGCGCGATATCGCCAAGCCGATCCTTGGCGACCCGTTAAAACGGCGGATAACGTTGCCGTGTCCCGCGGAGGACGAGACACGTGTTTCCCGGGCAAAGTACGCTCGTAAATCCCACGCCATATAAGCGCCGAATCGTCCTCCAAGTTTCCTCGTTCGACGCTTCCCGTACGGATTTCGCGGGCGCCCGAGTTCCTACGCGAATATATCAGAATGAAATATATCTCCGGGAGCGTTGCACCTTCCAACGGATTTCCCGCCCGTCTTACCCCTCAGAAATAATCGTACTTCACGGTTTTATGCGTTTCGTGCGATTAACAAGAATCTCACAAGTTTCTCGACTTGCGCGAATCTAATATAAGTCGTCATACTTTTTATTTTCCTCCGTTCACGTCGAACGGTTTTAAACAATAGGCCAGGCTAGGAAATGTAGAAACATGGGTATCGTTAGTACGAAATTGTAATGGGTTTTATTCGTACGGACAAGTTCGGTGAATTCGGTAAATAATTATCGAAATCAAACGGATCGTTGGATGCAAATTTCGAAGCTTTAATTAAAACGTTGTCGGGGAAGGTGGTCATTTCATAAATTGATAATTCAAAATGATATAATTCAGTTGTATTTAGCAGAACATGGTACTGATTTAATGTATCGAAAAAGTTCATGCACGTACATGAAGTTTGAATGGCACGAAAATCGAAATAATTTCAATAAAGACTTTATCTTAATTTGCATATTTCTCATGTTCGTTAATTAATATAACTGAATGAATCTTGTATTTTTCATTGCTAAAAGTGGTAGAAGCTAAATCCACGTTTGAATAACGTCATTAATCCCAAGTTTAATTTATTAAAAGTTTCATTCGAGCGACGGAATTGTTGAATTTCGACACTTAGGAGGACGGGTTGACATTCTAATCATTCCCAGAAGTCCCAACAGACCTTTCGGGTCTCGGGGGAATCGACTCGTGAAACAGATCGAACCGACGGTCGCTAGTTGCAGTTGACAAATTATAAGATTAATCGAGGCCGAGGGATTTCGGTCTCCCGGGATATCATCAATTATTTTTTTGCCACCAGCGGTCCAATTACGGACGAAGGAACCGAATATGTCGGCCTCTACCCGTGTCTAGGGTCCCTCAGTTAATGATACTTTTTTTCTCCTCTTGCACAACTCCGCGAGAAAAGAAACCGACAATAAACTTTCGCCCGAGTCCGCCAGAAGTTGCAGGACCTTCGCGAGACTTTTTATAATTCATCCAAGATCGCTACGTTGTCACTCGTTTGTAAATTATTTCCCTCGTCGTGCCCTTTGACCACGTGCTTTTCCCGTCCACTCGTCGAGCCTCGGACGCATTGTTCTTCCCCGGGGAATCTTTTCATCAAGTCGGAAAGTCCAAGCTTTTCCCGGGGCAACGACAACTTTCAGTCGCCATTAACGGGGCTATTCATTATCGCAGTTGCCTCGTCGCGCGATAAATTACCGCTGCCCCGGCGAAATCGGGAAAGGCAAGATGGTGTGGCAAGAGAGGGGAGGAGGGGAGGAGGGGTTGCCATTGGGCAAACAATGGCCGGTTCTCCCCGCGACAATATTTTCGGCTAGTTTCGCCGTCGGCGGGTTACGACGAAGAAGGAATCACTCCGAGATGCGCCAACTACCCTCATTCGCCTCTCCCCCCCCCCCTGCAGGCCCTGCGCACGTGCAAACTTCCGGCAAACTTTGACGGCGACCGCGAGTTTTAATCGCTTAACTTCGGACATATAAATTTCTCCCGCTTATCGGTCCCGTCCCTTGTCTCTCCCACTTTAGCGACCCTCATTCGTCTCTCTTCAGCCCTTCCATTGCTTCATCCCTCTGTCCTGCTTCTCTTGCATCCTTCAGCTTTACCCTCTACCCCTACCACTGACCCTTCCCTTCTCTTTCTCCTTGCATAAATTTCTCTTGCTTATTACCGTATTTTTTCTGTGCCTCTCTTGCTTCTGCCTCGTTCCTTTCTTTCCCTATTTCGTTGCATAAATTTCTACAATCTTTTCTCTTCCTACTTTTCGTGTCTTCGCATTCCACGTACGTTCTTTCGCACCTCTCTCCCTATCTTTCGTTCTCCACTTCTTTCTATTTTTTCAGGTTTCTCTTTCACACCCTTCGCCTTCGTTCTCTGCCTTCGTTCCTCGGACAATCTTCGTCCCCTCCCCAGGATTCTCCGGTCTCGGAAACGGCCGAATTCCGGGCGCGCCATCGATATTTCATAAAGCAGTTAGCTCTCGCACCGGCGCCGCTTTCCGGGCTCGGTCTGCCCGCTGGTATTCGCGAATATATTCCGCCGGGCGTTTTCGGACGTGCTTCAATATACATAAACCCGCCCTATCCGACCGGTTCATTTCCACGCTGTGTTTCTCAGTTGCCCACCATAGCCAGCCCCTATTCCTCATTTTCGCCGATCAACCATGGATTCAACGGGCTAAGACCAAATGCTACCCGATCTGTTTGCTCGTTCTTCTTCGCGTAGAATTTCCTCCAATCGGAGCAAAGTACAGGTACATTCTTGACGCATTGCATTTAACTAATTTTTACTCAAAAATTCGACGAAACAAAGTACTTTTCTTATCGGATTTCAATGATTACCCGAACGACTCTCCCTTTAGACCGTTTTTTTAGGTTCTTATGTGCCTGTATTCATGGGTTTTAATGAAACACGAGAATAAGAGGGGAAAAGGTCCCCGGGAAGGACTGGTGGGTGGATCAACAAGGGATGGCAAAAGGGGGACGTGCAATAAAGATGAGAATTCGTCCAGAGTCGGCCATAATTTCCACTCGAGCTGCGCGATCGAATGTCCAGTCGAGGGTGCCGGGGGTTGGGGTAACGGCCGGTTATGGGTTCGGCCGGAACCTGTGTTTCAGGGTCCACAAGGTAAAGGAGGGGGGGGGGAAGTTTGCAGAGGATCTCGAAGGGACCCTCGGGCAAGTTCTCCGCCGGCCAAAAAGTATCTCGAGAGGGTCGACACACGGCTCGGTAATTCCCGGCTGGCCGAAGGAAATTTGTACAGGCTTTTCGGCTGGACACGTCCGGCCAGTGCCTTTCACATCTAACCGCTTAGTCCTACCATTTCCACCCTTCCAGAAGTCCTTGGCCAGAGAGGACCCGGTGACACGTAGCTTTGGCAGAAACAAGCACAAGTTATGACAACGGGCCGAAGAGAGGGGAAACGAGAAACGACGGCACAGGGGAGCGGCCCACTGAAATAACGAAGGTAAATGTAAAAGTGGGACGGTGCCCGAAGAAAAATAGACCAAAGGACACCGGAAGGGCGGAGGTTAAAGAGCGTGAAGAAAAAGCCTCCTCCCATACCTATGGTATTTTATTTCGGCATAAATGTAAGAATCGGAGAAATAGAGAGGAAAATGATGGTTATCGGCCTTTACGCATTGTTGCCACGATTCACCCCATTTTTCACATTCATTTTACTTCCCTCATGACACCGTGTTTACTTTCTCATACGACATAAATTCGATCTATTCTACTGCAACGTTGACTAGACATCAAAAGGGTATCCCCTGTGTACCATGGGCATCAATTTCCCTTAACTTTAAGTCCGACAATGACGACGCGACAGATGAAGAGAACGAGAAGGTAGTTGAACGGGTAATATGTAGAACAGATAGGAAGATACGGGCGAGTTAAGGATATGCGATGGGACGAAAGAACGGTCGAAAAGCCAAAGTTACGCGGGTAAACGGGGAGAAACGGTGGCTGCTAAAGTTTCAGGAAGACGGAAATCGGAGAAGGTACACGGAGCCAAGTGATCGTCAAGTGTGCTGGTGGCAGAGGTGGGAGGGGGGAGAGCGTAGGGAGGAAAGGCGAGGAGGTCGAATAGACCGAGAGTGGCAAGAGTTACAGCAGCGACAGAGGCTCGACGGGGTAAGAAGTGGAGGGGGGAGGGGGGGACTCATATAATATATCCGCGGAAAGTACATATAGATAGAGAGATGGATATTGTTATTCTCTGGGTGGTAGGTATGAGTGGCGCCAGCTTGTCCTGACGTTCCACCCTCGTTTAAGGAATATGACGTATCCTCCACTTTGCCCACCCGCTGCACAAGTTCCGGATATAGCCGGTTTCTTCTTTGTCTAGCTCTCCGTTAGACTTCCTCTTCCCCTTCCCCAGGACGACATTCGTCCTGCCGTGCAGCGATCTACGCGACCGAAGGACCAGAGTTCCACGGGGCTAACGCTGTTTCGAAGTACTTTCCTACACGCATGGACCGTGAAGACAGCGGCTCACGGTCCACCATTGCCCGGGGAGCGGGGAAATAGACGGGGGAAGGGGAAGAGGAGGAAAAGACGGTACGGCGCATCCTTCTCGTCCTCCCACACCTTTTGCCCACTTCTGCGCCACTTTCCGCGAGACGATATTATTCACTGATCCTTGAAACCGAACTTCGAAACCGAACGTATTTTTCATCCGTCCGTGCATTCGTGGGAAGGCAGCTTATTCCGTGGGAATATCTTACTAGCGAATATCCTTCTCTCCCTCCTTCCTTCTCGCGTCTCCCTCCGATTTTTCTCTATCTTTCCTGAGGAAACGAATACCGCCGGGTCGTTCTATATCCGTATGAAAGTAACGCGGAATTTAAAAATGATTTTCTGCCCCGGCGCACGTGGATACGAATACTTTTGCCCCCCTTTTTTTATCGTCGATTCAAAGGACGCAGAAAGATCCACGCGTCCCTTTGAAATACGCTAATTACGCGTCAGTGCGTTCTTGGAATGCGATTCCTAAATGAATTCTTTTCAACGTACCGTCCTGCAAACGGCACAGAAAAAGTTAGTCGCGCGGGACAAAATTCAACAGATCGACCAGTCTGTTATTACGTCTTTGAACGGGACACATATACTCATTTTCAAGTAACTAAATAAATGTACCTCGAGTCGTGTGTAATTTGAATAACGATTGTTATAAACATTTCCATTGTTTTGCGTTTCATTGTGTCGCAAAAAAGGATTGATTTAATTGTATTTCGATTTGACCGTCGCATTAAGCGTTCTTTAGAGAGAAACTAAAAATGGCTACCGTTCAATATAAACCTGAATACCGCGGGAAACAGAAGCCAGTAGAACGTATACATTTGTAGTTTTGTGCACTCAATATTGTTATGTGAAAAATGAAAAACGGTTGGGTCGTATTGACAGGGATCCATCATTTGCACAGAGAATTCTGGTTTTTAACAAGACAGGATCGATAGGCGCTATTTTCGGTCCCTTTCGATGGACACAACTGCGTTTGGATACATCGGAATCCTGTTTCATTTGAAACTTGTTTACAGAACTACGATTGTATATTGCATGGAACGTACGAGCTTTTATGTAGTGGCCCACAGTATATCGGATTACGCGTTGGACTTGGCCGCACAAAGAAATATGAATATATTCCATTTTTGACGCATTCCATTTTCCGAAATTTCATTCGCTGAAATGAACCGACACGTGTGAACAAAAATACGGGGAAAAAGTCTGGCGAGTTTTACGGGCTTTTTATAATACTGACGATCTTAATCTCGTTATGCATGCGAGCGGGTTTTACGCGAAAAACATCGCAGAAACCCGACGATATCGTGCGAAAGAATTTTCCGAAGGCCAACGTGTGTGTATTCAGACGAATGGATATTTGTACTTAGCAAACGCGTGGCTTAGATAACCACGTAATTAGTTGTACGTGCCGATATGCGTGAAATGTATTACGTTGTACCCGAATAGAATATTATGTTACACTTCTAATTACGGTAGGTGCAATTATTACATTGCTGCACTACTACATTCTACGTAAAGGAGAAGTTACATCGGTGTATATTTAAAACATCGACGGTAGAAAAATACTAGAACGGGGAAAAGGGGAAATGATATTTCTGAGAAACGGATGTTCCTGTACGAAGAAGCGAAATGATTGCACGACGGGAAGTTTTGGATGGTCGAATTCCGAAGTTAAGTGCATACGCGGCAGAATTAATTCGCTGCTGGCCTGCCTTTTGGGTTTCGCTTAATTTAACTTGGGGTCGAAAGGCGTGGTGTCGTGTCGGCAAGCGACCTTTAATTTCGAACGGTTCGAGGCGGAGGTGAGCAAAGACCGGTCTGTCTCGTCTTTCGCAAACATCCGGTCCTCGTAATTAAGTCCTCGAGGGCCCCCGCGCAAATAAACGAATCCCCTTAGATGGAGGGCGTGGACGAGAGTCGACGGAGCAGATATGAAGAACCGGGGAGGGTGAGACGAGGAAGACGGAGCCAGGACGATTAAGACAAACCCGGGGACGGGCCCGGGGAGGAAGGAAACTGACGGTGAAAGTTGGCGCAAAAAGGAAGCAATCTGCGTGTCAGGATGAAGAGAATCACGAGCTAGGGAGAAAGAACTTTCCCTGCGAAACGAGAGGAGTCACGTCGGATGAAAATCCCGGCTGGGATGTCGTAGTTTATGGATCTCGTTAATACCGTCGGTTCATTGCGGACCAGGATTTTCCCCAGAATGCAAACCTACCGCGGCAGCAGTGCTTTCCTCGCGATAGATCTTCTATTTTCTCGGCATTCGTTCCCTTAATACCGTCGCGTTAATTAGCAATCACGCCAATTTACGATTACTGAATACTTTTACGTGTACTCAGCCAACTACCATGTTCGAATTATTACTTAACGTTTAGGCCTTAAGCTCGGAGGATTTTCTTTAGAAACGTATTGATTCTTAACTTTAGACCATTTCATTATCTTAATATTTGATTAATTTATCTTTGGACTCGTAAGATTTTCTGCAGCAGCCAATTGGAAGGTAAGGTGATAACTCTTCGGAGCACTCAGACAAGATTACTGTCTTGTCCCACTTATTTTTAGCATCAGTCATCCCCGAATGGCAATCGCGGGAATCTGTGCGCCAAGTGGAATGCCAGGATCTGAGATGGCAATGAAGTGCTAACTGCATTCCTCAGGTTCGGCGTCGTTGCGACGGGGTGCTCCTTATTGCCGCGATTACCATATTCCCCGTTGGCCCCTTTTGTGGAATCGCATTAAAACTGAATCCGACGACATTGTCCTCGGTAATGCTCCCTGCCCCCACCCCGGGAATTTTCAGCCTCATAGAAAGAAGAACCTTTTAAGCTCGTTTCGCCGAAATGGCATTACTTCCCGTCGGGGACAGTCCCGCGCTACTAAATGTAGAGAATCACATTAGACCTGACTTCGTATTCCCTTTCATGTGAATTACTTTGTCACACGACAAAAAACAGACCCGTTATTTTACGAGCAACTTACACGGAAATTATAAACCGCCTTCTCTCGGGGAAATTCCGAATTACGGCAGATGTTTTGCTAACGCACAGGACAGAGCGGTTAATTCGCCGAGAGGAATGCTTGTTACGGGGACAGTTCCTAACTTGTGACGATTTAAACTGAAACGAGTAATTCTTAATAACGCGCTAAAGCGGTACGAGTATTTGAAATTCTATTCCCTCGACGATGCAGTAGTTTGAAACGGCTGCATTACGGACGGTACAAGTGCAACGCGCCGAAAGTGCAGGATCCACAGGTACGGCCCGTTGTTCCTCCGTTTTCGGGCAACGCGTTACTTCCGCAAGACTAATTTTGCATCACCGTGATATCCGGTGGTGGACAGCGTCGGGCCAAACGTAGGGGCTGAAAGTCGAAGAGTTAACAGACCGGCCGGAAAGGGAATGTCAGAAGCTTATGCCTCGACTCAGCCCATCCGAGAATAGTTAGCGAGCTTCTTGCGTCTAGGCGGAAACTTTGCTCGACCATAAGAACTTCTTTCGGCTCGGCCGGCAAGTTTTGACGGGACACGAAAATAAGGAGAACCACGCGCAGTATCTGTTATTATCTCGCGTATTAGTGCACGGGCAATTCGTCCGTTCCCCCGAGGTTTCTCCATTGTCCGCGAGACCCTCGAAAACCTGGCGTTCCTCAAAAGCCATGCTAACCCGCACGAGGATCACATTGTTACCCAAAATGCAACCAGCCAGAACAATGCTCGGTCACGTGGTGTTCCGCTTAAGCGTCCTTCCTCTCGAGTAAAAATTTCATAAGAGCCGTAGACGTCGTTAAACGGTAGTTCGCGAATTTAGGTCCCTGTAAATGTAAAGGCAAAACAAAAACAGCTGCAATGGTGCGGATATCGCACAGCGTTCGATTAATATAAACTTTTCATTTTCCTTCAATTTTGATTCTTGGTCAAATTGATGTTTCTGCATCACCTTGGATATATTTAGCTTCGATAAATCTTTTTACGCAAACTTTGTTTATGGAATGGAATTGTCGATGCAGTACAATACAAACGATTAATACGTCAGTATCCGTTGGAGGAGATTCGCCGTCGGAAATAAACTTATCCGATAACGTTGAGAGTTATATCCTGCCAATCTAATAATCTCGATAAAACGAGAGCTCGGTAATTACTGGCATTTTCTGATTATTCGCCGGATGTGGCGGTTGAAACGCGGTTACCCTATTATCCACCCTTCCCCGGCTTTCCGTTCCGAGATTAAACGTAGATGCGAGACCACGGAAGTAGTTTACGCGTTAGGCAATTAATTACGTTGTACCCATTAAGAGTACACTATTGGCCCTACACGCGATTCTTCCCCGCGCCGATTGTTCTCCCACTCCTGAAATATTTATCGCTACAGCGGTGCGTGCCTTCCGGTGAACGTATACACCTACCCGAATTCCATGAAGAATGTACAAGCTAAAAGCGTGATACTTTTTTGTTTCAATTTTTATCGTACTTTTCTCGTAAATCATATACTCAGCTTGGTATTAAAGTTATCATGTTATTGACAGCGAGAGAGTGCTCTATTTTTTTCATGAGTGTCTATATTTGCCTGATTTACGTCATTGTTGCGAATTTTCAATGAAATAACGACATCGTAAATACGATTATCGTTGATAACGTGTATTGAGATTTGTTCCGACCCACTTTGCGTTTCTGGCTGGAGGGTGAATTTTCCAAAGCCATTGACGGGACGATAAACCGTGCAGTTACACGGCCAGTACCGGTTTTTACAATTGCCCGCTCGTCGAGTTTTCCGTTCTACGTGGACTCGGTGGCCGGTCGAATGTACGAATCGATTTTTCCTCGGTAAATCCGCATGCACCGTTGCTCGGCCAAGCCATTTCGGATAGTCGCGTTGCACGTCGATAGGACGAGGACGTTTTCAAAGACCGCGCGCGAGAATGGAGTCGATTCGGCCGCTACGCCCGTGAATATTAAATCCCATCCGGGCGAAATAATATTTTGCCAGACGGTCGCGCGATCGTGATCGGAATCACGAGAATTTCCGGTATTTCGGAGCGCCGGGGAAGCTCGTTTTTCTAACTACTCGCCGGCCGGAGCTCTTCAACGTTCTCTTCGAACTCCGAAACAAGGTGCTTTGTACGTCGAAATTGGACAGCCGTCAGTAGGCTCCTTTTGAGGATCGCACAATGAGCATTCATGAAGTTTTTCCTTCTTTGTGCCCGCGCGAAAAGCTCGCGCTGAAAGCCCCGAGTTAATTAGCGAAAGCGCGAAGGTGGGTCAACCGTTTGTCCTTGTTGGACAAGGACGAAAAACCGGCACGGCTGTGCCCGAGATTCTCGCGCCTCCCTCCCCCCTCCCATACTCTGTTCCCCTTCCTGTCTTTAGAGGTGTCGGATTTTTCACTGGTTTCAAACCCGTCCCGTTTGACCCGTGTACGGGCACGAGTTTTTTGGGGAAGAACAGTGGGCAAAAATTCGGTCCTCCCCAAAAACTAAATTACGATATCTCGACGCACGTGCACGGCGAATAATGGAATTTCCCGTGTGCAATTTTTTCTCGCGAATTCTCGAGCGTTTCCCCGGAAATTGGGTTATGGCCGATGTTTTGACTAATTATCGTTAAAATAGCGGTCCGGCGGTGTTGCTATAAGGCCGGGTCATTGTAGCTTAATGAGTGTTTAACGGGGCCTGTGTTATCCAGAGCCACGAGGCGCGCAATTAACGGGAGTATCGAGCGCTTTGACGGCTCCTCGGAATTATTAGGCATCGCGCTCAGGTGGTCCATTATGCGCTGGCCGACGAGGGAAGGTTTCGCAGGAGAGCGGCTTTAATCTGTCCATCAGGCGCGCAGTGACTCCGGAAACTCGGGCGGAAGTTGGCGCGCAACAGCAAAGGTTCTTAATAGAACCCTTCCGAACTTACTACTTTCCAACTTGCGCACAACACTTACCCCCCCTTAGCTTTCTTTTCCTTGTTCGCCTGCCTTTCTCTTTCGCTCCGTTAACCCCCTGCCTCGAAACTCCTCCTCGGCCTACCCTTTCGCGGCTCCGGTATAATCCGTCTTTTGAAGTCCTTGTTCCATAATTCATACGACCTTGCCCCCCCCCCCTCTCCTCTACGCTCGGCCCCTCACCGCGGAGTGCATCGTGCGTGGCGGCCGCGCAATCGAATTATGCACTTTGCCGCCATTAGTGCTCGTCGAAAGAGCTCGTTGCTGAAATCATTTGGACGTTCAGCCTCGTTGACAGGGGATTCTTTCGAGCCGTAGCGACGTTGCGAGGCTCACACGTTCTTTCTTTGAGTTTTCACCTTAGTTTTTCCCACTGGTGCTTTCTCTCTCGGTGTTAAGTGGCAGAAATTGAACAGCTTGGAGCGCACTTTATTCCACGATATAGGAGGAATACTCGATACGTTGATACGCCGGTAAATCTGTTCATTCAGCGATGCAGTACTATGCACTCGCTGCAAGCGAAGGAAGACGAGTTAAATTATTTTCCGCCCGGCGAAGCGTGTTCGATATCGAATGATGCAAGGCTACAAAAAACGGGCGCAATCCTCTCTCGCCTCGGATCCTCTGCTTTGCTCACTTTTCCCTAGTCTCGTCGTTTTTCCGTCCCCTCTTTCCCCCCGCCCCTCATACCCCTTTCACCGCGCTTCCCCTGCCAAACCACCGCTCCGTGGATTTTCATTTTCTTCAACCGTCACTTTCGTCCTTGCCAGCGCCGATTCTCTTGTCCCGCCCTCTTTTTCATTTTTTCTACCCTGCCGCTAATCAGTTTTCCGTCTTTTTCAGTCCGTTTCTTTCCCCGAATCTTGTCGGTATTCCTGCCGTTTCTCCGCTGCCCGCTGCACTCTGTCGCGTTCTCCCTCGTTTCTGTGCGCTCATTGTTCCCCACCCCCTTTCCCCGGGGCCTTGCCTCAGCCCTCGGACTCGACAACTTCGTATTCCGATTGAATCTCGGCTCGCAGTCGGCCCGCCGGCGATTTATCGGTTCCCGTCGACCAGCAGCTCTTCGTGTTCTCGCGCTTTCAACGCCCTGAAACCGTCCTAATTTTTTGCTTTACACCTTCTCCCTCCTTTCCCCACCGTTCCGAGATATTTTACACCGGGCCCGAAGTTTCCCGCCGTCTTGCACGATCGCCCGTTTCCATCCTGCTGGCTTTTTTACGCCCTTCTTAGAGATATACCCAGGCAAAGATTTACATTGCAGGCACGAGCCGTGGCCCAGAGTCGGCATTCGACATCATCTTTACGATGTCCTTCGGCCACGCCTGGTCAAATCGTTTCTACTCTACATTTACGAGCGGGACGGTTCCCCCCCTCCCCCCACCCCCACGCCGATCCGACGTCAGCTTTATTTTTGAATAGCGATATCGCCCGGCCCGCCGGACAGACCCGGGGAACGGGATAAACCGATGCCATCGATCCGCATAATTTACGCGGCTCGAACCACCGCGCATTCCTACACAGCAATTCTTGTGTGTTACCCGCTCAGCGACATATGCTAAGAATTACAATACTTTCGCCCCATCGACGTTTGCTCGGCCATCGATTCAATGAAACTAGACTTAATCAGTTTCGTATTTCGATGAATTTCATTCGTGGACGTCGATTTCATAAATTATCTGATTTTTACGACATATAGGAGAAAGGTTTTAATCATCGATTTTTCGCAAAACAGATTCTCATGACAAACAGATGCTGAGCATCGGGGCAATATTGCACGGCGAAATTGCATCTATAATGTAGAAAAATGAACGGCCCGTACGGTGATTTACATAGTTGTTCGGCGAATTTTTGCCGGGACCCGGTGAGCCGGAAAATTTGCCCCGACCCGCCGTGCCGCCCATAAATAAATTGCGTTAATGCGCGACGAACGTAAACGCGACGAATGTAAATCAGCGCAAGCGAACCGGTAGCCTTTGAACAGAATTATTCTCCCGTACGTTGAATTTTTTTTTTGCCCCGCGTTTATAATAAACACTGTCGGGTTTTGCGGGCCAAGTGAGGAGAAGCGAAGGGGGAATCGATAGGGTGAATGCCGTCACGCGATTCCCAGCGATACGTGGAGCCGCGTTTCCGTCGAGTTATCCGTTAGTCCGGGGGTGTTCGACAATGGATGCTGGGGGAAGAGGGGGGTGAGGGGGGGGGAATAGTTGCGCATCGGCGAGGTCACGTTACGAATAACATTTACGCCGAACTATTTGCTCGGCACCCTTGCGACCGACCGGGGCTTGGCCTGGCGGAGAGCTCGACGCGAGCTCGATGGGGGGAGAGAGGAGGGGGGAAGATGGGGTGAATTTCTCTCCATCCTCGCATCGCGCGTTGTGACCCCGCTGGCTGGTTGGGGGAAGAGCGAGAGGGGTCGCTCGGAGTTTGCCTACTTTCCGAGCGGGGAATCCCCCCCTCCCCCCCTCGTGGCTGTGATTCGCTTATCGCGAGAACACCGATTTCCGGAGTGGAAGTGGCGCTGCGTGTGCCAGAGGGGCAACGGCGGTGGTGGGCGATGAAGGGGGGGGGGGGGGGGGGGCGGTGGCAGTGGGAAACGTGGCTTTACCTCCCGCGGGAGATCGGGGTAGTTTCACCCTCGCGGGCCGGAAACTCCGCGGCGACGATCCTGGCCAACGGGGCCAACAGAGCGGGGGCGAGCGGCAGGGGGAGGTTTGTTCCGCAGCGAGTTTCCGGTGGTGCCAGGGGTGGGGGGAGGGGGGGGGAGGAAATAAAGATGGCAAGAAATCGCATGTCGTTCCGGTGGCACGGAGTTTCGTTGGGATAATTCGTCCCGCTACAAATTGCCTGGCGTGTGATACACATAGGCGCGCGACGCCGCGGGGAACGGCGGTTAAAACCGCAGTTTCCAACTAATCAGAGGACGACGGGTTATCCGACTGCGAGTTCCCCACGTCGCTAGTTGCCGGCTATCAGCCTGAGCCCTGCCAACGCCGACGTGCAAAGCGCTTATTCTGCCCTCGAGGGGGTCACGAAACACCGCCGCATGTAACGCTTTTGCGCGGATACCAAGAGTTTTTACCAAAGGCTTTGCAGTCGCGCCGAATTTTCGGCATTGCCTCTGCCGTTAGTCGATTCGTCTGTCGTCGGGATTCGTGCAAAGAGATAATTTCAAAAAGTACGTGCACCTCGCTGAACGTAGGTTTATTAGAATTTTTGCAGAATTTCAACGGCATTCGTTTACAACCGCCGACGAGAATGATCGAATTTCGTTGGATTGGATTTCACTGTGTGGATTGATATCAGGCATAGATCAATATTTCTATGCCCCCGGGCTGAAGTCCAGCAGTCTCACAGTTCCTCCGGGCTATATAAAAATTTTTCGCTCGTCAGGAGCAGACAACGTTGGAGCGGAAAAGCTGAAACTTTCTCGAATATTTTCCCAGGGAGATCATAGCTAGGCAGAAAAGTTGCAGTTTTCCCAGACTGTTCCGGATTTACTCGGACGACTAGAAAATACTCGCATGCCGGAATATGTCGGCAGATGTGCCGGGGGTATTATTAAATGACTTTTACAGAAATGTTCGTGCGCTGATATGTAACGATCTAATTTCACAAATTTCAACGAACTGTTGGCAACGGAGTTCCTTGAATTTTTTACTCAAAGTCTGTTGGCAAAGTGGATTTGAAAATAAGTTGAGGAGGCTCATTCGGTATTCAGTTTGAAAGTACTTTAGAGTTAGAAAGTGTATAACCATAGAATTTTATGGACATACTCAGTACTTATCCGCGAAGTACCCTATTGATTCGAACTCCGATATTGTGTTGTGTAACGTAGGACGCTATACGCTACAGTTTATGAGAGTGAATATAGAGTAGCGAAGACTTCTCGGGAACGATTCTCCACTTTCATCCCCCTCTTGACGTCGCGTTGAGCCACCCTTCTTTTTGCCCTTGGTCCCTCATTCGCCCATTCCTCCGGCGTTGTTCCGTCCTGATTTTTCTTTGGCCGTTACTCATTCTTGTCCTCCGTGCATATTCATGCGGGATCCATGCGCAGGCAATGGTGCACATTGCCGGGCCGCGCGGGCTAAACTCAGGGCGAGGGCATTTGAAGACGGTATTCGCGGGGATTCGAATTGCCAGCCATTCGGTCGACAATTGCAGGGAAGCCGCGATATAAAGCGCCTTAAGGGAGTCGTCTGCTCGTATCGCGGCCGCCTGCAGCGGTGGCGCGGGTCGCCGGGACTTAGGGGGGCTGGAGGGGGAGGGGGAGAGAGGGAGAAGACAGAAAAGGTGGTCGACGGCGCGTCGCTATCTTCGGCCAAGTTTCCGCCCGCGGTTTGGAAATTTCTTCATCGGATACGGTGGCGGGCATTAAGTCGAGATATAACCCGGCCGACTTCCACGAACTTCCTTATCCGTAGAAAAGTCTCCATAAAGATAAGAAGCGCAGGATGCCGATGATAACGAATGTCAAATATCTCCGCGGCGACTCGTAAACTTTCGGTCGACGTTTCAAAGTCTAAATATAACGAAGGAAATGCTCAACAGCCGAGCAAGAAAAGTCCATGTTTCCACGGTGTATCATCCCTTGGCTGCTTCAGAGTGAAGGGGGTAACGGGGGTTACGAGTTATCTGTAACTGGTGTCCTCGCAATATCAGCTTCGCGGCAAGAAAAACTGAGGGTACCTTGCGTAGTTCTCCGGTGGTAGGCGGCACTGACGGTCGAGGAAAGGAAGGAAGGAAAAGGGGGGGTGGTAGCACAGGGTGCTTTTTAAATTACGTGCGGACGAATGGAGCCGGTAGACTCTCGGCATATCCCCCCTCCCCTCCCCCTTCTTCCTCACCCGTCTCACCCGGTTCTCTCGATCTTCAGCCGCCTCGCTTTCCCTCCATCTTTTTTGATTTTTCATCCGACGAGCGATCTTCAACGAGGTGTTTTACGACGAGGAAGGGAACGGCAGCGCCGGATGGCGAGGTAAGAGGAGGACCGGCAAGGTTTTCGCGTCGTCTCGTCGCTCACTCGCTCGCTCGCTCGTTCGTTCGTTCGTTCCCTTCCTTCGCCATCGACGCTAGATTCTCGGCAGAACAGGACCGGCCGTGAACCTTCGTACCCGCTCGACCGTGTCTCACGTACTTCCACCGGCTGAAATGTCTTCGGAAGTGAATTTCACCGGCGCGACGGCAACGAACTCTGATGTGCACTCGCAGTCCCCCCCCCCCCCACCATCCCCCTCATCTGCTCCTTCAACTCACCCCTTGTATACTCGTTTTATCCGTGTTCCTTCGCTGTCCCGTATTCCACGGGATTTATGGCTGATCGTACTTCCGCCCCTAGGCGGATGTCTCTCTAATGCGCTCTTTACACGGCGAAAAGTAAACTGCACGGATTACAATTAAGGAGCTTTCGCTAGGTGCGCAATGCCAGATCAGCAGGGCAAACAACGCGATTCTTCAGACTTACGTGGATTAACCGCCGTTGATAGACACGAGGCTGGCGTATTTGCCGTAAAAAGGAAATAATGGACCGACAAGAAGAGGCCCGAAAAATGAAGGATTGCAAGAATAAGAAGAGAAGATTTATGCTATCGCCTTAAACAGGACTTTAAATAATCGTCTGTGAGGTAATTTTACACTCCCCCTTAGCTGAGAATAATTTCCTTCGCATTTGCCGTAATTTTATGCTAGAACCATAAGACGGAATTAAGGACAAGTGCGTAACTCTTGTGCGAAAGTTGTGTACATCTTTTGAGTACACGTGTAAAGCTGTCCCCCGAGTACATAGATTTGCCGGGTAGGTGTACCGACGTGCGCAACGGGGGCTTTTCATGCGCGTACCGTGTAGAAAGCGCCGGGTAACCGGCGGAAGTGCAGCTGTGTGCAAAAGTGCGAGGCTAGCGAGGCGAGAACGGATGGTACGGGCTCCTATTTTACGAGGGGCGGTCGCGCGATGACGACGCCAGTTTATTTGGCCGCGAACGAAAATAGGGCCGTGCGGCAGTTCACTTTACACCGTGCAAAAGCACCGCTCTCTCCATTCCGCGCCATTTGTAATGCCAGCCCTTCCCTTCAGCCCGCGAGTACGTATACATCTATGTAAGACCCCTATCGTCCAGGTATTCTTGGATTCTCATTGCTCAGCGAGCTGACCTTTAACGACGACCTGACCAAGGAAAAGACGCGACACGCACTCGACCCTTCTTCCCTTCCCTCGGAGGATTAGTTTACCCCGCGCGCAGAATCGATAGCCAACATCGAGATGGGGTGGAACGGACTGGCAAGTGGATTTATTCCTATTTGATCCACTTCGGTCAGAGGACCGAGAGGTGGCTTGGAACGCGAGAGTCGGATGTTGATCGACCGTATAAATATTTTTCCTTGCTCCCTTTGTCCCCTTGTCCCGATATATCTCGTGTCACCCTCGTCTCATAGCCCTATCTATTGGGAGATTTTAGTGCCGGTAAATCGATCTACCTTCAATGCGTCATTCAGCATCGAAGAATCCAAGGAGAATCTTGCAATGAAAAACTCGACGTAACGCGAGTGTTAATGGCAGAATCGACGATGTAGGGGAAACAGACCTTTGGGTTTGATGACGTCTAGCGCTAATTTCGTTTCGTGTAGACGATCGAACAAATCACGGACAGTTTTGAGTATTTTCGATTTACTGTAACCCTGCTTCCATGAAATCAACGGAACGTAAATGTTGCACTCGATCGACTGTTGAACCGCTCCTTTCTAATATCACGTGTCCTACTCTCTCTCTCTCTCTCTCTCTCTTTCGTCCTTTTCACTGCAGGAAATTCAGAAGCAAGCTACGCTTTCGCAAGCTAGTCTTCCCGTTCGTTACGTCTAGCAACTGGCTTACTCTCTGTGCGACGTGTTTTCGCGGTCCATCAGGCCAGCTGAACTCTCGTCACAGACGATCGCCGATTCGATTTCCCGTCAAATTACGAGAAGCAATTCAATTACGCGGGGATTCAGGTTCCTGTACACAGATTTCCTTAAAGCTCCAATCCTCCACCACGTGGACCGAATAACACCTTCAACGACGAACCAACTAACCCTCCTCGCAATCGACATTTTTATTTAGCTTCTGGGCCAAGGATTTCCCAAACCCGTGGGTTCTACAGTTCCAGAATTTCCTGTCTCGTCCCACGTGGAGCTTGGTATATATTTTCAACCCCCGGTCCGCAGATAGTAACCGGCAAAGAGATATCTCCGGGAGTTCCTAACGCACGTACACGCACACGGAAACACAGTGGCTGGTTTCCGGGCGATAAAATCCCCGGCGGCGGAGTAATACCGGTTGGTCCGCTCGGGAAGCCGGCGTATAACGTCTTTAAGATTTTCACGGCGTCGAGCCGCACTTGGAATGACTGCGTTGCATAGATTCACCTCGTTTCTCGCGTTCCCTTACGCTCGTAAAGGATATCACCGCACGACGCAATACTCGACTAGATTGCCTCGGCGAATAACCGAGTGAAAAACTCAAGAGACGTCTTTCCCCCCTGCGAAATTACACGAGTTGTGCGTCGACTTGTTTCCCCCTCGTTCCCTCGTCTCGAATGCCATTATTCCTTGCATCATTTTTCCTGTCCTCAGTTTAATTCTGTCCCCCTATCAGTTCCTCTTAGTCGCGTAATTACGGCCACGCCAAGACGTCGCTGTTTTATGGACAACTTATTCGCCATTTCGCCTTAATTACTCTTGATTTCGCGATGTTCCTTTCAAAAGGATCTTTCTGCGCGGAGGAGTTAACACGAATCCCCCAAGACCCGCATACACCGGCGGTTAATTAAGTTTTCTCGTGCGACAAGTTGCCGCGACAGCTTCGAATCGCGCGTAATTAAAACTTATTCTCCGCCACGATGTTCCAGTTCCGTCGGAGATTCGATATCGTCTGCTCACCGCACTCCTTCGAAGATCCCCTCACTGTTTTACGTGTCTTCAAAATACCCGACAAAATTAACCCCATTGTTCGATAATTCATCCACGTTCGAGCGTCCAAGCCAAGGCACCAAAGAATTCGTTGTCAATACTCGAGCTATCCTCTTGCCAGTCTTTTCTCTTTTACTGAATTGGAACATCGCTCCATTCAGCCCACTCTGAACTTACGTCTCCCTTCAACGTTTGCCCTCGGCCAGTTTTTTAAGTCGGACTCTAACAAAGAGTTCATTAACGAAATGCACGTCGCCTGAGGAATTTGCCTAGGTGACGATTAATTGATTCTACGTGTTGACGGGGGCGGGGCGGGGGGGGAGTGGGTTTTATGGGTTTATGCGGTGACTCGCTGGTCGGCGAAAGAGGCGTCAGTTCCGTGTCTTACCGTCGGCTAACATCCATTTGACAAACCGAGCTGAGAATTCACGAGGCCGCACGAAGACAGACGCCCGTACGAGCGTAGGAATTACGGGGGGAAGGGAAGGGAAGAGAAGGGAAGGGAAGGGGGCGAGGGTTACGGAGACGGAGAGAGAAAGATCCCAGAAGGACCGAAGCCGTCGGCTTATCCCCGTCGGTCTTTACGATCGATCGACAAGACATAAAATTTCTTGCGCCACGCCGACGAACTCGAACGAATGTTAAGGCCCGGCGGTCCATTTATTTTTCGGGATTTACATAAAACCGTATTCCACGGATCCTCGCGACCTGCCGAGACCCGACGGCCGTCCTTCAGACACCATGTTTCACACTGCCTCGAACGTATTACGATGACGGTAAAACGATTTTCGTATTATTTCACGGCCTTTAGAGTTCTCCCCGGCAGCCATTGACCAGATGTCTCTATTCCCCGAAATGTGGGACCTGCAATTCCCATTCAGTAGGAGACAAATATTATGACGTATAATAAATTCGTTTAAAAGATTTTGCACATTCTAGGTACAAGGGTTTAAGGTTTTGCAAGAAAAAGAAAGCTCTATGCTTCTTTTTTACATTTATATACGAAAATTCAACGTTGTTAGATTATTTATTCTTTGGACAAATGGCGGATGATCGTTCTGAAGGAGGGAAGGTATTTTATGATGTTCCTCGTGTAGAATTTGAGATAGTATTGCGACAATGGCCTGGTGCCAACATCCGGTCCTCGTTAGGTCAGCGAAGTTAAGCAGATTGGGCGCATTTCCCACGTAAATGGGTGACCGCTCGAGAACACCATATGTTCCTGACAAGTCCTGTATTCAAGTCTCGTGCAGACGCACGTGTTTTCGCATAGACGACAGTTCGCAGCGACATTGTCTGCCCAAGACAACTACCCCGTGGCAACGTACAAACTGTCGAATCAACAATTTCCCAAGGAAAATGCACCGGGAGAAATATTCCGCGACAGCTAAAGTATTGGCCAATTAGGAAAATAGGGACACAGTTTGGTCGGGAGGATATTTGAATGGCCGATTAACCATCTAATTCGGCGAGGTCGGTGATAAGTGTGGGCCGAGGAAAATCCTTACCCTCCGCTGGCCATTTACGTGGCTTAATTACTGGCGTACCACGGCGGGGCTCGTTATTCCCCTAAAGCAGCATCGGATGTGTCTTCATATATTTCCTACTATCAGTTCTTTCGAGATAAGACGATCCGCCGCGCGTCATTGCATAATAGCCCGGCAGTAGTTACGGTCGGTTTGCGCGCCGGCTCGGCTGACCACGTACGGGGCGTAACTACTGTCTCTGATTGTAATCACCGGCGGCGGGCAACTTAGCCGAAATAAACTGGCCAGCCAACCGAAGAAACGTCCGGAAAAGCCCGTCGATCTATTGTTTACACATTTCCTCGATCTTCCGGAATGCCGAGGGGAAAGGCGAGATCTCACGATCATCTAATTCCAATGAGATGTGTGTCTCTCTTTCCCCCGGCGGCGGATAGTTGGCTTCGGCTTGGCGGTACCGCCGAGTAACTCCTCGTGCGCGGCCCAGTATTACGAGAAACGACGGCGACGCTCGTAAACTTAAATTCCATTTTGTCGTAAATCCGGTTAAAATGCAAGAACAGAATGCAACGGCGCCCGACGCGGAAGGCGCTCGGTTCCTCGGTTTCCTCTTCCGCGCCCCACTGCAATTCAATCTCATTTGCATGGCCGGCATTAAAAAGAAGACTTCCCTTTTGCCTGTAGATTTACCTCCACGGATACGCGCATGCACATGATCGTACGGATACCTAAAACCTCGACAATATCTCAAATGTATTCTACAATCCCGTCTCTTGGATTTTCGCAACCCGTAGTCTACAATATGAAACCCTCAACGAACTTACATAGGTAAATGAGACATTGAATAGTAGTAACGAAATTGAAACATTCAATCATTCACGGCACAGTAGTTTCCCACAATGACATTAGATATGATCCAAGGGTTAATTTATCACACGTGCTATCTTTACTTCTACATCCACGTTCCGCTAAATGTAATTGCCATTCATCGGAGGAGTATTTGCAAATGAAGAAACGTATTTCAGGAAGCAGCGGGATTCTACATGAATGGAGTAACTGGCATAACAGTTGCATAATTTGTGGCGCATTTGCTTTATCAGTCCTGCCGTTTCGTCGTCATTACGCCGCTGTCTTACGTAAGAGGGAATTCTGGACTGCAGGCTGCCGCGGCCTGGGTCGTCTGAAAAATGGAATTGCAAACGAAGAAACGACGTTTCGAGGGTTCCCCCCTCCTCCCCACGGGTTTCCAGGTATCAGCCATCTCGAGCGTGTACTTTTGCCTGAGCCTCGGGCTTGCCGGCTGGTCTCTATGCTAAAATCCCGCCATAATTGTTATGCAAACCGCCGCTGAATAATGCAGCGCGCGAAATTCATACGTGGCGCTCGTAAACGAACGCCCTCTCGTCTGTCCCGGGGCAACGAGACGGCAATCCCCCCTCCCCCTGGACAGGGGGAGGAAGGACGAGGGAAAAGCCCCGGCAAATAATTTTATAGTCTGGTTTAATAATTAATGAAACCGGCCCGTGGCGAGCGCCCTGCTAGCGGCACCGTTGCCGAGGGGGGAAAAAAAAGGAGACGAAATCCTCGGCAAGGGGTAGGTTGAAAATGAAACACGTTCGAACGCCTTCACCCGGAACTGTGACGGTTCTCCCCCCCCCTTCTTCCTCTTTTTTTTGACATTCCTCAGCTTGCGCCGACTTTCCCCGGATGCGGGAGTCAACCAGTCTCATACGTTTCCCTTCAGCGGTGAAAGTCCTTCCATTGTCCCGTCACGGCGACGCTCCTTGTACCTCTGCCTCCTCTTCCCCTTCGGGCAAAAAGCCCCATGAGCTTTACAGGCCATTTCCAATTCACCGCGACGATTCCCCGGGTTCTCTTTTTGCGCGTTGTAAAACAGAAGCCGTGACAAGCATAGCGGCTGATGATCGTGCGGTCGTTGCTTTGGAAAAAAAGGAACAATCCACGTATAAGCGAGCTCATAAAAAGGAGGAGGGGGAAAGGGGGGGGGGGGTTGTAGAGTTCCCCACGCGGCCTGGATATTCATCATCCTTGACGCTGCAGCCGGCCTCGACGCGATATTTTTCATCTTTTCTTAACCTAATTTTACGAGTATGTCAAAGTAGTGCCTAGCCTTCTCGCCTCAGAGTCCTGAGAAACCGGCAAATGTCGAGCCGCTGACAAATTGTCCTCGGTAACGCACGCAATCGAGAATTCTGGGAAACACTTCATTATTTACCAAACAGAAAAACAATTATGCCGCTAATACGAATTGCCCGTGACCGCTAGAAAAATTGCCAGTGCTATTTCAGTAGAAAGAAATAAAATTTCGTTGGATCAATGCTTTTGTGTAGCAAGTTTTAGGTTTCCACATTCGTGGAATGCCTCGGAACGTCGCCGACTTGAATCTGATGGAATTTTAAGCGTATTGAAAAAGTTATTTTGCCAAAAACGAAGCTACAGTCGGACGGGCCCGCGAGGAGTTTTTGATGGCGGCTTAAAAATGATGGAAATCGTAGTTCCCAGTGGCTGCGTCCTCCGGTATTCAATCTTTGTCGTCCTATAAACTTCGTGTCCCTTCGGTCGATGGAAAGTAAGTAAAAGCGTGTCGCACCTGATGGATTGGAAAAGTCGATGGCGACAAGGTCGCGCCTCCCACCCCTCCCCTCCCGAACGGGGACATTTTTTCCCCGGCTATTCTTCACGTCGGCCCTCGGAATTTATCTTGTATGCAAGCCATCCGCGTTATTGTTTGACTTTTCTGCGCCCCACAGAAAGAATCTCACCCCGCCGTTGGTTCTCACGTCGTTGGGAACCTTCGCGAACCGCGAGAAACTGCTATCAATTTGCGTTAGTCCGATAACGCAATTCTCCCGGCGGCCAAAGTTTTATACCTCACCTCGTGCATTTTTATCAGCCGGCCCGGTATTGTCCTCTGCACGGGATACCCGTTGAATATTTTACACGGGCCCGGATGTATCCGCCACTGTTTCTTTCTAATGCCCTTTGTTTCATTTTAACGGCCGTACGCCGGGCCAGCGTATTGCGTTTAATGGATTGATAGTTACGATCGAGCCGTTGCCGTAAATTTATGCAGAGCATCGCACGCGCATCTATCCGCCGTATTTTACTATTCATATTTTACAGGAATGCCACGCATGCGTCCCTGTTATTTGCGTATAAACAAACCCCGCGAATACCACTTTGGCGTTCTCACCGGGACGGCCACTCGACGTCCGCGAATATCCCGCCTCCTCCTCTCTTTTTTTTTATTCCATACTTCGCCCCGATGCGACCGACGGCCGTCGCTGTGTTTTATAAATATTCGACACTCCCGGCCCCGGAGCTGGCCATCACGCGGCATATATTGTGCATCGTCCCGCGTCAAACAAACCGTGTTATTCCCAGCGCGTGTACGCGTATCGAGCATCATCGCGATCCGATTTTCGATTGAAACGCTTCGGTCTGTGTAAATTATTTTCCACCCATTTCCATGGGCTAGTAATGCGACGAAAGCACCTGCATTCTCCACCACCACCCGCCAGACCCACGTTTTTCAATTGACAGTTGTTCAATGCATATCCTCGGTGATCCGCGGCTATTGCGTCGATCGTCGAGAGAATCGTTTTTCGGCGATCGTCAAGTAATTTACGTAGGTGGGTGATGTAAGGTAAAGGGGGGAGGAGGAAGGGTTCCTTTTTGTTCAAAGTTTGCGATCCTTGGAAGAAGGAAATACGGGGTATCCCTTTTTCTTTGTAAAACGACTTAATCGCCGTCACTGCCGACCACGTTTCTCGCCTTTCTTCCCCCTCGACTCTCTTCCCCTCTCTTTGTTCTCGCTCGCGGTCCTTTCCGTGACTCTCTTTCTTCGGCCGCGCCAGCTGAACGTCGGCGCGCAGCATTGAGACGATTCTGGAACGCCCCCCAAAGGGTTCTCCTTAATTAAACACGCGAAACGTCGCCTTTTGTCAGTCTTCCGCGACTGCGCAATTCCCTCCCGCGGGTCCTTCCGGGTAATTAATTAAGCGCGATATGAGCTAAATCCCCCCCCCCCTACCCTTCTCCCCTCATCGCCGATTCGGAGAATTCTCCGCGATGAATGAACAAGGGAAACACTCGACGACCACCGTCAACACTTACCGCACCGTTCTGTGTCTGCTAGTCTACCAATTAAAACTTGCTGTCAAGCCGGACCGCGTTGTATTATTAGAATTCCTCCCCAAACGGATCTGCTCGTATCTGGTTTTAGCCAAGCTTCCCCCGGTTTCGCTGACGCGGACCCCTGAGACATTTTACCGCGTTACATCTCCGCGTAAATGCATATAACGAGCCTCGACTGCAGTCCGTGCACATCCTAAGCACCAGGCGGATAACATCTGACAGTCAGCAGGAAATTGCACGTGAAACTGCTCGACAAACTCAATGCATTCATGCCGGTGCATTAGTTAAGACAAATTTTTTAAGAGCGTTTCGTTATCACCCGCAACGTAATCTACTTAATTAACCGTGCGTCCCCCGAATTCTCACGTTGACGAGAGTTACGCTAAAATCCGCTGACACGGACCAAGCCGTGCGCAGCGCATATTACGGCCCGCCGCGTGAATTATTAGGCTTGTTAAAAGTCCCTGCAGCCGCGAGATGGAAATGGAAAAATTGCCGTGACGCGCGGTAGAAAACCCCCCCTCCCCAGGGGCCAAAAAAAACGAGACGACGAAATTCTCCGGGGAGACGAGATCCGCGCGATCCCTATTTGTTTTTCTTCCAGCTGGCATTTTCTTTTTTCTACTCGTTGGTCGATCGGTCGTGCAGTCGCGACGCATTTTCACCGCCGACATTATTCAAACGCGAAGCTTCGCGAGAGCTTCAATTAAAACCGTGCCTCCTCCCTGTTTATCTCTTTTAATCCATTTCTTTCGCACTCGGATCGTCGCTGGCTTCGAAAACTCTAGGAAAATGTTTCCGCACTAAAGAACGGTCGATGTTACATAATTTTACAGTAAGTCCTGAACCTGTGTTCTTTTTTTAGAAAAAGATTGACTTGTGCAAAATGATTCCTTCCGGGTTCCTGCTCAGCTGATGAATCGCACGGCTAATGAGCAGGGATGAAACTCCGCGCAGTTGATCCCTCCAAACGTTAATTTATTTTCTCGACGGTGAGAAAAAATTGCCGTTACGGTAATGCCAGATAATCGAGCAATTGGGACGAATGTTTCCCTTTGGCCTCGTCTCCAACCTTTCGCATCGGCAATTTTGTGTTACAAATTTCCTTGGAAAATTAAGGAAGTCGGGCAAATTCTTCCCTCTTTCATTCGGTCTTCCGTCTCAGCGTTATTAACGCACGAGCTTGCGAAGAGATGAATTTTACATGTCTCAGGGCCGTAAGACAAATTGTCACAAGCTTCCCGTATGCATTTCCGTCTTTCTCATCCGCCCTATGGAATTCGCAAATTGTAAATGACTTTCGTGCTCTCGACTTGTTCTACTTACGCTCTATAACCACTTCTTCCTCCCACGAAGTCCACAAAACTTTCCCAATGTTCGTTAATTCCCATCTATCTCATTTGCTTCGTCTATTTTCACGCAATATTCTGTTCAATATTCATGTATCGTACGAATCCACTGACCTTAAAAGCTACTCAAAACGTAACGAAGCGGGAAAATTTCACGCAACGCCCCGTTAAATTTCCAAGAGTATCAGCTAATCCCCGCTAAGTCCCGACCGGCCAGAAATTAGCGGATATTTTATCGCGCGGCTATTAGGGAAAATTCGGTCCGTCGTAATTGAAATGTTTCCCGTTGTGTGTGGAGCGTAAACGATGCGATCACAAATTTGTTTTGGTAAATACCATGCGATTTTCGTTGCGCTCGCGGCCAGGGGGCTGCTCGGGGCTTTGTGTACCAGCGCAAAGAGGTTTTGCAATCAGAATATGCGTTTTGTTGCTTGCGCTGGGCGACGAGCGAAGCCGCTGATCGCGGAGCATACGTGCTTCCGGACCAGAGAGGAGATTTAATTAGCAATTAATCTCGCGAACGTGTTTATTCTTAATTAACTCCGATTGTGCGGTCGCGGCGATATAATCGGTTGCTGCGGGAAAGCGTAGCCGGGGAATAAATGTGTATCAACTGTTCCTACCATTCGCTACTCCTCCGTTAATCCCTCTTGTCAATTTTTTCCCCGTCTCCGGGTTAGACTCGTTGCGAATTTCCCAGGGTTTTCACTTACTTTCTGCTCAAACGGGACATTCTTTATACGCCAATTAATTTAGCGGAATAATTCGTACATCACTTAAATCCTGGATTTAAAAAAAATGATCAGGTCACGCCCGTCGCAGTTATAACCGTAAATTCATTAAACGAGAATCGAATTGGTAAATATTACGACAATTCATCTGAATTGCTGATTTCGACAAATGATAATTATCTTCGATATGTGAATTTCGAACAAAAGCACTGGTCCATGAAATGTTAAAAACAATACCGCATACGAACAGCGACTAACATTAATGGATTTAGTTGGCTGGAAAACGTAGTTATCCATTTGCTTGATTATAATTGAATGGATCGAATCGTTAAGCCCGTTATACTATTATTTCCCGAATGTTTTCGGAATGTTGTATCGTTAACAAGGAGTTTAAACAATGGAACGAGAAAGACATTGAACTATTGTTTTCAGAGCGAATTGAAGGTTTGGAATAGGCGGCTGAAATTCCTAGAAATGGAGTACTATTCTCTTGCCGTTGAAAGGGACGACTATAGTCGTGCGTCGGTGTGTGGTCAGGCAATTTTCGTGGGCGGCTGATTGAAAAAGCAGTAGAGATAAAACGGGGATGAATTGACGAACTCGTAGTGTTCTTTTGAGGAAAGCATAATTCCGGACATTCATTGAAATCCGCATTAGAGCTGTACGCTTGGACTCAGCGATGCTTCACCAAGTGGGGTCCGAATATTTAATTGACCTTCATGTGGAATATAACGAGCCCACCATTCGGTGAAAAAGAAATCTGGTCTAGAAATTTCTAATGGATCGCTAATCCAGGAAAATTGGAGTTTCTTCCGGCGGACGGGTCGGTATTTTGTCTCGAAGATTCCCCCGAATTACGCTCTCAGCGTAATGGGCCGCGGTAGTCGAGCGTGTTCCATTTTCCAGGCGCGGAACTTTCTTCCCGGGTAAACGGCGTTTTTCTTCTTCGTTAGCCGAGTGGGAATATTTTCCCGTTTACGCGTTGGCCGCGATTGCTTTGACGACGACATCTGGCCCTGCGATTCACGGCAAATACGGCGGTTTTTCGAGCCGAGGCAAATGACACGCGGCGAAGCTGGGCCTTATTTTTCGGCCGTTACCAGCCAACCGGAGAGACGGTCGCTCCAAGTTTTTGCCCGGCCATAACCGCCACGCTCCGTTCCACAGGTCGTTATTTTCACGGTGGAGCAGGTGCCCCCGTCGCCGGTCCCGCGGCAATAATTTCACATTACACCGAAGGGTTTATATCATCGACCCTTGGGATTTTCCAAAGCCATATCGCCAAACGTAGATACGCCAGCACGCGTGTCAGTGCAACGCCAAGCCCCCTAACGTTCTAAATGCATGAATATGTATGTGTGTGTGTGTGCCCCCCTCTGTGTATGTGCGCGTGTGTGTGTGAGTAACTGGCAGGAGAGGCGAGAAGCTACGACGAGGACTGCAGGTGAACCCGACGGAAGGAACGACGGGGGTGGCACGGGCGAAAGGGCGGCCATAAAATGTCGCCATAATTTCGCATTCGGTGCTAACGGACGAGTCCTACATTTGCCGCCGCTCAACGCCGCAGTCGCCTTAATTGCAGCTGCAGGGGGCGCCAACACATACACACGCATACACATTCACACGTCTATAAACATTCACACAGAGCTCATGAGGCGCGTCTTTAGCGATACAAGTTTTCCTACTCGCAATGCTGCGCTTTGCGATAAGAGAACTCTGCTAAATTCCACGATGCGCCACTCACCGTGTCCATTGGACGATGCAAAATGCACCGCAGTAGCGAATTGAGATGTTTCGAAAGTTTTAAGTAGCTCGTCGCATGCGCCCGGCGATAACAGGATTCTGATACTAATTGCACAATACAGAAATGACTTTAATGCCCCCCTCATTATCTCCGAGCCTGCGTTACACAAATTGCACGGAATTTTAGGGATGCTTAAACTTTCAATGAATCCGCGGACCAAGTAATTTCGATTTCGGGATGCACAAACGTTCATTTCACGGCGCTCGGAATGGCCATCGCGCCAATCTCTGGCCATAGTTTCACGACTTTTAATAATAATTTCGCCTTTCCCGCGAGACCCGGTATTATTTGATCCCGCAAATGCCTTAATTACAGCCGCAGGCGTTGTCGACGTTCCAAGTTTTCCCGTTTTACAGCGCAGATAAGACCGCCATTGCAAGCCCCTGCGTCCCAAGAACGTGATAAGTAAATACGTGCCATTTTTTCCCATTTCACTACGTAGCTAACGATTTTAAAGTGTTTAAAGGATCAAAAAGAAAATTAAAAAAATCAACAATGAAATTTTCTTGATTCATTTGTTCATTATCGATCTTCAAAAGCTTCATTAATTTACGAGATTATTAGCCTCGACAGAATTGATGTAAGGATTGTGTGGGACGATAATTCTCGTTTAAGCTCGGACGGGAAATGAAACTGGTTGACAATATTTTTCTCACGGTCGGGCAAGTGTTTAAAGCGTTCCGCGGGAACGTTTAGAGGCTCGTTTAAAATTCCCGGTCCGTCCAGGCCGACTTCCTTGCCGGGTAATCGCAGTAAGGGGATCTTCCCCCGCGCAGCGGATTGTGATTTGTGCGATAATAAACGTCCGGCTTAACGGCGCCCGCCGAGTATAAATTCCATCGTTCCGTGGCTTTTAGGCTTGAGCGGCATTCGCGGGGGTTGCCAACGGGCCGAGGGTGCTTCACGAAGAATGATGGATACATCTGTCCGCCTTCGTTTCGCCGCTCTATACACGTATCACTACGTATACAGACAGGCCAGTCATTCATAATATATTTATGCTGGATGTAAGGCATAATGGTAGCGACAGCTTGTCGATAGAATAACGCCCGATGGCTTGATACATCGCCCCGGCATTATTGCTCGTCATATATTATCCTGACTTTCCGTCTAAGATCGATGGGAACCGGTGACTTTTAAAATATCCATCCCATATGCTCCCCCACTCCCTCTCTCCGTCCCTTCGCGTCCAGTCCTTACGAGGAACGAGGTATTACAACGTCAGAATGATGGCCGTGGAAACCGGAAGACGATAGACGATGCTTTCCTCCGGTGATTTCCCGCTCATTTCGCATTACTATCACTTTCTGCCGAGGCAAATTTTGCGCACGTCATTTGTAATATTTGTTGAAAATTTCTTTTTAGTATGCGCTGGATATAGAAGTTTATCGAGAACAATATGGTTACAATTTTAACGTAATTCAATGTAGCGGATTTGATGTGCAATCCGGAATTGTAGACTGACGGTTTTGCTGTTAAATATGTCACATAATTACGGGTTGCTCGATTTAGTTTGTCTGTGCTGTTCAATAAATTTTCAGTGAAGGCAATTCGAGACTGGGCCAACGAAATTCGATATATAAAGAAGTGATTAGCCTCGGCTGAAATGGCAGACGAACCGTTTGAATGATCGGCGTTGTTCAAGTATTCAGTAGGTTTCGTGTCTGAAATTTTCATCCGTTTGACCGAGGAGGTGGGGTGACAGAACCTTTGGGAAAAGTACGGTCTAATACTTGGCCAGCGTCTCCGTCAAACGTTTGCCGGGACGTTTAGGTGGAAAACACGGCTGATAGCACGGGGCCAACTTGGCCTTATTTTCCCTCATCTGCAAGTCCGGAATTTCAAGATCGCTAAACCGCTACCCGAGGCGGGCAGAAATTCAACTGCAAATCAGCACTTATCGCGTTCTCGCCGCGCGATTATTTCACCCCCCCCTCCCCCTACCGCCGCTACCCTAGCCAGCCAGTCGTCGGTAGCTTCCATTTGCCCTCCTAATTGGTATTCTTATTTTCTCGCTCGCTCGAGCTCATGCATACATTGCGAGGGAGAAAGCAACGGTTCGAGGGGCTAACACACAACCACAGCCACACACACACACGTACACACGTGTACAAATACTTGCCAATCTGAGCATTCGAGTACCTACGGCACTTCTCCACTTCTGATTCTCGATTACCTTTCAACGAATTCTTCCTGAGGCGCAAAATATTTTCACATTTCTATAACCTTCGTTACTGCGTTAACGAATAAGAATTGAGAGAAAAAAATGTTTCGCGGAGGAGGGAGAGCGAAAAATGGCTTTTTTTAAAACACGGTTACGTAGACATTTATTCTTATAATCCGGCGCATTGTATAAAGTTACGAACTTTCTCCGCCGACAAACAAAACCGCGTTCGAGCAAAGACGAAGGAACATTTTATTACAGCGAAGGTCTCTTTGCTTTGCGCGAAAGCAGAATTTCGCAAGGAGGGCGGAATATAACTCCCTGCTTTGGAGGCAAAAGAAACCGGGGGTTTCAGCGAAATTCACCCTCCGCCGTGGAGATATTCGTTCCATAAGCGGGCTGTTTCGGGTCAATCAATCTCGAGGTCATAATGTGCGAGCCGCGAAAAAAATTTATTACGAATACCCCGCGCTGATCGATCCCTCCGGCGTTAAGGACATTGATTTGGCGCAGGAGAAAGGCCTTTTTTTTTTCATTTTTTTTTCCTTTGTGGCTAAATCGTCCGACGAATTTGGCCAGGGGAAAAGCCGTTTAAGAAATCTCGAAAGGAGTCGTTGATCTTTCCTTATCGCGCTGTCGACGGGCTATTACCTCCCCCACCCCTTCCCCCCTAATTGGTATTCTTATTTCCGTGGCTGCTGGGGGTCTAATGCATACATTCCACGAGGAAACCGCACCCCCCTACCTTGCCCTACCGTTCCTTTGGTTGCCGCCTACCCCCGTTTTCCACGTTGTCGGTTTCCCCTTTCCCCACCGGTGGGTTTCAGGAGTTGCAGGTCTACACACGCGTAACTACGTGCCGATGTACAGGTTCTATCGAGCCGTGCCGGCGAAATAACTCACCCTCCCTCCTTTCGCGAGTCTTCACCCCTTCCCCTTCCTCCCGCGACCATCGTTTCGTGCCTTACCCCCCCCCCCCCCCAACCCCTGCCGTTCTCCACGACTTCCTCCTCTCAGCGGCACGTCGGAGTTGCCGGCGACGTCGCTTCCGGACGCTCAAACCACCCCCTTAACCCCGAACCCACCCCTTCCTCCTCTTTCGCCGCCACGAGACTTTGCATTAACAACCACTTCTGTCCCCGTCGACTCATCTGCATTCCACGTGGACCGTCTCCCGCGGTAAACGTCGCTCCGCAATTCCGCGTGTTTGCTCTGCGCCGCCCTACCCTTTAAACCCTCGGTGAACCTTTCGATGTCCCGCGATCGAATTAACCCCCCACCCCTTGCGCGGATTAAACAGCAGGAATGATTGGAAGTATATTCGGCGCCGTTGCCATTTCCATCGGAAACGTCTGACGACCATGGGGAAATATGATTAATGCTAGTTAGGAATCGCAGCTCTGAATAGCCGGGTAATTTTATACGGCTAAATAACATGCAAATTTCTGCTTTACACGAGAGAAATTTCACCGGTTTATTTTCAACTTCGGGGAATCGCGCTTTGCCTTTCGAGATCATTCCTAGGAATGACAGTTTCTCGTCAAGGCGATTATGAATTTTCATGATTCTTGGCTTGACACAAGCATCTCAGCTTGGCACATTTCCGACCGTCATTCGTTAATTTCGTCCCCGGAGCGAAGTCAATTGGTTAATAAAGCCGGCCGGAGATGAGGCACATAATTCGGGCTATTTCATTTCCCGAGCTGTTTTTCCCGGTGACGTTGGCAAGGCGAAAAAGTTTGCCGATCCATTCCGCACGTTCGGCCAATTTGTCGGAAAGTTTTTCACGAAGCGCCGAGCGCTGTTGCCCATTTTCGAAACGTGCAATCGGCATTCGACAAATTAGTCGAAGGAAGGGCCGGCTGGGGCACGGAGAGGGGAGCCGGCAATACGTGACTGCACCGCCGTAGAAGTTTGATTGCCTTAGGCGAAATGAGACACGTAGAGAGCCGGCCGCTCGGAGCGGCTGTAATTTTTACGATGAAACTCCTGTTGGCTTTACGACCCGGCTTCCTCGCGTTTGTTAAGTCCATCTCCGATCGCGGCTCTACTACCCTCGATTAAACCAAACGCGCTTGAGAAACAAACGACGCCAATGGACGAAGGTCCGTCAGGTGAATTAAGTAAAGTGCGTTGCAGGAAACGATGCATTCGACGACCTCAACAAATCACACATCTATCCCCTCTTGTCCCAATGTCACGTAACAATATTTAAGGCAATTTCTACGAAATTTTAACCTGTCGTCAGAGGGATATCGTTTGGATTTTTACAATGCCGCTGTTTTCTTCTCATTGAAACGTTTCCTTGAGTCATGTTTATTAGAATCTCGCGATGACTGTGGAGAAATGCTCGCCGAGCGCTTTAGAATTTGTACGTCGGTTCTCCGCGGCGGGCGAAACTTGATGAACCGCAAGACGGCGCGGAACTCTGTAAAGACAATTAGTGCGTACCTTCTGATTAACCGTAAGCCCGGTTCCCATTTACACCTCTCGTAGACCTAGCGCAGCCGGCCGGGTATCTCTGAAATCCTTGTTAAACAGCTTCCGCGGCCCCCATTTCGCCTGACCTAGACCCCCGGCAAACCTCGTATCCGCTTGTAAACCGTCTCTTGTAATCCGAATACCCGTTTCGCGCCACCTGCACCCCTACAAACCCTTCCAGCACCTACGAGCAAACTTTCGAATCCTCGATCGATAACCTTCCCCGACCCTCGTCACTCAACCTCTGCACCCTACAATTCCCGCGCTCGAATTCAACTTATTCGAAGATTTCCCTTTGGCTCTACGCTACTTCCCATTCTCGGTAGTTTTGCAGTTTTGTATCCCGATTGACGGACGATCGTTCGATGAACCATTCGTCATTTCGTGCCGACTGCGCAGGTGAGCGTAGATGAGGGAAGATAAATTGCGTTAAAGGATAAAAGATAAGGCTACGCGTAAGAGAGAAAATAAGATTTCAGGGGAAAAAGTTATCTTTAAGCAATGAACGTCTGGCAATGAAAAAACCGATTGCCTTCTACTTTTTCAGAGTTCCTAAATTTATAAAACGAATCTTAAGTGAGTTTCATACAAGTTTTTCCCCCACGGCTGCGGCATCCGAGGCAGCAGAAATTAGAGATTAATGGCATCCCGTAGCATCGTTGAAAAATTAAAACCGTCATGTTCAAGGTGAGTGAATCGTCGGCGAAAGCGGGGAAAAAAACGTAATTCACGTTTGAAAGATTAAGATTGCGAAGGAACGGAGGACGATTCGCGGAATTTACTCTCGAATAAATAAATAAATTGGCTGCTCGATCTTCGCATTAATATTCAATAATATTTAATCCCTCCCCCATTTCTGAGATGGAGAGGAATTCACGACGTTTATTTTCGCCGCTGAATGGGGAAGATTTAAGAGCGATTTTAAAGGCTGATGCGAATTGCATTTAAACCACGCGGCCCGTACACTAGCTTTCCCTTCCTTTCGCGTTCCTCTCTAATTCTTCCGTCGTTCCCCCGTTTCTTCCCCCCCCCCCGGCGAGGTGAACGATCGTTTTGCGCTCCCGACCAAGATGAATTTTTCCTGGGTTTCCTGATAACTCTTCGCCCTACCTACGGCCGGCACTATTTTCCTCCTGGCGCATGCGTTTTTAATGCGATCGCGGCTGATGGAATGACGCTTGGCTGGAGATTAAGCCTCGCGTGATCGCAAACCTGCCGTTTCGCGAGACGGAGCTTTGCACATCGCTCATTTTGCCTCCTCGCAAAGCCCGTTGAATACCGTAAACCTCGGAATGGAGTTTGCGATGGCAATCGAGGAGTTTCGGCTTAACCGCCATGAAAACTACGACCTCGACAACTCCCCACCTGTATTTCTATATCACGAGCAGTCGGTGTACCATTGCTTAGAAATGTCGATTTCACCCGGGACAGAAGTGGGACAAGCCTGTAGCTTAAAATAAGCAGAATCCAGCATTTAATTATAACGAGCTTATCGCTTCGACGAGGCTGTTCTATCGTTGTAGTCCGTTAAACCGTGGCAGGACTTTTGCTCTCGACAGCGACGTAGCCGTCATTAATCAATGGTAACTGCAGCTACATCTGGCCAGATGATAAATGACGAAACGCAGCTCTCACACCATTTAATAACGCTACCACGGCATTATCTCCGCTTACCCCCAGCGTTATTGTCTTTTCTTATCAAATATGTCAGAGAAATACTGAACAGTGTCATAAAAGTTATAAACCTACAAACAGGTATACAATATAAAAAATATCAATAGCAGTTTAACACAGTATACGTGCAGCGTGTGTTACACGTACAACCTTTATGCCCTAGTTGTGTTCTCAAACTTTTCACTCGTGTTGTTTAAAAAAAAAAAGGGAACTTTGGGTATTTTGCGTTTCGAAGAGATATGGTTTCGGCCGAAGATGATCGACTCGATGGTTGATTGTAATGGCCGTTTCCAATAAGTACCTCGTCGTTGTACTCGGAGAACTGATGGCAGGACCTTTGGTCGAGCCGCAATGTGGTAGTCGTTAATCAAAGGCCAGTGGAGGGTCGAAGGACGAGCGGGCAGACCTCTTGACGAGAATCGAGCCGCAGCGAGCCGGGCACGACGGTGTCCTTTTAATCAATGCCAGACCTCCGGTTTCACCTGAATTATTCAACATCCTCTGGCAACCTGTTCAATGGCCGCCGGTTGCATCCACTCGAGCGGCAACCTTTTACCGGAAAGACCGGCCAAGGGTACTTCTTGCCCAGCGCATTGTCTTATAATCATCTTCCCCGCTTTCTTTGTACGGCCTTCCGAGGACGATGAAAAATTGCGCCAACGAGGTACGCGCGAAATGTGTCATGCAAATGGGCCATTGTCTAACGATACCGCTGAAGCACTTTCCAAGGGAAACTAACACCGCAGAGACAATATGAAAACTTCCTAACTATTGCCTTTCGCCATGCAGCATGGAAACTTGTCGAAACTTCCCTTTTCTCAGAGTCACGGAAGACTCTTCCCCGTGTTTCCCTTGACTTCGTCTACTCACCGAGACGTGTATATTCTTACGAACAACGTTAAGGAAAAACTCGCCATGTTCGCGTTCGCTGAGCGATTTTCAGGGCCGTAAGAATGCGCAGGGCTTGTAATCGCCGGAGATTTCGGTCCTCGCCCCCGGGCTACATTTCCGTGGCATTGGCAGTGGTAAAAACAGCGAGGCACGTGGCGCGCAGTAAATTGAAGGCACGGCGTGGAAGGAATGAAGGGGCGGGACGTCCTTAGGGGTCATCTCTAAATTATTTATCGCCGTGGAGCGAGCGTCTGTCGTTTGCACGGCCCACGAAACCCGCCTTGAGCGGCTCGCCGACGAGGGGTGAAGGGGAGGGAGGGGTTTCGTGTCTTACCCTCTTCACGAGGCCGACGAGTCGCAAATACGCCAAGGACACCGAGTGCAGCCGCGAGGGTAACCCGCCGGTCATTAAGGAATCCTCACCGGAGATTCCTCGTCTCGCCGCGAAACGATAACGAAGCACAGAAATCCCGGCACTTCTAATACTTCCAACGGAACCGCCCGTTGTCCCACTTATCTCCAAACAAGAAACGAGACTCTGGTGAAATGAAACATTCCTGTTCCGCCAAGGAAACGAGCTTCTCGGTGCAACGGTTCGTTGCACTCGTCTCGTAAATGAAGAATTTTAAGACTATTGTTTTTGTCAGTCCTTAACGCCCGGGGAATTAAACGTCTCTGGCATTATTAATGCATTAACCGCATTCGCCTCGCTTTTCCATTTGTCTAGTAGGAAATGTCGTATTCCTCCCTGTTTAGCCCCCCCCCCCTCCCCGAAGTGCTTGAATGCATCGTCGTTTAATGTTGGTCGTTATCGTTTCTATGCGGTTTTCCTCGACGGGCATAATAGAATTCGCCTACAATGGTACGATCTTCACGTCTCGGCGGTGTGTTTCTTCTTGCAGCTCGGCGATGACTTCTGTCACGGGCAGACATCACGGAGCACAATGCATCGACGCCCCAATCGGGCCGCGTTTGCAGGAAATCAGTAGTACGGGTAAACGAAATGTCGTAGAGTACTGAAATAGTTTGGATTTTTCTGCAAATCGTTTTGCCGCTCGGCTGGAGGGAAATAATATTTGAGAAAATGAGATTTCCAGACGTTTTTTCGAGCAAACTCGTTTATTCTGATTTTGCAGAACACAAAAATGTTCTTATCCAATCAATAAAGTTTATGAGAACGCATTTAGAATTCTCGCAAGTACCTCGGAACATTTTTCTCACAGTGTTTTTCGCTTCGATGCAACCAAGCCACGTTATTTACAGTTTTATTTCGCGCATGGTAATACCGCTGTGACTTTCGAAAACGTCTGCCAGTCAGCGCGGTTCGTTGAATGAAGCAGTAAATTCGCGCGGAAGAGTTTCCCCGCGTATTCCGATGTTTTCCGCGGTATTTATATTTCTTGTCGGCGACGGTGGTTGGCGTCGGCGTCGGCGTCCGTCGAGAGCAGCCGCAGAGCAGTCCTCGGGGTGGTTCTACAGGCAGGAGGGGGGGTAGGGGTGAAGTGGGGCTGAGGGTTGCCATTCGTAGAAGGCGGCAGTGCGCCGAGCGCGCTCGACGGGCCAACATATGCGTGTTCTCGTGCTCTTCGATCGAAACTTCGTCCCGATCTTTACACCTGTCCAGACGAACACGTGACGAGCAACGACGTGTCGTCCTTACTACTTGCCCTTCGATTCTCGTCGTTAAACTTGCCTTGTTTCCCGGTGAAGTGCGCGCACGAACTTTCGATGCAGAGAAACTAAATGGACAGGGCTGGGTGTTTGTATTTTCGGGACGTGAATGTTCGCGGATGTTAGAGACTTCACAGTGGTCACTCTCGTCTTTGCAAACAGAAGGTGGAAGCAGGGAAAGAAGCGCCGAGAGAAACTAGAGATGGATGTTTCTTTCCTCGGGACGAGATTCGCAAGATTTCGTTGCGGCTTTCGAACCGGCAGAGAGAAATGTTTCCCGCAGACACAGTGAGTACACAGTAATAATTGGAAATTATTCTTGTAAATACTGTTACGTTGCTTTTGCAAATCATGATCATCTGTCGTGGCCCGAAATTATCATAAAATCTAGCTAGAAGATCCATTTGAGTGATTCTAATGTTCATCAAGGGTACGCGGAAGTGTTTAGTTCGCTGAATTATCGATTGTTGACGAAGCACTTTGACCACGTGCTCGTGATTTGTCAGCGAATAATTTCGTACGTGACCCCGTAGCGTCTTATTCTGTTTCATCGCCATTCGTAGAAATAGACGAGCTGAATTTTACATGAAAATCGATATTCGTTAAAGTTTTTATCAAACTTGTCGTCGTTGACCCGATTGCCGACAACTCGTATTTACGTTTCAACACGTTTCCAATCCGTTGCCAGGATTATTTGCGTATCCATAAGGATACTCCGTTGGCACAAAATTCGACAACGGTAGAGGTGAGCAACCTGTAAACATAGGACATTAATTACGATTAAGCAGCTGTCGAATGGCAAATCGGAAGTTATGTTTCATACAAGAAATATAGGCACACAACTGGTGCGACATTTGCACGTATAGATCATTCCCCCTTTGGAGGTTTTCCACCCTCTTTTGAGATTGCAATCTCCTTATTTTTTTCATTGAAGTTTAAAGCCGGATGGTTCGAGCGATCCGCCAAGACATTTCCATTTAGATTGAAGCGAACTCCGTGCGGCGACGAACACAAAATTCCAGTCAACTTTGTCGTCGGACGGATTCTTCGCTTTATCTCGGAGTTTGCCCATGCACGTGGTTTCCGGTGATCCACCGCGCGAGATCCTTGGCCTGTTGTTTGGTTTTCCATCTTGCTCGTGCTTTTTTGGACAATTCGCCGCCAGCGGTTATCGACTAACCGGAAACGCGTTTCAATTCCTCTCGCGTTGAACCGTGTGGGTATGACGTGCGCACGTGTAACACTGAAGCCGAAGGGGGGCGGGGTAGGGGTGGGCAGAGACATACGCGGGATCCCTCTTTGACGATGTCGTACACGGTCCAGCGACGACTCCTGGAATATTCGATGGCGTGACAGACGCGCTCTTAGCCGAGCGTTACAAACGGAATTAATGAACATCCGGATGTACGTATGTATATGCGGCACCCGCAGGTGCCCGATCAGCCATTGGTCCCTGGGCTTTGATGTCGCCAATCCCCCAGTCTCCCCCCCGCACCGTCCATCCGCGAAACATAGCACCCCCTCTCCCCTGTTTTACCCGGAAGCCGGATAATGCGGCTCGTGCAGCCGCTCGACCGTACAATTTACAAACCAGCTCGTCCCACCGACACGGACTCTACGTTCCCGCGAGCGAAAGAATTTGCGGTAATCCACCGGGCAACGCGAATTTTATACGCTTTAACTTCGAAGCCAACACACCCGTCACCTGACATTTCGATCAGGACCCCAACGTCCCTGGAAAACTCGTAACGCAGTTACGAAGCAATTTTTTATCCATCGATCCGCCAGTCTACGTTTCGGGATTATTTGTAGCGCAAAGAATAACACATGCGCCAAGACGGGAGAATCTGTCTGAACCCTCCGTCGGTCTTACGAAATTATGCGAAATTATGGCAGGGAAAAATGTTAATTAAGCGAGCTTTTCATGGGCGAAATGTTACAGATTTTCCATACGTCAGGCGCCGTGATTGATTAATCATCGCGCGGAGTCTGAAATTCAATTAAGTCCCGGAAGGGCTTTAGCGTGCGGCAAAAAAAGGGGGCTCGAATGAACAAGAAAGCTCGAGTCGTTGGGTTACTCGAAGACGACGTAATCGCGCTCAAACGAAAGCGCTGATCGGTCTGCTTACGTGCTAATTTTACACGTTGTTTAGCCGACCGCCTTGCCGGGAATTCTGTAGATTCGCGCAGGGCTTTATTTTTCAGCGAGCCTTTTTGTTTGCCCCTGTGCGGCTCATCGATCATCCTCAAAACTGACGTTGTTGCCGGCGGCGAACTGCGTCGCACGCGAACGAATTTACGCGTCCCTCATGCGCATACACGTCGTTGAATCTCTAGTTAACATCTCATTCCGACGGCGATGTCAGCCACGAGGGTATTTTCCATCGTCTCTCCGCAAATACACGTCCGTGTATATCCCAACGAAGACGAGAAAGTTCTTTGTTTAACCAGCATCGTCGGCGTAACGAAAATTATTAACGACCCTCTCGAATTTAATCGTTAAATATTCCGTGGGCAAACGGGAAACTGTTTATAAACAGTGGGTATTTTAATTACCGCTGTAACTGCATTGTTTATTACATTAATGGAAATAATGTTTGCCGTTAGGTTGGGTTTTCCCAACGACCGGTTTTCGTGGCTTTATTCGCGTTTTCGCCATGACTGTCCGATGACGATCTTCTTATTATTTATGAATAACTGTACGGCTGGCCTTGTGTACAGGCTGGCCGGAAGTGACGTGACCCACTGGCTCGTGTGTTGCACCAACAGGTGGACTTGCGGGTCCTATTAAAACGCAATGACGTTCTAAACGGCGCACGATCGACGGTGTCGTTACCAAATTACCGAATTAACCGCGTTAGCAGGATACAGAATTGTGCACAAGGTGCGTGTTTACCCATCGCCACAGCAAAGAACACAACTTCACTCGATGAAAATTCCAAATCCGGTTAAAGATTACGTCGAAGGATCACAACACTTCCCACAATTTCTCCTTACTTAAATTTATTAAGCATACTGCTCAAACTTTTCCATTAAGGTCTGTCTTATCGCTGAAAGAAATACTTTTAGTAAAAAACGAAGGGTGTCCTGCGTGTTAAGTTTTCTTGCGTTAAACCGAGCGAAACTTTCGATCGATATAATCCAGAGATTCTACTTCGCTGATAATTTGGAAATTAATAGTGGTACAGGTTTGTCAAACTGGGAACTCGTGTAAGCTACTTTTCTGCTCTTGGAGTACTTCTCACGTCGGGGACAAATCGGTTTTCGGCTTGAAAGCGCGACGGGGGGGAGTGAGAAAGTCTTGTGGGCGAAACGTGGCGTGTCGATAAGTTTTTCCTCGTATCGCGCCATCTCGGCGACTTAATCAAGCCGAAATGTCCTGCGACGGCTAGCCGGGAGGACTTTATTTTCACCTTTATTTCACAATAAATCGGCATAACGTGCCGCGACGTCGTAACTCCTTTTTTCCCCGAGCTTTCTCGGTAATATACGTGACCAGGGCGACGGTTTTAAGGCCCGGGGCGAGGAAAATACGACTTGTCCAACTGTCCCGGGCTCTAACGCGAATCAATCCAACCAGTCACGTCGGCTCCGACTGGATTCCATTGAAATCTCTACACGCACAGGGCGCGATATGAAATTTTGCTGTCTAAGTCCTGCCTGGAGAATCCTTGGAGCCGTGGGTAAAAACTCGTCTGCCAAGGTTTGGCCGGTTTTTTACAAGTTTCGTTGGGGTAGGCATGAATAAATAAATCGTGGCTGGTAAAATAGGGAAGTTGCTTTTAATGGAGACAGGAGAGGTAAATCAGTTTTGCCTTTTACATATTTCACGGCTACATGTTGATGATATTCAAACACTCCATTGTTCCGTGGCATTTTCCCGCTGAACTTGGTCGAAACATATTTGCGGTTCCCCGCTGCTCCGTGTACAAATATTGATTTATTAACCGCGAGCAAACTGATTTCTCGGTGTGCTTGTCTGCTCCGGCAGCGGTGTATTACGTCTTACGTAAGTTGAGTCTGAGACGTTAACGTGCAGGCGCACACACAAAGGCGTTTGCTCGACTCGACAACGAGGCCATGCACAGTCTCAGAGATATGTATATGCAGACGTACACAGTTTATTTTCCATTGGGCTCGCTTTACGAGAAGACAGAAGCAATATCTTCCTACAGGTGGCCGAATATCTCCCTCATTCACAGCTCTTGACTCGGCCGCCTACTTCAGCTTCGCTGCTTCTCCCCCAGTTTCCCTCTAGCCCCGTCTTCTACCTTACCTCCCGCCCTCCCTTCCTTACCCCTCGCGCGGAACTCCCCACTCGGATATTCTCGGCGGGACCGGGGAAATTTTCTCTCCTCTTAAAGGCTCCGCACGTGGCCGAGCTTCGTGCACGGTTTACGAATTCCATGATTGATGAACCGAATTAATGGGGACGGTATTTGCATTGTGTTCACCGTGAATTATTTATAGACAAATAACCCGGCATTCCGGATTAAATATTCCTCGAGATGGCCATGCCAAGGATCGCCGGAGAATTGAATGTATTTTTCATGACGCTGCATTCGAGGAATTACGTTTACCCAAGGAAATCGTAATCTCGGACTCATCAATCTTCACAAGTTCCATGAAATAGAGAAGAGAGTTCAATTACTCATCAACATAATAGCATTATTACCAAAATAACTTTAATAATTCATAATCGATGTATTTGCTGGGACGTTAAAAGTGGATAATTAAAATTCTCTCAATGTTTTAACGAAAGTATTCTGTTCCACTGAAATACACTGGAAAGTATTTCTCTCAGTTGCACGTTTTTCGCGGGTAGTAAAAAAATGGGTAAAAAAGAAGTGGGCTGATGATGTTGTCGAGAAATAGAGGGTCTCGCGGAGAATCATGCAAAATGCCAGCAAAGTCGAGGAACGTAGGAAGAATCGTCGACGAGGGGAGACGAACGTTACATTGTCAGACTCCGACCTAATGGTTTTGCGTCCCACGGGTCGTAAAAAAAATCGTGTTTGCATGGTGCCAGCGTGTAAGCCATACACGGGGATAGGTGGACACGTGTAAGTCGAGAGGGAGGTCACTTTTCCATTAAAAGCAACCAAACGAGAATCGTGTGACACAAATCGAGTTCATTTACGATAGAAATAACGGCAAAACGAAATGCACTGGTAAATCGTGCGACGGGAAATGTGATAGCACAGGAAACTAGTGATACGGGGTACCAATGGACGAGAGTTTGCAATTACAGAAAGGAAAAGGATGTGCCAGGGAAAAATATCGAAATGTAGGTGTATGAGAAAATCGAGAGAATTCGATGACTGAGCAGGGTTTTTTCCCTATTTTTTTTGTTTTAATGCGATATAAAAGCAACCGTACGAATGCCTTTCGGAGTATGCGCATCGTTTTACGCTCGGTATGACGTTTCTTCTGCTGTAAAAGTGCGTCCCATTTTACAACCTAGCTCGGGTAACGCGCAAAGGTTTGTTTGTCCGTTTTACGACCACCGTCGGCAGAGTCGTTTTATCATCGACGTTCCTGCGCTTTGCAGATCAATCTTAACCGACCGAAACCTGGATTTTTGTGGAATCTTAAGAATTTTATAACAGGCTAAGCATTCCAGGAAATGCAGAAAAATTTAAGAGCTCGATTTTTCTCAAGTTTTCCACTTTCGAGAGGTTTGATTGTGGAAAAATGTATTTATTGTAATATTAAACTTTAAATACAGGAAGCAGAAGAATTAAGATTTCTGCTGTTAATAATGAAGCGGGGTATTGGATCAGAGTTAGTTGGGAACGATAGGGAAATTAAATTCTGAGAGAATTAAGTTCTGAGCGAAGTTTGTGGATAAATGTTTCAGGCTGTAGCATCCCGCAGGGAACTCATATATTTGCGAAAGTAAAATACGGGATAATTGAGCGAACTTCTCAGCACGTGTTTATGATTCCCTCCTATTGTACGAACTCTGTGCGATTGGGCCGGCGTCGCCGAGTAAACCGGAAACTCATGAATACAAGTGCATTTCTATTAGCAGCTCGGAATTGCCTGAAAGAACTGCCGTCAGAGTTTCCCAAGTGAAAGAAGACTGGGGCCGTTTGAACTGCTTGACGAAGCGTCCACTTCATGCATAGAATCGCAGGAGAATCTCAAGTCCGCGAATTTAAGTCGCCGCTACGTAGAAGACTCTTTATAGTTGGTCGGACGAACGAGGGGAATTTTCTCTCTGTGGCCGGTCTAATTAGAAACTGTATCAAACCGCTTTACTCGAACTACTAAGACACTGAAAATCAGGGATACTGAACGACAAAGGATCACTAATGCTGTATTAACACGATTTCTTTGTATAACGGGGGGGATTAAGATTTACCCGCGCATTAAGACGAAATTAGTTCATAAACGTCTGGTTATTGGGAACGGAAAAGTCGATGTATATCGCGGTTTTTCCATGTTGATCCTGCTGACGTGTGCGGGGAAAAAATGGCCGAAAAAATGGAGCCCGCGGCGAGAAATGAGGGGGATTAAAGTGCCGAGTAATCGGTTCTGAGCAACGATCGTGCCGTCGTTGCCGGCGCAATAAACGAACGACCGAATAACGATGAAATTGTGCGATTTGCATAGACGATCGATGGTGAAACCGACCGACCGACCGCCCGACCGGCGATTAACGGCTCAACGCCGCATCTACAAGATAAACGAAGACGATGGCCACGTTGTTCCGCGTTAATCGACGCGAAAAATCCACCGCCCCCCTTCCCCCATTCCTCTCTGGCAAACCCGGAGATCTTTTATTTTGCACATCGCGGAGCACGATAAATGCTCGAAATTCTAATGACGAAATCAGCCGCGACGGGAACTTGGACGTTCCACTTTCTTCGTGGGCGAACAAAATGAACCGCGTTATTGGGTCGTTACTGGCTCAAACATTATTCCAAGTCTACTCGAACGATTTCGGTAGAGGCGATGGTCTCTTTAAACGTTACCATGCAAATTGAGAATAAAGTTGCCATTTTACTGGACGCTTAAGTCGTCGTTTAATAGCGAGAAACGAAGGTCTATCGCAGAAACTTATCAGTTTTCTACGAATAAAATGATGAGTATGCCTTACTGGAAGAGGCTGAGTTTCGTATAAAACCGCAGGATTACCTCGTAAGTCGGTAAAACAAGCTAATAACGTTATGATGACTGGTCGGGCCATAAACGTAAAGGCCAAACGTTTTGTTACGACTTGAAAATGTCGTAATCTCAGCGCACCCTATTAAAACATAGTAATTGAACAGTTAACAGGAAATTGATCGTAAATCCTGCGCTTGCTTTCTTGAGAAAGTTTAAACCGCGAATAAAGCAGTGCGGCGGGTTAACAGCGATACGCGGTCCGATAAAATATTAAACTCGCGCATGAAACTCGTGGAAATGATATGCAGAACGTGTTTATAAATATTCCAGGCTTATTCGAAGGTTTTAAGTGCGCCACAAAGAAATATATTTATTTGGGGACATTATTCCTGTGAGAAATATGGCTGGCATTTATTTGTAAGGTTTCCCGGCGGGAGATTTAAGCTTCTCTTAAAAGCATTAGATTTTGATATGGTACGTCGTTACTTGAGTTCACGGCAGTATGCAAACGAGGCATATACGTATAGCCAGCGGATTCACGCGGTTCCCGAGGATATAGTCGGGGATCGGTTAATCAAGGATCAGGATAAATCGTGTCGCCCAAACAGCGCTCGGCCAACCACCGGGCAACGTCGCTAATTTGCATAACGGAGATATTAATTAGTCCGCCGTGTAGGCGCGCCTGGCGATAAATAAAATGCGCCTGGCGTAATCACAATCGCGATTGTCGTTCGTTTTAAAATCCCGCTAACCCCTATACGTTCGAACCATTTGCGCGACGCTCAGGAATTTATCTGACTTATTAAAAAAAAGGCGAGGGTGGGTGGGGGAAGAGCGGCGGAGAGTAGGGAACGTGGACGGTCATAAATATTCGATCGCGGGAAATTTCGGAGCGTACGTTACTCAGCCGACCGTTTTACGATTTAATTTTCACGGTACACAGTCCCTCACAATATCTCGCAAATTGTGATGCGCTCGAATATACACGTGTTTCGCGTTGCTTTATGTACCTGAATGGCCTGGTTCTTGCCGGTTAATGATGTTTATATCGAAATACAGGTACCATAAATGAAAAGCATTGATATGCATAGGGTTTTGAGTCACGCTCAAGAGGAAATAAATGTTAAGCACTAACGACGTGTCTGTTAATTTTCATAACGTATTTTTTGGGGGGGGGGGGACGATTAATATTATATCATTGTTGTCTGTGTTATCGTCTATATCGAATGAAGAGCCGAGTGGATTCAAAGCGGTAGAAGTTATCTCGACGGTGATGAGGTTTTATCCGAAGTGTGTCGGGCATTTGGCCGCTCGTGTTTCCCAAGTTATATTTACAGCGTCCATGAGAGACACGCGGATGTTCTCGGAAGATAAATCAACGCGTCCCGCTGGCGCCATATTGCCGCGATGCGCCACGGTGTATCAAGTACGCCGTCCTTTTACGACAACTCGTAATTTTTATGCCCGTTGACGTTTTATCTACGCCCGAATCCGACGATTCCCGCGCACCGGGTTAAAGGAAGCCCCCGGGCGGTGCGCGACGATTTAGGATTTCTGTCCACGGTTTGTATAAGCTGCCGAGCAAAAAAGGCAAATGAGAATTTCGCCATTGGAGCAGCAAAGTTTTTCTCGGCCCCGGGGAAAATCTCTGCCGCTGAAGCAAAGACAAAGAGCAGCCGGTGTAAATTCTCCGAAAATTCCCTCCGCGATATGCGTCGGCACGAGAAAAAGAATTTTTCGCAAAAATTATCTTCCGTTCGTTAAAGTGCAACGTGTAAATATGTTCTCTCGCGAATGTGTAATACTTATTTTTTTCTCAGTTATAACACGTAAGCGCATTGTTAATAAGAATTGGTCCTGTTTGTTTGTGCAGGTGCCGATTTTGCCGCGACCTTCTCAGGAAGAAAAATTAGGACGAAGAGAAGTAGCAGACTAGCAGAAAAGTTGATGAGGAAAAAAGAAACGAACGCACAATGGAGACGAAATTACGGAGAAAAGGAGAGTGAATTAAAACGTGCATTCCTTCAACAATTTGTTCCTGTTCAACAAGAAGACAGACGTGAATACATTGCGAATTATTTAACGGTCCAGCTGAAAGTGGACGACCAGAACAATTCTCTGGTTCACGCGAGGACTTTGCGGTATTTGCCGGTATCCTGAATTTCCATTCCTGCCGGGCGTAGAAATTCCCTTACGTGCGGGTTTCCGATTACAGGAGCATATGAGTGCATACTGCTGCGGCGAATATCGTTGCCGCTGCGTGGAAGAACGTTACGAACTTCAAAGGAATGATTTCGGGTGAGAAAAGGGCGATACAGGAAGTGCGATGTGGATCAAACGAAAACTGACGGGTGAGATACGTTGCGTTCCGCGGCTGGTTTCCAGCGATACGGTGAAAAGGGAAGATATAATTGGCCGGTGTGATGTATGCCCGACGTGGATCGTTTAATAACGAGGAACTCAGGAAGGGGAGAGAAAACGGGGAACGGAATTTTCCCTTTGACGCGGCCGGCTTACTTTCGGATATTCGCATCGGACGGGCAATGTCCTGCGACGGAGATTACACCAGATCCAGGATAATCCCGCGAAATAAGCGAATTAACGACAGTGAGGGATCGTCCCTGTTGATTCGTTTCAGCCTCAAGGGTCTGTCTAATAACGATTCTTCCTTCCGAAGAACCAGTCAAGCGCAACACAAGAGCCGGAAATTATAAACTGCTGCGTGACTGGTGATCGCCCATGGGAACAATTCAGTGAGTGGTACGAACAAGCAGAATGTTGAGTAACGAACAAACGTTGCCTCATTAAGGAGAGAAGACTCGTGGACCGGGATAAAAATAAGTAACAGGAGAGAGACGAGAGACAAGGAAGAAATCTGTATCAAGCGTGGAAGTTTTCGATCGCTAACGGTCGAGTTTTCTTGAGGCTGTTTCAGGAGCTATGGTCGTTTGAACGGCACGTCGGAGATTTCCAAGGCATAATCGCGGCAACGAAGCTGAGGGAAGTGCAGCACGAGGAGGCTCGAGGAGGCTGTTTAATAACGAACCTCTCCGCGTGGTCTGCGGTAAAGTTTAGCCGAAGAACCACTAGCGGGCACCGTCACGTCTGACCAGGAGAAGGATGATTACCGGCGCCACCGATCCGACTTAAAGGATCACCCCTCCTCCCCATCAGAATCTCCGATACTCCACTGGTCTACAGGGGAATTACCGCGAAAGAGACGATCACGGTCGTAAAACGATCGGAGTTCCCCCGAACGGGAAACGTTATCCTTGGGAAAAAAGTCGTCGATTCCCGGCAACCACGCTGGTCTTCATTGGTTGCTCAGAAATTTCATTATTCCTCGGAACGGAAGTTGACAATCGCGCAAGGACGTCCTTCGGTAATCCGCAACATCGAGGATCAGTCCCCCCCCTCTCCTCCCTCTCGTCTCCCGCAATGATCCACCGCGGCTGGGCGCATCAGAAAGTACTACGTGTCGGAGGTACGTGACGTTAATATTCAGCAATGGAGGCACGTAGCGGCGCGCGACGCTGCGAAGGGTGTTTCTGAAACGAGCCGAGGAGACGATGATAACGTTACGCTGAAGCCGGAGGAAGCAGCGGGGAAAGAGAAAGCCAGGGAGTAAACGACGGAGGGGGGAGTTGGCAGTTACGGCTGCTCGTCCTGCAGGTCCGAGTCCAATCGAGCCCCTCTTCCGCGGGGGCGGAGTGTCCCTCCGTAGGGGCTTGTCCTGCGGATCGTCGAAGCGGGAACGTCCACACGCCGAGGACACGGAGGACAGGAGACGCAGAACGGGACGGGGCAGACACGGGGGGGAGAAGTTTCCGTCTGTCCGAAGTGGATGGGGCTGAAAATGCTCGGCGTGTTGCTGGCATGTGTCTGGCTCGTTGCCGGCTCCCCGTTACACCCCTGGCCGATTATACCGCACAGAGGTAAGTCACTATCACCGGGGACTCCTGTCCCTCGGATATTCCGCAACTATTTTTACCCACGTGCTCGCCCTACGATGGCAATTATGCGACTCCACGTTGCCCGGGAAAACGGAGATGTGGGTTACGTAAACACCGGCACTAGGGACATGAATGGAATGGATATTAAATCCAATCGCGCGACGCCGGAAAAGAGGAAAGAGAGTTTCTTCTTATCAGCGAGCGACTACTCGATAACAACAGTAGAAAGCACAGCTTTCAGTTACACGACTCTTTGACCGCGATTCACAGAAGGTTAAATTTCCACGAGAGTTTAAAGAATTAATGCTACGCTCAGATGAGGACCTGCGTTAGTCGTTGCAAGTGCAAGTTACAGATATCGAGATATTTCGATTTATTCCTGGCGAACGTTCGCGCCAGGATTATCACGTTCGACGGTGAATTTTCATGCTCGATGTACTTCACGGAGCGGTGGAAAGGGCTTTGGGAATGTTTGATAAAAAAAAAGAAAAAGGAGTCATGGAAACGTCGACGTGCAAAACTCTTTCATCGTCGTGAAACTTGTCTGGAGGGTCAGGAAACCGGCTAACGACTCTTTTCCCTTCTCCGTCGTGTTTCTCCGTCTACAGCGGCGACGACAAGGACGAGGATGACGACGACGACGACAACGACGACTACCGGTTGCTTACGCGTGACTCTGCATTATTTTCACGAGCTTTCGAGAGCCCCGGCGAGCTGCTTGCGGCCTTCTCAGTCAGCCCCAACCGCCATTGTTCGGCCCTTCTTCCGGTTCCTGTCCATTCCCCGTCCCCCGAGCTACGGTCATCTATTCTTTAATACAAGTGTCAGACCGTTCTTAGCCGTGAATCTTCCCCTTCTACCTTCCCCCTCGCCACACTTCCTCGGCCGATCCAACGGACTGTGACGTATTTGGCGGTTCACATTATACTGGACCGAACCCCGTCGGGTCATCTCTTCCTTCGATCTCGTCTCTTCCGCCGACCTACATATAGCTGTCTGTCCTCCCGTTACAAGTGTCGCCGTCTGAATTCGCCATTGTCACTTTCCCCTTTGTCAGCAGTTGGCGGATCCTCTAATCTTGTGGCCGCTTCGCGTCGTTTAACAATTTTATCGGCCATGTGCCATCGTCTCGCATTATGGGCCTCTTTATCGGGTATACATAATACAGACTGCTGTCCCCTTGTCTGCCCAATACAAAGTACCCTCTTTCACAATGTTTTCCGTTGGCCGTGAAGTCTTTTCGACGCTCTGTTTTTCCCTTGGAATTAATCCACGTATTCGTGAAGTATCCAAGGAAAAGCCGGAAACCGCTGATGATGAATGCTCCACAGAGACACGTGCGATATTTCATGATGTGATCCTTTCTCAGCGACTGAACTTTATCTTTCTATGCACATTTATCCAGTATTATAGCGGCGAAGCCCCCGACGGGTCATCCCGTAAGTCTCTTCATCTGCTCTCATCTCCATGGTCGAACTATAGCTACCGATTCTTCCATAGAAATGAGAGTCCGGTATGCCCTGAATTCGCCGCCCTGTAGCTTTTCCCTTTGTCCAATCCCCCTGAATTTTTGCCCGCCCTTCCTCGATTCATCGAATTTCCTTATCTTTTCTGTTCACAGATATTCTTCCCCCTCGCTAGGGTGTAGGGAATATTTAAAGTGTAGTCCTCTGATCGATTGATTTGTCTAAGTAAAACTGACGGAAACGAATGTATCAGTCTTTTTAACAGGTATTAATGAATATCGCTCGGTGAAGCGTGAAATTTCACCGCGGTGAATCCTGTGTCTGAGTTTCTTGGAGGGTTCGACAAGGTGGATGGTTCATCGGATGGGTCTCGACCTCTATCCCTCATTCACCGAGCGTACGGGAACTATGAATATTGATGCACCAGCGGCCGCGTCAAGCCCTTTTCCGCTCTTTGGCGGGAGGGTATTTGGCGTGTGTGATATGAGCGTTTCTTTGAGTCGCTGCGGTGCTCGCAGCGCACTTGGCCGCCGGCTGGCATTCAGCCGGTTCTCCTCCTCTTAGCTCGATCTTTGAACATCCGCGTCCTTTGGGAAACGCGCCGGGCCTTTTTCAGCGGCCCAGAATCCGCCTGGCTTTTTTCCCCTTTGCCCGCGAGCCGGCGGCTTTTAAAACGCGACACCCAAGCCAACGCGAACTCTGCCGATCCAATGAGAAATATCTCCGGAGATAAAGGTTTGTCCGCGGCTTTCCAAACAGTCTCTGTCCGACGACCAATAGGAGAATCGTAGGGAAAACGTTTGCTTTATCTCCCGCTCCCCCGCGCCCTTTGCCACTTTCATCGCGAGATACTTCATCGTCCTTCCCTTCGACCTGATTTCACTCCCTTTGAAATTCTCTTTCGGCATCTTCTCACGTTTTTTGCCTTTCCTCCCGTATTTTTCATAGAAATTACTTTTCCCCGAGCCTCATTATAATCGTTTACTTGCCCGCGGTTTCATTGAAAAGCAGAAATTCGAGTCAACCGAAAAAGTGTTTGGGAAGGAACGCAAAATGTTAAACGTATTTGTCAGCCATTTTTGAAATGACACATTTTTAATTACACACAGAATTGAATGTAACTTTAATAATGGAACTATCACCTTTAACGCGAAACGCTGAATGTTCATATTGGAATTATGCAACAACACTTTGCGAATAAACCGACGCACGTATTTGAAATGTCGATGCGCTGAATTTTTCCGCGTATCTTCTCTGTCGTTCGCCTGTTTACTTTGCGTCATGTCATTTGCCGACGGTTCATTCTCGGTAATTTTCCTTCCGACGCTAGGAGCTAGATTCCTCTATAAGCGCGTGTCCGACGGAATAAAAAGAATCCGGAGCGCAGGCCAACGGATCTTATGAACCCCGTGATTCCGTCCCATGGATGATATTAAAGTTTGTAAACGCGAACCAGCTTGCTGAAAATCCAACGGCGTCGGCCCCCCACCCCCGCTGGCTTTTGTGTTCTTCGCATCCTTTTTTCTTCGACTTTGAACATTTTTCAGGCATCAAAAGCTTTCCCTCGTAGACTGTCTTTTCTTCCTCCACTTTCTCTCCCCATCATCCTCTCCTCCAGAATGCCCGCATGCCCTTCCCGACGTGCAAGTTAATAGAAATCCGGAAGGTAGCTGCGCATTTTTTTCACTCTGTTTTTTTGTAGAATACCGTCGTCCCTCTTTTCGCCCTCCAACGGTTCTTATCTCCCTCGTTCACTCGAGATCGTCTCCACTTCCGGTTTTATCACTCCACCAAGTTTTTCTTCATCGGAATTGAATCTATCTCTTGGCGAGGAGGGAAGTAGCCTTCCCCGAAAGAGGAGAAACTACCCAGCAGCGAGTCCTAAAAACTCGCAAACGCGAGTTCCATTGTTATTTCCATAAGTAAGGACAATTGTTTAAAAAAGGCGGGGCAATGCCCGAAGCACGAAAATATGTACGGTAGATGGGCAGGGCAGGAGGAAAATGGCGGGCCAAGTGATTATGTTTGAATTGAGAAGTCAAACACACTCCGAAGTAATTGCACTTCGCTGCGAATTATCCCGGAAGCTCAAACATCTAACGTGCAAACTGTTAACCGAGAGCCGGTAGACAAGCAGGAGGGCCGGTGTTTGGTCTGATTTCATAACAGAAAATGAGTTTAGCAGCATCGCCAGCCGGTGTGGCAAGGCCAGTGCTAAGAAAAACTCGCAGGAAGAGAGGCGCGGAGATGCTAAGCACGTTCGAAAAGGGTAGGAAGTTAACGAAACGTGGAAAGAGATGGCAGAAGGCGCTTGCAGGGGGTAAGGCAGGGCGGGGAGGGGGTGGAGTGTCACGCTCGATTTCGCAAATGCGGTTTGCTCGCGGCGTTACGTGGCTGGCCCGTCGCGTAATCGCGGTTCCATTTCCGGAATTAGTCCATCAGGATTCAACGTCGCGTGAGGACAAGCAATTCTGCCCGCTATTATTTCCCTCCTCGCGGCAAGTCAAACGCAACGGGCCTAAAGGGAGTTGGAGCCGGGGGAAGGTAAAAACGAAGGGCTCAGCTTGATACTCGACAATTAATTAAAAAGTTTCGCGTAACGAGCCCGAAAGTATCGCGGCCCGACGGAGACGTTTAAATCCCCGAGTTCCGAGATTCGCCTTCTTTGCCGGAGGTTCAATGAGCTTTCGTCGATGTAAATACTTGTATCCTCGCGAAACACGGCTAATTTGACTAATGGACGTCGCTCCGGACCCGCTGAGTGGATGCTCTTAATGTAAGAGAGATTGTCGCGCAGATCAAAGTAAACAGAGTAAAACCCTAGCCGTCCCGGATAATCTCTCTCCTAATCCGATGGACATACTTTTAATATCTGCAAAGCGAGGAGTTATCCGTCGATGATTAGAAACCTTCAAAAATAAAGTAGATGGAAAGATGGGGACTAATTCACACGCTTTACATGTAACAACACAATAGTAGACGAAGAGAGCAGAGATGTAAAAGGAAAAAGGCGTGATTAAAAATGGGGAAAAAATTGAAAACGAAAGAAGGTCCAGTCGGATGATGGTGGAATGGGCAGTTAGGGCTGATGCAGGGTGGAGGGGAAGAGAATGTAGGGGAGACGAACTGATCCGCGTGTCCTGCATGGAATTCCAGCCGACTGGCATTCGGTAGGAGGATCTCAAAAGAGCAGCTCATGCGGCAACTCGCGCATCGTGCCGAAGACAAAGGGAGAAATTAACAGACCTCTGGCGTGTCTCTTGGAGGCCGACGCGTCCGCCATTATCCACGCTCGATGTATTCACGGCCGTTCGGCTATGCTCGCCGAGCCGCCGGCGAAACATGGAAAAATGACGACTGTAGTTGCGCCAAGATGAACGGCCCGGAACAAAAGGAAGGGAAAAAAGGTGAATGGCGACGGCAAGCGCGCTATCCCAGCTCGGGCTCTCTATATAAATAACCGTCAGTACGTACACCCCATTATTCTTGGATCATCCTACAGCGTGGATATCTTGACGCGCGAAGTTTTTTTTGGAAAACTCTACTCACGGCGCGGGAAGAGAAGCAAACGTGAGGGAGATACGAAAATACGAACTAATGTCGAACACGATCTCCAGATTCCGTCATTAATCAGCACGTTAGAATTATGTAATTATTCCTGGTTCGTTCGATAGACCGAGATATGAAAATACGATCCTGTCTCGGGGTTGTTGCTTCACGCCATGCTGAGAAATTAATCAGAAAAATATCGTAATATAACTAGCGCGCTCGAGTAAAGTTTCCTCGCTGTTTGTTCGAGCAAATCTGAACCGTGAAGATAGGGGAAAAAATGTGAAAAAGGAGGAGTTATCCGTGGACGGTAGGTTCACGGGTCGGCGCTCGTTGGTACTTCCTTTTTTTACCCTTTCCCGGCGCGGTTGCCGAGTTTTAGCGGAGAATCGATTATCATGGTGCGAAATAGGCAGGCGGTAGTAGCTTCCCTATCTGCGGGCCGTCGGTTGCCAAACGAGTCGTCGATTTAACGATGATGGCGGGCCCACCGCGAATACCGGCTTTAATTGGGAAAAAAAGGTTCATCGGGGCCGATTCGAATCCCACGAGAGCTTTGTCGCCGTTAAACCGAATTCACGCGTCTCCCGGTACACGCGTTCGCGTTGGCTTAAGTTCGCAGCGTCGTCGTTAGTCGTCGTCGGAAAAAAAAGTAAAAAAGATGTGGCGAAATTTTGCGCGACAGATTGAAAGGCTACTCTTACCGCGAAGTTTTCGGAGTACACGTTAAACGTGAGCGAACGGGAATAGTCGTGGTGATTTCGTTTCACGCAGTCGAGTAATTTCCTCGAGATGAACCCTTTGCCCCGGTAAATCGGGAAGAATATAAATTTTGCCACTTTCGACAGTCCGATTTCGAGGATGTTTCCTTTTTGGCAAAGCACTCCGCTCCGCAACGTTTTTTCCCACCCCTCAGAATTCCGTTCGCTTCTTCTTCGTTACCATTTGAACGCCCCTCTCTCCTTTGACAGGCTCTTTTCCGGTTGATTCGCTGAACTGGAAGTGGTTCGATAGCAGATACCGTTGAAACGGCCAGATAAACCGCCGGTTTTCACGTATACGTCGTCTTTTACGTAGAAAACTCCCGACGAGTATCTCGTCGACGTATGAATATGCAATTTTATGTGACTCGCTTTCATATTTCGTCACGGATCCCCCCCCCCCCCACCCCGGGTCCCTATCTTCCTCTTCTGCACACTTACCCCCGCGACTTGACCTTTGAAACTCGAACGCTGCATGGCCTTCGGCGTTTCGTCCGCTATCCATTAACCCGCTAGGCAATTCCGCAAGCAAAATTGCCTTTCCCCGAGACGTTACCTAATCCATTCCCGAAAACATTTGAGAACCGCAAGAAATTATCTTTTTTCAGCTTCCCGTATGAAGACGAAATTTCGCGCGATGGTTTCGACAAGGGGATAACTGTTTCTTGCTCCTTCCTGTTTGCTTCTCTATGACCTCCCCCTCGGCTCCCCGTGGTTTAGACTTGGAAACTCGAACATTGCATCGCTCGCGGCGTTTTGTCGTCTATCTACTATCCGAGCATGTACTCAGCTAGCCAATTTGACCGTTCCACGAGACCTCGACAAGATCTTTCTCTTTTGAACTTGATATCCGCAACCTTCTCCAGCGTCGTTTGCCAATATTCCTTTATCTTGCCAGCCCTTCTGATCCTGCGAGGAATATTGAAAGTTCGTAAAAAGTATGGCAACCCGGTAATCCATGGCGTATGACCCGACCTTCCCTCGCGAATAATCATTCTCTTCTTCCACGCGCTTCTAAATGGGGTCGTTTCGCGTCGCGAAATATCTATACCGAAAAAAGCTCTAAAAGCAAACTTCGGTGAATACCGAGTTAGCGCTTTCATAAAACCTTTATGGCGTTACGGGTACTCTGATATCTTTTACAGTAGTCGAGGTCGATGGTCTACAGCGCCGGGTCTCGCCTCAGCGAGGAAAAAAATTCGACAAGCGTATAAACGTATTCGTTCTCGTATTTATCGGTGGAAATTCGCCGAAAAAATTTAACCGGCAGGAATTCCTAGACCAATGCTTTAATGCGCACTTACGCTTCTTTTCGCTTTAATTTATAAAATAGGATTGCGTCATAATCTCTCAAAACCTCGACCAATGTTTTACAATATTTTGATCTCCACTGATCCAACAACTGGCACACTGTTCATTATTTTATACTATTACAAAAAGTATAACCGCTTTGAAATCCCCATTCACAGTTTCGAAATTTGTCGAAACAGTTTTTCCTTCTGAAATGTCTTTAAACTCGGCAAGTACGTACTTGGGAAGGTCACCGCGACAACCTTCGCTCGGAGGTTCGCTAAAAACAGCTTGGTAAAAGATGAAAACCCTGAATTTCGTGGCTTTTAAAACCAACTGCTCCTACGATCGTAATGCTTCTGCCTATATCGACTCACTTTTCTACCATGTTCCCCCTCCCCACGTCCGACGATTTACAGACGTCCTTGCGTAAGATTCTTTCGAAACAACGTCACTCTCCTGCGTGTACACGTAGAAATACAGAACGATATCTTCGGGGAAGCTAGGCGATTTTATGTTTACCGTCTCATGATATTCCAAGCGCGCAGTTCACGTTATTCGGTATGGCATTTCCGTGTTTCGCAACACGACCAGACCGTAATAATACCGCGAAGCGTTCACAGCATTCGTACTCTCCTTTCCCCACCCCTTCCTCGCTCTTTTCCTCTTTTCAACAAACTCGGAAAGCACGTTTTGCAATTTTTATACAGACACCGAATCCACCGAAAGTGTTACTCGTCAGGAATTCCTGAATTCCCAGGAACTATTAGCGAATTGGAATGTACGTATCAAAATTAATTGTAGTATTTTGCGTATACTTAATTCACGTGTTTTTCTACACCTTCAACGCATCGTGTTAAGAAAAATTAGATTACAACAATGACTGAAATTTTCACTGACATATTCGTCTCGTGTAATGAAAATATGAATCGTTGCGAATAACGTATGTCTGCCGGTACAAAGGGAAAATGATATTCTTCTCCTAGGCTTCTTTAGCAAGAATTTCATATTTCGAAATGTCGGTTGTTTCGCAAATAAAATTTGATGGTGCGAGGATTCGGTTACTACAAACTAATACAAAAAAAGAATCACCTGTTGTAGGTAGAAATTAATTTTTTGCGTTCGAGTTCATGTTAGTAAATATGGTTCACGTTGATTGTAGTTCGCATCAAATTTCACTGCAACGCGCTGTTATTTGTTCAATGCGTTAACAAACTTGAATCCAATCTCATTCCGCTAACTAGTCACGCAAGTCAAGAAAAAAATGTTGAGAAATGCAGCTACTCTCTTGAAATTGCCCACGTGAATTCAATTTGCCGTCCTTCGGTGTAACAGTCACGCGAGAATGAAGATTAGACTTTTATTATCAGCACCACACACTCCTAGAATTCTACCTTTCAGAACCTCAAAGAAAATATTTAAGGACGTATGTATTTCTGACACGTCGAGAAATTACTTTTTTGGTAAGTTTCTGTTATTAAACTTTTACGATCATTGCTGGATTCACTTGGAGAATTTTATTTGTCAAAACTTCAAAGGAGGTATTCAAAGATGTGCCTACTTTTGATACGCCGAACGATTCGTCCGAAAGTTCTTATCGCCACATTGATAGGTTTTTCTATTTAAATCGCGGGGTAAGGGGGAAGGGAGTGAATTCAATTTGCCGTCCCGCGAGTCACGCGAGTGTGAAGATTGGCCGATCCCGTTAGGCGGGAGTCCCCCGGCCATCGGTTTCTCGGGGAACGCGACTTCCGGAAGCCTCAGGTAGCTGATAAGAACGGCAACCGGGCTGGCCGAGAATTTTCCTAGACGTCAGCGGCTCGTATCCGTGCCGAGCCACCCTGAGCTTCCAACCCGTCGCATGAATATGCAATTTTACATTCAGCACCTCGGCCGCGCTGCGGGTTCCTCTGATACCCGCCGCCTAAGGCCGTATTAACCAGCCTGGCATTTCCGGTCCGTAATACCGCTCCGCGAGAACCCCTCCCCCCCCCCCCGGCAAAACTCACACCGTCATAAAAGCAACGAAAATTTCACACTTGCCGGGAAAATAGGAATACCGAAAAACAAAATCGGGACAAAGTAATTTTGTATTGTGAATTATTTAAAATTTGAAACAACGAAGCAACGTTCTGACTTGTTTAGAAATTGTAGCAGTGAGGCAGTGTAGCTTCTTTATCAGTCAGTTTGAATCGGTTAATGGACCTTTTAGGAATGTGGGTGATGTCGTACAAGTGCAAAGGTGAAAGTAGTACGAGTCAATAAACTGTTCGTCACGAAGAGCAACCTGCACGCAACGAAACCATTGATGAGTGGCAGGTTTTTCTGTGACTAAAACACGGATAAACAGATAAGAATACGATGTATTTAGTTTGATAAGGGGCGCAGAAGCTTGCTTTAAATTTTTCTCGTAGCTGCCATTAATGACTGATCGTAAGAGTTAGGGCAACAGGGGTGGAAACGTTGGCCGATGAACACACCTACGTGATCGAAGAGTTTTCCGTATACCTCGGGGTATAAAATGCTATGTAAAACCGACGACTGTTCGATCCGCGAGGATGAGAGTAGGTCGGGTCATTGACCGGTATGTGCAAGTGGAGCCAGAGGCAGCTCATGATGGAATTTCAAAGTTTCAATCTCTTAATAATGTTTATAATCGACTTAGGTCGTGGATCATGTCGGCGCTTCAGGGAATCGACCATCGTTACAAACACGGGAGACTGGTTAACAGTCGCCATTTTTATCGAAATAATTAACAGACAACTTAATGCCCATAATATTTCACAATGTAGCAACAGTAATTTGTACTCGTTTAAATTTACATTCACGGGCATTAATTTTCGTGAATCTGCATCCCCCGTCGGTGGACTTCTTGTCCCGAATTCCCGTCCTGCGGGATACCGTTTATTCGGCTCAAGGCTCGGCGTAAATTGGAGCGAATGGGGCTTTCCCAAAAACCGCTGCTGTTGAGCGCGGAATTACACGGGGCGGACAGGGCGTTGAGCGGGTCAATCTCTGTTACGGTCCTACGAACGTGACGGGGGGAGGTGGAAAAATGACTTTTCCGCGGCGAGGAAACGGACCTCGGCTTTCGCGGCGCATTTCCCGCGGTGAAGGTTGCCTCTCACCTGCCTCCGCGCGATAAGGGGATTCCGCAATATCGAGTTACGAGCGTCTACAAAGTCGTTACGTGGGGGTCGAGTGGCCTTTGAGGGCCCTTTATTCCGCGCGAGTACTGCCAGAAGCGTTCCCCCCCTTCCTCCTCAGCCGCACGCTCCACTACTCACGCCCTCAACCTCTCCCCCCCTGCACCGCGTGATTTGATTCGTCGAAAAAGCCCGTGCTCCGGAGACCCTTGAAATCGGCCCCCGAGCCGAAGACGACTGTATTATGTTCCCATCCGACGTGCATGGAATCTCCATGGCAAAAGACCCGATCTTCTACCGTAACAACAATACGCAGTAACGTCGGCAGATCCATGAAAGGGCTTTGCTATGAAAGGGTTCCCAACTTGCACGCAACATCGTTTCTTCCTGCATTGTCGTCACTGCGAAGAAGATTCCCATGCCCGGAAACGTCTTCTTTTATTTGCACAACAGACGATCCGTCTTAAGTTACCCTCATTATTACTAATTATGTGGCCGTGCGTAACGGGGTTTTCCATTGGCTGGGAAATGTCGGGGAACGTTGCTTCGCCCCGGGCAGAGCGGGAATGTTATCAGCGGCATCATTCGTGTCGTTATTTCATTGTCCGTGGGGCCAGCGGGGAATTCATAATTAATCGAGGCTCCGGAGATAGCCGGAGAGTACATAATTCAGGGACCAAAGGCCACATTCCCCGCTTCTGCCAGTCTGCCGAGCAGTTTTTCGTCGGACGCGGAAGATAAATTCTTCGTAGGAGGAAAAACAGCTGCACTTCTCCGGCCTTGGAGCGAGAAAAAAGGACGATTACGATTGAGATGGAAGGACGAGACGAAGGGTAGGGGCAGAAGGGAATGAAGGAGAAAGAGAGAGAGAGGAAAGGGCTCGCTCGAGTCGTAGGAGATTTCGAGAGGATCTTAACGAGTTTCAAATGGCGGTCCCCCGTCCCGCGGAATATTCGTTGGGGTCGACGATCGGGAAGTCCCGGCAGGATTTACAGGAATCGGCCCCGGGGCCGTTTCACCTTTTTTTTTTCCTGCGGAACGTCTGTTTTCCGGCACGCGGATAATGATGGCCCGAAAGACACGGGCTGCGGGAAAAAGAATTTTCCCTCTGCCCCGGGAAACGAGCCTTTGATCGTTATAAATGGGACGCGTCCATTGCCGCGGATAAGACTTATCCCTCCGCCCATCGACAGACGCGTCGTTCCTTTCTTCCAGGTGCGTAAACTAAATCCCCGGGCCGGGCCTTATCGCGAAAACTTGTAAATCTACGAACCCCCGCCGTCCTTGACAGCAACAATAATTGTGACAAATGGATCCGAGCGCACCGAACCCAGGGGAATAATGTTTTAATACGAATTTCAGACTCCCCCGGAAATGACTCCCCCTTTTTTGACAGGCAGAAAATCAGGATAATCCGGCGACCGTGACGGTGTCATTCCTGATCACGGCAACTAGATGATACACGTCAACGACGTTTCGCGATACGCCGGGAAAAATGGTGAACAACACCGCGGATGTGTTGATACTTTCATTTTGCCCGGAAATACATAACGAGCATGATGCTCGTCGAATATATCCAATATTTGATTTCTCCTCGTTCCGCCTGTTACCGAACAGTCGGTCGTATAACCGATGCATGATTTTTCCGTCAAATGGGAATCCGTAAAACATCGAACCGCGCGCGGCTATGGCTAGTTTTTGGCAAATTGAAGTTTTTGTTCAGGGTGATATCGTTGCCTTTTATCTCGTGCATTCAGGCAAAATGCAAAAAACATCGTATCAGCGTCAATTATCCGGGATTTTCAAGGGACATACTTTTCTCTTTTCTCGATATTTGTGTCATATATTTTTATATACTTTCAACCACTCGGGGCATTGAGTGAAAAGGATTGTTAAATATTTTACGATCATTCTGTCTTAGCTGTTTCATTTTAATTCCTTTTGAAGTCTACAGTCATTTGTTAGGTCTGTAAAAATAGGATTGGACAACAGGTTGCATTTAGCGAGAGTTCAACGTCTTTCCAGTGACCCACGAAAGGTGAGACGCCTTTAGGGAAGTAGGTAGTACACAAGAGGGCGAAACTTACGGCAAAATTGCACTCGCCTTGAAAATAAGGGCGCGATCGATTTAATGAGAAACTCCGAGTTCCTCTTGAGTGTCAGGGTGAGGGCCCTAGAGGTGCTATTTTTTTCGGTAAGAAGTTTTGCCGGGAGTTGAGGGTGCTTAATTCGATTAAAGGTTGCCCATGGATATCCCTGGAGGTAAGGATATGATTTAATTTAATGAGCGCGTAGACGCTGACGACGAAGACGACGAAGACGACGAGGAAGGTGCAGGGCCGTGTCTTTATGGGATGAGAAGCCCCGAGGGAACGGACGAAAGTATCGAGGGACCAGAAGGGTGCGCAAGGTCGGCACAAATGCGATTAATAATCCTCCCGGCCCTTCACTCTGTCAAATCGAATAACTAAGACTTCGTCTCGGTGAATTATTCGCCCTCGAAATTCATGGAAATATTTCAAGCAGTCTATGTCTTAACATTGCTCAGCATTACCTTCTTCCCTGGCCGGCCTTTAAAGACCGGATCTCCTGCTAAGAAAATTAAAATTCTTACCACGATAAATCCCCGGGGAATTTTCAAGCGTAGGTAGAATAATGTTATTAAGTAGAAAGTGTGTTATAAGAGGGGAATAACGAACCTTACTCGTTGAAAATAAGGAAACAATCTAGACCCTGTATAGCATCGTTGAGTATTACATATTAGTCTAGCCCCCCATTAAAGTATTCCTCAACCCTTCTACCCTGTAGAATTACCCATGTAGATCATATTACACCCCTAAGAGTGTATAATCTTACCTATATAGCGCACTTTAGTGCACCTTCAACAGCGTTATAGCACGCATTGTTCTTAGTTCACAATGAAATATATACAGGAGATACACGTGTAACAATCGCGCTATATTCATGTGGAAAATTTCGGCAAATCTGACGATAGACACAGAAGTAATGAAGACATCAAAATCATCGTTAGGCGTTGAACGGTGAAGCGAAGAATTTGGAAAAACTGGTCGACAGAAGAGAAATTTTACGTAATTTTCTTTAATGACGAGCGAACGAAGTAACAGGAATAATGCCGGCGCGGTACTTTGATTTCGAAAACGGAAAACAATGCAGCGGCACGTAATTTTCCCGTCGAACGAATAAATTGTGCGGCGAACAATATCGACTGACGCGAATCGCAGATACGGCATTTGTAGCATCGATCACGGGTTAAATATAATCGAGTGCGACTGCATTTATCTATTATGAGAGATGCCCATGAGCAAATCGGATCGTAGCTCAAACGACAAAATCGAAATCGTTCGTATTTCGAATTTCCCTCCAATCCACAATCGTCCAGGGAAGGAAAATCAGCAAGCGAAAAATGTTAAAGGCGAATTTAAATTACGAGTTTCATTAACAACGGATTTCCCCTGGCAAAGAAAGTCAAGCACAGCAAAAGAACGACCCAAAGTGTTTTCCCGAGAATCACTTTGGTTTTTCCGAGGGTTTTCCAAGTGGAAATAAAAGTCCAAGCCGACAAACGCTTATACAGTTAGCACAGGGCGAAGTGGAAGTTCAGAGGGGTAAGTAAAAGCATGAGAACGATGACAGAATTTTTCCCTGTAAAAGAAAGACAAGCGAGTTCTGATGCTCCCGGTGACTTAAGGGTTAATGGCGATAATTCAGGCGGTGCGAGAAGAGTGCAGTAAAAACATGCTAGGGTTCGGGGTAGGAGGGGAGGGGTGATAGCGATGAATAAAGGAGACGAAAAAGGGATAAGGTAAAAAGTGGACGACGAGAAAGGGAAACTAAGTGTACCAGCTTATTTATCGATAGCTCGTAAAACAGCTCGTGCTACCGAAAGGCTCGTAAACGAAACCTGCCCCCCCCCCCTCTCCCCAATAAAAACCCGCGAATATTGGCCCCTCGTCGGTGGCGGAACAGGGAGATGAGGGGTTAGAGTGGGGCTCGGTCGTTAGCCGGAAATTTTCGAAGCTTGCCGCTCGTAAATTTTGGTCATGAATTTTTACAGCGCGACGACTCGTCCGCGTCACGTTCGATCACTCGTCAGGGCAAAGGGGGGATCGTCGGTTCTTCCCCCCCCCCCGCGAATTTTTCGCCAGATTTCATTCTCTCATTATCAACCAAGTTTTCATACAGTACAGAAGGTTTCTTGTAACAATTTCGTTACCTTTGTTTATTACAAACTTCACCGACGTAATTGGCATTTTTACATTTACCCAAATGACGTAGAAATGTGATGTTGAATATCTTTTGGGAATTAATTTAGTGTTTATTGGCATCGTAACGTTAATACGGAGAATTTGATAGTTAGAGCAATGAAATTTTCAATAATGAAAATATGTGAATAATTGCAGGCTTTCATCAAATTTTCATTTAATTACACGCTGTTTATACGAATTCGCGTGCCGATGTGTTTATTTAACATTATCAGTTACATTGTTATAATTAATAAAATTTATACGTTTAATATAATCAATTTTGGGGAACATTTGTATACTTAAAGGGTACGACGATTGCCGCTTGATTTTTATTTAATTGGATTTAATTAAATTTTATTATATTTCTGTTGAATTCCTCGGCATTTGTTTAACGCAGTATTCATAACTCTTGTAATAATTAAGTTGTGATAGCAGGAAGACTAAAAATGTCCTCTTGATTAAAGAAGGGTAATTCAGTGACGAGTTTTGTTCGTTTGACTTTGAAACAGTGACTTAGTTAAATGTTAAAGGACGCTTCTATCTAGCCACTCGAATTTCAATTTGACGACGAATGGCTCCGTGATTCTCACCAAGCTGGTTCAAAATGTTCACGTTCGATAATTTAATAAGTATAATTAATCGGAATGTCTATACCATAAATTATTTGAAAAAGCTTTTGTCCCTTTAACACAGAGAATAAGCCAAATCAGGGAATTAAGTAGTGATGAAATCATTGACATTAATAAACTCAAGTCCTTTTGAGGAATAAGTTATCGTCGAAGACGATTGCCGAGACTTAGGGTACTTGAGGGAATCAATCGTGGGCAAGAAAGGCTCGAGTAAACATCGTCGTGGAATTGAAGGTAAAGTGATCCGACAGGAAGTCGATACGGCAGTGCCTTTGAGCCTCGAACAGTTTGAATATGCCGGAACATTGAATGGAGGGTCCGGCGAAATCCACGGTATGTACGAAGCACGAACTTGCGAGGCAACCTCGACATCTCTGCCAACATCCAGCCGAATCGGAAATAATGAAGAGCCGCTCAAGATGTTTGTTCTCATTGGTTTCCATTGAAATCCGTTCTGCTATTCAGCCGAGAACCGTCATATTCGACCACTAACCGCCAATCGCCAGCTTAAATGATAGTAATGAATAGCATTGGGGATGATTCAAGTCCTCATCGAACCGAAAATTCTCTGAATACCCAGAGAATTTAGTAGAGAATTTTAATATCTTGGCGCAAGCTTCAAGTACTCGATACCTGTCTCGTTAACATTTACAAAAAGACAAACATAGAAGTGTAGCTCGAGTGCAGGCAGATTATTAGGCAGCGAAAAAGGTACGTATCGCATGGTTGCTCGTCGATTGGCTATCGACTGTCCGACGGTTGTTTATCCAGCGTGAAAAAAGGACTGCCTTCCGGCATTGGCCAACGAACGAGATGAGGGGGAAAAAATAGCCAGGGAAACCGGTAGACAGTTTGCAATTGCGGCGGCTGTGCCGTCATTATCTCGCTTTTTTCCCACTCGCTCGCGAAATACTGGGACGAGAGGGAAAAGGGAAGGGTTGTGACGAACATCGGTACGAGAGGAACGTAGAGAGGGAAAACGGGGGGAGGACAGGGCAGGCCGGGAGATCATGGTGCAAATTAGTACAGTTGCCAGGTGGACCGGCGATTTCCTCGTTGGCAGATCGAGAGCGAAAGGGGGGAAAAAAAAGGCGCGGGCCTGAAAAACAGAGCAGAACGAACGAGCGGCGCAAACATCGACACTGAAAAGCGTATGCAGCATGATTGGTCGCCCTGTAATTACGGCAAAAAGATTGACCCATGCGAATCGAGGACATACGCTCGACGGTAAACAGAAAATTGGATGACGGGAAAAACCGAAACGAATGCCAGGCCGAAACTGTCCCGCGCGGACCATCGATTTGTGCCGAAAGAATATTTAAAAAACGAAGATAAATATTGAGACGATCAATACCCGCAGTTCAGAGCGCAACGCATTGCCCAGGATAGGCTTGCGTTAGCGACAACAGGAATAGAGTGTTAGGCAATTCGTGAGAAACACGAGGAATAAAATAAAAACGGAGGAGAGATTAAGAAATGTTAATGAATGGACCAGTGAAACGGCGAGCCGAGGGGAAAGAAGTGAAACGATGCCGCGGGAGAAACCCTCTGTGTTGGAAAACAGGAAGAGGTATAAAGGGTTAAAATGGCGAGCAACAGTGTGTATCGCCGAGCGGAAGAACGTAGCTTCTGGTGCGTAACTGCGACGAAACGCAATGCCGGTCAGTTTCATTGCCGTGGTTTTAGAGGGCGATAAAAATGACCCCCTACCCCCCTCTCGCCCTGGTCCCTAGTTTCCCTCGAGCGTTTCGCGGGCAGGACCATCGTCCTTTTCGTATTTTGATATTTACGCTCTCATGCGGAGACGCACAATGGACCGCGAGCTGCACACGCGAATTACCGAAATGCGCGCGGCTCGGCAATTTATGGGAATTGCGCGAGCGTGAGGCCGCCTACCCCATCCTGGCTTCCCCGTGATATATTTTTTTAAGTGACGTCACCGTGGGAAAAAGCACGGAAGACCGGCGATTCTTTCGTCCAGGCAATTCATACGGAAATATTAAACCTCCGGTTCTGTCAGCTCGATATTATTACGATATTTTAGTTATTTCGTGCAAGTGAAGCTTAACATTAAAATGAAATATTCAAAAGTCTAATATTACGAGAGAAATGATAAACTATTTATTCCGATAATGATGTCTGAATGGTAAGGAAAGTTTACCGTCTCTATCATGCCCGGTGTATTTCATTCGTATCTTGGAGTAATAAGGAAAATTCCCATGGCCCTTTACTACGCAGTTTTATGACTTGGCAAATCGAACTTTGGCCTCGAAGTTTCTCTGTTTTAAGCGGCCAACTCTGCGTTCGATCTTCCCCCCCGGTGGAAAATAATTACTCGGGCCGGGCCATTATACGCTGCAATTCCGAGGTTATATACGAACGTGCCGTGCGGTCTCTTATCGTAGAACCTCCGACTGGTTAGCGGATCTCGAGTAATCGATCCCGATAATTATTTCGCCGTAACGATAACGGCCTCGCCTGATAGACCGATATCGGTTCGATCGTAAAACTTGGCCGCCGGCGTAAATGGACTTCGTCCGACTTCTACGGTTCTGTAATTTGCCAATCTTCAACGAACCTTTCATCCGAACGTCATAAACACCTTGTTTCAACTTATTTTTTTAAGCAAAATTATGACATGATACATCGATTTTCAGTTTTGGGCAAATTATCATTTTGTTTATTGTTGGAAAACTTCTGAACATTTCTGTCGATTCATCCCTTCTTATCTTCTTACCCTTTTTAATAGCATCGACGAAGACGAAGACGACGACGACATTGGCGTCTTGGCGACGAAAGGCTGACGGTGGTAGTTCATTACCACTTTCCGTCCCTTTGTTTCCTCTCGCATGAGCCCCTTTTCCACTTCTCCCGGTGCTTCTGAAAACCCGCCTCCCACGTCGAATTTAATTCCGCCCTTTGAGGAGGGGGGCTCAACTCGGAGTAAGGCGCATTGTCATTCGGGACTTGGAAAAATGAGCTCCCCAGCGCGGACAGAGCTTTCATATCGACCGCTCTTTGAACTCAATTAAGGGAACTTTAATTAGGAAGCATCTGGTTTCCAAAAAGTTACGCGGGGAGATCGAGTTTAAATTACGAAGTTGCCGGACTCGCGAACGATTAATCGTGTTACCGATGCCCGGGACTTCATTTACTTTGGATTCAGCGGGCTGGAGAGGGGCGTTGGGGGGAGAGGGTGGTGGTTAATGAAGGGAGAGAGAGCAATCGCGTGTGTCGAAACGTCGCGCGACAGCAAGACGCGCGGCAGTCGGTCGGTCGACTGCACTTTCCGCGAATTTCCACGCGGGAAATTTCGTCATCGCTAAGAAAGACGGATGTGAAGGGCTTTCAGCGAGGAAAATGGAAATTAATTGCGCCGGAAATAGCGGGAATGGCCGTGTTCGGGCTTTGCGCGACGTCGTAATCCTGTTGACGGTAGTTCCCCGTGCATTTCCGTTCCTTCGTTTCGACTCTCTTTCAAACCATCCGGCCCCTTTCCCTCCCTCGGGAATTCTCCTGGTGTTCCTTTACTTTTGCCCCCTGTCTTCCCGGGTCCGGATTTATCTCCGCGAGTCCCCTTTGATGTACGGATTACCCGCGTTGCCCTTCGAAAAATTTAAAAGGTTCCGCCCCGAGACTAACATTTGCCGGATCAGACGGCATGCGCGCAACATTTTTATTTCCTAATAATATCTTCAGCACGCAGACTGGAAAATTGCTAATTCTTTATCTCTCGAGGAACGTGTAATTCCCGTGCTTGTCGTGATTATAGATTCAACTACCCTTCCTATCTAGGACAGGAAAATTGTGATGGAAATGTTAACTACACGAGGTGATTATTATAAACTCTAGGGAACAACTAGCTGTGTCGTAGTTGCATGAGTTTAATCTATGATCGATGCATAAATATTAACAGCTTTAACACCGCTCTGTGAAAAATTTTGTTCTTTTTCGCGGGTGAGGCGTAACAGTTTTTAATTAAACTTGACCTGTTTAGCCGAAGTATTAATTACAATCAGCAATTACCTACTTGGCGCACCTTACTGCAGTTATAATAACTCCGGGCGGAAGGTATAAAGCGTTTTATTCGTTTGCATTCACAAAAGGAACTGGAACTTCTTTCATTAAACTTAACGTATTTCATCGGCGCATTAATTGCTGTCGGGGCGCGGCAATTATTCGTTTATATGCCATTCTCCAGGGGCGACTTGAATTCTTTTTAATTACGCCGGACGATTAAAGTTTTCCGGTCGGCGAAATCAAACGAATTGGAGATGCGGCTTTTCCCCGTCCCGACCTTCCCGGTTTCTATTTTCCGGCCGCCCGGCACCGTCCATTTAGCGACGCGTTAATTCGGAATTCGCGAAACACGCCAAACCAGAACCGCCGGCGACGGAACGCGTTTTTTTCCCGCGGTTCCAGCCATTTCCCACGCAAATGCACCGTTGCACTCGGCAAACCGAGGAATGATCGGCCCACACCAGAACCAAGGCGAGCAACGAATTATCAACGCCCCTCCAACCGGCTTCCCCGAAATTGCATTCTTTTTCCGTCGCCCACGCACGTTCCAAAAAGGATTTTCAAAATACCTTTTTCAATGTCGTAAAGACGCGGTGACCGATCCACTTGGGTCACAGTACTTTCGGAACTTATTGTTTTATCCTTATGAATTATTCTCTTTGGGGCCTGTCGTGTGAATTATTCATACGGCCAATTAATTGATGAATTATTCATCCGTCGCAAGTATTTTCAGAAACGACCGATACGGCGAAGCTGTCATAATCGTTTTGCGCAAGCACCATTGCCGCGATGATACGTAATTTCGTTGCATTGACGTTGCGCTCGGCATTCAATCAGAACTAGAAACGACCGATTATGACTGCTTTGCGAACTCGGTATAGCAGGAACAAGCGATCCTCCCAGGAGACGGATTTGACCGAAGTGTTGTTCCGTCTTTCTCGCGCATTCACCCCGTATTTCATCTCCAATATCATTCCCTCTCTCTCTCTCTGTTGGTCCGACAATCGTATTCCGCGTTTCTCTTGCTCTGCTCCTGTGATTTCGCAAACTCTCCCTCGGACCACGTCGCGCGTTGGGGCGTGATTCGTGCTCGTTCTAGCGAACGTTTTGCCGCATCGTCAACGGCGTATCAGCGTACGCGAGTAACGGGCGGACATGGCAGCACGTCGAACTTCCGGTAACCGTTGGCGAGCTCGCGACAAGCAGCGCGTCCCTCGGAACATCCGTGGAATCGAGGACGCGCGAGCCTCGTCGGAATTTGCAATCGCCCGTAATAATGGATGAATTCTCTTGGCGCCCTCCGCACCCTTCGCCAGAACGCAGATTTCGGAGAGACAAAATGACGTTAGAAGTTCCGACGAGCGCTGCCGGCGTGCGGACCCACTCAAAATGGACGGGAAATTCCAGGGAATTCCAGGGAATTTCCCTGCTAGACGACACAAAGTTCCACGGGACAGCGGACAATTTTACTCGTATTAATACTACGAGAGCCGTCTCTCAATTCTCTTTGAGACGAATTCATTGACTTAAGTCTCTTCGCTCTAAGTTTCCTGTAAAATGTCGCACTAGTTGGTCGGTACTGTGCCGTTGGTGATAATCTATTCCTCGCGGCGGACTTGGCTGTTATTCGATGTCAGAGCCATTGTCCCCGACGACGCGGGGCTATCGACATTTTCTGCTCGTCGGCCGTCATAATTGCATTCGGCCAGCCGATTGACGGACCGAACCGAACACTCTCATATCGGCCGGTTCTGCACGACTCGGCGCCAGCGCGATTACCATTAATGGGATTTCGACGGGTGTACGCGTAATTCGGGGATAATAACAGTAACGGTAACGGTAACGACGACGATAACGCCGGCCAACGACCGTCGGGGCTTTATTTTCCAATGAGAACTTATACCCCCCGGGCGTCTGTGCATGATGGACCCGAAAAAAAGGGGGAGAGACAGCGGTCGCGTAAAGCGCGCAACTTGCATTTTTATCGCGTCGTTGCAGAAATTTCCCCGCGCACAAAGTGCATCCGAAGCGATGCACGTAATGGCCTATGTAGAAGGAATTTGCAACGAACGCATGAGCGACCCTCTCCGAAACCCCCTCCTCGTTTTAAGAATTACCCCACGGGATATGCATAACCGTTGTTGGGGGATTAATCTGCGGTAACGTTAGGTGCATTAGCAGGAAAACGACGTCATATCCCATATTATCCGGCGAATAAAAGATAATCCCATAATTGTAGGGAGAACAAAGTTTACCGTTGCAGTTATACGTTCCAACGACCATTTTATTTACTCATTCAAATGCACAAGGCTTTCCGAACGTGACGAAGCAAATACGTCGAATTTAGCGGGCTGCAATAAAATGTGCCAGGAGAAATAACAGCGACAGGGACGATTTCAATCGTTTCCATTATTACGCGCGTGTAGCGATAAACATTGATACGATACGTAGAGAGAGGGAAAAAGAAAAGTCCTGAATCGCAGGGCCGCAGGATCATTTCTCGGGTCGACGAGGATTTATCTGTATTAATGATCTGTATTAGAAAAAAGCGGACGTGACAGAGCTATTAAATCAACGATTCTTATCGTCCTGCTAGCAATTTACGTGGCGGCAAACTTTTTCTCTCATTTATTTCTCATAGGCGGCTTGTCGTGCTTCCATTCGGCAAGACCGAAGGGTTTATCCCACTTACGTGCGCGGACACGTGCCCTTGTGTGCCCCGAATCATGTTAATTTACGTGCACGAACACGCGTGGATTTATCGTGAGATCTCGAGCACGGCAAGTAAGACGAGTCTGGGCCGTCTTTCTCGTCTCTCGGCCCGTCCTTCCCCGCCCCTCGCGGCGTTGAGTAAAGACCGTGGCAACGTTGAAGGGCCGCACGAAGGCCCTGCGGGGGTGGCGCGGGGGGGAACTTAGCACCACGTGTCTTATCTGTTTCGCGGCACGACCACGCACGGTTCTCCAGTCGTGCGTCTGACTTTGAGAAATCATGCCGCGCCGAGGAAAAAAGCTTGCAAGGGGCGTCCCTTGACGAGGGAAAAGCAGAAAGGACGAGGACAAGGCCGGGAGAAAAGGACAAGGGAAATGAATGAAAGCCGAAACGTTGGAGTCCGATAATGAACTCGTTAACGGTAATTTACTAAGTGCAAAAGCTATCGTTAATTCGCGGGACAAAGACGGAGCGACGTTGGCTCTGAATGAGTTTGATTGGCAATCGCGCGGATGTCCTCGACAGCGACGAAACAATAAGCCTGACGAGCAATCGGAATGACATTAGAGCCGCGCGAAATATCGTCCCTCGTTACGCGTCCATTGAAAGCTTTTCATCGGCGTCGTCTCGAACGACGGCACGGTCCTCGAGCGGTTTCCTGACTTTTGCCTCCGGTGCTTTCAGCCATCACCCGGGGAACCTACGTCAAGCACTACAGTGCCGCCTGGTACGACACCGCTGCTCTCAGAGAACATCGCGTGAGGAGCCGTCGTGACGTCTCCGCATCCGGACGACCCGACGACGCCACCCTGAATCTACGTCTTCACGCTCTCGACAGGTACGTTTGCCGGGAACGACGTGCTCGTCCCGCACAAAGCCGACACCGGGCAAAATGCACGCCTAAACGTACTTCACGTGAAGCCCTCGCGAATACCTTGGTCCTTCGCTCGAAAATTCAATGCTTTCGCCAAAGGAAATGTCGATTCGAAAGAGAATATCGTAGACGCGAGCGATTCAAAGTTCTGCCTGGAATTTTAGACAGTGCTCCACGGTGTCCCTGAAATTTTCTCCATAAATTGTACTGCATACGTCTGTCAGTTTATCTTTGACGCCGGGGCGCAGGGAGTGGCAGTATTAAATATCAACGACGGCTCGGGACTTTGTTACGTATTCCGCCGTAGCGGACGATCGTGCGTTATTGACGCGCGGTCGGATCTCGCGGTTTATGCCACGTCCAAACAACGATCTCACCGTAATGTCCACGGGCATTGTAATACATCGTCGACCGCTTGGGCTTCGATCCCCCTTGTCAGTCCCATCGATGAGCACCGTAAATTCATTGACGTAACACGCGCACCGTCATCAAAGATTCAATGCGAACCTCTTCACAGGAATTGAAGGGTAGCCGAAATAAAAATCAGGTGAAATAGTAAGCAGAGAACTCGAAGAAGACTAACTTTTCATATTCTCTGAAATCCGTTGTAAAGGGTCCTCTTAATCGTGCTCTAAAACAGAGTTGTTTGAAAAAGGACGTGTTGGGCGAAAAAAGACGGACGGCAAGGAGAGAAGGATAGACGGAGAAAGAGAATTGCCGGTCGATACGAAGCAGACACTCAAATCCAGTCGTGAGCACCTTGCTTACGAATCTCTCCCCCCTTCCCCCTCTTCTTCTGCCCCTTTCCTCTTGAGCTCGAGCTACGCCCGAGAGGACGACAGATCCTTTTGTGCGTCCTTCTCAATGAAATCCCACGAAAGCCCGATTTCGTCCTCGAGGAGCTTCCGACGGCTCGATCGCGACTACCCCGACCTCGTCAGTGGGAGAAGGACATGAAAAAAGAGAGGCATTTGAACTTATCGAAGGCGAAATATTACTCCCCCGGGAGAAACCTCTATCACCGGTCCCGTGGCGCTACTAAATTCTAGTTAAAATATTGTCCGCAGTATGGGATGTATATGGGCAGGCTTGTACCGGCGAAAACGTTGTATCGAATCACGCCACTATCCTAGGCCAATGCCCCTCGTTAATACCGCTATAACGTATCTCAGATAAAACCGATTCTGACGTTTTCAATGACAGCCGAACGAAACGGGTTTACGGCTAGACTGGACACTCGCTTGAAAATGAAATTTCTGATTGAATACAAGAACGAGAAGTAAATGGAAAAAGGAGAGTTATAGATAGAGCGCAAAAACAGTACAATTCAATGGCGGTATTGGTAATTCGGGGAAGTAAGGAATGAAAATGAGCTTGTTGAATTAAAAGCGTTTCATTTATTTAAACACATACTGGCGTTGCTGTTATGTTGCTTTATTCGGTGTCCTCTTCCCGGTGTGTTATTTTAATTCCTTTTTCCCCTCGTTATTCTCCTTGCCCGGCTACCATTGTTCGTTTTCTTCGCTTTCGCACCGCCCCGTCCCCCTTCGTTCACTTATTCACGTTGCTTTTACATCACGCCCACTTTAAGAGTCATTCCCACCTCCTTTCGCTATTACCGGCGATGCCATTTAATCAGATCGTCCTCTAATGAATTCCTCCTGCCATTATCGACGGTTCGAGGACCCTCGGTAAGCCCTCGTTATACCGTTTCGAATAAACCTTTCCGGCCCTTTCCAATTAACCTGAAAATCGACGATAAACTCGGGATCCGGCCGTTCATGCGACTCGAACCAATTAACGATCCTGGCGTCTAATTACTGGAATTCGAATGCACCGAACGTGCACGGCCGGCAGGAACGTGACAAGCGGAACCTGCGAAAAGGACCCCCTCCCCCCTCCTCCCCGTGAGACAAGGAAAATCAATTTTGTCCTCTGTTGCTCCGCAACGTCGTAGCTATCCTTAGGAGTTCCGCTCGATCGAATATTCGCGTCAATATTTACACAACGAACAGCCAGATCCAGTCTCGAATCGGCGTGAATCTTAATAAACAGAATTATCTGCTCGAGCGACAAACGTCTAACGACCCCGTCACGTAATACCCCGTTCCCGTGGAACAGCAGGTAGATCGAAAGGTAGTCGGAAATTGTCCGTGCGATTAAAACGTCAGCCGTTTTAAAAGTCATTCGCGCGCCGTTACCGGCGAGCATTGTAGTTCCTGGAGGAGCGATTCCCCGGGCGGAACTGGACGTGGGTCGCGTCTCGGCGTGCATTTCCTTGGCGCCGGCTAGAGGTCCTTTATGACGTTCCTTTATGTGGGACTTCATTACAGCCGGCAAATCCGCAGGCGCGATTAAAATAATTCCGCGACAACAGTGCAACAGCGCGGACGGTAATACTCCGGTGCGGCTCTGCCCTCTGAGTACATTACCGCGTCTGAAGCCATTAGTCCGTAACGAGGCGTAGGCGAGCCACGGTAAAACGCCACGGTATACATATGTACGACTATGTACACGTGCGGCCCAACGTGTGTACGTCTATTTACGTGTGCTTGTACGTACACGTGCAACGAAGGGGGAAGGGGAGGGGGTACGCGTCCGCCCTGTCGTAGGCAAGAAACAGCCCTTACCAGTCGCAGTATCCAACGCCCTTTGTCAGACCCCTGCCCGTTAGATGTCTCCGTCGCGACTGTATTACCGCGGGCAAATGAGGTTGTCGTGGGTGGAGCGCATTACCGTCTGCAACTAATCCCATTTCTCAATAGCAGCTGCATCGTTCACCCTCCGCCTGACAGCAAACCCAACAACAGATTCCTACGAACCTCCGTCTTGTCCTTGTCTCCCGTTCTACCTCGAACGATTTTCAAATGTACCCTTGCCAAGGACACATGGTTTTCCGAATAGGGCTAACTTGACGTATTCGCGGAACTCTTCGAGCATTGGTATTCGTGAATTTTACAACGTGAATTTACGACGACGTTTCATTAACTGTGTACATGCTTCATTAAGCTTTAAGTGGCATTGCACGAGTGACGTGATCAGAGCTGAAAATTGTATTCAATTAAATTCGCGTTAATGAATGTCACAAGTTTGTTGTGCATGCTTGTCAGTATTTTAAAATTAACGGCGTTATGAAATTTACGTAAATTACGTAATTCCTGTATGGATATTTCAAGAAAGTTTGTAACGTAGGAAGGAATAGTTGATCGATTCTCTCGGCAAGTAATCATCTCTGAGAGAGACACAAGGTTTTCTGATATTTCGTTATCGCTCGACGTCCACGCGGACGAGGAGCAAATGGAAGCGATAAACGTCGAAGCTCTCGTCGTTGTACGGCACTTTTACACGTCCCTAGTTCATTCACGAAGATTCTGTTGAGCGCTGCTCGCTGATCCGACAGCCCTTGTCGCCATTAACCCCGAGTAACTCGGCTCTTGGGCTTCTTTCTTTAGCCCGTTATGACCAAACGATGCTACGAAGACGAGCCGCATTACGTCGGCAAAGTAAGCGCATACGACGCGAAAGATCATAATACGCGAGCTTTGCGGTGCTTTGAAATGAACGCAATTAGTGGCCATTAGTGCGATTAGAACGTACCCCATTCAGCCATGTTGAAAGATTAAAATTTGCACAAACGACAATGAGAAAGAAAAAACGAGAATTTCCGTGCTTCTATCGGCCGTAAATTCCGACGACCGTTTAACGCTACTTGTCGATCTCGATTAACAGGTCGAGTAGATAAGGTCCGCGTGAGGGCAGACAGTCCCGGCGTACAGTGTGAGGCACCTTCCCAGCGGCGCCATTAATTTGCATTGGTACTCGATTGTCCGCGCGAGGACGTCTGGTTCGCAGGTACAGAGGCGTTTTCCCGGTGACCGTTTAATTAGGAGTTGGATCGATGGCATCGGAGGTTCTCGCCCTCCGACGACTCTCGTAAATGCCGTCGGCTCTCTGGCAATGAATGATTGAAATCAATGGAACGTCGGCCCGTGTCTCCTGCCGGCTGAAAGGAACCGACCAGCCGGGAATCGATATACCAGCCTCGTCGTCTCGTTTTGTCCCCGATAATTAGCTGAAAACACCGTAGTGCACTCGGCGCGGATTATCAGCTGCGGGGAACTCAGTAGCCGCCGCCGCTTGGCATCATGTGCACACGCACCCCTACACGTGTATAAGGCTGTACGTGCAGCATGTCGGTCGGGTCACGTAATCGCCGGCGCATCAATTATGTCGGCCAGACTGCGATGCGCGTTCACGTGACCAAGCCGTCCGGATCACTGATAGGTGGATTACGGGCCGCCAATATTGCCCGTCCGATTATCTCTCCATCTTCCTGGCCGCCTTCCTTTACGTCTATATCCCCGGCACGAATTGCCATGATCCGAACACGCGGCCAGTCTGCGCCATTCAACGCAGATAACACCAGCCAAGTTTGATATCCTAATCTGCTTACACGTCTTGGCGAATCTAGGTCTATGTCCTCGAAGATTCATCACGAGGCACGATATAATACAATGCTGGGGACACTTTAATCGTGACGCTTTTTTTCGACACGAGAGTTTCTTTCTTTACGTGAAAATACCAAGACGGGGGGGGGGGGAGGGGTCATTTGTTGAGACGACTGACGGGCGCGAATAAACAAAGAGCAGGGTGACGAAGGTAGCAGTAAATAGGGAACCCAGTGAAACTTAATAAACGCTGAATTTTAACGAGCGGCTAAAGAGACGACGGTACAAAGGACTGCCGCGGATGGAGTGGGAAACTTAATACCCCTTTTTTGCCCCTTTGTGTTGCAGAGTCTTTAAAATGCGCCTCGTGAGGGACACAAGCCTCTTTCACGGAGACGTCACTTTCGAGGGATCGAACGGCCGGCAGATCAGTTTTGATCCATCCCACGCCTACAGCGGCACGCTCGAGGGTGAGTCGACCAACGAATTCATCTGCATACCTATTTTTCGCCGGCCTTCAGCTCTATGAATTTCACAGGACCCTTTCAACCAGTTTATTTTGCCATAACGTTTGTCTTGCCTCCCGGATGAAAGGGTCCGCAAACAGGGCCAGAGCATCGCGTCGGGGAGGAATATCCGGCTTTCTTTGCCGAAACTCCCGAGGACGTTGAACCCCGCGAAATTAAAGAGCTCGCCTTGATAAAAACCAGACACACAGCCCCGAAAAACAGGTTTTTCACGCAACATCCAAAGAAGTAAAGATCCTTGACGAGGCTGACTTTCCACAAGAACGTAACTACTTTCGAGTGATCGTTCTGAGAAATTCCAAACGGTCGGTCAAAGTGTAAATGATTGGAGCTTTTAATATAGACCTGTCTGTTTTTCTTCACGCGCCCAACTGTGTACGAACGTTGACGCGTAGACGGGAACGGAAAGGAAATAGAATTGAGGTGCGGTTGTCGAAGGGTTGGCAACGGGCACAGACGCGCAAGAAATACAGCTACACGAGTGTATATTAAACCGCAAAGCCACAAAGCGTAGAGCAAACCGGTCGGCGAGGATGTCGGCTCAAAGGAAATATACGTTCCGTCCCCACCGCCGCTAACATTTTTCTCCGCGTTTTTCCATTCCCGTTCCTTTTTGCCCATTGGTCTGGTTCCCCTCCTCGCCCTTCTCTCTCAGTCATACCCCCTTTTTCTCTCTTCTTTTTTCTCTCACCCGCTTCGTTTCTTGTACCTTCGACTCACTTGTACCGGCTTCTATTCTCTTCATTCTTCATTTCTACCCCCCCTCCCACCTCGTTCCCCTTTTTTCCTCTTCCCCTGCCGATGTATCGGACCTCGTTGGCGCTTTCTTTGTATTCGTTACCGTAACGCCGACGATACAGCGGGCCAAGTGGGTTATTGGATGGTTTCCAATATGCGCGGCCCGACCACTGCGGAACTTTATGTGACCCCGTATAATTTGGACGTTCCTTATGCTGCTCGGTCGCCCGGGTCCTTCGAAAAGTGTACAAGGTCAGAGGGTGCCTTTGTGTCAAACTACGATGAGATCCTCACCGAAGGAACTGAACGATAACGGAACGGTTTCAAACATGGAATTTGTTTGAATTTAAAACAATATTGTGAACATTAGGAAATCATTTTCCATTGCACGTTTCAAGTTTATTGAAGCCTGCATAATCCGTAAAACTTTATCATAATGCGAAACCTTCATTAGACACCGCGGATAAAGAGGAAACCATATTTGCAAAAATCATTTCATCCCCATAACGATGTTGATTGTGGAATATAATCCCCAAGCCGGGATCACGGTTGGAAAAAAATGTACGTCGACGGCAGCAATGTTCGTGTGTTAATATGAAATTTCAATTTTCCGACGTGAAATGCAAACGGGGCTTATACAGGTATGTTAATGGTAATTAGCAGTATCCACATCAAAGGAAATATCGTACAAAGCCTTTCTGGGAAACCGTCAGATAGTAAATGAAATAAAAAAAACCTTGATTGATTATCGCTTTTATCGTCATTATATGTTTATGAATTTTTTAAATTTACTCATAGGTTATAAAAAAGTCGAACGATTGACGTTAATTTATTAGAACGACTCGTGCGCATGGAGCATACGTAAATTACAGTGAAATATTAAAGTACCCTTCCAGGATTGATATCGGGAAAAATTGATGGTGGATTTCCAGTTCCCGTCAGAAGCAAACAGCTACTTGGCAATCCTCCCTCCGCCCTTCACACCGTGTTCTATCCCGAGGCCGCATTTTCTGTCCGGGCCCGAGCCCAATTTTAATCATCTAAAAGACGCGGGAAGATGGCCGACGAGTGATGCGAGGGCGGGGGCGAAGGAAGGGACGGGCTGAGCGAAACGGAGGAGAGAGAGCGGATTGCGACGTCACTTACGAGGGATTGCAATTTTCTCTAAAGATTCCCGACGCGCCGTGGGGTCGAGGGGAGACGGTACACCTGGTCGGCCGAGTTGGAGTGCCTTAGAGCCGGTTACAATGAGTTAGAGTCAGCCGCAATTCCTGGCCGTCTTGCGCGAGGGTCGAAATTTCACGCGGCACGTCTCCTTCCGTGCGACTGTGCCATTCTCGAGAGCAATTTCCATCTGCCAATCGGGTCTCATCGGTTGCCAGACCACTACGGACTTTGCCTTTACTTCGTTCTCCCAGTTCCACCTTCCACTTCCCCCCCCTTGACGATTTTCTCCATTCGCCCTGGCCCCCCCTGCGTCGTTCGGCCAGCTGTCCTCCGAAACGAAGTTACCTCGACGACGGGAAAATAGAAAACCCAGAACAGGACGAAGGGTGATCGCGCAACGATATCGCACAAGATTCGAGACGACCTCGGACGAGTGTATTCGGTATCTATAGTGAAACCTGCTCTCTCTACCATTCATGCAAACCCCCCGCGTTTCTCGATCGCGTATAATACCAGGACTTGGTGGAAAAGAGTCGAAGGAGGGAAGAAGAAGGGCGAAAAAGAAGCGAGAGACAACCGACGAATGGCTCGTATCGTTTTTCTCGACACCTCGTTACGACCGTAGCGACCTAATTACCTCGCCGATCTACCTTTCATCCGATCCCACCAGAGGACACGTATCTCTCGTCCTTGTCCTTTTACAAATTCGGACTGGACAGTCCAAGCCACGAGATAAAGAAGCTTAATGAAAAAACTTTAACTCGAGATACATGCCTTAATTCGCAGCAATTACGCGAACCCCAGCCACAGGTATACATTTTAATGGCAGGGAAATAAGTTGTTGCGGATTCAATATGAGATTGAAATTCTGTATCACAGCCGCTCGGTTTGGTAAAATTCGTAGAAAAGCCCCTTAGCTAATTCGCTGAGACTCCTGTAGAATTTCTACGTTTCTCCAAGATCTCGTAAGAGCTACACCGCAAAGGCATAGCTGGTATCGTTTTCCGCGACACCTTGTAACAAGCTGCGCGACCTAATTACTCCGTCAAGCTGTTCTTCTTCGCAGTCACCGCACGACGTTTCCATTTCATTTCCCCGCGCAGCCGTACGGTTAGTCTAGCTGTTTCTACGATGCCTCGTCGAATACATTACGTCGCAAAAATGAAAATTTTCCCTGCTTAACGCGGCACCTTTCTGGCCAGAATTTACACGCACAAAATAATTGGAAAAGTCGACAAACAGAAAAGAAGCGATAGACAAGAGTGCAAGGACGAAACGTTTTGTTGATTTGTTTCTTCCACTTCGGTAATTTTGAGGACAGTACGGATTATTCCGTTGGCATTCGGAGTTTCAGAATTGATACAGAACAGTGGAATTTCGGTAATTCAGACGAGGCATCCTCACGTGATGCATTAAACGATAAAAGTTCCTTCTGAACTATGGCCTCCGGAGTTGGGAACAACTAAACACCACAGCGTTCCGCGGTTTAACATTGTTTTCCCAATTAACGTCTTTTCGTGGAGGAGGAACTTCCGCGTATACGTACAAGGAAGGGGGAACAATGAGTAGAGGTGCGGGTAAAACAGGAAGAACGAGACGGTTAGATAAAAACTTGGAAAAATTGAGACATTTTGTTTCACGGGGTTGAAGAATTTATTGTTACATCCGTGCGATCGTGCGTTCCATTATTAACTGCAACTATTTTTGCCCGTCTGAGTTACCTGAAAGGATGTGAAGCTGAAAGGCGAAAAAATAAGTGGAACACATCCTTGTTTACTGTACTGAACTGACAGTAAAATAGGAAAGGAAAGAACGCGAGGTAGGGGGAAAAGGAAGATGCGACTTTGAGAGTTCACTCGTCCCTCTCGTTATGAATGAATCCGGCAATGAGTTGGCACGGTACCAGAGGATTTCCAGGTGGCCGCGGAATTAAGCTCGGCTCTCTCCCCCCCCCCTCCCTCCCCTCACTGTCCTCAGAGGAACCTAGCTGGAATCTATGCTTCGTTGAATTTACTGTCCCACGGCCGCCATGGCGTCGTTGGAGGCCCGTAGATTCGCCCCCATCGACTTTCCCTAACGTCCTCCTCCTCCTCGTCGTCGTATCCCCCCTCCCCGTGCGCCATACTTCTTCACCCTTTCCTCGGGATCCAACTATTCTTCCGATTGGAATCCTCGGCTCTTCCCTTCTGCTCTCCGTCTGCCGACGACTACATGGCGGAAAATCTTGCCAGCTGGTACCTGCAGGGTAATTACTTCCTCATATTTCATGCTCCGCCGACTGGCACTCATTATCTCCTTCAGCAGACTCCCGTGTGTTTGTTCGTCTCCAGAAAGTTTTCGAAGTACAATGCTCGGCTGGCGACTCTGCCCTCCCGCCGGCTAGGACTGCGGATTTTCACTTGCCAGATACGAAACCGTGGGCTAGAGCCGTATTTTTGGAAAAAGCTGGCCATCTGCACGGCTGCAATATGGCCCGAGGACACGGTCGATAGAAAACCACGGTAGCTGAGAATGTTTGGCAAATTTTCCGCTACGTCATTCGTCATGGTACACTTTGGGGAGATATTAAAATAGGTGTAACAATACGAGAGGCAATTGGGACTCGCTGCTCTGAGCATCGAGGTACTGTCGCTGTTAAAAAGCTCAGTTGAGGTTGGCAAGAAAATAAGGTAGCTTTCTTAGGTGGCGGGTCAAAGCGTAAAAGCTCTCCTCTCGTAGTAACCTCTGCTACTTTTATCCTGACAGGATCTGCAAGCCTTGGTGGCTGCTTGTAAAAACGAGAAAGCTCGCTTTGTGGGGCCGGCATTTCTTCGTGACTTGACGGCGGGGTTAAAGAAAGCCTTACCGACTGCTAGCGAGGTGATTACTTCTTCATATTTCACGCACCGCCAACTGGCCCCCCATTATCTTGTCCAGGAAACCCTCGAGCCCCTGCCCCGCCCCCCCCCCTTCTTCCTGGCTTTCTTCACCGCAGGACAATGACGTAGCTCCGCTCGTTACGGCGAACAAAAGGGTTTCTGCTGCGCGACCATCGAGGCGCAAGGAGTTTTCTTTTGAACTGCGACGGCCAAGTCGGATGTCGATTGGAAATTTTACCTTTAATGATACCATTCGCCCGGAGTTAGAGGGTTTCTCACTCACGATTGAACGGTTTATGCTGATAACGCGACGCTCGAGTACCTTCGACCTTCCACTCGGTCGACCTTCGACGAGCGAAACCCCCAACCACCCAGCCACAATGATTTCCGCGGGAAAAGTACTCGCGAGTAATGAACGTTTCACGTTTTTCAGCGAGTCGTTGATCCGTTGTCTCTCCCTTTATACCCCTCAACCCAGTTTCACGTCGTTACCTTTGTAATTCCCGGGCTAATTTTTCTTTGTACATTTATCCATTGTCGGGGTAACAAAAGTTAGGGCAACCGCGGAGTTGCGTGTAGGTGGAATCGCCTCGAAGGTTTTAACGGTGTAGAAGTAGTCAAGAAAGCACGTCGACCCTTCTCATTTCTCTCCGTCTCGGAGCAGTACTTTGTCAAGGTAGTACATTACTCGAACAGAGGGAGACAATATGGTCTCGGTAACAAGCTTATTAGGCCCTGCCCGGGTCCTAGATAGTGTCTAGAGCAGTAAAGGGACCGACTTCGCTGGCGAGAGGGAAAATCGCGAAGCGAGAGGAATTTCCGAGGCTCGAGTAACGTCAGTCTCAGAACCGGATGGGGATTTCTTCCTCTGGAGGGGCTGCTGGAAGGCCGTAACAGCTGGTGGTAACAGGATAATTACTTCTTAGCATTTCCCAGCTCGCCGAACCTCCCCACCTACCGTTCTTCAGGGAACCGTGCTTTAAAGGCCCTCTCGCCGGACGATTTTCTCATGAAAATTGCGCGTTCACCGGCAACCCCGCACTGGAAAACTTTGTTCCACGATTTTCCTCACTGACGATGTTCCCAGTGGCGTCGTCAATGTCGTTGGTTGTCCCGTAAGACGGGCCAGACCACTGGCTGCCACGAAAACAAATCCTCGAAAAATAAAAGAGAAACTGCGGCAACCTCTACGAAGCTTTTCCCGATAACATCGAATAGGAAAATCCAAACGTCGACGTTCAAAGGCACATTTTATCTACCTAAACATCCGTCAGTGTTTGCAGAAAAGCCTCAGTCAATCGCGTTGGCCGAAGTCTAGTGGGTAATTTGATGTAAATGAACTTACGGTAAGTAAATGATTTCAACAATGAATTGAGGATCGATCGAATTGTTAACACGTGGGAATCAGCCGAGGCCCTGGAGGAAGGTTCTTTTAATCGGGGCTTAAACTTGCCACGATAAAAACGTACGGCGGAGCCGTTTCATATTCATTTAGCGCCTAATTTGAAATTTATGACCTCGGAGAATATATTAGGTACCGTAGGTGTACACGAGCGAAACTGTCGGCCGTAACTTGGAGGCCATGAACTTTAAGCGCTTCCGCCAGTCCACATCCGCACCTCTTTCCCTTTTTCTTTCATAAAACCGTCCGAACTTTCCTAACATCCAATTCATTTTTTCTAATTAAACCGACAAAGTTCCTGCTTTACGGCTAAGGAAACACATTCGCTATCTGTACTCGTATTAACGTACCTCTCCGGGGGAATTATATAAAAACAACGATCGTGTCGCGGAATCAGAAAGGTCCATTCATTAACGCGGTCTCTTTCGATAAGAAACACAGAAGCATGTTCCCCGGGTACAAAGTAGAAAAGTACCGCGAGTGTTTGATCTCTCGAGACGTTTGCAGGCTGCGCACCGCGGTTCAATGCACAAAGTAATTCCTGGCCTTGGCAAGACTTTGCGCGAGGGAAATACTTGGCCGGAGTGGGTCCCGCGAGGACGCGAAGGTTGAGCGGATTTAATGGGGTGTAAAGGTATAAAAATCATGTCGCGAGGAACGGGGAAACGAGCGACGGAGCTAGCGGCCGATGAAGACGAGGGGCTGCGAGGGGGGAGAGGGGGGGAGTGAGAAATAAGAGGGTGCGCCCGGTGAGATACGGTCAGCCTCGACGCTATTTCATTCTAATGGCCAGATGTTGTCGCCTCTCGTCGACCGCTTTGTCTTAAGTCCCACACACACACACACACACACACACACACACAGAGGCACACAGACAGACACTGACACGCGCAAACGGAGACACCGGGGATACGCGAAAATACAGCTGCCGTCTGTCCTTACTCTCAACGACTTAATAACGTGGCATTCGATGCCTCGACGGTTCTCCAGGTCCCTCGTTAACAGGACTTCCGCATTAGCCCAACAACTTCCGTTTCTTTTTACAACCGACGTCAAGTATCTAATAAAAAAGGCAAGGAACTTTACGAACGATTCGGTACATTGTTTACAATCTTTCTTTCACAGCGGGAAAGGGATTTCAATTTGGGTTTGTTAATAGAATTACGTATATTCGTTTTTCATTTGGTGTAACGCAAGGTGATCGATCGGTTTTGATTTTGGACTCGTGTTATCACGTTTTCGTCCATTTCTCGGGAACAGGGGTGAAACGTCAGTTCTGATCCGCGGATTCATCACGCAGCTAGAGGAATTTCAGGGTCGATGGGGAATGAAAAGGCAGGGGAGTGAAGATCGCAAGGGAGGTGGTTAAAAGGGGATGGAAGAAAACGGGTCACGGTTCGTTTGCGGTGCACAATATGAACAAACGTTCGACGCTGGTTCGAGAGGGGGGAGGGAAGAGAAAAGAAGGAGAACGGATTCTCGATGCATGGTTAACTGCCGCGACGCTGCGGACTCGATAAATCTTACGCCCCGAGGGCAAAAATAGTCGGTAGCTTCGAGAAACACGCGATGAAAGGTGAACTGGAAATATTTTTCCCAGGCCTCGAAAGCGCAGTCATCGTCTTCCCTTGCAAAGTTTTTATTACTACCATCTGGATGTAGGAAGTCTCGAAAGCAACGGTCAGGTCTTCAGAAGTTTCTAAAATATTCCTATATATTATGTAAATTTTATACGTTAATTAACTGTGTTGACTTGAAATAAACCCACTCTTTTTGCCGTTTCCGTTACATTTTTAAATCGTGTTGAAGTGGGGCGCAAATTTTTCCCAACGGAAGGAAACGCTCGCCGTTAGGTATGAATTAAACGGCAACCAGTTAACCAGCGAATAATAAATTCTAACGAATAGCAACCTGCCACCGGATGCGTAGCTCGTCCCTCTGGGGCTCATCTTTGGGGAAACTTCGTAATTGCCCGGACGAGTGCGTTTTCCCGCGGGGCAAAGGGAAGGGGTCGATTCTATTCACCGTCGATCGACCGACCCTCGGCTAATGACGTTTCACGAGGAATTTCATAAGCATGCGTCGATTTATTTGAATAAAAGGGGCAATGTCGCTCGTGGCGAACGCAACTGACCGGTTCCTCGCAACGTTATCGTTGGCCGATATCACGCGACGTTAAATAACGGCCGTCAGAGGCTTTGGGAATTCCGGCAATTAATACCGACAGCCGCTGAAAGATTTCCTTCGAACGCGACACTATCGCCGCTAAGCCGTATTTCTATGATTCGTGCCCACGCACAATTCATATCCCTAAAATTGCTCGATTCGAGGCCATTGTTTCCTACAGGAACACGTGTAACGTTCTTGCAAAAGTCATATTTCTTTCGCTACAGGATTGATTTTTTTACTGTTTTAATACACTTCAATTCGTTGCTTGGATCATTGTGGAACTTAAACTTTTTTCATAGACTCATGCTAAACAATTGTTGGACGAGAAAGTTTGCTGTAATTTGAACGAAGTGTTTGTCAGTCCCCAATAACCGGTCATACTCTCGCAGTTTGCAAGATATTTTGCGCAGTCGAAAAAGAGCAGTGATGACGATAAGCACGGATAGCGAATTCCGGGAAATTCGATATGACGCATGTGAGAGTGAAATCGGTGCGTTGAATGCACCCTGGGATAAGGGCAAGGCGCAGTAATTAATTACCACGCAGTTTCTGTAGCGTATTTTCTGATTGGTTCTCGATGATATAGTTTACGACGATAATGAGCACCGCCGATAACGATCCAATTAGTTAACGCTCCGGGGAAACCTTGGTCTGTCAGCGTCGGTTTTAACGTGCCGGATTCAATGGCGAACACGCGAGTAAAACGGAAATTCCCCATAAACGCAGTTGCAGATGCGCATCGCGAGTGCAGAAATTGCAGAGGAGGGGGCTCGATGCGAGCAATTCCGCGGGCGATTTCGCCGCTTATGGATCGATGCTTTTATTTACGATCGAACGTCTCCGGGGGAATACCGGCGAGAGCTTTTTCCCACCCTCGGGAACGATCCGTCGAGCAACCGGCAGGATTTACGATTATAATTGAGCCGCCGATAAATCAGCCGAGCCTCGCTGCGTATTGGAATGAAAGGACCGCTGTGCCAAGGCAAGGTGCTATGAAAAAAAGGGGCAAAAGAAGCGACGAAGGAAAAGAGAAGAAATTGCTGTCGGTTCTCCGCCATTCGATCCACTGGAAAACCAGTCGTGGAAGTAAGAAGGGAAGAGAAAGAAGGAAGAAAAAGGCCGTAGATGAATGAGTAAGAGAAAATAAAAGAATAAGGAAAACAGAACGGGGAAGGAAACGTAAAAGATTGAAAGGCGGTTGGGTGCAAATTAAAAGTAAGTATTATAAAGCTTCGTTTCTCTGTACTCCCACTTGAGGCCCCGTTGAACTTGCCGCGGGCAGTTCTTTCGTCAGTTCGCAAGGACCGGACGAGTAAATTCATTCCGAGCTCTCCAGTCGACCGCACGGAAGTGTGCGTGTGTGTCTGCGAATAACGACTTCTCCATCCTTGAGCGGAGGGCACAAATGCCGTGGAGAGCGGATAAGGGTCGAGGATATAAATTAAAATAATAGGCACCGGCCGTCCTTACCCCTCCACAGACACACCTAACAATTAGAACACGTAGATAAACCGTTGACTCGTCGAGAAAATCAGCGAATAAACCCCGAAGCTTACTTCAACGTTTCCTTGTTCACCAGCTCACGATAATTATTATTCTTTTGTCCGTTCTCAATATAAATAACCGCGCTATTGACCGGCTTACAATACTGCGGGCTGTGTCGAGTTTCATTCGAAAAAGTGAACCAAAGCGAACTTGGTTGAGCACCTCCGGCTGTTCTCTTTTTCATCGGATAAAATATTGACGTTGTAATGGAATTTCAGTGGCAGCTGAAAGCTCGGGAATGGACATGGTCGAACGGTTGCATAACTCAGTTTCGTTGGACGACGACGCAATGACTTTAATTTCCTTCGATCGCATATCTTCTTGAAAGCTCCCGTCTCGGCCCTGTTTACGTCGGTGGACGGGGGAAGACGGTGAATGAGAAAGTGGGAGAGAGATGGCGAAAGGGGGACAAATAAAGCAAGGAAGAAGCAGATGGAAAAGTCAGGGGACAGGGGTGGGGAAGAGCAAAGGAAGATCAAGAAAGTCGATTTAATCTCGTCTCTGCGGAGTATAGAGCTTTCAAGTCTGCCAACCTCGTCGCCGATGAGTCTGACTTTCCGTTCGAACTTCCTAGCATACAATTCAAGCAATCGCCGCTCGCCGATCCGCCAATACTTTTCGTTTCTCTCTTTCTCTCTCCCTCTCTTTTTCTCCTCCTTTTTTTCTATTGAAGGAACTCAGGGGGAGCTTTAATTTCCACGAGATTTATTGATACACGGAACGTTGAGCCAGCTTCCTTGCGGCTAACACATAAAAAAGTAATCTTACTTCTTTTTCTGATGATTCATTATAAGATTACACGAGACAGACGATCTCACGATGGACAATTATGAGTATTTTGTTGATTTTAACTCGAATGAGTAGTGTAAATGTGTTTCGGATAAACCGAAATCCAACGAGGATTCCCGGAACGTCTATTTCAAAGTATCTATTCGATATTTCCAGGGAATATATTTTTTCGAAATACACAAGTCTTCTGAGAATGCATACATAGAGTTGTACCTTCTTATAGCGAATGCGTTCTTTCTGTTATTCGAGGCATCCTTTTCAAACGTTCTCTATGAAATGGACTCATAGAAATTCGAAATCAGTGTATTAAAATCCTTAGCATTCAACTGTATCAGAACTGCCCTTTATACAATATTTCCCATTGTTGTTATGCAATATGGTTATAGTGTGTTTAACATTAATTAATCTACACGAAAGCTACACATTGGCCAGCAAAATCTGTGTACGTTGCAAATAGATTACAATGCATATTCGATTAGCTAGAAATACAGAAATAATTTGAGGATCATCTGTAAGAATGATTAAATAACCATTATAAATTATTAAATAATCTAAGGAATGAGTAATATCTTATTTATTCAGATTACATTCAGATTAATTTGCGTTTGAATTTCATTCTCGCGGGGCATTTCGTCGTAGAAACGCGTCGAAATGATCGTGCGGTAATTCCCCGAAGGTGGAACAAACGCGGCGTAGGCAATCGATTTAAATGAAAGCGGAAGTGGCTTGATTTTAGTCGTTTTAAGACCTTTTACGGAGCGATTCGCTGCAGTACACAAGCTGTAATTTTCCGACGGCCGACTGGGCAAACACACTCGCGGCCACTCGCTTTAGATTTAAAGCACTGCCGCGTCAGAAAGGTTTTTCCCCCGATGGACATTTACGCGCTCGTTTATTTATCGACTCGAGTCGAGTGAGAACGTCGCGCACAGAGAACCGAACTGACTCTGCATCGTCGACTTCTACTTTCACGTATTTCCTTGCCACTCTTCACCACTTGTCCACTCAATGATTAGATTGATAAAGAACTCATTCAAAGGCCAACTGTAATATAAACCCAAAGAGAAGCTTAGTAAGTCTGAAATATTTCTCATAAATTCGGCTAATCGCGAAATTAAATTATCTTACACAATTAATAACTCTCAGCCCTGAAATCCAATAAGTAATAACTCGTACTAGAACATCATCTATTAATAATAGCAGAAATGATCTTCTTGGTTAATTAAAATTAACGTGAACAGAAGATACGAATGTTCCATTGAAAATAGGTGCAGAGGTATTTGATTTTGTGAAACGATCGTATCTACCGTTGGGGGATCGCTATAGGATCTCCGGGTGTGTAGGCGGGTACGTAGGTAAATCCGTAAGCTTATCTAATCTATTTGCACGTGAAGGAAAAGCTCGCCAGTGTAGGGATAGAGTGTAACCCGTGTTCATGATATTCGAAGGTCGGATCTTCTCTCGGCCTTTCGAGGCGAGTTCGCAATCGTAAAACCATTGGCAACGACGACAGTGTGCCGATACCTTGGCAGCTAGCGAGTTGGCGGACACACGGATATAAATAACCCGGGGGAAGACGCGAAGGGTTCGATGCCGATTGCGGAAGTTACTCGAGGTGACAGGGATTTATTGCCAAAGTTGCGATTGTATGTATAAGCGGCAAGTCCTGCGCTCTATTCCTATATCTATCTTTCTCCCACTTTCTCTCTCTCTCTCTCTCTCTCTCTCTCTCTCTCTCGCTCTCTCTCGCTCCCTCTCTCTCCCTTCGTCCCCCGTGTAAGCCCATACGTTTTCCCGTTTCACTCCCTCTCTCTCGTTCCTTACTCCGGACGTTCCTTCCGGACGTTGCATCCTTCTCGCACGAATCACTTCTCTCATTTTCTCTGCTCATTCCCCGCGCGAGTCCGTCCATTTCACTTGGCCCTCTATCTCTCAGCTTTTCACCCTTTGGCACTATCTCGGCCCCACGGCCCTTCCAGCGACTTCCCCGCTGGAGCGAGAAATCGAATGTGCAGTTTCCTCGCACGAACCTCCGGCAACCCTTCCTCGACGACGAAGACGAGGGAGAACGAGAAGTCGGTCGTCCTGAGTAGTTGCGGGAGACGCCATTGCAAGGGGAAATTCCCTATCTGCAATTTGGAATTTCACCGCCTATGCGACAAGCCGGTATACCGACGCGATTTGCGCATAATGCCGGCAAACTTTCCGCGAGTGTTATTACAAACTTCCATCGACGCACTTCACCCTCCACCTCCACGGCCCCTGTTTATTTCATCGAAAGGCTTCTTTTCGAAAGTTATTCAATTACCCCCGGGGAAAAGTCTCTTTTGAATATCAACCCGCCTATCGCGAGCACATTTTTCGCCGGTGAATTTTAACTTTAAAACATTCCGCGCGACGTACACTTAAGTTCGCCTAAAAAATGGCAATCTAGGACACGTCTTCCTTACTGACCTTCCACGAAATCGCGATAAACACCAAAGGTATACAGAGGACTCGCTTTACGCCTCCGCCATATGTACGAAACCTTTGCTAATCTACAATGTACACATCGCTAATGAAAGTGTCCTTGTATTCCGTGCATTCCGTAAAATGAATTTCCCAACGTGGCTTATCGTGTCGATGGAATCAAGATTAAATGAAAACTTGGGCTTAACGATGTATGCAATACGTGCGACATTGCGTAGACGGGAAAATTACGACGCGATGTAAGGACATGAGTGAAAAATAAGGGACAAGGAAAAACTGTATAAATGTCGCGACGTTGAAAAACGTAGATTAAGTGGGAAGAGGACCGAAATAGCATCCCCCGACGAATGCATCCTCTTCCTTATATCTGAGCATCTCTCGAGACCAGTGCGGGGAGCTCCTCCGGGTAAATGCAATTTATTTTTGCCCCGAGCCTAAGGAGAAACAGCCATGCCGGAGACTCTGAGATTCATCACGTCCGACCAACCGCTGGTTTATACCACTGAAAGATGAATTCTGACCATTTCGTCATCCTTGAAACTCACTCGTTTCGTCAAAAACTATTTTTCCACGGAATTCTAATTAGTACAAGAAGATAATAGTGTTCATTGAATCCAGTGAATACTTTATGGTTTACGTTTTGCAATTATTCTCCATATATTGTAGAGTAAAAAATTCGTGATAAGGATAAAGAAAATATGCTGGTTTTTTCATTGAATATTTCGTCGGAGTTTCATTATCAGTAATACTTCCTAGGGGCGACAGGGTTGTGCTTTTCTATCTTCTCCCTTATTTTTCTCCTCTTCCTCGCCCCTACCCCTTGGTGCGCTTCGCAGACCGGATGCCTGAGGCATTCGATTGAAATTTCTCTTTTTCCCTCTGACGTATTATACGCGTCCTATCGTCGACAATTTCCTCAAACTTCCCGTCCGTCCCGTTTCCCTCGACCAACCGTGGAAACGCGTGCGAACCACGAGCTTTCGTTCTTTTCGCTTCTGGCATTACACGACGGTCCGCTATTATTATTTACATTATCTGATATTACGAATTGTGAAGCTCAAACTTCATTAACTCATTCCTGTTGTGGTGAACTTGATTATATTGGCGTTTTTGTTAGACTGCAAGCGAATTGAGACTTAAAAAGATATATTTTAACATTAACCTCAGCCACTTTAACAGATTTTAAACATTCGTAATATCCCATGTGGAAACGTGTAATAATTTCCAGTATAGTGCGCACCATTCTCTCTCGTTGACACTGCAATTCCGATATTTCAGTATCGCTGGAACCAACTCACAAATCAATGCCCAGTGTAAATTTACAGTTGATGATGCATCACCGCCATCCACGTTTGCCGTAGATTTTAAGAGATATCGATTAGCAAATTTTCCGTCAGGGAATCTATGTAAGTAGTCGATGAAATTTTCGTATATTTTAATAGTTCCTCTACGTTTCGTTTGTACTTATTGCTAGTCGTACATCCAATCAGGTTTGATACTGCGTCATCACATCTGCACAAGCACGAATCATAAACCATTATCGATTATCAATATTTCAGACAAACAAACATGTTATTCAATTTGCCACTCTAACACGTGAGTCGTGATTTCGTGGAATGATCATGAAAATTGACCAATATTTGTTTTAATTTACGCGGATTAACGGCGAATAAAGCGGCAAAGTTTGGCCGAATTTTTCCGTTACTCTCGAAAATTTTGTCCCTCTGCGAGAGAGCATTGTGATCTCTGATAGAATCTTGAAACTCAATTTTCTCCAGACGGTGCAATGCGTGTGCAGTTTCCTTCGCTACGCTAAAGCTGCCAGGTTTTAGAAAGATGATCAGATCTCAAGAGTTTGTCGTTAGAAGACGCTGGGATGGTTTCAAGAAATAGAAACTGAACGACTAGCATCGAATCGAACAATACTATTTCGTGAAACCAGCGAAGCGGCCAGCAAATATTGCATTTGATAGACCCGATCAACCGATACGCCTCAATCCAAAGTTTTTTTCCTAAAACAAAATAACGAAGATAAATAAGACTGTTGTACCGACATGTTTACCGGGATGAAGGGTGCACTTATTAGAGTTTATCAGCGATTTATGTGTACACCGAGCGACGTAATTCTTGGGCTTGTAGTGCGACGCTTTAATATCGGCCGACATGGAGGCACAAATCATTTCGGAAGGCTGATTTCGTGAAATTGCCGTTCGAGAGGACCGTCGGAGACGGATGTGTCCTCCCTACGGCGAAACAGTTTCGTTTCCAATTTACGGCGCGGGCATACCGAAATCCGTGTTTCTGATTGCCCCGTCGGCCTTTATTAAAACGCAGATACACGAGGGGAGGACACGCGTATGAGTGTGTGTGTGTGTGCGTGCGAGGAAACTGCCGTGCTCGTCGGTCGAAAAGTTAATTGCGCCCTTTCATCTACCTAGGCCGCTCTCTACGTCCTATGTAATGCACGATATATATAGGACGTATATACTTCTCTCCCTCGTTGATTCGCTAGCCTTGGCCGTCAGGATCGACCCTGGAACCCCGTTACATTTGCCGGACTTTTTTAGCCGTGTCCCCAACGCTTTGTTTCCGGCCTGACTGACCGGAAAGCCCAACACCGACGTGTAATTAGCCAAATCCGCGGGGTTAATAACGACCGTAATTAGTCAAAGTGAACTTGGAGCGAGACAACGTTAATTCATCATCGCACTACGACGTGCGGCTGAAGGCTTGTGTGTACAGACCGATGAATTCAACGTGTACCCCTACCACTGCTCAAGTCAACGCCTAAACTTGTTAATAACACGAGAAATTCGAAAATGGATTTATTCAACGTCAGCTTTCCAGGAAAGTTGCGCATTGTTTCTTGCGGTAAAAAGGATTGAGGTATTTTTGGAGGTAAACAGTTGTGAGGCAATTTACCCGATGTAGGAAAATTGCTCTGCAAATATGATTTTCTTTGCGAAACAGTGCGACGTGTGCCGGTTGAATGAAATTATTGCACGAGAGCGATTTACGATATTAAAGAGAATCGCTCGGACGACACGGTTTATTGTCGGCAATGTAATAACGTTTCGATCGATTAGTGTTACGACGACAACCTTCACGATCGGCCGCAATTGTAACTGTTGAACATTTCCGACATTTCCATCCGTACGTTCCACGCCGTTCCGCACAACATAAAAATAAGTCACCGTTGATTTTTCCTCCGGGAGCTATAACTGCGTTTGCCGAGAAAAGTGACTGGGAAATTTCGTTTCATTTTCGTCGCATTGCGGGCGCGATTTCGCTGCCAATGGAGGGCCATTATCGTTGAACTGTCGATTAAGAATTTCGGCATGAGCCAGGACCGTTCTCCGGGCGAAAGCAATAAACCCAGGAGAATAATGCACACACGTCGATATATGCAGACAGGCACTCAGGGCCGAGCTTCCGCGTAAGCTCGCACTTGCAGTTCCTAGCCCTGACGACGCTTATGTACATACATGTATGCCAGGATGAAGGAGTGTGTGGATAAGGGGAGGGGAACGGGGGGCAGGGGGTTAATAACACGAGAGAAGAGTGGTGACGCTTGGTTGGAACGAGCGTGTGTCAGGGCGGCGCTCTTTATCGAGCCACCCCCCCCCCCCTTCTCCCCCCCCGAGGGCGGCAATATCGGCCCGCGATAAATTTCCTTATACCTGTGAGAAATTCTCCAGGTGCTCCCCCCCACCCGCCGGCCCGTCAAAGGGTGGAGAAAGCGAGCTCGTCGACGACGGGGGGGCGCCCAACGAGGACGGGGAAACGGTGTTACACCAGAGGAAGACGGTTCGTCGCCTACCTCATAGATAACTTTCGGAGGAAGGGAGGAAGAGCGAGAGGGGGGGGGACAAGGGCGACATTTCGCCGGGAACAACGTATTAAGCCGGCGAGCGAGAACGACCCGGTCTCAACGGCCGACACTATCCCCCACGGGTAATGGCCGACGTCAGGAAGTTTTAAGGGAAACGCCGAAGCATCTGAAAAACACTCCCGGCCAACGGCAAGTACTATAAAACGGACAAACTTGAGGACGACGACGACGACGACGACGTCGAGAAGCCGGCACTTTGCAACCCACACAAGATTCCACGGACTTTGCGCGCTCCAACATTTGAATTTACTGCAGTGAATTTTTCATCGGGAAGACTGCGGTGGTAGTTAAAGGTAGCGATTATTTGTTGCCGTTTAAAGGACCTTTCTGTTAGAGTTTTTTCTCTCCGGAACGAGAGAAAAGTGAAACTTGTACCGTGGAAACGAGACACTCGGCTGGCACGTTTCGCAATTCAGTTCACGCAATCGACTCCACACCCTCGCGAATAGTTAATCGAGGGAACACGTGTACCGTGGGGACGGGCCTGAGGAACGGGCGAAGGGGAAGACCGAGGCGCAGGAGGGGGGTGAGACGAAATCATTCCGGGGAGTTTCGCTGGAAATTTACGGGACGTTCATCAGACCCGGCGAACTCTGGCTTTCGCGCTTCGTTAGCCGCCAGGCCAGAAGAATCTTCTCGCGTTCACGGTTCGGCATTTTACCGAAATACCACCCTCCCCCCTCCCCTTCCCCTCGGTCGTGGCTGGTAATCGATGGATCGATAGGCGGATCTGGAAATGGAGCGAACGTTACTGCGTCGTTCCGTCCTTACGACCTTTCGGCTGAAACTCTCGTCACTCCCCCTCAGCCTCCTCTTCCCCCGCGCTGCTGCAGGCCCGTAAAAGGGTGAGATCCATCGACGGACCTTTCGGTTAAGGGCACGTCGACCACCGTGACGGGTCTTCTCGATAAACTCCAGCGAACACACTCGCCGGACTCGAAATTAATTTCTTCCCCCGAGACAAAAGTGCCCTGTTTCTCTGCTATTCGAATCTATTGCCTCTCCCCCCTCCCCCTGGGCCTTCTCTTCACTGAATATCGAAACCCGAGTCTACGCAGCACTATATCTCCATTATGGGAAACCCTTTCTCCGCGTTTTTTCTTGGTCGATAATCAAAATTCTCGGTGCGTCGTCGAGAGAAAAAATCCGGCTGCTCTGAAGAACGAGCGCGGGACGGTAGTTTTGCGGTTTCACAATGGCGAATTACTGGCGTCCGCTGGACATTACGGCAGCGCGTTGCCCCTCGTAAAGGAAGAAATCTCACGGAAACTCGCACGCGCGGTCATCCTCGCACGGCCCCGGGAAATCGATACTACGCTCGCCCATAAACGCCGGAGATGAGGGACGTTACCGTCCACCCCCGTCCAGTCCCACCTCCCTCCCCCCGCCAGGCGCTTAAGCGAAAAATGGGGCCGTACAATGCCGTTATTGTTTGTGCGTTTGTACCGGCTTATCGCGGTTTGCACGTTACATTCGAACCTACGGCACCGACGTTTACGACTTTTATTACTGGCGACGGCACTTCCAACGATATTTACTTATTTAGCAGCAGGAAAAGTTGCCTCGAATGGAATAAATGCATAGCGTTGACCTCGATCGTTCTCTCGTTGCGGTCTTCAATTTTTATCTTACAACGCGAACGTAACAAAGGTTGACGGGTAATTTGAGATTTCCACAGGCGCAAAAAAGTATGTACAAGTTTTGAGGTATCTAATAATGGGAGAAAGCGTTATTAGTTGCTGAAGTATTATCCTTGGGCGTCCCATGACGCTCGTAATAGGAACTCCCTGCGACATTCATGAGAAAAGTTGTCGCATCCCGGTGAATCAATAAAGGGCCATTCGGCAATGTAAACGACTAGCCAATTGTCCGGAAAGTTTATGATTTATATCGGCCGGAAACCCGCGGGGGCTTTTAGGGCGGTGTAAACAGGAAGTTCCATTGGAGTTTGGAAATTGAATAATCGCCGTCGTTTCCTGGGAAAATCCGCACGAACGGACCGTCTCGAGCAGTCTTAATACAGTCCCGACGAATCCCACGGGTTGCGACACAATGGCCAGTCCACTGTCAGCTCCCGCGGATTCCCGCCCGATTATCCGGAAAATGTAGTATTTGTGTTACGACTTTGCTCGACTCTGCCGCGTCTCGTTCGAATCCGCGGTGAAATGCATTACGTTCGCCCACGGTGAAATAACTGGACGAAAGGGCAAGGTAAATACGGCAAACAGAACAGATGATTCACCGGGTAAGATGCATATTATAGAACTGAAGGGGGGTACAGAGAAAAAGAAAATACAGAATACGGTATAAGACTGTGACTTCATGTAAATCGGTATTAAAACGACGTTAATGGGCCTTCCGAATGAACTTTACGATTACAGCGAAAGAAAGTGAGTATTGAAACGATGAGCAAAGGATTCTTTAGAAACATTTTAATGGGCTGTAAATAGCGTTCTGGCTAACGGAGAAACAGGAAGCTGAGTGCGGTTCGTGGTGGAGGGTAAGAGAGTCGTTTTATTTCGAGTCCGAGGCTTGACGGTTGACGGATAAGACGTCGCGGGGAAGACAGTAAGAGCGAAACAAATATTTTGCCCGGCGTGTCGGGTCGGGGCTGAACCGGCAAAGCCGGATCCTCCGTGCCGGAAGACGAGGGAAAAGAAAAAGCGCTTTTTCTTCCGGCTCTCTGAAGGGAAAACCTTGAATGCGTCCATTAATTTCGTGGCTTACTCAAGGCGCGCCCTCAGAAGCACCGGAGAACGAATACGCAATTGCTTTAATCTACCGTAGCAAATTGCTTCGTGTCTTTACGATAGCCCGCAGGCGACAAAAACCTTGCGAAAATATCCAGCCTCATAATTATCCCTATTTCCAGCCTGACGTTTACGTACAAGGATTAATGTTCACATGAATTATTACATCTACATGATCGTCGCCGCTCGTTTTATTTATTTACATTCTAATTACATTACTAAGCGGCTTGTACAGCGAGACATAATTATTAGCGGGCCAATTAAGCCCTTTACAATATGAAATCGTTACCCACCATCACATTGGTTCGTTAGTTAAATACATTGAATATATCCCTCTGCGGATAATAACTAATCATCCCCGCCCTACAACTCGATGCCGAATATATGTGACCGTAATTTTATCTCTACGACATGAATTATGGACTATGAAAAAGCGTCATTATCTCCCGAGCTAATGAGAAGCGCTGACAATTGATGAGAAAAGTTTCAACGCGGTGACATTGTTCGAATCGCACGGAGGTGTATTCGTTTTTAGAATATGGAAGGATGAAAAGGGTGGAGGGGTGAAAAGTGGTCACGCCGCTGAGATGCAGACGGTTTGTTTATGCAACAAAGCAATTTATTTCCTCGGCGACCTTTCCCGAACCGCGTGAACCCTCCGCTCTGTCCAGCGGTCCCGGGGGGAAAGTAAATTCCCTGAGTATCATCCGAAACCGGGGTCCCTCGTTTTTCAAGAAATCTCACCGTCGACGTCCCCTCGGCCCTTACGCCGAAACACGCCTATCCCTCGTCCCTTTTTTCTCCTCCGTCCGCTATTTCCCTGCCAACGAAGACGCCATGAATATCATTAGGACCTGCCCATCCTCGTCCACCCCTCTCCCCTTCCTCCCCGTCGTCCTCTTAGCCACCAACGTGCCTACAAATCGCCAGCTAGTCCTCGATAATCCGGCTTTTTCGATTTAAACGCGGAGATGTATGACGCAAAAGCGGGACCTTGCTTCTGTTATCATACTTTGCGTGAAAGGCCAAAGAGAAGGATAAAGGATAAAGGGATAGATAGATATAACTATTCCACTAACTTAAAATTTTATAATAAAGTGAATTATCAGTGGTAGACGTTATTGTATTTTTAACATAACTATTGTCAAAGCTCTTCCGAAAGAATTAAACAGCATTCAAAGACCGTAATATTAATTTAAAATTCTTCACGCTAAGGACGTCATTCTGCGATGTTACGGGGGATCATGAGATTGTTGTGAATGAAATAATAATTGGCTGCTTGCTCCGACAGTTCCTGTTCATAATGCATTGAATTTGGAGAGCCGACGTGTCCGAAAACGAGGGGACGACGTCGGGCCAGTGGAGGCGTGCTAAATGGCATCTCGCTGACGGGACGTCGAGTTTATTGTGACGTGTCGCTAACTCTCCATACAGGCGGTAGTGTCGGCCGGAAGTAATGGCACGGCCACTGGCAGTTACGGCAGACCGGCGGCGTTTCACGGCGACACCCTGTAAATGAGAAACACTCTTTCACCGGCGGTTAACCGTGGAGAAATTTGTTGCGGACGCCGAGTGTTTGAATGGACAATAAAAATAACTTTTATCGCACCATCGCCGACTCCCCGAATGACCGAACGACGATCGCTTCCACCCCTCCCCCGTGTCGCTTGGAAATGAGGAACGCGTTGTCACTTGTTGATAACCGTCGAGATATTTTTTCAGCCCCCACGAGCAATCCGATCTATGATAAACATAATTTTCGTCAGAGAAAACAGAGCTTACAGGTGAATTTTAAAGGCGGAGGGATTGGTTGGCCTTGGAGTTTGCCAGTTCTGTGTTGAATTTTACTGAGGATACAGAGAAATCAAGCGACGGAATTCTTTGTCGCACGAGAGAAAAGGTGAAAGCTCAACGCTTGGACGGAGCTGACGGTTAACTCAGCTTTCTTAGCTCGGGGCCAGAAAAGGAAAAGCTTCCCTTCCACACGTGTCTCCCTGACACGGCAGAAATAAGCGACACCCCGCTGCATATCGACATACGCCGGGATTCATGGCTTTTCTCCCCTTTTCTGCAGGACGCGTTATGGCGAGGGGGGAAAAGGGGCCCGAAGAGATCGCTCGTAAAGTAAGTGAAAACGCGGCCGCAATATTGATTGCGATCGGCCTGACGAACGTAAATCCTTTACAACCGACAGGTGGATTCAATGGACGGGACGGAACAGCGAAATCCACTCTTTTCGTGTCGTGTCGAGGAGCACTTAAGGACTCGCCATTGACGTGCAATCGATTGCTTACACCGCGCCAGAATTTCCGGAGATACGTCCCCCCCTCCCCTTGATATGTACATTTCCTCGAATCCGGGACAACGTTTCCATGATCAGTCCACTCGCATTCAATTCCGGATCAAAGGATTACCAATTTCTTGCAAGATTAAAGCCCTACAGGAGAAACGGGTATTACAGCCCTAATATGAGAAAGGATTCTACCTTGTCATTTGCCGAGATTTCACGAAGAAAGGGAAGTGCTTGCGCAGTGAAAGTCGATAAGTACGGTCAAAAGGTACTTGTAATAAATATACCGTTTGCCGTTTTAAGAGCATACCGACTTCTGTGCAGGAAAAGGAAGTGACCGACACTCGTGTTGAAGGGTGGGAAAAGATTCTTCCTCGTCATTTTCCGAGATTTCGAGAAAGGAAGAGGGAAGAAGTGTCGGCGAAGTACGTGTCATGCCTGATCCTCGACAACCCTCGTCTCGTTAACCACCCCTTCCCCTCCCTTCCCCTTTTCTGTCCCTTAACACGCGTTGCCGGAGTGGTAGGAATTAGAATTTCCCGGCACGCGAGCTCCGCAGGACCGATTCTTGCGCATTACTGTCAACGTGCCAGCAGGGCCGCTGAATTACACTGATGCACGCTAACGAGCATCGGAAATAAAACATTTTCATGGCGGCGGACAGACCGTATCGGTCAACGTTCGTAGCGACCGCCCACGTCGTTAACCGAATTTACAGATAAACATCGGCCTAATAAATCGCCGTTTTCCGCGGTAAATCGAGCCTTCAATTAACACGCAACGAGACCGTTGAGACTCTTTGGAAAAATACAAGCCGAAAGTACCTCCCAACGAATTTCCAAATACATACTTAATTAACGCCACGTATTTGACGAACGCTACGCGACGTACTAATTTTAGTTTAATCTGGTAACGCATTGGATGAGGGTAAAATAAAAATACAGAAGTCTGGATGTGTCATTGATTATAAACATGATAGGTTTTTTGTAGGACGATGCATGGAACGACGAGGTTTGCCGTCGTTGATTAAATTGAATTTTATCCTCGTCGCATCAATTTGGACTTTACTCGATCGTCCATTAACGGATTGACCAGCCAGCATGTACATTTACAAATATATGTGTGCAGCTGGTCCATATGAAAATCCGGCTTTAGTAACGAACGTGATTACAAGTCTATCGATCGCGAGAAATTGAATAGAAAATCCTTATGACCGGCCTTCAATCCGCCAACTCTCCACATAATCAACCTCATTGGAGAAAAGAGGATTGAAGAAAACCAGGAAATGAATTTGAGAATAAAGGGGGATAAAATTTGTCGAATAATTGTATTTTCGTCAATGGGTTATTTCGCAGTTATATGTTTCTTTTGGCTATTATTATCCTCTGTAACGTTATCATCGATAATGTTATTAGCCTTTCAGACACGATATTCCCAGGGGCTCAAGAACGAATTATAATTTCCAGGCACGTGGGTACAACCTAATCCGTTGGATTAAAGTGCCCGAGAGTCCTTTAATTCAAAAACAGAAATAAATATAGTACCTTAGGGGTTGATAACATTAGCAGGTAAATAAGGTGAGTTAATGAGCAATTAATAAAGGCCTATTACCTCTACCAGTTTATCCATTCGTAACAGGATTAAGGTTCACACAAATTTATATCTGTTTCAAAATTTACATTTTATTTCTAATTTCTGCCCTTCGTCACTGAAACGGTCAATATTTTAAAGACTCAAAAATTCTTGATCCATAATTCTACGATTAACGTTTTGCAGTTTAACCAGGAAATGGTCTTCAGAAAATTCCAGTCGATTTGAAATGAACTCGTGGAACATGAGACATTGGAATGTTAAATTGTGCGCGCATTTTTCTCGCAGATTTGAGCCTCCGTCGGGAGCGCAAGAATTATAATTTCCGGGCACGCGACTGCGAGCCAATCCCGCGGATTATTGCCCCCCTACACCGTGGTCAGCCGAGCATACACGTTTGGTGAATCCCCCCCCCCCCCTTTCCCCCTCCCAGGAACCCCTGCGAATCGCAGAGGGACGCGACAGAGGGTGGCCGTGGCACATCGCGCATTTTAACGAAAAAGGGGGACTTGTACGCCGCCTGACAACATTTCCCCTTGATGCCCTGGCGCGATCGTGCACGGATTTTTTCCCCCCTCATTTCCCCTTTCTTCGAGCGTCTTGCAAGTTGGCAGAAGCCGAGCGGGGAGCGGTTTTTTTAATAAGCGTTGACCATCGCGCGAAACGAATGCAGATGGCCAAAGCAACGGGAATACGCAGAAATAATTGCAACGATTCGAAACCTTTTAAGCAGATTATTTAAGGTCCTCGGTATTAATTCTCCGTCCTGTAATTTATTTCCTTGGCGCGTAATTAGAGAAGACGGGACGTCATTAAGCGACGAACCGTGTCTTTTACCATAAAATATCCAGCTGACTTGTAGGAGGGCTCGTGGCGCTCTTTAGCCGGGCTTTCCGCACCGAGTAAAATATAGTGGCGAGTAATTAGACGTCTACAACGGGGAAAACTCATACCCCGGGAGCGGGGTACCCTTTGGTATTCCGTCGGGAGGTCTGACATGCAAACACGGCTCTCCGCAGTGGCCATCTTCCACTCTCAATTGCAACTTGTTGCAGTCAGCAGAATTCCTTCGCCGAAGATAATCTCGCAGCAAAGGCGTTACCTTACTTCCATGTTTCTTGCATTCATGATACATGAAATTCAAATTTATCGCGAGAAATCGGTTCTTTCGACAATGCCCAATACAAAGAATTTACGATGATATGTGTATAACATAGCTGTGGATTCATACATTGTCCTGTCAGAGATATTAGTCCTCGTTGTAACGAGCATCGCACGTCCCATTTCCGCGAAATGGGAAGACACGTGTTATTGGAACGTCCATTAAGACAGAACGAGGAAGGAGCCCCTCGTCGTCCTACTGCGGAACTTGGGTCAAGGGTTAACGTACGTCAGGGTAGAAGCAAAAAAAGCTGCGGCAGAGGAGGGGGCGGGGGGCAAGAGAAGAAACGGTCGGACGGCCGTTATTGTGGTGAGTAACAATCTTCGTCATTAAAATGCAGGCCGTAGCTATGTGCAGGGCGAAAATTAAAAAGGTCTCTAGCCAAGAGCATGCACTTGCACATGCACAACCGTTCCACCACCGAGTTCAATACGCTACCCCTTTCCCCGTTTCTACAAGGCAACGCCGACAGACTTCCCTTTCGAGGCAACATTACTTACGCGAAAAGACTTTCCCATTCATGAGTTTCCCGTGAGCTACTAGTATTGCGTAAGAACTATCCCGGCACAGAAAGTTTTATTGTAAAGCACTCACGCACGCCGAATAAGAACTTATCCCATTGCGCACTTGCTTTTCCCTCAACAAGACTCCTGCCGGGGTATTAAATTAATTTTCCACGCTACTCGTGTTATCATTAAAGCAAGCTTTTAATGCAAGGATGTAAAAGGGGAGTAGGTTTTCATTAACACTTCGGCTTGACATTCTGCGGGCAAACTCATAGCGCGATTAGCAGTGAAAACTCAAAGTCTCGTCCGATTTAATCCCCCATGAAGGCGAAGCTAAAGGCAGCTAAATTGTAAATTATGTAGGCATCTTTTAACAAATGCATCCGCAAGGGGTACATAAGGACTACATTAATGTCTTAGGCACGAGTTACCGGTGCCTCAGTTACCGCGGATAAATTACCAAAAGCAATTACTTGACTGAAAATCCGTGTAGTTGGCGCGGAAGCGGATGATGATTAATCCGAGACACTTAATTATCCTCGTTTCTACGCGAGAGGCAAAAGTGTGGGTAAACGGGTGGAAGGGCGGAAAAGACGCTGCTGGGAATTTAAAGACGAAGAGGGGGATGTACTCTTGAGCACGATCAAAGACGGGTCTCTAGATATTTATAATTAAAGACACAGCGGATTCGTTTGGCTTGAAGTGTGCCCCAAGTTGAAGGAGAAAAGTCTCACGCACAGAGGGATGAGACGCCACGATAAGAGGCCAAGAGAGCAGTCTGCGGCGAAGGGAAAGGGTGGTCGAACTATGACGTGGAGCGGCAAACTTTGCATTTAACTCGGCTAAATTAACTCATAGAACCGCGCCGGAAGCCCCGGATTTTCCGCTTGGCGCGTTAATTAACTTGCCGACGAATCGGTCAAACTACGGAAGTTAAATGAAGAAAAATCCTGGCCATACGTTGTTTACGTTGCTCCCCATGACAGCCGGGGCGCTGTTTTTTTTGGCCTCGTAAAAGGGTGGCTTTAAGGCGGTGATGTCGACGCCTAGCGAGAGAGATACTGTAAATTCAATTGCACCCGTACGGAAGGCTTCTCACGGGAAACGTTGCGTAATTATTAAAGGAAGCGATGGGTTTGGCGAGCCGGCGAAAAAGTTGGCCGCGGGGCCGGCGAGATTAAAGCGGAAGAGAGGATTGGCACTAAACGGAAGTATAAAGGGCAACGTAAAAGAGAAATACGCGAGAGCCGACCTCAAGACACATATCACTGGCGAGATAAACCCTCGCCGCTCGTAAAAGTTTCGTGTAATAGGATGCTGCGCGCGAGACGGGCTAGTTAAGCTAACGTTCCTTCGTACTTCATTCCTACGGCGCGGAATTGGAGAAGCCGCCGCGATGAAAACGTAAAACGACCCGGCCTCCTTAATATTGCAACACGACAGGATATATACCGTCCAAAGACATCGCCTCCTAACTTTTTCCAACGCCTTCGCGACCCGCCATAGCCACAATTATTGCTGAATAAACCGGCCGAAACTATAATGCAGCGAGATGCGAAACCTCGTAATTTTACGCCCCTCGTATCAGGGATTATAAAGTGTTGCGCGGGATCACAGGAATACGCCGTAAATTTCGACGAAGTTCTAACCGCCAGTCCATAGTTGAAGCGAACTGACGTCTCTCCTCTAAATATAGACTTCTACCGGCTAAGTGAAGCCCCCTTGAAACGCGTAAAGCGAACAATTCCCGGCCGGTCGAAGGCCGTTAAATATTCCGCCGAGTTAATAAACACGGAAGACTGTGCAATTGAATAACTGTGGCTACGAGCGCGATATCGTTATAGTTTGCCATTCAACGGCTTCGCGGAAGGAAAACTTCATTTCGCAACCGCGAAGGGGAAGACTGCGCGCTACGACGATCTTACTAATTTCCCCCCGAGGTCCTATACCAGGAGATGGTCTCGCCACGACAGAATTACTCTCCTTTTAGGAGCGTCTGCGGTCCGTGTGACTCTCCTCGGCGAGTCTCTATTTTTCCCGGAGACCCGGGGAATCTGTAAAGAAAGCGCAAGTGCAGAGGAATATCCGGGGCGAAACTGTCTTGCATCTGACACGAGTTCCCGTCAGGCACGTAGCCGGAGATAAGCGGACGGTCGGCTCAGCGTGTACCTACCATTTGCAAGATAATTTTTCCTACGGTGACTTTGTCCCTCGGAAATATTTTAGCAGTCGACCGAAGGGAAGCTGAAGGAAACGGAAGACCGCTCAGGGATCAGAAGAGGGGGGGTAGTAGTAGTATTAAGCTTGAGATACCAGACTTATCCCTCTGGCAACCCTCGAAGTATCCATCGCCGTATACAGGCACCCGCATCTTGTCCTGCGTCTACGGTAGTCGCGCTTTTTTATCTCCACCCCCTGCCCCCTCGCCCACGTTCCCATTTATTCTTTGTTCCCCCCGCGAGCAGATTCTTCCGCGCGGAGGAGTATGCCTTTAAACGGGGTCAAAGATTGCTGAAAACGAGATTCACCCCGATGAATAATTCAAACTACCTCTTATATTATTGCAGACATAAAATGTATCTAGAACAATCAGTGGGAAATTAAATGCTGAATAATGAACTACTATTTAGCAATGTTTTCGGATAATTGCGAAAGAGAGACACGCCGGCCTGTAAAAACGAGGCGCAACGAGGATCGGAACGGCGATTACTTCGTTACATTTGCCCCGATCTATCCGTGATGGGCAGGTAAATCGCATCCATTTGTTTCCGAAAAGCCGTCGCATAGCGGCGGAATCAATTGCGCCTGGCGCGGTGTAGGAAGCCTTTAAAAATTCACGGATTAGCAACTGCACGTGGGAAGATCCGCAATGGATTTTTCCGCTCTATTGTCCCCGGGAACGGGAATATGCCGGTATTATCGCCGAAATTGAGAATGAATAGGGAAAGCGATGGAAAAATGTTGCCACTCTTAAAGACCGTTAATTATTCGGAAAATTCTTTCAAGCGGGATATAACTATTGTAACGTTGTAAATGGCTACTCTGAAATTTCTTTTAAAAAGCATACAATGTTTATAAAGTTCGTAATTCGCGATGATTGAACCGACAGGTTTTTAGCGACACGTCTGTCGAGTCGGAACGTGTTGATAAAAAAGAAAAAAAATAGAAGTAAGTTTCTTCGGACGATCTCGTTGGCGGCGATTTTACGGAGTGCAAGGATATCCGCGGCTTTGCGCGTATCGCTTGAATTCTACGTCCTCGTGCAGTGCTTTCGCCCTCGATTACCTTCCTTCCTGCTCTTCGCGCGGCTTTAAATTCTCCGCTTACGCTGGGCCCCGTTTTCTTGCTCCCCTTCCCAATCTCCGTGGGGCAACGCGCAAAACTTTCCCGCCAAACTTTCGTGCCTTTCCGTCCACGTTTACCGGAGCGCCAAAGGACAGAGGCAGGGAGGAAGTGGAGGAGCAAGAGAAACGCGGAAAGTGACAACTGCGGAAGAAAAAGAGAATTGAGAGAGCCGAACACGTGAAGAGACGGGAAAGGATGAGAGGGAAGAATGGGAGAAAAAGGAGAGAGCAGAAGAGTGTGCAATTTCTGCTTTTCTAACGAACCATTCCGCCGTACTTTCCCGCAGCACGCGTTTTTTCCTTCCGGGTAAGAACCGACAAAGTCAGCGACGTTGCCGCAAAGTCGAATTCCGTTCGTCCCCCTTCCCCCCCTCGGCCGCCAAGTTAGAGAACATTGTAATTCCGGAGTAGAAACGTTAGAGCCGCGATTCCTGACTTTTGGCCCGGGGAAACTCCGACCTATAAAAGCGGGCTCGATCTTTCGTCCTTCCACGCCAATGCCGTCCCCTTTCGGGCCATTTTTTTATTGGCAGCTCAATCCAATCTTGGAAAGTTTGATATGCCATCTTCTCCCCAGTTCGGATCTCGGGCATTTAGTGAATTCCAATCCAGTTATGCCATGGATTCTGATCGCCCTCGATTCCTCTTGGACCGTCGCAAAGTTTGCCAAAGGTTTGTGCAAACGGATGTTGTCGGCCGATAGTAATATTTAATATCCTCCAAGTTAATTCTCAGTGTTCTGTAGCATATCGATTTCCCTGGCATGGATAAGATTCCATGATTTCTGTCAATAGTACTCTACATTTTTCAATGATGCAGAAACAGAATTTATAACAAGAAAGGGAGAATAAGACATACTTCGGGACTTATTGCACGGTTGAGTTTTTTGCGAGTGTTGAGTAGTCAGGACTATTTCGTGCCTTGTTCATGTAGCATTACGTGGGTTTCAAAGCACTGCTCCATTATGAGGTACCTTCATCAACATCGTTGCGGACGTTGGGTCTTAATCTTCCTTCAGCAGAGTAGTTTAACCTTCAGACAAGTTTGACAAAGAGACAATGGCCATTATAAGGGTGAAGGGAGCCTCGGAAAAAGGGGACCAAAGAAACCGACAATTTTCCTAATGTACCTCCAAGTAAGCTTCGACCTAATCTCCTCGTCTAGACGCACCTACGTCTCTACGGGAATTTAATGGAAAACTCAATTAACCATGAACACATGATACACAAATTAATGTTAATTAGTGTGCTCGGTTAAAAATAACTACACCATTTTCCAAGATTCGATTGGGGTAAAATAAAGAGAAGTTTGCCAAGTTTACCACTCGCTGAGAGCGCCGGAAGCCTTCCAAGTAGAACTCGGGAAACTGGAGATTCTTTTAATTTTCCTCCCACTGAGGAGTTTCAGCCCGACACGAGTTTAATAAAGAGCGCTTTCGGCAATGATGTCCATTACCAGAAAGCAGAAACCACCAGAGGCGAGAATCTCACGAACGGACCAATCATTCGCTGGAGAAATTTACCTTAGCAATCCGAGTATCAGTTTCACCCTTTCCCACCGGGCGAGCGATTTCCCAGAAAAGTGTTACTAATTTTAAGCTACACGCGTAGTACATAAAGACGTAGTTGCGAAAACGCGAGGTAAATTGCCAATGATTAAAGCTGCGGACGGTTAATAGAAGTTGTTCGATGTGATGTTGAGGCCCGAGGATTACAGCTGTCTACGCCGCTGCGAAATGTCGGAGCTCCGAGGAATCATTGACCCATTTTATACGTTAAGTCGAGCGTTCTGTGCGGTGAGAAGCCGCTCGAGAGTTGTAAAGAGGATCGAAGTCGTCGGAACGGCATGTCTCGGGGCCCGATACGCCGGATACCGAGAAGACGAGGGCTTGACGCTTCAATGGGATCCGGTTGAATATAGCAGAAGCCCCGTGTGCGGTCCTGACGACCTCTCCAACAGCGGGACGACGCAGGAAAGATCGAGAGCAAAGGGGCAAGAGCCAACGGGGGGGAGGGAACGGGCCAAGGGGTGCATTAAGGAGGACAGTCGGCGGAAGAGCGTGACGATGATGGATGCAAGGAATCGGGAGAAGTCAGCCGGAATGGAAGGGAAAGGGAGAGAGAGAGTCTTTCTCGGTCGAAAACCCGGAGAAACGCGGAGAAAAGCTGCATTATATCCCCTTACAGAGGTCCCACGAGCGCGACGAAGATGAAGCCGAGGATTGAATCCAAGTGGATAGCCGCGAGTTACACGGGGAAAATATGGTCGAAATCGAGACGAAGATATCGCTGAGGGATATTGCAAGTTCCAGGAGGACGGCAAGGAGATCGGCGTAACGATCCTACGGAACCCGTACGGATTCGACGAGGATCAAGACGCGAAATAAAGGGGAGGAGATGAGACCCAGTGGAAAATGTACGGGCCAATCCCACGGACGTGATGTCTCGCCGGAAGAATCGTCGTGCGATGATTGAAAAGTGTAAACTCATTGGGAAAACGTACTTCGACGATCGGCATCAACGCGGGGTTCCAAGGAACCTTGGGGAAATTAGCTGCGGGGGGAAGGGGATTCGACTTTCTATTTCGGTCGAAAGAATGACAAAGGAAAGACAGCTATTCTCGCTGAACAATAAAATTAAATGAGACGGAAATAACAGGGAATGAACTTGATATATTCCCAGCGTATATTAAACGTCGGTTTGCGCTCTTAAGGAAAATCTCTGACCTGAGATATTAAAACTCCTGAAATTAACATAGTTGGCTGAAAAATGTTACAGCAAAAAGCGATAATTCTGACCTTAATATTCCGTCAAATTAAAGCCCAGCATATGACGTTGAAGGGCACTCTGCCACGGGTTATTCAGCTTTATAAAACTACACGTGCGTATAAACTTTTAACACGACCAACAGATTCAAGGAAATTCAGTAATTAACATGTCGCGTAAATGATTCAAACGACTCTTGATCTTAATTATTCAAAGCATTATAATTTAATGAATTACGCCAGTCGCGTGGGAGAAATCTTTGCCCGAGGATGAAAAGCGGACAAAGACGGATAAAACGGTGTAACCGATTTACGGAAAACTTGACAAGTTACAAAGGTTCAGCGAACAGCAATTGCAAACCCTGGAGTCGATGGAGACACAGCTCAAGCGTTAAGAACAGAATAGGTGCTTGCGATTGGTTTCGCAGAGCCAAGAAATATCAGAGAAGGTACCAGCACAGACGAAGAGAGAAAGGATAAAGGGGAAAAGGGGTGATAGGATGTCGGAGTTACCGTGAGGTTTGGAGCGAAGACAAGGAGAAGACAAGGACCTTTGGAGTTTGCTGGCAACGTAGAGAATGGAGGACAGGAAACGGAGGAAATGAGAGACTACCGGTTCACGTGGAACGTGAGATCTCATCAGGCCCTGTCGAGTTTCGTTAGGAATCGCGGACACCACGTGTCTACTATCCCAAGGGATCCCGTCTGCCGGAGAATCGCAGGCCAAATGCTCGGCCATCGTGCGCACCCAGGGAATAAAGTGTACCTAATCCCGTCTCCCGCCCCAAACACGTCAGGACTGAAACGTAAGGTTGACAGATCGCCAGAGCAACGCTGAAGAACCGGCACGCAAACACAACTGCACTCAGGCACAGGTGAAACGAGAGAAAAGCAGAAACGAGTGGAAGAAAATTGCGAATGAACGGACGTCGAAACGTGTCAAACTGTAGAAAAGGAGCAGAAAAGGTTTCGATGCCCAAGTCTCAAACAATAACGATTCCCCTTGGGTAATCCTTTGGACTGTAGAAAGTAATACTCGTAAATTAAACGAAAGTGTTTCTCAAAGAAATAACGTACGATCTTACCATGCTGACCGCGTATTGTTATTCCAAACATAAAATTTGATAACGCAAGAAAAGAATTTGTATTAGCGGGCGGTCGGGAAACATAAAGAATTCCGAAAACGATGCGAACATTGGGAAGGAGATAATCCGCGAGCCGAACTCCCGTGGGCATTTCGAAGTACTCTCCGGCCGGCTGATCGAGTTTTCCGAACCCCCCCTCCCACTCCTCAGTTGGCAGAAACAAATAAAACGTAAATAAGGAAACGAAGTTGCGCCTCGACGATATTGGAAATAGCGGCAAGATTGTGAACGAGATGATCTTCTGAGATAAGCTCTCGTGGGCATTCCAATGTAATGCGATATCCCATAACTCAAGACGAACGCGTGCGAGCACTCGGGAAAATAAAATTTCACCTCCTCGTAATCGGCGGGTATCAACGTTTTCGCGAATCCTACCAACTGGGAAACAACGCGGGGTTAGCGAGGAAAATTTCAACTGACGGCGGAAAAATTGTAAGAAACAGATAGGTACGAGTGAAATTTATATCCCGAAGTTATCGGTCTTCTTATCACCCCCACCCTTTGGCTGTTCGTCCCCGACGAAAGTTTCGAAGGGAAGGAACGAGTTCTAATGGGCAACTTCTAGCGGCAGGTTATTCGACCGACGTCATCAGAACTTTTACAATCACGATCGGCGGTGAATCGGTGATTAAATGGCAGAAAACCGTCTTACTAGGTGCAGGAACTTCCCGACTTCCCTCATAAAGCGCTCTTTGATCGTGATTACTCATCTCCCTCTGCTTCCTCCTGTACCAGCCACACGTTCCTCCGGCCGACCAAAACTCCAAGTCGCTTAAACTATTCCCCGCCCGATGTTTTCCCCAGGTACTCGATGAGTACCCGCCATTTCGCCGGGCAGGGGAAGGGAGAACCAATTTCCGAACTCTGCGGGTAAAAGTGCAAACGCGGATTACGGGGTGGAGGGGGACGATTTCGTCGAACGTAATATCGGTTCGTGGCATCTTCCGCAACGTCAAGAACCACGGGACATTGACGAGCTCGACAAATTTCCCTTCTCCCCGTGCCGACAAGCCCAACTACCTCCTGGCTAAATAATGCCGAGGAATTAGCTACACGTGTTTGACATCAGTGTTGTGTGTACCGACCTATGAATATTTTAGTCGAATACGAAATAGTAAGTTGCCCCGTTTTAAGATTCTTTTTACCTGCTGGGCATGGCATATTCTCGTCATAAGTTAATGCGTCTGTCTTGAAAACTTGGACGACGTTGACGACGTTCTCGTCAGGGAGGTGGAGAGATTTTACATTTCAGCTGGTCGAGATTTAGAAAAGTGCTAACAGACCGGTTGCCATACTCGGGCACAAGTGACTTACCGCTAAGTGTGCTCGAAAGAGTTCGCTAAAAGTGTGTTACTAAGAGAAAGAAGGAGGTGAAGAAGGCAGGGAGGGGGAAAATCGGACCGTCCGCGGATCACGTGCGCAACTTACGGCTTTCCAAAGAGGTATTATAGCGAGGGCGAGTTAACCCTAAGAAAAGAGTGGACTCCCTCTTCGCGGCCAGTCACGCCCTAGACCTCTGCTAGGATATCTGCTTTCCTTCGGGGCCAGGAAGAAAAATTTCTTAAGCCCGACAGTGTAATGCCGAAGCGTGACTATTATTCCCAAGCAGAATGTGGACATACGAATGCTTGGTCGAGCGCAGACCATCAGGAAATCCCATCTTAGGAACTGAAAAATATTTTAATAGCACAGAAAAATGATGCCAAGCGAAAAGTTGCCTTCGAAAAGTAAACGAGATGTTACGGCAACGTTAAAAATCGTAATCACTGGATAAGAGACCACGGTAGTTGCGTGAAATTCGCGCCGGTGGAAAGGGAAAGGAAGAATGGCGGAATGAAGAGTAGTCGCGAATCCTCCTGGAAGAATTCTTGAAGCGAAATTCAAGCAGGAAATAGTGGGCCGTGCGGCTACGTCGTTATTTCGCTTCCGAGATTTCCTCGGAGACCTCGTTAGGGTCCGTTTTCCGCGCCGTTCGATCGCTTCCCAAAGTGCTTTCGCCGGGCTACACACGGCCGTCCACATTTTCACCACTTGCTCTCCTATCGACCACCTGTCAAACGGCGTTGCCCACCTCGACGTTGCGGACAATTTTAGCCTCGCCCTCAGATAGTAACGACCCTTTCCGCTCGTTCGCGTGTTTTCAATAGCGCACTTCAACTTCCCCGCCGAGGGGAAGAGCACTCGGAGCGAGAGCAAGAATTTTTTTTTCTCACAAGCCACGTCGATCAACGACCGAACTTCATCAGGAAAAATAATACCTTTTCCCCGGCTCTCTTTGCCACGGAAATCACCGACGTTTACGGGTTTCTTTAATTCACGCTCGTCGACACCGCTCGGCTTAAGTCTTGATCAATCTTCGCGTCGATCCTCGTCGGAGACTGCCTGCAATCGAGGTTTCACGAGAAATTTCCTAGAACTTCCTAACATCCTGGGATCTTCGGCAGAATTTCGTTGCGCGTAACGGCAAGTGCATTGATTGAGAGGAGCCGGAGGGGGAGGGGGGAGCACAGCAGGAAATCATGGCATTTCGTGGAAAATCCGATTCTTTGAACGACGGCAATGGAGCGTTGCCGATCTTCGATGAACGCCACGGAACGCTACGCTCATCCTTCGACCGCTAATTTACGGTATAACGAGCACCCGGCTCCGCTAATTAGCAGATTGATTGATTGAACCGTCGAATCGACCAATTAAACCGCCGACGAGATTCCACGAGGCGTGCGCGCGCGTTCCGGTAAATCGGCTCGTCCATTGTATCCGCAGGATTGGCTTATCGACTCGAAGGAACTTCCGATCGACATCGGAAACCGATATCCCAGCTGACAGCACGAATGTATTAAGAAACCCGATATCAGAATTCTCCGGCAAAAAGCCCACCACCCGGCAATTTTTTTAATTAACCATCCCAACATTTCCCACAGTGACCATGAGTCAAATCTTTAATATTCACAAGTTTTAAACTGACTAAAGATGAAACAAAAATACGCTATTAACGTTACTCCTCATCTAGCTAAGTAAATAATGGTGAACGTTGACGGGACAGTAAGTCTCTTGTAGACAGCAAATTGGTAAACACAATTATTACGAAACGTACACAAACGAGTAATTTAATTGTAATCCGTCCAGCTATGAACCTATCTAGCTATCCGGTTTTGAATGACGCGAATAATCGAATTCTGTACGCTAAAGTACACCTAGGTGTAACGGGAAAACACGATAACAATCGGCAAGTGCAATGATGTGGGGAATGAAGAGGAGGGGGAGGAGTCGATGATGATACAAGCGTTGTACGATACAAAAGAGGAGGCCCATCGAGAGATATGCATCAATCACCGGCGTTGATTGCGAGGTTTTACCGCTTAAACCAGCGCCAAATAACGGACACCGTGATGCCACCGTCCCCCTCCTGTTGGGGCGAGAGGGGAGAGGAGGGTAGTTGGAAAGAGGGTGGCTCTGCCATCAGCATTAATTTTCGTAACCGCGAATCCCGAGGGAATACACTGGTCCGCCGGGGCACACACGCAAAGCGCCGACTCCACCGCAAAACCCGTTCTGACGGCCAGCGAAATATAAACAGCCGACAGTACGGTCGGCTCACTTTTAAATACAGATACATGGCAGACATGTCGATGCGTCCGGTGCATTTAGTAATTAACGGGGCAAACCGTCCGCCGATCGGCCAACAATCACTTTCCACACAGGGAACTGTCCTTTGACTTTCCCAGATAAAAAGGAAATACTTCGTGCCTCGAGCTACTCGTAATCTCCGAACACGCCGGACCGTTTTGTCATTACGTCGCTGCAGCTTGGGGGAAATTGACCTTTTTTTTTCCTCAATTTCACGCCACTGCGGGGATTATTGGAGACTTGGAAACCGTTCGACGGCGTCGGGCTATTAAGCCGTTCGGTTTATAGAGGCATAAATTAACGGGCACATATTATTAGCGGGTAATTAGCAACATTCCGGGGCGATTTATCGGAGCGAATTAAATGGCTACGTGTATGGGCAATTAATGAGGCTGATTTTCGCCAACGTCCGGCCCGCCCCGCGGATATCTCACGCCTTCCCCTACCCATCCATCCCCTCCCCCCGCCGTTCCACCCCTTCTTTGCACGTAGACCGACTCGAAACGCGCATGGTGAATTCCTTTTTCGTCGATTCCTATCCCGCTAATTCTATATACGCCGCGCTTAATTGCGTTATTAATTTGCAATTAACGAGCGGCTGTGGCCGTGCTGCGCATTCAGCGCCGGCTGCAAATCGCCGTGATTGGACTCATGAATATTACGCGACGTGCCATTACGACGTGCCGTAACGATTGAATAACAGACGAAAAAAGAAGGATACTGAAAAGCCGGTAAATTCGCGCAGCCGAGCTAATTCGTCGATAAGGAGAAATCAGTCAACCTTTCAGCGTAGTCCTTCGTCCTTGAGCGTACGTCTATGTAAAAAATTCTAACGAAGTTAATGGCGTAATTAATTGAAGAACACTGTAGCCACTCTTTCGGTGAAACTGAAAATTATTTTTCCGCTTTGGTAGAACTCTGGTTTCTTCGATGTTTGCACTGGGAATTGGGTTATGTTAAATACTCCGCGGCTCCCATACATCGTGTATGCCTGTATATATGCATAAATTAGACACTAGCGCGATATATCGAAGCACCGCGTCGGTTTTCAAAGGGCAGCAAAATGAGCGCAACTCCGGGAACTGTGATTAAAGCTCGTATCAAGCGGCTGGTCAGAGCGGTCAGAGCTTTCAGGAGAGGAAAAGGGGGCGGAGGGGGCTGAAGGGTCGCGGAAGAGAGGCCACGTAGATTAAAAGCACCGTGGAATAACTAACGATCTTCCCCTCCCCCCCACACGAATTCACGGATAAAAGCTGATTATTCGCGGTGGGCCGTAGTCGATATCTATTTCAGGAAGTTTGTCATCCCCTCGACGATGTTAAAGCTTAATTTACGAGCGAGCTCTTCCACCGGGCCATAATACACCTATCTCCCGACGTGCTGCCGGTTCTCGCTTATTTTGTTTTATCATCTTATCGGAAATTTTTACTCGACAACTTTCAGCCACGTCATTCGCCCTAGACTACCACGTGTTTTTATATCGCCCCGGGACCATAAATTCCTCTTCATAAACCAGGAATACCAATAATTCAGGGACTATATTACGCGCTAGAAACCCGCGAGAATTAATGGTAAAAATTACGATATGAAAGCTCACGCTGTGCACGTAAGTAGATGAAGACAAATATGGCCGGACGTGTAAAGAAACGAAGAATAATTCACAAATATTTCAGGCAAATGTGAATTATTTACTGGCAACGCGAGACAGATATCGGAGTAAAAATATTTGAGTAACAACGTGGGTAATGATTCATTATCTCTACGGACAGTGGAATTACCGTAAGCTTTTTTACTGAACTGCAGATTTCACGATCTGCTCTGTGTTTTTGACTGTGATTGCACTCGACGTACGTTATTTGCCGAAGAATGTGATCAGGTGGAACGTCACTGCGACTCAGCGGTTCGGAGATCACATTTTCGACAAACAGGAGGAAAACGATTTTCGTCGGACGAGAGGAAAGACCCTGCGCTTGAATTTGGAACGCTGTACGCCGACGCGGAGAAGGGTTTAAGGATCCGCAGGGTCGAGTAATGATCATGCAAGGGAAAGGAGAGGGAGGAGCGCGGGTGAAGAATAAAGAAGACGTGGGAAAACGTCTTTCGCGGGAAACCGACTGGCCTGTAAAACAGTGGCGGGGAAAATGGAAAGCAGAGTTGGATCCAGCCAGTGACGAATCCTGGAGGAACGTCGATCCACCGGGAATGGCTTTTACGCAAATAAACAGGAGAGCTAACGCTGGCGCATTGTAAAGACCGACAGAGAAAGCCACGGAGAATGGCGCGCGCGAGGAGGGGAAATTGTGAAAAGCTGGCCCGTCTCGAGTGGCAACGTTACCTCTTCAGGGTCGTGTGTGCCTCCCCCCTCGCTTTGCAAACCAAATCAACTTCCTGCCCGACGCGTACACGTATCCCCCCTGTACACATATATAGCCACATCCGGTCCACTTCCCCGACCAAAACGAATACCAGCTGAAATCTACAGGTTCCATTCTTCCCTTCCAGCCGTTTCCGCATTTATCGCTCGTACGTTAAATAGCTTTACCAAATTAAACGCGAACTTACGTCGACGTCTCGCTACAAGTTTCGCGGGGTATTCTAAGGCACGGAAATACTTTGAAAGATTCCGCTAGGTGCGTGTCTCCGCGTAAATCAGCCTCCGAGAGATACGTGTAACTACCGGGACGCAAAGCACACGGAATAAATGGACGGTTGGTAGCGGGGGGAGAGGGGGGGGGGGGACAGCCTGTCCCGAGGGCGTAGGACGATCGCACGGCTGCGGAATTTCACGCGGAGTTTCTACATCGCGTGGCAGATAAATTCCATGACGGGAGAAAGCTGGGCGAAGGTGCAGGCAGAGGGAAGCGGGAAAAGAAGGGAGAAAGGAGAGGGAAAGGTACGGAATAAGTTCGACGTCGGAGGATGGATCAGAATGGCGAAAGGAAGGGCTGGGCCGGGGGAGAGGAGGGAAGGGGCGAGCCTCAGGATTCTCCACGTGTCACGGACGGGGCTTTGCCTGTGTCCGTCAGTCTACGGCCTGAAAAAGGAACTAACCCCGGCTTCGATCGGCCGAATGATTTACTACCGTCGCTCCGTCTCTCGTCTTCCACGTCTTCGAAAGACACATTCAGAAACCCTTGTCTCCCCTCCCCCCTCTCCGTTCTCTCACTCTCGTGAGACAATCGACGAGGAATTAGATTCTTCAAGAAATATTTCTGCGCGCCATTTCCCTCGTTAAAATGTCACAATGAGGACGCAATCGCTTTAGGTTCCGCTGAATTAAATGAAGACGACAGAAACAGGCACGATAAAATTAGCGAAACGACACGGACCAATGCGGAACGCTGGGAAACAGGAAGAACGAAGAGATAGCGATGGAAGGCAACTGCAACTCCTGACGAGCACCGCTGAATTTCCGAGCCGTCGTTATCGACGTTTTATCGACATGCCGGTCATTCGAACATATCGAAATCCGATGGAAAGTGTCGATTTTACACGGGCCCACCGGCCGCAGTTACCCCGGTTATTCTATTTAAATTCGGATAGGAGAGTCATGGGTTTCGACCCCAGTACACGTGATTCCTGCGATTCGCAAGCACAAAGTTTTTATTCGTTCCACTGAAAATGTATTCCTCCCATCGCCAGGGCTATTTTAATCTTATAGGATTATTCTGCTAATTGTAAATAATACTGATGGTCCAATGAAGACGTATTTATTGTCTTGAAAGAATTCCAGAGAAGCCAAATTCACCTTCTGCGAAGGTATTCCGTGGAACGTCTCAGGTCGTCGCTTCAAGTCGAATTATCTCCGTGGAAAAATAACGTCGATAAGCGCGGGAGAGGAGATTACGTATAAGAGGATCTCGAGGAGCGACTGCTAAATTAAACGTTGAAACCCCGTTTATAAGAAAAAAGAGGATTCCAAGGGGTTAAACCGGCCGAATGAAACGTCGAAAGACCGAGGAACTGAGAATAATGGCTCCGCCGGAAATATAAGTGAATAATCGGAAGTTCCTCCTATTATTCGAAATCCGTCGGGTCAGAATGAATGTGCATAAAAATTAATAATCTCGTCATCCACGAATTCCCAGCACGAAATAACTATTTCCTTGATATTTGTATTGCCTGCGTTCCAGAAATTGGCGCGCTATTTTTCGCGCGTCGGTTTCTCTTTTTCTCCCTAAAAATCGTAGAGCCCTGTTTCTTTTATCTTTATCTGCCATTGGAGGGTGTACCGTTTTACTCGGTGTGTCGGGTCGATCGACTGGGGGGCAATATAAACGCCGATTTCTCGGTACGTGGGTCTTCCACGTGCAAATTCCTCGATTTACGAGCGCACGGCACGATCATGCACAGCGGAGAACCACGCTCGTCAGAGCTATTGCATCTCGGACGTACATAGCCCATGTTCAAACCGATACAAACGTCCATACGGCAATATATAGCGGCCGAATGTCCCTCAAACTTCGTTCTCGCTTTGCCATTTTACTACTGCAATCATGCAGTAGAATGGTCTATCTAGAATTCCTATCTCTCGTGGCTCTTTCGAAAGTCTAAACGAAATTGTATTTACCCAACAGCCACGTAGTATTCGAACAAAATAACAGCGATTTCCAGTCATCACAAGGATCGAGGAAGGGACGAGGAATAATTATATAAATATTTAGAAAATGCTATAATCTCTTCGGAAAATTTCTTATTCCCTTTTATGACTCATTATCAGTGTCTGGGTAATTGTTGAAGGACGTATTACACGGAACTGCTTGTTCGCACATTTTATCCACGGGCATGATCGGTATGCATGTTTTGCAGACGACGAGAACTCGTCGGTTCACGGAGTCGTGACGGAAGAGGGTCTGTTCGACGGGACGATCTACACGGCTTCGGACGAGATTTACATCGAGCCAGCCAGCAGATACTCGTCCCACTTGTGCCAGCGACAAGACGACGACGGGACGGGGTGTCGACCGGACGACGTGCAACTCCACACGATCGCTTATCGTTCGAGGGACGTGTCCACTCCGGCCAACAGCCAGCAGACCTGCGCCAGCCAAAGTCTCCACGAAAAGACCCTCCAACAACCAAGGCCAGTACAAACGAAACGAATTTTTCATCTCCCACGACAGTGAACTCCGTAAGCTGAACTTGGACGAGAATTTGAAATCATTCTAAATATCGTATAAAAGTGACAGTAGCTGAACAACCTGATACCTCTGTAAAATCCTGCCATAAATGAACTTTCGTTTAAATGATCGTTTATCGTAGGAAAACTTCTCTCAAAGGGCAACGTGGCAACGTTTTTCAAAAGCTTTGATCACAGAGTTTTCTTTGTACCGCGAGGAAAGTAATACGGCGTATCGCGCAGTTGGGAGATGAAAAACAGGATATCGACGAGGGTGCACGTTTGCGCGCTGGAAATGCGCGAATGGGAATTTTCAACAAAATGTAGAACGTAGGGGGACTCGTATAAACATGGGCCGTAATTAGAGGACTTGCAGGGGCTAATTGGAAGCACCGCTGCGACCATCGATTAATGATACCGCGAACTCGAACCCTTTTCTTTCGGAAGCCAAAGTTTTCCAACTCTCTAGCGGCTCCAATTAGCCCCGAGCCCCGCGATAAACATTTCGATATTTTGTGAACATATCGCACTATCATCCTGTGCTCCAGTCCAGCGTTATTATTGCCCTGAAAAAAGGCAACTTCCATATTTTTTCGACATTTTCATTTCAACGAAACCAACAGGGCAGTGCGAAAAATGAAAAGAAAATGTTCTGATGGTCCTTCATTAAAATGTAATTACCGATTATTTTATTAAGCAAATGCACACGTTTAGTATTAATTTTTTTTGGAGAATATACGACTTTGCAAGACCTTCGCGACATTAAAACTGAATTTGCGCAAATCGGTTAACGAGAATATTATTTTCCCTTCGACTTATCGACAGCTTAATAGAATTTCCGGGAAATAAAAGACCTTCACACCTGGAGAGGAGAAAATGGTTTTACACATAACGCCGAGTAATGAGAAATATGTCGGCACCTACTCGACGCTTAATTATTCTTCGGAGTAATTTACGTACTATTCCGCAGACTATAATTATTTCACGTTACGCGACGAGCAATTTGCGCGACCGTCACCGGGAGGTGAAATAAACTTTCGTCTTGGCAATTTCGCCAGCCATTCAAACGTTCTTGGCTTAACTCACTCCTGCGATATGCACACGTTCGTAATTCAGATAATTCGGAGCAATGAAAATGGAATATTGACGCAGTCAATGCACTACAGTAATTAAACATTGACATTTGGAGGATTGACGTTGCCATGGGCAACGGCGAATATAACACGATTCTATCCGTAATTTCAATAGAAGCTCGTAAAAAGCATTGGAAAGTTTCCTACGCGTTGAAATTGTCAGTTTCCAATTATTACACATGCGTTTGCTCTTTGTATCGCATTTGATGACGTGCTGTGTATTTATACGAAATGCACGACGATCGGTAAACGTTTGCGCTATCCTATAAGTAGAATAGCAATCTATAACTAACAACCATTGATATCGGGGCATCAATAATACACGTATTTCCGTCCGTAAGTCCTTTCCGAAGGAACTCACTGGCTCGAGACAATCTTGAGTCCGGTCCTCGAGGCATTTGACCGGAATAAATTGCCTGTCGAGATGTTACGGATTATTTCGGCATATGTCAGGCCTTATCAACGGCTGCATCACTCCTACCCCTCCCCCGCTTTTCCCCGTAGCTACCTAACGTCCCGAGAAACCCGGCAGATCCACTCGAGCGTTCTCACTGGCCGAAGGTTTACCGGCGAAATATCTTCCGCAGGTCCAACATGACGGGCAGCGAATTTCCCGGGGACACGACGCGCCCGTTTTATCAGCAACACAACGAAGGACGGTCCCGCGCCAAACCAGGATTCTATCCCAAGGACGCGAGGAAGAAGGACCCCATGGCCAGTTCGCATAATCTCGAACTTCTCGATAAGTAAGCACAATAACCCTTTCACCTAAATTTTAATCATAAGAGAAGTAAAGGTGTCACCAGAATCGATTTCCCTGGCTTCGATCCCGCGATTTATCGTAGGAAATGAAATAAAAATATTGATTCGGAATAATTCGCAATACGATGTTAAGAACGGCCGACTTGTCCAGGAGGATACGTGAAAATCTTGAATATTCCTCGCCTCGTAGATGAGATTCGTTATTCGTATTCCCGTGATTGAACGTACTCAAAATTCTCGCGGTTCGTTGACTCTGAATTCGCTTATTCCGATTGCGCCCGATACCGGTTTCGCCGGTCTTCTGTTTCACTTCGTTGAATAAATCAATGGGACGTTCTTGGAATAGGACAGAAAAGAAGGGGGGGATGGAATGGTATGCTCGGCAGGAGAAGTGCAACGATTACTTACCCCACCGTCAGGTTCTCGGCTATGTTTACCCAGAAACGCTTGCTCCTCCATTTTAAACGTCCGCCTATTTCCGACGTGAAAAAGTCACGTTATCTGCCGCACCTCGCCGACAGGACGTTATAATGAAAGCACTGAACATCCTCCGAAGAATTCGCCAACGGCGAGCTTTGATCGCACATCCCCCCCTCTCCTTTTTTACCTTCGTTGCATTTTCACCGTTCCGCACGCAATCGCTGCCTCCGTGGAATCTCATTTCACGTCCCGACCGAATTCAATCGTCCAAGAATTCGTCTAATCACGCACCCAATTCAAACGCGCCTGCACAGGGCATAATTTAACGCGTTCAACGAACTACGTTAACTATGTTGCAATCAGGACGTTTGTGTTCCTCCTATTTCGCGTTCATTTATCCTTCGCGTAACAATGTAATGCCTTGGTAAAGATAAGAGGATGAAAAATGATATCTGGGGATCAGTTTATCAAGGATTTGATTAATTTCATTCCAGATTGTACAGGGAGAGGTATTCACGTGTTCTGCGGAAACGGACGTCGGTGGATCCAAAGAAAACCACGTGCATGCTATATCTGCAAGCTGACCACACTTTCTACAATCATTATAAATCGGAGGAGGCTTGCATCGAGGTGATGACTCGGCACGTGCAGCGTGTCAACTCGATTTACAGATACACAGGTCAGTCGCTGATTTTTTCTCTTTACTCAAAGCGTGGTGAATTTGAACGAAGTTTTAGCAGATAGCTGTCCTTTCAAGACTCTTCTCGAAGAGTGAAACCGCAGAAGCAGTGATAATAATCGAAAGTTAATTGACGCAAGGATAAGCAAGTCCGCGGACGATCTTATTAGCTGAGGCCAGCGTTAATGTACTTTGCTATGCAGGGGCGTTAATGTTTACCGAGTAAAGTGATATTTCATTCACGCGCGGCACTCACCGGTCACGGAAATACTTTGGCGAGCGATATAATGGAAGGTAAAGCGGGGAACTTCTTCACTCTCCCTGTCAGAGCCAGTGAAGTTCTTCCAACTAACAAGTGCGCGTCTTCTCTGTCTCATTCCGCTGTAATAACTTCGCAAACCAATTAAAACTTTCCACTGGGCCGCGCCCGTTAGACTAACTTTCTGCCATCGGCGATCAGACCACTGTATATCTATCTGTCCCCGTCTATGTGTGTGTGTGTGTGTGTGTGAGTGTGTGTATGGCTCTGTGTTTACGTCTGTCGCCGGAAATGAATGTCGTGGCTTTTCTTTCCCTGCACCGCCAATAATTGCTGTCAGTTGGTCGCACTGTTACGTCTTCAAGCTCCAATGACAGTCGCAGAAAAACACCTGTCGTGTCCGTTTCTACGTTATTTATTGCTCGAAAATGCCCTTCAGTTATTTCTTCGCGAAAATTTCGATGGACAAAGAAATGCCTGTACGTCTCTGTAAAATATTGTATTTCACCGAGAAGAAAAGGCAATGGCATTTACCGACAATGCATCCTCTGGGTGAAAATATTTTTCGAACAAATATCAATTTTCCTGCCGTTTGCAATACTTCCGTCGGCTGGTTCAGTATTTCTCGAGGGGCAGAAAATCTGCGCAACTTCCCTCTGTCCGTGGGGAACAACGAAAGGTCACGTACAACCAATACTGCAAAACTCGAAGAACGGGTATAATCTTGAACCGGATTGACAGTCAATAAAATTGATATCCATGATCAACAAACGTTATTCACGCCTATGTAAAAGAATTTTTTCACTCCGCGAACAACGCGAACCGTGGAGCGATCCTGTCAAGGTATGGTTTTCCGTAAAAACAAGAAAAACTGATGAACACCCATGTAAAAGATAATTGCGATATTTTTAGTGTGTTTGCGATCTTGCGCCAGCTTTTACTTAGGAAAACATACGTAATCTCCGTGCTTGAAGTAGATCGTAGAGCGAAATGTCAGCCTATCTCCCCGAGGCAGGAAAATAAAGCGCCTTGCCTTCGAAAAGAGCGGTTACCGGGCAAAAGCGAGCAAGGTTTTACTTTAACGGAGATTTCGCGTTGATTAGAGCGTCGCACTATTAAAGCACAGTCATTCGGGATACGGCGACGCAGTTCGCCTGATATCCCCGCGTTTCTAAGTTTATATACGAGAGAGATGGCCCGGGAGCAGGGCGATCGCTATAGCCAGTAACAACGGGCAAATATTTGCATCTCGTGACTCTGCCGTTGTTTAACGTGGCGTGACCACCGTGTACAAGGAGGGGGAATGAGGAAGAAGGGCTCGGTGGAAAGGAGAAAGGGGGGAGAAACGAGAGAAAGAGTGGGAGAGCGAGGGTGGGGGAAACTGATACCCTTATAAGCAAGCAGGCAGTGCATTACTTAGAATTTCCCTATCTCTTCCGTCGTGTGATCGTCGGATAAAACCCCTTTTCCGCTAAGACTTCCGGTGCTAGAATATAACTAACGCTCGGCGATCGTACGCTAATTCTGCGCTTTCGTCGAAAGTTCACGCGACCGTCGATCGTTATCGACAAATCTGCCCACGCGAATGCCGGGACCACAATGACGGATTGTGTTCCGCAAATGACGGACTTAAACGCACGCACATTTCCTTATCTCCTCGACTCGTTCAATCGCCCGAAAACGACGGCATTCAGCACGTAAAATGGATTCCCCCAGTGGCGACAAAAATAATCGTCGCCCATAATCTACCGAGGAAATTACCGTTCGAAAGGGTGTAGAAAAAGCAAGATTAATCGCTTTATATTTGTCATTCTGTCGAATAGGTAGTTTGCCGTGCAAAGTTTAATACAGATGAATATGCAATTGGGTGTTTTGCGTGGAAATTTGTATCGAGTGAATACCTGGCCTTTATTTTCAAAAGGTCCGAGCGGCTCTGAGAAAGTCGGGAACAAAGTTCGTAGAGTTATTATTGGACGGTACAAAAGCCACGGGATTCCCTCCAGTCGAAATTAAAGCCGATTAGTACGACATCAAAGCGAAGAACGTTGGACTCACGTCTAATTAAACGAACGCAGTTGTGTAAGGATGGGGCTATGATGATTTAAATAACATAAGGCGGAGACGTGATACTTGGAATGAACTAGTGATTATTTGGGCGGTTTGGATACACCGGTTTTGGTGGCTTAATACTACGGAACGTCTATACTCTTCGGCGATCTGATCGGGACTGACTCGCAGGGCATCACGAAAGTGATGCCTATCCTAAAGACAAAGGCCTAACGCATCCCTCAATATGCACATAGCGTCCCTTCGGACCACCCCGTCAGCTAGCCAACTCCTTTGGGCCTGAAGTGGGTGTCGCGCCGGACCCGCCATGTGCATAGTGTCGCGCCAGGCCCGCCATGTGCGTTAAGGCCCTAGCCGTAAGTGCCATAACTCCAGGCACCCCGACGGCTAGGCGCCGAATCGCCTTACAGTTCGGCCATCCTGACTATTAATCGTCCCGATTAATCGTAACAGAGCAAGGCGTATAACATAAAACCGTAATCTAAACGACAATTTGTACACAATTAACATAACGGTAACTTAGCTTAAATTGTAACGACATGCCTTGCCACGACTAAACATAATAACATAATCACATAATCACAAACATAATGACATAATCACGAACATAATAACATAAGCACATAATCACGAACATAATAACATAATCATATTTTGGCATATCAGAACATAAAATGATAACACAACTATTGACATAACAAAACATACAGGGAAAATACAAATAGGGTTCTATCGTAAAACTTAAGCTAATCTCAACAACAATATTTACTAAATCTATTTGATACTATCCCGGAGTCCACGGTCGCATGTTACCCTCGGTCTGGTAGGGACCCTTAAACTTCGGGATTAGATTCGTGGAGACCCCGGGCGAATTATCAGAATTCTTAACCTGGACCTTATCGCCTACGCTACACTTTCTCGCGGCCTTATGCTTGCGATCAAATAATTGCTTATTCGCGGCCTGCGCTTTCCGCGTTCGCTCGCTCGTCTTTTCGCGCAGAACCGGTAAGTCTCGAGGCACGGCGATCTGCCCGTTGGCATCTATCGTGTTCATTAGTTCGTCACTCGACCTTTCCGCGTTAGCATAATCTATTTCAAATAACTCGCGCGCTCGCGTCCTAATCTTGACCGGAAGATCTTCATTAATCTGTAAGTCTCGTAATTCTACCCGAGCGTCAACTTCGTCAGGTTCAACATTCATAATCTCGTTGACTTCTTGGTTAACCTGTAAGTCCCGTAGAGCTACACGGGAGTCGACCTCATCGATTTCGATATTCATAATGTCTTCGACTTCTTGCTTCCGCATTAACGACAGCTTCGCTAATCTCATAAAATCTCGTCCTAGTATGATCGGGTTTCTCATAGTTCCATCGGGGACAACTCGTAACTTAGTATCGTATCTCTCATAACCGAACATAATAGTTGCCTCGACGGATCCTATGATTCTTAAATTGCTACCGTTTACACCGCGAAACTGTTCCAAAACCGAGTCATAACTTACATAATTCCGAGGAATGTAACTCTCTTTGACGAAGCAAATCGGGCTGCCTGAATCAATTAGCGCGTTAAACTCCATCTTAACCTCACCATCCTCATCGGACATCAGCAAGGCTATCCGCTGTCGGAAATCGTCGCTCTTCTGCTGTTCTCCCGTGACGTAATTGATATCTTCCTCCGAAGAATCGCACTGCGCCGCTCGGTGTCCCAATTTTCCGCACTTGAAGCAGGATCCGCGTTCCCGCTTCGGTGCTGGACAACTTGCGGCCACATGCCCAGTTGCGTTACAGTTGTAACACCTCGTTGGAGTCGTCTTCCGCGAAGCACTCTGCCCTCCATCCTGCCGGTTTTCCTCCGCTGCCGCCGTCGGTCCTCCGCGTAGCTGAGGCTGCGGCCGATGAGATGCTGCTCTCGGCGACGGAGCGTTCATAAACGCGGTCAACAGGGCATCTACTGACCCGTACCGCTGCACCCTCGCCTGCGTTCGCAACTCCGGGATGGGGATGCCCTCGATGATGTAGCTGATCATCTCGTCTTCAGGGACTGGCACCCGGTTTCCCAACAACATCTTCTCGTGCATATAATCTGCGAACGGCTCTCCAGCTTTCCAAACCCTCGCTTGGAGCTCGTTCCGTGCGACGAGCGGGTCGGCCCGTTGTCCGTACATTCTTCGAAGTTCTCGCATAAGATCTTTGCAGCTTAGATCGACGCAATCGATCCTCGAGTGGTACCATTTTAAGGCTCTCCCACACAATCTGCTGCGCACCAACGCTTTGGACCCGTACTCGTCCAACGTGTAAGAGGCGAGCAAAGACTCGATCTGTCTCTCCCACCGTTCAAAGTCTGCATGATTCCCATCGAACTCACTGACCATGTCCTTTAGCTCTTTCCATTTCGGGGTGTTGCTGCGGACCGGTATTTCTCCTACCGAGCTGGGAGACATCCTTAGAATCTCCACCTCTCGCCTTAATAGTTCGGCTTCGCGCGCGGCTACGTCCCTTTCCCTGCGCAAAAGCTCGATCTCTCGCGCAGTTTCGGCGACGGATCCGGCGCTCGGCCCCGATGCTGGTGCATCCGATAGCATCGTTTGCTCCTCGCCTGGCGGGCTGACGACAATGCCTAGGTCTTCCGAGGACAATCCTGCCGCTAATAGCCGTTTCACCAGCTCGGCCTTCGCTCCTGTCGTCGGCAGATTCCTATCCTCCAGCATCTGCTTCAGCTCGTAGGCGGTTAACTTTGTCGCCATCTTCCTGCACTGTCTCGCGTAAAGTCCGTAAAAGTGCTGATTCACCGTAAAACAATCCGCACTGTTTCCGCGACGTTACACTGTTTAACCTCGCGAATGACTTGCTCTCAGTCACATAAACATAAATTTCGAACTTCCGTAGCGTAAGGTCATAAGTTGTAGAAGTTGCACACACATAAAATCATAAGTTCCAAAAACGTACTTGTGAGTCCCGAAGTCATAAATTCATAAATAAGTACGATTTTGAAAGGTTGCCGAAGACGTCCGTAATTTCGAAACACACAACGAAACACACACAACTAAACTGAACCAAAACCGACGGAATCCCACTTCTGACTTTGTAAGGATGGGGCTATGATGATTTAAATAACATAAGGCGGAGACGTGATACTTGGAATGAACTAGTGATTATTTGGGCGGTTTGGATACACCGGTTTTGGTGGCTTAATACTACGGAACGTCTATACTCTTCGGCGATCTGATCGGGACTGACTCGCAGGGCATCACGAAAGTGATGCCTATCCTAAAGACAAAGGCCTAACGCATCCCTCAATATGCACATAGCGTCCCTTCGGACCACCCCGTCAGCTAGCCAACTCCTTTGGGCCTGAAGTGGGTGTCGCGCCGGACCCGCCATGTGCATAGTGTCGCGCCAGGCCCGCCATGTGCGTTAAGGCCCTAGCCGTAAGTGCCATAACTCCAGGCACCCCGACGGCTAGGCGCCGAATCGCCTTACAGTTGTACGTATTCCCTGTGTGGCACGGCACGTGAGGAATTATAGGTTTCCGCGGCAATCCGTACGAAGCAGTCACGTCATTCACGGAATATACGAGAAGGAAAAATGAAAACAATATCCCACGCGACAGAAAGTAGGAGGATTTTTACGTTGGTGTCATCGATTCGCCCGGATTAATGTCAGTAGTCCGGTGAATTATCAAACGTTCCCCCTGTATCCGAGGACGAGAAACGTCAGCGAATCGTATCGATGACTCGCATCCGTGACAAATGCCCGACGTCTACACGTTTCTCCCCTTTGATTCGACGAAACGCGAGAACCATCCTCGCGTGTCGACAGCTCGTTTTTCCATTTTCGATTCGTATTCCCTCGAAGAGGAGCTTGATTAAATGCTTTTCACCACGCGAGACGGCGCGTCGTCCCGCGGTTACGCTCGAGGAGAGAAGCCCGAAAATTACTCAAGCCCGAGAACCTCGGTAATTTCCCTTATCGGCCATCGGTTCGAACCTCTCGTCCTAATTATCGAGGATATATAATGCTTTATGGCAAACACACACGATCCACGTACTCCCTTCTCGTCGCTTTGCAAAGTCGCTGCGCCGTAAATCACGTTGAGTTTGTAAAAAACCGTTTGATGTTAATTAAACGAATGAAGCGTATGGGGGATAAATTTAACGCGTTCCTCCGTTAGGCATTCAATTAGTCGGCCGACGGAGTTGGGAGAATTCCCCGTAAAACCCGGATTCGTCTGCTTTGAACCCGTGAAATTTATCGTGCTGCAGACACTGCACTTGGACAAAAGTGGATCCGGCTAAACAACAGTCGGCGATCTCTCCCCTGCCGGAGTTCCGTTCGATAATCTCACGCCCTGCCAATCGCGAGAACGGAACAATGCGAGAGCCCGTTGTTTTTTCCCATCGGCGAAACGTCCAACGGCAAAAAGTTCACCGGTCGATTCGACCGTGTGACCATTCAACGCGTTCTACGATTCGCCCTCCGTGCCGACCCCCTCCCCCACCACCACCCTTTTACGGCTTTTTCTCTGTTCGCTTTTAAACGGGAGAGCCGTGTCGAGGACAAAAGACCGCCGTGTCGGGCCAATTTTCGAGTATTTTCACTTGGCCACCCGAACGACCAACGACCAACGACCAACGACCCTCTCTCCAAATTCGAACCTTTATAAATAATGTTCATTAAGAGGGAACACAGGCCCCTCTCTCTCACTCTCATAAAAACCCTCACAAGTCGTCCGATTTTTACGTACGCACAGGAATGTGTTTTTGAAGTACCGTCGAAGCGAGACAAATCGAATGGAAAGCCAATAAAAAGGAGTATTACGCTTTCGTGTCTTTCTCTTGGCGACTAAAGTTCTTTTTTACGGTGTTTACAGATTTTAACCAGGACGGTCAGCCGGACAACATCAGTTTTATGATAAAACGCGTGAAGGTTCACGGCGACGATGCTCTGAACGACCCGACTTACCGATTCACCGGCACATACGGCGTCGAGGAATTCCTCGAGCTATTCTCAGGTGAGCAAAATCATTCCATATTCGGCCCATACCGTCTGGCTTAGGGCGCCAACTTCCTTCAAAACTCGGCTGTCCCTCAAAAACTCCTCTCCGCGCCACTCCAGCCAAGTTTTCCTTCACCTCCCCCTTCCTCTCTCCGTGCCCCGCAATTCCCCGCCCCCCTGGCGCGTCGAAACTTCTGGTCGCTCCCATGGACGTTGTCTCCGCGACTCTCGAAACTTTGTTTCCATCTCTCCGATACCGCAAAACCCTCCGCCAGTCGTAGTTACCCCCCCCCCCTCCCCCCGCCGCCAACAACCTCCCAACCCTGGATTTTACGAGATGATTGATCGATCGGCCCGATTCGCAAACCTTTTTGCAAGATTTCCTTTCTCGCAGTAGCCCAGGGTCCTCGGATAAATGGGTTTATTCATTTCCAGCGATATTTCGGTCCTCCAAATTTGTCAGACTTTATTCGCAGTCGCGTTAGTCGTGTCAAATCAAATTTATATTACTCATTCCAACGATATTACAATAAGCAAAAGTATTAAAGTAGGAAATTCACTCTATATGCCCCGTGTACGTAAAACCAATCTGTACGTTTCATTGGAAATCTTGTTTATGCTAAGTGGGGATAGAATTTTGCGAGAACGTGAAGGACGTTGCTGATGGATTTTTTCGGGTCATTGGCCGCTTGTCCGACGATAAGACAAATTCGCATTCGTTTCCCGTGGGTCTATCTCCACGTGGAAGGTTCGTGGAATACCTTCGATATACCATGAACTTCGATCTGGAGAGGTTTAGGACGGTTTTAAGAAAGATTTGAAAAAGGCCGAAGATCTTGGAAAGACACCCGTTTTCCACGTGTTTCCTTCCTCCACGAGGCTTACAGCAGGTTGAACAGACGTTTATCACACGCTCTGTTGAACTTTTTTTTATCAAGCATCACCAGCTGTCCCGGAAGAAACCAATAAAACATGTAGCTGTAAAGGTAAATTTACAGGAAGAGAATCAAGAAGGTCCCTGTGCGTCGTTTTAGATCGCAATAAGAATTCTATTTGTTTTAATGGAAGGCTTTATAGTTTTACATACATTTGTTTCGTGATTTACGTTCGACCGAGGACCCTCGAAATCATTTATTTCGCTTTGAGTCTGCAACATTACGCGGACATTAACGAGCGATACTGCGGTAACAATCCTTTAAAGATTCCCGTTCTGCCTTTCGCGGGTCATAGGATAAAGCTGGGGTCAGGCAGAGTTGCTAGGAAATCTGCCGGGCCGCGATCTGAATTATTTGTAATACACTCCCGAGACCCTCTGAATAATAAAACACTTGGGGTCAAGCTCTAACGGTTGGCGCTTAAGAGCCCTGAAATAAAAGCACCGCTGCGAATTTCCAGCCGACCGCATAAAGCTCTTGGTTTTCAGATAACTTTTATTATTGAGCTGATTAAAAATATTTGCACGAAAAATCTTGTTAAAAACGTAGGAATACGTATAACGTGGAATTCATTATTCCCTTTTGTCCGACACAAATGGCGATAGGTGAAGATCTGCTCCCCATCGGCTTTATTCTCGGACTTTTAATAACTCATAGCGGGCATTCAACAAGGTAGGTCAATTGTTAAAGGAATGTTTGCATTACAACGAGTTGGCAGTTATTTGGGATGTTATTTGAATGGGGAATTCCATTACGCTGGGCCGATGGCAAACGGCCGGACTTTTTCATCGGCATAGAATGGGAATGTATAGGCACAAAGGGGCGTTTTTCGTGAGTATCGACGAGGGATCGACGTGTTCCGAGGATTCCAGCCGAAGCTTACCACCCCGGGGCCATTTGAACGTTAGCCGTTCCGCCAATATCTCGTGGCCACTGCCCCGGGGATTCTTCTCCTGGCCCTCACGTGAGAACTGAGTAACGAGCTCGTGTGCCGGCCGACAGAGCGAGAGGGAGAAAAAAATAAGAGAAACGGGGGAGAAATGAAGAAACGTGAGTCAGAAATAGCGTGGACCGCGCTCTCATTCGTTTTCAACTCACTCGCGCCGGGGAAATTTAGTGCGAGGGTCATGGCGAGTCTGTATTTTCTCTTTTCTTCAATTTCCCCGGGCAAGATTATTTTCCATTAACCTGCCGATCGCCGGCGAAGGGAAGTCGTCGCTTCCAGCTAGGTCAATTGAAAAATTGCCTTTTCCGCTTGTATTCAGAGTTATGTTTCCCCGGCAAATTGAAGTCTATGCGCGCATTTGTTGCAAGGATAATTCTTGATTATCACGATTGCGCGCTAAACAAATGTCCGAGGTCATGAATATTTGAATCTCATCGAAACACGGAAATGAGTGCGCCAAGTGAATGCACCGCAAATGACCACGTAATTATTGACTGCTCATGAATTACCATAATTTTTGCAATTACTATTCAAACGCGGGATGACGCACCACGGTGCACCCATTTGCTTAAATTCATGGCGTTCCGTTATTAACATCGCTGAAACCTGTCGAATTGTCAATAATGAGCTTCACCGTCCCCGGAAAAAAATGATTGCAGTGACACAGAGCATGTCGCATCGATTCCCAGTAAGTGCACTAAATTGACCGGGGGATCTTCTTAGCCGAGCTGAATTATCCCCGGGAAATGGCGTGTCATTTGTGAAATCTGCCTAGACCGATCGTTTGAAGGTGATTACCGTGAATACTGCGAGCAGAAGGTACGAGCGGAGAAATTCCCACGTCACCCATGATTTCGTACGTCATAATAATGTAACGCAGCCAAGCAGTACAATAGCGAGCGACATAATAGGTCCCCGTCAGAATGGGTTCCGAGGCATCGCCGACATAATACGCCGCTTCATATTTCACGAGCGTTACGTTACGGCACGATCGCAGAAGGCACCGGCGATCGTTTTCCCATCGCTCGAGATAAGTGTCCTCGCGACGCTGTCATATTGATACATAATATCCCGGGGCATTAACGGCGCAACGCCTTATGGCCAATCGAGCCAACACACCACTCGATTTACACGGATAAAAAAGGAAAGGGTATCGGTTCATCCACCTTTTCTACGCAAAAACTCGACGGTCTTGTCAGAAAAAGCAGCTTTCTAATCGTGATTCAAATTTTTCTAGCATAATTTTCCTTTTAAGTGTCTTCATCCTACGAAGGAAATTCCCAGACGAGACTCGAAAATGTATGTACGGCAAACATTTTCTTCGGTGGAAATCGTAAGATGGGGCTTACTCATTTTTCTTCGGTCGCAGATTCATAAATAACGGGAAGCTTCGAAACGCTTTGAACGTTTCCAACGAGATTACGTCGCTAACGAGTTTCCTGTATATTCATCGGTTTCCAACGTAAAGTCATTTCTTTGTAAGACCGTTTCCTTCGACGATGTCGTATTTTATCGATAGTCGAGAGGAATTACACGAGAGTTTCCCGGGGAAACTTGCCGTTGACGAATAGAAGGTCCAAGTCCCGAAACGCAGAATTTTCTCAGATAATGACCGAGAAGACGGTCTTCGGACTGGAAGGGAAATGGGCAGTACGAGCGGGGGTAATGGGGCCATAAGGAGCAGAAAACTTGTCGACCACGCGGGCTATAAAGGACCATTTCATTGTCCTCGCCGATCAGAAAGGACACAATGCCGAGGAGCACAGAAACCGACCCGATAAGCACGGCAATGATGATGACGATACTTTAGCCCCATTAGGCCCAAAATGCATGGACCCTCGTCGATATTCCTGACAGTCCGACACCGAAAAGAATCGAAGGAAAAATCTGCAATGAAGATTAAACTCCCTCGTCTAAAATACATTGAAATTTCTTGCACTTTCGCAATTATTCCTGATATAATTAAGTACAGTTTTAAACGTGAAAGGTACCGAATTAAATGACTAAAGTGGAGGTAAAATTTGTTGAATAACAATGACGGAAAGCAGTGCAATAAATTTAAAATACCTAATGGAAAAGATTTCTCATCAGTGGTGTAGGCAAGTTGGTGATTCCTGGCGCGAAATTCAATCGAGACGAGCCGCAATTTTCACGGCGACAGCAGCAAATGGCCGGTTCTCCCCTCCGCCGTGGACATTTAATTAATGTCGTTTTTAATTTCTCCTGCCGAGCAGTATTTTACCTGACCACCGAACACCGCCAGTGTAAAAGTGTTAGACCGCTGTGTGCGTATTTACATTCGGCTGTTAAAATTCTACCCTCGTGACAAACGTGTGATTATCGGCACGTATGTATGAGTAAAACTGTAGGAATTATTGCGCGTGTGTTCACACGTGTAACTGGCTAAGAGTGTATGAGTGTATATAACTGTACGTGAGAGTGTGCAGGTCGATATATTGTCCTGCCGTAGACGTTCGTTTGTGTTGGCGGTTCGTCGTGCCATGGGAAAAAGCAGCCAAGCCACGCGGATGTTATCCGCAGCAAATAATAAATCAGGACGCCAAAATGTCCGGTAATTTAATTTGAGGAAACTTTTGTCCCGCCGGCAACAGAGCGCACGTCGAGCGCAACTTTTCTCCAACGGAGATCGACGTGTGATTCCCCCTGTACGTGTGTGCAGAACGACAGGAACGAGTAAAATTCCAGGATAGCGAGCATGTTATCGCACAGTCCTCAACGAAATTCCCGAGCTTGTTTTAATCCCATTCGCGTCAAGTGCGGCTAAAAATAACTCCCTGTTTGACGCGATAAATGAAAGCAAATATTGATTTCGCAAGGACAAGAAGCCAATGGACATTTCCCAGTATTTGTAATTACTGAGCGATCATCCGTTGAAACAAAAAATGATAATAAATAACGTTGTTTGTCCGTTGAAAATTTCAATGGACCTCGTTTTTGCCTGGGACCGATGATAGAAATCTGAATTTAATTAAAGGCAAGAGAGGTCGAACAGCGATGGGTGGGGTGTCTGCTCTTTATCACGATAATACGGTATCCAATGGCGAGGGAGAAAGTTTATAAAGTGGCACGTCGCGAAATAGAAGTTCGTCGAAAGCAGACCTTATTAATAATCGCCTGTCATTCGACTTCGATCCGCCACGCCGAAGAGTCTCGTCACCCTCCGTGGAAATCGTGATTTATTATCCGAACACCCACTATTTTACGGCGAATAAGTCGCCGAGTAAATTACGCTTCATAAACTGCCCGGCGATACTTGGAAAAGAAATTATAGCTTCATTAAGACCGTTCGATAAGGCCCGAAAGTTTTCGAATTTTGCTAAAGTTTCAACAGAATGAACTTACACGTTAAACAGGACGACTCAGTGACTTTTTACCGGGACATTTTGTTTCACTGAACCTTGATTCGAGGCACAATACACCGAGGGGAAATTTGTTTATGAGCTTCATTCAACGATCCCATTATTTTCCGGGGGAAGTGAATAAAGTGTCGTACCTTTATCATGTTTACAGAGGAGGACTACGACGCCTTTTGTCTTTCGTACATGTTCACCTACCGTGACTTCGAGAAGGGTACCCTCGGCTTAGCGTGGACGGGGGACTTGAAAAACGCGGGTGGAGTATGCGAGAAAAATGGGGTAAGTCTTGCAGAAGAAACAGTCCTACCTTTTACCTAAATAACCGAACGATTCGCCCAAGGAATTTCAATGTCCTTTCTGTCCTTTCCGTCCTTCGTTGAAACGGCAAACTTGCAAAGATTTATCTGCTCCTCTCGCACTCAGCGCTATGAGAATTTTGCACGAGCGACTACGTTCGACTTTGCCACAGAGGATAGTCCTTCGAGGCGAAGTGGTTCTCATTAATGTTGCTGCCGTGTCATGTTACAGCACTACAGGGGTAGCATGAAATCGCTCAACACCGGCATAATCACCCTGCTGAACTACGGAAAGCACGTACCGCCAACGGTTTCTCACGTTACCCTCGCGCACGAGATCGGCCACAACTTCGGATCGCCCGTAAGTTCCCAACTGCATTCACCGGCTAAGAGGGGGTAGGAAGGGGCGAGGATAGGAGGGAGGGTGGCTGTCTCGCCGTCCGGCCGGTACACGTGTCCAAACGTCCAACGGACAACCGGACGGACTGACGGAGATTGAGCACTTGCCCGTGAAAAAGAGAATCCGCAACGAGCGGGAAGATACATTCCGCTCATAAGCCCGTGTTTGTTTGTTAACGGCTAATCGGATTTTTCCTAGCGAAGAAATCCTATAAACCGGCGGAATACTAGCTTGACCGGAGCGCGCGCGCGCGCGCCTGTTTTCCCATTCAATGGAAATAAATAAAAACCGACAGTCTACATTCATTCCGGGTAAAAGAAGATCCTGATGGATTTTCATTTCGACGGGATTAACGGGAGCGAAAGAAATGTTTTTAACGGATTAAAATTGCTTTGCGCCAACTGAAATTGAGGTCGGCCGTACAGAGAGCTATGGTAATAGGTTTTCCTTGGGATATACCGCCTTATCCCAAGTGGCTTTCATTCGCTTCAAATGAGCCGCTTCCCTCGGAGATCTACGAGATAGAACGGAATATTAGGAAGAGATATGCACGTATAGAGGGATATAGAGGGTAATGAGACGGGGAACAGGCGGAACACCATCTGGCAAACTTTCGCGCTAATCGCTCGCCATTTCCGCCATCGAGGAGACCTTAGCATCGGAATTTCAGGCCTCTGCAAGTGGAACCGTTGCGCGGCCCTTTTCCTGCCCTCTCGGCGCTCTCCTCAAATACTGAATACAGATAAGAAGCAGAGGAGCTTCCCTACCCGGGGGAATATTTCAAAGGCACTCCCCCCCTCTCGCCCTTCCCCACCCGCCGTCGGCCCTGTCGTGCAACCGGCGAGAAACGTCTATCGATCGACGATAAAACGTCCCAGAGCGCTGACTTACGTTAATGTAAATCGCCACCCCCCACGAGAAAGCGATTTTATCGATGCGTCAGTGTCGTCAGTCTTGCGACAAATACTTTGGAAAATTTTCAACGATGTAAATCGTTTTGTAAGAGTCTCACGAAACATGCCGCTGTTAACGTCAATCGATCGGCAGACCTTTCTCTAGTTGCTGCTATTTCTCGTGAGTCAAGTAATTTATTTTGAATTTTCCAAATGCGAGCTTTCCAGTACCCCAAATCGTGTGTCCGTAAGCTCGGTTTAAAGTGCCACGAAACTGTCCGAACCGAGAGGTACCGGTGCTTTAATAAACAAAGTACGGAAAGTACAGTGCTGAGGAGAAAAACGATTTGCCCGTGGAAGCACGAGGACATTTCGCTGAGCCGTTCTGCGGCGGTCCTCTTCCCCTTGGATGTCCTCCCGGGCCTTAAAACTCGATTTGGAAACCGTCAAACGAACGACCTCTTTCTCGATCAAAGCCGTGTCCTCGCCGGCGTAAAAAGAAAACGCCCCCGAAATAACGTAACCCTCGAGCGATTCGCGCTATTTCTCCAAGGGGGTAGTCGGGCCTTTCGCAGCTCTCCTTTTCTGTCCCCGCCATTCTTCCTCCCCCCGCCCGCACACGTACACGCTCACACGTGCAGTTTGCCTATCGTCTGAACCCGCCCTCCGCCCCTTTCCGCAAAGGCGAAATTCAATTCAGGATACGAGGCGGACGAGGCTCTTTCAGAACCCGTGGTCCGCCGTGTAACTCCGCTGTGGCTTTCATTGTCGAACGATTCCTCGGGTATAAAAAACGAGTTCATACCCTTTCCACAGTTCCCTATTTCCCGGCCGGCCGTCCTCGTCCGCGCCAACGGGGAACCTTATAAAAGATGCAACCCGACGATTTGCGTTTGTCCCAGCCGTGAACACGTTCGTTCCGTTTATGGATGTAATTCGTCGGAACGCGGAAGATGCACGTCCCGAGCGTGTCGTTCTCTTCATTCTTCGATCGTCAAAGAATCTCCCACCGTCATCGTATTCCCACGGAAACTCTCGGCGGACATTCTCTTTTCTTCGACACTTCATTTACCCAAATAGATACCCAGGATATCCTTTCTTCAATGTACACGAGACGAGAAAGAAGATTATTCAGGATTCAGAAACGATCGGGTTTCCTCTACTGCATTCTGTCGGAATGCCTGACTTATCGCTGACCATTTCTACTTAAAAACTGAATGGGTTCAATTCCGTGTGCTTCGTTAATCTTTTACGTCTATTAACTTTTATTTATTGCCTCTAAATTGTCTTTGTAAACGCTTATTTACCTACATAGTTGCTCTGTTTTTAATTGTTTCTAATTTCCGAATAAAATAACGCTCATAACCAATTGATTTTTCCTTTCACCGTAACAGCACGACCCGGACGAGTGTTCGCCAGGCGGTGAAGATGGTAACTTCATAATGTTCGCGAGGGCCACAAGTGGTGACAAGCGGAACAATAATCGCTTCAGTTCCTGCAGCATTGTATCGATCAATCCCGTATTGAATGCCAAAGCACGCTCGACCAAAGGGTGTTTCGCCGGTAAGTCCACTGTAATGAGGGATCTTGGCAAATTATCTGCGTAGATTCAATGCATAAATTGGACGCATATGTACATACAATATACGGATACGATCAATACGCCTAAATAATTGGAAATTACGACCGTTACACGTAGACTTGATTGTTTTGCAAATGCGTCATTCAGTAAGAGATAATTCTGGATCCTCGACGACAAGGGAATAACGATTCAGAAGTAGAACCGATAATTTACCGTCGCGTTTCGAGTTGTTTTGCAATCGATCAGGTCGTGACTGAGACGAGCCTGGTGATTGAATTGTATTCCGCGCACGAAGGATCGTTTTTCGGTTGGTTGTTGCGTCGTTTGCGGGTCAGACAAAGGCCCGGGGAGTGGGTCTATCTGTTTCCCTTGGAGGTTTTCAGGATGGCGAGTTGCGGGAGTGCGGATTCAATTAAAACCGGATCGGACATTGCGAGCGCCTTGGGAATGAAATCGCACGTCTAATCGGTACATTCGATTAGTCCCGACAAAGGCCAGTCTAATAGACCGTACGGCGACCTGTCGAATACAAAGAGAATCAGACAGGCCCCCATCGAGCCGTTGCCCTTTCGTGACTGCCGGATTAAAGACCGAATCCTTCTCTTCCGCTGGGGCTTTGCCGATCAATCATGGGATATTAGAAAGCCTCGTAAATCAAGAACAAACGAGTACTCCTGTCTCAGGCCCTAGGAACCCAAGCGAGCAGTAAACTCATTTCGATGTCAGAAAATGTACAGTCTACTATAACTTTCTTAACACAATTCTTTGATCTTAAGGATATTGATCTCCTGCCCTTATTCTCGAGACTATGATCATTCTCGATTATTTCGCAACGAATTTTATAATATAGTAACGAAGCTAAAGCATTCCAAACGGTTGTCCCTGCGAAGCTCACACATAAGCACACACACATGCAAATCAGATTAGGTTTTCAAGCGAGTTCGATCTATTGCTCGTGGCCGCTCGTCGATCCGTAGACGAACATGCACAGGGCATGCATTATACATAGGTCCGTGCAGGACGGAGGAGCTATAAATGCACGCGATTTCTATGGCGGTCCACTACAGGTGAACCGGGCAAAGCGGCTTTTGGCGGTACGAGACGGGAGTGGCTTAGATCGCTTTTCGAACATTTCCCAACCCTCTCCACCCACTTGCCTCTCCTCTCCCTATCTCCCTCCCCCCTTCCCTGGCTTTTCCTGTGTCCGCACACATAACGACCGACCGGTGAATGCATACGCGGAACGTATTGGCCGGGAGACGAGGTTCGCGATGCATACGGATTCCGACGTTTTCGCTCGCAAGAGAGACGGCGTACCAGCCGGGTTAATTACAATTCCAATCGGCCGAGCACTCCGAAACTCGTTTCGAGCACTCACTCACACATACACACAGACATACGTGCGAGAGTGCCCGACCGATTCCACGGGAATATTCTAAAACATTCGAGGGGAACCGGTGATCGCGAAGTAACGAGAGGACCTCTTCGGAATAACTGTACTCGAGCGAGGAAAAGAACAGAGCAAAATCCTTGGTACGTGAATTACGGAAGACTTTATTCGGGATTGGACATTGGTCTTTGAGTAGTTTAACAAAAATTCGATGTTGTATTGTTTTCTGGAATCAGCGAAGGTACTTCGAAGTACAATTCTTGTGGCAATAAATAAATATTTCAGAGTGGATCAAGGTAATGTCGTTGTTTTAAACGATGTCACGTAGTTATTCGTATCACATGGTTTCCCTTGACATTCTTCTCGCGCGTTAACGTTGTCGAACATTAAGGAGACATCCGTCTGCATCGCATATTCGGTATTCCGGGTGAATCAGGGGATACTCGGCGGTCGGAATGTATCCTCGGAGGCGCTGGGAAATTCCACTTGGGTCTCGGCCGGTCTGCCATGGAAATTCTCGCGAATCCTCGTGATCGGGAAACGCGTTAAGGGTCAGAAAGCCAGACTCCATCCCCCTCACCCCCGTGAGACTGGGACCTCTATAGAACGCATGGAAACCGTCGCCTACATCCATCCGAGATACGAGATGGGAATTGGACTTCTTTTCTTCGCCGCGGAATATTGAATGAGATACGCTGAGGATGGCATGTAAATGCGTGTGCTGTTGATCTCGGCTCAAAGGGGAAACGTCAGCGATCACACACACACCTACAACCCTTCTTTCATTCCTCGATATTGCCCGACGAGACTAGAAAAATATATTTACGTGCGTCGATCTCACGACGAATTGACAAAGAGTACAGACACGAGTGTAACTACGAGCAAGAGTGTATACATACGAGGACATTGTAATTTATAACCGCGTAAGACATGAGGGAAGAGTTTGCCAACTATTGCCATCGTCGTTGGTAATTTAGAAGGTGCACACGGTTTCCCCGGCGCTTGTCTGCATCTAAGTAAGCGTATACGTCAGTTGGCGCAGGTTTCGTATCGCAGTCGACAGGAAGGTATAAGACGACGAGGGATCTCGTGACGCGCGACGTGCCGGATTAAAAGCGATTCGATTAAGGCAATCCCTTTCGGCTTCATTAGCCGCGGGATTTCATTAAGCCGCCGTAGAATCTGATTAACGTTGATTACCCCGCATTTGGCCAAACGCGGAAACATTGTCTTCCTTTCCGCTTACAGCTGGCTATCATAGCGGCTTATCTTTCTTTCATTCGCGACCGCGTTCTTGCGCTCGAGAATGCACCTCAAGAAGCAACCAGTGGTCAAATTACTTAATCATCATGACGAAGAATTCGAGCATTTAATTGTCTTAAGAAATCTTGAGACATGGAACAGGTCTAAGAAGTATCGAGTTAATGTTATTTGTTATTTGTCAAGAATCAGAGTTTACGTAGGACCGTAGTAGGGTGTACAACGCGTATTATTTACATGTCGTATAAGTAGGATTGGATTTCGGCCTATCGGATAGTCGAGGATCCAGGATAAGTGTAACGGTATCCCCGGCACGAGGACTTAAGGTGAGACAGCGAAGTCGATAATCGATGATCCCACAGAGCCTCAGACGGCCATTTGCGGGAACGGAGTGGTGGAGGAGGGTGAGGAGTGTGACTGCGGATGGGAGGAGGACTGCAACGACCCTTGTTGCCACCCACAAAGGCTCCATCATCCCTCTCATGAGATACCCTGTCGCCTTGCCGACGGTGCGGTCTGCAGTCCCAGCCAGGTAAGCCAGAAACTACCACCGCCTTCACTTTCCCCCTGTTTGCTGATCCGGACAGATATTCCCCGAGTCTTTCAACAGCCGAGGCCAGCTATTAATTTCACTCCATCTTACCGCGAAGCCTTAAAGAGCAGCGCGAGCTCGGCAAACTTCGACTGGCAGGCTGACCGAGCTAAAAGAGTTTGGTCAAAGCTGCAAAAGGTGCAATCTGCGCCGCGGAAGAGTAATGCCGTTGGGCCAAAGTTTCTTCGGATCTGCAAACATTTTTTTTCCCCGCTGGATAGCAGGGAAATCGCTGATGGCTCGAGAATGCAGCCCCGTTTCGCCCGGGGTAATTCTCCGGTGTATTGACCCTCGGTACTCGATGTTTTTTTCACGAGGACCGAATCCGTCTGTCGCCGCGCTCCAGACAGACGGACACACGGTTCCCTTTAGAGTCGTTTGCTGACCCGTTCGGGGCTTCTCCTCCTCCTCTCTTTTTCCCCCTGGCCGCGGGGAATCCTGGCGCAGGCGCGACAACGGCCACCGACAACAATTAATTCGACCCTATCTCGGTCCCGTCGGCTCGTTATCACGGCCGTTCTTCGCCGTCGGCGCGGACCTTTCTCGGTGTTCCCTCCCCCACAACCCTCCGAACCCCGTCGGAAGCGGCACGTAATATACGTAAAGTTCTAATTAATGGTTTAACCCGGTCCTCCGGGGGTCGTCCGACCCGGGGACACGACACGATTAATCTGCTCTTCTTCCACGAGTAGCCGTCGATCATTCCATCCCCCCAGATCTACCCTTTTCCGTCGCACAACCGACTTAATAGAGCGAAAACCATCGTAATGAGGGTTTCGCTCACGTCGCAATTTCACGTGAAAATGAAGACACTGAAATTCACCTAAGGGGTAAGTCATTTGTAAAATCGCAACGGTACGGGTATTATGAAGCTTTAGGAAAATTTGCTTATTCCATTAGCACCGGGCGATATTAGCGCTTTTGGTTTGGAACCAAACGGACGGAAGGTATGGGCAAGAGGATAACACACTTGACGGTTTAACTTGCTCTGACCGACCGTCCCAGCTGCAAACGGGTCAACAGAGCCTGTAGCATTAAAGCTGCGTTAATCTAACCGATGGCTCTCGTTTGCTGGCCAAATGAGGGAACTTGGGTACTCCCGGGATGTGCGTTGGATAATTAAATGCGCACTCGACGAGCCGTTGATAATGAGCCGACGGTCCTATCGACATATACATATATGCGCGTGACAGTCGTATGTCTGAAATCGAGGACGATCTTGCCACCACAATTTTAGCGGTAATTCATGGCGAAATTTAACGCGTGCTCGCCAACGCAGAAACCAGACTCATCTCTCCCGTTTCACCTCGGCGAGATGCTACGAAGATCCACGCAAAGAGAGTCGGGTTCGATGTTCTCCAACGATCAAGACCTACCTGCTTATCTGCCTGTAAATTCACGGAAACGATCGTGCTACGCAACGTACGAATTTACTCAGAAAACAGAAGCTAATCGTCTTATTGAAGAAAATGTTATGTCCCGTAAGATTCATTTGAAGCTTCGCGTTATCATTTTTCACATTCACCTAAGCAGCAAGGTTACTCTTTAATTTTGGTAAATTGATTAAATGCAATTCTGTTTTATTACTCGAGAAACGTCGACCGTTAATAAGAAGATAGATAGCCTCAGAAGCAAACGAATCGCCTATCTTGCCGTAGACTGCGAGTGGAGGAACCTGTTTTAAGAAAATGAAGGAACGGTAATGTTTCATCAAGCTCGGTACATTGAGATCCGGATTATGCTCGTCAAACGGAACTGCGGATTACGATTTTATGAGATAAATCAGCGGTGACGCCACGGCGGAGGTGAATTATCCGCGTTGGATTGGCCCGTCGGCGCATCCTGGTCTGGCAGTTTTCGCCGGGAAATGAGAATAATTAATCAAACGAGAAATCGAGGCGCTTCGCTATCGGCCAGAAAGCGGCGTCCCCCCTTACCCCACGCCCACCCGGCTGTAGAATACCAAAGGCAGAACGAGATAAAGCAATTAATCTTGCCACTTTGTAATCCCGCCAGATGAGAATATCGTCTTCCTTCGTTTCTCTTTCCTCTCGCCCGCGCACCGTGCTGACATTTTCTTTGCCTCCCACCCCTCCCACCCTTTTCCACGCGGTTACTCATCCCACTCCTCCCGATTTCTATCGCCTTTAAGACCAAATGAAAATGGTTCGTTTATCTCCCTTATCTCATCTGCCCGTCCCTTCCGACTGAGGACAAGCCAGCTACCATTACGTCTAAACGACGGCGCGTTTTAAACTGACATAAATTTCAACCTGACGTTCGAAGGCATTCGAGTTGGCGCTGAAACGAAGCTTACGACGTTTCTCCGAGAAAAATGCGTGCAGGATAAAATCAGGAAAGAATGCTATCAACAGTCCTTGAAAATTCTACCCAGATTATCACCTCATTTACTTTACTTTGCATTTACTTTTCTCGTGTTTTTAATCCTAACTCTTTTCAATGATTACTAGACGCTCAACCTATACGATTCCACCGTTCTCTGCCACACCAGTGCATCACACGTGAATTTACGGAATTTACAATGATCTTTGCACGGTGTTCTTAATAGCGATGACTCAAGCACAGGTAAATATTCCAAAGGAAGCAAATGGAATTCTCGAAATTACAATTCCCAATGAGAGGGACAAGCTGGTGCTGTTTCAAGTTCTATCTTGAATCGTCTCTTACGACTTCCTTTCTCTTTCCATCATCATCTTCCTCCTCGCGGGTTATTCCCACCCTCCTTGCCTTCTTCCGCTTGGTGTCTTTTCTCTTGCTTCCACTTCCAGGCTTACATTAATATCCCATTGTGAGTGCAACGGATACGCCGGAGAACCGCAACGATACCTCTTCTCCCGTTTCCCCATCTCCCGAAACGTCAGGGCGACGACGATCCCGGACACGAAATTTCTCGCCCGTGTCTGTCCGCGTGTGTAAAGCGTCTCGCGAAGGCAAGGATCCACCTTCGAGATTGCCAGTCCGCTCCTACCACTGTGGGCCATGTCGCAATCAACGTAATGACTATTCAAGATATCATCCTGCTATCCTCCGTCTGTCGCGAAATACTCGACGGAATCTTTGCAGGATTCCCAGGCTCTGTGTAAAGCAGTAACAGAGGATAATCGTCCCTCAAGCGACTGTCCCTAAAACCCGACTTAGGATAAATGTTCAACAACTGGATCCTCCCAATTAATTTCAAATATTAATCAGCCCGGAGATACATCTGGATTTCACTGCTTTAGACATAATAGTAATTAGAGTAATCGCTCGTGGATTAAATTCTTATCGCTATGGTATCTGACGATCGTTGAATGACTCGTAGAAATTTCCACGAATCTCGTATTTTCGGCTGTCACCCTGTACGGGAAGGAGAAATGGCGGAACCGGTGGAACATCATTAAAGGAGAAAAAGCGGCAGACGCGGAGAAAGTCGATGCATTAGGTGCATCGCGAGGGCCCGGAAGAAAAGTGCCGGATGCAAAACAGCCGGATCTGGAGAATCCTGGGACATAGACGTATGGCCAGCCCTTACGGCGGTTCCTCCATTTTCCACATAACACCGAGGGCGGAGGGGCGAAAAAGCTCATGGAGCTTTATATATCCAGCGTAAACAGCGGACGAGCTCTCAGACCCGTTGCCAGCTAACGCCAAGTGCGAAAATGTATACACGGAGATAATCTTGCCGGTTTTATACACACCCGGATTGCATCAAGTTGCCGGAACAGCAATCGTATTATTATTCAGAAGTTCTTTATGACACGCGAGATTGTCGTGAGATTCCAAGCGGAATGCACAAAGTACAAACACAAGCAGGAAAATTAGAAATACCTAAGAAACGTATAAAAGGACTTGTCGAATACGAACATTATGAAGCAAATGAGAATGAGAAACCTACCGTTGACCTCAATTAGCGAATACTTGCGTTTAACGAGCTTAGGGGAAAAACAGTCGACGATAGCGAGGAAGATGGTAGGGGTAATGGCAACTACCGTTCCCAGAATTTCCGCATTAATAAAGGCTGTTTCCCTTAACGCAATTTCTGCGGAACAAAAAGCATAGTCGCGCGATCGTTCGACGGGAAGGGGGATGGGAATCGGTGGAAATATGGAAAGCGAGAGAACGCAGAGGCGGAGACGAATAACCGCCCTTGCAGTTTGCGGCAACGTTTCCTCTTCTCCGACGCGAAAAAAGGAAGACGAGCCGGAGGATGAACGAACGCGTTTCAGCCAAGTGCGACGAGGGATCGAGAAAGCACAGCGCGGTAGCGGGATGAAGGGGGGAACGCTTGACGCAACCCCCGCAACCCCCCTCGCCCCGTAAACCGCAGTCGAGCTCTCAGCCGCACCTCCTCGAGATAATGCAAAAAGCGATGGAACGGAGGCAGCGAACGCGCAAGTATAATCTCGCAAGTGTCGTTTTACCCCCCTTTCATCGGCCATACCGACGATGACGAATCGCGACGCAATCGGCCGGAAGATTTACCGCTCGGCTCAAGGAGTAAAGATAAACAGGCTGGAAAAGCGATTACACAAGTGTTACGAGACGAGCTTGTTTTATTATTAAAACGCACACGTGCTTAACTTCGGTAGTTCATAGAACTTAGGAATGATTTCGGCTGAATCGAAAGTTTAGTCGCTGGGAATACTGCATTTCCTTGAGGGGGTAGTAATTTATGCAATTCCCGTTTTCTCATTTCCAATAACCGCTTAGAATCCCACGTGGAAAAGTTGCCGCCATTTACGAGATATTTAGGTCGCTCGGGCAGGCTGACGATCCTTTGTCTGACAATGAGTTGAGCCGCCTTTGACAACTGCTGATAGCTTCCAATAAGAAAATTCGAATTATTCCGGGCGCCGTTTTATCCGGGACTCGAATCCACGGCGGCAATTACTCGACGACAGGACTTCCGTGATTCCCCTCTATTGTCGTGCCGCACTGTCTTCTCGGAGATTCTTCGCTATTGAAATTCGATAAATTGATTCGTTCCATCTGGCGTTATTGCGTCCTGCTCGCCGTGAGAACGAGATTGAGATTGGCCGCGGGGAATCGACGGAACGTCGCATCACCTCAACCATTGGCCCGCCCCCCTCGGACAATATTTCCGGTTAAGCGGGAAACGGTGGCAAGGTACAGCGAAGTACTTGAATTTCATGGAAGGGACAAACCCTTTCGATAGAAAACGCCTCGTAAATCGCGTCGCTGAGGAAATATCCCGCGAAATTCTGTAAATATATAAAGGACTAATAGGAAAATTGGCAGATGCGTTGTTAAGTCCTTAATACGCGTATTTAGGGAAGATTTACTGTTGCTTCCAATGTCTGTATATAACATATCGTCATAATGGAGAAATGGAGGCCGCTGTATGCAGTTGGCAGCCAACAGAAGTCCAAGCAACGAGGTCGATAGGGCCTCTGCTGTAAATCGGCTTTAGCCCGATCGCTCGAGTGCCCCTAACTAGGACTAGAAAGTGCACAGCCGTGTTGGCCAGGATCTTGTATGCGAATTTCCCAGGCGTGCACTGGATCCCTCGCGAGTCGAATGCGCTTCTCGCCATATCCGGTCATTTATTTCGCCGCCACGCATCGAGTTACGGCGACCGTCTCATCCCCGACCCCCCGCTTCGTCCTAGGGGATTCCTTTTTCCACCGGCCGAGCCGGCCAGGCAGCAAGGAAAAATCCATCCGAGCCGGGAAACCTTATTTTCTGGATATCGGAAGAAAATCCCGCGAGCCAGATGCATCTCTCTGCATGTCGAGACAGCCGCTTTAATCGAGGATCTGTCCGCTTAATTTCACGACTGCTACTGCCTCCCGGGTATTCCCCGAAAAGCAGGGAATTTACTCGAACGAAAGTTCCCTCGTTCCTCCCCGAAAGGGAACGCAATCATCGTTTATTCCTCTTCGGGGAAATAAATAAGACTATCGCTTTTGATGTAGAAAATTCCTACGTGTGAGAATCGAAACGCGGGCCACTGAAACGATCTACTTAGCTGTCTCTGGAGCTAACTCCGCGCGACATGCTAATTTCGTCAGTCGGCTGAATATCCTCGAAATATTAAGCGAACTCCGAAAATGCGCATTCCCCCCCCCCCTGCACGTCGCCGAGTAAACTCGTCTCCGGGGGTATTCGGCGTATTGCTCGGGTCTCTGCAGTTGATGAGGTGCCAGTAATTCCAGTTTGCATCTCAAAGCACCAGCACCGAAGGTAAACCGAAGTTCCGCAGGACTCGTGCTTCCGAGTAGTCTCGATTCTACTTTCGACGAGGGGAAGGTCTCACGGGCCTGATACGTCTTCCTAATACGTCTTCGCTGTTCCAGGGGCCTTGCTGCACGTCCGGCTGCACTTTGCGCGACGGGGACAAGTGCAGGGACGACAACGGATGCAGGGATGCGAGCTTTTGCGACGGCAGGGGACCACAATGCCCGCCGTCAATTAACAAACCCAACAAGACCATCTGCAATGACGAGTTCGTCTGTTACATGGGGGTGAGTAAACCCACGGACAAATACCCACGGTCCAACACGAGAATCATTTCAAACCGTTCCCAATTAATCAGGAATAGACAGAAAATGATTTCATTTCTTCGTAAACCGTGATCTCATGTTACGTATCGTGGATTATTTTGTTTCTTCTTGTCTCTCGGGGTGTAATGTTCCATCGTTTGCGATCACCCTTGGCAATATGGTAGTTTTCCCACCGAAGGGGAAACGGCTATCGCAATATTCTTTACCGTCAATGGGGTGCTTTCCAGCTAAGCGTAATACATGAGCTTAGCGTAATACATGAGCTTTCCGCCCATCGATCTTTCGTACACGAGTTATCAGCTCGACGGTTAAGAATTTTTATTGCGCTGACCAAAGATTTCTTCGCTATTTTGTATCTTTATTTCTCCTGTTTCTACACTTCCCATTCCGTCGCATCTTTTCTTCCCTCCCCCCCCCGTGTCCCTTATTTTCCCTCACTTCTTGTGCACTTTGTTCGATCGAACCATTGTGCGGAACCTCGCGTCCCGTTTTCCCGCCTTATTGATCTGCAGCCGTGGATTTATGGACGCACGGAATCCGAACGTTTATCAAATCCCATCTCGTGGATGGAAAACCGTGTATGCCGGCGAACCGCAAGACGTCTATGTTTTCCTTTCCGCTTAAATGGACGATCCGCGATGTTTCCATTGAGTACCGCAAGAAAACGAGTAATAACTTCCCCGTAAATCCATGTCAAGAAAGCAGGATAAAATCTACTTTCTATGCCTGGCCAGACTGTGCGTACTCTTTGCTCTGTAAAATTTTGAACGATAAAACGTCGTAATCGACGGTAGTGGCTTTTGGCGTATTATCAAAGATAGAAAAATATCTATAGAGAGATGGGGAAACGGCAGAAAGGGTGAGGGGGATGAACGGAATAGGTGCTTTCTCGACTGGTTACTTATTCATTGAAACTCTGCCTCTGCGTTTCCACAATTGCACGGAACAGTCGGTTCTATAATAGAGCGTGTGCGTGTGTGAGTTGCCAGGAGTGTACGTAGGCGTGTATGAGCGTTCTCAAATTATCGTGCTAATAGAAACGAGGGGCGAAACGCTCGGTGTGAGAAATAAAGCGCAGGAGAATACAGGCGTCCGACAGGGCGTTATGGGGCTCGGGTTACACGACCCAAATCCGAGGAGTAACGCCCCTATTTACAAATGCTCACAAGTTTCCACTGTGCGTAATGCAACTCCATTTCTATTACTATTGGTCCAATTGTCTAATTTCTAATTTACTCAACGTAACGCCTCCATTCCCGCTCCTGCTATCGTGTTATTCCAGTTGACGCAGTGTTTCGTAGCCGGCCATGTATATCGTGTATTACTCACACGTACCAGGAAAGGCAAATAAATGCTAGATATATATATAAATGCACGTAGATTCACCGAGCGTGCAGGATTAAACGTTAGGTAGCCATTAATTCCGATTTATTTATGCGCATTACAGTTTCGTTTAAGCGAAAAATGTTTCACCGTTGCTACCGCGGTAACGACGGTTTCTCGTGTTTATGGTGTTGATTTTACGGCCTCTTGAAAAAATAGCGGGATTACAGTTTTAGGACATTTGACACGTTTGGGAAATAACATCAAAGCCGCCCGCAGCCGCAGCACCGTTTCGGTAATTTTCCCTGGCGGCCTGGAAAATTATTTCTCTTGTTATCGCGGTCGGTTTACACGACCGAACCGGTAAAACAAACGGCCCTAAAGCACCGTGTTTTTGCGACATGATGTCTCTACTTCCATTTCCATTATAATCCAACGTTTCTCGCTTGTAAAGAATTTCGACAGAGCAACCGTTTTTAGCGCGTCAGCGAATCCCTTTGTTTTTAAATCGCTCGAAACGAGTGATAATGTATTTTCCAGCGGGTACCGACACACGTTTCGAGGGATACCGTTCCGTAATGAGGTTTTGTCAATAACAGGGATATTTGCACGTTGTAGAAATTGACGAAGGAGTAACTCGGTGGCCTGGCTATCGTTTAACGCTCGGTGTAATTCAGCAGACTTCTGGTCGGAAAATAGAGAATTGCTTCTTGCGCTTGAGATTGCATGTTACGGCGATAGTGTCTCGTGTAGTGAAACGTATAACGGGTCGGACAAATTACTGCAATAATGGAAACGGGGGTGGGACGAGGAAGGGATAAAGGAAGAGATAAAGAGGAGATTGGAAGCCCCCGGCGACGACCGAACGCAGACGAAAGACAAGAAGAGATACAGAAACGACGTAAAAAGAAAGAAAACGACGCGCACGAGCGGATTGAGGAAAGTTTACTACTATTCTTCTCCGACCAAGCCAGAACCGCGGCCCGCCAGGAGGAACGAAAATTTTCTGACATTAAAAGAAAAAGAAACGCGACGAGGTGGAGACGAGAAAGGCCCTATGGCGCATTCCCAGAAGAATGTGTTCTTCCCCTCGCCAAACGCCGAGGAAACTTCGACGTTGCACCTGACGCCTGATCAAAAATAAAAGAAAAAAGGAAACTATTTCTCAAAGTGTCTGCTCCCATAACGATAACCCTCGGCACCTACCCAGTATTTAAATCCAAAATGTGAAATAATTAACGCTAAATCTGTGATTCTCGTTATTTTTCTTACGATTCTGAGCAAGATTTTTAGGCATTGAAAACATTCATACAAAGAACAACTTTCTTCCTGTTTTGTGTAAAGAAGATTGTCGTAGTTCGCGTAATGAAGACGTAGGAAAAGTTGAGCTGCACCGTGCGTGTTTATGGTGCGGGTGGGAAGGGTCGATTATTTTATTCCAATTAGGGAAGCAAACGAGGATGTTTGTCCCGCCACAACTTCGATAAGATCCAACTGCCGTCACGTAACCGGCATGCACACCGCGGTATGAATCGCGCGGGCAAACTTGGACCGTAACAGTTCGCCGATAAACAATTACCGTATCTGGGGCCCGCGGCGCCTGGGAGGCAGCTAGTTAGCAGACAACGGATATAACGCTCCTCGAGGATGATTCCGTGCCACGAACGTCGTCGTCGAAACTTACCAAGACACCTGAGATTCACAGCCCCAATGTGACAATAAAGTTTCACTCGATATTCTTCAATTAACGGCGTTACTCGGAATGATGTAATGGTTTTTTATTAGGTTCGCGTTTTTTGAATTTCCACAGTTTCATATTACCTTGCGGACTATACTCGATTACCCGTACCGTGGGGAATTACTTAAAGGCGTTATAAAGAGGTATAGCCACGTTAATTGTAGAAGAGACGAAGGGTCGTAAGACGGACTTCCAGGACGGAGAAGGGGGGTTGGGGCAGGCAGAGCCGCAAAAGAGCCGCGGAATTTGCCGAAGCGTGGGTAATACGGTGAGAGAACTTTCGTCCTTAACGTCTGCGGGGCGAATCCGCAGGAATATCCCGCGAACTTCTCGGCTGGCATAATGTAGACGTCGTCGAATTCGGTCGGGGTGCCGACGGCGGGCCCGGCGACGTCGACGTTTCATTGTTGCCGACGGTGCGGAAACGCCAAAGCAAATTGCAAACTTTCGCTCCACGAGAGCGAGGGAGGGGGGAGGGGGCCGTCAATGCGCGAGCGGCAGCTGGTATCCGTGGCCCTCCTCCCCCGCTTTTGTGAAACCCCTCGCGACCGACCTATTGTACTTGCAGATTAGAAACTGACTATTTCGAGAATATCGATTTCCAGCCAGCCGCGTGTACCCACCGGAGAGCAAGGCCTTCCCCCCTCCTGTTCCATCCCTGTAAATCATGCTCACTCGGCGCGAAATCGAATGTTTGACCGCTCGTCATTATACTTTCACGAGCGGCGAATCTACATGGGATGTAATACCGTATTTCTCTATGCCATTCATACATATTTTACCGAAGAATAACTGTTTCTGTACCTTGAGAAAACCGGATGTGTTTTGCATATTCATTAGCCTTGCCTTCGACGGAATCCTGGCCGTGCGTGCTTGAAATTCTGATAGCGGAATTCATCGGAATTTTAACGCAGCTTTTGCCCGCGCCCCTTTTATTATCCCCTCGAAATAACCGGGCGTATTTAGGCGCTTATGCGGGTGTCGGTGCCGTCGGTTTATCAGACGCTGGCAATGCTTACAGGAATGTACGGGGAGCATTTGCCTGGCTTATGGTTTGGAATCCTGTCAGTGCATCGCAGGCCCCGAGGATCCCCCGACCAAGAGCTGCGAGCTCTGCTGTAAATTGCCGGGAGAGGATCAGCCCTGCCTGTAAGAGACGATCGTTCCAACACACCGGAGCAGATACCGCGATCTCGCCTCTGTGTTTGCGTGACTCGTTGTTGTCACCCTCGACGACGATCCCTCTTGTTCCTTCCATCCACGAACATGCCGTACAACGGACAAGGAAGCTCCAAAACAAAAGGAGTCGAACGGATTCACGTGCATTTTCAATATAACACAATTTCTCGTCACGAAGTACAAAACAAATTTCTGGTATTTCGGAATACCTTGCTCTTGCTGGAAATATTTAAGCGGTAGACTAAAGGGGGAATGGATGTCAGGGAGACAGGGAAGCTAAGAAGAGGGATCGTCTACCCCATAAACACCCATGTCTTGACACTTAGTTACAACCCCAGATAGCAATTAATTGCAGTTGGCAATTCTCCGGAGAGCAGAGAAGACGAGGAAGTAAAGTAGTCACGAAACACAGTCGGCTAGATAAGCTGTCCGATAAGGCCAAACCTCTTATAAATTGCACTGTAACATTGGATTACGACAAGCACAGGGCTGCAATGAAAACGAAAAAGAACCAGAAAGAAACAGACGTTTCCGCCTTTAATTACAGTTATTTCATTCTTACCCCCTTATCTTCTTACGATAAGAAGAAATTCTCGGGCCAACGGACAGTTTATCAGTTACGAATAAAAACATATTCTGCCAAGGGAGAGCAATAAATCCACTCGTCATTCCTTCTCAGATCGTCCTTTGCGTGGAATTCTGCGCCTTATGATGTTCCTGATATGCTTGCCAAACCAGGCACGCCTTGTAACGATTACAACGGCTACTGCGATGTCTTTCAAAGGTGTCGAGAGGTAATCAACGTTGTACAAATATTTTTTTCAATGCTAAAAAATTATTCTACCAAAATCAGAAGTGGCATATTTTCTTGTGATGTTTTATGAAAATTTCCAGGTCGATCCAAGTGGGCCTTTAGCTACTTTGAGAAGACTTCTCCTGTCAGATGCCAGCCTGGCGAGCTTTCAACGCTGGCTGGCCGAGCGTTGGTACGCAGTTGCTCTCACGATCCTTCTTCTGCTTTCACTGCTGGTGAGTAATGCTAATGAGTAATCCGAGCAATGCTAATTAGTCTTAAACTACACCGCCTTCATTTTACTCCCAACGAGTGTATCTCAACGACCTATATATTTTAGAAAATCTTGGAATATCAGTCGTTATTATCAACTTTAATTTATAGGCGTTGAGCTTCTAGTATTAATAAAAAGGAAATTTTTTTGGACTTTTGTGATTAAGATTATGTTTTTGTTTTTCAGTTTGCAGTAACACGAATGTTAAATAAACGAAAAGGTTCTCGTCTAAAAACAATTCCAAATGTCGATGGGATCCCAACGAATCCTCCTAAGCTATTTCCAAAGGAAGGTTCCATGAGGGACCGGAAATTCCCTAACAGTATACGATCGATAAATATTTCTCGTCTGAAGAAAAGAATCGTAGAAACGATGAAGAGTATCGCCTCGCCCCGCAGGAAAAAGGAAAATTCTCTGCAAGCAGGATCCTACATCTCCAGAGTTCTGCAACTGCTCGATCGGAATTCGTCAAAATTCGGCGGGCCGGAAAGCGAAAATCTGCATGCCAGTGCGACAGGGAAATTGTCGAATAATTTGATCGATAGCGGGAACGAATCTTCCACGGAAGCCGCGAATGAGAAAATGACGAAGAGGCTGAAACGTCGAATCGACAAGGACGTTATCAAGACTTTCGGTCGATGCGGACAAAGCGAAAGGCCCGGAACGTGGGACAGGACGTCTTCCTTCTCTTTCGGAAAAGGAAAGCCGAGTGCCGATTCTTCGCCACCGGGGACTTGGTGGAAGGGAACGAAGAAGGTCAATGACTTTCGCGGTACGCCACAGACGATTATAGTTTCGAAGACGTCAGAAAATGATCAGAACGATCCTTTAGTTCCAGAAACTCCGGAGACTCCACCCGACGTATCAAAGCCTAGAACCCAAACGTCCGATTTGGTGGTTCTACTCCCGCAGAGTTAGTTCCAAACCTGGAACTCCAGTGTGACAATATAAACTTGTATAAGAACACTCGTGCAATGCACACAAAATGCAAACTAATTACGAAGAACCGTCGTACGTTGTCGTCACCTAGTTCCCGTCTGTAAATAATGTAAATAAAGTCGAATAGTAATTCGTATGCCGCTGTCCGCGTAGATTAGAAAATATAGATTAATGTGTAGACGTATTGTTAGTGGGGCAGGAACAGAGACGAAGTTGAATGTATGAAAACAAGGTGCACGTTTGTGCTGTAATCGGCAAGTTCTTTTTAGAAGTGGACCAAATAAAGAGACAAGATCGTCCCGCGTTAGAACCCGTATGTATGCGTGTAGCAGTGTATATAAATACCTATGATTATTATACTATAAATCGTAAGTTATTATTCAATATAAAAAAGTGTACGGTGTTATTTAATTCCCTCTGACTTCCAATTATCCGATTTTTTTTTATCCGAGCAATTATTTAATCTTTAATAAACACATTATTGACATAATCTTTAACAAATATGCAAAATACAATAATTTTAATTTTGTAAAGTCCGTAATTAAGAAAAAGTCAAATATAGAGTAATGTTTGCTTTTTTATTTGCTCAAAAATTTTAATTTTACTTATAGAAGAAGGATTATTGTATGTAGGGTGACATCTAACGACATACGAAATTATCGCGAGGCGAAAATAAGAACTCGTTGGTAACTATTACAAATTCGTTACGTAATTTTGTATAACTGTTATATTTTTTCAACTGCTGAACAGTCAAATATCAACGTTGAGTCTTATGAGATAAATAAAAACCATTTTAAACTTATATAAACTGTGGGTCAAAATGGCGCCTATTTTCAAATTATATCGATTATTACCGCCATTCGATATCTCGAAATCCAAACAGTTCATTCGTGTACAATGCGCATGCGCATTCCACTACTATGTCGAGATCGTTTACACACACGTAAGTGTCTTATAGCGTCAGTGCGGTAGTCGTAACGTAACACGCGTAGTAGTGAATCGTAACGGATGAGAATTTAGTAACAGTTTTGGCAACGCGTCTTGTTTGAAGTAGCTGGGTGCAGGAAAAGTGCATCGGAAGTTGCAGTTTTAAAGTCTGAGGGCAATGGTGTACGATGAGCGCTTTTAGGTGTTTTGTGTTAGCATTCGCCGTCGTGGCCAGCCCATTCACGAGTGCCTGTAAGTAAAAACTCACTCTGTTAGTCATTCAGAAATCGACGATCACGTTGTGAGCATATTTCAAGCGTGACTCTACCGACCAAGCCCATTTAATGGCAACATGGCGCACATTGTACACGATGACAGATCGGAAAATCAAGCTCATTTACTCAATTACCCCTATGGTTATATACGTAATATTCATCTCGTTATGATGCCCGAAACCTTACAGAAAATAACGTAAGCTTCGGACTTATGTTTATGATCTTACTGACCCTGCGAAATCGATTTAATACGAGCGCATCTGACACGCAACTCTGGTTACTGTTTGTTTTTCTATTTAATATCAACATAAATTCTGTACAGCATTACTAAAAACCACTTTTTATTAATATGTTCGTATCTAAACTCTAGAAAGCATCGAATTACGCAAAAGTTATGAATACGTAGGACAACAAAATTCGATGTATACAATGTTTCGAATCATATAACAATCGAAACATGACTTAAATACATATTTTTTATTTTTCCTTAATATCACAATATGCTTAATATTCTTCTATGAATATAATACACAAGTAATTAAACTATACTGTGCTCAGTTTGCTAGAGGTTACATAATATTTTCATTTCCTTGCAGATGATTACGAATGTAATATTCCATTATTGGATAGAGCTCAACTAAAAGCAACCACATCACTACCAGAAAGAGGACCACAAAATGCTAGACTTAATGGTATGTACAAACAGTTTTTAGCCTTTTAATTTTCATTTGTACTGTGTTTATACATATTTCACTGATAGCACATATCATCAAATTATTCTACTTGAAAAGGTATACCAAATGTTGATCTTCATCATTGTAGTAGAAAATTGCTTGTTATCTGTTTTGGTAAAATTTGTGGCTATCTTTTATGTGCATCATCAGTTGCTTGTATTTGGCAATTCAAAGCATTTTATCTAGTCTTAAATGCAGACTATCAAATCAGTTGTATGTTTTTAAGTACAGGCTATTTAACTTCCACGTATTCTAAAAAATAAGTAAATCCAGTTGAGTCACACCCCAAGGAATCCATTGAACATATTACTACAGTACCACACGCCCACACCTAATTATAGGAACTTTAATGGTCCAACTAATACCTACTGACTCATGTCCAGTTGTTTTATATACAGTGGCACAGTTCACATTGAACTTTATTGTAAGGAAAATCTCATTTTTGTTGTATTTTTTACAATTCCTGTAGTAAAAATACCAATTGTCTATCTGCTTCAGGTGGATGCTAGAAAATAGCCTGGTTTTGTTAAGCAAGAGTCATTTGAAAACTGTACTAACAAAGTGGAACTGTTTAAGGACTTATTTGATATAAAGATAAAACTGCATTGTGGTTATTGTTAATATATTTGAACACCATCATGTCTTCAACAAGCATTCGCTGGGCTTTTAACTGGAAGGAGTGGAATCCAAGCAAAAAAGACTTTTTACATGCAATTGCCTGCATTCAGTTGGAAGAGAAAGAGAGATTAGGGAAATTTGTTTTCCGGAAAGACGCACGGGCGTCTTTGATAGGAAGATTAATGATGAGAAAATTTGTTAACGAATACGCACACGTTTCGTACAACGAAATTACCTTTGCTAGGGACGCAAATGGTAGACCCATATTAAAAAATTCGTCAGAAGTTTCAAAGTTAGTAAACTTTAATGTGTCTCATCAAGGCCATTATACGGTATTAGCCGGGGAAATGCGGGACATAAAACTAGGGGTAGACGTTATGAAATTGGAGTATACAGGTGGCAAACCGTTGCCCGAATTTTTTCGGTTAATGAACAGAACATTTTCTCCTTATGAGTGGCAGGAAATCAAACAATTTCAATCTGAGAATGAACAGACAGCGATGTTCTGTAGACACTGGGCGTTGAAAGAGAGTTTTGTGAAAGCACTTAGCGTGGGAATAACCGTAGATTTAAGAACGATAGAATTTCGGACAAAATCTAAGTTAATTCAACAATCGCTCACAACTGACACAGTTTTACATCTGAACGGTGTTGAAGAAGATTGGCTGTTTGAAGAATCGTTATTAGATTCGGAACATTGCGTAGCAGTAGCACTGCAAGAAAATGGAAAAGCACCGATTTCGACGAACAAAACATTCGAACTAATTAACTTCAACAAACTGATGGAACATGCTATTCCACTCTTTCCCGAAGATATTCAATTTGCAAACTCATATTTCGCAAAAGAGGAACATCCATAGAAGTCTTGTAAAAAAACCGGTGTAACAATTGTACATGAGTTAGTGGGTGAATAAAGTATAACAAGTACTTTGTACTTATAATCAAATATTCCCCCCTTTTTTGCTGCCTTCACCTTCCCTACATTATCATATTGCGTGGGAAACTTTATTGACCAGTGGGAGACCATACCGATACACCTTTCCGCATAATCCTGTCAATAGGCATTACCCTACTTTCGTGTAAACGAACGTCCGTTCATTTGAAGAATCGGATGACTCTTAATCACTTGACCCTCGTGTTTCTTTATCATATACGATATGCGTCGTTAAGTTCACTTTGAGTTGCATGCACGTATAAATGTTGTGGCGTAGGCGGAAACGCATGGACAGCTAGCAGCTCAGACTTTGGCCAATACTTGATAATCGATTTGGGACAAGTAATGAACATCAGGGCCGTGGCAACTCAAGGTCGAAGCCATCACGATGAGTATGTTATGGAATATGGTGTCAGCTATGGTACCAATGGTCTCGATTACGCCGACTTTAAAGAAGAAGATGGTAACGTCAAGGTAAGTCGATCGCATGTTACCGCTTGGCTTTGACTATTCTTCTTTGCTCTATTTAATACGACGCTGCATGGATGTGAAATAACAAGCTTACCATGGTGAATTAACGTGGTTGCTAACATAACACTCCGCTGGAAATTCTCATCACGGACGTGGGGCTGGGCTTTCCAGGGGATTCCGCGTGGTCACCAGAACTTAGCAGTTACGATCAGCACCTTACCGTGGATCTGGGAGACAGATATGAGATACGCAGCATTGGTACACGAGGTCGCGCTCACACTAACGAGTACGTGACAGAGTATATTGTCCAATATTCGGACGACGGGCAAGCCTGGAACAGTTATGAGAGCCAGGACGGTGTGGATGAGGTACCAGTCTGCAAAAGTTATCTTCACTTTAAAAAGAATCCGGAAGTGACTCTCTACCTCTCGTTTTACGGATTCGAGTTGTACTAATTCTGCACTAAAAACATCGTATTGACCTGACCCAAAGAGGATAATATTCGGATCAGGTCAACGGAGCATTCACAAGCAATAATTAGTACAATTACCATATAAGATGCTTGCAGGCATTGTTGATACTCTGCTAATCGTAAATGTACATACTTCGCCCAAACTTATACTATTAATTTTTGCTAAATACTTTAATAATGTGTACCGTTGTTTGCAATCCTTTTGTGATGCTGTAATTTGGGTAAAGCCTGTCGGTAAATAAGTCACTTTCGCATTCGATCATTGAATTTAGATCCTTTCTTTTGTGTTTAGTTGTTCGAGTTATTTTTTAATTATGATGTAGATACAAATGAGTTTTATTGGTACGTTTAAATACTCATCCACCGACATTATTACAGAGATAAATGTCAGTTTTGAACATCCTTGTATTCAATGAAATGCTACAAATATTTTCGCGAGACTGTATGATTTTCACGTAAGAAAGATTTTGATTTAACTGCGAACTCTCTTTTTTCTTATTAATGTAACCAATTTCTATGTTTTATGCTACTGCGCTTTATAATTCCGTAACAACATTCTTTCTATACTAACATGTTAGTTTTCTTGCACGAATTAATATTTACTGGGTCATATACTCACCGCATTTTGAGTTTTTCTATACAGAGCACTGAGGTTTAAATAACACATTTATTAACAGTATTCGGTTGTAACAATAATTAGTTGTATTCGAAGAATTTACTTGCTGCAACAATGATAAGAATTTAAATTGGAAATAAATTGAGGATTATCTCTTTGTAGATGTTCAAGGGTAATGTCAATGGGGATTCTATAAAACTCAATAAATTCGAAGTCCCAATAATCGCACAATGGATTAGGATAAATCCTACACGATGGCGAGACAGGATATCGATGAGGATTGAGCTTTACGGATGTGATTATGGTAAATACTAGACAACGGCAATAGTTCTGTAGTAAATCGAACAAGCTCCTACGTGTGATATTATTGTGAATTTTCATTTGAAAATTACAGTATCCGATGTACTCTCTTTCAACGGGTCATCCCTCGTGCGGATGGACTTACTCCGAGAACCCATTGAGACCGATCGACATTCTATACGCTTCCGATTTAAAACGAACAATGCTGACGGCGTAATAATGTACGCACGGGGTACACAAGGTGATTTTGTAGCATTGCAATTACGCGACAATAGACTGTTATTCAACATTGACCTCGGATCCGGCGTGATGACGAGTTTGTCCGTCGGAAGCCTTCTAGACGATAACATGTGGCACGATGTTGTCATATCCAGAAACCGGAAGAACGTTTCCTTCTCGGTGGATAGGGTACTTATTAAGGGTAGAATTAAAGGGGAATTCCATAGACTTGACCTAAACAGAGCAGTAAGTGTATTTCCTGCTACCCTACATAATCGATAAGTCTGTCAAAATGATCTGTATTTGACGAGTAAATATTTCCTTTTAGCTTTACATCGGTGGTGTACCAAACAAACAAGAAGGCCTTGTAGTAAACCAAAACTTCACAGGATGTATAGAGAATTTTTACCTAAACACAACGAGTATTATTCGAGAGTTAAAGGACGCAGAGGAAGTGGGGGAGAACTTGAAATATAATAAGATTCACGCGAGTTATAACTGCCCGGAACCACCGATAATTCCGGTTACATTCTTGACTCCTGGTTCCTACGCTCGTCTCAGAGGATATGAAGGAGTAAATTCAATGAATGTATCATTGGCATTCCGGAGCTACGAAGATCGAGGAGTGATTCTTTACCACGAGTTCACTTCCCCAGGATATGTCAAGGTACTTCTGTTCCAAATAAATTTAATTAACATGATTTGCATATGTCCTTACATTTATTTTACTTTATAGTTATTCTTGGAAGAAGGTAAACTCAAAGTTGAGATTCAAACAAAGGGAAATCCAAGGGCAATTTTGGACAACTTCGACGAGAAGTTCAACGACGGAAAATGGCATCAAGTAATTTTAACCATCGGCAAGAACAGTCTAATATTGAATGTAGATGGAAGACCGATGAGAACGAAACGATTGTTAGAAATGACCACGGGGCATACGTATTACGTAGGAGGAATGACGGGAGAAGGAAATAATCGAGGATTTGTCGGCTGTATGAGAATGATCAGCATTGACGGAAATTACAAACTTCCGACCGACTGGAAGGAAAACGAGTATTGCTGCAAGAACGAAGTTGTCTTTGACGCATGTCAAATGGTAGATCGCTGTAACCCAAATCCCTGCAAACATTCCGGTATCTGCCGGCAAAATTCTGATGAATTCTTCTGCGAATGTGCCAACACCGGTTACTCGGGAGCCGTTTGTCATACGTGTAAGTATTCCTAGGCGTAGAATATGATGATGCTTGAGTATTTAGAAGTAGATGATGAATAATTTTGATTGCACGCAGCTTTGAATCCTCTTTCCTGCGAGGCATACAAGAACACGAACGCGGTCAGCCAAAGGGCAGAAATAAAAATCGACGTCGACGGAAGTGGACCGTTAAGACCATTCCCAGTAACATGCGAGTTCTTCGCCGATGGACGAGTAATGACCGTCTTGCGTCATAGCAATGAAAATCCAACTCCTGTTGATGGGTTCGATGAACCAGGAAGCTTCGTACAAGACATTAACTACGACGCGAATTTTGATCAGATCGAAGCCTTACTTAACCGATCCACGAGGTGCAGTCAAAGGCTCAGCTACGCCTGCAAAAATTCGAAACTGTTTAATACGCCAGGTACAAACAGGAAATAAGTTCACAAATAGATTACTGTACTATACCCAATAATTTCTTCATGAATTAATTATGTGTTGCCCATAGTTTCCCAGAATGACGTGTTCAGGCCAAACTCGTGGTGGGTGAGTAGACACAACCAAAAGATGGATTACTGGGGTGGAGCGCTGCCAGGATCGAGAAAGTGTTACTGCGGCATAGTTGGACCCTGCGTCGACGAAACAAAGTGGTGTAACTGTGATGCTGGACTGGACGGTTGGCAGGAAGATTCGGGCGATATAACCGAGAAAGATCATCTTCCCGTGAAACAACTACGATTTGGAGACACAGGGACGGCACTAGACGATAAAGAGGGACGATATACACTTGGACCCTTAATCTGTGAAGGAGACGGTAAGTTAGCAAACAATGTCGTGTTTAACCATCGCGACAACAGCTGCATTATTTATCTACAATTTCACATGCATCGCGTATTATCTAATTCATGTGTTCATTTTATTCATTTGAAATTGTTTATTATAAGGTTCAGAATTGCCTTGGCCGGCTACCAAGGTACCGGCAGGTAAGATTATAATACATATAGGTCTTGTCTAATCCTGTATCATAAACAAATGGATTGTCGTCAATTGATGCGTATTGTAGTTTGACGTACCATATTGTAAATAAAGTAGACGTAGTGTAATTTTTGTCCTGTAAAGAGGTAATACGCAACTGAAATAATTTGTATTAAGACATGTACGTAGATGTTGTCGTTTGTCCTATAAACAGGTAATACGCAACTCGATTCATTTGTATTAAGAAATGTACGTAGACGTTGTCGTTTTTATTTCAGATTTATTCAACAACGTAGTGACCTTCCGAATCGTCGATGCAACTATCAACCTTCCAACCTTCGACATCGGTCACAGCGGCGACATTTACTTCGAATTCAAAACAACGATCGACAACGCTGTGATTATTCACAGCAAAGGACCTACGGATTACATAAAAGTGTCAATAAACAGCGGGAATCAGATTCACTTTCAATACCAGGCCGGCGGCGGACCTCTGGCAGTAAGTGTACAAACTTCCTACCGGCTGGCTGATAATCGCTGGCATTCGGTGTCCGTCGAGAGGAACCGCAAAGAAGCCAGGATAGTCATCGACGGAGCCCTGAAGAACGAAGTCAGGGAACCACCAGGCCCCGTACGTGCGCTCCATTTAACCTCCGACCTGATTATCGGAGCAACAACCGACTTGAGAGACGGTTTCGTCGGTTGCATAAGAGCTCTCTTATTGAACGGACAGCTGCAAGACTTGCGAGGTCATGCACGACGGGGATTGTACGGGGTGAGCGAGGATTGCGTTGGCAGGTGCGAGAGCAGTCCCTGTCTCAACAATGGAACTTGTCACGAAAGATACGATGGATACTGGTGCGATTGTCGATGGACCGCTTTCAAGGGACCGATCTGCGCAGATGGTACGTTCAAACTATCCCTTTACTACAGTTTTCAGGCTTCCCTGGTCTATCCTTAGAAAATAAATATGTGGTTTTTCAGAAATCGGTGTTAATATGCGCCAGAGTTCGATGATAAAATACGATTTCATGGGTAGTTGGCGTTCCACAATAGCGGAGAAAATTCGCGTGGGTTTCACGACGACGAACCCCAAAGGATTCTTACTCGGGTTGTTCTCAAACATCTCAGGAGAGTACATGACGATCATGGTATCTAATAGCGGTCACTTGCGTGTAGTCTTCGACTTTGGCTTCGAGCGACAAGAAGTAATATTCCCGTCAAAGCACTTCGGTTTGGGCCAGTATCATGACGTTAGGATTGGTAGGAAAAACTCCGGATCTACACTCGTTATGCAAGTCGACAATTACGAGCCAAAGGAGTTCCATTTCAACATCAAGGCCTCGGCGGACGCGCAATTTAATAATATTCAGTACATGTATATCGGCAAAAACGAATCGATGACAGAGGGCTTCGCGGGTTGCGTGTCTCGAGTTGAGTTTGACGACATTTATCCTCTCAAGTTGTTGTTCCAAGAGAACGGCCCCATCAACGTTCGTTCAATTGGTACGCCCCTCACGGAAGATTTCTGCGGTGTCGAACCCATCACTCATCCGCCCAATATCGTTGAGACTAGACCCCCGCCAGACGTCGACGAGGACAAGGTCCGCGCCGCCTACAACGAAACCGATACTGCCATTCTAGGAAGTGTACTGGCGGTCATTCTCATAGCTCTCGTAATTATGGCAGTACTCATAGGAAGGTACATGTCTAGGCACAAGGGAGAATATCTGACACAAGAAGACAAAGGTGCCGAGGTCGCGCTGGATCCTGACTCCGCGGTTGTTCATTCCACTACTGGGCATCAAGTTCAGAAGAAAACAGAATATTTCATTTAAATTAGTACTATGCTATTAGGTCGTTCCTGAATTTCTTTTCTTTGTCTTAGAAGCTTTAAAGTACTCAGTTCTCGAATGCATAAACTCAGCAGCACTGATTTAAGCGAGAAACGATCTGCCTTTCTTGGTACGGAGCATCGACCAAGTTTTTCAAAAGACAATCGACTCCAGGCAATACATTTACTGACAATACGTGTCCTTGCCATTTTCAGGATAATTGACTGAATGACCTGTTTTTATAAAGCCGCTGGTAGTGGCAAAATCGATTACTGAGAACTATCGAGCTTTTTACTAATTTATACCTAAATTTGATCTTTATAAAGAATCTCATGAAATCCATACCTGGATACTATTTAGAGGTTAAACGAAAAAAAAACCTAATGCATTCTCAACGACATGGAACAAACGAACGAAAGTTCGTAAAAGTGCTGAAACGGCCGTTCAATTGCAATTCCCGAGTAAATTTAATCGAGACTGTAACGTATGTATAAGTTAAAAAATATTTATTAGTTATAGGTTTATAATTAGACATAGTAATATAATTGAAAGTAACGACAGCATCATGTTAGGTTGCAATTACAAAAATTAAGAAATGTAATAGTACAACAATTGAGATTTCGTACTTAGAAGACCCACGATGCATGCACCTCTTTTATTGCCATTGCTAACATATTTAAAAACTTTTGGGCGTAACGGATTAAATGACCCCTCGCTTTTTGCCCTAAAGACGTAAAGAAAAGACGAACAACATCGGGTTTACCGCAGAACATGACAGAGCAGAATAATGAATCTGATTTTCATTAATATAATTGATTTCATTCTCTGTTGGTTAGTCATGTAGTCGAGTTGTTTTGTATTGTGTGTCAAATTGCCTACGTATTTCGTACTGGCCTGGTGTAAAGTAAGGAACAATTTTAAATATTCAAAGGAATGAATGTTAGCCCACCAGGGGTTGGGATGGTAAGAAGGGCGAAAAGGAAGGGGGGGGAGCGGCGTCTCGTCCCGGGGCTGCCTGCAGCTCATCACAGTAGGGCTACGCAGGCAGTCCCCTGCCCTAGACGCTGGAGATGCTACAGAATATTTCGAAATTGTATATATTTAAACGAGACATGATTGGAGTACTTGCGAAAAACAGGACCTCTAGCGGCAGAACAGCGAAGTACGTCGCGCTGAACAGCGTCTAGGAATCGGCGGGTGACTGGGACGTCACAGCATACCAAATTGATTCCAAACAATACCCATCAATACCCAAAACAACGGCGCGTCCCCAAGCCTTTGCCGAGGGCGTCATTTGGAGACATCGGCGTCATTCGTAGTTCGGTCTTCGTATTGTGAGTATTGAGAAATGGGTGCAAAGAAATGTGAAATTTGTGTCTGTAACACCAAGTTTAGTAAACTATACAAATTTCCAACTGATAAAACTCGACGGAATAAGTGGATTATTGCCAGTGATAACAAAAATTTATTAAAACTAACGGAAAATCAGCTTTTTTTTCAAAGGTTTTTTTTCAGAAAAGTGTCACGATAACGGCTGTTCCAAAAATTAAGAAATGTAATAGTACAATAATTGAGATTTCGTACTTAGAAGACCCACGATGCATACCTCTTTTATTGCCATTGCTGACATATTTAAAAAGTTTTTGGCGTAACGGATTAAATGACCCTCATGTAGTCCTGTATATCGTGTACTAATTTACACAGTATTAGTCGTAATGTTTACCGTCCAAAGTGCATTTTACATTTTTTATGTTGTTTATTATTACAATTTTACAGATTTTTAGTTTCACTTAACTATAATTAACATAAGCCTGCTACAGTAATTCATCGATACGATATTTCTAATTGTATACAACATTGACAATGTACATACATCACTTTTGTATAAGAAAAAACGGTTATTTTTTACCATTTGAATGTGTTTGGAATATTGTAGCTAGTGTGACATTTTGTCAATAAAACCTAAGTATGTACAGAACACGGATTGTCGTGAAACAAAGTGTTCTTATTTCACAAACCTGATGAGGTCATATTGGCAGACATTCATTATACATGGCTATGTGTACTTATCAAAATACATATGTATACAATACTTTGAATTAAAAAAATAGCCCTGTAGCTCAATTTACCAAAACTAGGAGGGTCATAAAACATATATATCCAAAAACAAAAGGTTGATCCTAGATGAGATGACAAAGGAAAATGTTTGAAATGGACCAAGCATGAATGTCAAGAAGTGTCTCATCTCAAATCACCCTTAAGTCTTATATATGTAACCATTAGCAAGTCCGAATTACGGAAATCTATTTAAAATTAATTTTGACTGATAAAAAAATACGTTACAAACTTGACGACTATATTAACCATTATTCTTGTGGCTAATTTGAGAAAGTCTTCATGGAAAAATAAAAGTCACTAATGCAACAAGTAATAAACAATAAACATTTTTGATTTTGTGCATTTACCACTAACTAGAACTCCAAATGTGTTGAATCTATTTTACAACAAACACATTTTTAAATCGGCATATTGATTTTTTTTTAACGTGCCAATGGTCTTGTATCAATAACAGACGTTTATACGTCCGAAACGCAGATCATTTATTATGATACGAGACCCTAATGTTTTCGAGTATTTTCATATGTGATTCTAACCTCGGTATAAACATGGGCCAACAATTTTTTAATAAAGGAAAGTAATACAGCACAGCCGCAGGAGTACCCAAAAGGAAAATTTAATCGTTGCTAGATGTTGTGCTACCACTCCTGCTTGTTTGACTTGAAACCTGTAGTTTTGCTATTGCTTGAATTGGATATTCACCATCTATAAGATAAATACGAAATCATCCCCTGTAAAATATTGCTCAACGGGTCTACATTCTAGTACGGGTACAAATCACGCAACTTCAGTATTCTCAATCTTACCTGATTCATTATCACTCAGTTGGCGCGGAGACATACCACAACCTTTGGCTATATACTGTTTTAATTTGCCAACACTAGCCAGAATTAATCCCAAAAATGGGGGTGAAGGCTTTAATGGCCTGGATAAATATTCAGGATGAAATTGCGTTGCAACGTAATAAGGATGTCCTTCTAATTCTATTACTTCCATACGAACGTTTTCACTGTCACGACCTATCGAAATATCAGAAATACAGAAAAGAACGTTTAATGAAGCCATGTGAAGGAACGTTCTTTAATGAAGCCTCGTGTAAATAACTCACCTATGAACATCAGTCCAGCTGCCTCGAAATCGCTAATATATTTTGGATTCACTTCATACCTATGTCGATGTCTCTCTTCTATAAACTCTTTGTTGCCATACAGTTGTTCTACAAACATACGAGTAAGAAAAAAGAATCCAAACAGATTTATAGTTTATTTATGTGACATTCTGCTTACTTAATACTGAATTGCTTTTCGTAAAAGTAGTGCGCCTTTTTCCCAGCCTCATAGTTCCTCCCATTACACCTGAATTGTGTTCTGGCATGTCGATGACAACCGGGTGTTCGCAGTCTTTATCAACTTCAGTACTATTTGCATTCTCTAGGCCTAACACATTTCGCGCAAATTCAATAACACCTACTTGCAGCCCCAAACAAATACCGAGGTATGGCTTATCGTTTCCTCTGCACCATTTAGATGCCTCAATCATGCCATTAGTACCTCGGCCTCCAAACCCACCCGGTACTATGACACCACTGTGCAAAAATTACAGTTTCATACTATTGTATTACAATGTAGCATTTACCGCTGAATAAGCGTGACGGAGAATACTCACTCGCTTCTGCAGAGCCGTTGCCACGCCTCGTGATACAATACTGGATCTAATGTCTTCATGTCTTTCTCCAAGTTAACAGCTTCTATATACTACGACAGAAAACTGCTGTTATAACATTGGAGATATTTAACGGCCATGTAAAACGGCTTTAAAGACATGCTGAATTACCGTCAAATTCAATTTATAGCCAACTTCGATACAGGCATGTTGTAAAGCTTTAGTAACAGACGTATAGGAGTCTTCGAGCCTGGTGTATTTTCCAACCAGTGCTATTTTAACATCTTTCCTTAAATGTTCGATACGCGCGGCTAAGTCTTTCCATTTGCGCATAAAATTACGTGGTCGGGGCATACAAATATTGAGTTGCAGTCTTTCATTCAAAAATTCTATGACACCTTGAGTTTCCATCAGTAGGGGTACTCGGTATATGGACGATAAATCATGTATAGTTATAACCTAATATAATAATAATAATAATCAAATGTTTATCAAAAATAAGTACTTGAAGGGCAATCTGTAATGTAATACCTGCTGTGGGGCTACATGGCAGAAGTTTGAAATTTTTTCTATCGCGGTGGGACCAATGGGTGTTTCTGATCTGCAGACGATTAGGTCAGGAGATAGGCCAAGCCCGCGGAGTTCTCTCACACTCGACTGAGTCGGTTTTGTTTTTGGTTCGCCAGTCGTGCGTGGCTGAAAAATCAGACATGTAATGAAACATCAGTCCTGAAGAATCTGCTCTATTGTAGTCTGGTTATATATTAGCAACAGACTAACAAAATACTGTTTTTAGATGTTGCATCATTCTTCAGGCTAAAAATATCATTACCTAGTACTTGGCTCAAAGTCAGGGTCAAAATCACATATAAATATTAAATGAAAATTATCTCAATAAGATGTTTGAAGTACCTGTGGTACTAAAGACACATGAGCACAGCAGAAATTCTCCTTTTTAACCCTGAACTGAAATTGCCTGAAAGCTTCTACAAATGGCATTCCTTCAATATCTCCTATGGTCCCACCTAATTCAACTATGCAGACCTGAAATTCAAGTCATTCAAGGTGAAACAATTTCATGTATTTATCTTATCAGCAAGCAGTTAAATATACTTCAAAATACACTATATAATTGGCTCTATTTATTTTTTTAATTATTACACAGAAAAATTTGCAGTTGTATTATTATTTATTATTGTGCACCTCTGGTTGGTCACCATCCTCGCTTACAGGCTTATTAGCTACTCTTTCAACCCATTCTTGTATTGCATCAGTGATATGTGGTACCACTATAAAATAGGAAACATATTTATCATTATAATTTGGTATATTCTAATACATAAATCTATAAATAATGTAATCTGAAATGACTATACCTTGAACAGTTTTTCCTAAGTAATCACCATGTCTTTCCTTTGTGATAACATGTTGATAAATCTTCCCAGTTGTAATATTGTTGTCTCTATGTAGAGTAACATCCAAAAATCGTTCATAATTCCCTAAATCAAGATCTACTTCACCACCATCATCAAGTACATAGACTTCCCCTGTGAACAATGCATTGCAAATCAATATTTACGGACAGGTGACACCTGAACAATGAATGGTATGGGTAACATAAGCTTTTCCTTGCAGCATCAGTTTACCAATGCTACTAAGAATCAGTGAAAACAAAGCATTGATAAAGGACTGGGTTTACATTTCATAAAATATTTGTACCCTTGAAATCTGTTCCGGAAGAATTTTAAAGTTTTGATGCTTCTTCTTTCGAAAAAATAAGTAAATAAATCAAATGATAAGAAAGTAAAATTATTCTGTATTAGCATGATTTAATAGCCGTATGTCAAACAGCGTAAACATCAGCAACAATGATAATAATAGACGTACGTAAATAATGCAGAGAATTCTATCTAAACTGTAAGTAATCGTTTAGTCGACAGTGATAAGGGAATTATGCGTAAACTGCAGATACTATAATTTTATCTAAGATTGGTGGACAAGAAACCACCGTTCCGCAAACCGGAACACGTGGTTGTAAAGCTAAAAGTGCGCGGGAGTAACTGCTTAAAATGGCTTCACTAGCCACATGGTTGATCGAAATTTTAGCTTGATTTGCCGCAAATTATGTCTTATTTAACTGAAAATAACTTGTCCGGCGCAGGGGAAATAAAGGGTATTTATATTTTATTTCTTACCGTGTTCATACGGCGAAAAAGTACCGGCGTCTATATTTATATAAGGATCTATCTTGATGGATGTCACATGAATACCGCAATGTTTAAGTATAGTTCCGAAAGAACTGGCAATTACACCTTTCCCCACGCCACTTATCACACCGCCAGTTACTAATATGTATTTCATGATTTATGCAGAGTGTTATTTCTTAATAAACAATTGACACTGCATACAAGCCCAGAACAATGCGTTCTCACGTGGTGCCAAGCACTTGACTGGATCGAAGTGCAGTGGTCACCACAAGAAAAAGCAATCTTACCGTACAGCGATTGGCATAGAGTTTTGGGTAGATTTTCATGACTGTTCAGCAGCGTCAGTACAGAAGAAGTGCACAAATAAGAGATTAAACCTGTCCCTACTCTTCTGTAAAGTCAAACTTTCTGTCTTCTGATTTCTCATGACCGCATTCATGAAAGTGTCCCCCAAGGCATACAAATTTAAATTGCCGTATAAACTACTGTGCAAACATGTAGGCAGAAACACAGAATATCATGTACATCATGTATTAATAGATAAATTACTTTTCAGAAGCAAAATCTGCTTCCAATCCGTTTTGTAATGGGAAATTCAGCTAGCAAAAATTTCCGCAGCTAACTGATCTGTAAAGTACAGAGAATGGAATATGAGAAAATCTGATTACCCGTTGTGTTGAAATCAGAATATGAAGAGAAAAAAACGCTTGGAATTATCGTGTCCAGATATTCTAAGAGGGGAGGCTAGTGCGAACTCATCATTCTCTAAGAACACGTTGTAGATTTGACCGCTCTTTTCGCAGATAATATATAGTATTAACAATGGCGAAAACTTTAACCGCGAAAATTGGACCTTCGATTTTGAACGCCAATTTAGCTCAACTTTCTGAAGAATCACAGCGATTGCTGAACAATGGTGCTGATTACCTGCATTTAGATGTGATGGATGGGCATTTTGTGCCTAACCTTACATTCGGTCATCCCCTCGTAAAATGTCTTCGAAGTAAAATAAAGGATGCATTTTTCGAAACGCACATGATGGTATCGAAACCAGAACAAGTATGACTCTTGCATTGATTCGGCTATTTTAATTCTAAGTATAACTCTCTGCATGTGTAGTGTTACATCATTTAAATTAATTTAGGTGATATAAAAGTTAACTATGTTTTGTATAGTGGATTGAACCAATGGCAGATGCAGGTGTAGACCAATACACCTTTCATGTTGAACCTGTAAATGATGTTCCTTCTACTTGCAGGAAAGTAAGGGAAGCTGGAATGAAGGTACACATACTTTTAATTTCAGTACCTATGTAGGAAACAATTTACTACACAAATAAATACTCAGTAGCATGAATTTAAAAAAAACAGGTTGGTGTAGCACTCAAACCTGGAACGCCTGTGGATGTAGTTGTTGATTATGTGGATTTAGCAGACATGGTTTTAGTAATGACAGTAGAACCTGGATTTGGTGGGCAAAAATTTATGGAATCCATGATGGACAAGGTAGCATGGTTAAGGAAAAACTATCCTACCCTAGATATTGAAGTTGATGGTGGAGTTGGACCATCTACTATTCAAGCTTGTGCCAAAGTAAGAAACAAAAACAGATATCAGGTTTTGCTGTATGAATAGCTTTGTAATTATTAAAAAATCTCATTAACACCAGGTGACTGTATTCTAATTACTTTTCAGGCTGGTGCAAATATGATTGTGTCTGGGACAGCTGTGATAGGGTCTGATGATCAAGCCAAAGTTATAACTAATTTAAGAGAGGTAGTAAACTGTGAATTACAAAAATGTTGATCTAAAAAGTAGGTCCATGTTTTCTACAGTACAAAATTCAATTAAACAATGTATAAAAAGTGAAGAAATGCCAATTTTTGTAACTGTTATTGTATAATAATTGTACAAAATAACATGTTGTCCTTCATAAATTTTATTTAGTATTTTATACATATATAAACATATTAAGTATGTTCACCTTTATACAAGTCTCCAATATCACTCAGTTTCAAGGTTTTTGTTGCTTATATTATTTTTTGAGCAACTATTGAACTGAAAATTAGGTATCGGTGGATGTTTTGGATTTAATCTTGTCCTTAGTTCTGCCAAGGATATCAGAAGTGCTTCTTCTGTTCTAATTGTCCTTGACCCTTGCTCTGGGCATGTATTTAAATATTTGTCAAATAATAAAGATGGATCATCAGCATCCAAATTAGAATCAGCATCCAAAGCTGCTTCTAGACCTGATAGACCTCCAAACACTATGAGTGCATGATTATATTCCAAACTCCTTGAAGGTACTTGGTCTATAGATATACCTTTATCAGATGTTCCAATTGTCAAATCATACCCTCCCTTATATGGGCACTTTGTTAACACTTCTGTGAGATTACTGGCTAATTTAACAGAATAACCCCAATAAATTCCTGTTTCTGACCTAGGAACAGTTGGAGGTACAATGAAGCCTTTAATTTTCTTTTGATTTTCTTGATCAGGTGGTATTTTGACTGTTACTCTCAAGCCAGGAGTCAATGTTTTGTCAACATGGACATCATTTAATAGGCCTACATTGACCTGAGATCCTTTACCCACTTTAATTGGCTTATTTGTAACTACACCTTCGCGGAACAAAGACACATCTTGTTGTCGTAAATGATGAGGGGCATCCAGTGGATTTAAAACTCCGGCATATTGTAAATCCTTATGAAGAGGAAAGAAGTACTTCCTTAGATACTGTGGACACTCAAGGTACTGCAGTATTCTTGCCAGTTGTATGCAGGCAACACGTCCTTCTCCCAAAACTTCATCTTTCTTTAATTTCTTTTTCTCACTTTCCGTGACTTCACCCTTATCATCAAACACTACAATTTCGTCAATTTTGTAGACACACGCAGCACGTGCAATCTGACCCGCCAAATATGTTCTCAACTCCGGCGATTGTGCATTGTCGAGAATTGAACCAGGGATTGCTATACTCACAGTTGATATATTCTTTACCTCAAATTTTGGTTCTGCCTGCGCTTTCATCAATTCTTGTTCAGCTTCTTTCTTCGATTCTACCGCCTTTAGTTTTTTCATTAACCTCTCCTCACGCCACTGTTTCAACTGTTCCTTACGCATACGACATTGCTCCTTCGCATTTTTCGGTACTGCACTTTTCAGGGACATCGTAATAATTTCATCAAATTATCCTTCTATTATTCTAGTACCTTAATGATTTTTACAAACAAAATTGAACCGTGGTTTTGCTATGACAATACTGTTTTAGGTTCTGTTTTCGACCTGTGTCGACCATACTTAGGGGGCAGTTCGAATAACTGCTGTGTTTACAGTTTTCACGTAACCTACGATATCGTACATCTTGGCAGTTATTTCTAACAGTTTTGAAGAATAAATAGTATTGATAAATATGGCAGCAGAGGAAGGTTTTGAGCAGGTAAAGTTATAAACGTTTTTCGGTATAGTTATATTATAATTTACTTGCGGGTCTTTATTTTGATATATAACCTTTGTGTGTGATGTATACGTCAAATACATTTAATTTTATTATTTTTTACGTATATTTTTATTGCACATTATTTTCAAATTTATTGTAGTTTGAAGATGAAGAAGCAGAAATTCCAATTGGTGGCACATTACCTGGTGGAAGAAAGCGTCTTTTTTCGAAAGAATTACGTTGTATGATGTATGGTTTTGGGGATGATCAAAATCCTTATACAGAAAGTGTAGATTTGTTAGAAGATCTTGTCATTGAATTCATAACAGAGATGACACACAGAGCCATGGAAATTGGAAGAACTGGACGGGTGCAAGTAGAAGACATTGTATTTTTAGGTAACTATAAACTGTTTCCATTGTATGTACTTAATAATTTTTGCAATGTTACCATATCATGTATAAATTTCAGTTAGGAAAGATCCAAGAAAATATGCCAGAGTAAAGGATCTATTGACTATGAATGAAGAACTTAAGAAAGCTAGAAAGGCATTTGATGAAGTAAAATATGCAGGTACTGTTAATCAGTAAAGAGAGTTATATTTAATCTTGTTTTTTGTGCATAAGCAGTAATTATAGCTATTAATGTACTGCGCTTGATTCTTTTGAATTAAAGCTTTTAATGATACTTAGTTCCTGATATATTGTTTTATTTGCAACTGAGTTGTGTTGCATCATAATGCATATGTGTAGACGATAAGCAAGTTATGCTAGTAAAAGAGCTATTTTGAAATGATGCATATGATTTGGATTATAAAGAATTAATACCATATTTAGTATTGTATGTTGCACTCCAGTACTGAAGATATTTTTTTGAAGTTTATTTAATACATGTTCAATTTTGGCACTGACTTTTCTTACATATAATGCCTGCTTGCTTGTGCAAAATATCATGAACTATTTAAAAGACTTTTGTAGTTTTCATATATTATGTAAATACAACAGATTGTATGTAAAATATAAAATGATTTCTATGTGCACAAAACGATTACATTTTGTGCCTTCATTACAATTTCTTGAGCAAGTAAATATAATAAAAATACACAAGCATTCAATAATATTTTGGATACCTACAATGAAGGACACAAGGTTGTCCTTTCATGTCCTATTGATAATGATTATGTTTAAGAGTCCTCTGTTTTGTACACATTTGATACCATTCTTATATATGAATAGGTATTCAACAAATATTTGTAGATTACCTCTTTGTTCTTACAGAGAAAAGAAGCGTTTAAGTGACTACACGGATTTGATGTACACTAGAAAACTGTTTACCATGCCGCATGTTAAGTAGTGCATGTTTTGTGTGTGAGATTTGCTAGTTTTTATTGAATGGAATATCAATTTCAGTTATAAGTATATTACACTTTATACAATATTAGACACAGCTTCTTTTGCTGACAGAATAACGTCATTGACACCGACGCCTTGGTATGAAGAACCACACAACACTAGGGGCAGTTCATGTGCATCAATATACTTGTGGATACGATCTATGCGATGCGTGTGACCCACAATATATTGCGGGATACAATCTTTCAAAACGGCTGCACTGTACGCTTTGGGAATCTCCTTAATCTTGAGGATCTTCCTCGTATTCTCAACCGCTACTGTGACCAGTTGCTCGTTCGATGGATTTGTACCGAAGTGTTTCTCAAACCATGCTCCTCCCATCATTACTGTCAGTACCTGAATTTCGTTAAAATTATACTCAATTGTACACACCGTGAAAACATTGTTAGTAACAAAACATTTTTATTTAAAGACGCTTTGAAAACCGTTTCCAAATTTTTTATATAGATTAGCTAATCTGTGATGAATTGCATAAAACTTATGAAAATTATTTAATAAATTATACACTGCAAAATTAAGTAACAATAGCATAGAAAATGTTATACATACTGTTGAATCGCGTTGCGGGAAGATACAAGAATCAAAAATAACTCCCAAAATTGGTAGCTCTTCTTTAGGTGGTACAAGGAATCCAAATGCCTGGTGAGTCAGAACATTTTTAGGGAACTGAAGATTAACAACCGCCACAGTTACTGTTGGTATTGCCTCTAACTCCCCAGCCAATTCTGGATGCTGATCTTTTAACAAATATGCCAAATGCTTTGCAGGCAAACTTGAAATAACCCGAGAGCATTTTCTGGTCTGGCCATTGACAAGTATTTCCACATGATCCTCTTTAAAAGAAAGACGTTCGCACTTATTTCTCATCTGTATATCTACACCACGTGAGCGTAAACTATCAGCTAATGCATTTGGTAATTTTTCCAATCCATCTTTTATACCCCATACACTCCACTGATCTTTCATAGACATTTGTACGAGTTCCGACGTGTCCTCTGCTGATTTATTACGATCAACATCCGTGTTCTTAGATTTTGATTTGCTCAGTTTATCCATAATAAGACCTTTCAGTATTGACCCATATGCTTGTTCTACTTCAAATAATTTTGGCATAAACGTTTTTACACTTAGTTTGTGAGGATCCCCCGCGTAAATTCCGCACACCATAGGACTTATAATATAGTCTGCTATGTCTTTCCCCATTCGCCTTTCAACAAAACTGTATATACTTTCATCCTCTTTTTTGACCTTAGCTGCTCTTATGTCTGTCCTTAGTATGTCCAACAATGGTCGTTTAAATGGTGCATATGTTTTAAACAAATATCCTATAGAATTTGGCAGTGCATGCAACTGATTTTCTGTATATATCAGCCTCTGTCTTGCTGCTGGATGCTGCCTATTTATGGCTACGATCTCTTTCTCCAGCTTCAGATACTCTATCAAATTCAAAGCATTCCTCGCAGCTGGCCCTTGAGATCTAAGTGTCCTTGGACCATGCTCAAATATAACACCGTCTGGTAATACATGGCTACGTATCCAGCCTCCTAATCGATTAGATGCTTCCAGTACAACAATTTTACCAAGATTTGGATTTCCAAGTGCATAATGTGCAGCTGACAGGCCAGAAATGCCACCACCCAGTACTACCGTCATTTTAATTCTGTGATATAAAGAAACGAATAATTCTTACTGACGACAACAATGTTCAATTAACAAGGAAAAGGTATCCTGCAAAAAAGCCGGTAATGATTCATTGAGGTTATATCAACATTTTTCCACTGAATTAATTGTACCTAAAATACATATATATTTAAGGACATATTACGGTTTTATTTATGTAAAAAGTGGAATTGTGTTCTTGTACCATTATTTAAATGAATATACATACTACTAAGTTTAATAATTAATTTTAGAAAGTTGGCATTATCTAAACTTCATAGATATCATTTAAGAAAGTTAAAATCATACATCCACCGGCTTGCTACTTCTAGAAACTATTTCATTTTCGAAATATCCAAGTTTTTTAACTTTCAAATACAGATATATTACATACCATAGAACGTGTATGAATAGTTAGGGTCCCATGCATATTTAACAAGTCGGTTCCACCGCTAGAGGGCTTTTCTGAATATCGTGGTTACATTCTATTTCTCACATGTACTCGATAGTCATGCACTTCCTTTATATACGATTTCATAGAATCGATCAATTGTACTTGCTTCGGCAGTACATATACTAAAATTGGAACGATACAGAGAAGATTAGCATGGCCCCTGCGCAAGGATGACACGCAAAATCGTGAAGCGTTCCACATTTTTTTGTTATAATATATATTGGCGGTCAAACAGTTAAACTCATGCTGAACATCTAAGGCACAGTTTAATGTCAATCTCGTTGGTGGCAGTTAGAGGATATTACAAGTAGAGAGCGTTTATGTAGGAAGTGACGACAGTATGTGGACTGTATATCAAGTTTCGCGCTTGCATTTTATTCAGAGTATGACGAACTTCCGGTAGAATCAGTCGAACTATTGGATAAAGTGTACATACAAGTGAGTACTGTGGGTACTAGTCAATGTTTAGTAAATGTATACATTCCCGATACCCGTTAACGTAAGACACTATTCGTACCGAAACACTAAATGTCATAATTGGTATGTTATATTAATAATTTTAAACGGCATATGCTAACGGATTCTAAGCTATGTGTCCTAAAAATAAGTTTCACAAATCAAATATCGATTTAATTGAAAGCTGCATTTTTTATTTTTAGCATTAATATCATTTGTAGCATTAATTAAAATTAAATCAGTTTAATAGTTCTACTGTAGATTATATAATTTTAAATATCAATGATGAATGATTACTGTAGTATTTAAATTTATTTAAAGAATAATCATAAATGTTACATTATAGTCATGAAAATGTATAACAATAAGATACATTACATTTAAAGTAGGATGTAAATATTGCCTACCTTCATCACTAATAAGATTAAGCACTACAGCTTATAAGGATTCCCCAAACTACATCTCTTTCATTTATTATAACTGTCAATAATAACTTTTATTTTATTACCAGAGAACAATATACGCTGGCACAATGCAAGGTGGTAGTAGATTATTATCTATTCTTCTGAAGACCTCAGAAAAAGCAGCGAACATTGCTAGAGTATGCCGACAAAATGATGCTCTCTTTAAGACTCTAGTAGAGGAAAAATTAGAAGAAGAAAAGAATCCAAGGTTCTTCCAAGATTTTAAAACATTAGCAGATGTACTTATACAAGAAACAATTAGGCATGATATAGAAACTGAGGTAAGTCTGCAATATACAAAGGTATTCATCTATTATATACCCATATTGCATTATTCAGAAATTTATTTTTATCAAAATAAATAGAATGATGTGCAGAGAAAGTTAGTTTCCAGAGTTGGGGAAGATGGTGCAAGGTGAAGAAAACAATGTATTCAGTAATACTCTAGGTGAGACTGTTGCTGTTGAAGTTCTGCCCACCTGTAAGGAAACTGCTTTATTACTATCAAAAGTAATGGGAGATGATGAAACAGCAGCAAATTTACTCTCTACTGAGGTTCACAGAGATATTTCTTTATCCAATGTTCCAATCCTCTCGGAAGTGCCGGCAGATTTCTGCATTTCTACCGATGATCTCGGGATTTGGGTAGACCCAATAGGTCGGCACATAATTTTAGATACGTGTTTAAGTTGTCATGTAAATATAAACATATTGGTACTTAAGGGGAAATTATTGATCAACTTTACAGATTCCACCGCAGACTATATAAACGGAGGTGAGTCAATAGATGAAGGCACAGGGTTGCATTTAAGTGGCTTACGTTGCGTTACCGTGCTCATTGGAGTGTACTTGAAGAGCACCGGTTTACCTATTTTAGGTGTAGTTAATCAGCCTTTTTACAGGAAAGAAAATACTCAGTAAGTACGCGGAGAAAATTAATAATGTCATGTCCATTGCTACAGAGCAGTACTTCTAATTCAATTTTACTAATTTAACAGATGGAAGGGCGTTTGTTATTGGGGATATGTTGATAATGGTGTTGGTCGATGTTCGATAAATAATGCGGCTAATTCAACCAACATAATTGTACTTAGCCGAGCCGAAGACGCAAAAGTGAAGTCGAAACTCTTGACTGCCGGTTACACTTTGATCGAAACTGCAGGAGCCGGATACAAGATATTAAGCGTCGCTGTTGGTTACGCTGATGCTTATATTTTGTCGAAAGGTTCTACATATACGTGGGATACGTGCGCACCGCAAGCCCTTTTACGATCTTTAGGTGGGGGTGTAGTAGAATTTCAAAAGTTTGTTGCGAACCCTGGCTCGAATGACTTAAACTTAAAGTACTTACGTGAAGCCAACAATTTTTCAAACAGTTCCGGTTTAATAGCATACCGGGACCCTCAGATTTTGGAAAGTCTGAAGAGCATTTTGTGCGAGTAATTAGCGCAAAGATTTAAACGTAAAAATCCAAAGATCTCGTATAATAATTCCATTTTTAATTTACTTAATGTTTGTGTAGATCAGTTAGTATTTTACTTAAATATAGGCTACTCGCGATCAGACTTACTACTCAGGACGAGCATTTTGTTTGAAGATAGTACGCAGTTCCAATTTATTCCCTCGGTGTAGATACATCATCTTTATCAATACTTTACTCCTGAGTACCGTCATAGTCAATAATTGTGTGTTTTTCAAAATACGTGTATGAAATTCTGTGTTATATACCTGTATGTGCCATATCTTAAATCACCTCGTAAAAAACAGGGCGGTGAAGCGCTGGGCGCTTTTTAGCTGTGTTTACAAAATAGCTAAATAAAAAGGTTTCTTGTTATTTATTTTTTAAGATACATCACAATAAATATACATGGAATGTCGTTGGCAGTTGTTACTTAACCGTCTTTTTAAAAATGTATTTTTCATGGATGTACATTTGTGCAGTTTCATAAATAATTTTTGTGGTAATTATTTTATTCCGATACAATTTTTTGATTACTCTTATTCTTAGGTGGAAGTAAATACGTCATAGAATTTTGTTCAACGTAATGCAAAAATATACGAATAATAATAACCTACTTCCGAAGTGTCTTATAACTGTTTTATAATTAATGCGGACTCATTTATCTAAAATGTCCTGTTTTATCAGTTCTGTCTCATTATTTTCTGTCCTGCAGAATATCGATCTATTCACAACTTATTTAAAAACAGGTAGTGTTTACAAAATAATGTTCTATATAGTATCTTAATCGCATACGGCAGTTAAAAATGGCAATATTACAGACGTGTAGAAAGAAAGACTTGAATAATAGATCGAATATAAGTCTTTTCACACAGAATGATGACGATTAGAATGAATAAATTAGACACTGGCACGTGCCAAATGTCCAGGGGTAGTGTGAGCGGTCGTTGGCGGAGTAGTCGTCGTCGTTGGCCTCGGCATGGGGAAACCTTTTGCGTGAGTACCTCGTCCACCAGAATCGCTTTTGCCCCACGGCCATTTCAGTGTCCGTATTAAAGTATTCCTAAAATCCTCAGAAAAGAGGCAGTAAATGTAAAACGTGATTGAATAATTAATCACCTCCAGCAGATTAGCTAACGCACGGAAGACCTGCAACAATAAAAATGGCAATTTCGTTGTAATTTTATCTAATTTTATTTGGTATTTCCAATCGATTATCATCTTTGATGAAGTATTTACCTGATAAGGATAATGATTTAAATTGCTCTCGCTGAGTGTGACGTTCAGAATGACCATCGGACTGACGCAAACCAAGAAAAGAATACTGGTGCTCCCAAGAAGAAGAACCAGCCGTCGTTCCTCGGCGAAAGTTCGAGAATCTTCATCCTTGCTGACGGTCCTCGTCAATGTCATCCGTCGACGACGTTCGCAGGACCTCCTGTACACTATCATAATTCTTAAATTGAATGCAGCAAGTAAAATTGTCGGCGCCACTTTGAAGACCACTTCTAGAATCACTTTGTACACCTGAAAGAAAAGAACAGCTTTTTGCCATTCACCGTTTCACCAGGGTCAAGACGTACCACACTCATTCCTGGTCGGACGGTTTTTCAGCGAAAGAATTATGGTCCTCATAAATGTTAAGTGTGTACCTGATAGAATAGGGAATTAAGAAAGGACTGGTTATCCCTCTTTTGGTAGATGAGGGGGCCGTTGGACGTAAGGAGGCAGCTCGTAATTTCACCGCGGAATACACTCGGCAGGTAGACCAAGAAGGTGGCTAAGGGGATGAGGGCGACCGTCAGTTGAGGAGGCCCACACAATGGTCTTGTATATTGCCCTGGATGGCAGACACTGACGTAACGTTCCAGAGTCAACGCCAACAGCATCATCACTCCAACTCCTGTGAACCCAATTCCCCAAACACTCTTAATAATGACCACATCCTTAAAAGAAACGAGATTATTAAATAGGCAAAACCGTATTGATCCCTTTTGAAAATTTTTTCGCCGTTTCTCACTTTTCAAGATGAGCAGAATATTTTAAGAGAACCTTATTTTCACATCGGTCCCGAAGGATAAGGGATAATCCGGAAGGTTTTTCAGAGGTCCACGCTATCCCACCCTTGAACTATACCACGAGAAATTGGAGAACACGTCCAACTGGTAAACACACGTCCTAATGCTACGTCAACGGGATCCTCAGACAGAACCCCCGGGGTTCTCGTAGTGGCTATTACTCTTATCAAAAAGTGATGTTGTCGTCGCAAAATATCTCGACCTACGATAAGTAGTTCCTCGAAATTCTCGATATACATCATTTTCCGATCTAAAATCTGCCAATAAATCGTTCAATGCATTTGTGGTAACGTTGATATTTGCTTATCATTGCTCCGCAATTTACATGAAGTGGTAATTATTAATGAAGGATTAATTATCCAAAGATGAACAGTGCGTTAGGAAAGGCAATACCCAGACATCCGTTGCCCAGAAAAAGTTCTAGGTGAGCGTGGTAGAAGGCCTGCGGCCAGTTATTCCATCTTCCCGCCTCTTTGTGAATAAGGACCCTCATAGCGAAAGGGATGCAGAAGACAATCGCCAAAAGGGCTGCTGCGGAATATCCTGCAAAAAGGAGAAAAACAGATATGACACAAGAGAAACAACAAATTTTTACAGAAACTTAAGAAATCCTGAGAATTCCGTCGATATATCTCAATACAAATAATATTTGAAAGGACGTTAGTATTTACGTTGCATCAACCAGTGTATTTGTGATTTTTCAGGAAGTTTCAGCAAGTCGAGTGTAACGAGGCTTCGAGGAATATTTCTACGGGAACCTACTACTCACTCCGATAGAAAGTAGTAATTACCGCGCGTTTGATGCACGCGTCCCACTATAATCATGAAACTTTGAGAACGTATTCTACATTCAATTGAATAGCCCTTCATTGATTGTAAACGAAACTGTTCAAAGTTTTCTATTTTTCCAGCAGAAATTCAAGCGGAGGTTCGCATGCGATAGGCTTAACGTTCTTTTACAATAGTTCTTTTAGAATATCGGGGGTAGAATTGTTAACTGTACACTTTGATCAGTTTTGAGGAAAATGAGGAAAACATCTACACTAATTGTACGCATGTTTAGTTAGGATTGCGTCGGGTTGATAGGATCGGCCGGGTATAGTTTTCAGACGAGTTGGTCGCCGCAGAGCTTAGAATTTCGCCTATTGTCTCGCGGAGAATGTCTCTTTAGCCGGCTCTTCTCTTTCGTCTATTGTACGACGTGGCGCGTGAGTGAAGTTAGAAACTGTGGCAATCATCCTCTTAAAAACGATACGTGGACGCAAACTCGGCTATTGTCGCTCCAACTCGATATTTCGTACTTATACTACTGTGGCGATTCACCGACCAAAACTGGCTGAGTGCCGGCAAGTTTGTTCCTGCCGTCCAATCGTCTAATTCACTTTTACCGTAATGTCATTCTCGGGAAGGACACCGTCGCGGCATTTTCCGAGAACGTGCTACAAGATCGGCCCTGTCTCCGAGACGTCAACTATTTGCCAATCAGAGGACTTTCTTCCCGAAGATAATCTTCCATGGAAGTCACGTTCTCGTTCCGTGTTTGTACAGTGAAAACTCCGGGCGCGGAGGGTAAAGCTGCCCCGTGTGGACAGAATGTGCTGTATGGCTTTTCGCAGTTCCCGCATCGAATACGGAATACCCGAAACGTATTGTGGTTACGTGTCACGCCATGCAGACACCGTTATGCCCGCTAGACGGTGCGTAACAGTTACGTACCCGCCCCCATCCCCGAAATCCCACGCACAGTCTCTTCTATGTATTCGCCGCATGACAAATTGTCAAAACGAGGGAACCTGCCCCCTACCTAAAACCCATCGGACCCTTCAACCAAATTTACGGTCCACGAGACCGAGAGACGAATAGACGCGCAGGAAGCATAGGAAAACGAGATAGAGCAAACCGGCAGTGGGAGGACGTTACAAGGGTCACCAACAACTTTCGAAAGCCTTAAAGCTGAAAGATCATTCTTTACTGCCTCCTCAACAAAAGAGTCCCCGAGTTAAACTTGTTTCGTCTAGCAAATTATTAGATGCCATAAAAATGTCAGCACAACGTAAAATTGCACGACGATACTCGGATACATAATCCGTCCCAGCATCGTAATATTGTTGCAGCGAGAAATGCAAATTACCGGGCAAGGAAAATTATTTTCAAAGATTCTCTTCATTTCCAGAAAAATCTATGACGTGTTTAGTTTACGGGGCGATTTACTTTCAAAACTCGTAAACAATTGTGAAAACATATCGTCACGAGTTTCAGCAATATACTCTTTATACGTTTGTAGAGGATTAAAAAAATCTTACGGATTTTTACAAAGAACGTCAGAAGGTTCGATCATTTATTTGCCCATAAATCATTTTTCGTTCTCGCAGTATCGAGAAATTTCTCCAAAATTCTGCGGGCACTGAAAATGTTATTTGTATCGTACTGGGAATCTTCGCCGTGTTTTGTTTTTGATCTCTCGCGACAAAAATATTGACTTGGCGATTTCGAGCGTGCAGCACGAATTTGGTGTTATTTCGTTTCCGTCAGTCCGAGTGTCTACCTGTCTGTCCGGCAAGTCTTCTTCCCTGAAGAACATTCAAACGTGTCAGGCAAATTCGATGAGACTTGGTACGTAAATTGTGTTCACATATCACCCTACGTTGTCCTGTTTTCGTGTATTGCACGTTCACTTGTTTTCTCCTACAGACCTTCTTACGCAAGTAAAGTCGAAAAATGTGTGATTTTTACACGATTACTTAAATTCTTTTTATCTTTCGGACAGTCCTGTCGAGTGCAGATTAGAAATATCATTTTAAGTCGCGCTAAATACTCATTTTTTTGGTCTCTAGGACATTTGTAACTAATCCTCTTGACGTCGAAATGTGACATTAATCGCTTTCATTGGAAGCAATCATTTATACGTTTACCTGATTGATAACACCCAGCGATCATTCATTGATTTCCTTCCGAAGGCTGGGATTGCCTACCATATTTTTGAAATCGACAGTCACTCCTTTCTTCGGAATTTCCCCCCTTTTTTATCGACTTGGGTGCGCGAAGGGACTGTACGTCAAACAAAAAAAAATCAGGACCTATCAGCGCGCGTGACCGAAACGTCTTGAAAGCTATTTTTCCTGGAGACCCAATCTGTTGGTGGGATCCCCGTTGGCCATTTCCCAAACGGCGACGGTCGCAGTTGAAAAAAAATAAAACGCTTTTATTTCGAGCATTTTAGGCAATGGAACATCCCCCGGGGGAATAACCCCGTCGCTGGGAATTGTGACTTGTGTTAGTCCGAGACGCAACGGGATAAAATTTTTAGAATTTTGCCCCGGCAAATACAGTAGCGCGACGAGGCAAGGACGGAAGATTTATTTATGATAATTTGGCGCACGCGTTGCATCCCGCAGGCAGGAAAAAGCAGATCGAATTTTCCTTGAATTGCAGGTCAAGTTTTGAGGCAGGCAATGCATTCCGCTCTAAGACTTAGATGCAGGGCATGACTTTTCCCGCGGTCCTTTCAATATGCATTTATGCATAGCTTGGGAGGGGCGGGGGGCTTCCTATATCGAACGGCACTCCGGAAAGTGAGCAAGTCTCATGTTCCTCGACGATCGACACCATTTTCCCCCTTCCCGCAGCATCGCGTTTTGTGCCAAACTTTGCGCTAAAACGTTGTCGCCAATCGGAATCGTGGAGCACGACGAAAACCCGTTGCGAGGCCTTCGCAGGACAGAAAAGAGTTATATCCGCGAACTCTCGGATAGGAGAGATTTTGTAATTTATATGCGGTCGAGACACCTTCATCTCTGAGTGTGGGAAGAAACCGTTGACACTTATGACATCTGACCAACGTTGAATAATGTACGCGATAAGATCGATCCAGTCCCACGAGACGTTTCTTACTTTCGTTTTTCCCCGTGGAATTTCCACCCTTTCTATCTGGCCGATAATTCGCGGTTTCTCGCAAACACCAGTCTCTCTGTCTTCATGGAAACTTCTTAATCAGAAAACTCTTAACTCTTGGCTAAGCGGCTTGTAAAAAAAGGTAACCGCGGGTTCCCCTCAAAGACTTCTACTTAATTCTACTAACACGACTCGTATTTTCCTCAAGATTACCTTTCCACTCATGCTCCTCATGGAATGAGCTTTGTGTTCGCGGAGAGAATTTTAAACCGCCTCCATGTGTATATTTTACAGGCAGCTTCTTCGCTTAACAAACGAATACTCTATTGATTTCCAAGCAAATCGTCCGACCATCTTCTTCCCGCGGGTAGCAGTTTGTCATTTGGAACCCGCCGAGGTTTAGAAAACTGATAATCAGATAAGAGGGGCTGTGGCACGTTGATTCTTCTTTATTACGTGAAACGAAGTTATTACTCGAAACGAAACCACCGAGCACGGTATAAGACCCGGATCCTTAGTGCTAAAGTTTATAAAGATAATTCGAGGCTGTAAAAAGTAAGGAAAACGATGTCCCATAACGGCGGGACGGAGTTCCGGGTCCTTTCTATTCAACGGTGGGGACATTAAATTTTGATAGGGCCAACGAGAATTTAATGTTGATTTCGCCATCCTCCGGACTTCCAGGAAGCCACCGCCCCTGCATCTCGTTCAAGTAGCTCCCTGACGCGTGTTTATCAGGTCGATGTAGACCCCGGCTCCTAGTTTCTACCAGTAATAAGGTCTAGGGCCGTACTCCAAGTCAGAGATTGTTAGGGCGACACTTTCCCTTCGACCCTAACGTTCAACCGTACCCAAATCAGCCTTCCCATCTCCCAGAAATTTATGAATAACTCGTAAACGGCGGCTCAATTTTCTTCATTTCTTCGTTAAAAACAGCAACGATATTTTCACTAATTCCTCGGCATTTGCTTGAAGGGATTCTTTAAGCAGTGATCGCGATTAAATGTTGACTAACTTTTAAAGCCACGATTACATTCCACGGGATTAGCAAAGTGCTGATCCAAAAGGTTCATTATACCTGTCCGTGCATGCGTGAAATTTCTTGTGCGACTCGCCATTGTGCCCTGAATTGCTTTCGTTCCAGACTGTTTTGCCGGGAGGAATTAAAGCCGGCTGACAATGTTGGGCCGAGTTTTTGCCGAGGGATCGGTCGAAATTACGATGCGTGCAGACGGTCCGCCTTGTCTTAAACATATCCAGGGGGTGTTTCTTTAAAAGTGCTGCCGGAAATTTGCATAAGGCGATGACGGCGCGCTTCACTGAGGGCTAAGCAGATTCAGTGGCCCCGATCTTAAAGTACCTTCTCGAAGCTTCGCATTACAAGAAGGTACAAATGAACATTCTGCGCTTGTCACAGCCGGAGGAGAATTATATCTACGGCTAAACAACTACCTTCCAGCCGCGATGCCTTCTTAAGCTAATAACACGTAAATATTTATCGTCCCCCATATTTCCAACGAACGTTATTGTTTCCCCGCACAGTTTGGCACGTACGTCGGCCAAGTGTTTTGCCAAAGCAATAAGATATTTTGCCCAGTCCATTCAATCTACACACGCTGCACAACTGTTTCTTATCGCTCTCGTGCCATTTTTCATTTTCCCATAAGAATCTCCGCGTCTAAGAGGAAAGCGTAATACGTAAATGTTGGAAATTATTCAACTATATCGTTCGATGTTTCGCGCACCGGTGTGCTTTTTGTTTTATTTCCCGCGTAGGGTAAAACGGGGATCGTGTTGAGTGCAATGGAGCTCGTTAGAGCACCGTCGAGGATTACCGTGGAAAAAAGGATACTCGTGTACGTCGGCGAACGAGCGGCACGCGGAAGAAAGATTCGGTGGTTCTTGCGGGGCCTTCGGAGTCTTCTTCCGTTTCCGGGCGGACAAGGTCGATGCATTAAGGGGAAATTACTCGGCAATTCGATTCCGGCGTTTTCGCCGACCCCGCAGACTCCGTCGGTGTAGCATCTGCCGAATTTTCCGAGCCTTCTGCCCGACATTCCGGGAATTCTCGATCCTGGCGATCGCGAAACGAAGCCGCCTAAGGGCAATTCCCACATAAAATACGTACGGAATGATAACTCGCCGGCATGTACTTCATCAAAAGCACCTGCCACTGCATTTCTCATACGTATGTATATCGCGAGACGACAGGGAATGACGGGAAACGTGATCTGCGAGGAGAATATGTCTCGTCGCCTTTCGCCGGCGCTAATAAAATATGCATGGATATATCAGAAATACTGATCGAAGTACAAGGCAGACGTTCTAAAGCCCCGGGCAAAACAATAAAGTTAGAAGATGATGAAAAATATCGATTAATTAACGTCGATACGACCTCTTTAAACGTGTCTTACTGCACGGTCGAGCGGATAGCTAGCTTCTCCGTCCAATTAAAAGATTTCAATTAAAAAGACTGGCCCCCCGTGAGAAACATACTGGCGCACACCTCAACTCGTCGCGGATCGGCGGTCATGCGAACTTTCCACATCTATATACTCAGATCAACGGCGACTGATCCCGGCAGCTTCCTGCTCCCACGGAAACTTCCTGGAACCGATTAATACGGCTGTCGTATATTACAGATCGAGGGCCAGTGTAGGACCAATATTATTCCGCTAAGAACCCCATCAAAATACGCCTCCACCTTGACATGCAAAATTTAGCCATGAATTTCCTATGGTTCCTTCGAATTTACGATAAAAAAGGGGTGGGAGTTCAGCGAGCGAATAATGTGATATCAGCTATTTTTGAATGGATCGGTACTGGTGCAGTTTCAAGTCCTTCTCACCGTACGCACACGTACAGATAAATATATGTCTTGCACTTTAATCGCTTGGAGCAAGTTTCCGTGGGAGCTAGAAGCTGCCGGGATCAGTTGCCGTTGATCTGAGTATATAGATGTAGAAACTTTGCACCTCCTATCCATGATGAGCCGAGGAGTCTGCCAATATACCGAGCACGTGTGTGAGTCCTTTTAATTGGTATCGATAGAGAGCGAAAGGAAATACGTGTCCGTATAGGGAATTGCCTTCTACGATTATTTGGAAAGACAGAATTCCGTATCCTTCTATTTATCGTCTACTCGCTTTTCGTGGTTTTTAATTTTATTCCTCGCAGGAGGAGGAATATCGTGTACCGAGTGTCTTTTTTCGCTTGCTCCGGGATACGAGTCGCAGGGTGTTGACTTTACTTCCTCGTAAAGCAGGTTTATATTCATCACCGTCCTACACACGGGAACATGAAGGTGACAAGAACAGGCGCGAAACGGTGTTTGAAAAACACCGTTTAGATGTGTCCTTTTCGGTATAAAAGGAAGGGACGGTACAAAAAAATCGATTGGGACCTTATCCTCAGTCTTTTTCTTGACTCGTCGTCGTTGAAATGAAAGCCTGAGTCGTTCCTGAAAATGAGAGAAAGAGATAGGACGAAATTGCCACTGGAAAAGTATTCTTCTACCTTCCTTTCGCAGCTTAGAAGACCGTGTGGAATGTATCTTATACCATTTTTGAGTTACAACCCTTAGAGAGTGACAATGCTTGTTGATATTCGACCCTTAGCGCCCTCCCCTCGAGCGACTGACACAGAAAACCACTTGTGCATCGGTTTCGAAGCTATCGATGAGGGGAGAAGTCCCTAGAATATCTACCAGCATTGTTACAATATTCATACTTTTCAACAAACTGTTACTCTTACAGGCTCATAGAGACAGTCTATTTCAATAACGCAGATTTACACTAGGAACATGCTTTTTACACCATTAGCCGAGAATCACCATAATTTTCTTATGAATTATATCCGCTCGAAAAAGTCACAGCTGCGGGAATAAATATTTTTGCTTGACGAGATTGTCTCGGGAATCTCAATTCCGAGCTTTTTTCACGGTCCCGCTGGGTTTTCCAGAGAGGAGGGAAAATGCGGTCCGCGTATGAAAATTACAGCGTATCTGTATCACGGCGGTCCGTGCCCTCGCGCATTTTTCTCGCGACGAACGGCATTTTCCTACCTGAAGAGTAAACAGAATGTAAAAGACCGAGCTGCGTTTCCCCGACGAAACAACCCCTTTCCCCCTTCTGGCATTCCCTCCCCTCGCCGAACGAAACCTTTCCCGTCGGAAGGAGACTATTTCGCTACACAATTACTTACTCCATACATCAAGCGTTACTTTCATCTGTCATCGGGTTCCTCCCCACGTGGATCAGACAGTTTTGATGAAATTCGACTCACCCTACGAAATTTATTCGCTAAGTGGATCAGAACGTGTTATTCCGACGTATCAATAACGTAGATACAGATACCAGCCCTGTCACCTCTACGAACATCCTTCCAGACGCGAAAAATTGAAAAATTATCGCCACGTCATTCTCGTTTGGGGATAAGTCAGTGGAGGATGTCGGTCATAAGTCAGACAATGCATAAATTCAATTTGCATCGTATTAAACTTTTGATTTCTAAAATTACAATAAAGTTTCTGCTTCCATAATACAAATTTATGAAATGTTCAGTGTTGTAAATATCTTTCTCATAGCACCGAATACAAGCAATTAATCGTATTTTTAATATGTTGTTTAATTTTCTTTAATCTTGTGAGACCTGTTTCGCGATTGATTTAATGGTCCATAAGAACAGTTTACCTCACAAAAAGTATATTTTGCAAAGGGCCGACGATGAAAGCTCGCGAAGCAGACGTTCCCGCTCGCTCAGGGAGTAGGAAATAGTGTGAGTTGGAAACCGTGTGGTCAACAGGTTGACAATGTCAGCAGCATCCGCCATGCGTGCAGAACTTTCGTCATTATCAGCTTTGTAGCACTTCTCGTCGCGCACTACCATTAAACGGATCCGATAGTTTCTTGATTAACTCTGATAACAGTTCATAACACGTTCTCACCCGACACGGTGACTGCATGTGCAAAATTTTGATAAAACCATCATCAACCCAAATATTCCTATTTTACCCAATGCATAAGATTTCTGTACTTGCAAATTTATGTTATTGACAATGGACTTTTTGAAAAACAAATGGGAGTTATTAGTAGAACGTATAGAAGGAAGGAAGAAATTGCTCAAGGAGAATTCTTGGATACACAAGCCGGGCAAAAGGCGAATAATTTAATGGAATAACAGTTGCATCATTTAACTTTTGTGTACTTGATTTATCTGGCTGCGGATAGAAAGCCGCAGTAGCCGCGTTTTTACTGCAATCATTAGCAAGTCAACAAGTTTTCCTGACGTATAACAACTACGGGAATAGTGTATCTTGCCTTCGAATTTCATCTTCTAGTCAAAGTACAAAGTACAAAGCTTACAGCACGGGATATAACAGTAGTGTAATAATTATCCAAAGTTTTCAAATTAAACGAATATTTCTTAGAAGCTGAGGAACGTGGTTGACACATTAGCAAGCGATAGAGCAATACTGGTTGCTTATAAGCCTCGATGTTGATATTGTGTACATTATAGTATTTAAGTACTCTGATGTACACTCCGATAACACGCGTACATAAGCCTGGTAAACTCACCTGCTCCACGCTTGAGTGGATAAGTATACAGACTACAACTACCTAGCAATTTTCTTCCATTATTATCCTTATAAAAAATGCTAGCACTGACTCGTTCTAACGTACAATTAAATAAATATTGCAATATATTACAATACATTACAATATTCTTAGATAACCAGGATATTTTCCGCGAGGGTTCAAGGAAAACGAGGACACGGACAAATTTTCCGAAATTGGACTTGGGAAGTTCTTCGTCCGTAATATTTTATAGGTTTCGCGATCGATTTGGTAAATTTTGCGATGATGAAAGAGAAATGTTCGGGGGGCTTTCTTGAAAATCAATATAACGGATTGTAATAAACGTGCGAACTTTGGTACCTAACGTCTGAGGACTTCTTGGGCTATCGAGGATACGAGGGACATCGCTCACACACACACACACACACACACACGATTTAACATTCCTGCGTGCATCTGAACATACAACCACAAAAGAATATTTTATAAAGGCCCTATTTTCGGAATCTTTAGGTCATAAAACCGGGAATGTCGGTGGAATTTCGGCATCGAATTTTCGGGATGATAAACTTTCCATGAGCCGGAACGTATTTTCTTATCCCTCCTCGAAAGCGCACAAAATGATTAATATCCAGGGATACTAAGAATTTCATGACCTATCTCGTTTGACTGTCTATTGAAAGAATCATTAATATCATTTAGCGCAAACTCGAGAAGGACGTAATGGAGTGTAGAAATTATTGTCCGTCATTCCGAAGGTAAATGTAATAAAACGAATGTTGGGTCATTCATATTTACTCGTGACGAGAAGAAGTTCGTCGACCCCGGAAGATTTCTTCGAGACGACGGGATTTAAGGTTCCCTAAATCCTCGATTTGAGTCAAGGAACTTCCGTTTTGCTTTGTAAGTACATCGTTCTTCAACAACATTAAACTTTAATTACCGAAGAGTGATGCGCCGGGCCAATCGGAAGACAGACGTTCCGGAAGCAGGCTTTAATCTTCCCACGAAAATGTTACAGCCAGGCGAGGGACGCTGGCTAAATATGTATGTATGCCCGGGGAAATTCATTTTAATGACGAAAGGGTGAGAGAAGTCGTGACATCGATCGCGCTCGGCTTCTTATCGTTTCCGGGCACGTTTTGAATTGCATTTCTTTACGCAGAAATTCGTCTAGCCCGATACCCCTCGATGCGCAATATTTCCACGCTCAAAGACACGTTCCCCGGCTTCGCCTTCCCACCTCCTTGTCCCCCCTCCCCATCCCCGGCATATATGACGTGCATATCGATGGACTTTGCCCGCCGAAAGGTCGAGCTTTATTCCCGTATTTACTTATCCACCTACGACGAGGGATTTTCTCCGGTTACATTAGCCATTAGAAATTCGAATGAGACGGGACAATTGCGGAATTGAGGCTTCTGTCCAGCCGAGAAACGAAGGAGAAAGATATTTCAATCGTCCGCGAGGAACTTCCGGCGAGCGGGAAATGGCTCGAGAACTTTTACAATTGAACACAGCCCCCCCCCCTCCCGCCCCTCAAAATAAAAATATCTCGGTAAAAGGATTATTCAAAAACCTACGAATTCCCTCGCTCGTCAAAATCTCTAGAAGCGATTTCCGCTTTCCTCGTTCCAAACTTATTACGAGTTAAGTTTCCCGAGGTGGAATTGAAACGTTTCAGGAGACGCTGAGATATATTGTCATCCGGTAAACAAATGAAATGGCCGTCGTGTTTCTTTGTGAAATCACAACATCATTAAACCAATTAGCTTTGGCTTTGGTTTAAGATCTGCCGCGTGGCTTCGTTTCCTAATCTTAGTGGCCTAGCAAAACAAATAGAACTATTAAGCAGAGTAGCACGTGTTAGACGTCAGTAGAATGGAGGCATTCGGTGTAGACGAAATTGAAGAAAACCAGGGTAGCTTACCTCTCATGTAAATATAAGCAGTGCCGCGCATGTTTCGTCTGGTAAGAACGACGAGGTTGAGAATGTTGCCGATAATTCCCAGGCAGCAGATAGCGGGGAGGATTATGCCGTAACTGATCCTCCGCAGGGTCGGGGTTCGCGGGTCTTCCAGCAGGTCCATGTCCTCCGCTGATCGGCAAATTCGAATTTCACTGACATTCAGCGCGTCCATCATTTTACCTATATCATGGCACTTCACGGTACACAAGAGATCCGTCCGTTCCCCCGTAAACATAAGTTCTGGCCAAACAGCTTCCACGATCAACCACGACACGTTTTTAATAAATTATAAATGCCGTCCCTACATTCTTCGCACTCGTGCTAATCTTATTTGCCGATTACTCGCTGAATTGAGTTTCAGCTATTCTACGACAATGTTTTTGTTTTACTAACAGCATCAGTCTCGCATTGTGCGAAAGATGTTTAAGAGGGGTCGAGTTTAATCAAAATGCTCGGTAATCCCTGATGAACCAACATAGTTTTTCAGTTGGTCAACGACGAGACCGACGTGAGAAACGGTTGTTTATTTTACCGAAGAATCGAAACGTATTCGTCCTGATAATTTGTAAGCCGCCATGTTCAACCCAATAATCTTCCTTGGAAAGAGCTGAAAAAAATCATGATTAGCGTGAATCAAAATAATCGTTCATTAAAATCCTCTTAAAATGTGTAATATCGTTCAAACATTTCGATATTTATGGCGAAAGATTTTCTACACGTTCAACTTTCTTGGCCATGAAAGAAATTTACGTAAATTTGTAACTTATTAGAATGTTCCGAATAAGGGATCTGATTGTATTCAGACTCGAGCGGAATAATTTATCAGTAATCTTCCCCCGTGAAACAGATTCCATTACAGTGAATTATGCAGGCCGGGAGGATGTAGGTAACGAAATAAATAACAAAGGATACAAAAAAGTAAATCTCAATCGTAGTGATAATTAGAGAATGGAATTTGGTGACTTAAAATTCGACTGATAATACGGTTTTATTTATTCGATAGAATCCAGCAAAGTCGATTGGATTTTTTCCGCGGTCACGTGCAAGTGTGAATTTCCTGCTAAGGCGCAGACAGTTTTCCCCACGGGAAGGAAGCCGGGCAATCGAGTCCAGAATTCTTCGAACCATTAGAAAGAAGCAAGGATTCGCAGGCGAAGCCTCGGATTAAGGGAGGAAATCACGGCTCTAAGAAACGTGGATTTAGATTCATAGCGGAGCTCCTTCCCTCACTTCCGGTAGACGATGCTGTGATATTCTGAACTCCGAGGAAAAAGAAGTCGTATTCTTCTCCACTCTTTGCCCACTTCCCCTTGCATTTTTCTCCTCATTGCCGTCGACGACGATCTGCATTCGCCACACTTTGCTTGCTTTTCAATGCGCAAATCCAGACACAGGCTACAATATTTGAGCTGCATAATTGTCACTTTTCCTTTGAAGAATGAATAAAAAGTTCTACCAAGAATCAACATTATTTTGGATTCGTTCATTTTGAACTATCACAGGATAGGTCTAATATATTTCGTTTTATCTCGCCTGTTTTTGCTTCAATTGAATTGCGGTAATTAGCAGTCCAAGGTATTAATTTCAATCGATTAGCGCGCAATGACGGGAGGTACGGCAGAATTGACACGTGGCGCACAAGTTCCGCAGGAAAGTTTGCAGTTTCTTTGGCCACATACGCGGCCCGTCTGTCAGATTGCCGTGACAAACTCACGCAAGTTTTCCACTAGGACCGCTCCTGTTACCGTCAGCTGCGACTTAATACCGTGCGAACCGGAAACTCATGCTCTATGTATTATGCATTCGCATCTTGCAAAGATCTAAGCCGTATATCCTCCGCATAATTGCGAGCCCCTCAGAAAAGCGAAAACTTAGCCCGACAATTAACATCGCATGAATTCATCGAAGCTTTCTTCGCTTCATTAAGCTTTTCGCATCAAGAATCCACCAAATGCGATCGGCATTAAAGCATTAGGAGTATTAAAATTCTGTACGAAAGCTCATGCTCGGGAATACAGAGGGCCAACTTTCCCCATCGTCACTGCTAAGCGTTTATTATAGGAGGAATATGTTGAACGAATGTGGTTTCGACGGTAATCATTTTTTACGAAGGGCTGTTATCCGACGTCCCAGCATCTTCGTCCTAACGGCGCTGAGTTGGAAAGAATGGAGCGAATGCCATTTATTATTCGCACGTGGCTGTGGACGTTTTCACAGCCCTCTCGGAAGATGCACAGGCCGAGATTTCGTAAACGTTTTACGAGACCGTACTGCCGTTCTCCGAGGGGGCAGGGGGGAATCCTTGACTATCGGCAACGTTAGCCGGCAGGGACGATTACCCCCGAGGCTATCATGATTATTGGCCCCTACGATCAAGACCCCGCAGTTTTACGGTCCAACTGCGCCTTCCACGTCCCCGCAACTTCCCTGCGTTCTTTGAATTCCCCTAACCGCCGAGAAGTCGCGGTTTTTCTCGTAAACAGGATCAACCGTCCACACTAACTCACGTATTCTCCCGCTGGTCGACATGTCAGTGGTTCACGGCACGTCCGAGTGAGGTGATAACTCGCGGGGAAAACTAGCGGGAAAGTTTAGCAATCCGAGAAAATAAGCATAAAGCCAACAGGGAAGAACTCGACAGGTTCTGCGATTTTTGCACAAGTCTCAAATGGAGGAAAAACGAAGGAAAAGATAATACAGGAATAAATGTAGAAAGTTCTGTTGATTAACCGGTAATAGTTCGACGGTAAAATCTCATTGATTGCCATTCATTTGTACATCGTTCAACATATCTTGTTGTACATTGGTTTGTCAACGGAGCAAGTGATAAAATATTTCACGGTTGTTTGGCAAACGAGCTTTGAAATATAACGTTAAATCTCGTGGCCCTGGGGTGGGGGGTAATGTTCAATTAAAAAGTAGAGGGGGGTGAGAAGGAAATAAATGGACTTAGGGGCAGAGCTCCCGAGGGATTCGCGCTTGACGGATGGCGTTCAACAGACTCCTTTTTGAAGTTCCCCGACTAAACTACTTTGGGGATCGTCGAGTCGGCACGAAGACGCGCCTGATCGTACAAATGTTTTACGTTCGAAGGCGAAAACGTGGCGATAGTAGCCCCCGGGCCGGAAAGTTGAGGCCGACGCGAATTTATCGGATCCTCTGGACCCTAACATTCTCATTGGCCCGAGGGCTGTTCGCAGATCGACCGTACGCGATTTTCCGATGACAATACCCCGCACGATAAGCCACGATAATATTGTAAATTCCAACTGACGTTCTCTGTCCCGCGAAACCCTCCTGTTTCCCCACGCGGGCCAATATTTTTATTAACGACATCGTATTTTCCACAAGCTTTGCACGGGAAAAACCACCGCCAGATTTTTACGCAATTTGTACCAGCAAAAATTTCTGCCTGTAGCAGGGAAAGATCAAAAGAAAGTTTAAGAATGTATCGGAATACATTACTGTATTCACCGTATTTAAAATAATCTACTTTGGGAGATTAAATTATTACAGAGAGAAGTGTTAAATGGAAATGGTAGCCAATTGGAAGCGGAATTTCCTATACAATACAACCGGATGGTAGTTTTCTATATACACCCGACGAATCGTCAACGATATTCCAGTCCCCTGAAAGCGTGTTTAACGTGGATGGGAAGGACGTGACTTGAATGACCTTTCGGAATTACCCATTTAACGTGGAGTTCACTAAACGCGAAACACGTAGGTTCGGGGGAGAGTCGAGGGCCGACGGATTCATTTCTCCGAAAATTCTTGCCCGTCCCATCGCCAGAAATGGACGTTATCAATTGCATCCTAAGAACGACAAGCGTGCAATTTTCATCCCCATACGTTCCCAGGGATTACCATTTATCCCGTGAAAAATGTCGTTAACTCCCGTAACGTCTTTGCAACGTAATAAAACGTACACGAAATTGCGCCGGACGTAAACGGACAGTACTTTTTCTTAAGTAATTATGAACGTTTATATGCGCAAGAGGATATAAAAAGAGTAATTCCATTCGGGTGACAAGATCGCCAGCCAATTAGGCCGCTAAAATTGCCTCAAGTGCAGAGAAAAATTTAGACTATACAACTGTATCCAATTAGCGGGAATTTATATTCCTATCTCCAGTTCATTTGAATGAACGATAATTCCTCATTGAGATTTTCAGATGTTTGGCCTAAGCAAATCTTATCCAGGGAAAACGTGATTCGTTCGCTCGTTTTTCTCCAACAAAAATTCTTTCCATTCTTACAGCAATTTTAAGGAAAAACGCAGAACAGTGCGGCGTGCTTTATATATTCGTTATTGTTAGAATCTTGGTTCTTGGTAATCGGCAGACTTGTATAACGAATGAATCTTTGCATGGCCTTTGGCTTTCTGCCGTTCAGCGCAAAACAGAATATCCAATAAAACGGATGCTGCCTGTTGCTTCGCTCTCGACGATACGATGATCTATTCGGGTTTGACAGCTCGTTTTTCCGCGTTTTTAAATCCCCCAGAATGCCTTTTAAAATCTACCGGTCCTTAGGTTCGTCAGAATTGGCTAACGTAAATATTTACGAATCTTGTTATTCGGTTTCCAATCTCGTGGAGATTAAGAGAAATTGTACGACCGAAATTACGAGGCAGAGATGCAAATGCACGCGATGCACATTTATTACACTTCCGAATGGTGTCAATAAAGGTGCTCGAAGCAACGTTTCGGCTCCATTAGCCAGCTACATAAATTAATTCTCCGAGAAATTGCGTGATGTCCGAAAGGGGAAAACCGATGCCGATAATTAAACAAGCTTTACCTTAACTAATTGTCCCGCAATGTACACAAAATCGCAAATAATGCCCATGCGGTCAATTAAAGTAAAAAAGAAGACCATCATGTAGACACATAAATTTCTACGGCCTAATGAACCCACGCGAAATTGATATTTAATATTTTTCGAATTTCTTCAAGCCTTTTATTTTCGTTATGTCTCGTTAGGTTTTTTATTTCTCCGCGTCGCAGGGGTCTTTTATCTTTTTATTTCTCAATCTTCTAGCCCGGCTCGTTTGTCCCATCCCGTCTATCTTCCCTATTTTTCTGTCTCTCGTTTAATATTGCTACCGTGGATAACGTGACCAGCGTTATTACTCGTACTATCGCGATGCTGATATTCCGGGGAATCTAAACGTGACTCTCCGCTTTAATTTTCACACCGTGGAAGATCAGCTGATTCGTCCAACGCAGGTGCAAATAATGTAACTGCAGAAATCGCACAATAACCGTGCCTGAAGGGGACATCGAAAGGTATTGTTTTCTTACACGAAAGGAGAAGGGATAACAGCTAGCGATGGGTGACCGGAGATGACTATCCTCATTTAGTGCCAGATTCGATAATCCCTAAGAATACGTGGTCGGACGGAATTATCCTCTTATAGAGAAGAGAGGTGTAATAATACAGGAGAACGCGTGGGCGAATATATTAGGTCACGTAGTAAACAATCTCGCTGGACCATAACAGGAAATCAGTTTATGGCAATACATCGAACAGATTTTGCACAGGAATTTAGAAATCTCACGTTTTTCATTTGCTAGTTAATGAAAAATTCATCTGATGTATAACTGTTAAAACGTAAACTACCCCTCTTTGTTCCTCGGAATGTATTGCGTAGAGAATTTTTATTGCAAAAACATTGCTAGACAGTGTGCTTATCACTATTAATTCTATTCAAGGAGTCGTAGAAAATTTTTAACGTCTCCCCGTGAATGCCGTAATATCCCGCATAGCCCATCGAACGGGCAGTAATCGATTATTCCGCCGGCGGTACGCGGCGAGATTTTTAATTCAACTCCCGCGAGAAAGTCCCCGGGTATAATGATGTTTCTTGTTCTGCGTTATGAGCCTCGAGGGGGGACTGAAACCGCGCATAAAAATTAGAAAAACCGGCTGCAGTCTCTCCCGAAGGTGCGGGACTGATTAAATCATCGTCCCGTAATGCGCCGCGTGGAGCAGCTTTCAGCGATAAAAAGGAACGTTGACGAGCGGCACTCAAGCTTTATTAGCTTATCGGTCGGCGGTGTTATATCAGGAACAAGAGCTACGCGCACCACTTCCTTCCTTCCTTCCTTCCTTCCTTCCTACCCTCGTCCCCCCCTTCCTCACTTTTATTCAGCGATTTTCGCACGCGCCTTACTCCGCGTCAAACTCACCACCTTTCGCCCCCCCCCTCCGAACTGTCCGTAAATCGTACCTACCCCCTTCCCACGCCCCTTAATTGATACCGCGGAAAATCCACTTGGCGAACTTTAGACGCTGCCCGGAAAATACGGGGCGACGCGTTGCTCGTTATTGCTTAGTTTCAATATCGCTTTCGCCGGGCCAATTTGCTTCTTACTCCGAGACAGGCCGGGGAAAATTGAAAATTGAAATTCACAGAGGGTGGGGGAAGGTTTCAAAGTAAAATAATAATAAAAGCGATATGGCAGTTCGAGCTTGTGTTGTATATTTTTCATTCGTTCGGCCCATAACGTTGCATTAATTTTGTTTGTTTTTCATTTCAACGCGGCATGATTTGATTACCTTATAATATGCCCGAGTTACGCCGTTGCATCTTAATCGGCACATCAGTACGATGACTCGAGAAAGAATCCTCGGATTTATTGAACTTTGTGTTCCCGCATTAGCCAACTTTCGGGACCGGTATCACTAGGTTTTTTTTTCTTTAGACGGCGGTTCTCGGACAGGGACGGCGGCGGAATTCGGGGAAGGCTTTGCCAAGCGCGTCGCGACGCCGACTAAAGACTTCCCCGATGCGTCGCAAAGGCACATAGCCGGTGCGAGGCCGACGCATGCGTAAAAATCGACAAACGAATCGTAGAAAAGCCCGTACGCGGGCCTGGACCGTTTTCAAAATCACCGGAAGAATCTTTGGAAAATGACGTGCGCCCGGCCCGTCCATCGGCGGATGTTGATTAGCCGCGTAAACAAGGCACACGACAGTTCCATCCGGTGGCCACGTCCCACGAGTCTCGCAGCTCTGGCAATTTCACCAGCGGAGATTTATCGTCCGCATCCTCGCGAGATAATTAGCGAGCTAGCTCGGAGATGCGTTCATAAATTATGCCCACTTGCGATGGCAGTCCTCTTAGGAGCGTCCATCTAATAAGCCGCTGCAGCTGGAATTATGACGTTCATTAGGTTGATCGAAAGCTCGTTATCAACCTAACGAACGACCGAGCCAATAAGTAACCGCTCGCCCAACCCGATAACAAATACAGCAGGAATAAATCTTGTAGCATCTCCCATCCTCGTGTTTCAACCATCTTCTAATTAATATAATCTTCCGCGTTATGAAGATTCTTCAGCATTTGGATAATTCGATCGTAGACGACGGTCTTTGCGTTAACGGCAAATAAAAAGTCCATGTGGGTGTAATTTGGAATTCTTTCCACAGCGACGACATTGGGTAATCGTTTGAATGTCTCCGCCACATCCTTAAAGAAAGAAAAATCCAATTTAGCCTTATCCATTTCTTCGTTTTCTTGGGCAAACAACGATATCAAAGTTTTGTAGTTGACATCTACTAAACTTTGACCGATCACTTTTTGCCCTCAGTGCAATATTTCGTACACTATGACAAACATTTACCACTGGCTGGACAATAGTGTCATCCGTGCCGTAGAACAGTGCCACTGGGGTGGAAATTTGTTTGGTATCGTAGAATGGTGGCATTGCCTGCTTGTATAGGTTGAAGTTGTTATAGTCCCCATAATCGAAAGCTTCGAAATAACCTGACGATGTAAAAACATACGTAATATTAGTCGACGGATCGTTATCTACCCTTGTTCGCAGGATTAGCGAGATTCCCAACATCAAACACGCGGAATTATGCCGTATGTACATATTAACGTTTTCACGCTGATTTACCTGTGTATATGTTTTGCAGGTAATGAAATAAAGTTTTTATTGATTCTCCGGCTGGGTAGTGCGATAAGATATGCGGTATCAAGGTCTACGAAAAGTACGACTATTAAGTTATTATATGATTTTAAGCGACGCACAAGTTTTCCTGTCATACTTACTAGATTATATTGCGCAGGATTACCATTGACAACCTGAAAGAGGATGTGCAGGCAAATATCTCGGGTGCTGGAAGTGTCGCTGCAAAGGGACTTTACTGTTTTTATAAACGCTGAATTTTGCGGTAGCACGTCATAAATTTTTAAAAATTCAACGATCTCCTATAACAAAGATATTTGTAGTTCATGAAACAATAGATAATTCCTGTAATAGATTAAAATTCATATCACCTCGACAATTGGCACAGCCCACATTACTGTCGACATCAGTGAAGAAAGTCTATGTTTCCAGAAAGCGGGCGGTGCGAGGCTCACGAAGAATCGAATTTTTTTATTATATTGCCGCTGTGTTGCGAGTAAAACATATCCCACTGTACACCCCATCGAGTGACCTATGTAACTTAGGTTTTTCTTCTTGGTGCGATTTAAAATGTAATCAATCGCGCGCGGAAGATCGTGTTGAGCGATTTCGTGAAAACTGTAAAAAACGTACGGCTGACAAAACAATTATTGTCTGGCAGCTAATATTTTCATGATTTTAATAATTTCAGTTCAGCATTCATTTTATATTTTTTCAATATTGTTTCAGGTAACAGTTGAGTAGTGCTTTTACCTGAACTGCCAAAATTCTCGATCCTGAGTCGACAGTGTGTCGTGCGACCTACAGTAAGTATTTCCACGACGATTTGCTGCCCATACATCAAAACCAGCGTCGGCCAATACAAATCCTATCGAAAGATATAAGCACTGAAATGTTGTTTCCAGAAAATTGGATTTATTCGTTTCATTATTTTGACATCGAGATAAGTAACGATTTGCGCTCGATGTTTCGTATGAAATTTTAATTGTGAGGGAGTGTTCCTTAAATTGACGATTACCAAGATCTCTTCGGGGATCGGTTAGAACCCATGCGTCGGAGGAACCGAGCATTCCGTGTTGTAGAAGGACAACCGGTTTGTCTGTGCTATTATTTTGCAAAGGCGTGCCTGATATTCTGTGAAGCACCAGATGGTAACCATCGTCTGTTGTCAGCTTATGTTCCTCCGCCTTATACCCGTACCGTTCGGCTAAACCAGTCTGAAATATTATGATGGCCAGGATTTGCGCAAGTCAAAGAACCACGGTTCCTCTTAAACTATGTTCCATTCGCCGACGGAAACGATGATGATACAAAGAAGCATCCCCGCAAATTTATCACCTGACTAAATGCAAGTCTTGAAAATTAATGGGAAAAAATGTGCAAGTCAGGTGAAAATGACGGCGATGGTGGTTGATGTGGTACTTGTTTACTTTCTACTCACGAAACTCAAGACTGCATCATAATCGACCAGTTCCTGCTCACTGTTCACTCGCTTTACTACCGGATGTTTGGCAAATAATAAGCCTAAAAACGATTCCGACAGCGGGAATAACACAGTGGTACACGTCATAAACAGAAAATAAGAAACCATTGTTGACATTTTTCTAAGCAGTGACAGTCGTAAATTAAGATTTAAATGAATGGATCTTAAAATTGTACAAAAAATCAGGCTGACGAATCGTTAAAGTTTTGAAACATTTTTCACGATGTTTCTGTAATCATACGTCGTTAGATTTTGACAAATATTTGACATTTTCTCTTGAATTAGATCGATCAATTCGCGCTATTCCGGGGCGTACAATAATATGATATATTAAATCACTCGTGCGATATTCATCCAGTGTTAGTAGTTTATTTAAACAGAAAGGAATCGAGTGCCGACTGAAGCGTGCTTTAGAAACCAAATGTATATTACAGCTTATCACGTCTACGATAACGATAACGAACAATCGTTAGCATTACCAATTTCGCGCATTTACAGTAAGCACTTGCAGTTTACTTAGCGTGTAAACCCTGTCGTGGCAAATATCGTATCAACACAAATGCGAGAACACTAGCCAGCAAATGGTCAATCGAGAAAAATCAATCAAACCGTACCACGGGGTTCAATTAAAAGAATCCTCTCCGTTAAGAACGGTAGAATTTAGGGAGGGATTTCTTTCGCCGGGGTCTCGTTAATGCAAAGATTCAATTGGACGATGAACTGGAGGAAAGGAAGGAAGGGCCGTTTATTAACTTTTTTATTTCGGTAACACGTGGCAATAATGCAGCATCGACGCCGAGTGGGGTGAGTGGGTTTCGCCGTTGGATTATTGTGTCATCAAGAGGGACTTAAGCCGCGCGGGGGTGTCTCCGCCCTTCTGTTTCTTCGATAATTCCCTTTCATCCCCCGAATGGATGATTTACAGACAGAGGGCGTCACTCAATGTCTCAGAACGTTTGAATCTTCACCAGCTGGGTCTTTCCACTCGAGTCAGCAGGGTACCTTCTCCCCGATTGATTTGGACTCGACATGTCTCTAATCTGATAGGGCCTTGGGGAGGTCGGGTCAAGAGATTTAGGTCTGTTTTGTCTTGGACTACCCACTTCCTACTCTCGATAGAACTGCTCTATCCTAAATCATCTTGTAGCAGGAAGTCAGCTCCTTGACGAAACAATGACAAACCCCTCTAAGCAACGAAGTCGGGGCTTGTCCGCTTTATTAGACACGAAGTTGTATCTCGTAGAAAACGGAGCGTATCAGTCACTTGGAACTCTCCAAGAACAGTCGGATATAAATCATCCATATTTCTCATCCAAGGGCTCAAGCCGAGCCAATTTGAATTCCGAAGTTGTCCCGAAAAAATCTCCTATCTTCTGTCCGTTTGAAAGCGACCAATCAGCATCCGTTGGGAAGTCACAGAGTTTCCCAGAATACACTCTATCGCTATCTACGTTAGAAGGTATTCCCTACTAGCAGTTTGGACTCTCTACATGTCGCTGCTTCGTTCATAAGTGGAACTGGCTTTATGAAACGCATGCGCGCCAATCATGCTGTCTTTACAGTTTTTATTGTATTATTAGAAAAACCTTGCATCGCAATGAAAATAGCTCGGAAAATTGATAATCATTCCTTTTAACAAGCATTTCTGACGAAAGCACAAGGCAAATGTAGTGACATTGCTTCTCTCCTCGTTGACAGTATCGCGGTGCATAAAATAAAACTCGTTAATTCTCCCCACCTAATTCTCCCCACCTAATTCTCCTCCCATTGAGTTAATTCTGCCTGAAAATGTAACCAAGATTCCGTAGGAGAGAAATATTTCTTCAGCCAAGACGGGAGAAGCAGCTTTCTGTACAAAATGTAACACCTGAGCACACAACGTGAATTATTTTTTGCACGGATTTTTGTTATGTGTCGTTGAAACGTGATATAAAGAGGTGAAATTGGTTCTTAAAAAATCTTTTGCATGTAAGTCCGAGAGTAAAGGTTGAACATTTACCCTCTGTTATGTCAGTGAACTTTGTGGGATGTGCATGTTGCTTTGTGATGAAAGAAACTCCTAAGAATTAAAATATTTCTGCACCGGTAATACCTTTATATTACCGGAAACGTTTAATTACACACAGAATTGTGGTATTTATAATTAATGTAATAAGAAAGCCTCGATTGACACGTGCGTTGCTAACATTGAAATTTCTCTTTATCACATTAGCCTTGGAACAACGTGTAGACATCGAGATACAATTTATCAGTGTACAGAAGACATCCACTGTTCTTAATTCAAATACAATAATTACAGATTCACAAGGATTAAAAACGAAAATGAATTTACAACAAATATCGGATTTCCTTAGTATTATAACAATAGGCATGTGCTTCGTCTTAAAAATTCCACAAATTGTTAACTTAATTTCCCTGAAATCGGCGGATCAGATGTCTATTTTAGGATTACTATTGGAATTAACGAGGTGGGCCTTGAAATTTGTCAGACGTTAATGTATATTGACAAAAGTGTATCCTGACAAATATGTCGCTGATATTTGCATGTTTTGCAGTTGTACGGTGATGACTATCTACAACTATACAAACGGGTATTCCATGCTATCCTATCTAGAGTATCCAGTAATCTTGATACAAGAATTCGTACTGATATTCCTAGTGTTAAAATACCTGAATAAAATTAACGTTTGGTCCTTCCTGGCTGCAGTAGCATATTTTGCATTATGTACCTGTTTCTTAGCTCAGCTCGTCCCGAAGTTCGTCCTCACCATTCTAGCGGTTAGTATCTAATATCCTTTTTAATACCTAAGCCGTAAATTAAATGTCAATTTTCTTCGCGATCATGTCTTCTGAATTTCGATCTAATTCTTGCAAGTTAGCAATTGCAAAATCCTTTACTAAATATCATGAAACAATGTTGTTTCAGCCTATGTGTACACCGATCTCTGCCTCTAGTAAAGTGGTTCAATTATTAGTCATTCTCCGCGCTAAAAATGCGGATTCGGTCTCAGCCCTCACGTGGTTCATATCGACGTTCACGAATTTGAGTAAGTTCAGAAAAATTGCAGAGAATTATACACTCATGTTCTTCACAAGGTATCTTAATGAAAATATTTTCAGCGAGGATATTTACTATATGGATGGACTCCGCGGATTTGTTGCTCTTAGGACATTTTACTATATCCGTTCTTCTGAGCTCCAGTATAATGCTGTCAACGATTTATTATCAAACTAAGACGAAGAAGGAATAAAGATAGACACGTCTTAAGAAATGTTTATCTAGTTAGACGATAAAAATACCTAGCGTTGCTAGAAGCTTGTACAACGATCGTCATTCTGTCAATGGGATGGTACATAAAATATGTTCATTTTGAATCCTCGTGTAAAATGCTCAAGCAATAAATGCGACTGTGATAGACGCAATAGACGTTGATTATGCTGTTATTACGTTAAAGTTCCTTTAAAACAAGGTAATTAAGGTGAACTGATGTGAACGTGTTGTACGTTTTCCTTGTTTTCGGGGAGACGGAAACATTTCCACAGACCATAACGCGCTTCCCAGTCTACGAAGAACAGTTCCGGTTTGTCCCAAAGAATATGATGCATGGCGAACTCATACTGAGAGCGAATGGGCGGGTTTAAGTGAGGTGCCCATTGTGCTCTCTCCATCATGATCTTGTTTACGTAATTGTAAAAAACCTTCGCTCTGTGAATCCAGCAGAGGAGAGACATTACGGCTATGACGGTCGCGTGAACGTGGTAAGCCACTTCTCGTCGCATGTCCGTTTCTTGCAAAATGTAGTCCTGTAAATCAAAGAAACAGTGATACAGATATATAAATTGCGTTAGAATAAATGCGCAAATGATCGTCATTGAAACAACAGTTTAATTATTTGAAAATAGTGTAAATTGGACGAGCAAACAGCGCTTTGTTTTTAGTAAATTCTTGCCTGAATGTTCATGACGAGACAAGTTGTTGCCGCAGCAACGAAACCACAGGGAACCTCGATGGCGATCAGACATATCGTGAGATACGTCATTTCCAGGTTCATTCGGGAAGCGCAGTGGTACATAATGCTTTTTAGTAAACTGTCGTGTAAGATTTCTCGGTGGATCTTGAAGAAGAGTTTGTCTTCTTTGTGGTATTGACCAATTTTCAGTTCGTAGCACGTGTCCTCGAAGAAAATCCTTGGAGTAGCGAAATATGCCGTGTTTCCTTGACGGTCGATCAAATATTGAATGACTTTGTTGCCCAGTAGACTGATTATTGGGCTCTCAGACGATATCATCTGCATGAGTAAAGGAAATAAATCGGGGGTCAGAGTGTTCTTGTAAAGCCCAGTGACGTGCATGTGAGCAGCAAATTCGAGAATACTTCCTGAAAAAAGTAGACTCAGTTAATAATTTACTTTTCAACGACTATTGTAATGTTTACCGAAATTCAAAAGAATGTCGTCTGCGATATTCTTCTCCGCGGTCCAAGAACAGAGACGGTAAACGACGAGGAGGAGATGGTGATTCGGTAAATGCTTGACAATATTCCTGAGGCAGAGTTCCAAACCCTTTTTCAATGCTTCGCAACGATCGTCCGGTTTGCTTAATATTTTTGCGTCAATGACGCTGTCGTGAAATTTCCCCAGGAGTTTCTCCACAAATGTAATAGTTTCCTGCGTTTCAGGCCAAGTGTAAATGTCCAGCAATTCGTACAAAATTCTCACGGTCACTCCAATTTTCACGGATTTTAGGTCTCCGGAGTTCATTTCCTTCCAAACTCTGTGGATGACGATCGCTCCGTTGGCACCGTGTTTAAGCATACATTGCACCAGATCACAACAAAACGTGCCGTAGCCCCAGAGATTGTAACTATCCATTACACTCAGAATTGTTTCAATAATTTCTGCCGCTCTCTCCGGAAGATACACTTTTAATAACTTTTCGTAACAATCTCGCGCTATGTGTAACTTCTTACGTCGTCTCCACTCACACATGTACTCTCGAAAAAGCGAAATTTCTTCGTAATAGAAGGTAATTTTGATTATACACGCCATGAGATTCTTCGGTTCGTAAACCTGTAACTGATTCCGCGTTGCATCTCGTAAAACGTGGGCTATTTTATTAATAATTTTGTTATTAATCGAAGAAGAATGGGAAAATTTAGCGGAACAATATTTTTGTATGACCTCCATCCTTGACGCTAGTTCTTGGTTGGTAATTATCATTGTAGCGTTTAACCAACTTTTACAATTTTATAAAAACACCTTTTATAATCCGTATGGTAAAATGATTCATCGGCCGATGACATTAAAAAAATAATTGAAGAATATAAATTTGGGGGTATAGAAACACAAAAGCTATTTGGTGGTAATATTCAAAAATATATTCTTATGTGCATTTGATTAAAAAAAAGAACAATGTTTTACTTGATAAGCATATGTACAGACATACATGTTCTATGTACATACATTTATTTTCTTGCGACGCATGAACTTTATGATCAGTGTATAAAGAAAAAAATGGCAATAACTTTGCCTCATCGGTTATAAATTTCGTAGACAATTATCATGCTGCATTTTGCTAATATTGACGCATTTTTAAACTTCGGGAAATATCGGAATCCTTTGATATCGTTCCCGCTAGGTTTCTAAAACCACAGGTCACCGCCGACATCTTCCTCAGGTTGGGAAGTCGGTTGCGATTCCTGTTTTGGTTGCGCTGTATTATTTTCTGCCTCTTCGTCGCTCTCAGAAACAGCCAAATCATCCTGAATTTTATTTTCCTCCTTCTCTTCCCTTGCTGGTAAACCGGCCAACAAAAAGTCCGAAGGATCGTAATTCGGGTCAACGTCCATGCTTTCATCTACGATAATAAAAGAAAAATATTGCTTAAGGACTGTCATTAGCATTTTTTGCCGATTCCATTCAATGATCTCAATGACCAGTAGAGTTGATCTTAATTTCACTGACCTTGCTGAAGCAGTTGCTGCTCACCCATGTAGAAACCAACGTTTCCTAATTGCACCATTGCTTCTGCGGCTTGTTGACTGTCGTCGTCGGCTACAACTACATCACCATCTCGCACTTCGCTTAACCCGATGTTCTCAATTTCAGCATTTTCGGATTGTTCGTCAGTTCCAAGTGGAACCTCATCGAATTCGTCCTCGCTGGAGAACTGCAGATCTACAATTTCAAAGAAAATATATGAAGTCGCGAAACCTTTAATATCTATCTGAACAACTTATTAAAGACCTTCTTGTTAAGCCTTACCTTCCTCAAGCACATCCTTCTTTTTCGAATGTGTATTTCTGCTAACTTCTCCCTCCATGTCTCCTTCAACGTCGACAAAATCGAAATCATCCATGTTAGACTTCCCAAACGGATTTTCAGGTGAACTAGGTAGACTCTGGAAAAATGATTACGTTGAATAAAAGAAAACATTTTTTCATTGAGTCATGCAGTAAATATTTTCGAAAGGTACTAACTCCTCTGAATTCAGGTTCTGTGATTGTATAATTTTCTTCGTCTGGACCTAGCCACGAAGAATCTATGTCCGCCTGTTCCATCGCTCTCTTTTGTACCAATAGTATATTGTTTTCTAATTGCGACAGATGTTCATCGTACTGTAATGGAAATATTTTCATGAGAAATGCGTTGAAATATTGATTTTTTCATTTCATCCAGATGGAAAATTACCTCATCAAGCGTTTCTTTACAAGTTTTAACGAGAACCTCTGCCTTGTTTGTAAATGATGACTCCTTCCCGTTATAAATTATGCAATTCTCCAAAATCTGCTCCATATCTCTGACAAATTCGTGACGACTATGATATTTGTGAGCTGAAAATGAATACAAATGTTCGTAAAACATTCCCGTTAAACGAAAAATAATCTACAGGAAGCACAGGCATTCTTACCGGATACTTTCTTGGATATTGTTTCCAAATCCATCGGTCGTTTAATAACGTTATAATAATCTTTAACGAGCTTCTTGTTAACAGGCTTTAAGAACGGCCAAGCTTCTGGAATAGATTTTAATTTATTGTTGACGACGCTATCCAAAATGAAGGTAAGGGCCACTTGATCGTTGTCATCGAGAAGCGGATTAATAGCTTTCTCAAGTCTCATCAGACGATCTTCCTTCTCGCCGAGTCTTTCGACGCAGGTTTCTAACATGCGCTTAGCCGCGACAGTCAACGAACTCTTCGCGCCGTTATAAAGCGTCGAATTCTCGACAATTTGATTTACGTCTGCCAAGAATTCCTCCCGACTTTGATATTTCTTCAGTCTTAAATTCTCTCGAATTGTTTGAAGGTCCATTGGCCTTTGTATTATTTTATAGTAATCGGGAACGGCCTAAACATTAACAAAATAGACTGTTATTGATCGAAGTATGTACGTACAACTTGTCTTAGAAATGAAAGGGCACAGTGTTATATTTACTTTTGCATTAACAGGAAACAGGAACGGTTGAACATCCGGTAAGTCCCTCATTTCATTTAGGATACTTTCTAGCATCGTTGACATAACAACCACAGGATCCGTTCTACGTCTATTAGCTGGTCTTTGTTGTCTCTTTAAGTAGTCACAATGATCATCTCCAGTAGCTCTCCTGCGTTTCTTCGAATTGACCGCTTCTTTTGGTACTTTGAGTAACAAAGTGCGTCGCTTCATTTCCTCGGCATGCTAATTAAAAATGACAATAATTTTCTGATCAGACGTACTATCCCTTGGAGCATATAATTATGTAAGTCGAAAGAAAAGTATACCTTGATTAGCTTAGATGACAGTTTAACTTTAGTGCCATCAACGTTAACCAAATCCTGGTCGTCGGTGTTGAGCTGCTTCTCGATCTCTTCTTCCTGTTCCTCCGTCATGGCGACATTTACCGGTGCGGTACTTATGCTGTTCTGATATAAGGGGCAGGCCTTGTTAGTACGCATATGACCGACGTTACCGCAGGCACCGCATTTGAGTTTCAAGTCTGGCTTAAGTTTAGGTTTCTTACGTTTGGACGGGGAAATTTCGGGTTTCGTGTGTTTAGAGGCAGGTGAAGTGGATTGGAAGTTATTGAAAGAAAAGATACTGGTTGAGGATGTGGCGGTTGGTGTATTGGTGTTGCTGCGATCGAAGATGTTGCTGGAACTAACGGGAGTATTAACCGGACCACCCAGCATACGTTCGCGTTCCTGGTTTCTCTTGATACGTCTTAGTTGTTCTTGTATTCTCCTCTTCTCGCGCTTCATCTCTTCTTTCTGCGCTTCGTCGAGCGTTGCAAATTGCTTTATAAACGTCTCATCCCTCGAATTACGAATCTTTATGTATGTGTCTATGACGGCAGGTTTTCTAACCAGTTCAACCCTGGTGTATTCCTTTCCTTCTCCATTCCTGAACGTACGGTAAATCTTCAATACGCGTCCTTGTTGCGCGTTGAAGTTGTTGATCGGGCTGTTCTCCTCGTCCTCTTTCTTCTTTTCCTTACTCTTTTTGTCTTGTTCCTGAACGTCGTCCATGAGCATCTTTCTCAGTTCATGACGCTGCTGTTCTTCTCGCTCGAGGGATAACTGAGTGCTCGTCTTCTTGTTAGCTAACATGTTCTCAATATTCTTACCCATCTCCTCGATATCGGAACTGTCTTCCTCGGAGCTCTCACCCTCGTCTGTACTTAGCACTTCGGCCGACGACAGAACGCGATTTTGTAGGTCGAATATTCTCTGACATTCCTCTTTATACCGCTCCTGATGCTCAGCTATTGAGAATCGATTACCACGGGAAAACTTGGTCATGCCTTCCTCTCCTGCCTTCGCTTTCTCTGTCGACAAAGTTCTAACTACGTCTATGACCTCCCATCGAGAAAGTTTTTTGATTTCTTCCTCGGGCACACCGAATTTTCTAAGCAGTGCTTTTGCGTTGTTGAGAGAAAGTCTTCTCAAATCAGCGTCAGTTCCCGTCACTGTTCTTTTCGGCTGCGCTTCTTGTTCTTCCTATTCGAAAAAATAGCCAAAAAGACAAGCATTCATTTAATAAAACTGAACAGCTTCACTTCTACTCGCTAAGTGAATAACTCACCTTGCTTATTGTAGGTTTATTAGGAACCCTGACGTACGAAAATCCCTCCCCACATCCTGTAGGATCAGCTGGACCAGCTAATTGCAGCAGACATTTACCCTTCATGGCTTGAATGTACGCCCGGGTTGTGTTCCATGGTGCGACTTTCACCTCATCGTCAATTTTCAACTGCATCTCTTCATCATCGTCGTCCTGAGGAGTGAAGAGGAATTTCTCACCATAACCCGCGTCCTTCAATCTCTGTTCAGCTGCAATCATACTGAAATATGCGCAGCACTGTTCTGGCGATACCATCGCCCTTATTTCCTCTTCCGTTGGCAATCTGAAGTCTGGCTTTATGACCCACCAATTTGAATCCATTCCTAAGATAAGAATTTAGTACGGTATTTCTTACAAAATGAACAAATGTAGGAATTCAATTAGTATTCTGCAATCAATTCTTCGGGCATACCTGTTCGTTTGAAATCAGCGCACAGTTTTAGCCGTTTTCTAATACTACTTTCACTGTGGGAAGGGAAGGCCTTCTTTATATCGTCCATCTTTATTCGACGTGGAGTATCAGGAGATTTCCAAAACAATCTGTATATAAACACCTGTAGGAAATCTCTGACAAAGTTATTCGCCCTCTTTGAGTTAGGTCCGGGCACTTCATAAAGGGGACATTCCTGCCCGGCAACAAATAGTGCGTCGACCTCTCTCACATAATATTGTTGCCTGAAATCACCATCAATATATTACCTTCACATCATAACATTACGAACAAAACAAGTTCTTGAACTTGAAGTCACATACCTCGTTCTGATTACTAAGAAATCAGTTTCCGGAATTTTATGCTCATATATTGGCGCTCTGTACATGTTGTTCTCCACTGCCTGAATACTTTGTCCAGGGGTCAGAATTCCTAAGAACGGACTGGTATGAGCGTAAGCGGTTTCTCCATATTTATACTTCTGCGGACCCTGGTCCTTTCCCGCTTTACGTTTGTAATAGTTTTTCACTTTTGAACACATTCCTACTTGGTTCATTAAGGGTGGATGTTCCTCCGAGAATTCAACGAGTACCAGTTCACCGTCTTTGCCAGTCAAGTCTTCTGGCGTTCTCATGAAGAACACATCGCCACCACCCGACGCTATTCTTTCCTGTTCTCTTTGCTGAAATAATTATGTCAAGTGATGATTCTTTTATGTCTTGATTGTAACCATAAGCTAGTAGAAAGATACTAACTTTCGCTTTCTTCTTTATGTGTTTTAACAATGGCAAGACACTGTGTGGGCCAGCGTGGGCAAGAGCACCGTGACTGAATCTTTTCAGCGGAGGTCTGTGGAAGTTTCTTAATCGCATTGGTCCCATGTGAGTTTGTACAAACGGAACGCGCAATTCGACGACTGGTGTGCTGTGTTGGATCAGGTTTCCACCTCCTACTTTTAGTCGCAGTGTCGTTTCCGATGATCTCGGCATATAGTACCTGATAATTTTAGATTATTAATCTCGGAATCTATCCTAACTTTGACCAAGTATATCGATAATGTTTAGCTTTTAACTTACGTATCATTTGAAATATTAAAGGGATCCCTATCGGGCGATTTTGGAGGAGGTGGCGGTGCGTCTTCTTCAAGAACGTTAATTACTCCTGCCTTGCCTAACAACAATTTACTCTTCTTGACGTGCGGATGTGGAATTTTGACTTTCGGTTGAGGTCCATTTTCTTTATGGAATAGCGCCGGATCAATGTCATCAGGTATACCAAGGACTATGTTCTCGTCATTGGGATCTAGAGTAAGAATCTTAGGCTTCGGTACTTTTTTCATACTTTCAGGATCCCAAATGACTTCCTCCTCCCAAAGACCGTACACTAATTCTTCATTCTCCACTGGGAAGATCGAGTACCAAGTGTCATCGTAATTTTCTTCGCGTTGTTGTTGCGCCCCTCCTTTCCCCATGCCCCTACCGAAGATATGTTAAGTTAGGCCCCACTAATTGAGTAAATATAATAATACCGATACGTGCAAACAAACTCGGAACGTGTGTTTACGTTCACTTTGACCAATCGAAAATTGTTTGATATTGCGTAAACATATTTTCTGTGTGCTTTGCTTTACTTTCTGATGTGTGTTTTCGAGTACCACGTACATTTTATTCTTTTGTGATTGCATGTGCAATGGCGTCGTGATCTGTGAAGTGGCAAGACGAACATTTGGTGCGACAGGTACCGGTGCACCTTTTCCTGGTTGGCTAAAGGCTTGTGCAGTTCTGTTTCCACTAGACGGTACCCACCCTGCTGCGTTGTTTTTACTGTTTAACTTCTGCATGACCTACACAAACATCCCATTATTATCCTCTTTATTAACAGTTCGAAGATTTTTATACCCCCCGTAATTTTTTATCATCGTTTAACAATAAAAATTTATTGCCCGTATTTACTTTATGCTTTATATCATCCCCATTCCACACTACATCATCCTCCCAGTGCAACTGTGAGACCATTAAAAAGGCGTCGTCTGAAAATTCTTCCCTTATCTTTTTGTCCTCTTCTTCTTCTTCTACCTGTAGCAACATGAAATTTATTAAATAATTTATATGAAATAACATGACCTTTGTTCTTATATTGCACAAATACGAAACATACTTTTTCGACTGTCTTGAAACCATAATTAAAGCCATCTCCTGTTTCAGGAACTTCAAGCATGTCATACCAAAGTTGTGCAGGGCCAAACCGCCAGTCTGCTACTTTCGGACCCATATCACCATTTTCGCCAGTTTCTCCTGTTTTTCCGGACTGTTCTTTATCTTCCACAGGTAATAAAAGCTTTGTTTCATCATCTGAACGACACAACTCTGTTTCAGGTTCTGGTGCATAGTGCATTATCCATCCCTAAATAAAAGATTAGCATTGGTTTTAAATTGTCCAGTGCCTAACTATGGGCAATGAGCCTGATAATAGTGCTTGAGTACTTTGCTTATTACTCTGTAACAGACTAATAACAAGATCAAAAATAAAACCTACTTTAAACTTTGGTTTCTTGTCATCTTGATCAGAACCAGAATCTGATTCTCTAATATCATGATGACGTTTCTTTTTACGTCTTTTCCTAACACCTCTCCATATCTGTGGGAGACTACTAGGCTTTCCAGGTCCAAATAATCTTGAGAATCTCAATACTTTGTTAGTTCGAAAATCAGGGAATAATTCAGTTACATCAATGTTAGCATATTTAGAAGGTAGCATTGATGCTAGTGGGGTTTCTAATTTGCGTTGACGTGCAGCTTCTGCCTCCTCAGCTGTAAGAATTTCTTTTTCTTCAGGTACAGGAGGAGGTGGCATTAATTGTGTATCAGATTTATTAGTGCAGTCTTCGTCATCTGCATCATATCCTGCATTTTCCTTATCTGTTTTTACCACATGTGCATTGCTTTTAGCTATATGAAAGAAAAATGGGATATTGGATCACTTGTGTTAATAGCTTAAGGATTCCAAAAGCATTCCATACCTGCATCTTCATTTATGTCCTCTGCTAACTCATTAATGTCAGAAAAATCCATAGCAGTAGGTGACTTTGCCATATAATCTTCATTTTTATCATCAGACTGTGAATTTTTATCCTCTTTATCTTCCTTTTCATTCTCATCATCATTTTCTTCAGAATTCATTTCTTTTGGCATCATTTCACGAATTAGTGAACTTAAACCGAGGCGACTAAGGGAAGCTAAGTGCTGTTTTGCTTCCTGATCCAAGACATCATCTTCCAGTTCACCGTTGTCATTAATATTCCCAAACAAAAATCCCGTCATGTTTATCCCGGAGGACAAATCTTTGTCATTATCATCGTCCGAATCAGCCATTTTTCAGTGGTTAAATGAAAAGATACAAAGTACGAAATATACTTTACAGTTCACTTTACAGTTACACTCATTGACAGAATATAGGTTAGGTGCACAGCTATTTCGTTATTTACACATTTCACGTTTATTGAATGGTCACTGCATTTGTACTACTTCCCTTATATATATTTTACATTTAACAGAGCTTTAAGGAATTATACAATATGACGTATTATATATTTAATCTACAAATTTTAACTGTTTGACGTTCTGTTTACGTAAAAATGATTGCCGTAAGCCCGCTTTCGCAGAGCATCTAAAAACCAATAACCAAAAGATACACAAGAATGCCACTGATGTCACTCATGACTCTTATACCGTATACAACGTATATGTAAGAAACTTAAAGCAAGTTCATATGTAGAAAGCAGTAAGGGTGCATTTTCATGAAGAGGTGTGTTCGATAATTCGGTAGCGAGTGTGTTCCGAAAAAGAAGCTAGTACATATACAGTACGTTTATGTTTCCACGCACCCCTTATGAAAAGTGATGAAATGCGAAAATTGATTCATAAATTAAATACTAGTTAGAAGCTTTTTCTATATGTAACGTAAAAGTATAATTTAAGATATCAATTAATTAATATAAATCAAATTCATCTCTATTACATAGGTAAAAAATTCTCTATTTGTAAAACCACTCCTTCTTATCAGTTTATGAGCATTTGTAGTTTCGTACAAAACATTCAGTAATTCTCCCGGAGTAATATTTGAAGTCTTATTGTAATAAAAATAATTAAAATTTCCTACTGGTATTCATATATTGTAAAACGTATTTTATTTCCATAAATAGTTACAAAAATTCATAGTACACGATAATATGGTTTACGATCTGTGGAAAGTATTGCTCCAAGCGCTTGAAATATTTTGTGGCCCTAAAAAGGGCCGTTTTTGGAATAGTCAGGTGATTATTATTTAACCACCGAAACCGTACAGGGTTCTTCCTTGTCTCTTTAAGGCGTAAACTACATCCATGGCAGTCACGGTTTTCCTTTTAGCGTGTTCTGTGTAGGTAACAGCATCACGAATAACATTTTCAAGAAAAACCTTAAGGACACCACGAGTTTCTTCGTAGATCAAACCAGATATACGTTTGACTCCGCCTCGTCGAGCGAGTCGTCGAATAGCGGGTTTGGTGATACCCTGGATGTTATCACGAAGAACCTTCCTGTGCCTCTTCGCTCCTCCTTTTCCCAACCCTTTTCCTCCCTTTCCACGACCAGTCATGATGTAAAATTATCCGAGATAAACTCACAACTGAACGAAGCAAGATCGTCGAAACGAATGAAGCTTCTGCAGCGTATGGTCGGTATTTATAGGCCGCACCAGGTGCGGTCGACTCCAGGTATAGACCCTAGGAAGGCAGATGGGCATTTCCCCTACCACTAAAAAACCGACCACTCAGTGCGGTCGAAGGGTCTTCCAGGAGGGTTTAAAACTGGGGGCTCCTGTAGCCTGACTCACAAGTTTTCTACTCGCCAAAGAGCACTGTTGAGAAGCTGTTCTTTACTCGTGAATCTAATCGACATGGCACGTACGAAACAAACTGCTCGCAAGTCAACCGGTGGAAAAGCTCCCCGTAAACAGTTGGCCACGAAGGCAGCTCGTAAGAGTGCTCCTGCCACCGGAGGAGTGAAAAAACCCCACCGTTATAGGCCAGGAACTGTGGCTCTTCGAGAAATTCGTCGTTACCAAAAAAGTACCGAGCTCCTGATCCGCAAATTGCCCTTCCAACGGCTCGTTCGTGAAATCGCTCAGGATTTCAAAACCGATCTGCGATTCCAAAGCTCCGCAGTAATGGCTCTTCAGGAAGCTAGTGAAGCCTACTTGGTCGGATTATTCGAAGATACGAATCTTTGCGCAATTCATGCCAAGCGTGTAACTATCATGCCGAAGGACATTCAGTTGGCTCGCCGAATTCGAGGAGAACGTGCTTAAATAGTACATTTATCATCACCGGCCCTTTTCAGGGCCAACAAATTATAATACGAAGAAATTTTTCGTCACACAAACATCAACGTTCCCATCTTTCCTTATAACAAAAATCGAATTTTATAAAGTACGTACGTTTTATTTATAAAGCTTACAATGGAATTAAATGATATATGATAAGATATTATCTTAAATTATGATCGGTGTTGATAATATTTTTTCTATTTTGTATAATGTATATTATTGATAATAAAATATCATATATGTTTTTTATAATGTATAATGTTGTATTTGAAATTAGGAACTTTAATAGTTTATTTATGTGTTCATCACAGAAAGCCTCATGGAAATCAACGTTATAGATGAATAAACGATTTGGCAAATTATTGAATAGAAAATAATCTTCTTTGCGGGGCATGGAATAATGATATCCTACATTTTAAATCATTTACTGGTAAAATTTCTGAACTTTTTTATTACATGTTTTGTTTCGCTAAACCTGTCGTATATCTATTAATTATACCTATAAGTCGTATACCTATTTGTGAGTCGTTATAAAAGCAGAATTTTGAATTTTCGTAACTTTCGTACTTTTGCTCTAAACTTTCCATCATTTGTGAACTATATTTTACACACATATCACTTGTGAATTATGTTTGTTTCATGGAGTTTTTCAATGTGTAATTAGCCAAAATTCATCTAAAATTAATATTGATATTTTCATTAAAATTTCATCTAAAATACAACAGATATGTAGATATTAAATAAAAACTAGCACCAGTAAAACTTAATCTTTAAAAAGTGGGAATTACAATGCATTGGAAAACTTATGTGTAGCTGTTATAAAATTTTATACAATATCATATGAGTATGGAGTTGCAACACTAAGAACTGTTATAAAAGTATCCGATGGATTTACGATTAAGAGTATCCTTCCGTTTGAAAGATTTAGTGGCCCTTAAAAGGGCCGTTTTCTTAATAAACTCCAGACTCAATCTCAAATTAAGCCTTCTTCTCCGTCTTCTTTGGTAGAAGAACTGCCTGAATATTCGGCAAAACACCGCCTTGAGCGATGGTTACTCCTGAGAGCAATTTGTTCAACTCTTCGTCATTGCGAATGGCGAGTTGCAAATGTCTCGGGATAATTCTCGTCTTTTTGTTATCACGAGCTGCGTTGCCCGCCAGCTCCAAAACTTCAGCAGCGAGGTACTCCATGACCGCGGCCAGATATACCGGAGCTCCAGCACCGACTCGCTCTGCGTAATTTCCCTTACGAAGGAGTCGATGAATACGGCCCACGGGAAACTGCAGACCAGCTCGGTTCGACCGGGACTTTGCCTTTCCCTTGACTTTGCCACCCTTACCACGGCCAGACATTTTTCAGAGGATAAAGTAAAGTAAAACCTTGAACGATACGAGAATCGGCTCGACAGCTAAGAACGTTTTGATCCTTGGGGCCAGGTAGTCCCGCTTATATAGCCCTTTTGGGAATCATACCCTAGCCAATCCCTTTTCACCACTGTCCCCATTGGCTCACCGTTCACTGAACTAGGGAGGCAGCTGTCATGCTTCTACTCCGTAACGATTTCCGGTACCCAGCCCTTCATTAAAAAATCCATCTTTGGAAGTTACCCTTTTTCATATAATTTTCAAATAATATTTACCATAATTCAGTTTCTTCGCTGTTAGTTTATCAGATATCAATTCGATAAAAATATAGGAATTTTCACTATTTATAAAAAATAACTTTATAGATTCAGATTTGGTTTTACTTCAATTAAGATTGTTTGTTGAAATGTCATATTTATTAGCAACTGTGATAAGGGTGGATGTGTTTATAAGATTATGCTAGAAACGGAACACAATAAGGTTCTCAATATCCTTTTGTCACAGTGATTATCACAGGGATTATATTTAAAATATAAAATAAGATTATGCGTGTCTACGATTATATTGCCTTCAATACTTGGACAATTAAATTCATAACTTCGAATGAATGATTAACATTCTTTAATTCTCTGTAGCATAACGTATTGAAAGTTTATTAACTGCAATTCTGTATTATATTTTTTACCACTGCTCACATATTTTAATTCGAAGCCTCAATAATGTTTTAATGTGTTGCATCAATTGTAAGTAATCGAATGCATTAGCAATGTTGTTTTATGAAACCGTACTAAAATTTGCTCCATTTCCAAAGAAATGGTGGGTTGAATGGACCTATAGGGCGTGCGAGGCTGATTCCTATTGGTGCGCAGTTGCAGCTGCAAAGGGGATAAAAGGGACGAGCCAAAAGCGTCGACCATCATTCGACGGTGCTTCCTACCAGAGTTCAGATCGATCATCCCTGTTGCTACGAGAAATTCCGTGCATCATGCCTCCGAAAGCAAGCGGAAAGGCCATGAAGAAGGCTGGCAAAGCCCAGAAAAATATCAGCAAGAGCGACAAGAAAAAGAAAAGGAAGAGGAAGGAGAGCTACGCTATCTACATCTACAAGGTCCTTAAACAGGTCCACCCGGACACTGGAATTTCCAGCAAAGCCATGAGCATCATGAACAGCTTTGTCAACGACATTTTCGAGCGAATCGCTGCCGAAGCTTCAAGACTCGCCCATTACAACAAACGTTCGACCATCACCTCCCGAGAGGTACAGACCGCCGTGAGGCTGCTGCTGCCCGGTGAATTGGCTAAGCACGCTGTCAGTGAAGGCACCAAAGCTGTCACCAAGTACACCAGCTCCAAGTAAGAGCGTTCCTTTAAACAACGGCCCTTTTCAGGGCCACAAAAAGAACTCGTACGTGGAAACTCAACATCGCCGAAAAATAGCACGAGTCTCATAGAAATTTTGCTGGATTAAGGACTAAATGTTACTTTGTTTGTTCTACTAATTCATAAAATGTGTATAATTCAATAAATGCAATCTTCAACGACACGTATTCGTTAATTCAATCATAACATTATCTTGTCTCCAGTTCAGAAATATGTATTACTTGTTGATTTTCGAACGGAAGCAAACAGCTGCGTTTTATTTAATGATCGGCACATTATCAGCGCAAAAGGAATTTGTCGAAAACGAGAAGGTGTCAGGTAATCCAGACAGTAAAAGTGGCTGTGCTCAATTGGGTTTCGAACGGCAAAGAAGGCCAGGACACACAAAAGAAGGGAAAGCAAAAAATTGAAACTCGTGAACATTTCTGTAGGAAGGTACATATAATGTTTTCATTTTATATTCGCCAGTGAAATTGGTAGTAATTTCTAAAATTTGATAATTCTTCCTAACAATCCGGGGCTTTGAGTTTCATTATGCTTGAAAACACTAAACTTTTAATGCTACGTGAAACACTTAAGCGCGAAGCTTACAGCGAAATCCAAAGAATTTTCCTATTTCACATTGAAACCGGATTAGTCAATAATAGGGTGGGTCTAATTCAATACCCATCAATCTTCTGACAACAATTGTTGAATGGATAATTGATAGCCTCGTAAAAGGCAGATTTGTACTCTTTGTACAAATAAAACAAAAAATGTTTGGATACGCAACAACCGGTTTACCGATGATTGAGACTCACTTTTTTGCAGCATTACATTATCGATGTAATACTTTTTATCTTTCTAATGGGTATGGGAACTGAAATAATAACCGCACAACATAATATACTCAAGACGTCTTTAAACTAATATGTAGTTAGTCAAAAATATTGGAGGGGGCGAACATTACTTCATATCTTTAAAAACAGTTGTATAAGAGTGCCACAATTTATTATGATTTGCAGAAGTACGAACTTGTTCTTGTAGAAGGCTATCAGTGCAAAAAAGCAGAAGCTACGTTCTTTGTCAGCATCTGAGCACAAATATGGGAATAGCAGAAAATGTACTGTTTTTCGGCGTCTTATCTATTACGATCGTCAAAGGATCTTCAGTTCCAACTCTGGTACTAGGTTTTCTTTATATTTTTATTGTTAAGGGACATTCAATCTTCAAGTGGATTTTGATTGCACCCTGAATTTTTTAGCCTGAATTGGCAAATAATTATGGATTTCAAGTAGAGGAACACGAAGTAAAAACAGAAGATGGTTATTTCTTACGACATTTTCGTATTCCACCGAAGAATTCCTTTTTGAAAAACGCTACGATACCAGTGGTATTACTGGTACACGGGATACACACGCATTCGGATATTTGGACAATGCTTGGAGAAAAAACTCTTGGTAACATGTATACATATTCTTTGGCCGAAGTTTCGAATTAATATGTTAGCAATTTTTTTTACATTTAACAAGTAACCATAATAAAAAAAATTATTAAACCAATTAAATTCATGTGCCGCGTCATCCATTAAAAATATTATTAATAATATTTTCTTTTTCATTTCGTGTACAGTTTTTATGCTAGTAGAGGAGGGCTACGACGTTTGGGTCGGCAATACGAGGGGCAATAAATATTCCCAACGACATGAATTTCTGAACCCGAACGATGTTGAATTTTGGAATCATTCCTGGCACGAGGTAGGCGTGTACGACTTGCCAGTGACGATCGATTACATTCTTGACAAAACCGGTAACGAACACTTGTCGTACATTGGGCTTTCGACGGGAAACACTGCTTGTTTTGTTATGTTATCGGAAAAACCACAGTACAACGAGAAAATTGTGACCGTTGTTTCATATGGTCCGGTTGTTTTTTGGAAAAATACTAAGAGTAACCCTCTAAGATTATTCTCGTTATTTGCCACAGATGCACTGGTGAGTTTCAACTCTAACGCCAATTCTCACACCAGCAGGACATGTTTTTAAAATGGCTTTACATTTTCCAGGAGGTAGTTGAATCTTTACGTTTGATGGATATTTTATCATCTCAAGGACCGACCATAGAATACGCGAAGAAAACATGCTTGGCCCCACCAATCTTCCAGTTTCTTTGTTCACCTCTTCTGCTTCTAACGTTTGGTCCCCGAAAAGGAAATCAAAATGACGTAAGTGCAAAAATCATGTGCTGACATTTCATGTGTTTCATTCTTAATAAAATTATAGTTCAAATCAGTCATTTTATTGAAGGTGCCAATAAGCATATTACCTCTGACAACAATGTGACAATTAATGAACTCATTATCGTTATATTAATACGTCAAAATGTGTTACAGGATATGATAACAGAATTTGTAACAAACATCGGCGCCACTTCACTAAAACAAATTGTACACAGTGTACAACACGTACATCACAGTGAGTGGGCGTAATTATACATATTTAAAAAATAGTGATAAAGAAAATATATCTACCGTTTCTTACATCATGAACATATTTATGTAATTTTGGTATGAATTGCTTGTAGTGAACGCCGCTTTAATTACTTTTCAGGGACATTCCAGCAATTTAAAAATCAGTCAAATATGCCGCCAAAATATAATCTCAAGAATGTTCATGTTCCAGTAGCTTTATATTCTGTAGAAAGTGACTTTTTAGCGGATAAACAGGTAAATTAAAAATTAATGTAAGGATATTACTGAATTAAAAGAAAATTTAAGAAAAGTAACTATTTTCAATTATATTTTTTAACACAAATTATTAATCAACAAATTGTTTCTTTTGTATTCTCAGGACGTTGACATCTTGCAAAATGAGTTGCCAAATGTTGTACTGAGAAAAGAATTTCCGTTTGCATATTACGGATTTTTATCTTACTATTTGTCGGAAAAAGCACCAGAAGTGCTATATGAGCATACGTTATTATTTCTACGAAGTATTTTGACGAAATAAATTCTCCATAAACACTACTATTTCATAAGAACAGTATATTTTGTCATCTAAGGACAATGCCTTCTCTATTGAAAAGGTATTCATAAGAAGTTTGTTTACAGTTATCTAATTTTACGATAATAACTAATAAAGACAACATAGAAGAACTATTATCTCATCATGTTCCTTTTTTCCTGTAAACCCCATCGTTACGAAGGACTTTTTTCCAACTACACCAATCAGTATTGGCTTATCTTTAGCGTAAACGTTTTTGTGGTAACCCTCATTAGTGTTCAAGATATTAATTCAACAACGGGGTATTATTGACACAACTGCAAAAAAGTTCTAGCGCGAGAAGTGGGGTACATTTCATGTAAATATATACAGCTCAAGTTATGGAAATGATCGCAGTGTTACGCCGATCAAAAACTCGCAACCCACGTAAACCGGTTGCATCCGACAAATTACATCTATCGGGGAAATTTAGTCGGTCCTGGGAATTGCGCATGGCAATAGCAAAATGTGTTTCTTCAGCCGCATATTGATTGTCACTGTTATTTTCTCTACGACTGGAGCAATATTATTGCCAGACACTCAGAATGTGGTCAACGACATCAGTAGCTTTCTCAATTTTGCGGTAACTGTATAACTTATTCTGTTCAGCAGTCAAGTTCATCAAAAGTCACTTTAAAAGCCATTCTTCTTTGCATGAATCAATAACACGTCTAACAAACATTCATGTTTACGAACGTAATTGCAAATCGTTATTCAAGGATAAAACCTGATTACGTCTTTGAACTTAACATTCAAACGTTGACGCACGCAGTTTCAGTACTTGGCTTGTATTTGAAGTATTTAAACCTCCGATGTTGCAATCGTAAAACGGAAAAAATTTTCAGTGAATCCATGTTCATGAATCTGCAAGGTGCACATTATTTTTCAGGAGAACGAACTATGCAATATAGGAATTGCAAAACATATTATACCGCGCAATAAAACGTCCCATCCAGATGATGGTGCGAGTACCGTAAGTGGCGAACACAGTTAAATACAAAATAGTGAAATTGTAAGATAAATTATTATTTCTTGCCCAGCCAAAATTAGCAGAATCATATGGTTATAAATCAGAAGAACACACCGTTCAAACGGAAGATGGTTTTTTACTAACGGTTTTTCATATCACGAAGAAGAATGAACAATCTTCGGAGAGCAGACCAGTTATTTTTCTCATGCACGGGTTATTCTTAAGTTCAGATCACTGGTTACTCCTCGGAGAGAAATCTGTCGGTAAGGCATCAACGCACCGACTATCCGGCAAAAAAATCAATAAAATGCGCAAAAAGTAGTCGGTAATTAAAGTACGCTGTTAACATAATCCTACTCGTAGGTTTCATGCTCGTAGAAGCTGGATATGATGTCTGGCTCGGAAATTTCCGAGGTAATAATTATTCCAAAAGGCACAAATACCTTTCGGTCGATGAGACTGCCTTTTGGGATTATTCGTATCACGAAATAGGCGTCTATGATCTGCCGGCATCTATCGATTACGTTCTCGATAAAACGAACCACAAACAATTATTTTACATTGGCTTTTCTGCCGGAACAACATCATTTTACGTCATGCTGTCAGAACGGCCAGAATATAACGATAAAATCATAACGATGGTTTCTTATGCACCTGTTGTCAGCTGGAATTATTACACAACTGCTCCGAAGCTGGCATTTCGGTACTTCGCTCCGGCGGCTTACGTGAGATTTTTGAACTATGTTGAAACTTATTATTGCATTACTTTTATACCCACAAATTACAGTTTGCCATAGAAAAACATCACCATCACGCAATTTTCTCCCTGGACGGACCAATTGCAGATTGTCTACTGAAAATTTGTAAAGTTCCAGAAACATTTGACATATTTTGTCGACCAATAGTCGGTTCGGTGTTCGGATATAACGACGAGGAAGAAAATTTTGTATGTATGGGGAAACAAATATTTTATTAGAATAAAATCTAACTTGTTTTTTAGCATGTCATATTTATTCATGTAAATCATGATTTTCTGCAGGAACTGTTGTCGGTATATATGAGTCACATTGGCCCATCTGCATTAAAAATGTCGGCACATTATGGACAAACTTCTCAATACCGTAAGGAAATAGTAGATTTTATAATTTTTATGAAGCACAAAAAAGAGTATGAATTTTTCTAAAAAGTTTGTCTTTCTTCAGATGATTTCAGGCAATTTAAGTATGTTTCACCTGCAGAAAATTTCAAGAAATATGGGTCATTGGAACCCCCAAATTATAATTTGAAAAATGTCCGAGTTCCGGTAGCTTTATTTTACGGTAATAAAGATCCGTTAGGAAATAAACAGGTCAGTTATAGTAGGTAAATGGTTGGGATTAATGAAGTAACATTATTATTATTATTATTACATTATGACATTATTACTAACATAACAATATTATTTGTAAACTACTTTTATCACATTTCGCCGCCTGGATGACCTTCGGCAAAATTTAATCGTTTAATGATTACACGTAAATATAAAATTTTAATCCTGTCATATTCTATCCACAGAACACCGATAGATTGGCGAAGGAGCTTCCGAACGTTGTAATACACGAACAAGTACCTAATGAATATTTCGATCACCTTTCTTTCATATGGGGCAAACATGCCCCGGAACTTCTGTATCGAAGAACTATTGAGTTTCTAAATAATATTCAGGCGTCGACTACATAAAATTATACTCATTACCAGCGCTTATTTGACTACTAAAGATATTTTGGTATTCGCAATAAATATTACATTAATGTGAGGGTAACCAAAGGTCACCTGAACTGATATTTTCCGTAAATGATAAATTGTCAGATTTTATCAAATGAAACGAATAAATACGAAATTTATGAAAAATCAATGGAGATAGCGGAGACGCTGATTTGCTCACCACTTTCATCCTCACCCATTAAACATTATAGAATAATATTATTAATCTACCTCCAAACGTCATATTTTTACTTGTATGGAAAATAATAATATTAGAAACGTATATAAATAACTAATATAGTGAAAATCACGACACGGAACTGATAGCGTTGCGAGGGGAACCCATTTGCGTCAAAACTTTATCCAACCACTGCAAAGGCCCATGCAGGTGTATTTCGATCCAACATGGAGTCGACGTGACGTCTTGGCGATGATACTCTGCGCCCCAACCCTTCACGAATGACATTCTGAAAACAGAAAAAAAGTATTTTAATACCTCGATAAATAGTGTAAAAATTAGATGATTTAATAAAGACATTGATTTATTTAACTTACCGAATGGTGCACATTTTTGTCAGCTCGTAAACAGCTTCGAAGCCATGATTTACGCTCTGGGAAAGCAACTGTGCGAACTCCTGGTTATTAAATATTTTCAGGGAACATCCGGAAGGAATTTTGCACACCGTACTTGGGTGGAATCCATGACTGTAATTGCAAATCCTCGATTGGATAAATATTGCCGCGTCCGACAAACATTCTGCGTAAACCTCTCCGCCGACGTAGTAAAGGTGCACCCCTTTTCCTATGTGTGATCGGGTTTTCTCTATCGTGGAATTTCGATTAACGTTCGAAAGTTGCCCGAGACAGAATCGTTCGGTGCTCTTGTTGGGATTTGTGAAACCGTCGACAATCACCGTAGGAGACATTGCGTGGAAAACTTCGCCCACGCGTGAATTGAGTTCGTAATAGGCGATGGAAGCCCATTCCGTCGGTTCCTGGTAAGAAACGGATTGGGTTTCATTTTCAGAGTCCGTCTCCATGTTTGTAATGTTCGTCGGCTTGGTGGGTTGCGAACCCTCTTCTGGCGGAGGTGTTTCCGGTAAACCGTTCCCCGTGTATGTATTCTGGGAATAGGGTAAATTTGTATTGTCGGCGATTTGGGCGGTAGGGCCGGATGACGTTGAAGACGCTTGATAAGCATGGTTGCTGGGGTTCACGTTAAAACCGTTGACAGAATAAGACACGTTCTGCGGCATGTTCGGTTCCGGGATTTGCTGGTACGGCAGTAAAGAATGTCCAGCTGCGAATTCTGATTGTCGACAAACCAATATCGGAGGCAAGACTGGACTGACGATTCTTCGGTAATGGTACGGGTTTATGCAAACTTCCTTGTGTTTCGCCGAGAAAGGATACTGACAAGCTTCCACCGGTTTCAACTCGTGATGCGATTGCAAGTCCGGCCATCTCCATACACGACAATAAATCACGTGCGGTAAACCCTTGCGATGAAACACTTGTAATCGACCGTCGAGACTTCGCGGAATAGTCACACATCTGCTAGGGGTCGTAGGACAACTTATCGCACGTTCCAGTTCTTCCAAGGCACCCTTTTTTCTCTTTAGCTTCTTCACCAAAGAATCCACGGCCTTCTCTGCCCATTTTTCTTCTTCATCGCCCTGCTTCCAGCCGAGCAACCTCTTGGTGGCCGAGCTTGTGAAGGAAAATAAATTATGAAATGCGGACATTGATCCGGATGTCGTTCCGGGTCAAAAAGCACACGAATATCCGGATTCAATAACTTCGCGGTTCTTCTGCACTTTCAGCAACTCTGATAAAATGACACTAACTTCTTCGGCAACTGAATGTCACGTGTTCGACACAACTGTCAGTTAGTTTACTTGTCGAGGGCAAACGTGCGAATGACCAAGGGAAGAGGTAAAAATAATTTGACAAGGTGAATCCATGCTATCTATTGCCCTTTTGCAAACCCACCATTGACCTGCGCCAATAGTAGGAAATTGTTGGAGGCGGGCTCAAGGGCCCAATTTTCCCCACTATCGTGTCACGTACCGGGATTCAGCCAGTCAGAATATTTTCCATGCCCTGTCCGGAATACAGTGGTATCGTCGATCATAAAATATAAAACTGTTTACAATCTACATAAGGATATATTTTATCTTATAAAGACAGACTACACTAAATTTATTACGTCTATCATGAAATATATGAGATCGAAACGTTCCAATGCGAAAATCCAAGAAATAAGTGTTGTAGAAGATTGTCTTCTATTCAATAATGTTTATAACTGATATTATTATTTTATATACCTATTACAAATAATTTGTCCTCTGTTATATTAAGATTAGAACTAGATTGACAGTTCTCTATACTCATACAGTATATTATCCTTCAAAGTCAATCTATGACTTTGGTATAGTTTTCACTAAACACGAATTCAGTTTACAAAACAATTGTAGATAGGTAGGCAAACACTTCTGTGCTTCAATATAACAGATACTGTATACGGAAAATTCCCGAACGTTGAATTCTCCAAAATAGTATAGACACTGAACCGTAAGATGTATCCTTAGTACAACAAAACCTTCTGAATGGCACGCCGTCATAATTATTAATAGTCTTAATCCTTAACGGTTGGCAATCCGGACTCACTCCTTTGGAAGGCAGTATGCAACTGTAGCGTTTACGATAGGTCTATTTCATTTTTCTTAGTCGCCTTTATAATACTGAAGAATTTGTAAACGAGAAATGAGTACGGATGATAGGTAGGACATCGTCCGAAATTGACTAGCGGATTGGTTCGACGCAGGTATTAGTCGCACCCGGAGTGAGGCTTAGGGATTAACAGTGCGACCGCAAACCTCATAACAATGAAATTACAAAGTGCCGTAAAACTGTCCGCTATTAAATACAATTAGAATTTCGGCTCACGCCAGTACCAATCAGATGAAAAGTACGAAAATAATACTTATTAATACAACGTACCGTTTCACCCTGGATTTAGCCTTATATGACGGTTAATATTGTACAAATGTCTACCTGCGACTTAGCAGTAATATTTCAAGTAAGTCAGATCAGTTTGATGCCTTTCTATTGTTCGTTAATAATTGTCATAAATTTTATAATCTTGTAACAATGGAAATTGGTCCCGTTTCATCTCTTCGCATTTGTAGATTTTAAACTGAAAGTTATCCAGGAAGCATTTTACAGCAGCCTCTAAGTAGATTACTATTGTAAGTTTTTACTATTTGCCACGCCTACTTAAAGATAAGTCATAAAGTTTTCCTCGCCGGGGTAACTGTCAGTACCTAAAACTCTACCTGGATAATTCAATTCCTCCGCAGGAAGAAAAACAGTTTAAGTTTCCCGCTTTATACAAGCGCTGACGTCACAGCCAATCGGCTGTATCGGAAATGTATGCACATACCTGCATAGAGTTGTTATGAAAAGTGACAACAACCGCACCCATTGCGTGCGAACGTTTATTTTCTCAACGATTATGACAATATTTATTATAAATATGTAACAGTATTTAAGTAAATAGAAGTAAAATGTGTACAGTCCAGATATTTCGTAAATAACAGTATTTATACCGTTTATGAAAGAAGATTTTTTTGACTGACAAGTACTTAACCTCCTTCGTATGTCACCCTCGTGACTTCACTGCCTTGATTACTCATTTACCGTAGCAACGCAATGCTCGGCGTAAAATAATTCCGGACTATTCAAGTGAAATCCTGAAATAAGTCTCTTACAATGCTCATTCTTTTGTATTTTCTTCTTAACGTCGGAGATTTCAGTTCAGCCTTACTTTACGAAGGTTGTTATCGAAGCTCTGTTTCTGATCCAGATTTACCCTTACTTATTTTAAATCATGCTAGTGTACCAGATGAATGTATTAAGGAGTGTCATTCTCGTTATTACATGTAAGTATTGGTTTTTTTCAGATAAATAATACTGCTGTAGCAGGCAAAATTTGTGACTTATTTGAGATAATATTGTTTGAATAATATGTATGTTTTATAACATTTGCTTGTTAGGTTTGCTGGTTTAATGAATGGACAACAATGCTACTGTGGCAGCAAGTATGGAAGGCATGGCCCTTCCAATGCTTGTACCATTCCATGTGAAATGGACAAGCATAACTTTTGTGGTACTTCGGAAGCTATGAGTATATATTCCACTGGTATAAAAGGTGTGTTATATTTTCTTGTCATGTTATATATTGATGGTTTTTGTTTGTAAGTGATTGTAATTATAAATGAAAATGATTACTGTTGAATGACTTTTGCAGGTCCTAGTCCTCCAAGAATGATACAAGTAACTTCTGTAAAAGCTGATGAACTGTTAGTTACATGGCAACCACCTGATATTCCTAATGGAAATGTAGTATCCTATACTCTGCGGGCTACTGCCATTGAAACCCATGCTTCTAACATTTTACCACCTGTTGAAAGTCAAGTACAGGGTGGTGATTCAAATTCCACCACCCTCAGAGGTCTTCAACCTGGTAGCAAATATAACATATCCATCATAGCTCTTAATAATCAAGGGAAGAGTGGCCCTGCATTTGTTACCGAATGGACACCCATTGCCGCCCCTGATAAGCCGGCTGTGCCAAAAATAATTGATCAAACCGATAGCACCATGACGGTTATTCTCTCAAAGGGGAGCAGTGAAAATGGACCTGTTACCAATTACCAAGTAATTGTTGTTCAACCGGGCACGATACCCTTGACCGGCAGTGAGGATGCTTATACAAATTACGAAAGATCCGTCGAAGAAGGATTGGGATACTATATCACGGGAGAATTTGACGCGTCCGATTACTACAAGTACCAAAAATTTACTGTGGGAGACGGGAAGATCATAGGAGGATTTCACAACGTTCCACTGGATACGCACGCTCTGGTACCACGGATTGGTTTAGCTGTAGTTTCGAGACTTGGCAGGGACGTGCGATATTCTTACTCAAACCTGACTAGCGATATTTTTCAAACATCACCGCCACAGAGAGTGGATTATGTGGCTGTTGCCTTATACGTAGCTATCGTTTTGCTTGGTGCTCTGCTTATCGGATCTATAGTCCTGTACTTCATGCTAAGACGAAGACACGAAACAATCCGTATGAAGAAAATGCCGGAAGCGCAAGAGCTTACTCTTCAAGGACCGATGTACGAGGTCGACAATCTTGGATACATACCCGAGGATGTTCCAGAAAGAACGAATCATTATCAGGAATTGAAGAGTAAAGTATGGAGCATACCGCAGGATTGTTTGAATGTGAACCCTGAAGTCGTGCGCAGAGGTCGATTCGGCACTGTTCACACTGGCACCGTTAGGAAAGACGAGAAAACCATCCCCGTGGCTGTGCATAGTATAGCCGATGGTCTTCTTCGGGCCTCCGAAAAGAGGAACATGCTTAGAGAACTGGATGTGTGCATCAAGGTTTCACCAGCCAAACATCTAGCCGGTTTGGTAGGCACTTGCGAATCTCCTAGCACTTTGTACGTCGCGCTGGAAATGCCTCCACAGACCCTGAAGAGCAAACTGCTTGGCGCAAGGTCTGGCGATATATTCCCAGTTGACCGAATACTGCCAATCGGTGCGGCTGTTGCCAAAGGATTGCAGCATCTGGAGTATCACAAAATAGTTCATGGCCAACTATGCGCGAGGAGTGTCGGGATCACTCAAGATTGGACAGCCAAGGTCATGGGTCATGGTATCGCGAAATACGCTCTGGAGGACATCAAGTACGCACGGTGGACCGCGATAGAGAGTTTCAGCGGCCAGAAGAAGCAGCAGCCCGCCGTAGCATGGGCATTCGGTGTGCTTTTGTGGGAAATGTTCAGCATGGGAGGAACGCCTTATTCTAATCTTAAGATGGATAGTGACGTAGAAGACGCAGTCGAGAAGGGTGTTCGGTTACCACAGCTTATGGATGTTCCTGATCCCATTTATGAAGTAATGCTATCGTGCTGGCAAACGGATCCGCAAGAACGACCAACTTTTGATGAACTTTCTAGACTGGTAAGTGTCTTATTCATCTATTATTTTTTAGGCAGAAAGTGTAAACTTTTACAGGCAGGATTATCCCTAATGAATGACTTACTTAACTTTTATTGTGTCTGTGCAGGAAACACTGAGTATTTGTCCAATCACGTCGATCACGGAACCATACGTACCAGAGTTGGAATTAAATTGATGAGCTTAGATAATCGCAGCTGTGCATTTCACGCATTCACGTACTTACGTATCGTGATAATGATAGATTTGTATCGAGATATATTGTAAGTATTCATGAGCAAGTGTATACAGAGTTTTTATACCTTCGCTGATGTTTTTGTATTTTTTACATTTTATAAGCAATAGCCAGCTACCGACTGACTTTATTTGCAATGCGCGTTGTTTGCAATAGATGTTGTGTAGCTTTTATTATGTATTTCATGAATTTATGTTGAACAAACATATGTTACGAGGGAATAATTTTTTATCAGTGCTGGAAACTTTATGTAAGAAAATGAAAAGAATCTCTATTACAATACGAATGCTTTATGTATAATGCAAATATTTCCAAAGAAAATAAGGATCAATAATATTTACAACTTGTCTCTTTAAAAATTGTTTACATATCAAGCTAAAACGTGTTAGTATAAAACGTGATGTCTCTTGGTTGCGTGAAAAATATAGAATTACTTATTTTAACCAAAAATTATTACAAAGACGTGCCCAGCGCTGGTTTGTATCAGATGCACTGAAACACTGTCCGTCCATGTACCGTACTATAAATGTTAAGGATTTATAAACTTTAAGATATGACCGACGAGATTTACTTGAGCACATTTATAAATATTTGTTTTCTCCATTGGTATAAAAATAAAACGCCACCTACAATTATAAAGTCTCCGCCTACAGCTTGCGGAAGCTTTAGGGGCAAAATAATAGCACGAAACTGATGGATTAAATACAAATGAACTTAAGCCAAGTGAAACATTCCAAATACAATTGTACTCTTCTATGTGTACATGCTTTTAAGCGGTTCTTTGTTCGCCAAGACTTACACGGCGTGTATATTTTTGATTGCTAAATATATTCTAAGGAACGTCATCAGGTATTGTCACATTGAGTACAAACGTAAAGATTTAATACCAAATCCGAGGCGTCTTATCTGTAAGGGATTTTCAAATAGGATAACGGAGACAAAGGAAAGGGAAAGACCCAAGATTCGTTTTTGTGTTACCTTTATGTGGATCGAGACAACTGTATTAATGGCGTATCATGAATTTGTTACGAGCAATAACTAATTAGTGCGTATAACAAAGTGTACTGACCGGTTGAAGACAGTGGGATATTCATGGTCCTTCCTTAATTCAGTTGTCTTATTTATTACAAAGGAAGACGTGATCTCAGATTATAAATACTTAGTAGCTATAATGCCTGCGTTTCTTTTACGTATGTAATCATAAAATACACTTCTTTGTATTAAACTTTGTGTATGAATGTATTGTACTTCGTTTCTACCTTAAATATAAACTACCTTTTTATATATTGTCTTTATATCAAAACCTATCGTACTACGAATGTTTCGGAATTTTTCTACATACTTTCTACATACATCAAATTCTACAAAACTTTCTACATACATCAAAACTATTAATCAGGTCGATTAAATAGCCAATTAGAGTATTCGTTTCTTTGTTATTCAGGTAATTGTTAATTTATCTTTCAGTTATTTTCGCAACTAATACGTTTTGGCATATGGAACGTATAAGTTTGGTAGTTTGGCTCGCGAGTATTTTGCGGATCTATAATTGTGCGCACGTAGTCTTTGTTATCACTTATTTTGGTCCATGTAGTTACGTAGGTATTGTTACCAGTGAAATCATCATCGTTTCGTTGGCTTAACGAGGAGTCTTAATCAAAAGTCTTCCGAACGATCCTCTCTGGCTTCATTTCGTTTTATGACGAACTATCGCTTTTTTACTCGACTCTATTTCCTCGAATCAACGGGAATTCGTAAATTCAAGTTGCCATAGGTCAAATAACAAATTTGACGGTTGCTTACTTTGCTAATTGAAGAAATAAGACATCATGACGTTGAAACTATCGATGTCATTGAATTTTCAGCACAAATCCAGACGTTTAATCGTAAAGACAATTTTTTAATTAATATCCGTTATTCCTCGTTGGAATATTACGAAAGAAATGTCGAGTGTCTTTAATTGTTCCCTTATTATATGCCAAACGCGAAATTAAAAATAACATCTCGTAAATGCGTTATTTTTTTATGTATCTCAAATTTATAAATACTTCTTCCGATTCCTCAACGTTATGGGACTCTTCGAAGCAAAGAAAGGACAATAGTAAACGCGCTGATTCTTGAAATAAATACTTGAAAGTAGGAGGGAACGTTATTCGCAGGTGTATTACGTGGTTTGAGGCGAGGAGACTTTGCTGGAATGTGAATGGGTCGGTTTAGGTCCACTGGAGGGTGTTTTGCTCGCGCCAGGACAGAGAATCTGTCTATAAGCCTCCCTGTAGAGCTTGTTGGTGCCGGCGTAGATGAAGGGATTGATGACCGAGGACGCCCAAGCGAGGACGGAGGCAACGACGTGGAAGAAGGGGATGTGGATCTTGTCGTCGATGACGTTGGCCAGCATTAAAGGCATGAAGCAAAGCAGAAAACAAAGGAAAATCGTCAACATCAGCCGCGTTACTCTGGAATCCTCCCTCCGCTGAAACCCGGTGGGTTTCCTTCTTCCGCCGGGGGCGTGAGCTTCCAGATTTTTCCGGCTTTTCCGCACCTTCCAGTAAATACAGAGATAAGACACGCTGATAACGACGCACGGCAGGACGAAAGCCAAAACGAAGAGAAACTTCTTCGGGCTCGAACCGTTCTTCTTGAGAATTGTGCAGGAAAATGTCTCGGGGTCCAAGCCTAATGTGCCCCATACTCCGAGCAATGGTGGTATCAGCAGGGAAAAACTCACGGTCCATATTCCCGCCAGCATCAACGCAATTCCTCGACTTGTGTAGAGCTGTGCGTAAATCTCAGATCGCGAGATTAGCACGTATCTAGACAAATTTAAGTAATGCAAACATTAGCGGAATTCATATGAAATGCTTAAAAAATTACCGAAATAAATCATTAAACAACTAAACTGTCCCAGTTTCTTTTCTTGCCGACTTGAAACACTTAAATCAATAATAATACAGGTGCTTGGTGTATTCAAACATTAGCATTCAGCTCTGAAAATTCAGCTGTTGGACATATCATTAATCTCATCTTCATTCATTGCGTTATCGTAACAGATATTCTTTCGGTTGATAATATAAAGTGTCATCTATTCGCTGATGGTTGCATCGATTACCGGGTCATTTAACAAGAAGAGCATCGATCAATAGACGGGAGATTGAGTTACGAGCGAGATTATTGCAATAGTAAGTGCTCATGTGACGGGTAAATCGAATGTCAATGAATCTTTTGTTAATGGCCAACGATAATTGAATATATATACATAAAAATTATTGAATGAACGGAAACTCTATGGATGTTTATCAAATACGCATTCCTCGGAATGTTTTTAAAACTGCTGTAGCAACTGGCAAAGTATGAACGGAAATGAAATGAATCGAATGACAAGCTGAGTTGTTATTTAATTACGCTGTGTGTATCTTTACGCGAAACTGGGGATACTGACCTGTTTATCGTTATTGCGACCATGCTGAGCAAGGACACGGCGACATTGCCGTAGAAGAAAAGCGGGAATATTTGGCAAAGAGCATCGCCGAGGACCCACGCCTCGTTCAAATATCTGCTCGCCGTCAGCGGCAGATTTACGGCGGAAAATATCAAGTCGGAAATGCTAAGACTTATAACGAAAGCCGTCGTAGCGTGCCGCCTGAGCCGAGTGTATTTTAACAACGCGATAACCGTCACCAGATTACCTGACGATCAACAGCAAGAAAACAGAATTTACATACTCAACGTTTATCGTACATCTTCGAATTTTCTCCACTCGGTGGAAAAACTTTCAAGTAAAAGGAATGGTTCCTCACCTAAGACCCCAACGATGCTGAAGATTATAGCGCAAATCGCCGCGAAAAGCGTGACGTATCGAGGATATAAACTGCTGTTAGTCGAACTGTCGTTTAGCGTATCCATCGTGATATTCAAATTTAAAGACACAAAGATTTATATTTTCCAAGACACCAAGTTTGACAACTGAAGTTCGATGACTGCAGTTGCGTAATGAAATTTTTGCATAGCTTTAGATGCAAAGGATCTAGCTTTTAAAATGACCTGGACAATTTGTTAAAAAAACTGGAAAATTCACTACCCGATGATTTTATCCCATTTTTAGATACACTGCACAAATCACTTAGAGCAAAACCCAGCTTTGAATGCTTCTTCGCACACTTTTTTTAGTTTCCTCAGCAGCGACTAGCAGTTTCTCTTGACAGAATCTTTAGGGTTTGCTTGCCCTCAAGATCACTTGTCCTCGTGAAAAAACAAATCCAGAATTGTACTTCTTCGAAAGTTCGCTCCAATTCGCAGGCACCACTTGTTCCTGAGTCGTCGTTAATAAGCTGCTTTGTTAATGCGCTCTTCAGACTTTTTTGCCGGCTCTTTAGAGTCCTTTGACCCTTGGCAACGAACACCCCCTTCGCTCAATGAATTGAATCTTCTTATCGCCAGAAAAATATCGATTCGTCTTCTTTCGTCGTATCGCTATTGTGTCAATGTTATTCTTCTTTTGGAATTCATTTTAAATCTCACACTTACGATTGATAAAAATAAGTTTCATGTCTTTGGGAAGACCTGACTAGCCCGGCAAGAGTCTTTGAATATCACTGAGGTGTTAACTGTTATTATTTATGGAAACTCAAAGTTGGCTACTGTCGGGGAAGGTACTACGATTTTGTTGCTCTGGCGACCGCTTCTGGAAGACTGACGGATCCCGACGAAACATGTACCGTACGCGAGACCGTCTTATCTATCTCACTCCGTTTATCCCGCTCTCTTCCTCCGTCTGCATCTGGTTTACTCTCGACGATTACAGCCTCGGAAAAGTATCGCAGATAAACGGAGGATATTGTCAGATGCTTTGTGCTCGGCTAGATAGATACCGCACTTAATAATAAACTACATCCGGACGGAAAAGCAGTCCCCGAAAATCCGGAGTAAAACGTTCAAAACACCAGAAGAGCAGATTTTCAAAAATACGCCGGTGTAGAATTGAACCGTGCGATAGCACAATTAGTGTTGCCGGGAATCACAATTTCTGTAGAAACCGATAAATTTAAGGCTTTGCACAGGTAAGACTGTTGACAAACACGTGATCTCATTCGATCAAAGTATTTGTATGTTTCAATGTTTATCGTGAGAGCGTTGATTCTACGTTTAACGACGAAAAATCGTTTTTGCGAGAGCGCAAAAACATCCACCCACGAGAAACTCGGACGGATAAGGCGAAGATAATTCGCTTTTCCGTCGGTTCGCGCATTCGACAGCTGCGCGTGCCTTCGCGGCCGGTCAGAAACTGATTCTGAACCGTTTCGGATCCCCTTTGCTCGACGACTCGTTGGCTTTGGGACCGACAGGTCGACGAGAACGATTTCTCGCCGAATCTCGCCGTACAAAGCTCAGCCCCAGCTGCTCCGGGAGGGGTGACTTTATTCAGTCAGACTTCTATAAAGATGGCCCCGATTCATTGCCCCCTTCCTAGGGCCCGGGTGTAATTCAAAGCCATTGAAAATCCCAGCCCCCTTCGAATCCCCGCGAATGGAAGGATGAATTTGATAAAAATCATGATATCATGGAACGTGAATAAATTGTTTGCTTGCTCCTATAAATATCTGCCGTTAAAGAAAATTTATTTTTTACGTAATTTTGTCCCTCCCTATGGCTTAAAATTACTTGATTATAATCTGAGAATTTCTCTAAATGCAAATGACGATCTCTGAGTATTTTGAATTTTCTTCGAGAAAATAAATGAGAACAGGTAAATTGGGGATTTCTCGAGGGGAAGAACAGTGTCTCGTTGGGAGTTAACGTAAACGATTCCCGAATGCCTTGCTCCTTTCAGAAGGCAGCTGCTTACCCCTCTACCTTCCGCAAAAGGTGTGGAACAATCGGGGGAAACGGTTCTCCCCGAGAAACAAGTCTTTTCTTCCTCGCTCACGTCTCCCCCTTCCACATCCCTCGTCAACGAATTCGACTCGACTGTTGAATCCTACCCCGTCGTGATATTAACTGTGATCTACAAGCGAAAAAAAGATTGGCACCAGCTGTTGTCGGTTCGCCATCAAAAACTGCGACAAATTCGAGGGCTTCACACCTGTTGATCCAAAGAAGTTTTATAAGAAATTTCCATGTACTATGCTACCAACAACTGTTGTTGGACCGTATTAAAAAGTGACAAGCAAAGATCAACATGTATCCAATGAATAATTTGAGCGATTCAAAGGCTGAGGGAACGATGGAATATTTTCACGACAGGACCTTCTTTATAATTGCGGCTAAATGTAGCTAATTATGCCGGACCTTCTGGAAGATAGGAGACCATGGGAATAGTTTTGGAGAAGAAAGAAGGGCCGTTGCGACTTATACGAGCCACCGTGGCCCGAAAAGGTAAATACTACCTGATGAGCCAGGTCGACATAATCGGACTGTGCATACATCGACTCCGTTGCTCTCGATTCCGCTTCTTTTTCGACAGCGACTCGCCTTGTTCGTCGGCAAACATCTCCTCCTTCTCTACTATCGTCGTAGATTCCTACGAAGAATTGTACGTGCTTCTCCTCGATACGTTATCGCACTTTACATTTCCCTTTGTAAGACTTCTGAACACTATTTACGACGATAAAAACGGTTGCGTGGGAAGCATGCTAAGTGGATGACGTTAAACAGGGGCCATTCTCTCCTAAGCTGCGACATCAAAGAAACTTGTATTCGAAGGAACCCACTTTTTGATCGTTAATTAAGGCACAACTAATTAATCGTTCGAGTGTCGTCATGGAACTCGGCTCAATTTACCGCAAGATTATGCCAGCAACGGTCAAGTATTTCCATTCCAATTATCACAATCAGTTTTACTTTCGGAACAGTAGGTCAGTCACTGAGCTAATGATAACTTATCGGTCGTATTCGGAAGCCATTCCGGAAGTCATTCCCATACACTGCAGGTTATAATTAGAGAGATTTCGTCGTTGCCCTAGATTGTCAGGTTCATACGAGCATTAAGATTATGAATTTAGTATATTCATTAATCGGAGAAATTGTTCTCAACGAGAAACATTACGATAAACAGGAGGAATATGTTGACATTTTTACGTGTCTTACATTACCCCTTTCTAACAAAGTCACGCTCATTACTTGTCACATCGTGTACATTAATTTGTCATACACATGTTATCTTCGCGTACAAGTACGTCAGTATCGCGAACAACGACTTCACAATTTTCAGCCAGTGTCTCTCAAATTACCCGTGGCTTGATAATCGACAAAAGCATTTATTTAGAAAAGATTATTACACAGAAGTTCGTTTGCGATAAAAAAATGATCCTTTCTAACGTATTGCACTTTTCACGTACTACCTAAATGCGATACATTAATGTATTAACACTGACATTTACCGCGAGGGAAGAATCTAATACATTACGTGTCTGTAATATCTCTTGGTTGTCGGTTCTGCGATTAATACGAATTATTGCAATGTTTCGTGGAAATTTCGTGGGCATTGGCCGACTTGTTGGGGCGTGACATTTAGTTTGAGCGCCGCTAGAATCGGCCGCTGAATGAATTCATTGTGCGTAACCCTCGCGATGCCCACACGCCATTTGTATTTAACAGGGGTCTCTATTCACGAAATCCCCGGGCGTTCGAGTCGGCCACACGGGAAAGGAAGAAGGAAGGGCGGCTTCAAAGGTGCACCGGAATAACAAACAAAAAAAGCTCCGCTAATGGTTGATTCACCGGCTTGGAAGATCGGATCGCGTTTGCCGGGCAAAATATCCGGCCCGCTTTGACATCCCGATGGAAACTTCTATTTACGCACGTGTGCAGACCGAAAGCAGACGCTAAGATAATAAACCAGATATAACTATATCTTACCGACAGTTATGGCTAGGACTTCTGTATCGATTGTCAAGGATGAAAAAAGGATGTTCTCCGAGCGGATTATCGCGTCAACGCATAGTCCGTCTACATTAATAACTTCCTTTATTTTACTAATATATAATATTCTGTCGTGTACAGTCGTATCAAAGTATCAAATATACAATTTAAGAGATTTTGGTTTAAGCCTCGTAGTATTTGTGATTTTATTAACTCGCTTCTAAATCTTCTCGCTTAAAATTACTTGGAAACCTCGCAGTAGCGTCCAGGGAATTTCATCGGCCGTAATGCAGTCACGTTTGCCGAATCTGCCCTGCCTGTGTGCTGATGTTACATAAATAATATTATTTTACCAGCAAAATCATGTTCACCTTTTGATTAGTCGCACTTCGAGCCCTTAGGTGTTCCCCTTTACATTTTTTTTCAAACAGTTTTTTGAAACAATTAAGTAGTTCCTCCGCAAAAGTCTCCAGAAACATATTCTTTATTCGCCGAAAATGGCTTTACGTTCTTCGCATTTTGATACGCATGTTGCTTTACGATAAACTTTTAAGTACCACCAGAATTGTTTGATTCTATCGTGTAGCTAAAAATGATGTCAATAAACGTTCCGTAAATGATCTCGCACTATCTACGGCAGAACATGAATAGGGTTTGCACTATTGCACTACAGAGACTCTTATCATCATACGTATAAGTACAAATACTTTGCTTAAGGTTCACTGAATGATGATCTCCCGATAAAAATGAATACAACGTGCACAGGAAGCATTTTAACGTAATCATAAAATTATTTAATTCCATAACAAAATGTGAAATCTTTAATGATATAAGTTTCTTCCAACGAATGTGGTGTTATGTCCTACAATCTGAAATGTTTTTAACGGATTCTTCCCACTGTTTTGTACGGATGTAGATAGCCTTCGTTATCGTACTGCCTCGGGAAAGGGTAAGATTCGGAGAACTATACTATCGTCGGTTTCACACATTTTTAAATCTCAACAATTCGGTTTCTTCGCTTAGAAGCGTCGTCCGTTGCTAGAAAAATTGGCTCTTCGATAAATTCCTCGCTACTCGAGATACAAGCGTTAAGTATAAATTTCCCGCAGCCATTCTCGTTTGTAAATATGGCACTAGAAAAAGGCTCTGCTGAGAATTCCGAAATATGGCTCTCCAAAGAGTAGGCACTTGTTTTGGGTATGAATCCATCCTACGACCCTATTAATCTTCCTTAACCAACGACGAAAAATTATCGCGAGAATCGTGGCGACTAACGCTAAAAGGAAGTCTAGCCTCCGTGCAAATCTTCGTCTTTGTCTCTACTTTCAGTCGTCCTATGTCTGTTCGCAAGGCTAAAAAGCTGACAGGTTTTGCTAGGCGGACCGTTCTTTGCGCGTTCTATATCTGAAGTTTTGGGAAATCAGCAGAACCGTCGGCTCGTTCTTCAGAAGCAGGTGTGATTCCTAAGCGAATAGGAAATAGTCCTGGCGACTTCCAAGAACTGTCAGCTTGGGTTCCCTGCACTTGACATTGTTGTGTTCATGCGTGAAAAAGGTTTCTAGGCGAAGCACTGTCTGTAGAGCTGTGACTTCTGTTCGATCTCAGCCAGGTGCTTGCCCATTTCGACGGTGAGGGAGTCCACCTCAGCCATGAGATCGCTGAGAAGCCTCTCGTTCTCCTTGTACACGCTCTCCATGCCGTCGAGGTCCTTGAACTTGCTGGACGTGTCAGCCGTCAGCTCGGAGGCTCGTTGCAACAATTTCTTCGCCCTCTGAATGTCTCCATTGCTCTTGTTCACGCGATGGTTCAAGGCCTGGTCGGCCTTCTTGTATTCCTCCGCGAGTTTCCTCGTCTTCTTATCAACGGCATTGGCCTCCTCGGCGACCTTGCGAGTCTCCACGGCGATTTCCTGATTGAGAACGAAATCGTTCCTTCCGGACTGGGTCTGCAGATGCTTCAATCGGGCGTCAAGCATTTCCACCGACTGGGTAGTACTATTAGCCTGGCTCTGAGCCTCTTTCGTCACTTCCGCTATGTCGATCAGGTCCTTCTCAGATCTGACCACGTCCTTCTGAGCTTTCTCGATGGCCTTCAGAGCCAGGTCCTGAGCTTCCTGAGCCTCGCTCAACAATAAGACTACCTTACCAGCCATCGTCTGCTTTTCAACCGCCGCTTTCTTTGCCTGATTAGCGCGTTCTTCGAGCTGTCGTGCCTGTTGTAGGTCATCCTTCGTCTCAGCGAGGATCTGCTCAGAATCCGTCAACGAGCCGACAATGTTCTTAATCCGCTCTGCCAGTTCTCTGATCTCGTCGGGTTTCAATTGAATGTTCTTGCTTAGCACCTCGTTCGCCAGGTCCCTCACCATAGCTGGGGTTGGACCTTCCTGTTCGAGGAAACTCCATATACTCTTGGTCACGTCTGCCAAGTCTTTCGTGATCTTGTCAGATCGATTCCGTGCTTCCAAGGCGTAATGGAAAGCATCCTGCGCGTTCGATCTCGCTGACGTAGCGTCCTGTTTCACTTGAATCATCTGAAAACATTGAAAAACACTCGATTGAAGCAGTCGCAAGAATCGCGCATTAAAATTGAATTTGTTGAGTTAGGCAAATGACGCTTACGTTTCGAAGTAACTGTTCAGCTTCGTCCTTGTGCGTCTTGATCTTGGCAGCTTGCTGTTTGGCCACGTCCAACGCCTGGTTGGCCTTCGTTACAGCCCCGAAATCGCAGGACAATCCTCCGCAGAAACCACAGGCAGCACCACCGCAAACGTTGCTGCAATCCGTCACGTTGTCCCCGCACATTTCGTGGTTGAGCTCAGGCATGAGATCGTTGAAGGCCATGATCTTATCGTTGAGCAGTTGCAGAGATCTCTGGCTTCGATCCTGAGCCTCGTTCACCGAGTCCCTGTTCTTCGCCAGCAAGTTCTCCGTTTGCTTGCGATAGCGTTCCCCATCGGCGAGAATTCCTGTGGTGTCGTTGGCCATCTTCTCCGCCAGCCTCGACTGCTTAGCCATCTCCTGGGTGACATTCAGGGCACCCTGGACGTTCTCCTCTTGCAACCGCGTAGCGTTTTCCTTGAGCTCAGCGGCCCCGAGGTGCAGACCGTTCGTTCTGTTCTTCAGTTTCTTCAACGCCACGTCGGCGAGATTCACCCTCTGACTGAGATTCTCCAGGTGGTTGGCAACTTCCTCGAGGTTCTTCGTCGACATGGATACGTTGTTGCTGAGTTCAGCGGCAAGGTCGTCCAGTTCTTCAAGGTCCTGACTCCTGATAGACGTGCTGCTGATGAGCGATTTTACCTGCTCCAGGGAATCCACCATGTCGTCAAACTCTTGACTGTAAACCCCGGTTGTGCCGACTCGTTGGATCCTCGAGGCTTCCTCGATCACCATGTTCGTCCTGTTCCTCACTCCGCCGAGAATGTAGTCCCAGTTATCGAAACACTCGCCGCAGGGGGAACACTGCGGTGCGTCCCCGTGGTACCCTCGATCACACTGGTCGCATTTCTCCCCGCCAATTCCCTTGTGACAGACGCACACTCCAGTCTCCCGGTTGCACTGCTGACTAGCTGAACCGATGACGTCACACTCGCAAGCGTGGCATTCGATGTTAGGGTTGCCCCAGTAGTTAGTCTGGCATTCGTTGCAACGTCTCCCGCCAAAACCTGGCCGACACTCGCATGTACCGTCGAAGGGGTTGCACCTGTTTAAAACAACAATGTTATTCATTAGGCGCAAAATACACAACGGACCTGTTGACGATTATTTAAGAAAAAGTGAAACCCTTTAAGAACTTTCAGATTTATCAGACCTAATAGGACTACTGAGACGTTATTGTATTCAGAAAAAGTTCAATCTAAAATCTGTATCGTACTTGTCCGAAACACTGCCGATGGCGTCGCACTCGCAAGGATCGCAACCCTGTCCGCTGGCGATTCTCCAGTGATTTTCCTCGCAGGAATCACAGAGCTGACCGATCACGTGGGGCAGACAAGGACATTGCCCGGTGCGATGATCGCAGGGTCCTGCTTCCCTGTTGGTGCCAAGGACGTTGCATTGACAAGCCTGACAGTCCTGTTCCAGGGCATTCCCGTAATACCCGTCCCGGCAGACCTGGCAATTCGGACCGTCGGTGTTGTAGAGACATTGCAAACAACGTCCAGTGTGAGGGTCGCAGTTTCCGGCTCGTCGAAGGTCAGTGTTGTTGTTGCAGTTGCAAGGCTCGCAAGTGCCACCGGGGACCTCGGGGTTGCCGTAATAATTCTCAGCGCAGTTCTCACATCTCGGACCAGTGTAACCCTCGTAACACTCACAGATGACGTCGTGGGTCTGCGGGTCTAACGAGCAGCTGTCCGCGTAGGAATGACCTGAATCAAGGGTACCTGCAAACATGTTTTCCCATTAGTTTCTTATATCTCATGGTACAAGTTTTCAAAAGTCCGAAGACTGTTCTATTAGAATTTTTAACGTTCTTTAACCAACATCGACGTACAGTTTGTGCCAAGAGGAAGAATCCTCAACGCTTTGTCCTAAGGGACCTGGGTATTAATTACCTGGACAAGGACAGGCTCGGCAGGGTATATCCTCGCCGATTCGCGGGTCTCCGTAGAAAGTTTCGATACAACGATCGCAGTTATGTCCGGTAGTGTAATCTCGACAGTCGGTACAGGCTCCGGTCCTTGAATCGCAGCTATCGGCATGTCCGTTGCATTCGCAGCGTTGACAGTGAGGGAAATTCCAGAAACCAGGTTCACACTGGCCACAGGTTCGGCCGTAGGTGTTGGGACGGCATTTGCAACGACCGGTTTCCACGTCGCAGAAATTGTCCAGGGCTCCAATGCCGTCGCAGTCGCAGGGGATGCAACCCTCCGGACCAAACCCATAAGTCCCGGGTGCACAACGGTCGCAACGTCTGCCTACCACGTTCGGTTTGCAAGGACATACACCTCCGTAATGCTCGCAAAGCAAACTGTGTGATCCAGTCGGGTTACACTCGCAGGCTTAAAAAATGAGCAAGATATTGAATTTAACCAACTCCATTTCTTAATGGTATCAACATTTTTTTAATGGTTTAATCTACTCACAGTGAGCACCGTCGAAGACGTAATAACCGATACTGTTCTGGTATTTCTTGCAGAGCTCCGGGATGTCGTTCCAGTTGTAACCGACTTCGTTGAAATATTCGTTACAGTGGTACCTTTCGTATTCCTGGCGACGTAACTCGCCCACGCTCGATCCCGTGAAGAATGGTATAGCGTCTATCCTAGGTCTCAGGACAATCTGTACACCATGATAAAATAATTTCAGAACAAGAGATAAGGAAATGAAAGGAAATGAATGAATTGGAATATTTCAGAAGATTGTCGTTTACCGAGTCGACCAATATTGAAGCCGTTGGGGTGTCGACGTGCCTGTTGAATTTGCGGAATTGCAGTACCACGATGTACCGTTTTCCCGGTTCAAGGCAAACGAAAGGATTCGCGACGGAGCTTCTCGCGTGTTCCGGAAGTTGAGCCCACAGATGATCCTCTTCCGGTCTCCAATTGGCGCAGGGCCCGTTGGGATCTACCGGACCGTCCCTTTCGATGATAATCTGCACGTCTTCCCAGTTACCAGGATGAACAGGCTCGTAGCGAGTGATGACTTCGTACCACAATGGTCGGCGGATGTCGTCAATGGTGATATTCAGGACACCACCTTCGACAACTTTCATGAAACCAGTTCCCGACCACGTGCTGTTCCTCCCGTCGCGATAAGGTTCCCGAATCACCACTTGGCTGTTCTGTAAACGCAACAACAGGACAATCATACCCAAAGAACCTATTATTCCAAGAATTATTTTAAATCAGAGCAGACATTGTCTGTTCCGTTTTTACGATTTCATGGTTCTCGGCTTACGTCTGACGCTCTACCCAGTTCGGCCTCGTAGATGAGGAAATCGTGGGAACCGGTGTAGTAGCTTTGCTCCGGCTGGTTGCAGGTTCGTCCGCTAACGTGAGGTCTGCATCGACATTGTCCCGTGACGACGTCGCAGGAATTCTCGTAAGAACCGCCGGGGTCACAGTCGCAGGGTTTACAACCGTCTGGGTCTTCCGAGAGACCCCAATACTCCGGAAGGCATTGATTACAATCGCGAGCTGTGACGAATCGCTTGCAGCTGCACTCGCCAGTCATCATGTTGCAGCCCTGGTTGTCGATGGTACCCAGAGTGTTGCACGTGCAAGCTGTTTGCAATCAAATCCCTTACTTCGTACGATGAAGTACTTATCATTTCAAAATATTTTCGAAGACGTGCAAGACCAGCAAGTTGCCGCTAAGTGGCATTTTAAGTGAAATAATTGTAGTGCGTTGATGGTGTACTTCACCTTGACATCCCTCGGGATTTTCTGGATCGAAATTCCAGAAACCATTTTTACATCTATCGCAGCGACGTCCTTCGACGTTGGCTTTGCAATGGCAACGGCCAGACTCGTCCCCGGTCAGTGCATCTGTTCTAGAATCGCAAATTCCACCGTCCAGGGAACCTCCCAGATCGCAATCGCAAGCTAAAAGAATTCAACGCACGATACAGGACAATCCGTTCTCGAGGAGCGTAACATTAATACTTGAGCAGTAAGCAGGAGGTTTGAGCTTTAAAAATCTGTGCATTTGGACTGACGTTGACAAGCCTCGGGGTCCGATATGTCCTTAGTGACGTCATGATAGAAGAAAGGTTTGCACTGCTCGCAGTTCTGTCCTCGCGTGTTGTGCTGGCAATCGTCGCAAACACCGCCGGAAACTCTTCCGGATCTCTCGTATGCAGCCTCGTCGAAGTGGCAGGACATCGTGTGGTTGTTGCAGTTGCACATCCTGCACGCGTTCGTCTGTTTCCCGGCGGCAGGTTTCCACGGAAGATCGTGGTAAAAGTCCTCGCATTTCTCGCAGTTCAAACCCGTCGTGTTGTGCGTACATTCGCATCTACCGTGCACCATGCTCGCCTCGTCAGCCACACCTGGCAGGGGAAGACACCTAGAAATCCGAAAAGTCATGTATGTTTAATTGATTCATCAAAAGACTCCAAAGGAAACGACTGGAATGAAGTATAACTGCCGAAAAATGGTACAATAATCTTCTGTTTTCTGAGTCGTTAAAAATTAATTCGATTGTGCGAGTCGATAGAAAAGCACTGACTTAGAAGCATGTCCATAACATAAGCAGGATCCTCGGATGACCATGTTCTGGATAGCGTAGTAATATTTCTCACGAATTTCCGGACGATCGTCGAGAAAATCGTCACCCAGGGTGTGCAATCTGGTCATGTTGATTCGCAGGTTCGTGATTTTTAAGAGATTTTGCACCTCCTTCGAGTATGGGTTGTCGATATCCAGATTTCCCGGCAGGACTCTGTAAACGAATCATCTGTCTTATTGATTTCCCCTGCTCCAGCCCCGTAGGTCATCGTCAACTAAAACAACACTGTCCTAATTTGTTTTACCTGAAGATAACTTCACCCTCTGTCGACGGAGCTACAACGGAATATCTGCTCTCGCAGATGACGTCCGTTAGACTCTTCGGCTGACGAACCGGTACCCCTGGGAAGGACTGTTCGCAATTATACGCGAAGTATCGGTAAACCTGCCAGGTCTTCCCGAAGTCGTAGGATCGTTCGACCAACATGGCAGCCGGTCGGAATGTTTGGAACCGGATAATTATATGAGTGAAGTGAAATTCTGCCTCGAGGTCGAATTGAATCGTCACATATTCCACGCCGTTCTCGGCCTGCCACCAAGATCGTGGATTAGTCCTGTCGACAAATACCAAAAAATCGAAATTTAGCAAGGACTTTGCCCTCTCAATTGTGCCAGTTGGATCGCCTGTAAATCAATTCGCATTCTTACCCGCTCACGATGTTCTGGATGTTGTGCTGCTGTTTGGGTAGGGAAGCATCGCAGAAGAAACACTTCTTTCTTTCCTTCAGGTGAGAGACGATGCAGTATCTTTCCGCACCTTTTAAACCGCAGGTGGATGATGCGGTCAGCCGGTCTTCCCTTCCAACTAGCAAATTTCCGGTGGCAGGATAACACGAGCTTTGCTCGCAAGGATGCGGTCTCTTAAAATGCGAACCTGTGGAAAAATAAATCCTTTCAACTACTGCCAGTGCATTGCCTTTACACTTCTCGGGTTCCATAAATATTAGCAGTTTTATCAGAAATCGCTGGTTAAGGTTTTGCCATCCACCGGCCAGGTTCAAGAAGAAACAGTTAAAACAAAGGGTTGGGAGCAATCAATCCTTATTCAGGCACGTACAATTCAAATACACCAGTGTCCATGGATAGATTTAATGTACCAAAATAAGGGTTGATAAGTCATAGCGTAAAATAGTGTCGGGGCGTTTATTAACTGGTTAAATATTTGTGTGTTCTCATCCACATGACGTGCCACACCCTCAACCGGGGAAAAAACCAGTGAACCTTGTATCTTGTCTTCGTTGTACATTTTCGAATAAACATTCCTACAAGTTCCTACATCTCCTTGAAATAATACAAACCCGTAATACCTTGTCTTCGTCAGAAAAACATAAACAGTCTTATGGAAAACTATTTCAAAGAGATGTTGAGCTACGGTCAAGGGGAAAGGGTCAAGGGGAAATTGGCTTACTTCGTATTTCATGCTTGCTACATAAGGTAATGATTACAGAAAATTCGCCACTGGAAACCACTGTGCTGTTTTTTTTTTAATAATGGATTATGTACAGTTTGACGTGTAGAGGGTTTCTGTTTCATTTTACTGAACTACCTCTTGAGAGGGGCAACGTTGGCCAGTCTTGTCGCAGCAATATCTCATCAATAGGAATGTCTCCTCTGCGAACTGCCCCTATAACACCCCTATTTTTTATGCCATATTCCTCATTATTAACAACAACGCTCCAACAGATGAACGCGTTCGTCATCCTCGCCGCCACATCTTTTTTTCCAGCATTTGCTACTGCCAATTACCGCGATGAATGTCAAAATTCCGTAAAATTCGCCGAAACTTTCAGACAATTTTTTTTAAGTAATCGTTTGGTCGTTAAGTGTATTTGACTGGAGTAACTCACCTCTAATGGGTAATCTGTAGTCGTTGCCATAGCGCGGCTCAGCAGAACCTACGGAAGGAAAGAAATTTTTCGTATTCCAATTTTCTTAGTTTCCAAGGGGGATCCGTGAAATTTTTGTTACATAAAATGGCGAAGCATGGTTCGAGAGAAATTTCAGTTTTAAGAGACATTTCAACGCGTTTATCAAGAGGCGTTCTACTACCGGTAGAGGCTATCGCATGGGACAACCGGATGTTTATGACGATCTTACGCTTCAAGAGTATCTTTCGATCCAGCTACGACCCTCTACAGTTGTAAAAAAAATCACGGAGAAACCTAGTTGAATGACTTCCACGCGTTCTGTCTTCGCTATTTCACCATTAACAGATAATCCTACTATAAATAACTATCCTGATAAATACGTGTGACTCAATTTCAGTGGCGACTGGACATTTCTTTCGTGCGAATCTTTTCTATTGCTTTTCAATGAATATTTAGGCAAAGTCAAAAGAAAATGATTGGTAAGGAGATGTCGCTGTATTAATGACTCGGGTGACTCGTTGAGGCCAATAAATTCCGTAATATTGTTTTGCCGAAGTGGGACGCGTTGGCCCAGCTTCGCGTAGGGCGCTGAGATTTTGGGCACCGAAATAAGCTCTCTATGAGTCCGTATGGAAAGCAGGGTCGGGAGGTCGAGTCCTTATCTAATCAGACTGGATAAAGAAGTCCTCTTTGTCGTAAGGGGAATGAATGGAAACTAGGCTACTCGATTCACGGATGGTCAGCTTTCGTAAGGTTTCATTAACTTCGCCTTATCGTACGCGTAATTTAGTATTTTCCGTTTTACAATTAGCGCATTATTTAAACGAAAAAAAAAAGCAATTAACGCATCGACTTAAGCGGCAGTAAGTATCGACAAATTGTGTCTCAGTGTTACGCGATGCTCCAAAATGACTTTCCTTCGTGATTCCACATTTCCGCGCGCAGTTGCAGTTTCTTGCCGATAACAAAGTAGGCGCATCGTTGACGGTGATTTCTTCTGTTTCGAAGCAATTACAAAGAAAACGGGCAGTCTGTGTGTGGGTATTGACCTACCTGACGTAATTGCAGCAATATAAATGACCGCTGCGACGACCACGTGCCAATGCCACGCTGGGAACATTTTTCAAAATTTCGCTGCTTCCCTCTGTTGTCTCGAGTCCTCGCGAAGGGACTAACGCATTGTTTCCGTTTACGCTTAAAAGAAAAATTCACACAACATAGAAAGTCGACAGAATTACACGTCGGGCAGACATGCAATAAGTAACGTGACGTACGAGCCGAAAGGGACCGATTTCCCCGAAAGATAAACATTAAAATCCAGGAAATTCTTAAGTTGTAAAGATAGGAAAGCGATGAGATAAAATCGTTTAAGTTTCGTTGCATTTTGACAGACCCGACGAACGGTCATTCCATTGACAACACTTTACAAGGCTCGACGAACATAAACGACGTAGAAAACTACGGAAGATCGTTCTATCACTGGTCGAGTGTTCTTTTTTAAGAGCGCGAAAAGCAAGAGACAATGAACTTACGATGAATCCGTGAAATCGCGGACGTCCGCGTAGTCGGTGTCGAGGTGCCGTGTGCTCGAGGAAAATCCTTTCTCCGGTTTAGGGGAGCCGGGAAGAATCACTTTCCCCGTTGATCCGCGGTTCGCTGGCTCCGCGGGCTATGCGCCGTCACGGGGAAAACTCGTGGAAAATGTGCGGCCCGAGACGGACTCGGAGGACGGGGGAAAAGTCGATTCTGCCGGGACGAGCGGTTTTAGCGGCTTTGCGGGCCTTCGTAGGAGAGTGACGGAAGAAAAACGCGACGGACGCGCCTGCTGACGCGTCTCTCACGATGTGCTCGTGCTGCTGAGAGCAGGCGCCTCGGTTTCTGCCGGTCAGGGCCGTACGACAGTCCAGAACGTCGTACCGGCCTTCCTCAGGGCCTCGCAGAGAGGACAACGAGCCTCGAAACCAACGAATCGCTCGAACGTGGCTCTCAGGGAACTTTCGACGGCGCTGCAACAGACCGACGGGAGATGAAAGGCCAAGGAGGAAGGGAGGACGGGAGCAAGGGAGGGAACGACGTGCTCTCCCGACTCTCCGAGGGAATACTCCGATCCGCTTGCCATGGCCAGATCGACAGTGCCGTGCCCGGACCTATACTCCGATCCGACCTACGAACCTATCCCATTTTACAACAACATCATTCATCAGCATTTTCCTAAACACCCGCGTTAAACCCAAATCATTGTCAGTCTAAGCTTTCCTTCGTTGGCAAATACACTCTATTCTTTTTAAAAACTATCAATCTATTTTAATCAACTAAAATCAATCTTGGAGCCCATGTAGTGATTCTTTATTGATTCTTCGTTTTTCAAGGTGGTGGCGATTTTGAGAAATCGCGCGGGTCGCAGAAACGAAAAAAGAAAAGTTCGCCGTACGAACCGGTGGGGGAAATGGATCTCCCAGTCGGAAAGTCGTCGGGAAGTTGGCAATCTTACGTGCAGCACGTTCGGTGAATTGCCAGTACTAAAAAGGCGCGCGAGTCTGTACTGCAGAAGGAAAGCAACGAATCCGAGAGACAAAAGAATCGATTTTTCCAACAGAAAAAAATACCTCATTTTGACCGAAGGCTTCGCAAACAATCATTCCTTTTATTCTGTAATTCCTGAATTTCAATGAATTCTCCAGAACGATGCAATTAGATATTATATAACATGAATAATTTCCTGTTCAGGATTGTTCCTCGCCATTCTCTAGGATCGCGATTAGATCATTAAATTCTAATGCCCGAAGATTATTTTCGGGAGAGTCATTGCGTAATAAAGGGCAGTGACCTTTGAGCAATTGACAAGGCAGGCGAGCATTGCGATTCGCTTGACGATTCTACACAATTTACTGTTCCATTATTTCTTTCGTGCTGGGGTACCCTGGATATTTGAAAAACGCATCGCTCGGTCCTGCCAAAATTTCTCGTCTTTACCTTGAATCTTAGGGTTTACCATTGCGGGCATGTTTTCCTGGAAGCGCAGTTTACGTTCGGCAGGTCTTTTCTTTCAAAGAACCTCGGGTTCATTGAATGCCAGATGTTTTGGAGACCCTTTGAGCCGTACCGTTACCTCCCAAATATATCCACGCGGCCATTCGAGCCGCAAATGCGCTCAACGCAACAATTCGTCCAAGTTTAGGCCTTTTCGAGCGTCCATTTTCACCGCTAATAGCTATCAATGTTCCCTGTCCAATGGTAGACGAAATAATCGTCGTTGCTCCAAAGAATTAGCTTTGCCCAACCCTAATCAAGGTCAATTACATTATTCCTCTGCACACTGAAGCGTATGATTCAGATTGGTTCTCAATCCAATTGCATCGTGCTCGTAACTAAACGAATATACAAGTAAAAAGTTCAACAATAAATTTACTGGCATTTAATTGACCATTTCTTTTCGTCAAGAAACGTTTATTGAATAATTTTTTTTTCCTCTTGTTTAACGTGAAAATCGTTTTCCCTTCTTTCCGTTTGAGGTTCAGGCTTAAATCTGACCGCACGTATGTTCATGGTCGGGTCACACGGGGCCACGCAACATGGTTTTGGTCCACACGTGCAACACACTTGCACTCTTATCCCTTACCGTGTCATTCTCTTATTTATAATTTATTAAACGACGCAAAACCACTGCGGCTCACGGTAAATTCTGTTTTATTATTAACCACGGGAATTTGTTCTTCTCTGGAATTATTTCTTTGTAACAAGCATATTTATAGAAATAGTTTGTTGAAACATGATTAATAACCGTCATCTTCTGAGAATTGAAGAATCGGGTTTGGATTGAAAACGACGATGGCTTGAAGAACATAAAGTAATGCCTGATGAGTTTTCTTGGAATCTTATCTGCACGAGGCAAAGACACTTCGTCTCGAGGACGTGTATCGTCATGCGCCTTGTAACCTTACATCGTTTTTTTTGTTAAATAGTTACGGTCGCCGATATATCGAGGCTTATCATCGAAAGGGAAAACAATTTATCGAAGTAAGCGTGTCTGCCCGACGAAAGGGAACAAAAATATAACACAATCCGTGAATATAAAACACATGAAATCATTCAATTTTATTTTTATGAATCACACAAAAATCTACGAGAAATCTAACAGCCTTCATTGTTTAATAATTGTTTTTAACTGTTGAGGGAAGAGCGGAAAAATTCTCGTTAAATGATTCGCGTTAAAAGTCATTGGATCTGGAAAATGTTGCTAATCTGGTGAGTGCGGTGAATGAATTTGCTGAATGCGTAAGTGGGTTTCGTCGCGCAATGATTCGAAAGCACGCGTGTCGGACGAAACGGAAAGCGGGATGATCGCAGAGGAAGGAAGAGAAGCGTGGGTGTCCCTATCTCTCGGTACCCCGGTTATGATAGCTGCGTGCCATTGCCTTCTCTTCCTCGTCCCTCCGCCCCGCGGCTCCTTCGTCCCACCCTCCCTCGCTTTTTCCCTCCCCTTCCCGCCCCAACCCCCCGAGCGCAGAATCGTTCATTCATGCGATAAGCCGCTTTGTTAATATCTGCCGTTAATGTTATGACGACTTACCTCTCATAGTAACTTTCGCTGCTTGTTAAAGTAAGGAAGATTATAAAACAGGGTAGTTTTGACATTTTTTGAAAATATTTCGCGGTTTTAAGCAAATGACTTGTTCGTACGTACTTTTTGATCAAAGTAATCTAAACAGTTTCAAGAGGAAACTATATTCTCATATAAATGAAGTTTCTGCAAAGTGTAAATGAATGTAACATAAGAAAATGGAATTTTTTATTCATCCTGATGGAAAATACTTTGAAAAAATAATGGAAAATCAGTGGTAGATAGGGTTACCGACTGATTTACGTGTTATTAAAAATTCTTCTTTAAACCTTCGTACTTGAGTGCTTCAAAGGAGAAAACTTATATCTACGTGCATAAAATTTAAAGATTATTCTTTTTTTCATTTGTAGGATATATGCCGGTATATTTGATCATTGCAATCCTGGATGGTGCTGCCACGCGTTTTAAAGGCATGTAAGATCGTTGCCGGTTGAGCCGAGCACGTTTCAATTACAATCTGCTTACAATTTCCAACGAACAACAGCTAAAAAATCTTTTAAATATTTATGGCAATTTTTTTACTGAAGCGTGAAAATGAAATGTTGGGCAGGGGGACAGCATAGTTGCACTTTATTATACACATTCTCAATATACATTAGCGACATAAACGGCATGGCTGGTTCGACTTAAAACGACGAATTCGGTTTTCGCAATAGAATTCACGAGACGCGCGTTATTATTTGATAGACGATCGAATAACTGTAAGCGCAAAATGCGAGTGCTAATACAGAGAGCAATAATTTGCAATCGATGGCTAGTTTAAAGCTCGAAATATCCAAGACGCCAATACCTAATCAGAAGAAGCTCTTAAATAGATTTATCTTTTTTTTTCGTTAAAGTTGCGTCAATTTCGCCGCGTTCGTTAAATGTTAAAATTGTAGCATTAAGTAACCGCGGTAGATCGCGATATTTCCTGCGGCAATTTAAGTCCTTATTCTATGGCTTACCGTGATTATCGCGATAATTATATTTAATGTACAATACGCATGTGCACCGGCTTTTCTTAATTTAATGTACAACAGACTTGTTTATTGTACAACATAGTAATTCTACGTGTATTTTCTACGTAGAATTTTGGGGAAAGTTTCGTCTATTCTAAGTAAAGGTGCAGATCAAGAATATGGCTAGTAGTGTTTTATGTACATATTGAATTTTTCAAATTCTTGTTTACTGTATGTGTTGCGTAAAACTTAAATCAGCGTGATTAAAAAAGAATTTGTGAAAAGTCTCGACTACGACAAGCGGGAAGTAATTTAGCTTTGCTTATAGTAGGGCCGAAGAAGTTAGTAAATATTTACACGCATGTATAGCAACATGCACACTCATACGTACAATAGCCCTTTTCAGAAAATTGTATTGTTCACTATAGAAAATGAATAGTTCAAATGTCGATTAATAGTATTAAGTAAATCTCCTGCGAATAATGTTATAGTTCCCTTCTGGGAGTACATAAATTCTTCAGACATTCGAGAAAATTGAATTCTACTTTACGAAGTATGTCGGAAATTATTGAAAAATTAAAACCTTTGCCAGAAAATGTATTATGACTATACTGAAATTCTTACACTTTGTGTAAGATAATTGATATTTATTGAATTCTAGTGTTATGTGTGTGACTTCTAATCGTGTTGTTTTACGTCATCGAGTTTAACGAGGTACAATGCGGGAAATCAGACGGAAATTCAGCGGATTCGAAGAATATTCTGTAGGCGAAAATCAGCAGAAATTTCGGCCCGCCCGATGAATATTTTGAACATCATAAAAAAACTAATGAGCAGTTCGCCATAGCGGTTCAACAAAACCCGTTGTTCGATCTGTCGCGGGGCTCTTATAAAACGTTTTGAGTGCAATTCGTAAGCCCTTGCAGCGTTGTCAACGCTTAAACTGTCCTCTACTAAGTTTTATAGGCGATGAAAAATTTCTTACTGGTCTAAAAGGTCGACAAGAATCTAACCATGTCCCCGAATTCTCACGATTTGCCAACATAAATCCAGCCTACCGAGAACCTTGGTCGCCCGATTCAAGCGACACTTATTATCCAGCATCGAGGTGGAATTCCTCGATCATCGATGTTCATCGCGAACCGTCACGCACATCGGCAAGAAAAATGACTCCCTGCAAAAGAATCCAGACATATTTACAGGTAAGTTTCATGCATTTCCTGGAAATACGTGGAAATCCTTGATTGCGGAGCCGGGCTCGTTATTGCTTCTCGGTGGATGGTCTTGGCGCTTAGATGTACTCTGCGAACATGATCCAGTACGTGACGTTGAGTACGGCGAAGAGGAAGGGGAAGAAAACCCGGGAAACCCGGTCGATGTTCAGGGCCCGCATTCGGGCCCGTTGGGCCGGCGTAGGTCCCGGTGGTGGGCCCGTCGTTGACTTCTGCGATCGCCCGGACAACAGCATTGCGTTCTCCTGCGTGAGGGAAATCGCAACTTGAACCGCCACCATGCGGACAGCCCTTCTGTGCCTCGGAGAATCCTTAATTTACAACGTCGTCCTTCCTCCCTTCTCCGAGAAACCGAAGAAAAAAGAAAAAAAGTATTCCGCCTAGAGAGAGTCGTCAATTTTTAACAACGTTTTCATCTTAGCTTCAAGAATATCTTGATGTGCGGGTCGTTGAAAGGCAGAAAATTATGAAGGATCCCGTCTCCGAGGCACAGAAAGCGCTCTGGCCCTTGGCAATTCTTCATCCAGTTACCTTGGTAGCGATGTCGAAGATCTTGTCGAGTTTCGAGGCGTCGTTCGCCCCGCTGGACGTAGGCGGAGGGGGTGGCGGGGCAGGTTTGGCCGCCGGGGCATCGGAATCCCCGAGGACGATGTTCACCAGGCAGTATTCCATCAGAGCCATGAACACGAAGACCGTGCAGACGGACATGAAGGCGTCCACGGCTTTCAGATAAGAAACCGGGGGTAACGAGGCTTGACTTTTCGCGTGTTGAGTCGACAGAGTCAGGAGGGAAGTCACCCCCAGGGTCACCCTTGCGGGCGCAGCTTCGGGCTTGATCCAAAAGGACACCCACTGTACGAAAGAATACTCTCTCAAAGGAATCGTCGAGGGAAAGGAATGTCTTACACAGCAGAAGGAAAAGCATAAACCGTCTGATTCTCACCGACATGATGACGATGAGACAGGTCGGAACGTACGTGTGAAACAAGTAATAGCCGAGACGTCGTTTCAGGACAAACACGACTTCCAAACAGGTGAAGTTACCTGCGCAGATTGGTTAATTAGCGCGTTAAGCCAGTCGGAAGGCGATTTACCCGCTGTCCATGGAATACATCTAAACGTGGGGGAGTAAAACCGCGCGAGGAACGATACCGACGGGTTTTCGCGGGGGACAGACAGCGGAGCGTTAATTAATGGAGAGCAGAAAGGACGCTTCTTCGTCGGCGAAACAAAGGAACCCGCCGAGGCGAATCACTTACCGGTGGAATAAACCTGCGTGCAGTCGGCCGTGTAATTCTTGACGAGCTGCAACTGGGGCAGCTCAATGTTCTCGTCGACGACGAGGGGCACATCCGGGTCCCACTGGAAGATCATTTCGTCCGTCGTGTGCGACACTGTTGACCGAGTTGTTTTGTCCGTGTCAAATCGCCGATGTAATAGCGACGGCGCGCTAAACATAGCACGCTCAAACGCTGAAAACGCTCAAACGCCATTCGCCAACGGCCCGCCATTCTCGACTATCGTCCCGGAATTAACGCCGGATTTACCCTCCTTCGGGTCTCGTAAACACGTGGCGAATACGTACAGCGTTACGCGAAGCGATTAACAAATAATAACTACTCTACTGACATTAATGATCTTCATCATCAAATGAAACAACGAAAATGATGCACGAAATGGAGGTCCTTTTAGCCCTTAGCATTGTGTGTATTAACTGTGTTAACGCATTACATTCAAACTGATGTTCTCTTTTAGAGATGCTAATTTGGAATGTCAGTATTATCTTAACACTGTTTACTCACGACTTTCCATCTGCAGTTTGCATTCCTGCGTGTCATGGGGGTAGATGAGGAAATTCATGGCGCAGGAGAGCTTCAGCGTCAGTCTGGAAAATTCATCTTTTTTCCTCACTGCTCGTACTTCGCGAGAAATAAAAGGACGATCGATAAAACTTCACACGTACTTCACCATGTAGAGGATAGTTTTGTCCTTGTAAAGCCACAAGTAGTGATTGGGTATCGTCATGGTTTGAAAAGTTACGGATTTTGCATTCTTGAAGAAGGAGTCGGGTCTCCACATGTTCTTCAACCAGTCCACCTCCAGCAATCTAAATATAATTTCGTTGATTCCAATAAAAAATAGCTCACTGTCTCTCCAAAAGTGCCTTCCTTGCCGTGCAAAAATGAATACGACAAAAAAATGGATGAAATGGTCTGATTCTTTGGTATTATTTTGAGTCCTTCGTATCGCTGGCACGTATAATCAGCTGCTTCCGTCACCGATACGTTACGTCATTTAACATTTATCGATCCAGTAAACAGAATGACCCACATTACTCGAAAATTTCTGACAAATGAAAAATCAATCCGGTCGTTATTGATTGTTCACATACCTGTATTCGGACGTCATATTCTCCGGTAACCGCAGTCGATTATCTTTCCACGTTTGAGCAAAGAAAATATCGGCAGCGTACGTCTGCAACAACAGACTCCACTCAAGAACCGTTCGACGTTCGATAAACAATCATTTTTCACATATTAAGTAATTTTGATAACACGAAAACGGACATGAAAGTAACTTGGATCGAACTTTTGTTACGATTCGTTCACGAGGGAGGGATCTTCGCTTTTTTCACTGAATCCGACGCCATCACTGTGATTTTGATATTCTCGGCAAATAAAAGAGTTCTCGTACCATTGAATTCTCGTCGATGGAATCGAGTCCCATGACGGTCACGTGAAAATACACGACGGTCGCCTGTCCGTCCTTTTTCGGGGGTCTCATCTTATCGTAGAGTTTCGGGTCCTCTGGCAGCAGGTCGTAAAATTCCAAACTTCTCCTGCAAATCAGAAGTGCTACTTTCTTTCGCGACCTTTGTCCCCCGCGAAATGATTTTAAGGGTGCAAATGAATCGGACTACGACGAATGAAATGGAATCTTTCCCCAGTAAATCTTTGAAACACTGCAAATGATTTTCTGCTCAGACGACTGGCACGTCAATCCTTTCGCGTTGCAAAGAAACTTGGGCAGAATTTCGAGGCGAAGGTAAGATTAAGAGGCTTGGAACCGCAGGAAGGAATCTTACTGTGCATCTGCCGTGCGGTCGAGCAGCAGGAGAAAGAGAACCGAGGAAAGAATTGCGGAAGGCATGCTGCCCCCATGAGTCTCCGTCGACATCCTCCGCGTCCTTCAGCACATCTTCCTTCGACCGAACCAACAATCGGAAAGTAGTGGTTAGCTCGAAAGGAAACCACTGAAAGAAAGAGTATGCCTGCAGGAACCACACTTCGCTTTAAATCGCTCAAAACAGCCAGTAACGATATTACATAAAAAAATTGCTCGTTATATCGAAGCAAAGTTCTCAAGCTTCGCGGATTCGTGAACCGCAATTTTCGGTTCCCTGCGAATTTTCAACGAGGAGAACGGTTCCCGGAGCCATACCTTTCTTTCCCCCGTAGAAATACCGAAGAAGAGGAAGGCACGGGAAGAGAGGAGGAGCTTTACGCAGGCTGTTCGGGGGATAGAAGGATTCGCCGTTAGATCTACACGGTTGGTCCGCGAGATCGCGAGATCGCGAGAGAACGTGAATGCGCGTCGCTCGACTGACTCCTCTTTGGCGGCTTTGGCCAAACCTGCAGAATCCTCCTCGACGAGACGCGGGACTCGCTCCGAAGGTTCGGCGCCAAGGGCGGGCGGGGAAAGGGTGCGGATCATCGAGGCTCCAAGGTGGTGGAAATCACGTCGGGAGGGTTGATGGAGCGATGTCGGCGCCGGTGGTGGTGGACCAGCCGTACCCTCGTGACACCCCTACTTTTTTAGCCGGCGAACGGAGAGAAGAAGAACAGCGCCACCGAAGGGGGGGGCTTCCAAGACAGGATGGAAAAGGTCGAGAGCATCATGGGGAACCGCGAGAGGTGGGGAAACCGGAGAGGTAATCCCCGCGCGGCCGTCGATGGTCCACGACACGAATTTCACACCCCAATGCGGTATCCGTGCCGTCTATCGCCATTCCGACAAACAAGATCGCGCTCCTCGCGTTCCTTACGCCTAACCCCCATTCCTCCCCTTGTACCAACTGACAGGCACAGCGTTATCGCAATCAACGATTTTTCAATTACTTCATCGAAATATACGCATCATCGCAGCGACGTTAAAATAAACTCTGAAAAGGAGCCACTGAAAACAGAATGCTCTCAACAATTGTTACTTACCGTTCAAAACAGGGGAAGTTTGGCTAACGTTTTTATACCTTTTTTGTCAATTTTTTAACTCGCTGTCCAGTGTATGTTTTTCCTGGCTCTTGTTAGTAACGCTTACAGTCAGATTCATTTTGCCTACTCAACTTTTCCAGCACGGGGACGTCCCATTAAATGATAATGACTGATGAGTTAATGAGATCGTTGGTATTCCTCGTTGTCGTGTAATTGGAACGGATTCTGGTAATATCATCGAAAGACACGTAGGGTCGGCTGTGTCGTCGATCATTAGTCTCTGTATCTCGTGTATAATTGAGCCTTACTGTTATAAAGGAAAAAATATGCCAAGTACATTTTCCAAGCAACGTCAAAGCGAAAAAGAACGCGTCAGGTGAATGCGGCTGTACACGTTACGTGCATGTATCAATTCGTGCAGTCTACTTTAAGTGCATTACACTCAGCGGCCGCTATTCTTCTCCTTAGATGGTTCGCTTAAAATCCGACAGTACCTTAACAGTATCGGTAGAGGCGAATATAGGAAAAGGGGTCAGAAAAAGACCTAACGACCAAATGGACGGTAAACGGAATGTACAAGTACACAAACCTTTCGTTAAACCACAAAACGACATCGTTCGTTAACCGACAATGGACAATTAGCGCTTGACAAACGGGACTCGTAAGAATTTTCAAAGGATCGTCGAGCGTGGTGATGTTTGCAAAATTAGAAAGTAATTAGCGATCACGTTGAACGTGGGATTAGGGGAAGGGAGACCAAGAGGGACAATGCCGAGGGAGGAGGACATGCGTGCGGGAAATTCAGTGGGGGTGGGCAGGCCCATGAAGGGGATGAAACTCTTTGGAGCTGCTAAGGAAGAGGAAGAAGAGCCTCGGAGACGCGGAAAGGTGGGGTGACTAACGGGGTGCCCACCTCCACTCGACCAAGCCCTCTTCTTGCGAGAGCCAACCCCTCTTTCGGTCTCTCTGTGTGCGACCAAGGGGGATGTAAAAGGGGGGGCCGCTAACTACCGCGCTATTTGAAGACACCGTCGTCGACCGGCAGACACGCCGCTCGATATATCGATCGACGAAAATTGTGCCGCGAATAGAAAGCTACGTGTTCGCGGCCGCTCGTACATCCTCGAGTGGCCACTCATCGAGAGAGTATACATCTATATACGCCCCCGGGGGTGGGGGAGGATGGAACGAAGGGCCCGGGGGACGCGGCCGAACAGACACCCAGCCCAAGGAGCAAGAGGATCCACGGGAACAGGGGGGAAAAGGACGCCAGAAAGGGATAAGGTACGAGTTGGCAAAAGACGAACTCAACTGGAAACGTCGAGAAGGTGACGAATTTTCAAAATGGGGAATGGAAATAATGAGATGAAAGGGGAAAAACGGGGAAGAACAAAATGGACGAGAGATAAGAAGTGTTATTCCTGACTGACTTGTATATTTCTTCGTACATGACTACTCTTTAACTACTTTCTCGCGTTTCCTATTTACAGTTCTAAAACTCAGGCTTCGTTTCGCCAATGGCACAGTTTAGATCTTGCTGCATCGTCGCGCAACAATGCCTGCAATTCCAGTGGAACACGAGGAAAGGGGGTTAAGGTCCTCGAAAAGTAATATTCGTCCAAGAATTTTTCCTTTCATTTTCCTTCGCACAACTACCAGTCTATTCTGCGATCCTCTTGCAAGATTTATTAACTGCAAACGAGGATACAATTTTGCCGCACGACGACGTATCTTACAGGACCACTGATTGGCGGGATGAAAATAGCGAAATGTCAAAGTAATCAGCGGGAAGCATCGATACGCATGAGGTGTCGTGGAAAACGGTTTGGGCAATCAGGTCGTTCGGAGCTGAACGCCAATGGGAATCGGTAGATGCTCCGGAAGGGAAGTACTCGAGGATCTCCCTCGGCGATTTCGCGTTCGCCTGCATTCCGTTCTGCCGAGAACCGCAGTGCCGACGTCAATCCTCGACGGATGACGTCACTAGACGCACCGGGTACCATGCACGTTCAAATTATTAGCAATGCACCGGAACAATGCACCGTCGGTGCACGGATAATTTTCTAACGTCCGTCCTTACTCTTCCCACGGATGATTAAAAATATCCGGCCGAGTATACGAAGTCTCGAGGGTCCACGTTAAATGTGCCTATTTTTAGAACTCGTTTAGAAATGTCCCTTTAACGGCCGAGTATCGTTGTTCGCCGCTAAATTCGTGACGTCAATTTTCCTCTCGTGACGTCAGGAAACATTGAGATTCTCTTTGAAGCGCAACCTCGCGTCAGGAGTAGAGATTATCGCCGGAAGATTATCATATTATCGAATACGTCCGCTTCTTCGCGGAGAGTGGCGAACGATCCGCACAGATCCAAGCGGTTTTCGGGATCTTCCTATCTTGTAAGTTGCCTATTTCGTCCCCCTACCGAATAATTCTTAAGATAACCGTACAAAAGAATACTGTAATATTTCTGAATGAATTAAATATTAATTGATTCAATGCTCCCGTTATTTTTCTTGAAGATATCCGAAACAGTTAGGACGAATGTGTGGAAATTTGTTTCCAGGAACGTCCGGTCTTGGCCGAGGGTCTCTGGTTTGGCTATGCAGGCTGGGATGGCATCGATCAGCTCGCCTATTTTGCGTCCCGCGGCAAATTAGATTGGCTAAACCGACGAGGAGGACGACATCGACGACAGACTGAGGCATCTACACGGCGATACACGAGCCGCTTTTTTTCGCGGACGTCAGCTGAGATGCACGCCGCGTCGGGGGTTGCCACGGCGAAGCTCAGATCGAAGAAGGGGAGATTCTTCTCTACCCCCCGACGTCGTGTTAAGGAGACGCGATCGAATCAATGGTAAACCAACGAAATTTCTCAAAGAAAATTCCATCATTTCGACCGAGCCATTGGAAGAATTATTCTGTCCAAAGATAATAGCTTCCCGAGGACCTTGGCTTTTTCAACGAATTAACAAAGGACTCAGAAAACCGTGTTAATAAATCTAAATAGTGACGTAAAAATTCGCAGTATCGTCGTATCTTCCTGACGATCGAAAAACCGGCCAACAAATACCTGTGATTTCCTCTCGATCGGTGCTGAGGGGAGAGGAGAGGGGTGTTGAGTGACATTAAAGACAGAACGAAGGGACACATGGCGGGGTGGAAGACGGCTCGGGGGAACGTTTCGAGGTGGCCGGAGGAGACGATGCACGATAAGCACGCTCGTCCCTCTTTCCTTTGACCTCATGCAAACCTCTCCCTCCTCCTCCTCCTCCTCCTCCTCCTCACCCCACTGTCGATGTTCGGGCCAAAAGACCCCCGTTGAAGCCTGACGCCGCGCCAAATACCTGACCGTTATTTCCCACCGATTGCCAATTGTCATACGACTGCCTACGTCGCTACTCCTTCAAGGCTCGACACTCTTTTTCCGCTTCCGCCGACAGGAATTCCCGATAATCTCCCGAGATGCCGTCCTCGATACTTTTCACGTATGACGTGCATGCGCCTCTACGTGTTTGCACACACACACACACACACACGTCTCACTCGAGAACTGAATGTCACGCTAATGAAGCACGTTCAACGTAATTATCTACGCGGAAACGGATATGTCATCGCGTTCAGGAAACAGTCTACGTTAATTATCGGCATTAGGATTTTAAGGGCAATCATAAGTTTTGTATTATTTTTTAAAAGATCGCTCGCTATGCGAGGAAACGTTGAATGCGATTTATCGACAGAATTTTTGTACCGCGAAGTAGAGATAAATGGATATGTACTTACTGTTGGTTGACGTTGAAATTCGTTGGTTGTTCCATGATCGCTCGTTCGACTTATGAACTAACGGGAGGGGGGAAGGTGACAGGATAACAACAGGCCCGTAGGATAGATGACATTTATTTAATTACTTCATTATTGTTGTTTACGCTACTGAATGCTATACTCGTAATAGATACCTATAATTATGTCGATAATTATGCGTGAATTTAAAGGATACGCGATGATAGCCGCGCGTTTTACAGACCGTGTCGGGTATTCTCGGTGATCGCAGTACGTCAATTAATTACAAAAAGGGCATTTCCCGTGTCGTTCTTTCGTACGGCTAAAAAGACACAGGGCTTCTCTGATTCGCGCTCGACGATCGACAACGATCCTGCGACTTCGTCAATCGGTCCGTGGAATAACGCGCGGTCGCGATTTCGTTCCCTACGGTCGTTGCATATCGATCGTGATCCTCTACATTTTCACTTTTTCAAAATCGCCCTGGGAATTATTTGCATTCCCATCTTTTCTTTTTTACTTACGAATAAATCAATGAACCATTTGTTGATCGAGATAAAAATTTCATACTTATGTTTAATCATTATTCTATGTCCCGTCGCCGTTGAAGCTGGACTCTAACAGCCGATCGTAGAATTCGGGGGTTCGTCGGGGAAGAGGATCACGAAACGATTTGTCCAGCCCGTGAATAACCAATCGGAGGCATCGTTAACAAAAGAGAAATCCACTTGGCGGACTATCATAAAGAAAAACTACTCCCGCGGCTTTCCGCATGATAATCCGACGAACACGGGGCTATTTTTTTTTCTTTTCTCGTTTCGTACTTCCGGAACCTCGACGACGGCGCGGTCCTCGCCGAACGACGATTCGCCTCGAAATCCTCGTTGGCAAAATTGGCCAATGTTAACTTTTAAATACTTATCTCCCTACGACTACGCTCGGACACACGTCATTGGCCGATCCCGTATACGTTTCGTTAAACATCTACAAATCATAACAGAACTTAGAAATCTCACGTAATAATCGCAATGTATAAATCCAAGGACCTCGACGACAGACATGATCCGGCAGCTTCGAGTCGTGAGGATCATTAAGACATGGGAAACCTAGTAGTACGAGTTGCCTTTTCTTTATCGGCAGAGCTCATCCTCCTCTTAAATAAATATACAGTACACCCCGCGGTACGAAGGAAGCATTTCCCGAAGAGCTCGTCGCTACTAGGGCTGTCGGAAAATCGCTCATTCCCTAACTAGAGACTAAAGAATGAAACTTCCATGAAAATTCATGCGACGTCGCTCGCAACTTGGACCGACCGATTCGATCGCCGCTGCGATTCACTCGTCCTGCCGTTTAGAAATCATTACATTCTACCCGTTACTCCAACGGAACGAGAAAAACTAAAAACGGGAAGCGTGCGTTCCAACGGGTCTCACCGTGCCGGAATTTCTCGACACTTTCAGTGACCCCATGACTTTAGTGAAATTTCTCTCAGCGACGACGAAACGTCGAATTACTGACGATTTTAACCCCCGGAGGGGTAGAACGACGTCACCGAAAATTTCGAGGATTCAGGACTTGGCCGATTATTTTTCGGCCGCACTCCTCCGCGTCGACGGAGATTACGTCGACGATTGTCACTTACCAAAGAGCGTGTCCTCGCAAGAAGCGCAGGCGCTGCCCGCGAAACGGGGATCAAGAGAGAAAGAAAAAAGATTCAACTGAAAGGGGGAAAATCGAGACGAAAGTTTCGCACGAACCGTTGGCAGTTTGTTGGTGGCTTTTTTTTCTCTCTTCCGCGCGCTCGATCGCCGATTCCGCGATCGACGACGACGACCGTTTAACTTCGCATTCTTATTCTCAACTAATATATGCACTCAGCGATGCACACTGGCCGGATTTCCCCCTCCGCGCATTTCAATCCTACCACGCGTGTCTGTCCCTTTTTCTCAGTGTCCCTTACGTGTAAGTGTTCCTCTGTGTGTCCCCGTGTAACCCGTGAATTCTTTTGTGTTTGTCTCTCGCATCGAGATTACTCGCATTTTACCAGCTCCGAATTTCCGCAACTCGGTAATTCGCGTTCGCCGGAATTACGCGAGGCTCAAACTGACGATTTCCGCTTTACTCTCCGATAAATAACGAACGATTGACACTTATTTCGCTGTAAAAAATCATCAGCATTTTTAGCCCTCAGAAAACTTGACTTCGCTATTCCAAAACTCACGTCAGTTTTAGCCCAACGTATATTGTTTTAATGACTGAAGTAAAACGAGTCGCAATAGGAAGTAATTGAAATGTTATTCCATCGTATCTTGAGATATTAAATGGAAGAAATGATCGTTTCATGTTTTTCTTTATGCTTCAAGGAGTTAAGAGCAGACTCGGTTTACATCGATCGTTCTGGAGAACGGAAACGTCGTTCGTCGATAAATCGCGATCGTGAATTACACATTTCTTGCGGCGGAAAATAAAGAAAACGGCAAAAGACGATTCCTACCGCGATTATAAATTAATAACTCGCAGAGTTAATGGAATCCTTCAATAAAATAATACATTATTCTTCTATACCTTTGTGAACGTGATTCAACACAAAGCCATTAATTATAAGCTAATTCCTTGAAATTCATTAATGTCGTTAACAAAAGATTATTTGTTGTAAACTTATTCATCGTTCTATGATTGTACAAAGGATGCTATTAACTTCACGTGTCACTCTTTCTATTCTCCTGTCAAACGTCGAACTAGTGCGCCTGAGTTCGTAAAATCAAAATCCCTCGGAGAAAGAAATAAAACAGAAGGTCGACATTGTTATGAATCCACCCTTCTTATTGCACCGTCTAAATAATCGACTGACGTCACTCGCCGTGCGATCAGTGTCCTCGGATTCGGAAATGATCAATCGAAAGACGGGTAAGCAAGGTGAAAATTTCATGCTTCGAAGAATTCACTGTTCTCCAATGAGGTAATCCTTCGTTAACGTGACGATAGAATCAAAGGGGACAGAAAATCATTTCTAAATCCGATGACACTGTCGCCGGCAGTTCCCCACGCGTCGGGGAATACGAACTTGGAGCATTCTCGGTCAAGACTGAAGATGAGACCGCGACGATGGCAATGATTCAATGCCCCCTCGGAAAAGTTCAGCGTTTCCGTCCGTCGGTATCACGAGAGAGGACCAAGAGTCGACGAGGCTTCTGTTTCTCTCTCTCTCTCCCCCTCTCTTTCTTTACATTTCTCCTCGTGGAAGGGAACGGAAGGAATGATTTTGTCATTGTGCCCTGTTCCGCGCGGTGGCCAGGGGGGATGGAGGGAGGGAGGGCGTTGCAGCTCCACCTCGATGAAACTGTGCGCGAGGGGGAACATCAAGGAAGAGGGATTATAAGGTGCGTGGACACTGCGGTGCCGTCGAACCGAGTTTCCGCGGATTTTTCCTCGCTCTTCATTCCACTCCCCTCCCCCCGCCCGTCCGTCCGTACGCCCGCCCGGAAACCACGAGAAACCGAACCACGTTCCACAGGATCCGTCGTGGGTGCGCGCGGGGGGCGGGGGAAAGAGGAAGGGGGAATGGGGGTTGAAGGTCCGAGTGCCACGAGGGCGAACGACAGACGACAGATGAGGGGGGGGGGCTGGGCGGGAAGCCGGGGTAGGAAGATAACGAGGGGAAAATGGTTTTCTTTGCTTAAAATCGGTAATTTGGTCTCGGGGTCCAACGACTCGCGAGGAGTTATTGTATGAAATAATCGGGGTGGTCTGAGTCCTTCTCAAACCTCTTCGCCTCTTCCTGCATGCTCTCCTTGATCTTGAGGATGGCTGCTGACTCGGTCTGATCCTGCGAACCAACCAACACCAGGCCGGTTACATGTAAAAGGTTTGGCGGGCCCATCAGCGTAGTTGAGGGTTTACACCTCCGTTGCCGGCTCGGCGCAACGTTTCGCCTATTCTTTTTTTGCTTTTTTTTTCCCCACTGACTCGACGAAACCCCCTCGGTTAATACTTTCTCGAAGGGAATACTCTAACACGAAGAATTTCGAAGAACTTTAAAATCCGATTATATCTACAGGAAAAAATGATTAGATTTTCTTTAGATTCTTATGGTGCGTGAAACATTTTTAATCTGACCGAGGAGAGTTTCGAAGGTATCAATTTCTCCTTCTGAATCGTACACAAAGAAAACAGGTACGTTAATGCTGACAAACCTGCAGTTGGACGCAGTTGCATTTGCTTGAAAATTCCTAGAATTTATTCTCCTATCTTCTACTAATAAGTTTTCAAAACACCTTCAATGATTCGATACATGAGTAACTTTCGTCATACCCCATCATCCCTGCCGTAAATTACTCCCTATTTTAGCCAATGTTTGAGATTCATCAACATGAAATAAATAACCAACGATTAATAATTTCGTGTACGGTTAAAATTCGTCAGCGAAAAAAAAGAATAGCTAGGGAACTGAATTTCGCGGCATGCAAATCCAACTGCGAGTTCATTCGCACTCACGGAAATTGTTTCCCGGTGCAGCGAAGTTTTCTCGGCTCGGAATTTCCCTGTCGTGTCGGGAATTTTGGGCACGCGAGACGCAAACCCGAACGAAGGATAATTCTCTTGTTATCGGATCAAGAAATTTGCAAAATTAATAACCGCTTCCTCGAGTCCCGGAAGCACCGGAGAATTCCGAGACAACGTCGTAGGAGAATTCTGGAATTCGCCGTGACTTCTCGGGGGGAACGTTGGTCGGTGATTAATGAGATTTCTTAATCGGGCAACAACGTGGCTCGAGGGATTCGTGAATGACGGAAGAAGAAGTGGTTCTCGACGCTTCCAGGGTGCTCTGACCCACAACACATGGACGTTACGGTAAAACAGTTGGATTTTCCAATGGCGAATCGTCGACCATCTTGTCAGGTCTTTTCCCTGGACACGTTTTCAGTTTATTTCTGATTTTTTTTCCGTGCTCGGCTGGCCCCGGCACGCACGCACGCCTTGCTGGCTGCTAATTAGACAGCAATGAGATCGACAGACGCGAGAGAAATAACGAATGGCCTGCTCTCATAGTCTCTTTGGATTTCTCCGTATCGTCTGGCAACTGATCAATCCGCTTTTGCGCTCACGCATCCATGTGCTACAGGTCAGTACAGGCTAGTACTATCTACAGCTATCAGAGTTTTGCCTCTACGTGTCGTCAAATGAACTTTCGAATCCTTCCGAACGATCGTTTCAAACTGTCATCGTGGTCGTCGTCGTCGTCGATTTTCTCCCCAGCAAACGCAAACTTCAACGGCTCGTTTATTGCTCTTGTTTTCGTTTATTTTTATTGTTTCGCGCGGATATCGGAATTACGCAAAATTCGCTGTCTTCGTGGAATTAGCTTAAATACTGATTCATCCGCGGGTACTGGGTATATGTTTAAAACGGTTTCCTCTCAGAGGTGGAATTTAGAAGAGACAGTTCTCTTATTTCTCCTGATGAGATTCGTTTTAAAGAGACACCCAGTTCCTAGGATTTTGAAGTTCCGAATTTGGAAAATCCCATGGAATCGAAGGACGAATATCGTCGTACACGCTTTTCGGCCTAAAAATAACGCGACGTGAAGGACAACTGGTCTGCAATTTCGTTTCCCTCGTCGACGAGTGGAGGATGGGCAAGGATCGATTCTTCGATTCTTTCATCCCTCGTGATCTTCACCGATCGATCCTCACCCGTCCGCCGAGGACGGACAGATAACGAAATATAATGCGAAATAATGACGAATTCACAGTGGTACGTATTGCTATGGGGTCGAAATATTCTTCGCGGGCAGAAACGAAAGAAGGCAAAAACCACCGATCGATGATTGTGCGAGGTCACGAGGTGGACGGACAATTAAGTATAAATGATAAATGCAACAACACTCCGACAACAGCCAGCACCCTGCGGGTTCGACGCAAATAAAAAGAAAAACGCAGTAGTCTCAGTGCAACAGGATTACATTTATTGTCTCGATCTCCCCTAACTTAGGCATATATCATCATCTTGCGATTTCGTGGTAATCGAGGCGTAAACCGAGAGGCTTACAACGTGGGAGCGTGTCAAGTAAAAAAAATGGCGTATCGTCCAAAGTACGAGGCACGGGCCTTTTAAAGCAGAATCCCCAAGCGAGGAAGAAACGGCGGAAAAGTATGGTCGTTTCCGACTTCCGGTTCGCACGAGCCTCGTACCTTCGAGACACCTCGTCACTGACTCTTTCTCTCGTCCCTGTTGTCCATTATACTTCTCGTCGCAGTAAAAAAAAAACGTAACGAGCGATTTTAAGCGCGTTCTCACGTTCGCCGTTCTCCAAGGCCCGAAATTCGAGAGAAATCTAACATGTCGATTTCCGTCGATCGGGAAATGAAATTTCTTTGGAAATCGAGTCCGATCGAACCGGAAAACGATGTTCAACATGTTCCATCGATTTTCGGTTACCTTCGAGATGGGGAAACCTCGATTCTTCTCACACTCTCGCTTTGCCTTTCTGTCTAACTATGTCAGCAACGATAGCACGCGCTTATGGAACAACGGCAAAAGGACTGCACGTTAAATTATAACATGACGATATTGAGCACCGTGTTTATCTTACGTCAGAGTTGGACACCGTAAAATTGCGAATAAAGTTGTTGATTCGCTTTGACATCAAATTCCAAATTCAAAAGACTAATCGGAAGTATTGCGCACGATTGTATCAACGTATCTCGTAATGTTTCGTGAATTTTCGAAAACTTGACCCCGGATTATGAAGTTCATGACTAGCGAATGTGAATTGAAATCAAATTATTCGTAGTTTCAAGGTGCCTAATTCTTTTTTCTATATCTATATACAACTTTCTCATCTTTATGGCTCCCCTGCATTATGATTAAAAGATAACTATGTCCGGCAAGGAGTGCGAAAGAGAACCTTCAGCTTTTGATTCTACGAGAATACTTCTAAACGAAACTACTCTCTCTGTAACTGTCAGAACCAGTTCGATAAACGTAGCGGTACAATTATTTCATACGACAATTGTCCACTTTACACGAACATTCCAATTTTCTTATGACGGTATTACCATGATTCGCGGGCAATATTTCCGGAATGATGGGTAATGCCGTTTTCCAGAGTCGTGAAAAAATTGTAAGGGGACAATAACGGAGAATCGGCTAGGAAATCGCTTTCGCACTCCCCGGAGTTTCCGATTGGACGATGACGAGGCGTCTAAACGTAAGTGAGCACTTGGAAAGAAACGACGATAAGGGGGTCTTTCTCTCTCACTCTGTCTCTCTCTTTCTCTCTCTCGTTTCTCCACGGTATTCGCGCGAGTAGGCTCATTAGTCGTCGCGGTAATCTCTCTCGGGTCTTCAGGCGTGATTGTCTTCCAGGTATCCCGCCGGTGGTCCAACAGCACGCACTTGCGAGTCGCCGTACATTCATACACATTCTCCCAGATATTCTCTCACCCTTTCTCCCCTCTTCCTATCTCCCCTTTCTCGCTCTCACTTTCTCTCCCTCTCGCCGTGTTTTGTGTTACATGATGCAGTCGGTTAAGTATCTCAGTACGGTTAAGGTAATTTAAACGTAACTAATAGCGGCACAGCATAGTCCGGTACTGACCTATAACCACTTTCGGACGGATGGATTCCGGCAATCTCCATTTCGACATTTCTCTCGCGCACCCTTCTTCTCCTCCTCCTCCTCCTCCCCCTCCTCCTCCTTTGCTTTATACCTTTTCTCTCTCTCTCACTCTGACGATTCTTTCGTGCCACCTCTTGTGTTTCCTTACTTACACACTCACTCGTTCATCTCTCTCTAGGTCCAGTACTCACACTGCCTATGTGACTTATATCCATACAAAAATAGTAAAGTTTTTATATATAACATTCCTCTTACTCCTTTCGAGTTACTTCTGTGTCGTTCGCGCGGCCATTCGCGTCGCAACATTTGTCGCGGTAAAGTTCATGCAATTCCTACAGAAATTCGTTGCTTCCAATACTTCCTCGTCGAAGGAATCGAATTCGTTAGGTCGCAGGAGGGGGACTCTGACAGTCAACTCCCATGGCAAGATAATATTCTTCGAGAAATCAATGTTCAGCAAAGAAAGTCATGTTTCGGTAAATTTTGAGTCACAGCTTGTAAATGCATCTTGCACACGTAAACGGATTCTCGAACTGAAATTTTAAGAATAAAATATCCCATACATTCTACCTGTTTTGAACAAAATTTTACCTTCAACAATATCGCGACGAACTAACGCGAACCGAGAAAACACGGGGATCGATACTGAGCCAATTACCAGGAAAAAAAGTGAAAAACTGTAATAAAACCGTTTGTGCGAGTCGACGACACGTTTGTGGAATATTACGACGCTGATGGCCGCGAAAATTATTAGTGCGCAAACCTGCCTTTCCTGCAGGGGCGAATCGTGAGCAAACAGTGGAGGGACTCGGTCCGAGCCTGGTTAGATTAATCGTCTCATGGCGGAACACGCAGCAACGACAATCGTTTAAAAGTATTCATTACAAAATCCGAGAAACCCTCCTAACTCCCCCGTGGACATTATTTAATTCGACGATCCGCGATGAGTCGAAAAACCGACCAGTCGTTGGCGTGAACCAACATGCAAAATTTTTAAAAAAAAGAGAAAAAATAGGAAAAATAAAAACTGAGTAATAATCGTTTAGCGATTATGCGACCAATAATCACAGTATCAGATATCAATGTGTGTATGTGTGTATATATATCCTATGTAACAGCCTTTTGCGTTTTCATTTTTTTTTCAGGCACCTTCGCTTACGAGCTAAATCTCAAATAAATATAAATAATAAAGGGCAGTCCGTCTCTAACTAATAAAAGAACGTCGGCACATTTGTTTGCAATAAAACTAAAAAATAACCATAGTAAAAAAAGGAAAAAATACACCTTGTCTGCAACCTTGTGAGTATTTAGTAAAGCATATACATAATGTATCTATATGTATTCCCTCTTGTCTGTGCGTAAATCTGTCTGTGTGTATGTTTGTGCGTCTGGATGTGTTTTTCGTAAACGTACTTGTTAAACGTGTAAATTAAGTATCTTCGTGTTTCCCGATCGAGGAGGGACACTTCTTGAAAATTGCCTTTTCTACTTCAATCAAAGGTCATAATAGTTTCGTTGTAGTTCATTAGGCGTGTTCTTCCCAAGCAGGAATGTGTCTCAAGAAGAAAATGCGTAAAAGATTTATCATTGATAATCGAACGAATATTTTGTTATATAACGCGAGAAAATAAGAAAATATTGCTGTGAAAGAATGCATATAAATAATAAAGCAATTGTCATTCATTCGACACTTTAAGTCTCTGGTCAGTGGAATGTCATGGCGAAAGTATGAAAAATTATACCTCAACCTTTTACAAAAGCGTCCAATAACAGACATTTTGTTAAGGAAAAAAAACGATGTACCATTTGATACCAGGATGCCCAGATGGGGGAATTATTTTATACAATGATGATATTTTTAAACGATAAATTCTATGGCCATAAGTTGAAAGAAATCGGTAGATATGAACTATAAAAAGAATGTCTACAAAGAGAAACGGAGGGAAAAAGTACTATTAAGTGAGAACAGCAAAAGACACCAGTCATTAGGAACTAGGCAAAAATAGCGGAATCGTTAAATCGTAACTAGCGATAAAGTAAAGAACGAGTTGTTGAGCAGTTGACAATCATGAGTTTTCGGCAACTTTGAGCACAATCGCCGGACAGAAAGTAAACCAAACTAAGTACACAACACTGACAAAGCTTTACTTTCCCAACAATAAAAACAAACTACCGTGCCTTGTACACGAGGCAATAAAAGTGAACTCCTTAAGGCAAATTTCGAACTGTCCCTGCTCGGTTCTCGTGTAAGGATTGCTTAAGTGCTAATCTAACCGAGTAGGAACGATCGACAAAACAAGCGTGCGTTCCGATCGTTTTGCGTTTTTACTCGTTCACAAAGAGTTCGTCTCTCTTCCCGTCTCCCTCTCTTTCTCTCACTCACACGCATACATTCGCTCCCATTCTCTCGCACTTTCTCGCTTCCCTCTGCCTTTTTGTCGAGCCATTGGCAAACGCACATTTCGAAATACAGCGCCAGTGCCGTGCAACGCGCGTGTACGTGAATCTCTCTCGCCAATCATCAACATATGCGCGCACCGTATCCTTCCACGATATGCGATTAACTGGGAAGTCTCTACCAGCGTCTACGAACTCGGGGCTGGATCCAAGGCCTGACTTGACTTTTTAAAAAAACTGTCGAGAATAGAGAACGTGCACGTGACACGTCATTACTGGTTCTTTAGACTAACTCTCGTCGGTTATACCGGGGCCCTACTCGCCAACCCAAGGTGGGCCGTCACAGTAAAATTACACAACAAGGGAAACAAATCAAAATAAATAAATCAATGATAACACTCCCGCGATTAGCACGAAAGGCCGATTACTGTGACGCGCGGACAACGGTCTCGCACTCTTTGTGATCAGCTGAGCAGAAAAACATTCATTTTTTACAATTACCGAAGGGCCTATTTCCGAAACATCTTACTCTACTGTTTCTCCATATTCAAAATGCTACATTAAATACCTTCTCCCAAATTTTAAATGCTAGTCTATGTTTAAAATAAATATATGTACTGTAAGCAAAGAGAAATTTAGACAATTAATCCAACAAAAACTTAACTTATTTACTCTATTCTTTAAAATATTGGTACTAAATGTCGGAAATAAGCTCTTAAGAAATTTGAAAAGCACTTTTGCCATACGAAGCAACGAAGAAAATGAATACCGTAAATGCTTTTTCATGGATCTGAATTTATACTTCACTCAAGGTTTTCGATGACAAAGAAAGAGAAAGAGACTCAATTTAGCATCCCAATTAGACACCCCAATTTAGCATCCATTTACATCGACGTTTTTGTGCTCATCTGTCACCCGCATAACTAAGCATATTGTTAGTACGATTTTAAAGAAAATACATCCTTAGCGAGAGAAACAATGATCGCATACACTACTACCTGCGATTTTAAAGTAGGTTCCCCGCAAACCATTCTACGCGCACGAAATAATTAATCTTACGACTTCTCTCTTTAATTATTGAGACTTCACGAACAAGCATTAATCGAGTTGCGTATTGCTGGGGGCGAACATCCAACAATATACTTGCAAGCTTTTTAAATGTAAGCTCGAATAATTTTCAATGAAAAAAGATGAAGCACTTCTGAGTTAATTGACGGGTAGTCAAAACAAGGGATAGCCTTCAACGTGGAATTATATACAACGCGCTCCGTATTGTCCAACCGTGAAAATGTAAATTTCTCCTAGATGTGCAAGATTTGAAGGGATGCTTATCAGTGACGGCTTTACACGACTCTTACGATTCGTTCTCTGTGAAAGAAATAAATCGAAGCCCATGGAACGGCGAGAAAATCAAATTGGAGAATTCACTAGGAATTCGTACGACTCGATTTTCTACCAGTTCGATCTGCTGTGATTCATTTCTTCCCTCTTGATTCGTCGGAGGAAATCGAATATTTCGGACACCGAGTAAACTCGCCAGAATCCTCGATGTACACGTTTTTGTTGATATACAAGTCCACGTTATCGTACGGATTACGTCCTACGGGTGTTATTAAAAAAACCTGCTGATACTCACATTCTCGCCGGGGCCACCGAAACCACCCAGATTATAATCGCCCATCCCGCTTCCGCTGTCTTCCCGTGGCGTGCCAGGACCACCATTTGCCGGGCTGTTCTTCATCCCATCGAGACCATCGCCATTAAGAACCGGACCCATCGTGTTAGGACCCATAGGACCCATCGGACCACCCTCCGGCCCTCCGCTCATCGGGAAGTCCTAATCAAAACTTACGTTAATTCCTATTTCTTGGCAATCACTAATGAAAATGATGTAACATGCTTTAAGAATTCCGTCGTTAGGCAAACACGGAATTGTCAGATACCTACTCCAGGCATATTTCCTCCAGGTACGGGTTTCATCATGGTATACATATTCTCTCCTCCGCTATTACTGCTATCCTGGGGGCTAGGCATTATCGGCGTTCCGGGACCAGGTGGACCTGTGGACCCGGGAGGTCCACCGTAATTACCCGGTGACGATGAAGAGTAGTTCATTGGCTGTAAATAATTCAACAGTTACTGTACAATGAACTGTGCCCAGATGATTCCTCGGAAAGTGGGCTGAAGTGCTGAAATTCGTTGTAAATCATATCGTAGTATACCGTAGATGTGTTAGGCTGCCATTGTTGTCTGCCGCCTGGTCCAGCCATGCTCATTGGCGGCATTCCAGGTCCCCCGGGGCCTCCAGGGCCTAAACTACTGTTTGGTGGTGGACCGCGCATTCCCGGGCCGTAACTTCCGGGTCCCATCGGACCCATTCCTGGACCTCGAGGTGGATTCATCCTGGGATTCATAGGGTTCATTCCTGGTGGCCCTACAGAAGAAATCGTCAATTTATTCCTCCGCCGTTCAGAACAGTTCACGAGTACTGCTCTAGTTTTTGGTTAATTCGACTGACGGCAAACCATGTGGAACCTAAAAGCTTTTCAGTGAGATCAAGACACACAGGGTTGCCGCCTCAACACTTTCCAGAATCTCCACAACCGAACAGATATTTTTCAAAGTGGTGCATTTTTAATTCCCCCCCGTGTCATTCTACCGACGCAAATTCTAACTACCCTAAGCACCGTGTCTGGTGAAACTTGAATCGGAAAAAAATATCTGACCTGATGTGGGATTCTGGCAGACTTGAAAGTAGCACCACTGCAGAAGGTTTCGCACGTAAAATATGCGTATCATGTTCTCCCATTTGTTACGTAATATTTGATATAATCAGAGAATATAATGCATTATGTTTCATGCTTTGCCGGAGTCAGGAATAAAGTAAAGCGAGTGGGACGACATGCTAATGCGGCAACTATTTCACACAAATTAACACAATGTAAGCTCATGCCAAGATTGAGAGCAGCGCTCTACGGCAAAGTAATTGTTTTCTCACTGGAAATATTAAGAATCTTTTTAAAGAGCTATCAATTTCATAAATAATTCAAGTAAACATCAGAATCTTACTATTCTAAGCAAATACCCAGCTTTAATATTTTCGATAATCGAAATGAAGTATTTTGTTAACCCAATTTAGGCCTTTACTATTTGGAAATTCCACAGTTTTTCCCTTGGTATACTTTTATGTTCATATATGCCTATCATACCATTTTGTTAGCCACAGACATAAATGTATTTTCGGATGAAGGGGGATGATCCTACGAATTTTTTCAGCAAGTCATGAGAAATTTGAATCGTTTTGTAGATGACATTCCGCGACAGAAGTATTATCGAAATACAAAAGAAAACCTCGAGGAATGAAAATTTTCCCGTCACCTGACTATCACACGAATACAACAAGGTTTTATCCTGATACTTGTGTTTCCACTAAGAAGCTGTCACGTTGAGAACTATCAAATTAAAACAGCTTTTCAATACGATCGTCATGCTGGATGCAAGTTCGGACGAATAAACACATAATTTGTGCAGCAACAAAGCGTGTGCAACTATCTTTTGCGAAGTCGAGAACGAAAAAAAATTAGAGGCAAGGAGGAGAAAAAATAAAAGTTAGGCTTGACTAAGTCATGTGAGTGTGATTCGGTTGCTGGGTTGCTTCCTACCTTGCCACCCTACAAATTCTCCAGCTTCGCCTGAGGAACACAAGAGCACACATTAGTACGGCAGGTAGGTAAGGTCAGGTTGATGGCGATAAAGCCTAGTTATTTTGCAGTGGCATAGCGAACACGCTCAAACTTATCGTTTTCCTAATTGCAACCTAAATACCAGTAATTTCTCATTTCTCGGAAACTTCAATGCTTTCGAACGACAAAGGGAAATGATCGAGACTAATATATCGTTCACTGATGACATCGAAATACGAGAGAATTGAAAACCTCAACTAAGCACGAATGCCTAGAAGTAGCGAGATCAGGATTCCGTTTCATTAATATTTACACGTTCTCTATCTGAATCAACAAATTCTGTACAGCTTAATTTTTTTGTTTTGTTAAATCGCGAAATCGTAACAACTCGGGAAGGAATCAATACATTATGACACGTCGAAAGGTCGTATTTGTTAATTTTTGTACGAAGGGTCATTCGATGTTAAATGATATATGTGTAAGAACTGCACCACTGCTTGTAACTAGACAATTCAAAAACCAATCCACTCCACATCACAGCAATCCAATCCAATTTAAACATTACTTATTCGTTTGTTGCTGTGTGGTTTTTGGTACGCATGCTTCTATGCCATTCTCCTCTCGCAACGCTCATAAATGCCAGAAGAAAAAAAAGGTACAATGTAAAACCAGCACGGTCATCGGTACTTACCTTGCCTAGTCGGATCCATGCTATTTGGCATCATCGGTTGACCTGGTGGCTAAACCAAACACGAAGTCAATTAACATACGTTGATATAAAAAATGGTATGACGTTAATTCCATTTCATCCAGCGGGATTGTTTCTTTAACCTGCACTTACCCCGTTAAAATCATTTCCCATCTGTGGCATTCGTACTCCAGGTCGTGGACCAGCGGGATATCTTGGGCCCATAAACTGGAACACCAAGCACAGCCACATTGCAAAATGATTGCACGATATCCTGATTAATGTATTCGCGTCAATTAACTGTCGACATCGTGAGGACTTTCACGTTTCAATCGAATGACAAAAATGTCAATCAATACCCGAATTGATACGTTCCTCATAGTTTATTGACACTCAGACTATTTGACAATAGGATTACTTTCATTAAAAGGTAGTACATACGCCATGGAAAAGTTTACGTACAATACAGGTAGAAATTAGTTAACAAAATATAGATGAAACGTGTAAGTAATCAGGCATATATCATTTGTTTGTTTACAAATGCAAACTTGATCTGACGGATAATTTGAAGATGATCATTAGTAATACGGCACAAGGGATTACACGAACTTTCCGAGATGCTTCTACCAGGTTAATGACGACAAGAAGAAATCGATCACAGACAATAACGTTCGTAGGAAGGAAGCGTCTTCGAACAAACAAGTATCTGGGTACGCATGATGCGGGTGACAGAGAGCGGAAACGAGTGATTTTCCGTGCGGTGAGAGAGAGCGTGTAGGTGTACGCAGGGACGGGCGTATTATAATCAAATTATTAATTATATCGCTTCCTCGAATTATTGATTTTTCACTGCGAGTTTACCATTAATATCGCCTTCCGTGCGTGACGAACGAATTTTTTACGGAAGAGAGCCACATGAACGAGTGGTCATTGTACGATCAATTGATCCTGCCCATCCCTGAAGTGTATGTGTCGAATGAGGCTTACCTGAGTGGACATCATCTGCGAGTGTGGGGGCGGGGGTGGCTGGGGGTGCTGGGGGGATGGCTGTGATGAGGGGTGTGTGGGCGGAGATGGTCGCATTGTCGAGTTGTTCTGCAACAAGCAACGCAAACGACAGACATGTAGCAACACTGCGATCCAGGCAACAGCTAGACTAAAAGGCTTAGGGATGATTCGTGTTTCCAGTTAACGAAATTGTATGAAAACGTTATTGACAAAGTTATCGGTTCGTTCAAATCGCGCTCAAATTCTCTTGCGATGATTTAATAGAATTTCGTTCACTGTGTTAATTTCTATATGACGGTCAACAACATTCGCAGCAGCGTCAAGGTGATAATTACGAACGAATTCGTTCACTGTTGATCCGCGCGGTAAATTTGTTGTGAATAAGTTTGCATACACGTTCGAATTATTGCAATTTCATCGCCTTTCGTAATTATGACCTCGCGATATCATTTTCAGTTGCCAATGTACGTAATAAGATGTTTCGAAATCGATTCACGATTGGATAAATCTTAGCGCCTGCCAGAGAAAAATGTTTTTTTCTTCAAAAGTTGAAGTGTGAATCGTTTTCGCGCGGGTCGGAATTATGCCAGTAAATGATTTGATATGTACATAGATTTTTTTAACAAGCACAATATGCATGTCTAGAGTATTCCCACTTTCCCGTTTATGCACGTTATTGAGCTTTGTTCTGAACGTAATAAACAGGCAACGAGAATGTGTTTATAATATTTCTTTAATATTCTTAAATCTCGTTGATCGCCTATTACGAACACTATTCTCTACCATCTAAACAAGCTCATTTCGGATGTATTTTCATGGAATAGAAACTAGCAGATTTCTGTCTTAATATGTTCTGATTATAAAACTATATCACACAGATTTCATGAAAAATATACGAGACTAAGTACGAAACCTGCGAGCTTCTTTGAGTTCGGTCCAAGATGAAACACTCAAATGAATTCGTGTGTCAACTGTTTTCACGTATCAGATCTAAACTAGTCTAGTATCTAAATGACTATCTCTCAACAGAGATCCTAATTTCACCATATGCAGCAAGAAAATGGAACAATGAAGATGGTAAAAGGACGCACATACAAGAATTAGGTACACAGCATAGAAAAGTGATTATGTACATAAATACAGTGTGGACAAGCATGGCAGAAGAATTATACAGTACTCGTTGAAACGTAGGAAATTGTCTAAAGACCGATAAAGTTTATGTACATGAACTTATTGTACACTAGTAACATTAAAGAATTGCATCAAAACGTGTACGATGCTTTAAATGACTGACTTTGAAATGTTTTGTAAATGTTCATAGGGATGTAGAATAGCACGGCCAGTAATAAAATTTGCCGTCCTTGTTACAAGTAGCCGCCCTCAAGCCCAGTGTATGAAATGAACGTTAAAATATTCCTTATTTTATTCAATTACCCCGTTTTTTATGCATATTTTTTTATGTGTAACGCACTGATGGGCATGAAGCCGTTAAAATATTATACGCGCAAGAATGAGTGTATTTAGACCGTGTATAATAACGTGCACTGTAGCGACAAGGAACTAAAGAAATACATATGTATATATGATTTTACTTGTGTAAATGTATCAGTAAATAGATGCAATGTTGCCAGACTAAGTACCTCTTAATCTCTACCAAGTTGTCTCAAAAGTATTGATAAATTCTCCACATATTTGTAAAATGACCTTCAATAATCATTTACTACGTTATGGTTACACAAGTGTAAGTGCACAACAGTGACAAATGACTGATAGGTGTTTTTCATAAATTGTAAAACGTACGAAATGTCAGGTCGTATTGAGATAGTTCTTTGTACGAATTTCTCAGTTATAAAACATTGGGGTAAAATGCAATGAGATTCATTGCAGATGTCTTTCCGACTACAGCTAATTCTAGAGGGGAATAAAGGAGATATAGTTTTCTTAAATCGATAGGTAAAAAAAGAGGAGTAGTATGAGAAGTATGACAATACGAGTGTAGGGTAGACTCACTGGAAAGAATGAAGGGGGCATTGGACCACCAGGCATCCCATCATTGGGTGGCATCTGTCCAATTGGGGATGGCGCAGGACCAGCATTCTGCAATTAATTGACAATGACTTACTCCACTTGAACAATATTTCAACACGCATAAAGATATACTTAAATTATCAAGCAGCTGTTAACTGGTTAAGGGATCTTCTGTTTAACTTACGTGTGCGATACCATTGACGCCATAACCGCTGTTTACAAAACCCTGCACATAACACAAAATTTATTATGTTATGCATAATAATTTATCAAGTAATGCATTGCCAAATACTAACATAATCATGGAAAGCTTTGGCTTCACTGCTATGTTCACAGGTATCTCTTCTTTCAGGTGCTGCACAGTATAAGTCCCAGAATACACTGAAACAAAATAAATGTATCCTCATATTAAACATCTGTTTATTTTGAAATCCACTTGTTTCATTTTATTGCATTTTTTTTATATAAACTTACCACCACCAAGAATGTAGGAACCCGGGTGGTTCACCAAGAGTGATATTTTTCTCCCATCGAATCTGTGAAAGAGGAAAATGATGAATATTCAATAAATCAACTTGTACAAAATATGTACTCTTTGAACTTAAATTTACATGTTGCACAACAATTTTTATAGGATATTTTTCTTACCTCTGACAGGAATGTTTGTGCTGCTTTCTGTGCTCCAATATGGAGTAGGTACTCATACACATACAAGGCTAATCTGAAAAAGATGTAAAAAATTAATTTGTAGACTCTGCGTTTTGAGACTCACAGGAAGTCATACACTTCTGATTTTTTGTTCAGAAAGAAACTAGGTTTCACCTTCATTGACTAATCAACCATCTAGTTTTTGTAAAATATATCATAATTTAAATGCGTGAAAAACTAATTGTGAAATTATCTGGGTGGATGACAGTGAAAAATAACACACTGCTTTTAGCGTTATTACAGATAATTTCTCGGCGAATAACCTAAGTGTGTATATCGCATAGAGTCTTTACTGAATCTGGGATATGTGACTGACATTTGCTCATAAGATGTCACGCTATAGTAATACGATTGTGCCCGCTCACTCTTCAAGTCCGACAGACATGGCGTCCAAGTGCATCGCTCTGTGAGTACAGTGCAATGGAGTGACTCTAGCGAGTGTAGTATACAGTTCGACTTTACGAGAAAGCAGGTTATGCAGTGAGATCGCGGGTAAACAACCACATGAAGTAATGATCGTTCTCGAAATACTGACTTTCCAAGTTATACCGTATTCTAAGGATATAAAATTTAATTGTTAAACTCCGAAGGTAAGCCTAATAAATAAATCGCGTACTTGATAAATACGACATCAGAAGATTTAGCTTAGAAATAAATCACGTCGACAGTAATTTTCGAGGAAACTATAGCTAAAACATAGAGATCCATTTATGTCTCGTACTCCATAGTAAGGAAACATGAAAGGCGTGAAAACGCAGCGATTAGGCCAATACCGTGGCGCGAATGTGCATGAGTGTATACGGATAGTCGCACACATAGATGAGAAGACGATGCGAAAGCATAACGAGGTGACCGGTCGTCCGATTTTCCGTGAGTAAATTCGATAACACGCAGATCGATACTTACTTTTCTCTGGCCTGAGCGTCCGAGGGTACCGTCGACCCCTTTCCCTTGGCGTACATCGTCGTGGCTTGTCAATCCTTCTAGCGTAAACACGATTGTCGATCCGATTCACCGATGCCCGTGCACGGTGAGAGGGACGGCGGGGAAGGGGGACTGTCGGGGAAGGGAGAGAGGGGGGGATTTAGAAGTCGGAGAAGCGGACGCTCTCTTGGATCGTAGGTTGTATCGGTGAAAAAGCGCGTTTAAAGGGTGGAAAAAAGGTAAGCGTAGGCACGGTAGACGGAAGAACGACTATCGCGGCTCTCTGGTAGTTTCGTCGCTTCTCCTGTAAGGCAGGAACGCACGTTGCGCGTGTCACACCCGGGGCCTGCAGTCTATAGACACGGCACTCCACATGATGGCGCGGCGACGACGAAAACGTATCGCGGATCAACGACTGCGGACCGAACGCACCGTCCTCATAACTCTCCGACACAGATCTTGTCCGGAACAATGAAGCGCGATCGCGATGTCTCACGGCTGTCCTCTCCTCGTATGCTCCGTTCGCGCTCTCATTTGATTCTTGGCGCACCGTATACGTCACTGCTCGAACGCACGTTCGCGTTCTCTCGTCCTATTGTCCCGACACGAAGCACGGTCGGCGTGCGTCCTCTCACCGTGATGGCGAAGTTGCGCTCTCGGTCACTTCGCTCTCTTCGCTCCCCTCCCTCTGCCCCTCGACGCACCTCAAGCAAACGTACACGTACCCATCGGCAGCGACACACCACTGCAGAACTCCCTCTTTCTCTCTTTGTACTGTCAACCCGTCCCTCTCTCTCTGCTTCGCTCTCTTGACGTTGCGAACTCCTCGCCGCGTCGTGTCCGGTAGCGGCGCACCGATGCGTATTCTCGAATCCTTCCTTCGCTACACGATCCTACCTCTCGTGTCAGAGATGCGTGTGCGCCGCGGCGTCCTCTCGTCTCCACGTACACACCTTTATACGCTCTTTCCTACTCGCTCGCACCGAAAACGTGACAGCACTGACGACGACGACTGCACACACGTTACAGATTCAACTTGCTTTCGTGTAAACACGCGCAGGTCGAAAGTGTCCTGGACTTCTCGCACGCGCCGATTCACGCGCACAGCCATACTACCCTTCTTCCCCCCTTTAACCCCCTCTTTCCTCTCCTTTTTCTGCTTTTGGTTGGTCCTTGTCTGGCGTACACAAGCTGCGCGCGCATTACGGTCCCTCCGGCCAGGGTCGTATACAGGGATGGGCGAAGAACCGGCAAAATTTTCAGGATGTCTGAAAATGTGTGCGAAAGTATTATTTTTTATTATAAAATTGCTTTATCATATACTCATAGAAACAGAATGTAATAAATACTCTAATATGTCCTGGTTGTAATTTTCTAAGTTTAATATCGTGCGTGTGGCATAAAGTGTTACGGTTCACGAACTTCATCAAATGAGGTGGAAGTTTTGCTGAAAATTTTGTTACAGATATGCTATAATCCATTATTTCTTCAATATCATTCAATACAATTTAATTCATAAAACCACTCCGAAAAAAATTAAAATTCTGCGTAAATTATAGGAAGTAAATTTTATTAGCTATTCACATTTGCAAACTGTATTACAGTACATTAAAGTTTACAAGTTTATTTCAAGTTCTAAAACAAGAAAAAGTTGCTGAAGTTTCCGTGAAGCTGTTGAATTAGGCCGTTCAATCCCGGGGACATCGTATAACGAAGTCATAAAAGGGTCTCTGGCTTCTGGCACCCATGACATGCACAATCCTGAATTGCAATTCTGCATCCCATTGGTCGCCGTCGAATGCATATAGGCGGAATGCCTATGATTCACCCACACGGTCAAACGGTATCGGCTCGTGTACGGCGTGGTAGGGGAATCCGATTAGAGCCGAAGCTGTCCGGACATATCCGACATGAAATAGCCGACAATTGACGAGCCGTAGAGAGACTGGGAAGGGAGGAGACACGCTGGCTCTTCTCCTGGGTGAACCGCTTCCCCTTTTTCAATTTTATCTTTGAATCGACGTATCGCTCTTCGCTCTAGTCTTTAACAATGCGATGCGGAACGGAGGGAAAGTACTGCTCGTTTTTCTTAAAGAGAGCACAATTTTAAGAGGGGAACAAAATAAACGCATGACACCGATTTTAGAACCTTTTGCTAATGGAGTTAATTATTGTCAACCTGAAACCCCCTAAAAAGTACTTCCATTGCAATTTTTTATGCACTCTTCGAATACTTTTTAAACATTTAAATATAGAATATTGTTAGCTGTAGAACTGAATAAATGATGAACCGCTTAAGCCTTTCATATCGTTCATATCCATTTATAATTTTTATGAAATATTTTGCCCATTAATTGTATGTATCAGATGGATGGACCAGGAACTATAACGTGGGAGGAATTTGTCGAGAACGCAGAGAACTTTGTTACAGTTTCTAACAAAATTACTGATAAGTGGGAATTTTGTGGTGATAAGGTAATTGTTAATCGGGAACCGAAGGAAGCTTAGTGTAGGAGACCATTGTGCAAAATTATGAATAATGTAGTCTTCATTATCTTGAAAGCGTATGACAATAGTATTAAAACTTTGTTCAGGGTACGCCTGGGCAAGCCTACTTGGTTCGACAATCAAAAAGCTTTTTTTTAAATACCAAGAATTTTAAAAATCAAACTTCGACACCCGTCGATGACGATTGGATTGAAAGACTCGGTTCGTCAATATGTAAAGATACATTCGAAGCCTCTCCTATCTTAGAAATGCCTCTAACAACGGAGCATCATATTCTCTGGTCAATGAGTTACAGTGTTCCAGTACTGTACTACAACGGCTGGAAGTCAGGTAATCTTATTTTATTTTATACCAGCCCCGAATATAGATAGCAAATTTTCCGACTCTTCTGCTCTCTATTGGTAAAATCCTATTGCTAAAACGTTTAAGGACATCGTTAATGTCCTGTCATACACACAACGAGACACGGATCTCGAAGCAATCGACGCCTGATCACCACTAGACCCTAATCTGCGGAAGTACCTGGTGCTGTATATTGCTGATTGTTCCTTCGGCTGACAGCCGCCTTAAACTGGGCTAAGAAGTCGCTAAAGCGAGCAAGAGGCACGAAAAGTGTGGGAAATCAGAAACAAAGGCACGAATGTTCCGAGATAAAACGCGCGGGAGAATGAATCCTCTTTGAATTTTAGATCCTTCAACCTCCCTTCGTACTTTTAAAAGACAACCTGGACAGGAGTTTACGCTTGGCTGGACATTTGAAAAATGTCCGTTGGGTTCTAAAGTTGGATTTTCTGTGCCAGATTTCCCAGGTGTCAATCCAATGAGCGTCGAGGAAGCTCAAGAGATGATAAGTGATTCTGGATTAGGGTATAAGGAATTATCACAAGCCATCCACCCAATTCTTGGTACACCGTTTTTGCATTTGCATCCGTGCATGACACACGAACTTTTACAAAACACCAGCAAGAGGTGAGGAAGAACGAAAATAATTTCCTACTTCAACCTCATTCTGTCTAGAGTTCACTGTGTCTTGAAATGTCAAACTATTCGTAGTTGAACTGTCAACCTATCATTAAGAAACGCTTCATCTTTATTTTGATTACCATTTGTTTGGCCTTTCAGCAAAAATAAATTAGTGAGTTGGCTCAGTTCAGTAGCGCCAGCGGCCCTTAATCTCAAACTGCAGCCGGAATACTACGAATTGACCGTGTGAGGTCAAACACCAAATTTCAGTCGAGCGCGAAGATGAAGCAACTCTTCCAGTATTACTATACATTATGTACTTCTTTGTAATTATTAAATAAACTTTTATATACAGTGCAGCAGCGTAATTGAATCCTTCATTTCAAATAGGTCAACAACATCGCGAGTTCTTTCTCACAATGGTATTGTGAAATTACAAAACCCTGTCATCGACAAGAACTGTCGTCTAATTTCGGTTCATTCACGACTACTCGTTATATTCTTATTCACGATTTTTCCTTAGTGGCCACTCTTTCCGCGTCCCAATTGTGGAGAAAATAAGCTAGCTAGCTAATCCTTCAAGGTTTTCTTAAAAAATCTTGTACCCCTCGTGACGTGGCAACGCCCCAAAGTAAGCATTTGGGGGAGCTTAGTTTCATTGCCAATAATACGATAGCTACACCAAACATAAATTTCGATCTGACTAGGCAAATGTATATTTTGTAACATATGTTTGCATATAACTCATAGGAATCGTCGGTAATTTCTGCGTAACGTACCACACGACGCAGTTTTAGAAGTTGGGAAAATTTTGTAGTAATTTCTTGACGGGGGATGTCACCTTGACCGAAATGTGTCATCGTGAAACACCCCAGAATTTTTACTGGCTTTGCTTCGTTTTCGAGAAAGCCGGGCTCAAGAAAATTTCGACGGAAAATCTTAAATTCCATCGGCCTACATTTTAGAATGGAGATAATACGAAAGGAGGGTTCCTCCTCCGTCGACTGTCGACGAAGTTGTAGATAATTCGGCATAATCTGGCAAACATGGAAAAGCACTGCTCGACACACATCTTACCTTTATTTCCTCGGAAATGTTGGAATAACGCATGAGAGGCCATTGGCCAGAGCTTTTCATGTGTGATATGTGCACATGGATGACATGTCGAAGCGAAAGAGTAGAGAGGATGTCGTTCCAGCTTATTTCTGGCCCGCTAAGCTCACCGTGCGCCCGAAGAACGAGCTAGGAAGCACGCGTAGGTGCTGGAGGTGGATCCTTAGGGATCCTCGTTGCCAGGGTTACCAGCAACTCCGCGCTTGTTGCGTCCTCCTGCATTACCAGGCTCGACTATGCTTCGGAGGGATATCCTTCTGCCACCAGTCAGCTTCCTCCTTCCTCATTGCCGTCTCAACCACCGTATCGTTCGATTTCCCCGAATCTTCGCCAAGGGATATAAAAGGTACATTCCAAGCATGCTCATTACCCTCCTTTATTTCCAAGGAAATTCCATTTCCACCCCCATGATGAATAGCCGCCCAGGGGCTCAAATGTCCAATGTGTTTGTCTTCCTGGAATGATAAGGCTACTACTACTCCTTGTACAAAATCGCTTTAAGAATCATCATCGTTCTTTTTATACATTGTGTATTCTCTGTTCGCCATTACTTGGTTCATATTTGATTGTATTAAATAAACCACCGTTTCAAAGAATGTAGAACAGTTTGTAGTATTAATTTGTTTAACGCCTCAATGTATATGGTTTCCTAATAGTGTTTAACAGAAGTTTAAGAATATTCCTGTTTCATCATCTGGGATTAGCGGCGCGGAAACATCGTTTTCGAAAAATATCCGTCTAAATGTGTGGCACGCGTGTGAATCCTTATGTCCGTGTTATGATTGGAGCAAGACATGCGGAAGTTTTGTTTATTCAATTTTACGAGGGGTGGAAAGATCCCCTTCGACTATGACTATGCTATGAAAAGTGCTTTCGGTTTCTTGTTCTACAGGAAAGTCAATTCTTGTGGGTTTAATAAAACAAGGGACGAACAATCGACAATAAAAATATTTTCGCGTACGCGTTCCACTGAATTACACAGTATTCTATAAATTGTCGTCCTTGTAAGAAATTAATGGGGTAGGATTGTTTAAGAGACGAGAAAGGAGCCATGTGCGGGGCGTTGATCGGTACTATTTTTTCTAGCTTTTAATGAAGATGGGAAATGTTTGTTTGGCCGCATCCGAGGTCAAGCGATTGACTTTAATCCGGCTTTTTCTTCGTGCTGGAGATGCCCAGGCAGGGCCGTTCGGTCGGGTAGTACGAGCCGGTTCTCAGCGTGAGATTTGGCGCGACAGGCCGAGGAGAAGAATGGCGATTGGCGGGTTCCCCGGTTCGAACGGTTCCGGTTCTTCCCCCTCCAAGGAAGCGCGATTTTCGAACGCGCCGCTCGAATTACAAGCTCGCCGCGGATCGAGCTCGGCACAGTCTCGCGACCGTCATCGTGCGGTGTACAACACGGAGATAAGCGAATCGTCCGTCCCCCCCGTGTCGTATTCTGCTCTCTCGCACGTTTCGTTCTTCCTCGTTTTAACCGTAAAAGAGAAGAAAAAACTTGTCTCGCCGACCAGTGCGCAGGAGGACGGTGATCCGCGCGATATCCTGCGGCTGCTTCCGTTCTCCACGGTGGACGACACCCGATCCAGCCAATTTCCCCGCGGTCACGGTACGAAACTTAGCCACCGGTCTTTCATTCCTCTTCCATCCGTACGCGATGTAAACGATACTCTCGCCGACAGTCGATCGCACGAAACTCAATGAATAACCGCGGTACAAATCGAACGCGAGCACTTGTACGAAGAATCGCTTGTTAAATGCTTCGCTATTTCGTCGCTCAACGGGCTGGCTGCTAGTAATAAACTTGTCGCTCAGTTTAGGTATTGTTCATTTAGTATTTTTTATTGACTTTTAAAATTAACTTTGGAGATACGTTAACAGTTCCTCTGCTATTGTCCATTACCAGCCACGAATATGCAAATAGTGGTGCTTAAGAAGCGTAAAGATCCGTACAACCGGTTCTCGCGTTCGACAAGTTTATTATTCCAGGTACAACGGTGTTAAAATAAAATCCGAGAACTCTTCTGGCGGCAATTAAAGTGTACATTATTCATCGAGTATCGGAGAAGTTTACGTTCGTGGCAATAAAATAAAATGGTTTGTTAAATATGCAGTGATATTTTTCTTTATACTGTCGTTGAGAATTTTTGGAAAAATGATGCATGTGTATACTTTGTCGCCCGCGATTCACGATCAGGATTTTCGTTTACCCGCGGGATTTTCAAATACTCGGAATATGCGTGAGAATCTTTCGAAATTACATTTTACCTTCGCATAGAAAAATTCCTTTTAAGTACTCTACTCTTTTCCATCTGATTAACTCGAACCAGGACACGATCACTTTACTGCAATATGAAGCTACAATGGATCGTTATTTTTATTTGTCTTTTGCCTGTTTATGAGTATAACACTTCTATTGCCCGTATAGGCGTATTCCCAGGAGTTAGAAAAGAATAAAGCGTGAAATTCCGCAACACAAGATCAAGTTCAGTAGTGTCAGCCGACAATTATACTTGCTGATGCGTGAATATTTATTAAGGCAGTGCGTGATGATTGCACTTCCGCGGTGCGACACGCATACAACGGTCGAATGGACCGTAGTCACTCGCTAGTAAACCGTCCACCGCACTCTATTGCATTACGGGCCTGTAGGCATTAACAAATGCCAATTAATCGGGTATCCTCTAGTGCGCACTTCCGTTTATTCTTGGACTGATCATCATCCATGCGGTAATGAAAGTGCAGTTCCGCGTTTCCATAGAGAATCTTATAAACACCAACCGATACGTAAACCATTCTACCACAATTCTGACGATTTAACTTCTTAACAATAGGTTCTGTGTTGCAGAAAAATTGCGATGATAATAGCTTCGGGAAAAGTAACGAAAAGTTATGAGGCCATATATCTCCTTGTTTCGCGGCTATCAGTTCTGTAGAGCGTAATTTTTTTTTTACAGCATTAATATCGGCTTTGTATAACCGAGTGGTTTCATCAAACTATCGACATTGTCATTGTTTACCTTGAACGGCGCATGAATTATGTCTGTAGATGTCGTTTTGCCTGATATTCTTCTGCTGCAGAAGGATAAAGCCAAGTGCCTCATTATGTAACTTATCTGTAGTGAGCAAATTTGCGTCATAGAGTCTGAGTTACAATTTGACTGTGATTATAAATCACGGCAAACGCTATGACCAGTAACTCATAAAGATAAACTGGACTTTGTACGATCGAGAAAAAGTGCGAGATGTTAAAAGAAATTTTATTACAACCGCGAATGGCGAGTCTATAAAATGATTTTTATCTTTACTTTGATCTCAATTTTTAAGGGATGATATCATCAGTTTTTTTATTGGAAGGTATTGACCGGAATGATCGACATGAGAAGTCCCATAAAAAAGGGGCAAAAGGGGATACAGGGGGGAGGATAGATATATCTGTAATGTGACGTTTAAAAATCGGCCGCGATATATCGCGAGTGCTCTGGGCTCTCTTTCTCTCTATTTGCGAACTCTCCGCTTCCGCCGAGAGGGAAAAAAGGGAACATCGAGAAACGGAACAAGCCACATCGGACAGGCGAAAAAAGGTTTCACCCTGTAGAGAAACTGCCCGATGAATAATCCTTAAAAGCTTTCTGCTACTCGAGTCATGCGGCAAAAGCGACCTATTTATTCGTCTCTTCACGTCCCGCCATTCTCAAATGAAGCCACGTGGGACTTCCGGAAATGTCCCTTTGCCCCTCCACCGTAGCCACAATTTTTCTAACGGCCGATTTTTCATGCTCATCGTACAATCGAGCCACTGTGCAGCTATTTAGAATTATAAGAGGGTCGCTAGGTGAAGACATTTTGCCATTTCCCGTGAGCCAAAACCCCACGAGTGCAGTAAAACGATGACGGAATTAGCCTCACTCGTTAATGGTAACGTAACTTTAGGAACCTGTGACAGATGGGATTAGAAATGTTATCTAGGCGCGACGTAGATAAGAATGAAACATTTTCATGCTACTTCTGCGTAGCATGCTTGTCGCTATGGTTTATCAATGCCTTATCAATGCCCACGATGCACTTACTCCTCGCATTTGCAAAAATTCTTTCAAACCGATGTTTTTCTTTTGACCTTGTAAATTATGTAATCTTGTAAAATGGAAAGACGCCAATGCAATCGAAGATTAACGATTTCGACAAAAGTATCACATAATGAATGTCAAAGTTACGTAAATATTAGATACAGTTTTCAAAAGTGTACCGTTATGCAAGATTCAAGCTAACGAAGAAATCAAGCTGATGAATAATTTCGTTCGATCCAATGAACCTCGACGTTGTTCTCTTTATCAGAATCTAAGAAAGATTGTCTCCTTTAAAAAAGAATCGCCTATGTTACACGTACACTAATGATTGTATTTCGTGTTTCTTCGCAGACCGAGGAATTCGTGGCGGCTGTTCTCGCGAAATCGGGCAATCGGGTCGTTCGAAGGGGCTGTGATTCATCGGGAGGAAGAAGTGGAAGTGCAAGAGTGGCGAACCGAGGAAGATCCGCGGAGGGAAGCGATCGAGGACGGAAAGCAGGGCAAAGCATCGTGATCCGGCGTAAATCGAGTCCGCGCGGCCGACAGAGGAGAGAAAAGATAAAACAAGAGGAGAAGGAGAATACGAACAATAGAGTGGACGTGGATGGTCGATGGGGTCGTAGCTGGCTCTCTCGTGTGTGTTGATATTTGCGGCGTATCACTGCGGTATGATAGGCCGATGCGGCAGGAAGAGATCGTCGTAGGGGAGATCATCGCCATAGCTAATCGTACCACCCAAGGTGGCACAGATTGAGAGCCCCATCAGCACACATCCTCTTGGCCCCGGTTTGCGCTGATACTCCGTGCGCCGCGCCGTTATCCAGCGGATAGTTGGTATTTTATTACGGCGATCAGGCCCGTCGGTTTACCGCCGGAGTGATCCCTTTTACACTCTTGCCCGACTCTCTGTCCCACTTTATTCCCGTTCACCAATCAATCGTCCATCGTCTCCGACCGTCATTCTCCGTTCTTTCCATTTCCCGTCCCCCACCGAGCCCTCGCTTTTCGACAATCGGACCTTCGCCCGTTTCTCCCGCTTTTTTCATCGGACAAACTTAACGATTTGCCGGTTCGGCGTGACATCGGAAGAACAAAGCCGTTTAGAGGATTCTCGTCATCGCTCCGTTCTCTTTCGACTGTACTTCGTCGTGCCGGACCCCAAGGGGCAGACCGCGCGCGGAACCAGCCGCTTCCGGTGAAACGGAAGTGACGCTCCATGTGAACTCGCTTACCGCCGAGCACCAGGGCCGAGATACCAACGAAACCTACCACTACGAACGACAACACCGCCAGACGAACCATCATGGAAGTCGCATCTGAATTGTACGTATATACGTCCCTTTACCCTCTCGTCCTTTTTCCATAAATTAACTATAAAGACAACGAGATAAGGATTGATCGAAACATCATTCTCCGATATAGGTCAGATATGAAGATCTTCTAAATGTGCTTTAATCAGTCTTTTCTGATGGTTAATTAAAAGTCAACTCCTGATGATTTGCTTAAATATCCTCTTCAAATTCGTGGCTTGTCAAACGACGCGCAAAAACATTTACATTGACATTCTTGGAACTGTGTTGCACTAAATTGCATGAGAAAAATGCACGAGAGAGCTAACGGCCAGCCCATTAGTTGCGCCGATAAGAAAACGCGCGAGATTTCATATCAACCCAGCGACATTGATTTTCATGGCAACATTGAACCACGACACGACGTGTTGTTGTTTCGTGTTAAACCATTTATTCCCCGATGCCATCTGCGAATGTTTGTTGAAAATACAGGAAAACGGCACGACAAGTTCAAGGCAATAATCTCTTCTAAATAAATCAACCATCAACTACGTCTCAACTGATAAAGTTTTTTAATTCATGGGAAAGAATTTTCTACTATTCATTATTACAACTAACTTCGATTTGCAATTAAAAACTAGCTTCGCAAAGAACTTTAACTGCGAACATCACATTAAGAATGGGTGAGTGTAGAATTTGAATCACAATGAGACAGTGTTAGCAAAAAAACTCAACATGGCTTGTCTAATCAAGTTTTTCCGAGCTCGTTCATGATAACAACTATAATTGCTGATACTTTAGTCATGTATTATTCTTTTTTATACGACTCTTATGGTATCCGCATGGCAAGTGGATTTTTTTACCGTAAAATGTAATGTGCTGATTATTGCGACCTTACCCTTTGACAACAAAATCTTCCATTGATTCAACACAACGTGATTATCTCATGGTTTTGATGTAATAAGTAGATCGCTTACAGCATTTAGTATAGAATTTTTTGTCGGTCTGTTGAAGAAAACTTTAATCTACTGGACGTTAATGATCATAGAAGCATCTCTGATCGCATTTTTAGCGGCGAATTAGAGGACAAATGTTTTTCGCTTAGGCAACTGTTAATTAAACGTCTTTCATCGTTGTCCTATTTTTCTGGGAACGTGGTGAAGATTAATGGTTCACATACCACATGCGACAGCAATTAAGTGTGGATAAAAATATCTCTGAATGGTACAGATGGCCGTCGTGCTTGCATTATAATTCAATTAGGGATTAGCTACAATGAATACTGCCGGTCGCGCTTACTGTATATCCGATTGAGCATAAACTCACGACAACTTACCCCAACTGCCGTTAACGTATTCTCCTACTGACAACCTCAATGAATCCGTATTTAGGTCAAGTCATTGACGAGACAATGAATTAACACACAAACCGACTTTCGATGGAACAATGATAGCGAAAGAAGACAAATATTATCGTATTTTAATGTCATAACTTTGTCGGCCATTAACGATAGAACAGGATTGGTCGGTGGGTTAGCTTATCTACATCATAAACCCACTTACAATGAATAATCGCTGAATTATTCGGTTGAACGAACTGTTGGTCGGGCGTGGAATTATGCATGTCTAACTAATATCCCTGTCAACCAACAACTACTGAATACCTAATGAAGTACAACCGACGGACGGACAGACGCGATTCTTAAGCCTGCGAACTTTAAGGTTCTCGCAGTGTTCCGCAGACTCACGTCCGGTAGTCAGGAACCCGTCAGAAAAGTCGCACGATGTTGCATCTGGGCGCGGGTGTGTGCATTTAAGATTGCATACATTTGCCCGGCGATGTTGAACGGTTATTGCACAAGGCGTCACGCACGTGTGCATGCATCACCGACGGCCCTGTGTGCGCGTCTCTGCACGTGCGCGCGGAAGTGGCTGCGTGGAATAGTAATAGTAGGCCAGGAGAATGACGATGAATCGCGTGGGCGGACGCTCGGCAACCAACAACTCGGCGATTTATTGAAATTCGGGCCCCTTTTATTCGCCATTGAAAAACACGACGACACGTTGGCGGTTTAGGAAAAACATTATTCAAAGGAGGTAACCTTCCTACGGGAAATCGCTTGGATTTAAGTCGACAACGTTTACCGGAATAGACCGATCACGTATTTATATATTCTACACCGACGCGCTAACGTCTCTCGTCGGCCCGTTGGGAAATTAACGAATTTCAACGGCGCGGAAGTTTCTTTCTTGCATCAACAATTTTGATAAGGTGTTGCTTCGAGGATGACCAATTGCACAAACCGAATGGGCAAAATTGGACTCCTCATAAGCTACGCAAAGAAAAAGGCGCGCAGGGGAATATGAACGTTTCCGTATATACGATTTTTTTGCAAGATTATTAGGTCGTACATAGGTGCTCAAACGAAACGGGATTCATTAACTGGACGCTACTATGACGGTCGATGTTGCGTAACGGCGTTCAACAGGTTGCCTGCCAAAGATAATTTTGGCAAACTTCCCCACGGCAATCCTGTTGGCTGAACTTGCTTATGTTTAGCCGCCGATGTCTCGATTAACACGCGAGACCAGACAGGAGAAAGTTACATGTGTTAGTTCCCTATAATGGCCTTATCGTTTATCGTTACGTTGATAAAACGGAATATTACGTGTAACTACCGAGGGAATCTTAATTAAGCTCAAAGGTTTGTACACGCGACAAAGAAAAGCACATGTGTAAAGTCTTCACTGTAATTTGTGTACCGTTGTGCGTTAAATTATGCAGTATTCAAGATTCACATGATTTTATGGATTTGATTAAACTCCTGTTTTTGTTAGAATGTTTTTCAATGGACATAGCGTTTTTATCGTGAATTCTCGTGAAGATTCATAATCATCCACTCAATCGTGCATTGCGAAACTCTTCGGAACAGATACAGGTTGCTTCTTAAGCTGATTAAAACGGGACGATAATGTATGCGCAAATGTTTGCGACGTATCGCGACTCAATTCTTGCACCGAGCGGCAAACGAGATTCGATGTGCTGGATCATCAATGATCGCGTTAACAATTTTTCACGCGTCTTTGCGGCTAGGACTGCGAAGAACACCGTAATAGGGTATTTCCTATGATGATCCAACGAAGAAATCGCGAGAATTAGGTCGACAGGGAAGACGATGAGAAGGCAACTTCCATTCGCGTTAATCCAAACAGAAAGGAAGATTAGCTCTTTGCCAATAGCTTTTTTGCCCTCGATGCGCGCAGTCACTCTCTCGTTAATAACATATTTTTTTCGGGCGAATCTTTTGTGTGGATTCGGTATCGTCGTATCGGTATGGAGCACAAGAAATTCATGTCAAGGTTGCACCGTTCCTTTATGGTCCGTAAAAATGTCAGAAGTTATCGTTCTCAGCGACCACCTTTTCTCGACGATCGTTTCTTCGAATAATCTGCCAACGATTTTATTTAGCTTAAATCATTGTCGAATCATTTTACGCCTTTCACGCCTTTTCCATTCGACTCAAGGCAGTAAAGTGTAATGAATTAAATAACAAACAGACGAAATATTTATTCAGCTTGTCATCCGCTAATCGTCAAGGGAAATTTGAGGAAGACTTAAGGAGGTCTAACATGAAGTAGTCAGATTGCATTGGATCAATCTTTTTCGCAAATATTAAGGATAATAATTCATAAGCTTTCGACGTTAAGGTAATCCACACTCGTAAAACTTGCAGCGGACTTCACTGTATCATTCTTGTCGTAGCACGTGGCCAGACTTTGCTCAGAAGTCTCGCAACAGGTTATTAGCCCGGCAATATTTCACTGCAAAATGCAGTTGTCGAAACGAGTGTGAAATTTCGGGAGAAAAATACGACGGCGAGCGATAAAACTGAACCGACCGAACTCCGTCGGAGGAATGGCATGTTTTCATTATTTTTACAACTGTTTATCCCCCGACGACAGAATCGGCCAGTCGCTCGACTAAATCTTCCGCGGAGCGGCGATAAATTCGTTGAACCCACTGAAGATTCCTGTTTTTCCTGGGCGGACATAATTCTCACGTGTGCCTGACGAGAGTTTTTCTCGACATAAGGTTTCGGCCTATTGGTTCAGCAGCTGTTGGCAGACCCGACGATTCATTCGACGTTTCCCCAGCTGTCGCGACTCTTAACCTAGACCTAGACACGCGGTTCGCAAACGCACGTAATTGACGACTCGTGTAACTGAAAACTCCGGGAAAGGATGACGGGATGTGCCGCGGTTTCGTTTACACGCTTTTCCAGAGGGTGCGATTAACCAACGTGCATCAATAAACCGCATGTTCCTTGCTGGCTTTTTTTCCACAGCTTACAATTCACCGCTCGTTGCTGGCGACCGGGTTACGTGTCGAGTTTTATCGGCGTTACGAGCAGATTAAAGAGATTAATTGACATCATCTTGGAACCTCGCTCAGTCACCTTTTCAATTCGACTTCTATGTACACGTTTTTACACGACGACGAAATGCTTCTTGAAAAATACTTGGCAGACCTTACATCGATTCAATATGAACTTTCGATATTTATATTATCTCAATAATATCTCAATTATTCATATTTTTCAATCGTAGTAATATTATTTCTGTATACTTAGTGGAAGTTTCTGCCGAGCAAAGGGATACAGTTTATGTTTTATAAGTGTAGTACTGGTAGTTCATTTAATTAGGCTAATTTCCATTCGGAAAACAAGTTTCTGACTTGGGATAATGAGCATTACGAAAATATGTCCAAGTGTCAGAAGCGTCCCAGGAGCCACTTAATCATTTCAATGACAATTAACATAGTCTTTTGCGTCCAGTCTAACCCGGAAATACGGTTTACTGTTTTGCTAATGTAACTGGGAATGTCCCTGCTGACCTGTTTCGCTGGCACACATAACCAATTTATTTCCTTGAACTATTAATTGCTGTAACTTGTCTGCCTTCGGTAGGATTAATTAAAGGGCGCGGTTCAGCCGAATTGAACGTGAAGTAAATTTCGCTGTGACCTGTTTTATTTTAGGGTGTCGCATGACGCCCACGCATTATCCAATTATCTAATCGAAGGGACCTTAGGGGGAACCTTTAATTACAATTTTCATATCGTCCTACGATAAAATACTGAATGTTATGTCGACGTTAAGGTATTCAATGTGGGGAATAGTACCTTCATAACGAATTCAAAAATTGTACCTGTAATGCAAATCAAGCGTGTGGGCAGAACGTGTTGATTAAATATTTATACGCCCTTCAAGAAATTTACAAAGAAATTCCCTCATGAGTAGAATTTGAAAGATCCTTCAAAGAACATAGTGTCTTCGAAACGTACATTTTTTTGAAATACATAACGCGGTGTCGTAAATCTGGAACGAAATGTTAGGTCGTTTGTGGCGTCTTTCCGCCTTTTCTTTTTTATCGAAACATTCAATGCCGCAGTGATAGTGGAACAGATCTTTGCGAGTAGACCAATGGGCCAAAGCGAATGGGAAATACAGTAGACGCGTGGGGACGATTCAAAAGCTGCAAAGATAGGACGACCTCGAGGATTCCAAAGTGCTAGACCTACGCGGCAGAGCGAAGGGAAGGGAGATAACGCACGATTGAAAGAGAGAAACGGAAATAGGAAGCGTACAAAGCATGCTCATGAGGCAGGAAGACGAAGGGCGCAGGTGCGATAGGAATAAATGTCATCGATAGAAAGAGAGAGAAGGGAGGAGGGAGAGAGAGAGGGAGATGGCAAAGGGAAAGACGAAACGAGACAGGGAACAGAATGCAAAAGAGTCAGAACAACGGGCAACGAGACGAAACAGTTTCTTTGTGTGCCTACGTCATTTGAATCCCGATGAATTCTCTATCGACCCAGGAATTTACGGTTCTCGACATATCCATAATGTATAGACATTGCTGGAAAAACTATCGTGGTTCAAGGTCGGCCACGTGCCTTCCAAATACGCGAATGACGTTTCTAAGAGCCTCTTAGATAATGTCCATTTATCCGCATGCACGTGATTCGAAAAAATCATTAATCCAGTGATTGTTAAATAATGTGAGACCTTTGAAGTTTTTTTTTCGAACAACCAACACATCATTTTCGTGTTTTCGTCTTTCACTAGGATCTTGGTCCAATCAATCTCGAACATTTTCGCTTTTCTTCGGTTCCTAAAATATCACGTTGCAGTGGACCGGTAACCGATGGTCGACTGCCACCCCTCGTCGTTTATTATTAGAAGTTCGATCACCTCGGGACGTGGCCCTTTTTTTCGGGTTTCCTACAAATGTCGTTCGACATAGGAACCGATGCGTTTCCTCTTTCATTAATACGTGCCACGAGGTTGTCGTTTAACATATATTTCACACGTACGTACAACTGTTAACCATCAACAGGATTCACTGACAGTCTTCGCAGTTAATTTGCTACGTGCTTGATGCTTTTCGTATTTTTCATTGCCATTCATTCATTCCAATACGTACATGTTAAATATATATAAACCAGTAGACCTTCATTTTTTCAATATCCGCAGTGAGCATTAACGATAGAGTTGACTTTCATAACGATTTCCGTCAACATCGAACGATTAGTATCGTCACTAATTTTGAACTCTGAATAGAGAAACGATCTAGAACGTCCAAATCTTATCACACATCATAAATTACGGTATTATCTTGCCATGGTGTGTCAACGGTGCTGGAAATAACCTTCATTGTAGCGATAACGAATTAAACGTAAACTAAAGTGGGCTAATTGACTATTTTCATGCAAATACAAGGTCATCGAAGGTCTTTAATTAGGTTCATTAAATTGGGTTTAATAGGTCTAACGATAAGTAGGGATACGACAGTTTCCCAGGAGAAACCATGAGACGCAACAAAACATTAATGAACGTGTGAAATCGAAAAACGAGTCTATCCATATCACCTTGTGCATTTTGATTATTCAATAGAAAGGCAGACAAAGTAGCGTTTCACCTTGGTTTCTTGCTGGCACATCCAATGGGAGAAATGCATATAACAACAACTAAAATAAACCTCTTCGGGCAATTTGCCCAATGGTCATTATTATTTAATATTTCGAAAGAACACTACACACCGTAAGTCTCGTGTAAAAACCGAAAGGAATATTCCTCGAGTATGATAATTCAGTATTAAAAAACTCATTATGCCGCCAAAACTTTCCTTTACTTTTTGTACAGCGAAAATGACGTCAAGTAGTATTGATTTCTCAACGTAAGTTATGTTATTTTTGGTACAGTGGGATTTTTGCAGTGTTGCATTCATCGCAATTAAATTGATTACGATTAATGGCTTATTGTCATCCAGTACGAAAGATTATTCGTCGGTGCTACGAAAAACCGCAATGGTCTATTAATATACTCGTTTGCCTATTATAGTCGCGACACGTCGCATTTATTTGCCGTGACGAGAGAACCTCGCGTGTCACGCGCATATTTTATCCCGTCCTGTCGCACCGAGCAAAACGATGAGTGTCTTCGCGAATTCACAAGCCGTCGTTGCTGGCAATTAACTCTCCGACAGACAGACAAATGTGTATGTCGTTACGTGTAAGACACGCTAGATATCGAGCTAGATAAGATGCATTTTCAGATAAGACACGTGGGTGAAAAAGTCTTCTATGAACGGGCTACAACAATGAGCAACTATTAAATACAATGACACAGTGCAATGGAGTCGAAAGAATGAAATGGGCTGTGCGAATCAAGATGAATTACAAAACTAACGATTCTAAGTGCAGTTAATCAAATTTCCGCGACTAAGTGATACAGAGTTGCACGCGGAAAAAATTGAAGCGTAAAGTCCGGGCTCCGGTATTTCGAAATTTCGTGCTATTAATAAAAGGAAAAACCCTTCCGGTACTTGCCGAGCACGTATGGCACGCATGGACTACGACCTTGAAGGAACTACATGGCCATGAAGTGGCCGCACGTGGCTGCCCTATGTGTTATCTCATTCAGCCCATCATTATTCTTTCCCTTGAATAATTACCATGCAGAGAACTCAGCTACGAGTAAGTTCATGGCCGATAACAAGTTCACCCGCTTCGTTCCCCTAGAGGGAACCAGTTATTATCGCAAAATAATATTTGCCACAAATCACAGCGAGTTTTTGAAGCAGCAAAACACGTGAAAGATGTTTGCTCGGGGAAGAATGATATCATGAAATTATCTCCATTGATCTGGTTCCTCCGAATCAGGGTAATCATATTATTTCGTCGTTTAGACTGTGGTTTTTGGAACTGTAACATAGTGTTAAACAGGCATTGGTTATTTGTCAAGGAAAATACATCTTATGAGCCAATGTGAACCTCAGAACGAAGCTAAATGCAACCATGTCTCGTCCTATTTTTCCTTGAAAAGCCCGGAAATGAACCTTTCGCGGTGAATAATCATTCGATTCGCACGATGCAACGTCTTGACGTTATCGATCGGTTTACTCCCTTTTATTCATTGTTGTCGAGTTCTTCCGGACCGCGAACAAACGTTTGCCTGTTACTGATAATGCAAAATAGAATGTGTCCATGTGTTCCCTATTAATGGCGAATAGCTTAGCTACCTACTGTCGAGCGGTAGGAATTGTTCTTAAGAAGACTATTGTCTGACATCTTTTTTTCCACGTTTCAGATCGCCCCTCTCCGACATGGACGGACAGGCGAAGATCGCCGAGAGGTCGTCCTATTATCCCCAGGAGCCGAACAAACGACCGCGCACCAAGAAGGAGAAGCTCGTGCAATGTTTGAGGCACAACGCGCTGACGATGCTGACGGTCGGCGGAGTAATTGGCGGTGTCATCCTCGGATTCATCCTGAGGAGCATTGGCACCGGCCATTACACCTTCCGCGAGCTCATGTACATCAATTACCTCGGTGACCTCTTCCTCAGGATGCTCAAGAGCTTGATCCTCCCGCTGATCATGTCCAGTCTGATCTCAGCCATAGGATCTCTCGATCTTTCGCTCAGCGGCAAGATCGGCGCACGTGCTATTGTCTATTACATGATCACCACTGTCAGCGCTGTTATACTAGGTCAGCCAAGGACCAACTTAACGTTCAATCCCCTACAGTTCGACCAATGTTTTAAGCTTACGAACAAAGCTCATTTCTAAGCGAATCCTCTTGTTTTCCAATAATTTTGCAAATCTTGTCTTACATGGAGAATCCCTTTTTCGTTAAAAGGGTGCAATGAGATTGTCAGTGTGACAAATTGCTAGTTCTAACGGGCCGTGCATCCGCCTGGATCTTCTTTATTCACTGCACGCATGGTCCGTTTGATAGTGGACATGATTGACTTAATTCGTCTTCGCCTTGTTGTTACGCGTGACGTAGAATACGAGTATTTTATCCCGTTAGCAAATGCGGCTGAAAATATCTACCATCATCCATGACAATGCCGTAATCAGTGCAATTGAAGATAAATTTCTTTTCGATCGATAGGTATAATTTTGGTCGTGACCATTCAACCCGGCGTTGGCACTGCAGCTGCTACTATGGAAACGAAACAAATGCAAAACCTGTCCACCACCGATACCCTCATGGACCTCGTGAGGAACATGTTCCCGCCGAATTTGGTTGAGGCTTGCATCGCGCAAACTCGGACGGAGGTCAAGGAGCCCGAGAACAAATCTATCAGTAAGAAGGCCATGCAATAATACTCAGATTAATAACCGGGGAACCTTTTGGCGTTTCGTCAAAACCTTCCAAGAGGATCGTACGTGTCGTTAAGTGCTTTTAAATCATATTTAATAATTTAACGAATTGTACGAATCCAACGGCAAATATAACTGACCGGCCGTGAGAAGTATTTGAGACATTGCTAGCGTTTTGTTTTACTTTTCAACAGCTAACCAAGACGAATGGGAACCGGTGCAAAAGAAGGCCGATGGAATGAATATCCTGGGGTTGGTGGTTTTCTCCGCGGTGCTGGGTATCACCTTAGGAAAAATGGGTCAACAAGGGAAACCACTTCTTAGTTTCTTCGAGTCTCTGTCGGCGGCCATGATGGTCATTACGAACTGGGTTATTTGGTGCGTTCTTTTATGTCCTCAATTACGCTCTAATTACTGTCTTATCCTAAACGGTTCCTGACAAGTCTGAATTCTCTTAAGCTAAAAGCAAATAACGTCTTATTCGTGGTAGGTTGTCGCCCGTTGGTGTGCTTTCTCTGGTCGCTGCGAAAATCACGGAGATGAAAACCCTGGACGAAGTGGTCACCCAGCTAGGAATGTACTTCATCACCGTAATGATCGGCCTGATAATTCACGGATTCCTCGTCCTTCCGCTCGTGTATTTTGGCCTCACGCGGAAGAATCCTTATCGTTACATATCCAACATGGCGCAGGCAATGGCCACTGCATTTGGCACGTCTTCGAGTTCGGCAACTTTGCCCGTTGCCATCAACTGCCTCGAGGAGAGAAACGGAATCGACCCCCGAGTCACGAGATTCGTCCTGCCCATCGGGGCAACCATAAACATGGACGGCACGGCTCTCTATGAAGCCGTCGCAGCTATTTTCATAGCGCAAGTTCGCCAGAAGCCCCTGACGTTTGGTCAACTCGTCGCCGTAAGGTAAACACGCGACAAAAATGCCTCCTTCAAGATAGTCCGATATTTTTACGGTTCCCTTGAGTTTTCCTTTTCGCCCGAACATTTTTTGGAGAGTTGCTTTATAATTTCAGCATCACGGCTACTGCAGCGAGTATCGGAGCTGCGGGAATCCCGCAGGCGGGGATGGTGACGATGGTGATGGTCCTGGACACGGTTCAATTACCAGCCGAGGACGTTTTCCTCATCCTGGCAGTCGATTGGTTGCTGTATGTACTTCTTCCCTTTCAGGCCTTAACGTTCTTTACGTGAGCGGAAGTAAATATTTTTATTTGAAATGTGCAGGGACCGCTGCAGGACGACGGTGAACGTTGTCGGTGATTCCCTCGGTGCTGGAATCGTTAATCACCTTAGCAAAAACGAGCTCAGTCTGCCGGTTAATTCACCGGCTCAAAACGGAGCCGATCATCACACGACGTCGATATGAGCTCGGTCAAGGACGAATAGTCGAGCACACTGCGACACCATCGACGTTCCAGCGTTCGTTATCAACTGATTTCCTCTCAAGTACCCTGCACGGCTAAACTATCGTTCTAGGAAAATCCCTACCCAATCAACATAGCCCTTTTAACTAACAGTTAAGTTCCTGTTTCGCAGGTTTGAAAATAATCAACGACCATTCACGAAGGTTTTTTAGGGAATATAATCTGCCTTTAACATATCCTATTTGCTGTTGATGATGAATCGTCAAGCTTAACATAATAAACATCACGGTCGTAGACGATTATTTACAAGTTATCTATTACGAACATATCTTTTCGCGAACTCGATTAAAGTCTATATAAAATACTGAAGGACTTCGGTAATAGATTTCTCTTAGAATAAAACGCAATGTACATATATGACGTTTTATTTCTATTTAAATAACGCTTGTCGCTGGAACGAATTGGTGGGACTTTGTGTAAGCGAAGTTACTAGCCACTGCACGTTCGAGGCAAAGTACGTTTTGTACGTTTGCTAGCGTGACGAGTGATCAAACGCATAAGTGTTCTAGCCATGTTTATAAGTGTTCTTTTTTAAATATCTAACTCTTAGTCCTCGTTAGGCACGTTAATGTTTATCGGCTAATCCATCGGCAATAGTTTTCTCTTCGTCTAGCCAATTTTCGTCCTTTGTCGTATATGCCAAAAATCTTTCTCCCTGAATTGCCACATATTCTTGACTTTGTTTCCACGCGAACGGTACCTTCGTTATCTCTTCATTAAAATGTTCAACACACGACAAGTCGTATACGATGAACTTGCAAGGACGAAAAAGATTCTTCAGAAATCTTCGTGGGAAATAAAGCTGCAGAAATAGCTGGAATCTTGAACGTTTGAAACTGATTTAGATAGGTGAACCGAAGATTTCTGTACAGGATCAAAAGGGAAGACTATTAGTCCACGAATATCCAGACCGCAAGTACAATTAAGTTTATAACAAACCGTTAGCGCGTATGAGAACCATATGACTAGTTAAGATGAGCAAAGCTCATTTGCCTACCTTTAAATCACGAGCCACCGGCCGAATGATAATAATACGATTAATAATAATAACGATGATTATATTAACACTATAAATATACTCTAAGTCTTAGGTCTTACGTCGTAAAGAGATAATTGTATTAGCGATGTAATAACGATGGTAATACTCATAATATTGTTATATGTGCCACGTCAGATATTGAAGTTTACTAGCTGACAAAAGAAATATCCATTCCAGAGGTATACTCATTACGGAGACGTAAAATATTATTGACAAATGTCTCGCGGTGCGAGGCTATATAGCGAAGAGAAAAGGCACTATTTTTGTCTATACAAAATCCCCTTACAATAATTTATGTTGACCTTGTCCTGTACAAATAGTTTGTAGAAAGTACAAAGTTCGATCGTTGAGAAACGAATTAGTCGGAGAATCGCAAGTCCCAAGGGTTCACGAATATTTATAGGAAAGTCGGGAACATATGACAATTGTATTTTCTGCCATCATTGCCATTCTTAAAGTGTTCATTATTTTTAAACAGAAGACATTTCACAAGGCCAAGGAAAAGTATGACAATACCGTACGCGAAAACGATCAACCATTACTACTTTTTATTACCAACGAGAGTAATGTATAACAATTATTAAGCGTTTTTAGTTAACACATATTTTAAGTAGGGAAAGACTCCCCTATGCATACACGATTCTTAACGCGCGCTGAAGAAACCTTTCTAAGCCTGAGAAAATAATATTGTTTCAATACCGAAAACCGGGAGAAATGAGACCTGTTTCTTTTCCCCATTTAAAAATGATACGCACGAATATCCGCAGCGAGAAGAGATGTACAAATATGCTCGGAAAAAAGATTTGTCGAATGGACGGATCTTACAAGAGGCAGTCGGGGGGAGGAGGGGCGGTTTAAGTTAACGAAGTAAAATGAATTTTGCATCAGCGTACTTACGACATAGTCTTAATGTATTTGTAAGTAAAAATGCGTTTCGTTCGATCCCACCAAAAAGGCACTGTGTTCAATTCGCAGAAATCAGTTAAAACCAATTATCGAGTCGACGAAGTCGGCAGATCGTCTTTTTCCGAGTATCATTTTTACAGCTGTAAATCGCGAAAAAAAATACTTCGCGATTGGTCGTCAATCGATGTGTTTTACCCCTTCGGTCGTTGTTATCGTATGTTTAAAGCGGAAAGTATGCATATCAGCAGTCACGTGTTTAGCGATGCATTAGAACTCGATAAATGGAAAAAATTCAATGTCTAAGCATCGAATGGGCAAATTAACATGTTTACTATGTCTATAAGAATATCATACGCTCGTTAAATGTAACGATATATATATATATACAATAAAATATTAATTCAAACAAACGTTTCCAATGCTAATTATAGTAATAATCCCGTGAATACACAATATCCCAAAAGCCGATATTATGAATAGACATATGCCGTATTCACATTCTGCATAATTATGCATCAATTATACATTATTTAAACACAGTCCGTGCTGAATACAGCGGTTTATATGTTATTTATGTCCATCAATGTGTTATGCAGTTTGGCTGAATGCAGAAACGATATGAAAATTTTTGACGCAATTTCTTAGGCACAATGGATTCGGAAAATCAATAGGGCCAGTTGTTTGGTAGGACAGTGATTACTCGGTCGGTGTAGGTCTTCAGAGTTGTTCCATTTCACTGCAGAGTTCACTACTTACTTACTTGTACTTCAACTCAGGAATAATTCAGAAATGAAAATGTTCAATTCCAAAAATACAAAATCCAACGATTAGTGTAACGATTGGTACTTCATTTTTACCGTATCTGACATGTGTGCTTCATGGTTTATCACTTTATAAACTTTTGGGAAATCGTCAGAATTATGTACCGTCTATCTAAGTTAACGTTTTTAACGACTCACACTTGGAAATGGTTTCTCGAAATGAGACAAAAGTAAGTATCGGATAATCCGGAATTATGTATAAATTGTGTAGATTAACAAAGGGATGAGTTGGGAATAAGAAGGAACCTCGTGTATTTTCGCTCTGATGGAATTGAATGATCGTACTTCCGTAATATTATACTTGAGTTAATGAGATCGGATCCGAGTGGTCGTTACGCATGGACCGACATTTCCTTACAATAAAACTCCCGGCTGAGCCGTATTTACAACGTAAACCATCCGATTAAGCGAGATCCCGCAGGTTTATCATTATCGCAATTGCAAGGAGCGTGTTTCCCCCGTCAACTCAAGTTTTTCACATGCGTAACGTTGCTTTAAATTCCGTTAATGAGCTCAACGCCAAGAACGCGATTTAATTAATGTTACTAGGTTTATGTTTAATTAATAAGTCCTTCCCGGCGAACGATCGTTTGTCTCGCTGAAAACAGTGGTAAAAGGGGTATCTCGATGTCAGACATTTCTTCCGGGTTGGAACGTACCCGAGTTATTAATCAGTTCCCGAAAGGGTAATTACAGTCGCCCCGGTGCTTTGACTGAGAATCAGTTTCGTGATTATTCTTGTGCAGTACTGTGCTTCCGCGTGGAAATTCTGTCCTCTAAACGCCCCGCGCTAAGATTGTAATTTAGGGTAGTAGCTAATCAGGGTAAGTGTCGCATGGCTGCAGGGTTTATGCACTTGACCAGTGTCAAGTGAAAAACGACGCTAAGTAACATTGAATGGTAAAGATGAACCACAGGCCTCAACCAAAGGAATGAATGCTTCGTTTTAGCTAAATAACCCTCGAGGATAGGGTTGTCTCTGTTGCATTAGAATTTTTTAAAAAACAAATGGATTCGTCATTGTTCAAAATTAGGAATTTCGTTGACAGTTTAAGAGGAATAAAATCGCTACTCTTTCAAGTCATGAAACTTTGGAACCTTTTTCCAAAGGTCAGAGGGTGGTCCCTGAGAAAAAGGTTCCAATCTTCCTCGTCGAAGAAGACCCCGTTGTTCAGGGTATTCCGGGGGGGTTGGAGTCGGTTAGAGTAGCGTTCGGAGGTTCTGGGGGTAGCTTTTTCGATCTGTGCGGAAGGTCGTTGATGGGATCGGAGGAAACGGTCGGGGGTGATGCTCGCACAGCTGGGAATCGCTGAGCGCAAGGACCATGCGCGAGTTTCGAGCGGCTGCACCGACCGACCGACGGTGAGTAGAAGCCAGCTAAACTCGAGGTATGCCAGTAGAACCCGTGCCGCGGTGCGGCGGTGTCGTTAACCGGCGGTCTCGACTCCAACCGCCTCCCGGGGCCGACGGGCCAGTCCACGAGCCCTTACAAACCCTCACCAACCCTCCATTAATATGGTGAGTACCGGAAACCATTACCAACCCTTAACGGACACCGTCACCTGTCTCACGATTCTCTCAGCCATTCAAGTTCTGCCCAACACCTGACCCAAAACTACCCCCGGTAAACGTCGGCTCGACGTTAACGCTAGCTGACCTCGTCAACAACTCCGAGATAATAAAATAATTGAAAAACAAAATAGAAACGATAAGTCTCCTCTTGAAAACGACGACCAAAAGAATTTTTCCGAGATTTTTAATCCGTCCTCGTGTCTTTGCCGGGACGGGGTAAATTTAGACTCTATTTACTCGACGACAGGTGTGCGGAGTTGGACTAGATTCTCTTGTTTTTCGCAATTAATGCCACGGTAGAGCACGGTGGAAGGTGGTGGTTTAACTGTGGTAGGGATGGAATCCTCGTCAGAGCGGAATAGTCGTCGAAACTGGAATGGCAAAGTCGGTTATTGGGGTCGGACTTAACCTCACCACCCTTCGCGCAATCGGAGGTACCAACCTAAATGTTTGCTCGCCAAGAATAGCGGAGCACTTTGAGGGTTGAACTTAACCTCGCTCCACCTTCGTTAAACCAGTGCTGATACTCGGTACAGCTAATAAAAACATGTAGAGGCTTACAAATGTTGACCACAGGAATTCCAAGTTTTTTTTCAAGCCTTTTACACGGTTTTAATCGTAGCTTACGTTAGGGGTAGTAAAGGGGTAGTAATGGACTATTACTTTAACGGTGATTAAATGATGCATAAAAATCCGATCAATTAGTTCTGATCTCTGATTTGTCAATGCTGCATCTAAAATGTTTTAAGCCGACTGTAAATATCTAAAATGTCTTTCGAACTTTATGACCTTCAGTGGTTTCGTGCACGCAAGATTGTACAAGGTAAATAAACAATTCTGACGGGATTCAGACGTAAGATGTCTTATTCAAGGTCCCACAAAAGTATCATTTCTCTTCCCTCTGTTTGTCTAAGAAGCCAGCTATTTTTCACTGGTTTTCAAACGGCCAAACGAGAGGAATTTAAGTTTGAATTCAGGCTTTCTTTCGGGATTCTAAAGAGCAGGAGACCGCTGCTAAGAAACGCATTCATAAAGTATAATCAATAGAGTTTGTTCTCGTCTAAGAGGAGGGGGAGGATATGACCGCAGGATTTGCAGTTCTCCAAACACAAAGACAACTCATGATTTCTCTAACCACGCCTGTTAAAACGCCACTTAAATTAGTTGGAAATATTCGAGAAGATTTCTTTAGTACTCCGTTTCGTTGCTGCAAAGGTCGGGCATTTCCTTTCGCATTCTTTCCTCGTTCCGTGTTTCACGAAAACGAAGGTCATTCATCAGGAGAAGACGGAAACAGGTGTAATAATTTTTCGGTGCATTGAGCTTCCGCCGTCACGTCTATCTGGACTTCTCTTGCTTTTCAATATCGCATTGGTCGACGCGCAGGCAGTTTTCTAGCATTTTCCGACGACGCGATTTCCGATGTCATTTGGAAATATCGAGCAGTCGGCCGTCCGTTCGTCGAGGCAAATCAATTCCCATCACGGCAGATGCGTCGACTTTTTTCACGTCGGACGTTTCGACACATTTCCCGCAGTTCAGCGTTTCCGACAATTTTCCAACGTTTCTCCTTAAACGCCCAGCCGGCGCAATTAACGATATCCGCGTGTAACGCTTTTAAAGCGGACCCTTTTCAACGTCGACCATACGTTGATTACGACGAAATTGCTGCTCCGCGTGGAAAAAAGCTTTCCTCCAGGAACTACCCCTCTCCCGACAAATCCGATTTCTATCTTGACGAGGAAAAAATTTATGAAAACATAATTCACCGAATAATGCCGCGAGCGGAGTTTTAAAAGAGTTTCGCTGTTTCGAATGTTCCCTTTCCGACGAGTCGCTCGGAATTCGCCCATTGCATTCAGGCAAAAACTCTGGACTGCCGTTTCGCAGTGCTTTTTAACGATTATTGGATTATCGATTTTTCTTGTCAATCATTCGACGTTTCGCATTGCCTCTGAAAAGTCTCGAGTACGTAGCAATGGCAAAAGCGAAACGGCATTCACGTTGCATACGAGTTAAACGCAGCGTTCTAACGAATGCATAGATTAATCTCTCGCTACCTGACGTCAAGTATTATTGTCGCATAAAAGCCATTGCAAGCCGCGCCATGGCCTACATCAATCAAGGATTGATTTATTGCCATCTTTGAATAGTCTAGTGCCTTATCAGCGCGCCTAATTACCGCATACTCTTTCTATTATCATTTTGCCAAACAGTTGAGCGTAATAATCTCCTCAAAGAGGAGACAATACCAAACATGTTCAATCGTATCTGTATTTACCTTACAACAGTTATACTGGCTTTAATATAACGAATTCATGTCATGGGAAATGTAATATTTTTAATATAGGTCGCAGCTCTATGTTGGCAATTTCTACCTGAGTTTTACACGCTTGCCCGAGGATCATTACCTACTTAGCTAGCATAAAAACGAGAAATAGAACGACCAGAATTGGGGTAATTAGGTAATAAGAGACCGCGAGGGACTGTCGCGATCTTGACAGGAGGACGTTGACAAAAGTTCTCTTTTTCAAGCCCTCGTAGAAGAATCTTCCAGCTCGTTAAGCTTTAATTAGATGACCGGTACTTTCATTCCTCGACACGTATCGCCAGATCATTCCCAACGCGGCTAATTTCACCAGCTATTCTTCCGGCCGACCTCGAAATTACCCCCGTGAGAATTCGGGAAAAGTCGAATTTTTATGGTAATTTTACTACACGAAAACTGACGGCGTTTCGCTCGGTTTTGTTTCAATTTAATGGGCAATGTTACGCATTTTAGAGCGAGCGGGAAACATTATTTCACGAAGAAAGGACCATTCGAAAGCTAATTAAAACCTTTTGTTGGCAGAACCAAATGGAATTTTGTATAAACGTGGCTGGCAGGGGGTAAAGTTTTTTTTCAATTTTCCGAACATTTTGTCGGACGAGTAAGAGCGCTGTTGAGTGATAATAGTCGCAACATTTTACACATATCCCCTTCAACGTATTGATTGAATAATTCCTGAAATAGCTTGCACGGCTGATTACGCAGCTTCCTCTTTCAGGTTGGAAAAAAAGGGGGAGAAAAGCGTACACGGGGGTAGGAAACTCGGCGCGCGATACGAAAGCGCAGCTCTTAAGTAATTAGAATCTGAATCGACTAGGTCCGGAATTGAATTTTCCTCTCCCGCGAGCCGTTCGCCCGATTAGAGCGGTGCCCGTGAAAGCGACGGTGCGAGAAAACGACGAATTCCCGTCAGAAGCGAGATGCTTTAAAGCCTGTAGACTCTGAGGAGAATGAAGAGGCGGAGGGGGGAGGGGAGTGAAGGGTAGAGAAATTATTTCACCGTAGCCCGTCGCGCCGTTTCCTTGTATTCCATTTGCCTCATTGTTTCCCCTTCCGTCCGACCCTTGACGCTTGGATAATTGATTTTAAGGACCTACTTATCCCTCCCTGCATTCCTCCGGGACTTTCCGCGAACCCTGGAAAACCCTACTGATTATAAAGTTATGTAAACGAAAGAACGTTTAATATTTACCCGAGGAGAGATTGTTTCCGCCGTTCGTGCATTCTTAGCGGCTGATCAAACCACCGTCGAAGGGGGTGGCGGCGGGGGTTAGGGGGGAGATTCGTGCGACGGTCTTCTATCAGCATTATTAAAGGCCGTTGAATGGACGATGTCGGTTTTTCCCGGGCTTTTACCCGGGACGGCTTATTCACGTAATTATCGGTCGAATGGCCGTGCCGAAATCGGCCGGACTTCCGGCCATTTTCGCGCTGGTCGTTTCGCCGGCTACGAACAACCGGCGTTGCCCTTTAATTCCGAACTTCCGAAGCGACTAACAAGGAAAGTTCTGCGCATCGGCCGTTGCGGGCTTCCTGCGGGGCCAGAGTTCGCGAAATCCCGGGAGATTGAACGACAGATTGCGGGCTGCCCCCGAAAACTTACCCCTCCCCCACCGCCAGTCGCTTTTTTACTTCCTGTCTTTTCTCTCCCTACCAAGATGAGCGCAAGCCGCTCGTCACGCGGTCTTTATTGCCTCGGCGATTCCTCGCTTAGGCTTTTCTTCGGCCCGCTCCTGCAATGAGGAAAGTTCGGCCCAGTTAATGGCATTTCGCCTGATTTAACGGCGATCCTACGATATCCAGGGAGACCTTAATCATACTTCAAAACAATCGAGGAAATCCGCTGTAGGGGATTCATTTTCTTTACTAAACCCAATATCTCAAGTTGGACAAATAATCTCGATGTTCCTCATTTTCGGTAATTTTCTTCGTTAAGTGGACATGTACAACATGGACCGTTTCTACTGTCATTCCCAATTCGTTTTGTTTGAAATGCCTAGCAAGTGGGTAAAGTAAGTATTATATCGGAAAAAATGTCGCACGTTTGGAGCTAAGATAAATCAAATTCCCCGAGTTTGATCGACTCCGGGATGATAGACTGAAGTAGATTGGCTGCATTTGGAATGCATTGTCAGACGCGAAGTAGAAAATGCATACCAAGTAGCAGACTACGTCTGATAATGAAATGTCCCTTCTACTGATTCACCTGCGTCTCTCTCTTGCACTGGATTTCGATGAGGGCTAACCATTTGTATGCAAATCATTAGTTCGTCAGCGAGTACTTCCCCAACGGAAAGCACCGTGGACCTATTAATTAATTCACGTTGAAACAAACCGCCGCTGTTTACAGCGGACCGTTCTAAACGGGAATAAATGACGTTGACGCGCGCATTAAAAATAAACTGGCAGAAAATCAATTATTCCTCGTGTACCGCGAGAACGATTGACGTTGGCATCGGATTAACGAGGACATCTCCGGATCTCTGCGGCGTAATATTCGCCCGATAAATTCGCCAGGTGGATTAGCGGGCCCGAGGAAGTCTCGAAAACGAGGGAACCGGCCGCAGAGCTCCGGTGAATTTGCAATTCGTCAGTGGGATCGTAACGTAGATAGGTAGATAGGTAGGTAGGTAGGCAGATAGGCGAAAAGCCGCGCGTACACGGGCTTGTCCTCATCGATTTTACCAATAGAACCCCGTCAAGCCCCGCCACCCTTGCGACGTCCAGCCCCCGCGGAGAAGCGAATGCACCAGCGGCGTTGCCAGGGCTTCGTCCAATCGCGCCTCTGTGTTTTTACTATCCCGCAAACAGCACTCAAAGGATCTCTGCAACGCTAACTCCCAATGTGGGTCGCAACCCTTTACCATGACGCCCAACGTTCGACCTTGAGGTTCTGACTTATTCATCGGCCGGGCGAACCAAAGTCTCCGGGGGGCTTGGCAAACCGTGACATGCGGGTCCACCGGTGTACGAGTTCCATAATCGTTCTTTTCCAATCCCCCAGGATAAGACGAAAAGTCCAACACGACTGCCGGAAACGCGGCAATTGCGCGAGCACGATTCACAACATTCCTCGTTTCTTTTTAGCCATTTGCGAGACGATAAGAAGGGGACGGGGCAAGCACGTAATTACGGCGGTCCGTCAATGTCCCGGGAAAAACGGATAATTCTCGGTAATTTTCGTCGCGCCATTTGCGGCTCTGTTGTACGCTGGAAATTGCCGAGCGATTTACAATGGCGATCGAATTGCCCTGTCGTAGATAACGGCTATCGCTACAACGAAACTCCGCCTGTTTATACCAGTCCGGCGTTTTTCAGCCCGTATCAGGCCGTCTGACGAACGAAAAAGAGAAAGCTTCTTTTTCATCGTCCCCCGGACAACGGTGGAATCCTTCCCGTGACGCACGTTCGCCATGTACTTACAGGATTATTCCTATGCTACCCACCTCCCCCCCCCTATCACGAGGACTGATAAAATAGTCGTGCAACAGAGGAACCCTGGCAATCCGGGCAAACAGAGTTGTAATTTTAGCCAGTCAGACGGTGAAGAAGGTACACATGCGGCTCCAGGCAAACTTTTGCCAGGCTCAAATGGATTTTTTCTTTTTTCTAAACAAAGTTGGCCCGCACGTAAGCGCGAAACTTGGCGGTATTACATTCCTGCCTGGCAAAAGTTTCGCCTCAAATCTCACGGATCATCTCTTTGATGTTTAAACGGCAAAAGGAAAGTTTATTCGAGCAATCGGTACCCCTTGGCTCTTGGAAAAATTTTGCCAAATTTTCTATTCCGAACTCCGTGTTCCGCTAGTTACAGTTTCGCTTCGTTTTTCGTTAAATGCCGAAATAACCCCGCCCGCGGGTAAACGTATTCCGCGAAACAATGGTTTTTGTAAATATCGCTGTACCTCTTCCACGAACGCGTTTAAAATGAAACGGTTCTCGTGTTCGGAACGCAGTCTATTACGCGGAATTGATTTATCGACAGATCGTCCGAGTTTTCCGCGGACTACAATGCTCATAAAAGAATTAAGTCAACGTGATTAACTTTTCAATCCGATATAACAGATCGTATAACAGCCCTGTAAAATTGTGAAATAAAATTCTGACACAATCAGGAACGAGGAAATTCCAATATTACTTCTCTTTCGATATTGTCCCCTCCGCGTTCATTAAAAGAGCATCGCTAAATCGCGCCAAGAAAAGCTTCGGTAGGTAGGTAGTTTTAATTTCGTTAGCAAACATTTATTGCCGGACCCTTTGGAGCGTCTCGCGCCAGGGCAATTCGTAATTTCATTATGATCTTACTCGTAAAAGGGAGTACGAATTACGGAGCAAACTTAATTTCCGTTCGCCAAGAAGAAGGAAGGGAAAGTATGGGGGAGGGAGGCGAAGGGATTATAGCTTTGAACGGACCTTAATGCTCTTGTAAAGGGTATCAGTGGCTCTCAGCTGTAGTCATTGACAGCTGGGACAAGTGGTTGTTTCGAGCGAAAACCCACCGAAAGAACAATCCACTCAAAGCCGCCGCAAAGTGCATTGTTTCCTGCACGTATGCCGCGAAAAACTGTTTATTGTACGCGAGAAAAATCGTTCCCTGTCCCAATTCCACCACCGTGTTCTCATTTCAAACGTTTCGCTATCGCGCGAAGAATTACCGCGCGGGCTGGTGTTACATCGTGTAATTAATTACGGCGCGTGTAAAATACTAATGTGAAACACGCACAGTTGATAAGACGGTAAGTTGATCGACAAGGATCTCAAGTGCTTAAAGTGAGTACCTGAAATTGCACTGGTTTGCCGTGATTTCGTTGCGAGACTACTTTCCATTCACTCTGTCCTGAATTGCCGTTTCAGCCGTGCGGATTATTGAGCGAAGCCTTTTCTTCTCCTAATCTACGAATTCTAACAAAAGAAGGAATTACACGGCGCAGCCGGCAGAAGCAAATAGCATGCATTAACGAAACGGTCTAATCGCGAGGGCAAATTTCCATGCGCATAATGTTATTGCATAATGTTATTTCTTCCGTGCGGAGTTGGCCGTATCGCCAAACATTTAACGGACAACAGTAGCAAGTTAATTAGCGAACTTTCCGTCCAAATGGCCAACTTTCCACGTACGCGTCGCAGCGGGGGTAATTCAATAAAAGCTACAAGAATTTTTTTCCTCGCAACATTGTCGCAGGAAAAAAATTCAATCCATTCGAGGACAAGTAGTTGGCAGTGCGGGAAAAATGTACGCGTGGAAACCTAATTTTTATTGCAATGACACGTAATAAAAAGTATAATTGAACAAATCGTAATGGATTTATGGATTTATCTATGGATTTATCTATGGATAACATATCTGTGGATGGATTTATCGTAATGGATTTATCTATGGATAGGATCATTTGGTGTACAAAATTTTTCTACTGCGTGGGAATTAGAATCCGTAAGGTAACATGGGTCGAAGTTCGCAGCGGTAAAGTTTGCATCGGAGATCGATTTCCCCGCGAAGGAAAGTTCGATAGTCCATGTATCCCATCGGTGTTCCAATATCCGACGATACGGGCGGAGGATGTATCGCCGGCTGGCTTCCCGTGAAAATCCAAACTTTAAATAATTCCTACGGAGCACCCGGAATAAGACGTAAAAGTTCCGGCGGTCGGAAAAGTTTGACGGTCTTCGTAAATGCGATAAAGTAGTTTGCGTCGAAATGGCGGCTGTAACGAACAACTTGGTTCACACGTGAAAGCGGCATTGTGTTAACACGGTTACAAGAATACTCAATGACCAACGGACCAACGACGGAAAAATTTTTCCCCAAAGGGTTTCCTTTATTCTCTTCGCTAATGCCCTGCTGTGCGGTACAACTCGGAAAATCGGTGCATCATTATTTTCTAGTAGGACAAATCGACCCCTCAGAGATACGAATTGTTGGAAGGGAGGGTTTCGTAATTAATCACAAGTCGCGGGCAAGTGGGTACGCGACCAGACATGGAGATAGGTCGTGGAGGGGGGGAAGAGGAATGAAGAAAAAGAGGAAAATGAGCACGTGGTCGTAGTTTTCTCGCGTCGATGCACGATAAGAGCGAGAATTTCGCGCGGAAGGAATCTTTGTTATCCGGCTGGAACGGTTTCTCTTAATAAGAAAAGAAGTAGCTGGGCCCGGCGAAACATCGGGGAAATGTTAAGAGCCGGACGAAAGCGGGGGACGGCCAGGAAACACGTTGGAAAGGGGCTGAAAAACGACGGGATCGCTCACTCGCCGTTGGGAAACGAGGGTTGGAGGGGAAGGAAAGGGGAAACAAGTGCAACGGCAATGGGTTCTCACGGGACGAGACTGTCGAGGCTCGCGGCAATACTCTTCCTGTGTCCGCTTTAAATAACGAATGGAAGAACCTTGTATCCAGCTGAAATCAAAGTTTCGTCACTTCCATGTTACGACCAATACGATGAAATCAATGCTTTGGAAATGAGTTTTTCGGTAAAACCGACAAGCCTCGACTAAACATTCGAAACTTTACTTCTTCCAGGGGAAGAAGTGATCTTTAATGAGGAGATTTAGCTTCTTCCATATTCAGGCGACATGTAACTGTTATAATTTGACGAGGACTTACGTGGATTACGGAGTGTGTGTGTCGTGAATAAACGAGCAAACTCCTTGTCTAACAAGGAAGCAAACTTGCGCAAGGATTAGCGCGCCTAATTATTGCAAAAGAAGGACGAGTCGCTGGTGCTAATGAGGGAGATCTTAGGCGGTGCATGCAGATCACGAGGTTATACGCGCCGGAGTTGCAGCGGTGGATCAATAGGGTAGCAGCGAGAGGTAAACGCAGAACGAGAAAGAGAGACGGGGGGAGGGGGAGGGGGAGGGGGATGGAAGGTGGCAGGCCGAGGGAGAGAAATATCGCAGGGTGTCTGCCGAGCGTTGCTTATCGACCGGCTCGCTGGCCCTCAAAGCACCGAGGAACCCGGACTTTGTTTACGCAAATCGTCGCATTCATCATTTCGCGTCTCCCACCTTCCCTCCCCCCTCCGCCGGCTTCACGGAAATTTATTAGCGAAATCAAGCCGTTGCAGCGCGCTTAAACGCCTTCGCCGCATTCATCAATCATTTCCTCGCGATAAAAGGAAAAACGTCGAGGGAAAAAAATCTCCTCTCGGCCGATGACAATCTTTTCAACGATTTAATTCCGCCGCGACGTCACAATCAATCCCGTACGGTATGGCACACGGGGCGCGATAAAGTCATTGACAAACGGCCGGCAAAATTAGAACGGAAATGTCGGCCGTCGGACTTTCAAAGTCAGACCGGAAATACGACGTCCCAAGGAGGAATTGCCCGTTACGTTGGAGCGCTGTGGTTCCTACGTCTTCGCCGGGGCTCTTATCAGATGCTGCGACTTTTTTTTTTTACCACACGGATTGTCCCGCGGACATTGCCAGCAAATTCGGAACGAGAGAAACGGTGCCCTCACGTGCCGTACGTTAATAAAACTCGTAACCGCGGGATTTGATTGCACGTGGGGAAAAACAGTGGATAATCTGTGTGTCTGGTTACACGAGCGGCGGACTTGAAACAACATCGCGTGACGTGCAGGAATACGGCTTGGCCCACAAGTACATCGGGATCGATAGGCACGAAAGTTTACATCTCTTCGTGAACGACCGAGTCACGCCAATGTCATAGATCGATTCTCCATCCAGCAGAAATGCATTATCCCTAATTGCGTTTTATTCAAAATACCCAAGGGGATTTCGATTCTCGATTAACGCAAAGGAAATGAACGTGGCCAAACCATTGTCTTTCCGAATATCTTATCACCCGCGTGCGGAATCAACTAGCTTTTCTGCACGACTAGCTTTTCTCAATGGGCAAAGGGTTGCGGCAAACACGTAAACACTCGAGTCCTCGTTCAAGAGAGTCTGCTAAAAATACATTTCTCCGAAGGACGTGGGTAAACGGAAACCATGTTGATAGCAACGAGAACGCGTACGCCGTTTACGTAAAAATCTCGGCAAGGTTCCGTGAGTCATCAGTCGCAGCGTCGTTGCAGCAAGAAACGAAGGTGTCTCATTAAAAAAAGGTAGCACGAACGCAAGGAGGGAATTACGCAAGGAAATCCAATCGACAGGAGTGTAGCTTTCGCGACGGAAATCACCAACGTCAGCTGATCGATCGCTTTGCCGCTGCACGTGGAGTAACTGAATTACCCCGCAATTCCAACATCTTCGCGGCGAGAAACGTTTGCGCGTCTAACTCATTATCACATAACGAATTTCAGGAGGAACGGCTCAACGGCAATTGATCAGACGTGTAGGAAAATTTCATTAATTAATCAGGAGTAATCCAATGCCACATCTACCGCGAGGCACAACGCTCGAGGTGTTCCACTGGTACACCCTGAAATTCGGTCGGAATAAGTTTGCGTTTACCGGTTGATCGATCCCATCGACCAGATCGTCGTGTAACTTAATTAAGAAATAACACGGTAATTCAGTGACTGCTCGGTGAGAGAAGCGAGTGAAGAGGTTCCGATATTACGTAAGCTAGTCCGATCGGAATAAGTTTACGTCGTGGAAGGTAATTGGCGAGCGCGGAGCGGAGCGCAGGATAACTGAATTAGTCTTTGGACGGTGGTGGTGGTAATCGGAGTGGACGGGACTGTTGTCTGAAAATTCAGCGACACGTGACTCGTCCGCGTGAATCACGGATCATCTGGCTTCCAGCACGGACGCTGGCTTAGTCACGCTTCGGCTCCACTCAAAAGAACCCCCTGTCGTTCCTCTCGTCCGAGCCTGACCGCCTGACGAGGGTTCAGTAAAGCCGATGTACTCGGCAATCTTTAACCCGCTGGCCCGTGATACCAAATTAAGCTCACCGTGTCACAAGACGCTCCGATAAAAGACAGCTTGCTTCGGAAGTATTATCCAACAATTCCAACTTTTCTAAAAGCATCGCGCGATATTTTACTAACCGGAACTCTCGTGGAGAAGTTTGATTATCCGCCAGGTCCGAATTAAACCAGGTCAGAAAATTAATTGGCCCCCGAAAAGGTTTTCAATTTGTAACTCGATTTAACCGAGCCCCCGAGGACCGGCAACGTAAATCGTCGAAATTCGGATGATTAAAGTATTTTCGCCATATCAAACCCAGCGAGTTTGAACGTTGATGCGCGTAAAGTGGCTGTAAAATGGGTCTGGAAAATCATGCGAGAATTACCGTCCATACAAGAATAGCATCGCTCGCTCGAGTATCGTCCTAAATTCTCCGCACGGGTCGTTGCCTCTCCACTCTGACTCGTAGCGACGAACTTTCCTAACGAATGCCCCATTACACTTCCAGAGGGCTTAAAAGATTTCGCTCTCTCGACGAACGAAGGTTAATCACAATAACGGCATTCATTCGCTCTCGGAATTACACAACGTCGATGCCCCAGTCAAATGGTCCATTCGTCCGGCCGAGGACCGATGCGTCTTAACCCCGCATTTCCTCGTATTCGACGAATTAAAAACATTTATAATAACCGCATCTGACCAACAAGTGGCCCACTTTCAATGTTTTGTGCCTCTTCTCAGTTTTTCTATTCTTTCCGTTTTTTCATTTCGGACTCAGTAATCCGGTGACGTGGAGTGGGGAGATTCGTGCGGAATCAAGTGCGGTTTGAAGCGTAAACACACGTTCGGTCGTAGCCGCAAAATTGCGGTGATCGACGATACAGGTGATCAAACGCGGGAAACGTTTGCGCTGCGTGACGATGCCGCACGGTTGCAATCGCATCTGATTGTTCTGGCCGATGCACGCCGTCCTCGAAACTCGGTGAAAGCCATTGAAAACCGGCCGGCATCGAAAAGTTACGTCACAATTGCCGTCACGCAAAACAAAAGACAAATCCCCCGGAGGATCAATGAGTTCTCCAACGCCGACGAAACGTTCGGGCTTTCGAGGGGTGGTAATAATTTGGGAAATTAGTCTGGCAAATCCCAATCACCTCTATGGGAATAATAATTACGTGACACAAGCTGTATGAGCTTTACCCACAACCATTGTTTTACCCGGATAATAACGCAACTACAATTACTACAATAATGGAAATTCATCGATAAACCAATCGCAATTATAGCCAAACTATTGTCAGCGGTGCTCTGAGGCACAGGAACAATTGGACTCCTCGGTGAAATCGTAATTAAAGCCATGGAATACCGATCGGAAGATAAGGCTGGACATTCGTGGAGTTGGGTTAATTACCGTTCGCGGTGTAATGATCGTTAAGGAGCCCGAGAGATCGATATTAGCGGGTACACGCGAGTCGTCTATTCGAAAAGCGTGCGTGACATTTAACCCAGTTCCTGCGGAGGAGTGGGACAGAGCGTGACAACGTCGTCGGCTTCTACGCCAGCTGGACTTGCTCCCAGTTGGAATGGTGGGGAAAAGACCGAGCAGAGACGGATACAGAAGGAATCGGTGCTGGCCATTCAGTGACGAACGGACCTCCTTCCGATCGCGCGCCGTTCCTTCTCGCTCCGAGTTTTCCACATGAAAAACCTGCCGGTCCGTTCGAATCACCTGGGAAAAATACGGCAACGGCGAAAAGCGCGAAATTACTAAGCTCGTTGACCGACTGACGTTTCACCGCAAACTCCGCCGAGACAATCGCTAAAAATAACGAGCTCGCTCACTCGACGATTACACGACCTTCTACCCGAGCGCAGATCGATCGTGTCAAAGTGCACGACCAATTCCTATCGACGAGATACTTCGCGTTTCACGGTCGTCCGTTCCTTCGCCAATATACGTCTCCCAAGTAAATGGAAGTTTCGTGCAGTCGATCAATCCTCAATCGCTGCCTGTGATGAACTCAAAGAATATGTTAATAATACCACGAGTTTCGTGATTCTATGAACGATTCGTCGAATGTGGGAACTAACGCAATATGTTTCGACAGAAATTAGTGGACTTTATGATCCAGTGTTAACTGTATGAGTCGAGAAAGGAATGAATTACAGATAAAATGAGGCAGTAAAGGGACGCAAAAACAATTTTGCAAAACGTGTCGGCTAAGGAAAAATCGTAATCGTCGGCGTGGTGCGAAAGACGGTAAATGTTTAGATGAGTCGAAAAATTGTTCGGCGGGAGTGCACGCACGTGTATGCACTTTAATGGAGAATAGACGGGTGCAGAATGACAATCACTTCACCGCGTGACATAAGCGTTAAGGACCTTGCATCAATTACCAGGTGAGCGACAACTAACAACAATTGCCATCACAATGGCGGGCATTAATCCTCCATTCGACACGTCCGCAATCTTCGAGCAACACTTTTCGCTTCATCGAGATTTATAAAGACAGAAAAGATCGTTCCAAAGACTTCGCATTACGTCGTTAATTAGCACTTAAAGAATTCCTTGCAGTTTCTTCAATAGCTCGTTGACACAGAAGTTATCTTATTTCTCGTCGACTCAGCGAAGGAAATGATTTTGTCCAAGGAATTCATGAAAGAAAGATGAAAGGGATAACGCTAAAAAAGATATCTACCGTTAAGAACCGTATTTCTCTCTAAATCGGATGAAATTGCGTTAGAATTGACTTTGCAACGGAACCCGTGGTTGATGATTTAAGTAGAGCAAACCGACTGTGACCGGCTATGTTGCACAGCGTTGTCCGTTAAATTGCGTACAACGAAAACGCTTTAAATAATGCCCCGGAAAGTTTTACCTCCGTAGGAGCGTTATTACGCACACCGCACAATTGCGGAATATTAACGTTCATGCTTGTCCGTTATACTCATTTCTCCGGCAACAAGCAGAATCCTCATCTCCATTACTCCACGAGAAAACAAACTTGTCTGCCAGTTAGCCGCGATATTACATTCTTGTCAAACGGCAAATTAACTTTTTATCCCCGCAAAGGAATTCCTATATAACAGAGTCTCATGTGCAGGTACGTTTATAATGAAGGAATATTTCACACGGCTTGTCCTATCATGATAATTTTTAATAAACAAACAAGCTGAATAGTTAATAATGCACGATACTGATTAAGATCTAGACAAGTTATGCATTCTGTCGTTCCTCTAAATTATTAACCTTATCGACTGACGTTGGATTATTTCCGGTGTTGCTTATTCAATTACTCCTCGCGAGTACTGACGTCTGAATGAATTCCAAATCGTTGAGTTACTAATCATGAATTGATGTTAATCAGTCAATGACCTATTGACATTTAGTCCTTCTATTCCCCTACTATCTTGCGCCATTGCAACATGTTTTGCAATATACAATTACGAATTTTAGTAAACCGTAATTCCCGAAATATTTCTCACAACGCTTACGAATCATACGAATGGTGATACGATTACATATGTAACCATTGAAAAAGGAGAAAGTAATCGTGTCCGGCATAAGTATCGACACGTGAACACGAATATAAATTAGGCTTGAAAGTGTAGGCGTAGTCAGAATGTCCTCGGAAGTGAATGTATCACATTTTCATTCACGTTAAGTCATACGAAAACGTGACGAATCTTAAGAAATGATTTCGCCGAAGTGAGCGTACGTTCAATTAACGGTTGAACAAGAATTGATTATCAATCGATTCATGGGGAAGAGCAATGTTCTGCGTTTCTTTAAATTTTGTTTACACTTTCTGTGCACTTGTGGCATTAAACGTGGAAGCGGCGAAAGTCCAACTGTAAAAACACGCACGTTGTCACGTGATTGCATTTAAGAATGCATCAATTGCGATTTTAGGTGGGAAACGAAATTGCCGTGAGACAGCATAAACCACACGATAAGGCCGGGCAAATGTTGTGTACGCGAATATCGAAGTCCTCGTCGGCACAGAGACTGATCGTATTATCCACAGACGAAAAAATGGCTGATAGACGAGTCCGACACAGGAAACGAGACGTTAATTGGCCAATGATAAGCTGGATCGTTGTTATTATTAGGTTTGCTAGTTAACAGCGTGCTATAAGAAGCCATGTAATTTTTTTTACAAAGCACACTGACATACGGAGACTCGTGTAAAAGTCTTGATAATGCGGTAGAAACGTATTGCTCGTGCAAACGCACCGTTGACTAAGAAATATGTAAAGCGCATGATGAATTCAACATCTCACGGCGATTTCTTGGATTTAGCAGCACAGGGTTACGTAAGGCAAGCTTACGCAGGTATCTTGTTATACTCGACCTGTCACGTTAATCGCAGGGACACGGGAAAACTATTGTTCGCGCAGAATGCAAGGAATCTCTTCAATGGCAAATAAAAAAATCACCAACGATAAAATGAGGTTTCCCAGATCCAGGGGTAATTAACTGTTACGAAGGACGATGAATATTCGCTGGCTGAGGGGAGCAATTTTTCATTTCCCCTTGCCAGGAAATACTTTCCGAGAATGTTTTTTCAACTTAATCTACGCGATAACGAAGTCCCCATTTCGATTTGCCTGCGGCAACATTTCTCATTATTATTATTCATTCTCGTCTGTTAGCAAACAACGCAAAAGTATCGGACTTTGTCGCAATGCTCTTGGTACTTGGACGACGTAATTTGCAAATGTAAGATGAGATACGCGGAGGGAGATAACAGGCTGTTTGAATAATGCATTATGCGTGCAATGAATGGCTCGATAATGAATCTTTCGTCTTTGCCCGAAATTCAGATAATTGATCATCGAATATAAGTCCATCAAATAAAACGATACGAATTTATATTCCGTAAATCTCGTTGTTACTTGTCTCGCCCTCGTTTCCTCTTGCCAATCAGTTGGTCTATTTGAGAAAATTCACCTAATGTAAAATAATTGGCGCAACGCGAGACCATACGGATTCCTGAAAGGATTCGCTTCATCGAAATTCTTACCGATGGCTTCGTATTGGAATTTATCGAGAATCCTATTTCGCCCGCCGCAGTTTACCGGGCGAGAAGGAATAAATCGAAACCGAATAGAATTCCGAAACTGGGTTGAGGGAAGAAACAGTTGCCGGTGTATAGTATCGAATAAAAACGCATGCTAATTAAAATATCAATGAAAATATCTACGTTAATTGATGAAACATGTCGCCGAACATGACGAATAGTTGAAAACAGCAGGTAACATAAAGTGCACCGTATGCAAACGCATCAAAAGTTGCACAAGGCACGCGTCTTGCTGAATAACGGCTTCTGTAATCGCAGACTCGCATTTATGAAGAGGCTCGTGGCGAGATTGCAGATCGGTGCACTTATCTGCCGCTTAATAACTTAAGAGCGCAGGGCGTCACTCGGGGCCAAGAACACGCCGTAAGACTTTATCAATAATTGCATTTCCCCGCTGAGGGAGGCGCAGCCAGATGCCCCGCGAAAGCCGACGTCGGCCCTGGCTACCTAAGGAATCCCTTCATAAGCCCGGAAACTACGAGAGAAACCTACCGTCTACGAGTACACTGCTTTTACGGAAAATATCCAATGAATTTATTGGGCGAAATTCAATTTACCTACTTCCAGGAAAATCCATATCCTTCTAACAAATTTCTCGTCTGGCCAAGAACAAGTTGCCGAATCCATTACTGCATTAATCGCGCAAGGATAGTCAATGAATCTTAGGTTTATAATTTCCTTCCCAAGCACGTGAGCTGTCATGGACGATTTTCCTCGCAAAAGCAAATCGTCACGTGTCCTGGCCGCATTGACGTATCGAGTTTCGACCTTTCTCAAGTTTTGCGGATACGAATCTTTCCGCGTGTTGGCAATTCGAGCGTGGAACACGCGAGACAGTCAACTGAGTCCGCTTATCTCGCTCTTGTTAGGTGCCAGCACGAAATAGTTTGTCCGTGGTTTATCAGCGACTCCGGCATTCGCGACGGATGTTCTTCCGGCCTGGCTATCGAGTTACGCCCGCTCGTTCAACACATCGCGACACACAAAACCACCGCTTTTCCGCGCGAGACCCACGAGTTTCTTGCCTTCCCGAAATACTCGCACGCGTTCCCTCGTGCTGGCATCACGGCGATAACTGCAATCGCCCGCGGCCAATGATAAACCGCAAGAAAGAACAATGTCGCTTCCAGGGTTATTGCACCGCAAACTCCCCGTCGGGGACTTTAAACGACTCTCCCATGAATAGCGAACGGACGAAAGAAAAGTACTTGCGATGCAATGGCCGCAGGTGGATATTATTGTGTTATTCTTTGCTGGAAAAACCTAGGCCGCAATTAACGGGGGTATCGTTGTAAACGTTCAGGCTTTTTGCGGTTTTAATAACGGAGGTGGAGTTATCGCGAATGCGGTGACAGTCACGGCAATTGCGGTGACAATTATTGCAACAGAAATACAGGCCGTTTGCATCGGCATCATTTTTAAATTCTCCACCAAAGTATCGCAGTGAAATTTCTCGCTCGTCCGATTGCAGTTCTTGTTAGTCCGCTAATGCACTTGGAATATCAAGAGCACATGACACACGAGTGTAATGATTATTGTTTTTGTCGCAGGGCAAAGTGCAGCCTGGACAACAAAAGAGACAGAGAAAGCAACGAAACAGCCACCGCATGTAGCATTCGTGTAAGTCTAAACATTTCTCTACAAACTCCTCCCAACACCGTACGTTGATTTGTCGAAAACCAGTCATACGTATTGCACTACCCCCGCAAACAGCCAGTTTTAAAAACGGTTATTTTCGTACTAATGTTCCAACGAAAGTCTTGAGAAACGTGAACGGGAAACGTAAGGTTCGATAACGTAAATGTTTGGAAATTTCTGAATGTAACAATGAGTTTGATCACGATTTCGTCGGGAGAAATCTTTATTTTTGCCGCGTGTCTATGGACAAATACGGGCCGGTTGTTCCGGCACGTGTGGCACGTGAAATCTCCGATACATTCCGAGCCGTACGATGTTCCGAGGTAACCGCGTGTTGTCTGCACGGCTGAAACACGGCAAACCGAAATACCACGGCGAAATTTGACGGGGGTACGATTCGCTGTATGGGCAAGTTTGATTTTTACGTCGTCAGCCAGACGGAACAAAGGAATCCGTTACGTGCGAAGAATCGGCTCGTAGCAAGGAATTCGCCTGTCAGGATTGAATATTGAAACATTTCCAAGAGCCACTAAAGAAACAAGTGTGCAACAGTCCCAGGAAAAAGTCACATAAGTTGGTAATTCAGTTTCGTACTGTCTTGACACTTAAATAAAGGTCAAGGCATATTAAACGTTTTAAATGGAACGACTGAGGTGCATTTTTCAGCTATACGCTAATTAGCTATTCTAATCGGTCTTTCTCTGTCAGGCGATAATATTGGCAAAATGAATAAAATATCGCGGTCGCCAAGAATATTGCCGAAGATCCTTTCAGTCATTCTCTTCGTTGTTCAATCCGACTGAATCTTTAATTAGCGTAATATCGTTAATGCAGTGATAGTAATAAAGATAGCTGATAGAGGGAATTTCGTGGAAATCAACTGATCGATTGACAATCTCATTTTCGCAGGTGTCGGTATAATGAAGCCATCCATGAAAATGGGTGTGATTGCCTTAATAGGTATCTTCGTGGTATTTTATCAATATCATCTGTCGACTGGCGTAAGATTCGACCAGGTGACGGACTTCAGCGGAGCTGGTCCGCCGGATGATGCGGCCAATTTGCCAGGCGCTGATGAAGCCGACAGTTATGTCACGTCGGCCAAACTTACAGAGGACATGGTACGAATGAATTATCTAACCGCGAGTAATGTCAATAATAAAATATTCGTAAGACACGAAATGCCAAGTAATTTATCTGATGTTTGCTGGACAGATAGATGATTGATTCCCTCTATGATGACCAATTGCACAAGACAGTTACAAGCGATATACTTATAAATTGTAGGTTCGATAATATTGGTCGTTATTTGGATTGATTCCAGATTCGTATGGCCGTAAACAGGGTACAACAAGCACACGGCCTAAGCCCGGACATCAGCTCGGTGCTGACGCGAGAGTTGGTGAACAATCTCAACAGAAATGGCCTGAAATCGTCGGAAGGCAATTCGCGGGTCAGCCGAACGACAACTGTCGTCTCGTCGAATGCTGTCGCCACGTGTCCGCCAGTTTCCGCGACGAAAGACGAGACTTTGGATCCGCTTTACATCATCACGCCTACCTACCGGAGGCCCGAACAAATTCCTGAACTCACGAGGATGTCGCACACATTGATGCTCGTGAAAAACGTTCATTGGTTGGTCATCGAGGACGCGAGCGTAGCTACGAAGCAAGTCACGCACCTACTCGAAAGAACGGGCCTCAAATTTGAACATCTCATAGGTAATTAAGAAACGAAAAAAAACAGTTAATAGGGATGTCAATGAGCCGAGGGAAAAAGATTGCTTTGAAGGTCTTAGAATTTTTGTTCGATTATTCAGAGGGGTGTGTATGTTTTATTCGCAGCTCCAATGCCGGAGAAATACAAGCTTAAAAAAGGCGCTAAGCCACGAGGAGTTTCCAACAGAAACCGCGGTCTACAGTGGATCCGAGCGAACGCGACCAAGGGTGTTTTCTATTTCGCCGATGACGACAATACCTACGACATCGCTCTCTTCGACGAGGTAAAATTCCCTTTCCTTTGCCGAGCCAAGCAGTTATTTATTTATACTCCCTCGCCGGCGAGAGTTTGAAACGCTGCTCTAAACAGTTTTAAATATCAAAGCACGGCGTCCATTAAAAGTTGAGCGACGGTCAGGCAATAAAGTTTTCCCGAGTTCCTAAGCACCCGACAAGTTGGAGAGGTTGGACACCGCGGAAAGATGGAGATAAAATCAATCCCTCTACCCTAGGTGAAAGCTTACCGCGAGTGGCCATTTATTATCTTTGAATTTCCGTCTTTGGCAGATTCGCAAAACGCAGAGGGTTTCAATGTTTCCCGTGGGATTGTGCACGAAATTCGGTTTAAGCTCGCCGGTCATCAAGAACGGCAAGTTCGCGGGCTTCTACGACGGATGGGTGGCTGGCCGGAAGTTCCCGGTCGACATGGCGGGGTTCGCAGTGAGCGTTAAGTTCCTCCTTCAGAGGCCAAACGCGACGATGCCGTTTCGCGCTGGTTACGAAGAGGACGGCTTCCTCAAGAGTCTCGCACCCCTGGAACCCCGGGAAATCGAGCTCCTGGCGGACAATTGCACGAGGATTCTCGCGTGGCACACGCAGACCAAGAAAAACGAGCCTAGTGCACCCCTCGACATGAAACTCTACGGCTCGACGAATCTCCTCAAACTCAAGCAACAGATCGTATGATGGCCCTCCGTGGCCATCGAAAGCTCACAATCTCCACGGTGGACAGCTTCCCGGCGATTCTTCGAGCTGGCCAGAGAGTCCATCTAGCTGCGACGAATCATGTGATACAGTGCCTGAAGTATTTCGTCTCGGCGACAGCGCGGGACGGAGAAATGCGTTTTTAGTACTGCAGGGAAAGCAATGGGTGCGTTCGACGACCTCACCGGACCTACGCAGCTACGGTTCTACAGCCGTTCTTTAAGATTCTTCGGACGTTGCCTTCGACAAGGCACAAACGTCTGCGAAGATCGAGTAGGACGGAACAGAAACCGTATTCACTCAAACTCAAACCGCTACGAAAGCACTTGACTTCTTTACGTCCGTCGTTCGCTAAGGACGTAGGGTTCTCTTCAAGTGCTCATAATCCCGCCGAATCCAAACAGCTTTTTTACACGAAATATCAATACTGTCCGCAGTGCAGTCAATGCAATACTGTCCATTTTATCCATAGTTCTTTTGCAACGATAATATCTCTTCGATTCTGACACACTACATACCAAAGGCCGATGAACGCTAGAGTTTATCAATCGATCCTGCTACGTTATTACAAACTGCTAATTATCTAATGGCGAAACAAGTGTCACCTCACTCACTATTCACGTAAACTCTTACATATATTGCTCGCGTTCATCTTGTATTATGTTTTTCTATGTTAGATAACAAGTATCTCGACCCAGACAGCAGAAAAACGGTAATGATCTGACACCCTCATGTTTCTTTTTTACGTTTCTGTGTGTACTTGTACATGAAATTGGACGAGAGAATAAGGCCCTTGTTGTTAATCATACGAATTCAGAAGTAAAAGCAATAATTCTAAGCTAAAAGAAATTTACGAAATGTAAAATAAGTCTATCTCCGTTTGATCCTTTACGAGGAATTTTCGGTTACACGTAAGCACACGTAAAACATATTCTGTGCTTCCTAGCTCAACGTAGCTTCAAATTGTTGGATGATAATAAGACGATAAAGATATGCCTTATGCTTTTACGATTCTTAGATGTTACAAAAATTGAACACGAAACGTATTTATTCAGTTTGTTTATAGGCCAATGAGGAATATTATTATTCATCTCGTTTCGGCATAAATTTAGAAAATCTTTCATAAAATACGGAATACTTCCTACACAATGATCTAGATATGCGAAAGAAGACAAAAAGTGAGCGCATGAATGTCGGACAAATAAATATCGTACCAAAGTTTAGAATAATTTCGTTACATTATATCAGTTGGCCAGATAGGAAAATTCGGTTTGTCGTCATGATTCCACCAACATGGAAGGATTGATTTTTGTATTTTCTTTTATCTTAAAGAACCTTTTAAAATTAATCGAAACTGACTTTTGCTATTTGGCCTACGTGTTCGCCATGGAAAATAATTTTATATTTCTTGTACGGTATCCATTGTTTCTTCTGGCGTATGCTACGATGAATTTCGAGCATTTTGTGCTATTCGATTTTTACGAAGCAATAAGTTCATCCTGCGTTGTAAATAGTATTTTCATAATAGCATTATTATCTCTGTGATTTGTATATTGTTGATAATTATAATATCAGCCTAAGTAGAATTAAGTATGTTTATTTGTTTTCCATCGAAGTGTCATTGCCCTGTGCAGAACAGTTAATATCAGTAATCTATAGACTGTTTCCATGTGGAAGTATAAATACTTCTCACCAGTTTTCATTTCCTTTTAGTTTTTTATAATCTTACGTTTTTATAGTTACAATGTACTGAGTATACAAAATGTTTTAAGCAATTTTTGTTAATTTTTTCCTAGATATTAGGGACGTTCTTTCGGAAAGATTGTAAGATAATTTAAATGTAGAAAATTGGGCGGAGTATCAAGCAATAATACGATGAATATAATAAGATATGGAAAAGTGGAGCCTTCCTCGCATCGATAATGATGTTCATTAAAACCACCATTTTCTCGCGTAAAGATAGCATTTCATTCATAGTATTTATTTCCAGCGTGTGCATGCTCGCACTTGAAGTAAAAAATATTTATTCGTGATACTAAATCTATATATATCAAAAAAGTGCTGCGTTATTTATGATAAAAACTTCCTGTGTACCGCGTGAGTTTGGGAAGAAAAAAATGTGACTGATTTGTAAAGGACTTGTAAGCTGACAAGTGTATCGTAATTTAAGACTTTTGTTTAATTTATGTTTAGGGTCCAAATTGCACAACTGACAAAATTCCGTACACTGCTGTAAAGTTGAAAGATTAGTAATATGTAATTCACGAGTCGAAACCTGTATATTTCTGTAAAATACGTCGGCAAAGGAATAAGTTCTGCATTGCTACTTATTCTTCTATCTTAATAATAGGTCTTAAAATTAGCAGGTACAAAACTTCAGACTTTCTTTCTAAGATGTAATATACTAAAACACGATGTTTGCTGAATTATAATACCTAAAGCATACTTAAGGATTCCACTTTTATTCACATTAGGATTGTACTTAATTGGCGTATACAGCATATTACACAATAATTTTAGGTTTCATAAGAATATTTACACGGAAATTATTCTCGTTATTAAATCGTCTCGAAAAATGCAAGAGATTTTTGACATATCATTTTAAAGTTGTAACTATTCTCGAATAGATTAATTTTCAAAAGTGGGTATCTGTCTAAAGTAGTATTCGTTAAAAAATTACGAACGAGTATAAATTATTAATATTGTTTTTAAAGAGGTACCCAGTTTTGATTGTTTTACCACGCAATTCTTTGGGGATGAGGCTGGTCATCCCAATAGAAGGCTTTATTTACAAAAACGAAGAATTGCAAAAAGATTACAATTAAGGTTGTAGATGATTCCATCACGATCTGCCATTTTTCGGGCTGTTGTATGCTTAAGCGATACAAAATATACGGGAGGATAAAGTATCTCGGTTCTAATAATAACTGCGGTATTAGAACTAGACACACGCTACAGAAATAACTAAACTGAGTCATAAATCTTAAGTGACTTATACTGCAAAATATTGTGTACAGTGTGAAACAATAAAGTGGTATCAACAGATACCTAAATATTACATATCTACCCATTAGCTTGTTCCACACGTAAAAGACATAATGCCTGTTATCTGCTAGTACGTATGGGTGGACGAGTGTATTGCAATGGACTGCTATTGTTATAATTGCGAATAGGCAACTTGACAGAATCCAGCGTTCTCGAATAAACGAAACGAACGAGCGAAAGTGTGCGAGCATATATGGCCATGAGAAGGCAAAGACAAAAACGGAAAAATAAAGTATCTGAGGAATATGCAAAGTTGGTTTATGTGCACTGTGATCCCCAACTACGATGCCCTTATTCCAAATCAAGAACGCTATGAATATTAATCCGACCGATATGTATGGAAGTAGATCGTATCCGACTTTTACGACGAATTTCACAAACGACACTGGACCTCGTCGAACTTCTGTCATTATATTATCCCACAGGATCTGAAAATTAAATTGTTACGTCGCGGGTTTGATTTTTGCCTCGAATTTGGGTTCGCCGTTTTTTACTTACTTCGACGTGCGCTATTGAGTTCATAGGCTTTCGCGGCGTGGATTTCGGGGTCTTATTTTCTAACAAGTCCAAAAGACGTTCCACAGCAAAAAAAGCAACCCAAATAATATTTGTTTGACGGATAAGTACTGCCAATAAGCCTGTACAATGTTAAACAGTTATGTATTTCGATTTGAAATGATAATAACTGTTTCTGATGTTTTTAAATTGTATGTACAGACACTGATAAGCAACTAATTTATTTCTTCTATTCGACAATGGGTATTACTCACCAGCAAAAGCTGCTGTTTTAAACTTCTTACGGAGGTGCATAAGTATCATCATTAATATCATGGTGACAGATACAATATCGGTATAATACAAGAAAAACCAAAAGAATAGTGGTGGCAAAAGAGTGATATTATATGCCATTACAAGTTGTATCCAATTATTTTCATGATTTCTTTTGTCAGTCTTGTGAACCTCTTTTATCACATTGTATAAAAGATAGAGATTCACAAACGTAGCTACTAAATTAGTACCCCTTATACAAATTGTATTGCAGAGGTTCAAAGGAGACAGGACTAACGCTGTGACAATATATAACCCAGGAAGAGTTGTGATTTTTGGATTCCACTGTAAATAATACATTAGTCAAATGACTTGAAACGCTATTATATCCAGGCATTGACTTACTTCTGTAAAATTTCCTGCGCAATATTGTAGTACTTGTGGTATGTGGAAGACTTCATCAATAAAGTAATAAGGATGTATTGTATTTAAATACACAAACAACAGACTGACACATACAAAGAATAATATGAACGAAATATATTTGTAGTAGGTAAAGTAAACTATACTAGATTGTGTACGTTTCTTTGATATCCCCATGATTTTTAATTCACTAATTTCAAAAATATTAAACCATATGACAGAATAACTTTTGAATAAATAAAATTCACGAACTAGTACATTTCTTTTATTAATTCTTAAGTACCATAATTAGATTTCGGTAAATTGAAGCTGTTTGAAAATATATGCGAATCTCTGCCAATAACTTTCGATCATGATAAACTCAAGAAGGAAAAATCAACGTGCAGACACTGGTTAAGGTTGACAACCTAGGTTAGGTTTCCCAGTGCAGACGTGGAGTTACTCACACGAAAACAAAGTGAGTAGAAGGGGAAATAAGTATGTATACATCATGCAATAAATGCACAAATAAATCCTGTACATAAATAACTCGCCTGAATTACAAGTTTAAACAAAAGCAGATGAGACTATGCTCATAATTATCAATTGAGAAATAATAGGTGTACCTAATCACTCGTAAACATTAATTTAAATATTTTTCAATATACATCTACTCACATCCGTTTCCGCTACTACCGCGCACTCCAATTTTGCAGCCCTTGAAGAAGTGTTTCCCTTGCAGTGGAATATCCGCGTGTTAGTCAGACGTCTGGAGCTGGTAATAGCTTCTAGTGTTCTTTTAAGAGGCACAGAATTTACACTAATTAATCGTTCACTACGGCGTAACGCGTATTAAGAGGTATAAATTAATCAACACGCCAGTTAGAACCGTCCCGGACAGGTCTTACTTTGACGAAAGCTAAACAGATACTGAATGTCAAAGGTAGACAGGTCATACGATTCAAAGTTTGTTGCCCAAGTTAAGCAAAAAAATTGAACGTGCGTAGCAGGTATTGAACCTCGATGTCCGTTGATGTTTATACTTTTGTTCTTCGTTTGCGCGCCCATTTCAAGCGATTATTGTTAGTGAAATAACGTGGACAGTATAGGAACTGCAATTATAAAGCTACCAAGAACTTTATAAGTTCATTAATGAGTTTCTGCGACACACTGCACGTGCGTAACTGAATTTTAACGAGACTATAACATGCAAAAGCGATATAACTTGCAGGTATTTTAAATTGGATTTAACGTTAGAAACGTACTTGGAGAAACCGATTTTCATCTGGATTTGTGGGGTCAGGTAGGACGGTCGAATTTGCCGTACATCATCGGTGCTTTTCAAGGAGTTCTCACGAAAGTTCAGGAGCGTTTGTTAAGCGATGGGTAATGTCGAATCGGAGTTATTTGAAAGCTGGAAACTCCGGGAATTCGCGGGAGGGAGGTAGCTCGATTGACGATTGGTGGGGCCAGAGACGGTTGTGGGACGAAGAATCGTCTGCTGTAAAGTTCGAGGGATCGTAGTGCGCGTGTGCGAGCCGGGGGTGGTTAGTCGATGTTCCTCGGTGCGAGCTTCGCCGAGACACCGCGAATATTACGTTTGGGAGTAAAGCCCGGTCTTTTTGGCGAACGGTCCCGCGGCGTAGAAACCGATCGCAAGGGGGTAGACTCTCTCTGGAATAAAGTTTTCGCTCGTCGTTGGCCGGCGCAGTCGGCGACGCTTCAGGGCTGCCACACGCGGGGAAACGGAGGACGGGTCTTTCGCAGTGTGAAGGCGCGTTAGGCTGGCTGAGAGAGCGCGTACAAACGCACGCGGTTGTCTAAAAATGGCGAAGGCGTTTCGCGCGGTGACAGTATCGACTTTGTCAAACAATGGACAGTCAACGCCGAAATACAACAAGCCGGTTGTGCTCAACGTTAACTACGATCCTCAGGGCCTCAGCGTCGAGCTCGCATCAGGTACTAATTAGCCCCGAAGGGATCCGATCGATAATCTTACCGATACACCGCGAATCCGACGCAACCTAACCACACTTAACCTGACGCTTCGTCCGCTCGGTCTTTGTTATACCTGCCCGACGACGCTTACTCTTCCGTCTCTTTATCCCTCCTTGCCACTCCCTTTTCCCTTCGATATAAATGTACATTAATAAACGAAAGACGTTGTGTATTAGACGATCCTTTTTTTAACCCCCTTCCACCATTGTTATAACAATCTTCATGAGGCACATGATGCACGCATTTTTCCAATATGTGCGGTTTCAGTATTTTTCATGACTTTTTCAATGAAACTCATTAGATTTATGACTTGCGTTATTTCTGTTTGCCGGAGACATTTTATTCGCATAATTGTTCTTAGAATCTGCACAGTAATATACTAGAAACTTTTTAAGTTCTAAATCATATAGGAATGTTGTAAACTTGTGCTTATTGTAATACTATATATTGTAGTGAATTGAAAGATTGAAAATAAATATTTACAATTATAAATTGATGTTGAACATTTCCTATGCCAGATGTCCTAATGTAAGAACTTTATTAAAACATTTGTGTACATGTATTTGTGTATTGTTGGTATATTTTATGAGATTAATAAAAACACAAAGGTATGCATAGATCATAACAAAAGAATGTTTTGTTTTATATTACAGGAGATTCCAATGGCAGGGAAAAAAATACACTACTGGAATTTCCGGTGACCCACACAACAGAATGTTCTAGAGTATCATCTCGAAGTTATGTTTTTACCCTTGACACTGAAAGCCTACTCATAACATTTGCTAATGAGCTTGGTAGGAATTATTTTAAGCACTTTGTAAATAATGCTGTAGTAGGAGACATTGTATTAATGGGTTGTGTTTGGTTACTTTGACAGACTTCCGAAGCTTTCATTCACAAATATTAAAGCTGAAAAATGGCAAGGGTGTATCAGCCTTTAATGAAAGAACAGAAGAGTCATCAGCCATGCAGTATTTTCAATTCTATGGCTACCTCTCGCAGCAGCAAAATATGATGCAGGATTATATTAGAACAAGCACATATCAGCGTGCTATTTTAGGCAACTTGTCTGACTTTAAGGACAAAGTTGTGTTAGATGTGGGTGCTGGATCTGGGATCTTGTCATTTTTTGCTGTTCAAGCTGGTGCAAAGAAAGTCTATGCTGTGGAAGCTAGCAACATGGCAAATCATGCTGAACTCTTAGTAGCTGCCAATAATTTGTCCGACAAAATTATTGTCATTGCTGGTAAAATAGAGGAAATAGATTTACCAGAGAAAGTTGACTGTATAGTGAGTGAGCCAATGGGTTACATGCTTTATAATGAAAGGATGCTGGAAACTTATCTCCATGCAAAGAAATGGCTTGCACCAGGTAAAATTCTATAAAAAATTGCCACTTATAATATTTATTTTAGTTTATTGTGATTCAACATTTATTTGTAACGGTTGTCTATGATTTGTGTATTTAGGTGGAAGAATGTTTCCTTCAAGAGGAGATCTACACATTGCACCCTTCTCAGACGAGAACCTGTACATGGAACAATTCAATAAGGCCAATTTTTGGTACCAGACATGTTTCCATGGAGTGGATTTGTCTGCTATGAGAAATAATGCAATAAAAGAATACTTCAGGCAGCCAATTGTGGATACGTTTGATATAAGAATTTGTATGGCTAAATCCGTCAGACATATAGTAGACTTCCAAACCGCCGACGAGACTGATTTACACAAAATAGGTAAAGATATTTACCTATTTCGCGCGTTAATACTATTGATATTCTCGAAGAGCAACTTTTTCTAACATAGTGGTCTTTGATTTTACAGAAATAGATGTTGATTTTCATATACTGGAAAGTGGTACCTGCCACGGTCTTGCATTTTGGTTCGATGTGGCCTTTATTGGGTCTACTCAACAAGTATGGCTAAGCACGGCACCGACGGAACCCCTTACGCATTGGTATCAAGTTCGTTGTCTCCTGGAAAATCCACTGTTCTGTAAAAGCGGTCAATTGCTCTCGGGAAAAGTCATCCTGATCGCCAACAAAAGGTAAACTTGAATTCTTGTGAAAAGCCCTCTGTGCCATTGCCCTTGACCTACATGATCAGTTTACTTACGTTAGCGCCATTTTAATTACAGACAATCCTACGACGTCACGATAGAACTGAAACTGGAAGGAACAAACATGGAGAGTAGCAATAATACATTGGATCTGAAAAACCCCTACTTCAGATACACAGGAGCAGCGGCACAACCGCCTCCTGGCTTAAATAACACATCACCCAGCGAGTCCTACTGGACGACTCTGGATGCACAAGGCGCACGGCAAGCGGTGAACATGGTGAATGGCATGTCTGTCAACGGGTTAGGCGAAGTTTCGATGGATACTACCGCAGCAGTCAATCCTAGTAATCTACTTGCGATAGGTAAGGCCTTCTGTGAATCTCCATTGTATTATTATTACTCTTGAATAAATGGCGTCGAAAAAGCAGCTCCAACTCTGTTAGTATCGTCAACAAAGTTCCATTTGTAATTCCGATATTACGCGACAATGGGCAAAATAGAAGGACAGGAGTATTAACTATGAATATGGCCTATTTTATGTAAAAAGGAAATGTTTAGAAATAAAGTCCTTTTCAAATCGTACCGAAATATACTCAACCGCACAGCCAATTAATTTCATATTTCGTAACATTTCTTATCACGAGAGTCTACTTTGTACTCTTCTCACGCCAATATGCATTACTTCCTGTTTGAAATATCTCGAAGGAAAGTATTTCTCACCTATTCGCATGTGGCATTGATATTTGCTTAGGACGAGAATTTACCTACTGTATTTACGTTTTTGTTGGACATGCACGCTCTTCCAAAGTTTCATATTTTCGTTAAATTCATGCAAATGCGTAGAATATATGGCTGTTTAATTCGTATTGTCGAACATGTAGTAGCTGATTAATTATGCTTAGAGGAGTAGAATAAAAGATTGTCAAATTTTGATATGACAGGAGGTCAGCCAAATATCCATCCAGGCTCGATCTCCAGCACGGGCAGAGGACGCGTAGGTGGAACTGCGACGAGTACGCAAGCGGCCCAACTTATAGGCGGTGGAATCACTCCGAATATGTTTACTTCACCTGCGACTGTAAGTGTAAACCAGGTTCTTTAATTTCCCAGTGACCGAAAAGTGATCCGCAATCGTTAAGATCTGTCGTCGTTGTTTAAGAAATCATTCATCAATAGGGAACTTTTGTAAAATAGAAAATCATAAGATTCCATATTTCTATCCTCGAAATAAGTGTACCACTTCCTACTTGATTAAGAATGAAATTCATATCGAGTTAAATAGGAGTTAAAGAATGGTCTGCTGTAATCGTTTTTCGTTACTGGGATGAGAGTGATTTACTTATATTGTGTACAAAATGATCCGTGAAAAATTGATTGCAAATACGTTTCGAAATAAGTACAGTCACTTCCTTTTACATAATACCAAAATACCAATATTGCGAATGTAATGATAATGTATATTTTATGAACATGTATATACGGCGATATAAAATTGTAATTGTTATTGATCGCATTAAAAAGCTATTGCATTGCAAATTTATTTATGTTCATACTTTGTTACGATTTGTTGCGTACGGCGGTTTCATAACACATACATATACAAATGTATCGTTGGGTATCGCTTCATTCAGCGGGTCGTTTTGTACCACGTGTTAGTACTATTAATGCTACATCTCGTTAAAATACATTATTTACAACACCTATCTTGTACGGTCGGGCACAATAATGCGCACAAAACAAAAACTGGAATACATTTTATGACACCTATCAAGAAAAAATTTTCATAAAACGGAATTGCGAATATTTATGTCGAATATAATTTTTGATCGGTGATTATTATTGCGTCCGTGAGTACATGTTGTGAGGTTGAAGCTAACAGATTTTACACTGAACACATTTTCATAGCGTTTGCAGAGTATATTTGTTAAGTAGTCGTGTGCAAAGATTGAAAAACGACTAAGGTGTTGATAATGTTGGTAAAGTCTGGTAGTGTCAGCCCGGTCATACGATTAGACGATGACATCTGATAGTTCACCAAACCTCCCGCTACTGCTCTACTAAAAGGATACTAAACCGTACGTCTGCCTGCGTGTCTTATCGCGCTACAGCTTGGTGTTACTTTCCAGCAATCGCTGGTTCTCGGCAACACCTCCCATTACCCCGTGAATCCGAGCTTGATGATCGGTGACTACGTGACCCCTGGCAATGGCATATCACCGCAGGCCTACCGACAATGATCCATGGCGAAGCCATTTCCCACCGAGTATACCCGCAAAGCGACCTTACAGAGCGAACACCGTCACAGCAGCAACAACGGCAGCAGCTCCAGCAACGACAGCAGCAGCAGCAGCAACAGCAGCAACAGCAGTAGTAACCGCAAGCAGAGTCGCAAACTGGTCTTCAGCTCACCGGCCAGTAAACTGCGGCTCTCGTCCGCTGTACGAATCCTTCACGCCGCTGACCTCGCCGGCCTACAGCAACAGCCGTTCCACGACGACCTCTGCAACACCGTCGCCGCCGGCGCTATTCCCTACTCGACGAAGATCGCATGGAATCTCGGGAGGAACAAGCCGCAGTGGGAAGCGCGATGGAGAAAATTGCGTATGGCCGTCCTCTTGTAACCGTCTACGCGGAGAATCTCCCCTCACTCCTTCCCATCATCATTATTTATTCGTCTGTCGATGATACACGCGATGATCTTCCAGATCGAAGTGCACGCTTGCCAAAATGTACCCAGGAGAACACGATATTTTTCAATGACAATACAGGCTCACCCGTGCTCCCCACATTTTACGATCGGACAAATCCCCGCGGTTTCTCGACGAGGACAAGTCACGCCGTTGTCGCGTTTATTCCCCTCCCCCACGTCCTCTTCGGTATCGCAAGACGGACGAATCTGCGCGTCCCGGTTGACACACGATAATACCGATAATGTCGGATTACCCTAGCGGCTAGTTGGTCTTCGATCTCGAACGACTTTTACACGACTCTTAGGATAGTGGCCGTTGTATTATCTCGAAAGTTTTCGAAAAGTGCAAAGAGCAATAACTCGTTGGACGTACGATACTAAGCACTCTGTGGCATAGCCTGTTGTTCGGAAGTCCGCTGGAAGGGCCAAACGTCGTTTCCTTTACCTCAGATGACGTTATGCAGCAAAGGAAATCGAAGTTGGCAGATTCAGGAAACTAGACGTTTCTTCGTCGTCCACAACGTCGCTTCCTTTACGTTTCCAGACATCTCTTTGACATTCGAAGTTCGAGAAATTCCGTTAGCTAACGACTAGTTACCCAGTACTTGATATTACATGACTTCAGAATTTTCTGATATTTCTCGCTAGGACAAGGCGCGTAGTCGAGGTAGATGATATACGCCACGGGACTGAGATTGACACGTTCGTTACAAAACGGCAATTCTGTACTTTACTTTTCAAATAAATTTTCACCAATGTATCACATAGTCGTTTAAAGTGGAAACCGCGTCATTGAAAAATCTGCCAACTTCTGCCCGATGAAACCCTTATTCCCAACAGGTGTACAGCGTATTGTCTACCATTCGAATTCAAGTCTCGAAGTTGGGTCGGTCTCTTTTTTTTTAATACGTACCTAAGGCGTTTCGATCGATCATTCGAGTTTTGATCCCCCTTTTTACGTTAGCGTTATGTACATAGATAAGCGTGCGAAGTAAGTAACGTCACGGAGTTACTCCATCCATAGAGAGACAATATTACCGCATAATATCGGACAATGACGTTAACGGATTCGTTACTTCTTTGCCACGTGTGCACGGGCCATTATTGTCAGATTGGTATTTTTTACGTTTTCAATATTCCGCTATTCTTAGATCCGCAAGTTTTACCTTCAGCTGTTCCTCAATTGAGTCCTTTTTCAATAATTTCAGCATATTACGGAGCAACAGGAATGTTTACTATTTCCGTCTCCGGCGTTTTTGAGAAAGGGAAAAAGTTGTTTGTAATATGAAATAATGTCAATCTGGCGATACTGACGCCGGCTTAATTTTATCACATATCGGCCTTCGGTCAATGAGACCGTATTTCTCTCGTCGATTTTTCAGATAAACGCTCACACATGTATCACCATTTTTATTTCCTTCACTATTACGAAGATAGTATTTGCGCACGATTCCGACAATCGTTTTCTTGTCTCACAAGCGTCGGACGATTTTGCAAAGCGTTGAATTATGATAATATAATTCGTATAATCTTCCGATATTTTTATCCCGCGATATGCGTATTGAAGATTTAATAAAATCCCAATTTGGCAAGGCGGCTTTTGATTATCGACAACAGGAATGCGCTGTATTGATATTAACAAACCAGATCGTGTTGACTGGTGGAAATTTTAGATACTGTAAACGTATTGTCGATGCTTCGAAAAGGATTGTACATATGGAATGCTGAACGCCTTTACGCGATTTTTAGATCTCGATTTTATCGTTAAGTCCAATTAGTTCCTAAGAACAAACGGATATGTCCTCACTTTCTGTCCGCACAAACTTGCCGCTCGATCGAGGCATCGCCGCAGTTAGCCATCCGTTTCATCGTCTTTTATTTATCCTAGAATTACGTCGTTACGTTTACGAATTTTCCGGTGAATGTTCGACAGTAGCCATAGGTCAAAGTAAGCTCACAAACGGTCATTCTCATTCAACAACTTCAGTGAAAACAAACTAGGGACAATGTCAAGTACGTCATTTAAAATGAGAAATGCTCATTTAAGTGAAGATGTGCTTCTCCTTGTTCATACCGCTGCATTTCAGTCAGTTAATATTTTTCATCATGCGGTCCGCATATTCCTAACAGATTCAACGCGATACTCGTGATCGTACGTTCAAACGTATTTCGAAAACAAGTATTCCACCGGAACGACTTTTCTGTTGATTTGTATAATTTCCACAGAAATGATGTACTCTAGAGTTTCTTGCATACCGCATTCAAAACGAATAGCTGGCTGCAATGTGTAATTTAAAGTGTCTTTTGTAAAGTTAATTAAGGCAAACGCGCATCTCTGTCTAAGTCTTCGGTCCTCGCGGTTTCTTACATTGCAAAACGTTTACTTACGTCTTCGACTACCGAGGATACATTAGACTATCGACCGTCTAATATCACTTAAGTCGATTTTACTTTTAGTAAACTAATCGAAATGGTACGTTGTACTTTCGGCTGGCTGAAAATATCTCAGTATTTATTGAAACGCGCGTGCAATGTTAACATTATCAGACGAATGCATCAGCATTGCCTGCATCGAACTATTAAAAACGTGAGACATTCTAGTAGATTTTTAATTATTCGACCGGTCTTCTTGCAATCTTTTAGCATTAACGAACATTCTTTAACTGTCCACTTTTGTGTTCCATTAGGAATGTCAAAAAATCGGAAAAATATCGCAGGCCAGCAACGCTGTGGCGCAGGGTAGAGTTTTTCGCTTTTACGCAGCTCGTAAAGTACGACGACCGTTCTCGTGACAGGCATTCCACAAGTGCTGCTGATATTGTATGGTTTTTCTTTCTTTGTAAATAACATAAAACCCCCCGCTTCTTCCAACGTTTTCTCTTTCTCTCTCTCTCTTTGAGCGAATGACGGCGTCGAAAGCAATACTTAGAGTCAAAGTTCTCGCGGTATCCTCGGCCTTCATACGGGGTAATTCCCAGCGCGATAAACGTTTAAACGTAGACCATCACATTCCTTCCACAAACGTTGCTTTCCGCGTGGTCATGTATTCGCGCCAGTGCGTGGTTTCTTCTCTTCTTGGTTCCCTGTTTTTTTAATACGTCTCCACCGACTGAAAATTTATACGATATACATATAAATCTCAGGTAGAAAATGCGAGCTCGAAAAAAAAGCCGTCACCCCGAAACTATCTTAATTGCTGTCCGGTTAAGCTCGATCATCAAAGTGTTCCGAGTATTAAGGCACAACGCGCGGCATCGTTGATCGTCGATTTAGCCGACTGCTTTAATCGACAAGTAGAAAATAAGTTGACCCTTGTGACGACTGGGATTCGCGATCGATTTTACTCGAATTTTCATCAAAATTTGTACCCGATAAAATCGTAATCGTCTTTGTTATTGCTGTATCTGTAAATGCTTGAGGTTTCGTTTGTTTACCGGTAATTATCTTAACGGTAGTGACTTGCAAGAATTTCCTTAACGAGTTGCGATCACGAATCGCTGTTGCGCCGAGGGAAAAACCGAAGTCTCGCGTTTTGCTTAATAAGGAACGTATGTTATGATCGAAATAAATAGGATTAGGAAAACAAAGGTCTTATGAATTTGATGTCTCTCTGATCATCCGATATTATTCTTCTTTTTACTCACGAAACTACTCTGAAAAAGGAAAGTTCGAGGAAAAAAGTATCTAAATTTCTTACACCTTTTTATTTGCAATTCATTTCGTTTTCGTAATTTAAGTAAAACTTTCCTTCAAAGTAATTTTGCATTTTTCAATTGCTTTGCGAAAACTAGTCTTAGTCGCGAAAAGTAGTCTTTTATCTAATTCAGGTAAGAATTGAAAATTCAATGACAATTTATATTGTCTTTTCTTGCTAGACAATAAAGTGTAAGCCTTCTCAGTGGCGATTTATTTTCGAAGGGTGTTGCTTTTTCCCGCGGCTCGGATTATTTTTAAACGCATTACTTAAAGTTCGTACGACTCTGTGAGGGTAGATTAATTTTTTCCGCGCCTAGGAGATACTGTTATCTCACGACTTTCCGTTCCATCGTGGAATCCTCATCATTCATCGTCTCGTTGTCGAAACTCCGTGGGTGTTCTTTTTTATACTCCGACGAAAGAGATGTGTATGAACGTGTGTGCGTGTGTGTTAGTTGCCTGGAGAAAAAGGAAAGACAGAGAGAAAGCTATGTACGCCAGGGAACCTTATTGCGTTCCACTGAATCCATTTTTACTACCGTATAAGCTTTACGAGATAAGCTACGCTATACATAAGCGCCGACGACCGGCGGTTAGTAGTAATTAATGATATTAACGAGTAACGAATAAATAAATTAAGTTGAAACTTCACCTCGATGGCTCGTTATTTATTCATTGCTCAAAGGGGCGAGGCGAGCCCAGAATCGGAATTGATTTCCACGCGCGCCAATCGATGTAATAAATCATGCGTCTCACGACTGAAACACCGATAATTAAGACGAGATGGTCGTCAGAACGGCGAAAAAACGTGCATTAACGGGAACGACGAAACCACGAAATTTTCCTGCGAATCTTCCTGGATTTCTGGAATGCCGTTTAAACCCACGAGAATTCGGCCCGCAGTGTAAGCTCGAGAAAATAAAAAAAAAAAAACGTTTATGGTAATTCATTGTTTCATTCCCTCCGGATCTTGACATCATCCTCAAAAGAGAAATGGACTTTTGCGGATCTGACGTTCGATTGGGAAACGTGAATCACGCTGTTTTTTCCCCACTGACTCATCGCCGTAGAGGAAAGACGACGCACGATAATAAACCAAGTCTCCCATCTCACCCGTCCTCTTTATTATAAATTGTGCATCTGTTTGCCGCCTTTTTCTCGTGTTTCTTGAGCGAAAAATCGGAAAACGCTGCGATCGTTTCCCTTCAAACGAGACGACAAAAGTCTTCTACCCTGTACATAATTCTCGCTCTGATACTTTGTCGCTGCTATAAGCGTTGTAGGATTTTCGATTATGCATTTTCCGAAGGGGAATAATCAAAAGCATGCTTAAGAATAAGTCTATCGGTCGTCTTAAGGAAAAAAAAAATTACCGACTACTACACGCTCTACTTTAATTAATAATTTCCTTCGAATTCGTTACTATTAGTCTCGCTATTGTAGATTCTCGAAATGTTGAGGGACAATTGAGTCAATCGTAAGTTTACAATTTCCCACTCCTCGAGGCTGGAAATAAACGTCGAAAGTGCGTAGAAGTCAGCGACAATTTACTACTCTGTATTCACATAATGCTCAATGATTGCTTGGTAATTGCACGTCGGTGCGATACGATTACACTACTAGACTTACATGTAATTATAAACCTTTATTTTCAATCGATAGTTTTGTAAACTCGAAGTAACGTTATTCTTAATTACCGTAAGTTAAGTACCGGTCTCTTTCTTCGAATACCAAATGAACCTGTGAACTCTTTTTACTGCGAAGAACGAGAGGAATGCGAAGATTCATGTATCTTTGTGTTTGTGTACGTAAGCACGTAAAATGCCGTAGAATTACAAGGACATCGTAATTATCCTCTAAAATCGTTTGTCTATTCGTTACGTGCCTTAATTCTTTTAATTAATGCCTAAGGCGTTCGAACGTAGAATGCTGATTTCAAAGTGCTCAAATATTTCTTACCTCGTTAACTCCAATTAAACGAGAATCGTGTACCTACACAAACACATCGGTGCACGTATATTACATGTATATGCGGTGTGCTAGATTCGTAAGGACTCGACGGAAACTTGGAAGCTCGAATCGCGTGAAATCTAGAGAAAAATTGAGCTGCCAGGCTTCGTCTTGCAATTAGCCGTTTAGCGAGCGTAGTGGTAGATAATGTTTTGCGTGTGTTTCACGTGTACGGGTACACACGATGCACAAGAATCGTGTGACAGCTGCCAATTCGGCCAATAAATCAACATTTGCATAGTTTACCTAATTTCCCTTTATTTCACCACGTTTCACCCTTCCCTAACATTTAGCTTTAATCAAGTCAATGGTATACCTCGGCAACCAGGGAATTTTCGATCGATCAATTACCATTCGCATAATTAACTTGTATTTCTGCCATTCTACCATGACTTTCCAATGACCAGACCAAGTTCCTCGCGTGTATTTCGGGGAAGTTTATGCGCTTTACGATCAACAAATCTACACGTGTTCGGTTCACTTGGCTCCTCATCGCCTGCACTTCTCAGCGTTAAGACTTTATATACGAGGAACTTGTGTACACTCGAGAGCACGATCGTTGCCAATTTTGTCGATAAATCGTCGCCCGGTTTACCTGACTCTACGTCCTTCGCTCCCCTCCAAGAAATTTCCCTCTTGACGTAGCGGGTTTTCGCGATTTCCATGGACGAAAAAGCTTTCGGAGCCGTCAGTGATCTCTGTTCGGCTGTCAGCACGGATTTCCCGGGGCCTCAGTAGTAGCTGGCTGGACCGAGCGCGTGGTGAGTAGAAACGGGAAGCTACGAGACGCAGGACTGTCAATATGTGCTTAGCAGCACGTGTTTTCACAGATGCGTCGTCTCTAACCAGCTGCGATCTTTTTTCCCGCTCGACCTATCCATTGTGGAATCTTTAGCTGTGTGCGCCCGCGTGAACGATACAGCCAAATTGTCACACAACGTCCATGTCTACGTATATATACGCCGTGATCTTCTCACCCGATAAAAGTCAACGTTCTGCAGTCGCGGGACGTTTGAAGTCCAGCCGATGATTCAAAGCCTCGCGAATTTCAAACGGTTAACGGGGATCCATGCTAACAGGCAGAAATACGCGCACGGTCGACCGATATTTTCAATTTCCGCTGAATACTGAACCCCGCGAAAAGTTATCTCGAAAATAGTCACCGGTTCATTCTGTGTCTTTAAAACTGGCCATTAGAATCGTGCGGATGTCAATCGTTAGGTGCACTCACCATCGTAATTTAAGTGACGAGCTTTGAGGTAGGAAGAACAAGGAAGAAGAGGAAAAAAAGAAGGAAACTCGACTTACTGCTGGCCGTTGGACGGTTTTTACGCTGACGCCAAGATGAAATTACGTAATCTACACGAGACGGGATTGCGCCGTAGCCACGTGCGATGTTCATTCATGCGTTTATTCACGTAAGACTCATTTTATCTGCCATTCTTATTCTAATTTTCTGACGCACTCCGATAACAGGAATGTAATCATAATTATATGGCTAATGACTTCGTTAAGAATAGCATACGATTTACATGTTCGTCATTCGCAGGATTTATTTCATCCTTTCGATATTTTTCGATGTTTCGTTTTCAACGACTTCTGCGAATTATGACGTTTGTCAAACGGCCAAGTGTAGAAACATCGGTATGTTCATAATTTTACATAATTTTCCTTCGGATCTTTGCTAAATAAATGAATAAACGATGATTGTTGACGCGAACAGCGATCCAACTCGCGAAAGACATGGACACATCGGTGAATCCTTGCGACGATTTTTATGAATACATGTGCGGCGGATTTATTAAGAACAATCCAATACCAGAGAATCAACTTGACGTCAGTCAAATTAAGAAGATGGAGGAGAAAATTATCTGGCGATTACGAGGTTTGTTTCCATTTTCGTTTACTTTAAAATTATATTTGTATAATTAGCGAGTAAGTATCTTTATCTATCAAAGAAATTAGTGATTAATATCGCTATAGTAAACAAGAATTGTTTGGGGTAGGAAATTATGAGTCGGAGGAACGTCTGACTAGTTCGGTGCATATCTACTGAGAACTACGTTGCATATTCCGTCCTTTTGTTTCAGCTATGCTGGACAGTCCCGCCGGGGACAATGATACTCGGTCTCTAAAATATGCTAAACAAATATACAAGATGTGCCAAGACACAGGTAAAAGAATTAAATAAACGGCATCGAACAAAGTCCAGAAAATTTCATTATTTCCGAAAAATATGATGAAATCTTGCTTTTCTTTTACTGTGTCCATGAATTTGGTAATTAGCCCGCGTTTAAAGCTACTTCTTGAATTTTTAGTCACTCTCAACAATTTGGGAATTATGCCGCTGGTAAACTTGGTAGACGAGATGGGTGGTTGGCCCATGACAGAGTCTAACGAGAATAAAAACGTCTCGTGGCAAGAAACTTACACGAAAGTCTATCGAATCCTAGCGTCCAACGCGGTCATCGATATAACCGTTGACCCCGACAATAAAAACGCTGATGTTAACGTTTTGACGGTACATTGCATTCGACGAAATATTTGCAGTGGGTTAATGGCGATTTACGATTACTGGAGACGATTTCTTCCAGCTGTTCGGCCCGAGTTTTATATTTGCGCGAGAGACGTTCTTGAAACCGGAGGAGAACAAGGAAAAATTAGAGGCCTATAGGGATTATATCGAGGAAGTTGCTCGCGCTTTCGTGGCCGCAACAGGATCTGAAGTTTCCGACGATGACATTCGCCGCGACGTCCAAGACATGATAGTTTTCGAAAGCCAATTAGTAAACGTACGTTTGTATTTACGAAACTAACAGTATATCTTCTATGAGAAATTTTATATGAATTTCATTTGGAATCGGCAGATCAGTATGTCGAACGAAGACGCGAGAAATGTCGATGTCCGCTACAATCCGATGACAATCGATGATTTACAACGAAAGTACGATGATCAAAACCCACTGACTGACGTCAGCAAGGTGAAAATTCAATGATCAGTTTCATCGAAGTGTCTCATTGACAGCAAAATTTATCCATCTATATTTCTAAGTATTTTTTTTTTCGAATAGATTGACTGGCTGACAATCGTACGGAATCTTTTTTCGCCGATCGGCATTAACATTGATGGTTCGGAGAGAATTGTTGTCGCAGCAATGGAATATTTTCTTCGACTTCCTGAAATTCTAGACCAAACATCGCACCGTACAGTCGGTGAGAAATTTTAAGTTCATTTTCGAAGTGAATGACGAAGTAATTTCGCACTACTACGCTCGTTTAATTGACTCGTACAACGTAATTATTTTACAATTTGCATTAGACAGTGTTAGATAATTCGTTTATGCCAACAGTGAATTATATACAATGGCGATTTATACGACAGATTATGTCATATACGGATACAAAGACGGCAGAGATTTCATTGCGTTTTAATAGCAGACTTCACGGGGTACAAAAGGAAGAAAAAAGGTTTGTACTAATCATTATTCAAACTTATTTAGTGATAAAAATGATCATTCATTGCTTACGATATAATTTATAGATGGAAAAAGTGTATAAGAATACAGAATTTACATACTGCGATGTCCTACGAATACGTCAGGACGTATTTCCCACTGTATGCTAAAGAAGAGGTAAACTTTACACTTTGTACAATACATTCAGACCTAAATTAGGACTGAAAATGATCGATTAACGGCAAGTTCTGTAACGCATTTTTTTAAAGACACTTCGCGTGGTGGAGGATATCACGGAAGTAGTAGAGAACGAAATTTCGCAGGCAGAGTGGATGGATGATGAAACAAAGAGTGTCTCTATCGATAAACTTCGTAGTATAAAACCAAACATCGGTTATCCAGAATGGTACAATGCCACTGCCATCGATATTTATTATGATGGTGTAAGGAATATTATATAAACTTGATAAACTCACGTAAATTCCAGTACAATCGTTTGTAATTCCTGCTTTTCATTTTCACAGGTAAATGTTACATCGAACTATTTCGAATCGATCATAAATCTGCTTGTTTACGAAGGGGGCCGGGTACTGCAGAATTTGAGGAAGCCCGTCGACAAAAAAGAGTAATATTTACTGAGTTGCATATTTTCAGAATTGTAAAATTCTTGAAGGCCAAGAAGTTATTTATTTTTTCAGTTTATTGCTCGAGCCTTTCGAAGTGAACGGATACTACAGCGATACTACCAATGCCATGTGTACGTTTTTCTATAACATAAATTCAGTTTATTTTGAGATAATAGAAGGGTAATTGTTTTGCTGTTCAGTTTTTTCAGCAGGCATTTTGCAGGAACCTGCGTTCGATCCATTAAGGCCTCCGTAAGTTTATTTTATTTTCAGTCTTGTGAGGAGGATAAGGAGGTTTGTTTAATTAGTAAGCATTACTTTTTAGAGCCATGAATTATGGGGCAATCGGAATGATAATTGGTCACGAAATATCTCACGCATTCGACGATGCTGGTAATTAACGAAATTTTTTATCTAATTTTTCACCATTTTCTTAACAATGTTTGATGTCTAGTAAAATAATGATAATTTAAAACTTAGGCCGCAAGTTCGACAAACACGGTAATTCCGTGCAATGGTGGACCAACTATACCATTGGAAAATATGAGAGTATCGAAAAATGTTTTGTCGACCAGTACAACCAGTACATAATTCCCGACTTGCTGGAATTAAATAAGACCGTCCATGTGAGATTTTGTCCCTTGTAATTTAGAATAAAATTATACAAGACAGACAAAAACTTGGGAAATGATTTTCAGGTGAATGGTCGACTGACAGTCGGCGAAAATATCGGCGATTCCGGTGGCATTTCTGCGGCTTACGAAGCGTATAAACGACATTTCAACGATTCCAAGAAAAGAGAAATCAAATTACTGGGATTCGAGGAATACACGGACGATCAGCTCTTCTTCATGAGTTTCGCAAACGTAAGTGTAAATGATAATTCACTTACAACGAATGATTTAGCTGGCTAGCCAGAGAAATTAGGAACAATTGCCCATTTTTTTGAGTAAATTTTTGTTTGTCATAAATTCCCGATGCAAATGAACTTTCAGTTATTCTGCGAGAAAAAGAGACCGTCCATGGTGGAAGACGATTTGGACGACACGCATCCGCCGGCACGGATACGAATCCGCGGCAGTCTCTCGAATTTGCGCGGTTTTGCCGAGGCTTTCGACTGTCCCACCGGAAGTCCGATGAACCCGGTGAAAAAATGTTCCCTCTGGAAATAACATGACGAAAGGACCATCGCGTTCAACGTAATTCTCGCCGAAATAGATTCCGTGAATCATGAATTTCGCGCAGGTGTTTGCTCATCCTGAAGGATTGTGAAATTAGTCGCGTAGATTTACTGCGACTTCCGGTAACCGGAGACTTTCGTCACAGTGTTTACCTTTCTCAGATGTTATTAATCGAGACTATGTTTCGAACGTGTTAAACACTAACGGATTCTCTGAGATTTGTGTACAGTCAATGAACCCGTCTGTTCAATAAACAAAGTCACGACACTCCATAAACCTGGCTCTATTTATTTTCTTAATAAAAACATGTTCGCCGAAACAACATCCCTCCTTTTTCATCCAACGAAAAAGATAGATCTTCGGGAAGTTATTTAAGATTCAGGTTAAACAAACAGGATTTTCGCTCAAAGTTACACGTTAATGTTCTTCACTTATCGTAAGTCAACATCTGTTACCACACATTTGCGACATTTGCGTCTACACAGATGTTTATTGTATAGGAAATACGCACACTTACATTCACAGCGAGTATCCGTGTGTTCGGCCATACGTGTATATAAATATATATAAACGCGTACTATGTTTTGCACAAAAAATTTAGTTGGCGCGCTGCGCGGCAAGCGAGAAGTGCTAAACGGAAGTTCCGTGGACGATGAGATTCATGATCCTTCAGTGACGAGAGACCATAGGTAAAATTTTGAAAATCACCGAAACTCGCTTCGCTCGTCTAACGTTCGATTCTCAAGGACTTTCGAAACCTTGCCAACGTAGACACGGAATTATTCTGGGATTCTTGGATATTTTCAGACTCTCGGATCAACAAGAATTCGTATTTCCGTCAAGGATATACCAGCGGCAGAAGAAACGACGCGTATGCTCGAAGATGATGTCTCTTACCATTCCTTTAGGCGGAATTCTTTCTGTCCTAACGATTCTAACGTTTACGATTGACATAGCACTCGCGTTTCCGCAAAATGCCAAGTCGCCCAACGAAAATTACTCGGTTTGTCGGACACCGCAATGTGAGAAATTTGGTAAGCAACGAGTTCTGACATTTTTCTCTCCCGCAAGGAAATACATTTTCCAGCGAAGATTGCCAGAAAATTAGTGGCTCAAGAGGGAATTATTTATCGAATAATTATTTGTCTGCAGCGAATGATTTGGTCAAAAGCATAAACCCATCGGCGGATCCTTGTGACGATTTTTACCAATTTGCTTGCGGCAATTGGGTAAAAAACAATCCCACACCGAAGCATCTACCCACCATTAGTTTATTCATGACGATTGCCAACGAGACGAACAGGAGAATACGAAGTACGGCATTTAAAAAGCAAATATCTTCCTGTCACGTATTTCACGTGTGTCGAAAACCTTCTTAAACGGCACTCTGGACATTGACGAGCAATGATTAATTAACGTAAAATTTATTCTCTCCTAGCGATCTTGGAAGAAGATGACAAACCGAGCGAAACAAATTCGTTGAAAATGGCCAGACGCATTTACAAGATGTGCATGGACGATGGTATTTATTCAAGAATCTTAGCTATATCTTAAAACCTTGTGCAGTAGTTTTGTTTACCATCGTACGTAGAGTAAATATTTATACACTCGCGTAATACATAGAACAATATTAGCGTATTGCTCGTCAAATATTCGTTATTGTCGGCAGACACGATACAAATATTGTGATAAGTGTTGCATTAAAGTAATGCAAAATTTATTTCCTGTCGATACAGGTACTTTGGAAAATGAGGGAATAAGGTACCTTTTAGCGAACGTAAACGAGCTCGGTGGTTGGCCCATAACTCTTCCATCCTCCGAATGGAGGAACGACGTGACATGGCAGCAAATTTACAACCGCATCAGCCAAAAGGCTTTGCCCACCACGAGTTTGTTTGACGTGCAAGTCACTATCGACGTCATGAACGTTCAAACTTCAAAACTAGCGGTATGACAATATTTTAAAAGGATATTTTCCTAGCACGTAATCCACTATCTTCTTCGATTTTTATCTCTTTCTTAATCCGGCTAAAATTTTCCTACGCTAAGAAATTCTTTGAGAGTGTACACAAGAAATTTGCACATCATGAGACGTCCGTACTGTTAATAATTACTAATTATTAATTAGAGAGCTGACTTGTGTCGTATCTTCACGTGTCGTTGCATCCTTTTCGATTAACTCATTAATGCTGGGTCTTCGTTAATTCAAGTTCCGCCATTTTACGCACTCACATTTGTTTAATTATCTTATTATTGCAATTTTTAAAAATCTACCACAGGTTAACGATCTCCCAGTGAACATTTTCTTATCTGAAAATATGAATTTTAATATAACGAACCTTCATTAATCCGATCAACTTCCTTTCCACCCAGCTGCTGATGAATTCAATTTCATTCAATTGAGTGCTTTACGTATGTTGACAGATACTGTCACGCATTTGACACGGTCTTTATAAAAACAAACATTTACTCTTCCACCCGCACACGCACGTGTGTTTAACTTAACTACATTCACTCCCTGCATGCTTCACGATAAAACTATTCAATAATCATCCAAAAATCCCGAATTACAGGATAATCGATTTATCTATGAATACAAAAATAAATAAAAAATGTATCGAACTTATTGGGTTTTGGATGTTGACAAGGCAATTGCTTTATTCTTCCTGCTTTATTTCTTTATTAGATTAGTCCGCCAGAATTCTATCTGGAACGTGACTTCCTGGTGAACGAGGAGAATGCCGAAAAAATCAATATCTATCGAAATTTCATCGAGGAAGTCGCGCAAGCTTTTGCCAAGGCATCCAACTCCAAAGTTCCTCGCAATGCAATCAAACAAGATGCATCTGCTATTGTAGATCTGGAGGTCGAAATAGCGAAGGTTCGTACACGGTTTACTTCTTCTCGGAGTTTCTCCTTTGGACGTGAAGTAATTTCGCCGTTCGCAGATAACTCCCACTAGAAGTCAAATGATGGACATGGAAAAGATGTACAATCTTCTCACTATAGCCAAGTTCCAAACGAAATACGACGCGGAAGATCCGCAGAATGCCGTCACGAAGGTAGAAAGGGTTTTCCTTCGTTTTTAAGATCCCTGATACTTTTCGTAATATTTACAAGTTCAATTTTTAGGTCGACTGGCTGAACACTGTGAAGAACGTAATTTCGTTGAGTGGCATTGAAATTGATGAATCGGAGAGACTTATGGTTTTCGATATGCAATTCTTTAACGGGTTGAAACGTTTGTTGGGCCAAACGCCAGTAAGAACTATAGGTAAAGTTTTGAAACACCTACGGGTAAAATTATATCTTCTGTGCATTTGGAAATTAACTCTGGCGTCGTTTACGTTTTAGTTAATTACCTTCAATGGCATTACGTGCGACAAATGTTGAAATTTACCGATTCTCAAATGGGACTGCTCGCATTCAAAACGGAGAAAGCATTGTACGGCATACAAAAACCGAAAAACAGGTTAGCAGAATTTTATGACTTTAAGGAACGTTAAATACCATTTTTACTATTATTTAACCCATTTGTCCATTGTAGGTGGCAGCAATGTGTAGAAAGTATGAATTTAGACAACGCCATATCCTACGAATATGTAAAAAGATATTTCCCACAAAGTGCCAAAGAAACTGTAAGCTTATATCTTCACAGACTTTTTTAACTAGTAAAAATAAATGGAAATTTGTCAGTTTATCGAGCGAATATTTTTCAAGAGCCTCCGTTTACTCGACGGTATTTTCGACGCGGTGGAATATCGAATTCGGCAAACAGACTGGATGGACGAAGAAACCAAAACGAAATCCATCGAAAAATTGCGCAACATATTGCCAAATATTGGCTATCCGGATTGGTACAACGAAACGTCCATCGACATATACTACAAGAACGTAAGAATTCTAAAAAAATCCTATTTTTACCGATAATTTCCTATTATGATTATTTTCATCCTTTCGCAGTTCAAAAGGGCGTCCAACTATTTCGAAAACGTTCAGAATCTCTTCGTTTTCAGGAAGATCAAAGATATTAGTGTACTGAAGAAGCCTGTAGATAAATCGCTGTAAGGACATTTTAATTCTCGCGATTATTTTCTAAAGTGTTCGATTATTTAATTGTAAACATGTTAATTTCAGTTGGCTAATGCAACCAACCACCGTCAACGCATACTATTATCCAGTCCACAACAGTATAGGTAAATATTTGGAAAAAATTTATAGAATTTATATCTGACCTGATGGTTTGATAAAAACCGTTTTACATTTCAGTCTTCACAGCTGCCGTACTGAGTGACGTTTTCTTTGATGCCGACCGACCCCAGTGAGTGTAAACATATTTCCTTGTGCAAATAATTTCGATGCTGTATTTCATTTTTTACTATTTTAGACACATAAATTACGGTACTTTCGGTACGGTCGTTGGTCACGAAATTTCTCATGGATTCGACAACATGGGTGAGAATATTTTATTTACAGGAATATGAAAGCCTTGTACATTTATTATGACGTTTCCGATACGAATTGATTTCAGGCCGAAAATACGATAAGAATGGAAATCTTGTGCAATGGTGGTCCGATGAAACAATCAATGCGTACAATAAACGAGTGGAATGTTTAGTCGAACAATACAACAACTATACCTTTGCCGAACTGGAAGAATTAAATAAAACTGTCCACGTAAGCTTCGACTACCATTAACTTTTATTGACATTTGAATGAATCAAACTCCTGAATTATGACCTTAGGTCGATGGTAAACGAACTCTCGGAGAAAATATCGGTGATTCGGCTGGTTTGACTGTCGCATTCGAGGCTTACAGCAAATACATGAGAGAAAACGGTGGTCAAGATATTCGTCTACCTGGACTCGAAGAATATTCCAGCGATCAGCTATTTTTCATGAGTTTTGGACGCGTAAGTGAAAATTAATTAAACTTTAAATTAAAAGTCATCGCGAATGGAATATTTTTCATTAGTTTTTTTTTATGGATGTTACGTCAATGAAAATTCGATTTTCACAATGGCAGATGTTTTGCGAGCACAATAATCCAAATTTCGTGGACATGATGCTGCAATTTGACGAACACGGTAGTGGCCATACAAGAGTACGCGGTGCTCCGGCGAATCTTGATGCATTTGGCAAAGCTTTCAAATGCCCCTTAGGAAGCCCGATGAACCCCGTGAAAAAGTGCAAACTATGGTAGCGAACGAAACTGACGATGTTTACCTAAATTACTCAAGTTAATAAATTTTCAAGTACAGATGACCTTTTATGACTCCATTTTATGACTCCGAAGTTATTTAACAGATAAGTGTTAAAAAATTATTACATGGTTTGGCAGTGAAATGTAATATAATATAATAGTGCAGATATTAAGGAACCCTTTTTTTATAATAGAGCACGCATTCTCAACACAGTGCAAAGTGCGTCCATTATTTACAGTGATACCGTTCCGCGTTATTACATAAAAGCGAGTTTTCTGATATTTTCACGAAAATATGCATAGGTCGGCGGGATGATCACGTTGGCGGAAAATATCGCTGATTTCTGTGGTCTCCACGCTGCTTACCAGACTTTCCAAAAAAACAACTTGAAAGAGATAATGGATTTCCGCTTGCAGGGCCTCGAATTATTTACGAAAATGATTCTACCTTAGGCAGAAATATTATTTGCAAGTGTTAATACTTTTTTCTTGCCACGAACGAATAATCTATATACTGCATACTCCGGTAATCACTAAAGCTTTTAATAGCAAGGCAGCAAGATGAATCCACGAAGGAAATGCGTTTTGTGCTAGAACGTAATCGATGCAAATCTTTCTGCAAGGACGAGATCAAATGGGATTATCCTCAGCCTTTCGCATTGCTCGTGGATTAAAAGGAAACTGCGTTGCGAATATAATCCGGAAACGCGGGAACAAAGTTACCGAGAACTGGAAAAATGAAAACATCATTAAGATGACTATGTAATTAATAACATAATTTTCAGTTAAAATATCGTCTTTAGGTAAGTAAATTTAATTTACAAAAATTCTCAGGCACACAAGTGGAGATAAATAAAAAGGATTGTTTGTAGTTTAAGCTTTTTTCGGCGGATCAATGGTCTCTTTGCCTAAGCTTCGTTTTTGTAGGTCGAAGCCAAGGAATTTACAGGTGCGCGATTGGCAGGGATTTTCAAGAATGAAGAAACTGATCGGGCTCGTGAATCGCCGGATGAATCGGCGCGATTATGAAAGGGAACGAGAGGAGTAAGGCAGGCCGACCCTGGCCGACGCGGTTCATAATCCTCTTGCGCCCGATGCGTTTCATTGCATACGTTATGCAAACCCGCGGAGAGGATCGCCAGGGTCCGATCGTTTCTCATCGTCCATTAGACGCACACGGTTTTCGCGTTGCGCAGCCTTTACGTCACTTCCCCAAGTCTCCGATTATCCTTGAAAATGAGCCATTTACGAGACAATTGGCGCGATTTACTTAGCACGAAAATCCTACAATCAAATTGAAGCCTCTCGCGTCGCGATGTAAACGGCTGAATTTAAACACATTTATGAGAATTTTTCGACGACTATTTATTTTGGCACTCTTAGAAGAATTTGAGGAACATTTTTCTCTGACTCCTGATTTTAAATGTTTTTTTCCTGTGCCGTTGGAACGTTCGTGACGGGAGAAAGGAAATTGCTGGGAACGCAAAGCTACGGCCTGTCTGGCGATATTGGACAGGAGGTGACGTAGCGTCTTCGTTCGAATGTTAAGAGAAGTCCTCGGTCCAGTCGACTAATACACGTAACACACGTTCTCCGGCACCAGGGCCGAGCGTTCTCTATGTGGAACGGTGCGGAAACCAAGGGGTAACCGACTATTTATCACGAATCTCCTTTGTGCCATCCTTCAGATCATATCTCCTTCATACACGCTAAATTTTCTTCCTTTCTTCCCAATCGGCCGAACCAATCGTGCGATCCAGTTATGACGATTCAAAGAGAAATTATGGCCTTAAAAATAACGCTCTGTGTACTTACTCTAATTTTATGTAACAATCATTTACCGCGCTAACACCGTTTTTCCGTGACTGTAGTTGGATGTTTTTCGGGGGGGCACGGAAGATGGTAATTCTATTATCTCATTTCACGCGGAGTTCGTGACTATTAAGTAGGAGTTCCTGGTTGAAAGTGCGCGAAGTCAATTAAACGGAATGAGAACATCAGGATTTCAGCCACGTTCGATCAAAGCTCTGGGCTGTTGCACAACAGAGTTCGGAGTTACACCGACGCTGCCGCTCGTCAGGAAGAAACGAGAGTTTACCTGTTATAGAACAGCGTTACAACAAGCTCGTTCATTCACGTACGTTTATTATTGCCGCCATTAATGAGACTGTTCATACCGTTTCTACACGCAAACTTTTATAAAATTCAAATTCTCAAGTGAAACTTCTAACACGCACAGCATTCAATTCAATAGTGTCATTATTATTGACGAATTGAACATTAATATTGACGAAAAGAAGAAATTCGGGAATTATCTTCTTTTCTTTTTGTCGTTTGTATTAATTTTTTTGAGCGCTGGGCATTTTCACGACACGTGCTTCGCAGCTCGAGCGATAAGTAATAGACCCATTGTGCTCCGTTGGAGGAGAAAAACGTCGATGCCCCTGCGATTATTATGCGCGAAGGGAACGAGCCATGACGAGGATGATTTTGAGAACATCGCGACTCTCGGAATCCGTCGCGAGAGACCTTCCTTATCCTTCCATTATTGTTCCATTATTAGCCGTGCCAGTGGTGACCTGATTTTTCTGGCTGCCAGGTGACGTCGGACGATTTACGCCGTAAACGTGACGCTAATTAGCAATTTCCCGAACAATGCGTTCAACGAAAACTTCAGGAACTGCAGGATGTAACGCAGAAAATAAAATCGACAATTATCCATTAGTTTCTACTTAATTTCAGTAAATATTTCTCTGTTTCATGGGGATTGAATTGATTCGTTAAAACGATTACCGAGATTTCAAACGGCGCGATTTCACGGCGATTTACATGCTCGTCACACGTAATCGAGGGTATTAAGTAGATTTCCAGATCTACGCGTAACTCAGCGGGAAGTCGATTCCCGGGGCTTCGATTTACGGCGGAATGATAATTTCGGTAGGATTCTTATTTTCCTCGATGATCCAGGCCAAATGTCCTCACCACAAAACGTACCTCATTACGACACAGTTCTGCCCGTACACGCGTGCGCATTCCTAATTGAGAATGATATATTGCACCGACGAGATAGAGAAATAAGGAAGTTAAGAGTAATTAATGTACGTGAAAGGGTTTGTCCGGCAATAATTTGTCTCTAGTTAAAAGCATCGATAATTCCTTTCTTCGAGTATATCTTCTTTGTCCATCCCCTTTCGGATCGTACGCAGAAAGGAGTGCAGATCTAAATACCTTCTAACTAGAGTTCCGAGGAATTCGCAGGAAGAATGCAGATCCCCTTCGCCCCCCTCCCCCCTCCCCGTTCCTGGCGATCGGTCGATCGTTTCGTCATCTCGCAGGGACAGCGGAATCGTTGCAGAGGATGCACATGCAGCGCCCGTCCGGCTGACCGCCGACGCTGCACGGTGCAGTGAGGGGTGCGTCGCTGAAAAATACGAATCCGTCTGCACGCGTCTCCACGTGGGGATACCCTATAAATGCGCATGCAGAACGATCCAATCCGGCAGAGTTCCGAGCGGAGACAACACTCCATCTTCCACAGATTTTCCACATTTCGAAAAACATTGAAAAACATTGCAAACAATAACGCTCGAGCAGGACTGGTCATTCAGTTTTTTAATACTCGTTTCGAAGTCTTGGAAAAGTGACGATCATGATATAAGTTTTTCGAGGAATAGAGGTGGGTGAAATGAGTTGTGCCGAGTAATCGTGATACCCGGGGGTAAGCGTATTTTTATCAAAATTCCTATCTTTTGTATTAAAAATTAAAGGAATGCATTTTTTAATAGATTAACAATGACGCTGGTGTTGATTCTGTTTTCGCTGCTTGCGATCGTTGTGTCCGAATCGGTGAGTATTTTAAATCACGACTTACCTGTGGTTATGTAATAAAATTAAATACATTTCCCTACGAAGAATAGTTAATGGTTTCTTTAAATTTCCCCAAGCAAATTAAATCGCATCAATCATTTTCTTGCAACGCAATGAATTTTTCCGGCGTACGTGAATTAAGTGCGCATTTCGTTTCGTGCAACAAGATTAATAGTTCACGTCACATTGTTTAACATACTCCCCAGTTTCTCTAATTAATCACACGCACGACTATATACTTAAATCAAGGAAATTGCTACACAAGGAATTTCTCCATAAATTTGGAAAAATCGTTGAAACGGTAGGCAGTGGAAATCGATCGTTCTGGCTCGGAGCTGGAATTTCTTTGGATATTGAATAAATCATGTGTTATCGTTGAATTTCTCCCGCGCGGTCGATTCGATCGGAAACTGCGGCGGCGCGGCTCGTTGCTCGATATAGAGTTATACATGGAATTGCATAAGATGCGCCGGCCGTTGCATCGCAGGGAGATATACTCCGGTACCGGCGCGGATGCACAGAGAGCCGGTGATGCAATGTTTGTGGAAATGTAGAACACACGCGCGTTACGGGGACTCGCGCGCGCAAAATCCCGCAGCATCCACTTTCTACGGTCACGGATCTCTCGTCTCTCTAGCCTGTCGTAATTTACGACCTGCATCTCGCCTATCTGGACTGCTACGGCCGCTTGTGATAATCACTCCCCAGATCGGATGAGTCAGGGACAACAACTCGCCAAACTTCCCCCTTTTTAAGCATTAAAAAGACTTACGTGTTCTATCGCAAAAAACCACGATCGATGACCACTTGGTAAAAATCCATGTCAACGGATTTTTTGCCGGTGCGAAGAATGTTTTTGAGGACAGGAAGGATTCGGTCGTTTTAGTCCTTTTTATTCGCACCTGAGCGCACGTAGAAACCGGTTAACAAAATTCAAGGACAATCCACGAGTCTGCGCGTCTTAATTATCGCCGTGAATTCAATGCCTCCGGCGATAATCATTGTTAAGCTGACATAGAGGAAGAAAGCGGTTAACTATGAACAGTTATCGATCATTTCATTTTGGGCACTGATCTTATGTCCTTTGACGTTTTTTTTATCACGAGGAATTATTTTTTCTCTCCTCGATTTACAGCCTCCTCCAAGAAGATACGAATCAGGGTACCCTGGATATGAGGAAAACCTTAATACAAACCCTGGAAAATCTTACGAGGGATTAGAAAAACAAGACGTGACGAATGATCGAGGAGATCGTTCTACGAATTCATCCAACTCGAATTTCTCCGACTCTGACGTTCAGGATGACGGCGGAAATGGAGGTTGGCAGGACGCTGTGCCAGGAACTCCTGGCAAGGATTATCCAAATCTAAACTACATACCGGAAACGTCCTTCAGCTGCGCAGATAAAATGCCAGGTGGATACTACGCCGACGTGGAAACTGGTTGTCAAGTGAGTAGAGCATGTAAAAAAATATTTCAAAAAACCTGAAGAAAAATACAGGTCTTATAAAATTATTTTGATTCTTGGGATTGTCTTACCTTTTTTTAGGTTTTTCACGTGTGTAACACAGTTGGTTTGAAAAGTTCCTTCCTCTGTCCAGCGGGCAGCATTTTCAACCAGAAATATTTTGTCTGTGACTGGTGGTACGATTTTGAATGCGACAATGCCCCCGAACTCTACACTCTGAACAACCAATTAAATCGGCAGGATTCCGAAGAGAGTCGTCGGCAAACCGATGATTCGCGAGGAAATCAGCCTTACGCTGGTTATCACGATGGTGGAAATTCGTTAAACGACGGTGCAGATCTTTCATTGGCCGGAACTGCTGATTCGAGGAACCCGGAAAACTCACGTGGGGATTATCGAGGTAATTCTGTAAATTCCGGAAACAAGGAAGGGGCACCAGTTAAAAGTATAGTACAGGATTTTCATTTGGACGGGAGACAACCGGAAAATTCAGGGGACAATGGGAAAACGTATCATGGTCGAATTACGGTTAATTATTGGCCGCCGAAAAATGACGCTACGCAGGAAACCAATCAGCAAAAACGTTTCGACGAAGGTCGACGTGGTAGAAAGAATTCAGGTGAAACTAATGCATCACCGGTTTATTTGCCACCGAAAAATAGAGATACAATTGTGGATAACGCGCCGAGAGGGTTTTCCTTGAACCGAGGGGAACCTAATAAGGAAAATTCTTTTAACAAAAACCGAGGAAATGTGAATGTTGATGAAAGGCAAAGTCCTCGTGACGATGGCGGATATTTTGAATCTAAGAATAACGAGGATGGAAGTTCGCAAAAATCATTCGGAGTTGATAATCAATATCTCAGTCCTCCCTCACGAGTCAACGAAGCTGCGATTAACGATTATTCGGAAAAGAGTAACACCGATTATGACGACGACGAGGAAGGAAAATTGGAAAATACGAAAGACGGTTCATCGAGGGATGGTAATTTCGGTCAAAAATTCGACTCAAATCCAAGAGTTTCGTATTTGGAACCGTCTAAAGAAAATCGACGGGGTGATAATGTAGTATTCCAAATTCCATTCAGACCTACTGTAAACGATTCTGAACATCAGACGACCTTCTTCAGACACGACAGTTCTTTTCAGAACGAGGCCAACTACGATAATTCTCCGTTTGTTGTCAGCGAAACTTCATTAGCGGCAAAGAGCAATATTTTCAGGGCGATAGAGAGCGTTTTGACTTCAGAAAGACCACCATTACCATCGAATCCACAGTTAAACGTCGAGGTAATTAAACAAATTAGGAGACCCACCGGGGGACTTCGCGAAGGTCTTGGAAACGGTTATCCTGGTCCCAACAAGAGTTTACCGGGATCCAATGTGATCGCTGGAACGACATCACCAACGTCAGCAACATCAACCGAACGAGCTCCTACGACCAGCAGTTACAACGAAAACGAGAGAAACAGACTGACCTACCCCGGAGGCAGACTGGATAATACTGACAGAAAATATGTTCCACCCGGCACGCAGGAACAAGGACGAGTAAAAGGACAGAATTCGCCGAACAATCGTGGAAACGATGAACCTAATGGAGAGAGACAGTTTCAGCAATATTTTCCAACGAACAATGGGAATGGAAATTTTTATCCCGCGGGAGGGCACGGTAATGGCAATAACGCTGGAGTTTCTCAGACTTCGACGAATGATTTTGATGTTCACCAATATTTACCACCGGCCAGACATGGGATTGGAGGGAGAAGGAATTACGAGCAGACGAATTTCTTTAACCCAAGGACACAAGATCGATATTTACCAGCTTTGTAAACAAAAATTTGTAGCTACTTTTAGACTGCCAACCTGTGTGATGCCATATGCGATTATTTCTTCGCTTATAGGGAAATAGAATGTTGAAGAATATACTGAGAAAATGGGATAAATTGTCTACAATATTCCCAACGACTCGTAGTACTGTTTATTTGCTGCTGTTAATTATCTTTTTCTCTGTTTGAACGAATACAACAATTTTCTAGGATTAATTTCATAAACTTTTTCTCAGTGTATTCCAATGTTGTACTGATTTTGTAATACTATTAATAGACTCAGTATTCGCTAATTTATTTCAATATATTTAATATACCGTTTTCCCTTTAACAGTTTATAATAATGATGTACTTCATTAAAATAAAATAAGATTAAATTCTACCGAATATTTATTTAAACCCATGCGTGAGAGTATCATAAATCTGCCTGCAGGAAATGCATTTCTTAATTTCAGTCCCTCATAACTCCGTCTATGACGTTTCACAGCCGGGTAATAAATTATAACGAGCTGACATTAATTTTCCGCAATCGCTATTAATTACCCCAATTTTCTTAGATATCGTTTCTCACGAGGGACGTGGACGGTTTGTCGAACGCAATAACGCCGAGTTTTTTGCATAATTTCCGAGACACGCGAGGGAGAAAGAGAGATCGATGATCGCCATGGAAATCGGACGGTCATAAAGAAATTTCATAACGGAGCAATCTTCGCATCAGAATCATCCGTGTTTGCAGTTAGAGAAATCATCGTTGCGATCGATATAACTTATGAGACAAGGGAATTTCGTAACAACGTCGATTGATCATCGGGATCCTCATAAGGATTCTCAGCAAATGCACCGTCCAACCTGTAGATCATTTGCCTAGACAAGTTTCAGCGATACGATCGGAGGAACGAGACGTAGGAATTTTTCAAACCCATATTCCTCAATGCCTGACAAATTGGCCATTTCCCGTGTAAATCATTTGTTTCGCCTAGATTCAGTGGAACGAATCAAAGAGCAGAACCATCGGAATTCATGAATCTTTTTAAACGGATTTCACAACAAGTTTGCTTAGATGAAATTCCTTAAGTCTTCCTAAATGAGTTATTTCCGGGAACGGTTCGTTTGATTCGTCTAAATTTCATTGACGAATTCTTAAGGCGTTATGATTTTCCCGAATAGAATGCAGCTATAGGTCGACCTTCCTACGAGAGCGGATTATTTCAAAACGATTTTCACGCGGGGAATGTGCTAGGATTGGGCTCGAGTTACGATTCGGTTCGATTTCGCAACGACCTCGCTTCATCGACGTGATTGTTCTTGCGGTTTCTTCTCTTGAGATGCGCGAGATTGAATGCGTGTATCGTCATGTTCTTGGCAAATAAATCATATCCTCTCACTGCCGGGCTACGTACACCGCGAAAGCATTTTTTAACCGCCTTACAACTTCGACATCCGTATCCATGTCTAGGAATTTCGTGCGGCAGACGTTTATGATTTATCCGTGTCAAATTGATCCGATTAATCGAACACCAGAGCGTTTTTCTTGTTTTCGATACTCAGGCAAACAGTTTTTCGCTAAGACTATTTCCGAACGATTATTCCCCAGACAGGCAAAAATTATCTGGCAAAAAAAACCTTGAGTCAGACCCCACAGAGCAGGTGTTGTTTGAAAAAGAGAAGCTGCTTTACAAAAAAAATTCATCTCAATGGATAAGACGAAGAAAAAATTGTTTACGATGAATAAAGTTGTGTTGTGTCTCATTTTATTCACTACTCGATTTTCAGTCATCAGTGATGACTTAGGTTAATACGAATGATCAAGTAAACCGTTTGATTAATTCCACGATAATTCATCACGTTACATTTTATTAATGCGTGGGCGTTTCATCGTGTTTTATTTTAATGAATGACAACAATAAGTCTTCGTTACTTCTTTGACCGAGCAGCAATTGATTACGTCTTTGCCGCAGTTCCGTTTCGTTAAATAAACATTCTTTTATCGGGTTTATTAATAGCGTTGCTTCTTGAGGATTCCATTAAGGATTTTTTTGTGCGACGAGGTGTTGTCGGCCACGAGTGAATCGCGGATCGAGTGCGTTAATAGCGGGTGTCGATCTTCAAGGCCCCGGAATGGGGCCCGTGAACGCGTGCCCGGAGAACTATTCTTCTGACGTCTAGGAACCGGGTCACGAATTGTGCGCCGTCAGAATGGAGCGTCCCTCGTCAAGGAAGATGAACTCCCCCGTGGATTGCGCCATGGTTAATTGCCGAAATACAGATCACTTTCGCTGGGCCTGTCTATTCAATCGAAGGATGCTCCATTTTCGGGTGGGGAATAACCTTGCCACCGCCTTCTGGATCTTCCTCCGCGCGAACCGTATAAAAGCCGGCCCATTTTTTGATCCGACATCAATTCGCCAGCGACTTCCCCGCTCCGAGCAGCCGAAAAAAATCGACACTCCTGAAACATACGCCATGGCCCTTGCAAGGAATCTTGCCATTTTCTGCGTCCTCGCAGCAGTCAACGTACGTATAGGGCCATCACATTTTTCTAACAGCCAAATAATACTCAGTGAAATGAATAATCAAGAATTTAACACCTAACTGTAGATTGTGATGGTTAGCCTTCTGCTGTGTAGTAAAGATCACTTGATCTTTTCTTGATTTTTCTTCTTATTTTAATGGTAAGATCGAAAAGTTTGACGCAAATCAGCGGAATCCTCTTGCAGGCCCACGAGGGCTACCCGAGGAATTACCCGGAGAGACAGCTGAATTACGATCAGAATAACGGATACCAGAACTCGTGGAACCCGGAGAACGATTGGCCGGGCGAGGAAATACCCGGGGTGGCGGGCAAGGATTACCCGACATTCCACGAGGTTCCCCAGACGCGTTTCCAGTGCGAACGTCAGCAACATCCGGGTTATTACGCCGACACCGAGGCCAACTGCCAGGCCTTCCACATTTGTCAGCCTGCTGGACGGAAGGATTCCTTCCTCTGCCCCAATGGCACGCTCTTCAACCAGGAGAAGCTCGTCTGCGAGTGGTGGAACAACGTGGATTGCTCCCGTGCCGAATCATTCTACTCCGTTAACGAGGCGATAGCCCGTGCCATGGAGGAAGCCACCAGGTCAATCTCCAAAACCTCAAATCCCAACGCCTCGCATACCTCACGTTTCTCAGACAACTCAATTACCAACTACGTGAAACAATCTTTCATCACTTTACAAGGAATTCAAATGGTTCAATGAGTCTTATCATTCTTACGGACTAAAACACTTTTTCTTTGGAATATTTATTGGGTTTGTGTTTGGACAGTGTTTTCCTGACAACATGAAATTGTCTTTATTAGTTCGTATGTATTTGTATGAATCTAATTTCTCTTAGTATTCATTTATTAGGAGACTGTAGGGCTATTTTCTCATCGTCGTTAGCCCCTAAACCATTTGTTTCTCGTGGAATATTTATGTGTTGGATTTTTCTTTGTACAGGCGCGCAAGTGAGAGGCAGAACAACGGTTACCAGTACGGTCTTCCGAAATTCCAGAACGGTCAGAAAGAAGCTATTCGCCAGCCGGACAGCCATTACGGTAGCCCGAACGACGTAAACCGCGGGCAAAATTCCGCTTTCCGTGGACCCGTCGCCGGGCATTCGGGCAATCCGTCCGCGGTTCGTCCTGTCTACGGACTTCCGGAACTCACAGCTCCCGCCCCGCCCTCCGGTAACGGCCAGTACGACAACAGCTACGGTTCCGCGGGGAAATACGACATCACCGGAGCGAGCTTCGGCAAACAGCAAAACTCCCCCAGGGATCCCAGCAACACTTACCTGCCAGCCTGATTCCTCACAGTTTCCCCACGACCCAACGCCCAAGGGAATTGTTTTCCGAAACGCGGGCTCGCCAGTCTAGCTAATTAGAATAACGGAATTTTCGGCACGAGGCGAAGGATTTCAGCGAATTCTCCATCGGGGCGTCAAGCTCGTCTGCACTTCTTTTTTCACCGTCTGTACATAAATGGAAAATTATATTCCTAGGATAATTATCGTTCTACTCAGTATTTCCTGTACATATCGAGCGCTGTTTGTTAAATCTCACGTCCGGTTGCACGTTAATTTTGTAATACTATTATGGAAACGAAGTAGTTTTGTACGATGTAAAAATAGCAATAAAAGTTTTTCAATCAAACGACAAGTGGGAAGGGTTTGCCTTCTTCGTTACACTTCCCTCCTCTTGAAATAGGGGGGATTGGTAATAATGAGGGGATTAATTAATCGGGGAGGAAAATTTTAACAGTGCAATTGAGCGGTACATTTTGTCGGCGCAGACACGTCGTGCGAATTTCTCACGGAATCGCGGAGTTTTGCATGGGATGAAAGCCGCCGTGATTACACAGGCTAATTTAAGAATTCGCTTAGGTTCCGATCGGCCACCGATTCTCACTCAATCGCTATTACATGTAATTACCGATGAAATGCATAAGAAACTTTCCTGTTAATAGTCATCTTGCAATAGCCCCATTACAACTATTGCATAAAATAGAACTATCCTTTTTCTTTAACAATTCACGTATATCACGAAGACATTCTTTCATGACTTTACAATGACTTTAAGTTTCTTTTTGCGCGCATACTCCAAGGGAATATTATTCCTTTTTTCGCGTTTAATTTAGCTTTGGTTTTTTTTTATTTTTGGATTACTGCTCGTTGATTAATCTTGACGAACTTCTATCAATGCTGAGAGCCAGCGTTTTTTTACCCGTGGCATATCACGTTCACCGGCTGTACGTTCACGCACATATGAACATATGTAGACCTGTGTGCATGCATATGTCTGAGAGTGGTAGTTTCCGGGATTACCGAGCGCAATCTCATCGTGTACGATAATTATCGTTATCTCGATGATACTCGCGGGTGAATCGTTAAGATCTGTGTCACGATCCTCTACACTGCAGATATCGTTCCACATCTAATAAGCAGGAATATTAAATTACACTTTTTTTCTTTATCTCAACATAATCCCCAAAGTCATATAATACCGAAGATAAATTCGATGATTATCGGTTCGATGAGCATACATTAAAAAATTGTCGCTTTGTTCGCAAAGCAGTTTACTGATAACGGAAAGAATCGAGATATACGCGAACACTGATTAAACGGCATTTGCGTTATTTGCGGCTGGTTAAAAACGAAGCTGTGGGTTTTGAGAATTTTTCCACTGGAACGGTCTCATCCGGATGCAACGTTGCGACGTGAAAGCGAACGACAGAGGACACGATCGTCGATATCCCGACACAGATCAGCGCGTGATGCAATCGTCAAGGGGGCCGTCGACACTTTTATTCCCGGCAAGACGCCAGCAGGTACTCTGCCATCGGTTTACGTAGAATCCTCCGCGGCGATCCTTAAGGTATTCGATCATTGCCGCGTCTAACGCAACTGCTCCCACGGTGTTAGATCATAGCAGACAGCAGAGGGACAATAAATGGAGAACAGAGCTGCCAGGAACGACGACGAATAAATTCGCGCGGCTAATGTCACTCGCCAAGAAATTATGTCCCACAACTAAAGCTACCGGCGCGACCAGAAGCGACGGAACTCACCGGCTCAGATTTTAATCGCATTTATTAGCGCTTTTTCAACGGCGGAAACTGCGCGTGGCTTTAGTCGTTCGTTTCACAGTTACATCAGTTTCCAGAGATTCGCGTTACCGCATGGCATGTTTTTTCGTTCAGCCGATTAAAGCACTGTTTAAAATAAATTTTTAATCCCACCGTCGCCGGGGTATTAAATACGTGCGGAGTTTCATAAGCACAGCTGTAAATAATTCCCCGGGAAGAATTGCCCTTCCGGCAGGAATGCAGGCGGATACGCGACTGGCTTTTCGCTTTTATCTCGAGAAAGTGCAAAGAATTCGTATCTTCATTGGCGATACGTCTTCCGCCTACACCTCGCCGACTCCAGTCCTTTCCATCCACTGCAGTTAAGGAAACTGCACGGCTAACTGCCGTTAATGCAAACAGCGCGTGGCGTAACTGCAAATGGGATTGTCGGGATAGCGGGATTTATCGAAATATCCTAAGAAAGAAAGTAGACTATTGTCGTGGCGAGAAGATAAGAATTTGGAGCCATGACTCACGAAGAAATACAACTGCTAATGACGTGGAGGGGGATCTGTAGGAGGAAATAAAATTTATAAACGATTCTTTCACTGCCACACACGAAAATATAGAGCTGTACCTCCCTTCCTACGAAATAACTATTTTTAACCGGTGAGAAATCTTGACAGACGTGAATTTTCTCGCCTCCCATCGTCGGGGCACGAAGGTGCAAATTTGCAGCCGCGAAACGGCATTAATCATATTCAATTATTTTGCTAAAAGATAGCCGTGCAAGAATATAGGTTTCCCGAGGCGGAAGAATTATCGCTGGCGGGCCGAGGATTTGCCCTGGGACGTCCGTGTAAAATCGTCGATGTGAAGGTGGAAATTTGCAGAAGTAAATGAAATGGCGATTGTGCAGAAGGGTTCGGATGATCCTGCCTGGCGATGCATCATTTCTACGTGACGCACGTGTAATAGGGGTAATGCACGTTCGTTAAGTTGCATGCAACGCGCCGGTCCCTCGGCACGTTCGCATTTATGGCCGATAATCACCGTCGTGCAACGCGCATTTTCGCATTGCGCTTCGCCGCATTCCGAAATCCCCATGTAAATACGTAGAACGCGCGTTACACACGCGAATGCCTGCCGTTGGTTACGGTTATCGTCGCGTACGCGATTTATACATCCCGCAGGGAGGCAAGGAAAGAGGCAAAAAATACGGGCAAATCGTGTCAAAATTTTATCGTTCTTTATAAACGGTTTACCACAGTCTTTTGTAGCGGAGATAAATTTGCGCACAGAATTATTGCTCATGAAAATTAAAACTAATCGGAAATGCAGTCGTATTTGTTAACGTAAAAGAGAAAAAATGCTAATAAATTCAAGCGTGATATTATTTTGCAACTAAAATGTCCTATTGGAACTGCAATTGTATTTGTAAGACGGTACAATGCAATGATGGATAAATAGCAAGACAAATCTGTTTTCGTAGGATCTCCAAGTGGTTTGCAGAAGCACTTTTCCGATAACAGCAACGTTGGTGAGTTGATTTAAATTCTTGTACTCCTCGGAGTGATGGTAAAGTCTTGAGAGGTCCTCGCGGCGAATGCATAATTACATACTCCGATCAGTATGCACGCGAAGCAGTATCCGAGTCTTTCTCTATGCCTGTGCGAGTAATATTAGCATACGTATACGCGTGTACCGTTGTAACAGCTCGTCTTACTTGTATAATACGTCTTTGGACAGCGAAAATATCGTGCTGGCTCATTTAGCTTTTCGTCGCTCGAGTGAGCTATCAGGTTATTTAATTGCGACGTCGCGTCGTTTTATTTTCAAACAGCTTCCACGTCTGTGTGAATATCACAGCAGATGATGTACGTTTTCGGTGCAAAGCCAATGCGTATCCATTAAGCTTGTTTCATATTAAATACAGGCCGACTCTGCTCTGCATTCATTACGTCTTATGATATTAAACGAGCAAAGCCAAAGCTCCGTATTTTTTAATAAACCCTGCAGGAATTCATTAGTGCCTCAGGCAGAAAAACCTGCTTTTATTCAATGGTACAGCCAAAGTAGCCCGGGGAATGGTTAGTCTTTTGTTTAATAAAAATTCGACATTGTTCCAGGTTGGCGTAATGCGTTATCCGGTGCATATATGGCGGTAGAAACAAAGCTACGCTGCATCCCGATACGAAGATTACGTGCCCCTTTAGGTATACACTGCGTCGCGTAATTACGCGGATTATGATGATTTTGCACGGCGCGGGAAAAGCCCGCGGTATCAGGAAAGGAAAGTGATCGTTACCGCGGAGTCGAAAAGGTCGGTGAAAAATGCGAGCCAATGTCATAACGCGAGGGGTAAAGACGACTGGCAGTTACGTAAGAAAAATGAACATCGCTGGGAAGAGGGATTCGCCGTATCCGTAAACACCAATGCCTCAGTCAGTTCGTAAAAGTAACAGTAGCCAAATGCCGTTCTTAAGACTTTTTAATCTGAATTTGAAAGAAAATTCGAGCGCAGCAGAGGGAACTGGTTCCCATTTTACGATACTTTTAAGAAAAGTTATGAAGTCAGACAAAGAATTAAGTGTATCATTAAATTGTTAAGAGTGTCTGAAGCCGGTGAAGAATTTTTATTTAAATGTTGCAGGAATTCGTCGAGTCGTAGGATTCGTTTTGCGTCTGGACCAGCGTTGTCACCGCTTTAGAGAAAATTTTCGCATTCCTCGGTGAGAGTTCCTTCGACTTCCGACCCTGCGGAATTCCCGTCGGTGCATTTCTGCAGAGTAGAGGCGTAGAAAGACGTTGGATTATTGCGATTGCTCGACGGTTTCCGCGATTTACCGCCACGCGCTGGACAATTACTTAATATTCGGCGTAGCCGCGCGTTTCATACGTGGGATTTCGCGCGGGAAAAATTCCCGCCGTGCACCGGTGCTGCATCGTCGAGCATTAATTACCGGCAGAATGAGAGGAATTAAAAGGCAGCTTGGCACGCATGACTCTTTGCCGATAATCAGAAGCCAGTCAGACCGTAATTCGTAGTTTCGCTCTTCGGAACAGCTGATCAAATTTTCATGAAATTAGGAACCATTCTTTTTTACTTCAATTTAATTCATTAAAAACTCAAGCCAGGAGGCACGTAAGTTTTGAAATATTAAATCTATTCTTCGATTTAATAACTAGATTTCTAATCAATGCATCCTGAATTATCTGAATTATCTTTTTTAGGGCAAAACTCTTGGAACGAGAAGTTCGATTTTTCCAGTCTGACCAATTTTACTCATAAATTGTAATTACACTGTGGAGCCAGCCTGCGGAGATAGAGTTGTTACATTCGGTGAGTTTCGATGAATCGGGCGAGATCAGCGAGCTTAGCTCACGTTCCGCCGAAGAATTACGACAGGCTCCGGTAATGCTTGGAAAAATGCAGCACGTTCAATCACGACATGCATCGTCACGTAGAAATTGCAGCAGCGCTTTCGACAGCCAAACGTCCCGCTGCGTTTTCGTCCGAATTGCGAAAATCCTTTTGTGATCCCCGGGGAAAAAAGGACGAAAATTGAATTTCCTTGGACAGGTATGGTCATTGAATCGTTCCACTGCCGAGGATCGTCGCTCGCATGTCCCGATGTCGAAACTTTTGATTGGCGGCGAATCAAGCCAATACCCATTTCGTTTCCACAATAATCTTTAATGGTAACTGTTTTACCGCGAAGTGAAAGCGATGGTTTAAGGGTATCGTAAAACGGGAATACCGTCGTTCCCTTCGAAGACCAGTGAAATGAATTCCGGAGAAAAATGGATACCGTAATTTCGAGTGCTGTTAAATTAAATCCTCTTCACACTCCGAGGGAATAATTTCGCACGAACGAAAGGCTTGAACGGAATTACGACATCCGAGTTGTGGAATATCAATTCCGCTAGGTGGGAGGACGTTAGAGTTGGCAAAACGATGGGACTGAAATGCCGGAGACGCATTGTAAGAGGAGTCCGAGTCTATAAAATATGATTACTAATTCCTCTGGCGACTTCCTTATTGAATCCAATCATTCAGCCGTCACTTTCCGCCATTATTATCAACGATTAATTTAACCGTAATCATAACAGCTGTCCCTCTGAGGCAACTATTCTCCGAGCTGTCCTATTTCTAATACATAATTCACCGTGCTTTAAATCGCTGTCAAAATATGCCTTCCGCCTGTCGAAAGGGTAAAAGATCGAGAAAAATGGTTAACGTAATAAAATAAACGACTACTCACATACTCCGTTGCCATGAAAAAATGCGCATCATTTCCTTAACGTTGAACCAGGGCAGAGCGCCTCACTAGAGATTTTAAATTGAGACGATAATAAAACTCGTTAATGGAGAATAATGAATGAAAAACTGTTGTAATTATCGCTCCTAATGAAGTGAGAAACACAAGTTGCCAGCAGCCTCGAAACTGTGTCGGCATAGAATTACGAACTTTACGGACGGCGATAATAAATCCCGTAGAAGAATCTAGGAGCCGGGCGTAGGGGGGTCTTGAGGCGCGAAAAAGTTGGAAATTCTCATGGAAGAAGATGGCGTGTCGAGGACACACGTGGAAGCAATATACGCCTGCAGTGATACAAACGCATCCTGTGCGTTTGCGTAAATGCAGCGTTGCGCCACTCTAACGAGCGCTCAAAGAGGGATGCGCAACCGTAATAATAGCAGCTGCTAATAGGTCCGAAAGAGGCAGAGAGAGAAAGAGAGAGAGGGGAGGGAGGAATGATCGCTGCACGCATGCAACCTGCGGCCAAACATAATGCACCGACCGGGCAAAAATTAAGCACATTAATTCACCGTCCACCGAATGCAGAGGAATTTCATTGACCGCAAATAGACTGGCCTTTCCTAATTCGTTCGTAATTGCTGACCAATTTGATCCATTGCTTTCAACCGTCAGTATTAATTACGAGAGAAGGGGAAAAAAACTGCGGAATTTTCGGCAAGTAATGGCGAGATTGCAAGCACTTCTACGTCTCTGGGATTATCGTTATTATTGATAGTTTCGCAATGGTTAACGTCTCGAGACGGTTTGGAAAATTCCAAAGTAATCGGCCGTGCCTATCGGCCGGTTAAACGCGTCGGAGTGCCATCGTCCTTGAGGATCCTTGAAAGTGCAGATCGCGCAGGTTGCGCAACGCCGGGGAATGAACGAGCGTTTCGCACCAAGAGCTCCTTAACCTCTTGCGCTGGAATTACGTGCCATGCACGTAGAGCGTATTCTGCTCCCAAAGTCGGAATCACGTGCCCGCCACGTCGACGTCTGTTCACCCATAGAATGTACCTAGTATGCTCATAATCGAGCTGGCACGAACAAAAACGAACCGAGCACGAGCAAGAACGAACGAGGAATTCTTTTATTATTCTCGCTTGATTCTTCGACGCCTCACGCTGATATTTACTAGAATCGTTTAATAGATGTAATGCTCCGCTAAATCGTTGCATTAGCTGTCATTGTGAAATCAACTGCGCCTAGCAATGCTGTCTTATTTTAGACCCCATCAACGAATCTGCATCCTCCTCTTACGAAATACACGTTTATGACCGTTAATGCGATACGTCCCTGCCAGTCAGGAATAAATGATGCTCGTAATATGTACTTAGATATACGTAACTGTTTGTGCTTGCCGGGTTAACGTACTAAGCACATAACGGAAACAGTCGAAAAATTCGTAGAATAGCTGACTGAATTTTATTTTTTATATAAATCAGTAGGAAATAAAAATTGTATAAATACAGGGTTTACTAAAATATCTACAAGGTGGCCAATTTCTTAGCTATTTGTTTAAGTTCCTTCCTGCCCATCTTTCCGCTAGGCGTGTGGGGCAATTCGTTAAGAAACTGGACACCAGCTCGCAGTCTTTTGTGATCGTGAAGATTCTCCTCTACCAGTCGTACCAATTCTTCCTCAGTCACCTAAGAAATTCGAAACAAAAATTGTGAAAACGTCATAACTAGAAGACCGACATATTTTTCTTCGTGTTTCAGACCAATTATTAATTTCGAAAAATGGCAAAATTGTATGGGGTTAAACTGACTTCTGCGCCGGGTATTTTCGACACGAAGGCGATTGGATGTTCTTCGTCGATGGGGTTTGGCACCGACACCACCGCAACCTCCGACACTGCAGGGTGAGTTTGTATGACGGCCTCGATTTCCGCGGGAGATATGTGAAAGCCTCGGAATTTGATCAACTCCTTTATCCTGTCCACGATGAACAACTCGCCGTCTTCGTCCCAGTAACCCAGGTCGCCGCTGTGTAGCCAACCTGATGAATTAATGCCAATCATTGATCATTACTTAAAACATATTCACGAAGAACTTAAATTACTATAGAAAAATGTCAACGATGGAATTCTAACCCATTGTACAATTTCTCAGTTATTTCTTTAGGAAAAATATTGTTTCGGTGGGTATGAAAAACTTAGTTGCTTTACCGTCCGAGTCAAATATCTGTTTATTCCCCTCTGGATTCTTGTAGTAGCCGTTCATGAAGCAAGCGGATTTCCCGCAAACTTCTCCGGTACAGTTAGGACCCAACGTTACTCCGGTGTGAATATCGACTACCTTCATTTGAACATTTTTCGCAACCGTTCCGCAGGAACCCGGTTTGTCACCCACTTCTTGAGCCGTAATACATCCGGCGCATTCAGTCATCCCTAACATTCATTAGTACCCAAATGTTATTAACTTCCAGTGCAGTAAAATTAATATTCCGAGTTATACACTCACCGTAGCTCTGAAGAACTGTTGTCTGTGGGAGGCTTTTTTTCATATACTCATATGTCTCCAAATAAACCTTTGCACCGCCTAAGAAAAGCCTTTTTATGGATGATAATTCGTATCGCGGAAGAATATCGGAACTTTTTAATCTATTAGCCATACTGACACCCAGAAGCATCCAGGAAACCTACGAGATAAAAAATGAAACAACTATTGTTTGCACCGTAACGCGAATTTACGCCTCGCAATTAGGTTTCTAATGTACCTTGTATTTTTGAATCAAGTTGCAAAAGATTTTCTCACTAAATTCCGGGTAAATAACTCGTAGTGCAGTCTTGAGGATGCACTGAAATATTAGATAGGGACAGGCGATCCAGTAAGGTGGTGAGAAACACAGTACGACTTCGTTATTATCCAGAGAACACATGCAGTTATTTCGCAGCTGGTTGATCACGCAAACATGGGAGATTTGCGTGGCTTTCGGTAGACCCGTCGTTCCCGAGGAATAAAGGACTAAAGCCGTATGCCGTGGGTCGCTGAGTTTCGTGCACCGGAAATCATCGACCCGCGCAGACAGTTCTTCGTCGTCCAAAATTGAGGAAATACCTATCATCCCCTCCACGTTTCCGAACACGACGATCTTTAGATCGTAGCCGAGGTTTTCCTCAATGGCCGCCTGCTCGATCGTCCGAGCTGACCTCTCGTTCGCGAAGACCACCTTCGGCGTGAGGTTCGACAGGAAACGACGCGCAGAACCTGAACACAATATTTTCATTAAACGCCAGACATTTATAAAGACCAGAAAATCTTGAGAAACAAAGAAATTTCAAGTATTCCTTGTTTCGAGAATTTTTTTTATAGTTCTAATTGTTGTAGTGCGTCTTTTGTGGCGTTGGCTTTAATTGTAGAAGGAATTCCTTGATTTTTGTAGACTTACTGATATTCATTTCATCGTCCCAGGGGTTGAGAATTGCCCCGATGTACAGAGACGCTAGGCAAGGTATGTACGTGTTTATGTGATTATGTGTGCAAACGCCAACAACGTCTCCTACCTTTACGCCCTGCTTGCTCAACCAAAGGGCGCATTTTACGCTGTGTTCTCTCATCTCACGGAATGTGCTCTGCTTCTTCAAGAAGTCATCCACCTAACATTACATTGGAAAAAGTCATATATATATGTCAATTAACTCGTTACAAAGATTGATAAAATGGTCTTATCGAATTCCTTCGAGTACGTGCACGATAATCTTTAAACTTTCTTCTCCGGGCAAATAATTATTCTTGTAAAAGTAACGGAAATAGAATACGACAATAATAGTGTCATCGACTTATCGACAGACAAAGGATACAAATTGGATTTATATCAATAAACAGTATTTGACCTACATATGCACACGTCTTCTGAGAAATTATTAATAAAAGAAAAGTTTCATCGTTTCTCACCTGTCCGACAAAATCTGGCGAACGTTGCAAACTTTCCAAAATTTTCTCCCCTACATTAAGACAGTCGTAAACCAGGGGCACTTCCTCGCCAATTAACACGTTGTTGACTATCTTGAAATTACGACTTTTCTGCACGGAAGAATACACTTGCGTCAAAGAATTTTTATTAAAAAGAGAAAGAAATTTAGCGTCAGAAAAACGAAAGTGATAGAAAATGAATGTTCAATGGCGTTTCCTTAAGATTCTTAGATCTTTATACACAAGGAAAAACACTCTTACTTCCTCGACAGGAGCCATCTCGATTGCACTGCGCAATTATTTCTCGAATGGAACAATGAAGTACACAATATATCCTTGGAGGTAGAGAACGAGAGCAGAAATATCGTCGAGCAGATGGAGAGTCGTCGTTCTCGTATGTATTATCGACGCTCCTGTATTGGCATACGGAAAAAAACTGAAGCGATATCGCAACTTCTATCTGGTTTTAAGAACGCGTATACTTGTTTGTGTTTTCCGTATCCCTTCTTCCACGTTTCGCAGTGATTCACTGTTTTTCCCGGCTGTTTGTGTGACTCCTACTGTCGTATTACTTTTCGTGTAGACTCTTAAGACCCCCGCTGTCCAGAAGCCCTGGAAGTATTATGCCCCCTGTCACGCGCGCATGATAACGGCTTGTACGATAACGATTTTCTAAATGGTATCTACAATACTTTGCTCCGATAGCCCAAGAATTCCGTCGAAATAAGCGCTCTAATTTTTCTGTAACTACATTCACGTCTGAGGTCGGAATTTATTAACATCTTTCACGTAGTTCATTATACTGATATCAATAATTTTGAAACGATCGAACGAGTAATCGTTTTGCAAAGCCCGCAAAGGCTTCTTAACATGACGGTTTTTAGATAATCACGGTACTTTCTCGGAGACGTAAAGATCATGGCAAATGTTTACACGTGCGCTGCAATTATTCGAGAGTCATTGTGAAAAAATCCCCGGACGTGGGTTGCCATTTTTCGACACAGTTGGCAACAAAATCACCGGACGGTAAGTGCGATTAGAGGTGTTTTTGTGCAACGCGGTAAACATTGCGAGATAATCGCAAGGAGGAAGACCGTCGTCGATGGGAAACGTGGGCGTGAAAAGGTTCGACGAATCATCGCGTATGTTCAGTCCTCTCTAATCCATTCACTCCTCAGCAATACCTTCTACCACTCTTTGCTCCTCAGCCGAAAAATAATTCCCATTCTTCGGCGACTTTCTCCCGACTAACCGTAAGCGCGTAAGATTAAGCCGAAATTTATCTCACAGAAAACGTATCTGTCTTATCGCATTCATTCGCTATCTGGAAAAGAAGTAAACTTCGTACAGCAGTTGGCCGATCAATTGTTGACCCAGCACGTGCGCACATTTGTAGGACCGATCGCTCGGCCGACAGTGAGTCATTTCTATGAAAGGGAAGTTTCAGCGGGCAAAAGGAACTCGCTAGTCCTTGGGCCACTGACGTAAGGAATCGCTTCTATTCGCGCCCATCTCACATCCTAGATTCCACGTGTGAGTCGAAAGGGAACGTCTTCACCACTGGCTTCCTTTCTACACGTTTCGTTTCATTGATCTAATCGAAAAAAAGGCCATTTTTTATGCTTCACTTTTACAATATTCAAACGTCACTTCTTCCCGCGATAGCGAGCTTTGCGAATCGGAAAATCGTTTGGAGGCTATCAATCTGGCCTAAGAAATTGATTTCCCCCCCGACAATCGGTATTGCAACTCGATAATGCGAGCGTGAAACAGTCGTTGGAAGGCCGGAGATAGACGATATCAACGAGCTGCTCGATGATTTACGTTCGAGCCTGGAATCACCTGTTCTGAACTCCTCGTCTACGTGCCATTCCTAAGGTCAAACACCCGGCGATAGATCATCATACGTCACCGGCACGTACGGTGATCGATGTCAATTAGGACCCATCAATAATGCAATTATAATACCAGTTAAAAAGTCCACCTACTCAAGTGAGAGAAAGGTCGCGGGAATTGCAGTGAGCTATTTCCTTCCTTCTCTTGTTCTCAATTCCTACGACAATCCTCCAACCTTTTATCAATTTTAAGCGACCAATTTGATAGAGTAACGTTCGCAGAGTTAATTAGCGGGAAATTCACAATTGCAATTGCCCGCGGAAATCGCAATGAACGGTCCGCCGAATTATATTCGTAGGAACGTTAGCCGGAGGACGAAATTCCGGCGATAATTAGTTTGGCTTTGGGGAGCAGAAAGCTCGAGGGTTAAAGCCCGTCGTATAGGTTTGCTAGCGCGGAATAATATCGAAACCCGTGAGAACGGTAATGACTCTTTATTACGGCTAATTGCCGGTCGATCGGCACGCAGAGGCCAAATGGATAATCCTTTATATTTATACGTTTGATCTTTCGCTCGTCGGATGGGCGTGACGTTCCCTTTGTGCCCGCGATAAAAATGGTGCCGGTGGATTTTCTGGAGTATCGACAGCACCGGATCGACCGGACCCCGTTTTCATCGTCACGATCCGCTCGGCCGAAGGTCGATCGTGCGCTCAGACCTGGGCACATACCTTGTCTCGTATTCTCACGGTCCTCTCGGTACCGGGAAAAAAATCCCCCGATTCTCGCTGACCCATCAGCTAAAACCCGATTCAAGCGCGAGAAAACCCGCGCCAAAGGATTCGGATAAAAATTCAACCAATTCAGCACGTTTCTTCCTGTTTGCCCGAATTAGCAAAGACATTTCCGTTGACATTTGTGGCTGGTTTAATTCGTTTCGTTGGGCCTTGTACGGAGACACTTGGCCAATCGAACGACATAGCTCGATGGTACGGTGAAAAAATGATTCCCAACGGTAGGGCAGAGATATGCAACGTCGTTAGAACCCTCGGCGACGGGTCTAATTGAAATCAACGGTAGGCACGAACCGTCCACCTGCGGATTTATCCGCGAGCGCTCGGCTGACCTTTTCCCCCGGCGGCAAACGCGAACGTCCTCGTTTCGTTCGGTCCACGATCCTCCGCGTCAACGACCAAAGCCTGCGTGAGACGGATAATTACTTGCACACGTTCTAAGACGAAGCTTTTATCCGCTCGTAGCCTCCTTCGCAACGCACCGTGCGAATAACGTAAATCCTAGTATCTTCCCAGACATTGGGATTCCGTGTAACACAATGTTAAACGAAAAATTCCATTTTAATACTCAGCCTAAATTTCACGTGAAATTAAAACCTAAATAAACGAATTAGAATGTTAGAATACTATTAGGTCATTAGTTGGACATGTTCTAAGACGAGACTTTCATTCTTGTATTTTTCCAGACATTGATTGTACCTAACACAGTGTTACCTGGAAAATTGACGAGTGAATTAGAAGTGAGCTCGCTGATTTGACGTTCACCCTAATTTTGCAGGAAATTAAAACGCACACAAGGGAATTAGAATATGGCAGTGAAGCCGTGGTTCTCATGATTATATCGCAATAACAATTTCACTTCTGTCAGGGCCAAACGAGCTGTCGTTTCGTTGCAACAAAGTCGCCCGGAGATTTCGTAAGCTCCTTGTAAATCGTGCCTTGAACTATTTTCCAGATAGATTATCCGGATAAATAGGGATAAATTATTTTATTTCATTATGGATCGTGAGATTGTCCTCGATCGCTGGAAAACTTGTAACAAAGATCTGCCATCCGCATTTCAGATTCAACGGAGAATTGCTTAAGAATTAATTATGAAATTTATCAAATTATTCATGACGTCCGTGAAGGATCGATGCATCTGTCTTACTTTCATCCAGATTGATTCGATATCGAAGATTTATGTTAAGACCGAAGCTTCGTTAACGGCCTCAGGATGGGCCGAGGCAAAAAAGCCTGGACTTTCTCGAAGCGCCGATATGACTGTGAGAAAACTACGATCAGATCGGATTCGACAACCCATTTTGACGATGCGACCTATGAACCAAAGTAATCTGCACTCTCATCATTTTCACTCGTTGCACATCATCGGCCATTTGCGGCTTCGCACCACGACAATTTATGTAAGAGGATATACACGCTAATGCAACAACGCCATAACAGAAACGTCTTTACGTATCAGAAGGAACGCGATAAGTATCTGCCGTAAGGTGAATTAAGAAACCATCGGACCGCTCTTATCCGTGAATCGACGTGCCCGTCTCACTGTCATCAAAATTGATGCTTCATATCTCCCAGTCCCAAGAGCCTTGACAACAAACACTCAACAAACAACGCGAGACAGAAGTTTTATCAAAAGAAATGACATTTGACGGTGCACTTTTTTTACAAGCGTTTTCCTTTTTTTTCTTTGGTGAGAATTAGCGATGATGAGATTATAATTTGCTCTCTGGGGCCTTTGAGAAGGACGGAAGTATCTAATTTTGTTCTATCGCGTAGCTGCGAAGCTCAGCGGCCCTGAAACCACGCAAACTAATAGCAAAGGACGGCCGTCGGTCCTGTCGATGTCGACCTCGCGTTCTCCCGTGCGTGAGATAAAACACAATGCGCGCGCGGGCCATCTTTTCAGAGTGAAACAGCTTCTTCGCTTGACGTATTAATTTCCATTCTTCAGGCTGACGCGAAAGGCCGACGAGACGGGCAATTAATGGAGAGCTAAAAATAGGACGACGGATATATAAAGCAATAATAGTCGTCCTGGATTGCCGTTTCTACGCGTCAACGCATTCGCACGGTCAAATGCGTGCTAAACTATTCTCCCTCTCAGTCTCAGAGACATTCCGCTGAGAACTAAGCGAATTCCTCCCTAAGTGAATTTATTTTATGAGAAAATAATGCTGCGACTGATCAAAGAGTTCGGGTGACTGCCCGTAGAATCGAACGAATGGACTCGTTTTTCGCAGAGTCAGTCTTCGGCATTATTCATGTCGTACGTGTAAGACATGGAAGAATGATACACGCGGCCGAGACTTTCTCATAAATGACACGGTAGGCGAGTATTTAGAGACGAGGATTTAATACTGCGGACACACGAATAGACGTTATATAAATGCGAGGGGGGGAAGGTTGTCGCTCGGCGGAGACTCGAGCGAGTGATAAGAAACCGGAGGATGTGGCAACTGAGAAATGGAATAAAGCATCCTCCTTCGCCGGCGAGCACGAACCACTGGACTGGGTACGTCTGTCAGTCACGACTGGCCGCCCGCTTGCCGCCGTTCTTCAATTAAATGCAATCCTATCCTAGGGAATACCAAGCATCCTTGCACTTTACAGCGGGAAGACCTGCAGACGTGAGAAAGGCTCCCCTCGACGGATGTCTCGTCCTTTTTCGCTCACCGAGCGTCCAATTCAATTTCATTCCGAAGCACGACAGACAGGAAAACGTCGCCAAGTTCAGCCTGTCGGGACAATTATTTCCTTAAAGTGACTACAAATTTCCCTGTGCGTATGGCTTAGATGTAATTCAAAGGAATCTGTGAGTCAAGAAAAATGTCCTTTGGAGAACGGAGAAAAGAATTATCGAAGGACTTTCGACGAGGCTTTAATTCGGCCGATACCTTAAAAGGTATCACGCTGCGTTTCTTTTGTCGACCTGGCCAAGCCGAGGATCGGAAGAGTCGTTGTCAGCGACGTTCGCCGACTGTCAAGATGAAATTTCGAAATCTTTCCGTCAGCTCGAGCTATAACATTCCTTGGCTTTGAGTAATTAAGCGCGGTTGTTCATACGGATCTTATCTGGCGATTCAATCTCCTTCTTCCTCGGACAGTTTTCGCGAGAATCTTGGCCGATAGGCTCGGCCACGATGTCATCGCGGGTCGAAGATCATCGTCGGCTGACGTTCATTGTACTTAGGCGCGTTTTCTTCGGGCCCGTTGACGCTCGATGAAGAAACTCCTCGTATTATTCTAATGCTCGCACCAACGAGACACTAGCAGGAACTCGCCTTTTCGTGGGCTCAGTGCTTTGTCGGTGCGAGAATCTTCTTAAACTTCCAACTGGCTAAAAGCGTACACTTTGAAGGCCGGAGAGAACGATTGGAAATCTAGTCGAACGCATTACGAACCGTCGAAACTTGTGTTGATGCTAGTTCGAACAAGTCGTGAGCACCGAACTAATCTTCACGTGCTCAAACTCAATGCAATCCTCTTCACTTTCGTTCTCGTGAGAGTCTCTTTTGAAGGTCGTAAAGGATCGGTAGAAATTCTCTTGTCGATTGTTTCGCTGTCCGTCCGACTGACAGACACTTAGGCCGACAGCCGACAACGAAACAACGTCAAACTCTTCTTCGACGTCCAAGCCGGGAAATGAGCAAGACAAAATCTTAATACCTCCTAGGAGTTTCGAAGGGAAGCTTTTAATATGCTTTCTCACCGCATTGTATGGGAAACCAATAGAAGTTATCTGACTGGAAATTGATCAGTCTTGAAACCTTTGCTATCCACGAGCGCTCGATTTCTTTTAGTAAACTCTGGCGCGGGCAAACGTAATGAAAGGTGGCGGAAAATGCCAGAGACCCCACCCGTCCAGCTCAGAACAGGGGATCTTATCCGGATAAGCCTGGATATTTTATCGGAAACTTGCTCCAAACTATTTTCGTGCACACTTGTGTCGTCAAACGTTGATAAGCGGAATAACAAAACTAGAGGAAATGTATGACTTAAACAACAATTGTGTGAATATTAGCACAGACATAGTCTACCCAAGGATTCGTAAAACGATAGCAACCATTGAGACATGTCTAGTATTCCTGATAATGAGCATATTTCTTACGTTTTTAGCGTTCGCGATATTATGTTAACGAAGATGATATATCAAAATAATAATAATGACTTTATTGTAATATATTATTACAAACGGCGACGTTCACCGTAACGCTGGATTGCAATCTAACCACATAACATTGATCTTAATCTTGAATTAGTAAAAACTTTCTTCGTAGAGACGAGAGTATAAATTTAAATATAGAATTATAGAAGGATCATCGTGTGAAGCCGTGCGGAAAGAAAGTCCTGTCAGCTGTTTTTCCCGTGCTTTCACGGTCACGTCAATAATTTTGATCGATGTAAACCGACGGCTCACGTAATGTTTGTCAAATTAGCCGGCTCATTAAGCACGACAAATCAATAGAAATGGATTATAAAAGCCGGCGGCCGAAAGACGAGTAGCAAACTAAAACGTAACGTTGCATAGAACGAGTTTCGGAGAAAAGAAAGCAAGATGAAGACGAATTATTTGCTCGTTGCTGCTCTCGCCATGCTTCTCGTAATTAACATGATTTCTGCTATCCCCATCGAAGAACAAGAAGCGTCAGAAGAGGTAGACGATCCAGAGAAAACCGCAAGGGACATCACTTCCAGCCTTTGCGCAGCATCCTTTAACATTTGGATGGTGAGAAAATTTGACGCAATAATTGAGATTCTAACAATCGTTTTGACAGAAAGAGTATCACGCGTTTCGACAATTTTTCTACGAATTTTCAAACGCCTAGAGTTTGGTTTTTAGTTACTTTAATTTCATTATTGTTTAACAGTGCTTGGCATCTGCTCTGTTGTGGGATAAACACAGAGAGGATAAAGGTCAACCACGAAAATTCGGCTAAACAGATTCATCTTCTCTAACTCCCGTATTTCTCGTCCCACGGAATGGAAGTGGCTGCAGCACTTTGACGTAACTTTTACATGTAAAATATCTTATTAATCCTTTGTAAATGCCGGTATTTATTAATCATTGTAACTTCTTGTAATAAACGCACTGATAAGCACAATCTTTCTGCCTACGTTTTTGAGCTATTGAGATCGATTTATGACAAAGTACCTGCGACGCGGGGAAGTATGGATAATTAAGGATTCGACAGAAAACGATAACCCGGCGGATAGCATGTTTTACCGTGTCTCGACGTGGCTCGAGGCTTTTGTCCCGGCATAGCTTGTACCTTTTCAGAATTATTGCGGTAGTTATTGTGCAGGAACATTTTACGCCTTTGAAGGGGGCCCCCATGCATGCATGTAACTGCGACGTCTACGTTAAAGACGTCCCACGATTTCCATGAGATATCGCCTTCTTTAATGGATCGCGCGGCAAAAAGCGATCGTGCAACGCGGAACGCTCGAGCGCGTTCATCCTCGCAATTATTTCGAAACGAACCGCCCGATAGCTACAGCACAGCGCGAAGACACGAACGAGCGCCGAGGAAAAACCGAGGATAAATGAACTCCTTCTCCGCGCCGTAACATTACCGCTCGCGACCGTGTCGTTTGTCTTCCAGGACCTTCGACCACGAGTTTTCGAAATTTTAAGCAACGTCTGCATATTTCGGCAAGTCTTCCGACTGCTCGTTTCTCCAGACAGGGGAAAACGATGTTTTTCAAAGTATTCTGTCAGAGGACCACACAGCAAAAGGATTTAGACGAACTAAGTAATACGTAACTCAGAGATCCTTACGATCCTATTAAATTTAACAATACAGTATTTTTTTTTGCCGTCTGTCTATACGCATTCGTTTTCGTAATTTAATTAACGACCTTGTTTCGTAAGATTTCGCTGGTTTGTCGTCAATAAGTTCGCGGGGGTCGTAAACCATCGTCCGCTACTTCTTCTTGCTGCTGGCTAGTTTTTACGAGACCCCATGGCATTCTCGTAAAACGGTTAATTATTTTTAAACGCTCGGAAACCGGCATCGATTTACAGTAATTACGCTTTCTTTGGGGCAACTAAACGTATTTAACTGAAAGTGTTGCTCCGTTTAGCAACACGTCTACCTTCTATTTAGCTTCTGATGCCTGATATTTTGCGTGAGCAAGTTCTTCGTTTCGGTTAATCCTCGTTTCCCAATTTGGCGATCTTCTGCTCAGCTGATTACGTCTAACAGTAAGTACTCTATTCTCCTATATAATCACGAATTTGTGAATGGTTATTTAGCTACCGTGATACTTTCAATGACATTTGATTGTAATTGAAGAACAGCAGAAAGTAATGCAATCTCTTTCCAATGCTCTGTTAATTTCCTGACGCACTTTTTCCTACGTTTCCTATTTACATAGGAACACGTCCGAGCGGGTCTCATTTCTCTGGACTGGTCGGACGTGTGTGTGCGACGGAAATTCCGTGTGCTGCTCGACGCTTGACTTACATAAACGTTCGACGAAACCGGGCGATCTCACATTCAGCAGAGCAATTCCCAATCGTTGCTCAACATTCGCCCACCGTCCTCCGCTAAATTGCAGGGTCAGAGGGAAAGCTTCTGCCAGAGACTAGCCATTATTAACCCCTGTTCCTCTCTTTCTCTTTCCCCTCGCCAGGCTCCGTCCTCGCAAAACTTCCGGTCATACGAACGCTATTTCTGTACATGTCGAAATAATACTCTTTTGAAAATGTTCCAATGGAAGGTCGAGGATTTAATTCAAAGAATTAATTCGCAAGTGTAATACGTTTGAGGAATTCCCTTATAACGATTTTTCTTGACCTTTCTTCCACCGATTGGTATATTTGGAACGGTAAGACGACTTCTTGGCTTTCTATTCCTTTTTCTAAACTGGCTTAAGTGTTTCTGTAACCTCAGGGCATTATGTTCTGCCGTTTCACGGGGCACGCACGTTCGAAAGCTGCATAATTTCCATGGGCTTAGATTCGTGGGTCGTCGATTAGACTCGCTCGTGGAATTGCGCAAGGGTCGGCAATACTTTTCCTGGCTTCCGAATTGTGCCGGCTGTATGACACCTTCTCGCGGCCGGCGCGCAATAACCATTCTTTCCCCTCGTTGCGCTAAGGCGATTGTGCGTTCGCCGAGCTATCGCGGATACGGATCTAACGAGGAGACGTACACGCTTTGCGCCGCGAGCGTAGATCCTTGATTCCCCGTAGAACCTCGCGCCAAGGATCCCGGCAACTTCTAACGGCGCAATATTCGGCGGCGATGCTCGCGCAACGATTTTATCAAGGACTTTACTATGGTCGACCAAGGAAAAATCTCCATTTCGAGCCCCCTGTCGACCCTTTCCGTTTTCAAATTTCAAAGCTTCCTAGGAAATACCGCACGAACATTTTCGGGATTAACGGATAATCCTGAACCCGCGGGAACTTCTTGCGCCGAACAAGTGACGTTCCTTTCGAATTACTCGGTTCATTGTCGATTACCCGCGAGTTGATTAATTCGCCGGACAATCTCTCAGACGAGAGAAAATGATATTTACTAATTCAGCGAATCTTTAGGGGATTCGATCGAGTGCTATCGCCTGTTACGGATGATAGATGACTGTTGATTACGCATAACGAATGATTCGACAAAAGTAACGGATGGGCAGTAATCGACAAATCATACGTGTGCCAGTTCATCGATTGCGGAGTCGTCGCAGAATTGCAACGCTTCGTTTGCTCCAAACTCTCTACGTACTGCCTTTTTACCCAAGCCAACAAATTGTTAATTAACGGAACATTAATATTATTCGTACAACTGTAATTAACCTACAGGGATAACTGATGCAATAATAAATTATATTGCGATCCTGTTGTACCATTTATTCGTGAAATACAATTCACTCGACAATGCCATTAATTATAAAGTACAAATTAGCCAGTGTATGTATTATTAAAGAATAAGTGATAAAAGCTTGATTCAAAGAGTAAAAATATTAGTGATTTATTTTTGTATGTTTCTGGGCGAATGACGAGGTAATTTATTAGTACATTTACTCGGGAATGCAGTGCTGCAGGTGTCTCTTTTAAGTAGACATGCCGTAACGTACTGGGACGCATTCTCGGACAGACAATTAAGGCACCAGCAGACAAATAGGAAATTCCGACCAGTCGGAAACTCATTTCTCATTAGCACCCAGACTAAATGCATCTGCAGTGTTACTTTACAGAATTTCAGTCGTTTCATTTAATCGTTTAAATGCACGTCGCGATTCATTTACAGTATCTTCCGAAGCGATAAAAATTCTTTATTTAGAAATAGCCGTGTTATTCAAGAGATTTCTATCGAAACAAAGCGCACATTCCTTACTCTTGTGACAGTTATGGCGATAATAATCAAGATCCTGCTCCGTGAAATTGTCAGCGAAATACAAGAAGCGGTAATAAGATATACCGATTACTTTTCTCATGGTAATTGCGGTAATGACTGAATTCTATCCATATGTAAGAAAATCCTTCGTCGGAAATCGTTATTAACGCATGACATACATTACTGCGGCATTTCTCATTGCATTGCGCGAAACGTGAGACATCGTAGGTCAGTTAGCATCGACGTAGGAAGTAACAAATGGCAAACCCCTTGTCATAAAATTGTCATCCTTTTTCAGCGAGCCCGCAGCAGGATTAATCACCGCTCAAACGTAGACATCCGGCGACATTAACGCTTCCAACGGGAGCATTGAATAGAATGTTGCCTCACATATTCTGCCCGGAGGAATGCGTTACGGCACAGAAATCCGAGTGACGCGAACCGCGTGACTGATCCAACGATTCTTTCAACAGAAGGTTCAGCGGTGGTCTTCGGGAAAGAATCGGTTTCAGACGAATTCAGTCCTAGGACAGAAAGTGTGAAAATTTGAAGAAATATAAGTACGAGAATTTACGGTCTGGGATTAAATTCAGGCAATTTCGTAGGATCTCGCGAACAGAGAGTATTAAAATGTAAGGCGATAGAAATACGAGAATGAAGGTTCGTGATTAGATTGAGGTAATTCCTTAGATCTTCGGCGACTTATCTTCTGCGCGCCGAAAGAGCATTCGACACGAGATTTGTCAAAACTGTTGAGCGACGGGCGATTAGCAATTGCCTCGGTCGGAGCGTATGACGGATGGCAATCGGGTCGGACGATAATTAATCGTGGAGCGTGCGAGTCCGACTTTTTTTTCTCCGCGGGCGGCTGTAAGCTATCCGCTCGTCGTCCCGCGGCTATTGAAATACAAAGGCGAAACAGTAGGAATAAAAGTAACGAGGGTCACAATCGTTAACCCGCTGCAATTATGCCGCTCGCGCCTCGAGACGTGCAATCCCGGTGAATGCACCGTTCGCTCCTATGCCGAGCGATCCGACACGTGAGGCCACTCGCCACGGGGCCAAATGATTTCGTACAATTCCACGCAGCCAGATGATATCGTTGAATACCGTCGGCGTGCTAATGATAGCCACCCCGCCACGCGGAATCCGGCAAAAACGACAGTCAAATCGCTTCTATTCCACGGATTACGCAATTATCCAGATATCCAAGACAAGATGACGTTAATGCGACCAGACACGGAAAACCCACACTCTCAATATCTTCCTACTTGTATTAAGCCGACAATCGTAATGCCAACGTAAGAATTGAAACTTTTCCTAAGCATTCGTGATTTTCCTTGATGCTAAATTTTTTCCCCTCCGGTGAATTTTCCAACAGCAATTTCGCGTACGTGGATGAGCAATGTCGCTGCGTAAATCTTGTCTCCATTCGATGACTTCTTGCTCGTCTTTCGAGACTATAACTGGCAGATGTACGTACGTACCGATTACGCCACTTTCCTGGATCAGGAATCATGCTCGCTATGAGAACGTCCGTCAATTTCAGCCAATCCCGTCGCTCGGCAGATGTTGAGACATTTTCAAAGTGTTTCCCATCAATCAACAGTCGCGGAAAAGGTAATGCACGAAAAAAGAATTGGACAGGTCGAAGCGGGGAATTCGTGTTTGGCGGAAAGCAAAGGTTTCTACATCGCAGTGGTTTGTTATTATTATTTCTCGATGGACCATTAGCCTGGCAGGGCTTTCGTGTTCCTTCTGTCAGCTTGACGGGACCCGTTTTTTCGATCGATCAATTTTCCGACGCGGGCACAATGCGAAATAGAAGCGTAGAATTGAAACTGCTATTTGATTTCGGCGTAAAATGTTGCCGCGCCGGAGAGAGCATCCGGCGTCGCTGATTTATCGCCGGTTTTACAATCGGGGATTGTTTGCCCGCCGGCCGGTAGATTTGCGATTTCGGACAATGAGAAGGGAGAGCCGAGCTTTTATCGGTCGATCGTTAATTCGCCAACGGTGAAAGCATTTCCTTATAATCCGCAACACGACGCGGGAAATAAAAGACGCAAAGGATCCCTGTCAGCTTCGTTCGAATGATAGGGAAACAAGAAAACAGTTTCAACCGGAAAATGGGGAATGATACGTGACACGATATGAATAGCTTTATTTTCGTACAAGGAGAAGTACATGGAACATAGTATTAAACCAATTTGTCTTTTATTTTTAGAGCTAATTGATAAGCAATTAACTTACAGCTTCGTAGTATCAGTTCTGTCGATAATGTGTGCACTGCGATAATGGTACACTCGACGTTATGAAACTCCAAGTTTACGTTTCAATATATTACGCGTACGTGATATCAATGTTTTACTTATACTCCTTATCGGGCAGTACTTTCGTATGAGAGTCCGAAGCTATGCAGGATCATAAACAGCGTTTCGATTGTATTATCGCGGGGAAATAATCAGTCTGCGACGATCGAAGGCACCATCGATTTTGTTGTGCCGTCGTGCTGAAATAATCAGTTGGCGGCGATCGAAGAATGTTTTCTAATTAATGCGGCGAAGAAGAGTCGCATTAATAAAGCGTCATAACGAATTCACCGTTCCCCTTTAACGACTCAACGCACCGATTGTAGGCACCTTGGCCCATTCCCGCTTTCCCATAGCAGCAGGATCGCGATAACTCCGGCTGCACCGACGACGGCCGTGCTCGACATACGTAAAATTACCCTCTTTCCGGCTTTTCAGGGTCATTCCCCATAAAAGTACAAACACTGGTGAAATCTTCGTACACCTCGACGTGCCGCGCTAATCTTGTTTTACGAAATTCTTTGTTTATCCTACGAAATATTTTGTCAAATATTCAGTAATTCCCCCGTGTCGTTGCATCGTTAATACATAAAACGATATTGCTTGTCGCTACTTCATTTTTCGATTGTTCAAGCCGTAAGTGTCTTATAAATCTTGCCTCGCGAACAATGTGCGATTTTTCGCGGGTTTCGTAGGAAAGGAAGGCCGTCTGGGCGGGGAGAAAAATGACCAGGAAGACGATAGGATTCGTCACGGTTTTGCATTAATGACGAGAACCTTGACCCACACTCCGGCTTTCTATCGAAAACTCAGACATCTTCTCGCCGGTAGAACAATGAGGCCGTGTCGCAAAAAGTCCTTACACGTCAGCCAGAACACGCACGTAAGGTCCACTTAATCGTCTGGATCTCCGTGTAATATCACCGACGAACATTTTCACCCGGAATCGCCATTCCGTTGAAAACATCCCATAAAATCGTGAAGATCAAGTCGTCAGAATTTTATTGGAAAAATTCTACGATACGCATTCTTATTTCGTAAGGTATTCCCGCGATCTACCTGTTAATTTCCGTGATATCGCTGATTTTTATTGCTCCTCAGTAGGGATTTGATGTACGGCGATGTTGACTTGAGCCTAGTTTATGAGAAGTTTACGATGCTCACCTACATTCTCAACGACGTATATTTACTTCGCACGTATGCGCATAAATATGAGCGCATTTGACGTCGTAATGTACGGCGAATAGTAAATAATTTCTCGCTTCCGGATTCAGGAGGTCTGAAAATTTATCGTCGCTACCCCGCACGGCGCATCCATTTATCTGCGATACAAATACACGTGCCCCAGTGAGCCACGCAATGCCTAGATTATGTAATGTGAAAGTAGTAGTGCCTCACTGCTATAATAACATAACGTAAACATCATTATCATACCGTATTGTATTGGTACTCGAATGGCGAGTCCCGTCGAAACTCGATAACACCATCAACTACCAGTTATCGACGCTTGTAACAATATGTTTTCCAGCGATGTTTCCCTACGTCATTAGGGAAGCGTTTGCGGAGTCTTGCAAAATTCGCCAACGACGCCGTTGCGGCTTAGAAAGTTGATTTACAGGACGAATCGTCGGGCTATCGTCGTCAGCGTTTTTCCGCCGATTTACCGTCGATACCGACTTTTTTCCCCCATTTGCGGCTAATTGCAGAGCCGTTTTTACGGGCCCGAAAAAGTGGGATAATGGAGGTAATCATAGGGTTCCCTAAAAGCGATCGCTCGCCGCGGAGTTTTACATAACGAGGCTGGTAATTTCGCAAGTCCCCCCGACATTCGTATCGGTGCTTGTGCAAGCGGATCCTCGTAGACGCGGAGAGGCCGCACGTTCCGTCATTTATGACAGAGGATGCGCCGTGATTTATCGGCCGCGTGTCCAACGCCAAGGGATTCCGTACTCCCCGCTACCGGATTCCCGATTACCCGGCAACGGGAGCGTGCAGTTGGCTCTTTTCGCGCGAGAAACAACCGACAACCGCGTTACGGCATACAGGAAGTGCGCGCTCGAACCCAAACCGATGGGATTTCGCACGAGGAGGATCCTTTGCAGTATCCCCCACTCGGTTCTCGCCAATCGCTCATCCAATCAGCCCAATTACATTGCCCCTTTTGCCAAAACGTAGGAACCAACGGGAGAAAGATGATGACAATAATAGTAATAAGTTTAGAGATGAAAAATTAAACATCAGTAGTACATGAGTAATGCCTAAGAGAAAGAAAGAGAATACTGAAGAATTAATCCGATGAAATCAAATAAAATGAACAGTAAACGATAAGAACGTAAAATAACGATTAATAAGGATTTTGCTGTATTCTGGTAACTCGATATTCTCCTGCGGAGATTACATTAGTCAGTAAGATCGTCCGTTAAATATTAAATTAGAATCGAGTGGACCATTCATTAATTTGACCTCCCGTGCGAAGATTTAACCGCTACGAAAGTCTGCGACGCGTGGTATTTTTGCCTGGGCGTTTGTTAAAGCGTAGAATGCGGAGAGGGAATAATCAATTATCCGTTGTCAGTTGTACCGGCTGGAAACAGCATACTGATCGCTTCTGACGCGATGTAGCTGCTGAAAACGGAACGTTATGTCACCTGTCGTCACTTCGAAAAGGATTGCAACGACCCACTTATTGTCCGGAGCAAAGACAACGACGAACTAGGCGAGCCTGAATTCTTTCTTAAGTCTCTCGCCGAGCGCGGAAGAAGGGACCGTGAATGAAACGTGTGAACGGAATAGAAATCCCAATCCTTCGCGAGAAAATAGAATTCCGTCGTAAAAGAAAAGTTCTTTTTCGACATCGCCGCACAGGCAAAGATTTTCCTCACTTTCTACACGCGTTTGTCCTTTACATTTCAAGCACCACGGGCCGATGTTTTAGCGTGAAAATTCACAACTGAGGAAAATTTTGTCCATCGACAGTTCCCCGGTCCATTGGACTTCATTAACCGATAGTTCAGCGCGGATTGACTTAATTAATACGAGTCGCTCGGAAGGCCGCGATCGAAGCAAAACGGTCGTACAATTGGCCAGGAACTCAGAGAGCAGACTAACGGTCGACAAGTTGCGTAGGCGTGATTCCTTGGTGAATTATTCATGGCCATCACGCGCCTTCCCGCTTAGACGCTAATTCTCCCCTCACCCGGGATTACCAAGTGCTATCAGGTCTCGCCCTTTGGCAAATTCTCAGCAATAATCGCTAACTCATGACTCGCCGGCTATTTTGAAATACTTTTGGAGCTCGACGTCACTCGTTTCCACTCGACGTCAAGAACAGTACCGGCAAATTTCTCGAACAGACATTTCTATTTATTTTACTCGTCTTCATTTCCTTTTCTGTCAGCTGAACAAAACGTGGCGCAACATGAAGGCCACAATGGATTACATGATGAAACCTTATCAAAAGCTAGAAGAAACTATGACTAGAATAAGAGTAAATATTTTGCCAGTTCGGTGGAAAATCCTAGAATCAGGAATCGTAAAAAAAGCAGCTGTGTCAATATGAATACTAATCTGTTGCAGCATAATACATTCCTTTGCTCTGCTGATGCTAATTAGCCCCCTATCATTAATTGCTGTCTTAACTTAATAAAACGTAATGAACCGTTAAAATGAAGATTACAAAATTAAGGAAATTAGAAATTTAAATTTCTCTTTCACTTACGACTTTCAGTATAAAAGCAGCGATTATAATATTGTAGGACAGAATAAAATTTGTTGAGTTACTGACAGCTTCGAGAAAAGCTCATAGGCAAAGATGAAGGTGAATCACTTGCTTTTCGGTTTCGCCGCGGTGTTTCTCGTGGTTTCTATCGTTTCACCCGCAGCTTTTGCGGAAACTATTGAGGCTGCCGAAGATAAAGAAAAGTTAGCCAGAGACATAACGTCTATGCTCTGCGGAGCTACCTTCAACTTTTGGATGGTATGTATAAATTCATATTGACCATTTTTAAATCTGTATTAAAATTATCTTAATGAAAACCTCACATTTACACTGCGTTTTTCATCGGCAGTGCCTGGCGTCGGCGGTCTTGTGGGAAAAACACAGAAAGGACACCGGACAACCACAGAAATTCGGTTAATTGTAGAAAAATTTCTATTAAGACCAAAATATGTACGACAAATCGTAGAATCTTAATGTAATTGTAATAACCACGAAGATATTGATTAAGTAATAAATGTAGTTTAGTATTTACGTAGCTTTACTGTGTATCATTTAGTATCATCAGTACAACTTTTGCCATATTTCCGCTTTCCTGGAGAAGTTTATTCTCTGACGATCTTGGGGTAGACAATATAATCGGTAATTTCTCACGATCTTTCGCGGAAGTGTCGTTTCGAAGACAACTGACAGACGCTGAGCGAAAACTCATCGACTCGAAGATTCTTGCAACTCGAATAAATCGAACCTCTTGCTCTGGGAAATTATTTTTCCGATGGCCATTTTTCGTGAAAAAATTGACTACGTTAAAGCGAATCTTTGTCATTTTTATGACCCGTCAAGTTTTATGGCCCGATTTGTTCTCGCGAAATCCGCGAATTACGTAACACGTCGACAGTTTATAACTTTCCGATGACAGTGCGAGGCGATAAAAAAAAATTGTCATGGAATTTCGATTGTAACGGGATATTAATTGAAATGCAATGGCGGAGAGTGCGACGCAGGTTTCGCCGCGAATGAATGGCTTTTGCGGGGGGGATTCATGAATAATTCACGAGAAGATATGCCGTGCTTTCTTCACAGCCTTGGAGGTCTCATCTGCGCAAATCAGGGGAAATCAAACGCGTCGGAGTAGTCGATATACTCCGATAAGCCTGTCAGGAAGCCACGTTTGCTACCGGCAGATTCGACATTTAACACTCCATCTCGCACTTTCATGTACAATCAATGCCACAAATGAATTCCCCCTCCATTTTTATACGTAACCGTTAAATAATCGCTCCTTCACTACTCTCTAAGTCTCTACCCGTCCGCGTAATGCTCGTTAATAATTATATGCATCAAAGGAAATTTCAGAGGATTTTTCAGGAATTTCTCACATGGCAAATAGATCCGATTTTTGCCGATCAGAATGTTCGTTAAGGAATTTTTTGAAATATTGGGTGCCGCAAAAGCTTTGACGATCCGACGTGGTTGATTTACACTTAGCTAAGGAGCCACGTGTAATTCTCGTGTAATTAAGTTGTAGAGACGATTAACGTGAAATTCTTACCGCGCTCGAAACGCGTTCTTTGTCACCTTTCGCACGTCTGGAATTAGAAGGACAAAACGAGCTGAACGACGTGAGTGATCGCGATTGTCAGCGCGTCACGCAGAGCGAATGAAACGTTTTTGTGCTCCTCGTGTCTATGAAAAGCCTTCGATGCACGTTGACAAAGCAAAGCGGACAAAAATCACACGCCAACAAAATGCGACCCGATGTTCCATTCGCACAGTAAAAGATATTTTTATCAGCCGTTAAATGTCACGGCAGTAAATCGAGAAAAGATTTTATAACAAAAACAGATATTTTTTAGCCGACTAAATTTGTGAGTGCTAACAAAATTAAACTTCATCGATATCTATTATCGAGAGAAAGATTGTTTTGACACATCCATTCGATCCTATTTCCGTGGACCAGTTTTCCTGCATGTTACATAACGCGCACGAGTTTCAATTTGAATCTCGTAAAAGTGGAACGATGTCTATCGGCTGAATGATTTTTTTCTCCGAGCCATTTGAAACCGTGCCATCGGGAAAACGCGAGACGTGTGTTTTACGACGTGTCTGCCAGGCCGCCTTGTAATTTCGTGTGCGATGCTCCGCGAGCTATCATGCATGCGAATGCACAAAAGATTAACGTCAGCTGCATCTCAATTTGCCATTGATACATCCATCGAAACGGTCCAACTCGAAAAACTTCTGCCCTGATTTTCAAAAATCCGAACCATTCGTCCAGATTGATGAAAGACGAAAACAGAAATTTAAATCGTTTGAATTCAAATTCTGACAATGGCTCGTATTGTGGGAAAGCTTGAGTACATATTTTAACTCTACCAGATATTGATAATTCCTGCAATTTATATTGTGAATGGTACACTTAACTTCTCTGCGCAGTAACAAAGTCAAAGACAGAACCATGAAGCTCTAAATACCGGCGTTTGACCTTCGATAATTTCCCGTAGCGGCACGTCCCGTCCATTAATAATTGGCATAAAACCATCAATTAGGCTACCCGTGTCCGTCGTAAATCTGAAATACGCCGAGGGCCCCGAGCAGTGGTAAATATCGCGGCCGACGGTGATGAGAGAATCGGTTTCGCGTAATCGCTTTTGTCTTCGGCTTAAGTCTTAAGTCACACGTCGTGCGACGGCGTTTAAAACGCCCACGCGATGCAGCGCAATGCTCTCGGGGTTTCGCTAAAGGTGATCGAAGTCTGCAGAAAGATCAGAGCGGAAAGCCTCAAGAGAAATAAGCCGAAGGAGCGGGCGAAAGGCGAGAGAGGGGACAGGGGGGGATGGGAGACGAAGGAGAGAAAGCTTCGAAGGGACGTTGTCACCTCGGCTAATCACCGCACGATTATCTGCCACTATTATGCGAGCGAAATTAGTGTATCGAGGTGCAAAGGTTCCCCTTTGATCCGCGCCGATGGGAAACCATCGTCCGTAGGAAACGTCGTTATCGATTCTCCGGGAAAATTAATGAAATTCTTTCTCCTTGTCTGGTTGGCTGATTGCCCTGTTTCCCCGACGACCCCTCGTCACGCCTTTCCACGGCGAAAACGGCCATTTAAGTTCTAACTCTGGCTGTGCGATCGCAATAGCGCTTCTAATTATGACGCGCTCATGTTCCTCAGCGAAGAACCTGAAAAACGAGTAAACGCGATGGAAGTGGGCGGCCTTTGACTTAGCCGCCGAGAAACGTCATTAAACTGTAGCCAGATTAAAGCCTGTACCACGCGACCTATCCCCCCGATTCGCTTGAGCTTTTCCCGCATTAGGACACTCATCCGCCTTTATTCCCGAGCGTTTTATCCTCCCCGGGAACGGCAGAAAAATGTCACGGGAGCAAAGAGAAGGCCGCCAAGGAGTTTGTCAACGTGAATGATTTTTCTCGGAAAACTACGTTCCTCGCGCTACTGGCGTGTTATCGTTTTTCTTTTTGTCCTCGGACATTTTTTCCTGCCTCAGAAACGTCCGAGAGTTCCGTGGAAAATGTCACGGCTTACGCGGATCCGGCGACGTCGTTACGTAAATTTTCCGATGCTCCGAAGGCGAGGGAAGAAACGAATAAAAATGACAGGGAAAAAAAGGGTACGTCTTAATGGGAGCCACCTCGCCGGTCGAATGAAATGGCGAATGGCTCGAACTCGGCCAGGACACGAATCGCTACTTTGTACGTGCTCGCCATCTACGACTATTAGCGATGTTTTTCGCAATGTGCGCGTCTTCCCACATCTCTACTCGCTGTCCTTCTTCCCTGCCATGGGACCGGGATCAGCACAATGTGCGAGCGCGTATTAAATTTAATGAAGAAACGCGTTGCACCGGGCATCAGCGCAACCTCGCTTCTATTTACCCGATGAACATTCTCGCAGCTATCAATCCACGCTCCGAGGGAAGTCACTAACACCGCGCCAACACCGTCATCTCAGACTTTCAAACTTATACAAACGTTACGCAATACAATCGAAGGTTTTATCGAAAAACTTCAATAACGCAGTTCCGCCAATTAATCCGACGAAAAATGAAACAGGTATTTTTAACGTGGACATATTTGAACGTGTAATGGATCAATTTTTATTCTATCCTAACATGGGTCATAAAGAATTCTTTGATAACTTTACATTGCAACACGTTTTCACAGAATTTCCAACATAAATTCCTTATTCATTTTCATGCTTATTGACCTCATCGCAATACACTTATCGTATTTCTAAAAATCCACTATCATCTGTTACTTAATTCATTATTGTAAAGTACTGGAATCGTGGATTTTTATCGATTTTTCTCAATTTCCTTGCGGGGACTGTTCCATGACGCGATGGGCCGGAACGGATAGGAGTTTTGCGACGGAATCGATCCTATCGTTCCGGCAGATCCTCGCGGGCAGACGGACCGCGTTGGAATAGACGCGCGCGGGTCATCCGCAGATGTTACTCTACTTGCAGTATTTCACTTTCACTGAGCCTCCCACGAGAGCCGCTCATCTCCGGGTGAGGATCCCCCGTCGGGTGCCAGGTGGGACCGGGGCCCCCCCTCCCCTTCGTGGGCCCCGCCGGCGGGTCAGTTACGTCGTCGTGAGGTCGTTTCGCGTCTCCGCGGAAGGCACGGCTCTTCCCCCTTATTTCCCCTCTCCCCCGTCAGATCGATGCCGGACTTGTATCGCGATCGGCTAGAGGGGCCCACGAGAATCCCCTACCGATGGGCCCGTTCAACGAAGAAAAGAAACGACGTCCAGATCGTCCCTAAGACGGGAAACATGAAATCGATATCCCGGGGCGAGAACACCTCTCCAGGATCTTCGTTAAGGATATTTACGATATTTCAGGCATTCACGATATTCGCCCACGCGCGATCATGTTCTTCGGGCCGAAGGGATAAACGCAAATGACAAGGCAATGCACGAGGAGAGACTGCGTATATTTTCTTACACTCCTCTTTAGCTTCAACACTGAGATTTCTGATTTTATGGAAAATCACAATGGCTCTTATGTCACAGGGAACAGTTTATTTGGGCTCCTCAGGAGCACCGGAAGGGATAATCTTTGCGAACTTGACACATGGTCAAGTCCCTTCCGGCCATGTAAAAGCACCGTTCTTCGTTCCTTACGAGGAATTCCCTACGGAAGCCGCGAGAATGAGAGGCGGGCCGTCGATCTGCGCTTCTCCGGTTCGTAACCCGCCAGGGGGAAGGATGGGGGGCGGTGGGAGGCGAAGAAGGGAAATCCACGGCGGTTGATCCTGCCGTGGCGGAGGGCATCGAGAAGGAAAGGCGCGGAGATGTGCACTCCGCTGGGGGGCTGCAGGGGGGCCTCAGAAGGGGGACAGAAGGGAGGCTAGAGGTGGCCCGGCCTCACGGGGGCAGGGAGGTGGACAAGAAGGAGGACGAAGGATGAGCGAGCCAACATCCCCGGCCAGCATGGTGGGGGCGTATCGGCACTCAGGGTGTCCTACGTGTCGGGGGTATATATGCTCAGAACGACACCTCCACCATCAGTCACCTCTCTGGCTTACCTACGTCCCGGTGTGTGTTTTACTCGTGGGATCGGTCGTTCGGTGAGTCTCTACGTCTTCCTCGACCAGCCGGTTCCATCAAACACCGTCCACGCTCTGCATCGGCAATTTCGATAGAAAAACACTGACACCGCAGAACCGATAGACCGACGAGTGTCCGGCAGATATCTAACGAAATTGCCGTCCTTAGTTTGTCCGCTCTTGCGGCTACTTTCAACCCCCTCGATTTAACGGAGTCCATGTGCAAAAGTTTCCAGTGGACAGGCAACGGTATTTTACGCGATTATTCACTTTTCTTAAACTATGGAAATTCGTGGGTTTGTGCTACTCGATACTTTCTATTACCTCAGGTCTACAACCCTATTTTTTTCGGAATTTCTTAGAGAACCGTAAGAATTACTTCGAGCTTCGTGGCATTACTCTTTGTTAATATGTAATAATTATTATTGCATTTTACACGGGCAGCGGAGACTGCATTCGGCGTGAAACGTGGGATTCAGTGTCATTCGTTTCGATCGACCGAACCGGGTAACATGCCTGCACCGGAGATCATTAATCTTGGTATCGCGCGTAGTCACCGAGTCATTTTACATCCATTTATACCGACTCGAGCCAAAGATATCCGTAAATTGCCCGCACCTGCACAATCACACCGTAATACAAGGTCCCATCCCTTTTGTAATACAATACTCATCTAACACCCATTACGCTATCCTTCTACGACGGGGACAATATTTTACTTTCTTGCCAGTCATTTGAAAAGCTGGAAAAAGGAAATAAAAATACCGGCAAAGTCATTAGATTTCCTCTGCGGTGAATATCAATATTTCTGTTGAACAAATCGTTTTCCTTTGCAGAATCACGCGTCAAGGAAGCCGGCACCATGAGGCTATGCCTTACAGTGATAGGTAAGTCGAGATGAAAAAGACATATCTCTGGTGAAAAATGAGCTAGCTTTAGAGACGAGTAAGACGGCGTTTCACAAGTTTCTCGCTTGTTCCGTACGTCCGCGGAATGAAAAGCACTCAAGTCATTACATTTCTCGACGAGCGAGGCATTGTCGTGACGAGGGAAATGTTGTAACGAGCCTGTAACCTTCGACTGCGCGTCTCCCGGAGATGAAAACTTTCTAAGAAATGGCCATATAATTGCGCGCGTCGATATTACCTTTCGTCGATCAAATTACCGCGTAATCACGCAAAACCGAACGTAATAAGACGTGAGTTACGTGTCGCGGAATTGCATTAATATTCCAGCGAGGAGCGAAAAAATCACGGTGAATTTTGTAACGCGAATTATCCGGCCCTCGTTGGACGGAAGACAATCCTCGTTAATTTAAACGCGTACGCTTAGCTGTCGTATAACGTAATTCGTGTAATTTTCACACCAAATACACGCAATCTAGATCTCTCTCAGAAGTCTTCCCACAGCAAAGACTCTTTCTCCCCTCGATGAGCAAAGCTCCGAGCGTCACGTTCAGCCTCGGAACCTGACATAACACGATTCACTCATTTTTTATACGAAAATAAATAACTCAACCCCGGCCGAGAGAATTTCTATCGAACAAGAAGGCAGAAAACTTGTTGTATTCTGTTTAAATAAAATTCCGAGCGCTCGTTCTTAGCCTCGATTAGAATTAGATTGGCTCAATTTACGTGTGTACATTTTCGCGAGATCTGGTAGCTTATCGCCGGTAGAATTTTCGAAACGGATACCCCCTTCGGATCAGCCGCGCCGTCGGAATTACGTCGGAACGTGCAAGGCCTGTGATTTTTTATTTTCGTAACTTCCTTAATTAAAACGAATTAGAGATAAGGTCCGCCGCGGCTGGCATTGTTCGGGCCAAACTTGTACGTTTTTTACGGGCCGTGCTTTACGCTCAACGTCATCCGCGGCTGAAATAAAGGTCAAGTGTATGCAGCGCTAGCGCAATTGCCATCGTCTTTCATTTCCCCGCGGCTCGGCGGAAGGAAAGACGGGAGGAAAAATGAAATGCACGCTGACCGGCGAACAATACGCGTAGGGACGAAGGGAAGAGAGATAGGTCGGTACGACCAGCGACAGAAAGAATAAAAGCAACGACGAGCCTTGAGAAAGTCCGTTATTTCACCACTCTTGCTCGTAGAAAACATTCGGCCACGTTGCCTCACGCCGTAGGATTCGCTTTGTCACAGAACTTCCGCAGAAAAGGGTTTCCTCGCACTCAAAGAATCCTTCGTTTTGAATTAAACATTCGAGAAATGACGATAAGGAAAATTCGTTCAGTTTCGAAAATGGATAAAAAAGAAGTTCGTGCGATTGTTAGCGTTGCAGGATCGAAAGAAACGGACAGGGAAAAGTGAAGGAATGGACGGGGAAGCGCGGTCTCGTCTCGTTGGATCGACGAGGTTGATCGTGCGGTTCAATTGTAACGATTGTAACGAGCGGATCGCTCGTAGATCGCTGAGTCGCGGGCCAACGAGCCGCTTCGTGTATCGTTCGCAGATGATCTACGTAGATCACGCGAAGCTACGAACGCGTCCCTCGATCCACGGCGTTTCGCAGCGCGGCTAAAGGTTCGGAGCTAACAGCCCGATGGCCAGTCGGATAAAACGCGCGGGTTTCGATATCCCATTCTTTCGAACGACTCGTGCACGGAAGAGCGAAAGCATTTCTCGACAGGGACCCAAATGGAATTCGGTCAAGCGCACAAATTGCCACGATTTCCTCTACCGAAAAGTTCTCCTAATTCCTTTTCCCTGTGGAGGCTGCCGGAACGAACGAACAAGATTCCTATGCAAAATTCATATTTCGCCAGACAATGGGGACGATAAAAATATAGCGACGATATGTTATTATAGCGTAGATGCGTGCACACACAGGGATCCTCCAGACGCGAATCTCCGCGCGTGCGAATCTCACACGAGGGGAATAGCTTGAAAATATCTCTGACATAACTTCCCGCTTAATTAATTAGGGGCATTGTAGAGAACGGCGGGACGGGCGACGAAACCCCTGAGCGACAGAGAATCCGTCCTTTCTCACAGGCGAGAAACGACAGGTCGACGGGAAGAATGAGAAATTCAGCAAAATCTTGCCGTGTCTACGTCTTTTCGAACGATTTTTTACGGCGCCCGTAATTAACTCCTACCTGTCGAATATTCATACGCGCGCTTTCCCAGAGTCTGACGGAATCACCTGAAATGCGGGAAAATGATTGAATGTTAAAAAGGCCGACTGTCAGGCAAGACTGGCATTTATGAAAGTTACTTTACGCGTGCACGAAACACGCGACGATTACAAAGCTTCCCGCGTGTTTTCGCAATAATGGCGCTTTAGGCAGTCCCTGCTACACGCGAGACACTTGTTGAACGAGAAAACAATAAGAAGCGTGGGGACACAAGTAAAATCGATCCAAGACTCTCCGCCTACGATGTACGAAATCAGCATGCGTAATATATTCAGAAATGTGCTCCTCACTTTTTTAACTACTATTCATGACAATGCAATAAATTATGTAGCACGTGAAACCTTTTTCTGTTTCAGCCTTCTTGGCTATCACTCGCACAAGTTTGGTAAGTACTCGCATGAATTATGTTGAAGCATTGTCCTTGAGACAGAAGCTTTCACGACGTGTATTATTGATTTGATCGGTGCATGGGGAAGATTCCTTGAGGCGGCTTGTAGTAGCACGTGGTTGTAGGTCGATATTGCCGATAGCGTAGAGTGTAACACGCGAAACACGAGCTCTTGGTCCGTGAAGCCGCATGTTGGCTTGCGCAACAGCAGGGCAAAGTTATCGGATGATCGCCTGCGCGGTTCGTGATGTAATCTCGGTTGACTAGTGACTAAGAGTGCATCTAATAAAGCACCTGTTTCGCATACTTTTCACGGGCGCGCTCGCGGCAGGGTCGCAGTACATAAATCTTCCTTGGTTCAGGCGTTTAATGTCAACCTGCATAAAGCCACAATGATCCTGACGATTAAATATTGTCCGCGAACGGAGAACCCGTCGACGAACCATGCACGTCTGACGATCGTTAATCGGGCTGGGCAATTTTCTTTTAAATGTCAATTCATATTACACAGGAAGGATAGTTCGTGGTTATGTGGGAAAGGTTATGATCGGACGGTATAAAGTCGCGAAGAGGAGAAAATTCAGACCGTTGCGTTCCGTTGCAGGCTCAAGAAGGATACGATTATCCTCGGCCAGCGAATCCGCTTACACCGGGTGGTCCGGGTGGCGGTTCACCGTCGAAACCAGGAGGTGGATATCCCAGTGGTGGTAGCCCAGGAGGACCTAGCGGCCCTAGTGGACCGGGCGGACCAAGTGGGCCAGGATATCCCAGTGGTCGTCCAGGAGGACCAGGAGGACAATCACCAGGTGGTAGTGGATACCCCTCGGGAGGACAAGGGCCCAGCGGAGGATATCCTTCTGGAGGACCCGGTCCCAGTGGTCCAAGTGGTGGATATCCATCCGGAGGCCAAAGACCGAGCGGAGGATATCCATCCGGTGGACAAGGCCCTAGTGGCGGATATCCCTCCGGAGGGCAGGGTCCTAGTGGTGGATATCCGTCCGGAGGGCAGGGTCCTAGTGGAGGGTACCCATCGGGCGGACAAGGACCGAGTGGAGGCCAAGGGCCTTCCGGTGGTTATCCTAAAGAACGTCCTTCAATTCCCTTTCCAAGCGGTGGAAGACCTGGTGGCTCGGGTGGACCGGGTCCTCAAGGCCCAGGTGGACGTCCAGGAGGTAGCGGATTCCCCTCAGGTTCTGGCCAACCAGGCGGCGGATATCCCAGTGGCAGACCTGGTGGACAAGGACCAAGCGGTGGCTTTCCTTCGGGCGGACAAGGACCAAGCGGTGGATATCCTTCGGGCGGACAAGGACCATCAGGTGGATCACCGCAGGGCCCTGGAGGCGGTTATCCAAGCGGGCGCCCTGGAGGACAAGGACCCAGCGGGGGTTACCCGTCCGGTGGACAAGGTCCTCAAGGACCTGGAGGTTATCCCAGCGGAGGTCAAAGACCTGGTGGAGCAGGACCATCGGGAGGATATCCTAGTGGAGGATCACCGGGCGGCTATCCCGGAGGTAGTCAAGGGCCTGGTGGTGGAACAGGTACTCCAGGACCGTCGGGTGGGTACCCCAGTGGTAGACCGAGCGGTGGGTTCCCCGGTGGTCAAGGCCCGGGCGGTCCCCAAGGGCCGTCGGGTGGATATCCTGGTTCTGGCGGACAACGTCCATCTCAAGGACCAGGTGGTTATCCTGGTGGTGGACAGGGCCCTCAGGGACCAGGCGGATATCCTGGCGGTGGACAAGGACCGCAGGGACCGGGAGGATATCCTGGCGGAGGACAAGGACCGCAGGGACCGGGAGGATATCCTGGCGGAGGACAAGGACCTCAAGGTCCTGGAGGTCCAAGTGGTCCGGGTGGTGCGCCGGGCGGTGGCCCAGTAGGCTTTCCGGGATCACCTGGTGGTGGATTCCCTGGAGGATCCGACGACGGTGACGATGGAAGTTACGACGGTGGAGACTACTCAGCCATTCCTGGGGAACCTGGTCGCGATTATCCTATCTACGGCGACATTCCGCAGACAAGTTTCAGCTGCGATTCCCAACAATTTCCGGGATACTATGCCGACGTCGAAGCTCAGTGTCAAGTCTTCCATGTCTGTGCCAATAACAAAACATACGACTTCCTATGTCCCAACGGAACGATTTTCCATCAGCAGTATTTCGTTTGTGTGTGGTGGAACCAATTCGACTGTAACTCGGCACCTAGTTTCTACTATTTGAACGAAAACATATACGATTACAGTATAATAGGAAGCCCAGGATCAGGTGGTCCTGGTGGACCAGGAGGACCTGGCGGACCGGGAGGTCCAAGTGGTCCAGGCGGACCAGGAGGTTATCCAGGATCAGGCGGTCCAGGTGGTTACCCAGGACCTGGTGGACCTGGTGGACCTGGTGGACCTGGTGGACCGAGCGGGCCAGGTGGCCCAAGTGGCCCAGGAGGATATCCAGGACCGGGAGGACCGGGTGGCCCAGGTGGATATCCAGGACCAGGAGGACCAGGAGGACCAAGTGGACCAGGAGGTCCTGGCGGTCCTGGCGGCCCAGGAGGATATCCAGGACCAGGAAGACCAGGAGGACCAGGCGGACCAAGCGGACCAGGAGGATATCCAGGACCAGGAAGACCAGGTGGACCAGGCGGACCAAGTGGGCCAGGAGGTTACCCAGGACCAGGAGGACCAGGAGGACCAGGCGGACCGGGAGGACCAGGAGGACCAAGCGGACCAGGAGGTTATCCAGGATCGGGTGGTCCAGGTGGACCAAGTGGACCAGGAGGTTATCCAGGGCCTGGTGGACCTGGTGGACCAGGTGGACCAGGAGGTTACCCAGGTCCAGGCAAACCCGGTGGCTCACCCGGCTCTAGACCAGGCAGTCCTGGTGGTTACCCAGGCTCTGGATCACCGGGCGGTCCCGGTGGTTATCCAGGAAGACCAGGCGGCCCTGGAGCAGGCGGTCCAGGCGGTCCAGGAGGACCAGGAGGCCCAGGAGGCCCAGGAAGCTCTTACATACCACCTCGTCCAGGATCTGGTGGTCCAGGAGGTCCATCAGGACCTGGAGGAAGACCAGGACAAGGGCCAAGTGGTCCCGGCGGTCCTGGTGGACCTGGAGGTCCAGGAGGTCCAGGAGGTCCAGGAGGATACCCAGGACAAGGACCATCCGGTCCATCCGGCCCATCCGGTGGATACCCAGGTGGCGGAAGACCGCAAGGTCCATCTGGTCCTCAAGGACCTGGAGGACCCGGTGGACCTGGTGGCCCAGGTGGTCCTGGCGGTTATCCCAGCGGTAGGCCAAGTGGACCATCTTTCCCTGGCGGACCGTCAGGTCCTTCGAGACCTGGGGGTTATCCTGGTGGTTCTCCCGGAGGATCAACTCCGCAACAACCGAATCGCGAGTATTTGCCCCCGCCACCCGTCGGTTAAATGTAAAAAGAAGAGTCTCGGCTAATCGTCCTAGCCGACATCCATCTGCGCCGGATCCATGTCGTCGGTGCTAGATCTTAAGTGTAAATACAAGCCTTCTTACCTACTAAGCTAAGTGATACGACGTAACGGTATGACACTCACAATTTACCAATAGGCAATATATTTCCCCCTTTTTTTACTTCATGTAATGTTTCTTTATAACGGCGTAGTTTGTTGCAAGTTTGCCTCATTCGCCAGAATTATTCGAAATGGAAAAGAGAGATTACCTTAAATATTTAAAATGGATTTATATCGAGGTTCACTTTCGATGAACTACACTATATATTTAAACATGTATTATGATCTACGTGCTTAGAACGTTCGTTGTCGTCTACTTAAAATCCAATTATCGTTTCCGTTGGAGATAAAAAAAAATTGGTCAGGTATTATTTTGGTCAGAGTTCATTGAAATGAAAGTATTAAAAATTCGTTTGACATCAGTGTCAAGTAAAGACGTCATTCGATCATAGCCACTAAGCATTGATAATACATGCGATGTATTTATTTATTCAGCTTTAATAGAGAAACCAGAGTTACCATGACAGAGTTACCGCAGTAGAAGTAACAACGGTATGACATCAGTTCGGAAAGGAATAAATACCGTGCACCGAAATATCGTGAAATTGCCGGAGTCGAGTGCACCTTAATATCCGAACGATTCATGCTCAACGATATTTATCAGCGTACAGAGTTAGGCAATGCATGACATCATTACAGCTACAATTTTATATATATTTTTTTATAACAATGGTTTGAGACTCCTACGTGGTATGCCATTATGTATATTTTATACGAGAAATAAAAGAAACAGCTTTGCAAGAACCTGGCAAATTTTTATCCGAGCCTCCGGGTTGCCCAAGTCCTTCAAAACTTGTCCCCGCATTGCCATCATACGTTACTACATATCACCTTTCCCTTTCCCCTCATTACTATAATTAGCCATTTGAGATTGTTCGCCGCAACGGGGGAGGTTACATAAATTCGTAGGTTCCTCGTGGCACGTCGGTACCCATGTGCGATTATCATCCGCAGATTTGCAATTACGCAAACCTCCGGGCAACATAAATCGTTGTCCGTTCCCCCCGTTTTTCCGCGGCCCGTTTTCTTCCTTCCTTTGTGCGTACTGTCCTCCCTGCGTCGATCGTAAAGCACGTCCTCCGGAAAATCATTTTGACAGACGTAAACGATGATTGTCTTTGCGAAATAACACGACTGATTACATCCTTCAAAGTGCATAATAGAAACTTATTGCGTCTTCTCATTTGCGAAAATCGTTTCGAGAGACTACATATTATTACATTTACGCAAAGCCATTCCCACGTCTATCATCAGTGAATTATTTTATAACCTTCCCCTGTGATTTGGACCTTTATCCGAATCGTAAACGTCCGTGTTGCTTCAATGGGGAATGAATGAAATTTCCGAGATGCAAACGCCGAGCAATAAAACGTAATTTCGTCTGGCCGAAGCTACGGGCACGTAAGATAACGTCGGAATTGCCGGTATTTTACAACAAAACGACTAACTAAAGATCTCCGCGGCAAATTATGCTCGACGATCATTCTCATACGTTCCTTGGCCGGCCCTCCCCGCAATTGCGAATTGCGCAAATCCGCCGTGGCGCCGTAACATCTTTCTCCGGTTCACCGGCATTCCTGGCTCCAACGACAGCCGACGAAGCTGTGAATCGCTCAGCAATTGCACAGCAATAGCTCGTCAATTACATCGTTTATATTGGTCCTGCGATTCTCCGTGCAAGGCTGCTTTTTGTCCCTGCTCCTTGTGCACAGACCTTTGCGTCACCCACTCGCATCTCGACCTATCGATTTCAATTACACCGACAGGAACTAGAGATACCGGAGTCGCACGTTTACAGAAGAATTCCTTGTCAGATCTTGTCGGCGATACTCCAAACGTGTTGGAAAAATCGTTGCTTCGTGCGCATTGGAATGCAGGGATGCGCTTGGGGACGTTGAAAAAAGTTTCGCAGAAGGGTGGCAGGTGTGCGCGAAGACGCGTTAATCCGAATGCAAGAATTGCAACGCTCCGTGCAGAGGAGGAACGCGGTCAAGACGAGCTCCTCTGCTCCTAGATCCGCTAAAGTCGTCTCCATAAATGACATACAAGTTTCTGGTGCACCTCGACACGACGGCCTACAGCCTTGCCCATCCTGATTTATAGCAAGCACCGTTCACTTGTCAGATTCTTCTCCTTAAACCCATTCAGCCAACATTTCACGTTGACATTTCATGCGGAATTGATTCTTATCTAATACGAACAGTACTCATCATTGTTCCTTCACGATTAAAAACATTCACTATACTCGAATCGATGGGGAACGAAATCGGAGCAGGGAGAATGCAGTGAATGGGCAGATTGGCAAACGCTAAGGCCAAGAGCACACCAACTACTGACTGCTCGATTTACTCTTATCGACATTGACCTCTTTTATATTCTCATATGTCAGCGAACAGGTAATAATTCATTGTCACCGTTGTTTTCCGTCATAATAATCGTATTATCAAACAATTCCTTCCCATCTTCTTACCTGAAACGTCTTAAGTACCTGTCCTTGGGATTCATTTGCAATGGGACGAACGTGAAATTTCGTGAGACTTGTGCAACGATTAGCGGCGAGCTTTGGACGTTGCACCGCGGTGCATTGATACGCGTGTCGCGCAACCGGTTGCAGTCGGGTCAGTCACCGTCATTGTCAGGGACGTAAGCAAGCCGTTGCATCGACATATGCGACTGACGCATAGTTGCGTGACTCGGCGCTACTCGATCACACGAGAGAGATAAGAATGTCGTCAATGTCAGGGCAATTGTCCACGTTGATCGATAGATTGATTCGTCGAACCAACGTAAAGCTGAACACTCAGTGAATTCTGTTGTGAAGGAACATCGAGGGATTGGATCAATGGTAAACTTCAAACAGTACGAAGAAATGTGTGTAGAAGATAATGTCTGGTGGATCATTTTAAGAACATCTGGACAGACATTCTTTGATATTCTTCTGCCTGGCATTGTTAACACACGACGTGAATTCATTACCCACGGCTTTATCAGGAAGCAACGTAATCGGCCGAAGAAAGTTCACTTTCTGTGACTAAACCTTACGCAAGGTCTCCACACGTATAGGTTTAACTTTGACGAAGCGTTCCTCGTTCGTCATGGCTTCTGTCAGCGAGACGTCAGACATCTGAGGATAAACGATGATCCTTCGTCCCTAAAATCGTCAGTGGCGCGTCACGAATCGCGTCATTCCGCTCGTTACTGTCGACGCTCGTTTATGGACGTCGTGGGACCGAGCATTTATCGAGGAGGCGTCAGAAAGCAACCGGTTAAGCCGGATTCATTGCCAGGGACGCAGGGAATCGACGACCGTGTCGCGTAATTCACGATCGATTGCACTACGCCACTCGACAACCACGGATTTAGCCTTATTCGTCGACTCGCGGTAGATCTTCACGATCATTTCGACGCCATAAACGCTGCTCATTTTCTACCCTCGAATACACCCCTTACATTTTCCACTGACCAGGAGTAATATTCCAACATTGGATCCTGCGTAGAAAGTTTTCTAGATTCATTAGCTTCCCTACCTGTTTCTCGAAATTATAATATCGCGAACTATTTAATAGATTTCTCAGAAATTTCCTGGCGATTCAATAAAGCACTTGTGGTCGTGGCTGCCAGCCGCAACCACTGATCCGGAAACGAACATCTGTAATATCGTATGATCAGAGTAAATTCGCTTTTATTTGACGCAAAGAAAATATCCGAAACTTGCGTTCTCTGTAATTCTGTGAAACTTTAAATATTAACATATTCAATGCTAGCCCGAGGAGTGGTTTGCAAATTTCACAGGTCTCGGAGTTCAGGAGAATTCTCGCGATTCATGGTAGATAACAAAGAGTGACACGCAGCTCTAAGCACTGTTTTCTAAGCTATGAGAATGCGGTTAGATACGTTGCATATCGCCAGCGAAACAAGCAGGACTGTAGTCGTGGGTAGATCGCGGTAGACGGGTCAGAGTGCCTCTAATTGTGGTCCATACGGCACGCAGGAACGTTCGCAGACACTGCTCGTGGAATATACATTGGAGAAACAGGTGTCACGACCCGCGTAAGTGCCTCCATCGAGCTGTCCGTCAGAAATTTTAATCTAACAAGAGACACGTCTGCTCGCCAAGTAATTACGTAAACACCAAGAATACAATATATTTGATCAAACTTGTCAAGAGAGGACACAAAAATTAGCTTCCGTAAAACGACAGAATCGTCCAAAATTTCGTCATACTTGTATCCTAATTGAGAACATATTAGTGAGTGTATTATGACGTCCTGTGTGAGCCAAGGACAGTGATCGAATTCGCCTAAAATGATCGTTCGGAAGGAAGATCCAGGGATATCGCAAAGCACACGAAAGCCTTCTTGTGCAATCGGTTGCATCGGCCCGGTAGTTGAATAATGCGCTGAATTCCGTACACGGAACTCCGCATCGCGGTCGTGCGACCTCGCGATGTGATGGATATTCGAGGAACCCAAGCAAGCCGGAATCTACGCTCATTCGATGGATATTACGACAGGGCGCTTTCTCCGTTGCAGTGTCGATGACAGCGTAAATCCTACGAAATACCCTAACGAGATGCACGAACGTCCGTACAAGCCTATACCCCGATCTTTAAACCGTACCGCGCCGATTCGGACAATGGCGGACTTTCACGTATCCCCCGGCGATAATGGGAATTTTTCAGTGATCCCCGCCGAGGGAAAAGGAAATCGTGCGCCTAAATACCCAATCGTTTACGCGTTCTCGGCTGATATTTAAAGGACATGAAAAAAAGTCCTTCTCACGGAGGAGAATCGGCTGGCCGAAATGCAGGCTAATTTACCGTTTCGAAATACTTTGCGGTATAATTGTAAAAATGGCCGGGACCGGCGTAAAAAGGCGATTAGTCGGAGCAGTTGGCGGTGGTTCGCCAGACGGTCGACCCAAGGCAAAAAATCCGAGGATGCTACAGATGAACGCAGAGAAGCGAAACGCGGAAGAAAATACCAATCGCTAAACGAAATCGGATTAATTAACGCGCCAAGATTTTGTGCCGGTTGCCAGGCTCAAATGTCACTGATGCTCGATTTAGCGGAGAAAAGTGTTCTTCCCTGGGAAAAAACATAATGTTAATTTAATGACTATCATAGGCTATTTCTGTTGGACGTATAAAGCGATATAGGAAAGAGACTGGAAAATAAAAACCCGTGCGACTCTCGTCGTCTGTTTTAAAGGAGATGGATGTTACCACTCGTACAATAATTGAAACGTCAAACGCAGAAGCAATTAAGATCCACGTTGATTATCGTGGGCTATGTAAATCGTCGAAGAAGGAAAGCTAATCCACTACTGAATAACGCCGCTCCCTGACGTGGATAATTTCAGGACTCGGAGTCGGCCAGAAGCTAACTACATGCAAATATCACAGCAAATAGAGAAATATCTCGAATCTCCGCGAAAACCACCCCCGCTATTATTACGTGGCTGTATAATTAAAAGATCCACGGGAGATCCGTCTGCTAGGTTTTTTGCCCGGAATGATCGAACCGGAGGATCGATGCACGTCACGAAACTGCATTTAGCATCGACTCGACGGAATATCGATCCTCCCGCCGGGCCCGACATATGATTTCTCTTCCCTCGGCATTACGTCAGCTCGAATTAACGGAGATTATCGTTTACATTAACCCATTACGTCCGAGCTCTTACTTAACGGCTAACAAAAAATGCGTAGATTCGACGAAATCTCGAGCGACTTCCTAAATCCCTCTCAAGTACGAAACTTTGCACTTAACGTCTCGAGAATTCCGTGAAGAAGTAAATTTTCATTAAGGACGTTGCGGTGCAATGGTGGGTTTCGTCAGACGAATTTTCATTCAAACATTATGCGCTTTCGAGGCATCATACTTGTCACGTTCGACGGAGTTGCATCGTCGTTGCATCGACCTAGTGCATCGGATGGAGCGCATAGGCAAGTTGAGCCTATTATGGGCAAAGAAGTCTCGACTTTCTCCCCGATTCCTCGGGATTTCGCTATAGATCGCGCTCGTTAGCTCCGTCGTACGCTCGTTTGGACCGCACCACAGAGGGAAGACGATCCACTCCGGCACTTTACTGGAAAGTGTGTCAAACGATTCGCGCTGCTGCTGTGCCGCCACGCAAATCCCCAACAGTTATTGTCGGATAATAATGCCGTGTACGCGAACCATTTCATCGAACCGCCAGACAGCCCTTTGTAAGGTCAAACATTTTGTAAAGGGATCAAAATAAACACAGCGAACGGACAATTCATTAATTTCACGATCGATCGTGCCATACGATTACTTCGATTCTGTTTGTATTCGTTGTCCTTCAAAATTTCGGCTCAGTATTTAATTGTTCGGTCGTTTCAGAGATAAGAGAACCGGAACAGAGACTCCACCCGCGGGTAATCGCTGGCAATAAAGAAAAGGCGTATCCGCCTGGTCGTGCTCTTTTCATTATCTACTAATGACTGGGATAATGAGTAGCTCGTAAAAAAAGATTATGCGCGAAAGATTTAAACGCATCGATGACTCGCGGGATAAGGGCGTGCGAGCGCACGAAGCAGCCGGTAGATTAATCAGCGGCTAAATAAACGAATTACAAAAGAGATCACTTTACACGTCGGTCGATCTAAACGCGATGCGCCATTCTTAATCGTTGAAATCGGATACTTCTTGCGATCCTGCCAGCACCTACCACCGTGTATCCTCCTTCCTGCCAACCTTACAAGTTTTTCATGAATTTCAACTAAGGTACCCCGCTCCCCCTCAGGTCGTAATCGCAGTAATAACGGGCGAACCGCTGCCAGGACTCGACATTTACCTTCGTCCCTACATTTCCTTATATCTCGATGAAACTATAAAGCAATCCGGTTAATAAGATAACTGAATTTATTACAGTACTTTGGATGTAACAAAAATTATGAGCGTAATTATATTTAAAGTCAGCAAGATTACGATAATGATTTTGGTCGGTTTCGTCTATTTGTTATTCCGTTGTGTCTGTTGATTCAAGTTCTTCGCAATGGATTTATCCTGCGAGATGACGGCGATCGTGGAGATTATTTTGTAAACTGAAGGTCTTCATTGACTGCGCCTTTCCTTTCTAACCTACCACGTTTGGGCATAAATCCGTCGATAAATTAACACTATCCTCTGTTTATCTGCGAGGATTTACGAGGAGATAATCGAGCCGAGGGGCCCGATTAAAGGCGCTCACGCACGTGGGGCAGTCAGCTCGAGGGATGCACGAGCCTGCACGTAATGCAATGGAAAAGATTGCACGTTTACGCCGTCCTTGCATTCGTTTTCGCAATGCAAACGCGGCTAACCATGTGTAAGCAGATGTACGTATTTGTGACGGCACGAACGGTACAGTCTCTCTAAATACCTGCGCAAACCGATGTCGCCGGATTCGGATCGTCGGGTTCTTAATCATTCTCTTCACACCCGAGAGATCTCCTAGAGATCTAAAGAAATTCAGAAAAGGACCTACAAACTGCCGAGGGATTAAATGTTTTTCTTTCTTTTCTTGCCAAGTACCAAAGAAGGGAAGACAATTATTTTATTTTCCAAGACACGTTTCTCTCGACTGTACGCCGAGAATCTCTTGAGGGATATTAATTAGAGGCGCTCGTGATGTCTCAAGTTGGTCACGATTTTTCAATAAGGAACGTTCCATTACCTCTCTATTCTAATATATTTTGCAGGATACCCCTCGCGTAATATATTGCACTGCGCTTCAGGGTAATGACGATCGTTACCGCCAGTCTGCCTTTACTATATAAATCCGAGATTACGCAAGTCCATTCAAGTGTAGGCAGTACAACGGCTCAATGACAGCAGAAAAATCGATTCTTTTAGAATGCTGGCACGAGCGAAGGGAAGAAACCTTACTACGTCGTATACAGAATGAAATGTTTAACGGACACTTAGTATCGATTACCTTCTCGTAGAAATCAATTCGTTCTGCATCGAACGCTAAGTGTTTGTGCGATGTTTAAAAATCCATATCTTTTGCGAAACTTCCCGTTTCTCTTGACACTGCAAGAACGGTTAAAGGTAAAGGAGTGAATGGAAATGACATGCACGGAGACGGGTATTAACAAAACCCTCGTTTAGTTATTCACATTCTGTACAAACATATTTTACATAAAGTCAATTGTACCTACGTACTAAATCGCCATAACTCAAGGTAATACTTTAATGTCCGCGTTTGGATACTTTCGAATTGCGGCGCGGTTTGAGCTTTCGTGAATTCGGAAATATCCAAATAAAGTAGAACTTACCAACACCATTATCGTTAACGTACAGGTAATACATGCCCCGCTGGAGAAGCTAGGAGGTCGAACAAAGAAATAAATAATGCCTACTAATTATAGGAATAGCAAAAATGCAATTGGTACAGTTACGTGGATGGCTCTATACTTTGACCAAGTAAATTCTAGTGGAAATAGAGGATCGCATGCAATTATTCCAAATGATCGGTAAACGTGTGCTACGCTAAAAGAAAAGGAATTAAAACGTGTTCCATAAAATTCAGGTTAATCAACGTCGTAACATTTTATAAATTTCTGATTACTGTTTTTCTAAGATTGTCGATATCAAATATTTTTCTCATATAATCAATTAAATCTAAAAGTTTTCTGGTCAATATTGTGCCCTAATGGATAATTTCTGCGTTCAAGTAATTATTGAATCAAGAGAAATTTGAAGTTGTATCTAAGGCAATGAAATCATTAGTAAAACAAAACGCTTTATATGCTATTGTAATATTTAGATAATTCTTTTTTTCCTTGACATTTAATCGTACAGCACGATCTAATTATCAAACGTGTCTACGTATAAACGACTTGCAATACTGAGTTATTATATCCGTAGATGTATATTACAGTATGGTAACTTGCAGCAGCAAATATGCACCATGGAGCGGTTGATTTATTTTTCACGAGGGATAAATAATTCGACGAAGAATCGTAACTTTATAAAACGAATTTATCACCTGTTGCATAAAGTCTAATTAAATTGCTATCGATGTTACTAATGGATCCGTAATCGTCTAGACCGTCGAAAGCAAATCCCTTCAACAAATTTACAGAAATATCCTTTCCCGTGAATTTTTATTACCGATCCAAACGATTCTCGCGTGAAGAATGAAATTTCGCCGAGACATTTCGAAACCCCGCGTATTGAGCTTCGATATGAGCGCAAGCTCACGAGAAACCCAAGTCCCACCGGCGATTTTCCGATTCAACGATCAACGTTAGTGTCGAACGTGGATTTTCTCCTTCCAGATCAACCCCACTTGGCTGCTATCGTGTACAGCGACCTCAGAAGTTCCAATGCTCTGCTGTCAGCAGCGGAAGTGTCGTTTGATGTCAGCAATTCCTCCGATTCTTCGACCTTGGGTTCGTCGGATCTTCTGCTAAGAGTCAATGGGTTCCCGGTGGATGTCCTGTACTTTCGTCCCTTTCTGCTTCGGAAGGTCGTGACTGAAGGTCTTGGTGCTGTCGTTGTCGTACTGGTCGTCGTAGTTGACGTGCTTCTCACCCTGGGATTCATGTTAGAAACACTCCTAGACCTGCTGGTCGGCAGATTCAATTTGTTTATACCAGCGACAATTTCTCGAGATTCCTCGGACGTGAACTCGTTGACTGGCATCCTCAGCAGGGCGTTCAACAGCTGTTCCTTTTCCTCTTCCATTGTCTTGTTCATCGGGCCATTGCAATGGCTGATCAACAAGAGAATTAATTGTCTAACCGTCGCGTTCTTGTCAGCCTGCTGCATCACTTTCATCAAAGTATTCGTACTGCTGTCGTTCAACTTGCCAAACATTTCCTGGGCCTTGGCTATCTCATTCTCCGTCGTGTTGTACACCAAACTGGACTGCTTAAATGGTGACAACGATGTAACTGGGTTATTATCCTGAGGAACAGCGCTAGTTGATGTCACTGACGATGTGATTGTCGTAGTGATACTCGAACTAGTAGTGTAAATCGGTGTTGGGGTCGCCGTGTTCTCCGTGTTGAAGGATGTTGGCAGCAACGTGAAGGCAGTTGGTGAATCATTATTGCTAGGTGCCCACTGCCAAGGAGTCGACAAATCCTCCCTGTCGTTCTGCGCTTGCGTCACTTCGTTCGACGAGTCCGTGAAAACTTCAAAACCGGAAGACGGCGTTGTACTGCGTACTATGCGTTCCGTTCCAGTGAAATCAGGAATTGGTGATTGGGTAACTCTCTGATCAGCCTCTAAACCCTGATTAATACGTTTCGGGTCAATGAAAACTGTGCTTTCCCACAATTGGGTGACTTCCGGCGAAGACGTCCAATGATCAGCGCCCAGTATATCCGTGTTCTGAGCGGTACTCGAAGTTAGCTTGCTCCTATCGTTATTAACTCCGCGAGTAACCGTATTCTGGTGCCGTGAAACATCGTTGATGTTATTTATCGCTGTTGTGACTGGATCTAAATTTCTTGTGGATGATGCCGAAGTCGTCAGAGGTTTCTCGGTAGACTTGCCCTGTCCGTTAACGTCGTAATTAGCCCTGAAATTCGAGTACGTGCTACGAGCTGTCGCCAGTGATTCCTGCGAAGATTTCCTGCTTGGGATATTCGTAGTGAACGAATCGTAGTACCGAATTCTAAATGGTTGACTCGTCGAAGAACCCGTGTAGATTTCTTTTGGTACAGGAGTCGTGGCCACTGTTTCCTGTCTTCCCACGAAATTCGTAGTCCTTTCGGACTCTCTGAATCCTGAAGGAACAGAGTTTCCTGTATCCCCATAACTCTGGAACAACGGCGGGGTGAGCTCAAAATCAGGTTGCCTGCTGACGGAATACCTGTCCGACCCGTAACCGATAGTTTCCTGGTTTTCGTTGTAAGAAGCAGGTGTGGAGGAAGCTACGTAATTATCGTTTATAGGTGTAGCGTCAGAGGGCTTAACATATTTGCCGTAAGGAGCAAAAGTGTTAGCGGTATTATTTTGAAAGCCAGCCACTCGGTTCTCGGAATATCCCGATGGAAAGTAATTGTCGTAGGTTTGCGATGAATCATCAGATCCACTAGGTCCACTAGGTCCACTAGGTCCACTAGGTCCGTTATGTCTGTTGTCATAATTGTTCAGAGCGTTGCCATTTCCTTGTCCAAAGGCACTATTCACAGCGAAGGCGAAAGTGTTGCTCGATGGAACAGTCGTAGTTCCAAAATACGTGCTCTGCTCCTCATTCTTCAGGTTATTAGGTGCAGGTGTTGTACCTCTGTACCGATTATCCTGGACGTATGGTGTGGTGTAATAGTCATTAGACGTGGTATAATATGCCCGATGCGTAGATTCTGTCGTCCCAGGACTCTGAACAGTGGTGCTGTAGGACACGGTAGGTTTTCTTCTTACAGGCCCGTTGGTATCGTCCGAGAAGTCCAAAACTTCGTCCTTTTCTTTCGTAACGGATGGATACTCATCCACGGTCGTCAGGTACTGTGTGGTGACGTCAAATTGATCGTCCGTCGTGGATAATGAAGGCTCCGTAGGCCGAATCTCCGTGAGGACCTTCTTAAAGGTATCCGGATCCTGAAGATAAGCGGACAACGCATGCGTGAAAACCTGTGCCAGTTCCCGAAGTTTAGTCCCGTTGGATTTCTTCGCACCGTTTACAGGTCCTTCGCTCTGCTCAATGTCCAGGTCACTGGATGGTTCGATCTCCTCAACATCCTCGTCAGTGTTGAATAAATCCACCGCCGTAGCGTTCCCCTCAAGGGCATTGTTCAGGTTGAACAAGTCCGTGTAAGAGCTAATTGTGTGCTGTGTGAGAATGCTCGTGGGCAATTCTACCGACGAATTATCGGTCCTCGGGGCAACGACATCCGGTGTGGCTGGTTGATACTGAATGCTGACCGCCGAATCCTTCGCCTCCTTAGGATCGAAACTGTCGTTAGCCGTGGCGAAGTACAGGGCCAAGGAATGCAAAGTCGACGGTCCCGATGAAGTGGGAACATTAATCCCCGAGCCGTTGCTGTTGCCGTTCAAACCAGCAACGTTATTCTGCAGACCCTTGAGAGACTGCAGCATGCTCAACGCGTGTTCCCTTTCCGTTTCCGGTCTGTTGTCCAGGCTCGACAGTCTCTTCGTACTCGACTCAGGGAGATAAGTAGCTGCTGTTTTTGCTTTCCCGGGCGACGAGGTGGACGATCGAATCTTCGGTATCAAATTCTTCCCAGTCACGCGATAATTCGCTACGGTCGAACTGTACGTTGGCACCGTAGCTGTGTACACAGGTGGTTTCTGCGTAGTCGTCGTCGACGATGTAGGGTAAACGTAGTTTTTCGTGAAAGGAACATACGGGCCAAGAGTAGACATTACCTTGCCCTGCTTGTAGGTGAAGCTCGTGTCGTAAGGGCTTAACGTTTTCCCCGTACCTAGGCTATTCTGTTGGTAAGTGCTTTGCTGATAAGACTGAGTGCTCCTCGAGGGCTTGTCGGTCGATGCGCTTATGGAATTCTGCCGATTAATTTGAGACGTCCTCGAGGGACTTCTCGTTGTGAATCTCTGCTCATTGTTCCAGGAATTGCCGTTCACGTTACTCAAGTAATCCGCTGACGACCTCACATCTGTTCTACCGGGGTAATTCTGCGCACTCGCTTCAGTAACCGCATTACTCGTTCCTACGTTTTGCCGATTTTCCGTGCTCGAAAAGGACCTCGTTGTAGGGAATACACTGGTGTCCTGCGAAACGTCCCTGCCAGTGACCGTATTATCCTTGTAGCTGCTGGTCTGTCCGTAATAATTCGCGTCGTAAGGTTGCGTCGTTTGCTCCGCCGTCACGCTGTTCTCGTTATAATTCCCGGTATTTCCCGAATTTCTGTAATAGTTTTCTTCGTAACGTTGAGTCGTTCTACCCTGCTCATCGTAGGTCGACGTACTTCCAAAATTGTCCCCGTAATAATCAGCATTGTTAGACGAGTAATACGTTTCCGTAGTTGTCTGGTAATCCTGGTTCGTCGAGTACGAAGGGTAAGTCGTTTCTGATTGGTAGTTCTGCCTGTTGTAATAATCCGTGTTGTACACAGGCTTTTCTGTCGTCGCAGGCTGCAAAGTTGTTTCGTACGAAGCTGGAGTCGTGGTTGTCGTGGTCCTCGGTTTGTAAATCGGGGCGAAAGTTGGACCAGGGAATGGCGGAATACTGAACCTAGTTCTCACCGTACCCGGTTCGTTCTTATTTTTCGCCGGCAAAGATGTCGTAGACTGACGATCGATGCTCTCCGAATTCGTCACTCGATTCGTGTAGGACTGGTGATGATATTGCTGTGAATTGTAGGCTTTGTTGTTGTAGTGATTGCCTCGATTAGAAACAAAAGCTGCACTCTCAGCCAATTGCTGGAATTCTTTAATAGGGCTGCTAGTCGTCGACCTGAAAGTCGTTGTCTCCGTGTAAGACGGTGTCACTTTCTGATCATTCCCTGCCAAATTGTTGACGCTATTTCGATTCAAGTTCCCGGATTTAGTGTTCCTCGGTTTCTCTCTTCTCGCTGTATTCTGGTTCGCGGCAGATCCGTAGTAATCCTGAGTTCGATCCGAGACGTCCTGATAATTCGAACGATCCCTCTGGAACTTGTTTGCCCCCCTCTGATTGTTATTCGCGTTGTACTGATCACCCTTGCCACTCTGATCATTTACCAACTGATTCTGCTGGCGATTTGCTGCCTGATAATTATTAGGGAAGACCCCCTGCTGCTGTTGCTGATGAAACTGATCGCTCAAAGGTCCTCTCTTGCCGTTGTTGTCGAAAGCTGAATTACTGTTTTGCTGATACTGACTTCTCGTGCCCTGATTAAACACATTGCCCTGTCCAAACGAATCGGTGGACTTGACATTCTGCTGATTGTCCTGAATCTGATTCTGCTTGGCCGACTGGCCGTACGGATTCATTCGACCATTTTGCCGACCATCGTAGTCGACATTTTGCGGCTGACCAAAGTCCTGCTCCTTTTCCGAGGTGCGATGGAACTCAGAATTCATTCGTTTCGCCTCGGCACGCTTCCTCTCCTCTTCCGCCAGTTGCTCAGCACTCTGCTCGTAAAGCTCAGCGGATTTGCTGCAGTCCACCTTGAACCACCAGTCGCAGATCAGCTGGGATTGCTGGAAAATCGTGCCGTTCGGACACAGGAACGAGATTTTCCGCCCGTTGTCGCAGATATGGAAAACCTAAAAAACGTACAAAGATATTCCGTATCATCCACAAGAATACTACCTCTTCGTGACATTGTAGGTCATTCAAATTAATATGAAAAACTTGAGTGATAGAACTGAATGCGCAATGTTTTGCTGTACGCGAAATACTTACTTGGCAGTTAGTTTCCAAGTCGGCGTAATAACCACCCTTGAGTCCCCTGCAGCTGAAAGAAGTGACTGGAATGGTCGTGAGAGCTGGAAAATCCACGCCCGGCTGGCCCGTAACTCCTGCGAACAATGATTTCGCGTTATTGAGTCTCCAAATCGGCCAGCATTAAAGCGCATTCCTACGTCATAGCTGCGACAGTCATTACGCTAAGTGAACACTGTACTTTCAGACTGAGAGCAGTAATTCACAAGCACAGCGTGCAGCGGGATGCACTTGCAGCGATTATCTGTCAGCCGGGTTATTATTATTATCATTCATGCCATTCAGAACGGAGGAGGAAAATGGACCGAAAACAGGAGGATCTATCGAAAGTAGATATTATGATAATGGCGTAGAAAAAAATGTAAGGGTTTGAAAATAAAATGAATCGCCGTGATTCACAGGCAGATTCGAGTGGATGAAAGTAATTAAAATCTTAACTCGCTACGTCTACCCCTTTTAACATGTGTTAGACGAATAAACGAGGTCAACGAGCACGCGTCGAACATTTCCCGTAGTCTCGATGTTTCAGAAATGTATCGGGATCTCGATTGCTTTTCCAACGTGATTGCACATGCAAGCAATCGTCGCAAAGCCCGCCGGCTGTAATTATTCGCACCTTTAGTCGCTCCAGAGCGAACGATCCGCAATTGCAAAGCTGCGAGAAACGCAAAGGCAAAGCAATTCCGCGTAAATTCGTCTGGACTTTCGCTCGATCTTGGCAAGCTGTAGACTCGACTTTAATATCTCGCGGTTGAGGAGCATTAACACAGGGGGAGGAGATGATCGACATGCGGCAAAGGACGGAGAAACATGCGCATGCAGTGCTTAAAGTGAGACGAGTTGCGGTACCAGCGCCTTTCAGCCACTCGTTCAGAAGATCCTCGTTCCCGAAGAACACTGGCCAGATAGATAACAGAGAAAAAGCACTTGAATCTCACGAATAACGCAAGCTCGGCAAATCGCAGGCTTCCTCACAAGGAAAATTTAATGCCAAAGAATGAATTCTTCAATATTTCACTTCGATACTAGTTCCCCTTTTAATATCATCATTGTTTCCATCGGCTGTTAATCGAGGACGTTATACATCGATGAAAATATTTTCTTCTAATTTTATTGGATAATCGTGAAAGCCTGGATGTTTATGCTTGTTCATAACTGTTACTTAGCAAGTTTTGCAACGTGGATTAGGTTCGTTGTTAAAATATGTAAGGCGCCGAGGGGATAAAGGCGAGAAGGGGTTCCAGCGTGGTTATAAATGGGGATAAGCTCGACTAATTTCCGTAACCGTTCATTCCTCTTCCCGAACCGTTATCCCTGCATTCTGAGGTTTGCACACGGTAGTTTGCCGTCTATGCGATCCGTAGCTGTTGTTTATAGTTATTCTCCTCACTGAATAGTTCATAATGCCGCGGGAAATTATAGACAGTAATTCCAGGCCATCGCGGTTAATAAAAAGCAATTATAACCGACGAAGTTAATTGCAACATTTTACGACTGATTTAAGGATACCGCGAAGATGATATTTCGCCGCGAGGGTTTTAATAATTCACAGGCGTCGAGGCAGTAGGGAATGATTTTTCAGGTTGGGAAAGGTGTGTTGATTTTACGCAATGATCCTGCCGTTTGCCGTTATTGGTTAGTAGGAAAAGCGACCTGAACCTTGAAAGACTTGGTACTCGCCATTCTTCTCCGGTGCCAATCGTTTGACCACCTTCTTCAAGGCCTCCACGTCTTCCTCCGAGGCTTCGAGACTCGCCAGGTCCAATTCCGACAGGAATTCCGGTAATCTCGCCCTCTGATCATCCTTCGATGCCTGAAATCATTCATCTCGATATTTCCCGTGCGCCATGTTTATCGTTAAAAAGAGATATCCTCGTTGAACTTCAGTAAGTAGAATTTTTTAGGTAAAATAAACTCCTTTGATCGGGAATGAATCCACTTTTCTTATTAATAGAAGATCCTCGCGGAAGCAGTCGAGAAGATTGGCAATCGTCAAAGGAAAAATCGCTTTACGTTTAATGAGATTCTCTGGCATTCGTTCTGCACAAAATGTACGAAGCTTCAGCGGAAAGCGTCTTGCCGTATAAATTACGAATTACAATGGGAGCTGTTAAGGTAATTGCTACTCTGAAAACAAGTCCAGGCCAAATTCACTTCACTCGAATGGTGCAAAGTTAAATAAACAACAAATAGCATCGTTGAGATGAGAGTTTTATCGATAAAATTGCACAAACCAATTGCCCAACAAACGATATGATTGATTTCAAGAAAACGAGATTTTATACGTTCGATAAACGTTTTCGTAAAGTTCAAAGGGTTTTAAATCAAACACCTACACGGAGAAGCTCTGTCAAACGATTTTCCCGGAAGTTTCTTTTCAACATCGAAGTTTTGCCCAACCTGCTGTAAAGGAGATGAAGATTCTCACAGAGACAGGGACGATGAAAATTCCGAAATCGAACGGAGACTTTATGCCCCGTCGTTTTCTCCTATGAATTACATAGCTCCGGGCTAATAGCGAGTCGTAAAACTCGGCTGGATCGAGATATCGTTTTTTAGCGGGAGACTTTTGCGGAAACTGGCGTCATTAAAGCGGGGAAGTCGATGGGAAGTAACTGCGCGCTCGACAAACCGTCCGAATCACGCGTCTTTTCTTTCATTGCACTTTTATCGTCCGCAATCACGGCAATCGTTGTTGGAATGGTTACCAACTTCGTTACGACTCCTGCTACACGTGTAGATTTGTCAAATTCTTTAATAATACCCCGTATTATGAACTTTTAAGATAAATAACATCGTCCTCGATACAGAAAGACTGTTGTAATAAGTCGTTAAATTCTCGACTTCGCTGAGCATGGAAATTTATTAAGTGGAAAAATAAATGAATTAGTCAATTAAGGAGGGCAATGTTTGTTTGCGGACTTTTGGAACGTAAGTTAATTAAAGTGCCAGGAGCGTTTGTGCGGTGTCTCTGCAGGTGAAATAATGAGGTGTCGATGTCGCATAATCGCCGGGGTAATTGCACGTGACGCTCGGGTAATTGCTCGTAAAATATAACGAGAGGCTGCGTCACGCCGTGAGATAACGCAGCGATAATCGTTACAGAAGACCTTCAAATCGCCACCTTACGAGCATCTACATCCGTTTCGCGCGACGTACCAGCGAAATTCACGAGCGACAGCCGGTCTAATTTCTTTCGAGAAGATGAATTTTCAGTTTCCGTCTCACATGAATTTTCCGGCATATCCGTTTAACGTTTCAAACAACACAAATTTTACAGCGTAAAGTGACAGTTATGTGTAAGAAATATGTGAATTTCTTTCTGGTTTGTGGTAATTCTTTTTGACAGAGGATTTTTTATAATTTTCGGGCAATCGACGCCAAGTTTTCGGTAAATTTCGAAGATGATCGCCGACTACACACGGTAAATTAAGCGGCCCTTGATTAAGCATAACTTTCTTCAATTGGAGAGCCGCTCTTGCGAGAACTTGGCGCCGACCCAGTTTGCATAGTCCCCTCAGTGGCGAAAATTACGTTTGCGCAGTTGCTTTATGATGCTGCAAGAAACGCACACGCGCGGATTTACGCGGAACTTCTTCTTCCATATGTTTACCGTTAAGCCCAGGAATTAACGAACTTTCCCACAACTTTGGCCGAATCTCAGTAGAGTCGGAAAATAATGAAAACAAGTGGAGGTTAACATTTTCAACTAGCGAAATTTCGTCTACATTCTTGGCGCTTCTAAAGTACCGAATAATAGTCCTTGGAATTTGAAGAATTTCTTATTTACCAAACAGGGAAGGGAAACAATGGCGAAAAGGCAACGGTGATCAAACAAATCCAACGGTTTGAGGGAAATTCTGTCGAGGAATAATTAATCGACCAATCTAAATTCGTGGATGAACTTCTTCGTGAATAAACCTTCGTGTTTGCTGCGCTTTCCGTTTGTTCATTTACTCGTTTCACTGTTATTTCGCCGAGGCTCGAAGGAAGGATGTACCTTGTACATTATGGATCGACTTTCGAGCGTGCACTTCCGGTGGAATAAATTGCGGGAAATGACGTCGATGCTTTTACGAGTGATTCATCGAAGCTGAGAGATGGATGACCCTGCAAGACTATCGGAAACGAACTTAGCCGACACGTCGACTCTTGAGTACGTATTAATACCGGCGAACTACCTGCGCCTGCTGATAAGCCACCATTCTTACGGAAGAGAGTCATATATTACAGCGTTGCCAGCAACTCCGCGAGGGCCCCATGTCCCTACTTTTTCAACTTTTAAGACCCCTACACCTGGCAGAATTTTTCTTCCTATCAAAAGTCCTAACGCCAGATGAAACATCTTCGTAGACAATCAGGAAGAATTTTTCTACAACATCTGTCTGTCTTATGTTTCTTCCTTGATTTTTAATACGTTTCGATACGTTTTATCTCTACTTCTTTCGTGCGAAATTTTAGAGTGTATCGAGGAAAACTCTGGCAGTGGCCATTTCGTCGTAACTTTCCTCATCGTAGTATCGAAAGTGCAGGGCAATTGATCGATGCGATACGTTACAACGTAAAACAAACGGGGGCAAAGCGGTAAGCAAGGGAACGTTATTAAATTCCTCGCAGCGTGTCGGAAAAACGGAGAGACGTGCGTCGGCCACGATATTTTCAACTTCTAAACAGGGATTTCCCGTTCACAAAGAATTCAAGGAAAATGCTCTATCCTTCGGCAGTTTCAGCGCTACGAAAATTAATCGGAATAAATTAAGAGATAATTTGAATAATGAAAGAATATTACACGCTCATAGAAATTGATTTAAGAACACGTGGGAACTGTGTTCGGATTTTAAACGGCGGACTCCACGTTGACAGGAGTTTCACTTCGAGGGGAACCAAATAAATGTGGTCCTGTGGAAACGGTTAGCAGGAATTCGGCGCTGTTGACTGACAGGGGAAGGCATTAGTCGCGGCATGCAGAGCGATGCGCTCAAGGTTCGAAGGGAAAGGTTGGAGAAACGCGCGGCTAAATGCCGGGACCAGCTGTTCTCCTTTAAAGCGAATGGCCCGCGCACGATTCTACACCACTTCCATCCTCCCTCCCTCCTACAATCGATGTTTCATGTTTTCCAGTCTCGCGTGCACGTAGAAAGCGATCGCCAGACTCCGCGGTGTATTTAGCATGACGTATACGGAATTTAGACCGAAATTTACTCCCCACTCACTCCACGATGTAACTTAACTCAAGATTAAAAAATAATAGCCAATCCTCCGGACACTGGGTTTATATTCGCAATATTTTTTATCTTGCAGTTCAGGACAGAGAAGGCGAAATTTTGTTCCTGTCTAAAGTGTTGGTCATCCGTTGAAAGGGAATTCCTTTGAGATGCAATATAATTCGCTAGATGGGATTTACGAGATGATGTATATAAATGCAAGGGCCGTGTTAATTCACGACAGGAAGTTCGAGCCTTTCGTCGACGAAGTTTGATTAGATTCCAGGCATTGTATCGCGGTATTGTACGTTATATGGGCTGAGCTCAATCTCCCTGGACTACCGATGCATCGACCTGCAGTGGAATCTGACGAGGGGACAAACGCGCCACGTTATAAATGCAGAATTCATAGCAGCTGCTGCAGTTCCGGGGATCTCGATTACTCGCTTCCTTCGGGACGAGAATTTTCTTTCATTCGGACCATCGCGAGGAATACAAATGAGACTGTAGGAGTCCCTCGATTCATAATATCGTCCAAATACCTAATCTGAAACATGGAAATTCTGTCGCGAGAAATTTCCATTTCCGCGAAAGAAAATCCAGCGAAGGAAATCCTTGAAAATAAATTCACAAAAGGGTTGGATTTTAACGCCATTTGGATATCTGGGTATCAATAAATTTGATATAGGAAGAAGTAATGGTTACGAAGGGAGACAGAGAATCTTGCCCGAAGATAGGAGATGGTAAAAATTCCTCCTGTCACGGACGTTTACGGCGGCATAGCGCGAAACGAAGGCGACTGCCGTGAAATATGAGTTAAACAATCGTGAAATCGATACGGTCACGGCCCCGCGATTCCCTCTACCGAAAATACAGACATGTAAGCGGCCAACGATCGGCCGTGTTGCTCGCGCGCCACCGGAATCACAGATAGCCCGACGATTGCGCAAAATCTGCCTTGAATAACGTCCGTCCGTCGGCCGATGAGGAATTACGATGAATTCGACGGATAGGATATGCAGAACCCATGGAGCTTCGAGAACGCCAACGACCAGTTCTCGTTCGAGCGACAAATTTAATTAATGCTCTCTGAAAAAATCATTGGCCGATCGTGTAGCCGCTTTCATTGCCCGCGGGAAGGCTCGAGGAATATTTGCACTGTGTCGTCTTACGAAACGTCTCCACGTCGAGGTGCATTTATCGTCCGAGGAACAGAGGGACAGTACAGAAATGGGTTTATCAGAAATTTACGAGACATAAATAAATGAGTATCGTCTGTACTGCCAGTCGCGGTACAATCATTCTTCATTCCTTCACATAAAACTGTGTTATCATGGAATAACAGGGAAGATTGTAATAACTTCGTATACATTTTTGAATGTTCAATCGCAAGACTTGGAAAGATTTCCTGACACCTTGCCGACACTGCTTTAATTTTACTAGCTCATGAGACCGTTTGCTCCGGCGTCCTGTCAAAGGGAAGAATCGCGTTGCGGTCGAAGCAATTGATCAGCCGTGGAGTAAAAGTAAGCCTTGTTGGATGGCTGACGACGAACAATGAGCCGTGCGTTACGAGCGACCAAGCCTCGACGTGTTCCGGCAGGAGACTGAAGTATTGCCGGATCAGTAGTCATTCCGTCCGAACAGAAGGACAGAGGGGAGTGAAGGGTTGGGATTTTACGTGGACCCTTAACGTCGTCCTTCCGGCGAGATCGTTGCCGGTCAGTGTCGTTTGTCCCCCCTCGTTAGTCGGATTTTACGAGTTTCATCGCGGCAGATACCGAAGCAAGGACTTCCTTCGCGAGAACGGAACGCCGAACGTCCGGCCAATGGAAGACCCAACCACGGGGACAGGTTTTAGAAGCGTAGGATTGCGATAGCACCCCGGTTTCGATGACCCCCTTTCATGACTTCACTTTATCACAACACTTTACTGCACGTGCCATTCCTCCGGTGCTTCCGCGTTTTCTTCCTTCGGCTCATTTACCGCTTTGTTTCCTCCTCGATGAGCGTGTTTTATGTCTTCATCTATTTTTATGTCCCCGCTTGTACGGGTCACTTGGTAGAAAATAATAGACACGATTAAGATCATCCTCTGTGTCCATCGATTGCCCTTATTTCCTGCCGAAATCCTTTATCCTCGTTCCCCCCTTTCTCCTCCCCGGACGATCGACCCATTTTACAGGACTTACTCGCTCGTACACTCTTCTTCCTCTTCTTTCCATTTGTATGTATCTATGAATCTTTCGATCTCGCTCGCGCACCTCTTGCCGGCGAACCGGGAGGGCCAGCTTCATTCCATAATATCATTGCGTCACGGAATATCCTATTGTCTTGGCAATCTGATCCGGGCACGCCGGAAGCTCGACGCTTCGCTCTCGAGATAGCGCGGATGTGCATGCAGAAATCACCGGCCGCCACTAGATACCAAACCGGAGAAGTCCCGCCGGAAGACGAAAGGGTAAATTTCCTCTGGATCAAATAAAACCGTAATACTCCTATTGCCTGCTGGGGTTTCGACGTAAAGGAACAATTTTTTACGACATTTCGCGAGGAATTAACGATTATACAATCACATGACTTTGACTTTTCAACATGTTCGAAGCAGAGTGATGAGAAAGTCGTTTAAGTCGTGAGTAATAAAAGAAGAGTAGAGACGAACGAATCGTTCGCAATTACCTGTGTGAATTTTATCAGAATTTCTTTGGAGAATTTATCCGTGGCGATAAACTAAAGAAGTTGGTCGCGAAGCAAGCTCGCGGCGTATAAGCCATAAATTTATAGGGATTCGGTTGTTCGAATTCTTCCAACTCGTAAATCTTGCCGTCTTGAAATTCCGTGGATTAATAGAAAAGACCGTTTAAGACGATCGTGAAATTTATGCAGTTTCCTCTAGCCCGAAGAAATACATTGGGAAATATTTCATCGCGTCTGTCCGAGGTGAAACTCCGAGTTATCGACAATTACCGGGCCGAATTAAACGTCGAAAAACTTGGCTGGGCAAGTTTTAATGGGGAAAGTTTTCGGCTGTGTTATCCGCGCCAAGTTTCCGCGGCATCGATCACTCGCGTAAACACCTGCTGCATCGATTAAGCCCGGCGAAAAGCGGCTACGGAGAAATGTCGATAACAGATGATATGCCAACTTTCCCGCGGTTCGTGGAAACCAAGGGGGATCAGGTACCACGGTTCCCCCTTTTTCCGACACGTCCTGTCAGCCAAATTACCGTCAGGCCACGTATTGTTTAACCAACTTCAATTCAACAGAATATTTATACAGAACTTCAACCGTTAACAAGGCTTTCGGGACGAACAGAAGCTCCTATAAATTATCCGCTTCGCATTTGTAAGCGTAACGAGATTCCAGCAGTTAGGGACTAGGGATTCATTAGCGTCTTGACCCAATTACTTGTCCGCAATCCGATTAGACCAGTCGTCGAGTAAGATCAGTATCTGACCCGTGGTCGCTAATTAGTACGGTCAGCAGGTGTCCCCAAAACACGGCGGACAAATTAAACGATGCATTTGCCTTTAAGGTGGAAATTTAATTAGGGCAAGAGTCCCGTCGGGCGAAAGCTTGCAGCTTTTTCACGGCGGAGGAAGAAAGTAAAAAAGTGGAAAAATTTCTCACCTCTGTCCCGCAGTGGCCAGGCGTGAAACTCAGAAACACACCTGAAAACAAGAGACCATGTTAATTAGAGATTCTTGAAAGAGCTACTAAAAAATGACCTTTGAAAAATTCTCGTAGGATAAATTTTTACAAAAACGTAGACTCGACGAACGTTGCTAAAAATCTTTTCCACAACGGTTGACTTATAAATTCCAGGCATTTCCTCTCGAGGAATCTTTTCCGTTGCTTTTACCATCGACCTATTTCCCCGCGAGACGTTTCAATGATATCAGCGCTTCGACTAGACGATAAGAAATGATCTATGAATCACTGGCTCGTTGCCCTCTCCGATGACGAAGACCTTTCGTAATGGATTTGCATGTAGCTCATGTCACAAGGTTCCTAGACTCGTCTCTCGACAGTGAATAGAGGCAAAAGGACAATCCACCAGGAACTGGAAAGCCATTCTCTTGGTAATTGGATCACCGTGACTACCATGCCCTGTATTCGGCACGTGAATATTGTAATTACTATCAGAACCGGTTAAACATTTATTTCCCTCTAATTAAGACAAGAAAATCTCATAGAACGTAATTTTATGGGGAAAATTGTAGGCCGTAGGTTCATAAAACATTGTTGAAATGGAATAAAAAATATTGCCACGAAATGGATGAAACGAGGGTCGGAATAGTTTCGTCTAAACTTCGAAGTAGGTGTTTGATTTCGTTAGAGAAGGTCCAATTGTAAATCGTGTATACATTGAAATGCATGGAAGCCCAGTTGTATTGTTCGTTTCAATCTTGTTACGACGTAAGACTATGCATTTTAATTCCCTGATCTTGCCTGTCCTGGCATTCATACAGCTCCGCCAAGGGTAACGAAAGACCGTAATAAGGAAGGCTGTATTTTTATGATAATCCAATCAGCGAGCCGTGCAGACGGGCCGCGAACCGATCCGCACGAAACTTTGAATTAATTAACACGTGCAGCCGGTTCCGGCAAGATATTCCAATTCAAAACTCCGACCGTCCCGTCGGCCCGAATTAATTCACCGCCCCAAAGAGACTTGCCTAATTAATTCCTTCGTAACGACGTCAAGACACGGCTAGACTGGCAAAGAACTTTCCTCGGCGTTTATTAAAATTCAATCCACTGTACACGACGTGAAACTTTGTGTAATACAGACGACAGTTCCGATTCATTAACCGATCGCAAACAGAATTTTTTATCACGAGGTTAATCATTTTCATAGCTTTTTCAGCATGTTTTCTTTGTAACGTAATTGTAGATCATTTTACTGTGATCCTCGATAATCGTAGAGTTAGCGTTACAACTTAAGTGACTGTTAGATTTTCCATGCGGGATATCGACGTATGACAAAGCCGAGTGAGTTCAACCAGTTGCACTTGCAGTGCTCGCAGTTGCAGCTGTATATCAAAGTTAGTCGGGTTAACTAAGAGCCCGCGATACTCGGCATTAAATAATGCCGGGCTAACCGCGAAATATACCAACACGACGTCTAACTGCACACACCGTGAAATAGATTACAAGTTTCGTAGTAACCAAGACAGCGGACAACAGTTGTAATTCATTCTCCCCTTCCAATGAAAATGTTTCGCATTATCACGTAAATCACGATCCAGAATTACGGGGAAACCGTACAAAAATAGTTCGATTAACTCAATTAAGTTCAATAATTTTCCCTTTGATCGTCAGTTTTACTTACGTCATTTTGTCTTTGAATTTCAACCAAATGAACGTCAAGTTTCCCATGATTTTCCTCAAGTTTGGTTAGCTGATTAGGCCAGCCGCGATACAAGGGCATTGCGTATGACGCTGATATCCCATTGATGAGGTAAGGGTAGTTAACGTCGACACGGTTGACGCGGTCCTCGAGATTCCATCTCGCTTGATTGAACTTTCGCAGGGTGGGTCGAAGTCTGCGAGGGGATGAATTATCCGTCGATCGATCGAACGTCCAATTTGTCGCGGGAATACTCCGTCATGTATACCCTCGCTTCCGGAAGCGTTAATTGGACGTTAGAAGGATGATTTACCGCACAATACCGACGGCCTGATCAATTATGTAAAACCAATCGCTGCGGCCTAACCAGCCGATTGCCGGTTATCCGCAATTCCCCGCCAATAATCAACATCTTTCACCCCGGATTAAGAAATATCTCGGGTACACGATCGTCTTCCTCCATGCCTGAGAAATATCTGTATTTAGCGGACAGCTAGAGGAACGGGAAGTCCTTGGGTAATAACATTTCGTTGGCTGAGCTAACTGAATTTTAAGACCGACTGGACTGCGCTTTAACGCAGTATTCCACGATAATCGCACGAAAATGATCATTATCATGGGTAAAAGGTGAATTGAGAATTCTGTAAATAATTGTGAGAAAGCACAGTAATTTGCCGGAATTTTCCTGGTTTCTCTGCTTCCTGGCTCGAGCAGTGTTAAGCATCGCTGTTGTTTCAGCAAATTTTTTGCCTTTCCATGGTTACCGCGTTCTTTGAATCTCCATCGGGATTAGTCTGCCCGGAAAAACCGAGGAGTTTTCCTTCGCGCAGCCGCGAAACGGCGGGCAACTTTACCTCCGGAGGAGGACGTACAAAAGCTCGTGGAAACGGGGAAGAGAGTATTGCGGCGTGCGGTATTGTCCGGCGGGACAAAAGTTCTCTAAGAGCATCGCAAAATAATGCGGCGCTTATTTCCTACGAGCCAGCCAAACAGACGGAATATTCACTGTCCCGCCCATAGTGATAATTTGCCCAATTTCCAGGCCACTTTTATCCCCGTTTTTCCGCCAACAATACGTGTGATTAGTACAAAAAATTGTACAATTAATACGACTGATAGATTAATCGCAATGTTAAGACAGACGACGATTTCTAGAGAAAACTTTCCAGCGGTAAGCAAGACCGAGTAGGAGACTGCGAAAGCGAGAAACTATCTCGGAGAGAACGCAATTATCGCGTTTCATAATAAATACCGGCAGTCTGGGCCGGCCCTTTGCGGTTTTCATTCGGGCCATTGAGAAATTTCCTCAGTCACCGAGGACACTCCCTTTTACGCGCGGTCCAACGGGGAATTCGCAGTTTCGCGCGTTTATTCTCAATTGCGCGAGGGTTTCTCGCGGTTGAAACGCAAGCCAGCGCGTAATTGTCAAGCGGCAACGTCGCAGAGACGTTTAATAAACGTCCATTAATATGAATGAAGCGTTTACTTGATGTTTAACATCGAACGGACCGGCAAAAGGCGAGAAGCTGCCGATGGGAGAAAGCTCCGCAAATAGCCAGCATTATTCTCCTCACTTGAATCGTGATAAGTGTAATTGCACGTTCCGCACTCGCGTCGTTTAAATAATAAGGGCCGTAATAAAGATAACGAAGCTTATCTAATTATCGTAGGAAAATAACGTTTTACACGGTATCGCGTGTGCACGTAATTCTACCTACTACATAAGTATAACGGGAAACTGCTTTTCTCGAATGAATCGTATAAAGGGAATAAGAAGTTCACAACACTCTAGGCTGTCGTAATTATGGAAATCTATGTACATGAGATCATTTTTGCCACGTAATCCTCATGAATTAATTGCCTTTACATGCTCGTTACGATGATACTAAGCAGTGAAAAACAGTTGTATTGTCTGTGTTTTTTTTTCTCCGTGAATTGATGGAGGAAGTTATTGCCGACAGTGCTGGGCCTGTTTAGGGCCCCACTGACCTTATTCTGACGGGCCTGACAGGGCCACGATTGTTGTTCAAAAATACCTCAAATGAAAAGATGATGGTCCAATGGACGAGCATAAATTCACGAAGACGACCTATTAAACTTCGTAAGGTCGTAGAGCGTCGATTCACCTAAGCTGAGCTACGAGGAACCGTATCCTTGACTTTTAACAACGTGACAGAGGATGCCAAGCCGCTCCCACGCTGGAAAACGCGCCGGCCATACCAGTATTGCCTGACACTGCATTAAGAAAAGTTCGACCGTCGAGAAAAGCATTTCCCGAAATTTCCTTTCCCTTTATTTTTCGAAAAAATCGGACCGAAGCGCAAGGGAATCCTTTATTTGTCAAACTTCGTATATTTGTATTACAGTTCCTTCTCCTACGGTACTTTCGTCGCTGTATCCAAGGAGGGGGAAGGGGGCTTGGAGTTTGCTGAAAATTGAAAAAGGCTGAAGCAGAGAACTGCAGCGCACTGCGAGATAAGGGAAAGATAGGAAAATGGCAAGTGAAAAGGTAGGAAGAACCGCAGAGACGTGAGTCCTTGTGCCGCTTGCACAAAGCTCGACTATCTCCAAGGATAAAGGAGAAAAATGTGCGGCATACAAGCACGCGCGGATCATCCAACGATCGCGAATCCCCTCGATGTACGCCCAGTCCACGTAATACTTGAGAATATCGTGGCTATGCGGCGTTTAATAGCCGCGTACATCATCCATCGATAATCCTCATTTGCATCGAAGAAGCTTCGACCCGAGGGAAAGTGATTAATTCATTTGCCAGGATCGTACGATCGGCTAAGCGACAATGTATTCCTTTCTAAACCGTCCACTCCCCGAGCATGAATGAAACACAGCGAAGAAAAATGTAATGTTCCTAATGATACTCGTGAGTCATCCAACGGTCAGAGATCCTTGCGAGATTTGTAAAAAAAATGTTAGCGATGATGGACGATGACACGGCCGTTGGCAAGGATAGTACGTGAACACGCCAAGATGATGCATCAATATGTTACGCGTAATAACAGCCTCAACCGACAACTATCGTACATTTAACACTTTAGTCCCGTAATAGCAGGCCCCGTGGAAAGAGAAAGTGATTAGCGATCATTGTTTTCCATTATACTTCAATGTCTATCGATTTAAACGTGGACCAATGCAAGAGTGTGACAGGTATTTTAAAAGGTTTTCCTTAAATTTTTCATCAACAGATTTCCACGGGTATTCTCGATGGAAGTCAAGTCATGACGATCGTTTCCGTGGAAAAGCACTGGAAATTATGATTCATCGACCGACGTTTCGTGGTGCATGACTTCCGATAATCGAGGAAAATCGAAATTTCCTCGCATCGACATCGAGACGCGAGTTTTTCAGCGATCACCGGCGTGACGAGGACGGGGGGGGGGGGGAATTGTCCGTGGAGATTTCGCCGCGTGATCCACGGGAAACTTCGCCGTTCTCATCGGCCAGACAATTTGACGAGTTTAAGATGCACAAGTTCGGCCGAAGGAATTTTTCAGCGAGCGCAAAAGTTTCTTCGGCCGACAAACTTCCGTCCTATCCCACCCCCCTTCCCCCTCCTTCCCCGCCTTCGCTCAATGAGCGCATCCTCATGAAAATTCTCCGTGCGATGTGTTTCCTAAGAACGCGACGACGAATTTCCTAGTGGGTCCCGCCAACCGAGACGAGAGCCAGGCTGAGGCACGAAATTAGAGAAAATTAAAGAGAAGAAGACCGACCAGATCGACGCTTAAAGGCACTCACCGAAATAGTTTCGGCAAAAAAATATAGTTTCGAGCAAAAACTGCGAGAGATCATCGAGTGTCATTAATTTACCGTCATTTACAACACTTTCACTCTCGCTCACTCTCTCCCGTTTTTCCCTCGAGCTACGCCGCGGGCCCGAAAATCTTACGAATGACCTGTCATTAAGTGATGCGCGGTCATTACATTTATTCGTTGTAACGATTCTATCCTTGAAACGAGCACAATGCCTCGTTATAGCAAGCCAAGGATTCGTAGCCCTAAACGACTTCTTTCTTTCCGTTCCAAGGCTCTAGCCGCAGATAATATCTACGAACATCTGCCAGATCGCAGATCACACGAATGATAAGAGCATTTAATTGATTTTATTTGCACAGGCATAGAATGAATGAAACGTCTTCTTATTTTGATCTACGATAATTAGCGATTTCTTTGTCTATCATTTTTTTCATCTGGGGCCCAATTTTTTACTTTACTTACATAAAAATAGGACGATCGAAGGATGCATCGTCCTCAGAGTGGCTGGACGCATCGTTCTGAAACAGAAAAAAAATGTTGCATTGAGAAACTATTTTCTTCAGAGACGTAGAGAAGACGGACGTGAATTTCTGGAATATGAACAATCGATAATCGAAGCTGGATAATGAAGTGCCGGACCTCTCCCGGTAATTACGACGGTTCCTAAGCGTCGTTTGTTATGCACTTGCATCGCCTGGTGCAATTAATTCCCGGGCTTTGTTCCTTCGTCATTAAACGATAGGCGCGTACTTCGCCCCAGGACATTAAATGGCATCTGCCTGATTAAAATACTCCGTATTTACAGAAAAACGCAGCGAGATGTAGGACGGTGAATTATTACGCAAGTCCCCCTCGCTGAATACTCATAAATTCTGTTTGAGAAATTACGCAACTCCATGCACTTTTTCTGCAGAATTAAATCTCTTTATTTCGACAAGGGTTGCCATTTTACGTTGGACTTGAATCTCGTCGACTAATTCCAGTAGAAGCGTTGCTAATTTAGTGGTCATTCTAATTTTTCTGCACGAGATTACGATACAGATAACACTGAGCCCGATTTATAGCGGTCTGTTTAGACGAACGGTGACGGCGAACAACACAATACAAGTAAACTTCATTGAGTCACAATGATCGCCCGACACCGGAGCGAATTTTCATAGATAAAAGATAAGCAAGGATAATTCGTCGACGTCGTTAAAGTGAACTTTCTATGCGGGGGCCCGAGGTTTCGGTTTTAATAGGATTAAAAAGCGAAGATCGCCGTTTCCACGTCGCACATCCATCAGGCCGAGCTTCGCTTACATTATTCATCGGCAGGAAATTAGTTGATAACAGGATTAATTGTACGTCACGTATCTTCCCCGCGTATGAAGGCTCATTTGCATGTCTCTGGCCGCCCGTCCGTCATGCCAACTCGCGATAATATCCACTTGAGATTAATTTGTGTATCGATTAAAAGACAGCACGAAATACCCCCGCGGCAGAGATTCTATCTACCAGGAGAATAACGAGCCGATTATGTCGACAATGCTAGTCAACGAAATCGATGTTCACCGGCCATTTTTACTCAGTGATTTATGGAGACACGATAATTACGGACGGGCCAGTTTCTTATATGCCATACTCCATTTCGAACGAGATATCTTTATCTTTTTAAACGGCAACAATATCTCATGTAATGTGTGCCTGTTCAATATTGCTTTCGCGTATCAATAATGATCTACCACGTAAATTAATTAAATAATTCATTAATTAACCAGTCCGTTATTTAGCAATTAATTTCTTGGTAATAATGTTCAATCAATTTGCCTATGACGTATGCGTACTTTGATGGTTTTCCTATGCCCCAATAATTTATTATCATGATTTAATTATGTTAAGAAATGATTATTTCGGATCTGCTTGGCGGTTTAGTTTCTGAAATTTCTCGAATACTCTTTCCAGCATAGTTTTACGAGCAATAAAGAAAGGACAATTAGAGCCAACAATACGTGTACCGAAAAATGCGCACTTGAATTTACGGTAAAAAATTCCTGGCGATCTAACGAATGCGATGGGATCCCGCGAGAGTTTTTACTTTCCCTGAGAAACGAGTAAGACATTAGACGGGTATAAAAAGCGTAATAAAAGAGCAATTATCGCGCGTGTCAGCGCAACGAACTGTCGTTAACCCGTGGACTTTCTCGTTCGTTTTTCCCGTGAAAAAATTTTTTCCAGACCCACACTCGATTTCGTGAAAATTAAATTGCCCATCATATAAAGAACTCTGCGTTGCCTCATAAAACGGAAATTCAGCTGTTAATCAATGCTTAATTGAATCTGTCGGCATTTTAAGTAATACGCGAAGACACGAAAGATAAGAGCTGTACAATTATCTAATCTGGCAACGTCGGGAAATATTTCCTAATGCCCGAGGAACAATGTTTTTTTTCTCGCAGCTCTAACAACGGCCGAGTAAAAGCGTGAGAAGAGACGGAGAACAGAGGATTCCCGAGTGTTTCTGATGTATTATAGACACTCGGCGACGCATTCCGAATCCCTTTGAAACACGTCCGACATTTTCCTTCCGCTGATCATTCCCTATTGTCTCCGAAACATCACCGACTGCGCAACAATATGCCACTTTCCGTTGACTTGAAAACTGCCAACTTTACAGCTCCAATTCTAAAGCACAGAGCAGCGATGAACAGTCACTGAATTTATAGGAAAACTTCAAAGTTTTCAGTAGGAATCTCGCCATTACTTTTCTACCGCCGCTCGTGGACTTTACTAGTCAAGTAGTAAATTTCATGCTCCTATTTTCCTCAGTGCGTTAGTCCAAAAGGCTTAAAGAAAAGGCAGAAATGTAAGGTTCTTTGGAATTCCTTTAGGTCCGGGTTCGTCTTTGTAATTTTGTCGAAGAGGAAAAATTGTCAGACAGGAAAGAGTTTGAGGGAGATGTCCGAGGGACGGGAAGTTTGCCACGGACATGCGCCAGCCTGGTTGCACGTTGCACCAAATTGGAATTTACAATTGCTATGCCGACGGCTTCATTGTCGCTGTGCCGCAGTTGTATGCCGGTAAACACGTAGAAACGTGGCAGCCGAGGGCCGTCATAATTCAGGACATTATATTCCCCGGCCGTGCGTTACACGCGGCTCCATTTAACGCGACGGCCAAAGCTCGCGCTCCTGCTTAGCGCTCTATAATGACAGCCGTAAATTAGTTTTACACCGGCGAGGCAGTTCGTTGGCTTCCCCATCGCGGAATCACGCTCGATATACCAGCGTAAATTTCCGAACGGAAGCGTGCCAATGAAAAATCCACGGGAAACTAGTGGCATTTGTTCCCGCCGAATGTAAAACCCAGAGAAATAATGTTCGGCCCAAGGCAAATGAATTCTTTTCAGAAATCAATGACACATCAATGACAATATGGAGATTAATGCTACGCGTTCATCTTCAGAATCTCCAGGAGTGTAGGGCAAAATCGCTGGATAAAATTGAGCAAAGTAAGGCGATAAAAGACGTCGGTAGTTTGTACAGAGGTGAAACCTTAGATTTCCCATGCGGCACGTGGGTAGAGCCTAGCCGGCAAATAAAAAAAAAGGCCCGGAGCTTTCAGTAATCATGCCTCTCGGTATTATAGTGTCTGATCCCAGTTGCTACCCTCTCGCACGAATTCAAAGAATTTCAGAAAATTAACAGAAAACGAAGACATAACAACAAATTGTCCGATCAAACATTTCCCGTCTCTGTCTGCGCTTAAACTAATTTTCTCATGTAAATAATTGTTGGGAAACGTATTACGGTAATAGCCGACCCACCTAACAATATTCTATTGTTCTACAAACATGTGTGCATTTATACGAGTAAAGTATTGAAGGATATTGAAATAAGCTGGATGAAGTTTCGAGGAAAGAAAGACTTGGAAATGCTTTTCGCCGTGCGAGAGAAAAGTCGGGAAAAGTAAATATCCAGCGGGTTATAAAAGCAAGAATTGCGTGGCTGGGACGTGTGGAGAAGAGATAATTTGCGGCAATCACGGTGAGCACGGCTGCCACGGTTGAGATCATAGTCCACTCTTTCCAGTGCAATAACGCCTGCTTATTATTTTATCGCGTCATCTCGCTTTTATCTTCAGCCGTACAATTTCCCCGTAGGGAATAACAAATTCCAAGTGTTTCATGATTTTACGAACGGGCAAAAAGATTGCCGAAACCCGGGATCGAACCAGGGACATTTAGATCTTCAGTCTAACGCTCTCCCAACTGAGCTATTTCGGCCTGTGACGACCTTGTTATTCGTGTACTCTCATCAACGTGTAGAGAAATGATAATGTTAGATAATGGCAAAGCCAAAAAGATATGTCGAAGAAGAAAAAAAGAACTTGCCGAAACCCGGGATCGAACCAGGGACATTTAGATCTTCAGTCTAACGCTCTCCCAACTGAGCTATTTCGGCTTGTGCCGACCTTATTATTCGTGAACCATTATCAACACACAAGGAAATGATAAGATGATAAGAAAAAAAAGAAGCTTACCAAAACCCAGGATCGATCTGTCGATCAATCGATCAAACCTGCCATTTTTTAATATAATACAAATCTGGAATGTTTTTTAAAAACGTAAACAGGGGATAATTAGTTAAAAACTGTTCATGATTTTCATTATTACTGAAGATCCCTTTGGCTACGGTTTCCCCCTGGGTCTCTAATTTGAATACAAAAAAATAAAGCTTTCTGCGCGGAAGATGAGAGGAGGCTCGTCTTTCTTATTACCGTAAATCGCTTTGCGGAGCCACCCGAAAGCAACTCATTTAGCGAATGCTCCTGCTCGAAGACTATCTGCAATTCAATTACGACGGCTCGTGCCCCGTGAAATATTAATTGTTGCCCCGGTACAAACTGTCGCCGTGGAGTTGCTAGAGAAGAGCGGCTCTTCCGTTTCTTACCCCCTTCCCCGTTTGTCCGGACGTCAAAGACTCTTTAATTGATCCCTGCAGAAATGTTCTTGCGCAAAAATCATAAGCACGGCTCGGTGAAGAGGCTCGTGAAAGTCCCCCGACCTTTACGAGTTCGGTGCGACAGCTCAGAGCAAATATCGGATTCAATTACGTTCTACCGAGATGCACTTCTAATCGTCGCCATGCCAACAGAAGTGCACATTAGTCGAGCCTGCATTGTGAAATACCGAAGGTGGATGTTCATCTGTTCTTCCTAAGCAGATTAGAATTTGACACTTTCGCAAAGAGGGTAGATAGGGAATACTTTAAGACAAGACACTCTCCTGCACGGTATGCAGACTTTGGCCATCGAGCTCGTCATTTCGTAATATTTTGACCTTTCGCGAGGAACGAATTGATGCGGATATCGCGTACTTTCTACGGACGACACGCAGAGACCGATCGAAAGAGCGAATTTTCCGAGGTATTTTAGCCCCGTTGGCTCATAAAGGTCGACGCCGGGCAAATTGCCGCGGCGAAAATTCAATCCGTCTTCGATTTCCGCTGGCTTCGATCGACCGATTTTCTTGCAGATAACAGGATTCAACGCGCGGTGGGTGTAATCGCTGGAACGGGACGTCCGCGGGCGAGTAACGCAAAGGAAACGAACAGACCGATGACGCTTCGATCGGGTGAAAGTACGGCATTAAGACTGCTCATCTCTTCACGTGGATTAACAAAGAAAATTGCGTACCTCGAGCCATGATTTTCGTCAGTCACGGAAGATCAAAATGTCAACTCGTTGCCTTAACGCGAGAATTCTTCTTATCAATCGTTTCCTTGCGTTTCAAATGATTTTAAAGAGAGCAACTACTTTAAGACTGCCTTTCTAAACCATCGTGGGTCATCCATTCCCTTGGGAATTTCATTAGACCGATGAGAGAAGTCAATTAACGATTGAGAAACAGTCCTCGCTGATTTCCCCCTCGAAACGGCCGAAACGCGTTAACCCGAAATCGTGCGAAAAATAGTTTTTCCGAAATGTCACGCGCAGGAAAACGAATCCACGAGGCATCAAGCGCAGATTCGTAAGGGAAGGAAATTTATTTTACCACCGCGTATGCCGCGAACGATGTGAAATTCCCATGCAAAAAACGTTACAATTAATTAGTTATTGGATTATGTTACATTCAGCACGGTAATATATTCCATTTCACGTTCGGAACAGGGCGAAATTGTAAATTGTCGACATAACTGAGATTTCAATGAAAATTAACCCGACGCAGAATTTTCTATCAACCCATGAAATTTGCGTGTGCATGATGAATGCAATTGAAGAGAGCTCGAAGTACCATTCGTGCAATCTCATCAGACCAGTCGGGATATTCGCACATGTAATCGATAGCTTATTCATTAGCAGGGGAAATAACCGCGAATGAATGAATGATGTTCGTTCGAAGCCAAAGCAACCTAGTGAATCGGACGATGGAGAAAAAATGACGGAATAATCGATAACGAAATCCAATTAAACACATAAGTTAATCAAAATCGTATTCCCCATAGACGTGTATCGATGCATAGGTAATAAAAGAATTCTTCCCCGAATACATGTACATATGTTAAATAAATAGAAACTTTGCGGTGGTAATGACGTTATTGGTTTCGTTGAGGGAGTTAAGCGAGGGAAAAGTGAATTCGGGAGAAGAAGATGGTGGGGAGACACGATGGTAGGAAAATTCTAACAAAAGGGAGTATTCTCGTTACTCCGGTGGAGTGTCGTAGCGCATATCGAGAGCACTTTGGCCCTGCCGAACGAATTGTATTGGCATGTAAATGCACCGGAGCCACTGAACCGGTCGTAATTGGACGATGCAAATATTCACCTCTATAGGAACGAATCGAGAGGGCCTGTCATAACACTCGCTAATGAAAACAACGATGCATTCCCGTCAAAGGGACGTTCGATAGTGCAAATACAGGAATAGATGGTTACGCGAAATTTATTAGCTTTTACGATACGGCAGATGAATATCTACCCGACAGGAATCGTTTATTCGACGGTTTTCAAACAAAGTAGCTCTACGTAAAAATAAATATTTACAGCGAACATCGGGGATCTCGTCGCATTTGACGCAGGGTAAATAACTAATAGACTTTTTTCACCCTGGCGGATTTAGTCTCTTCACTTTCGATGAACCGCTTTTATCCGTGCGAATATTCGCTTTTTTAGCCAGCTGCTAGTCAAATATTGAATCTCCCCACAGCTCGTCCCCAGCTGGAATAAATCAAAGACTATAAATGAATGCTGACGATTGAACAATGTAACACTTTTGTCACTCGGCAAGGACTTTCGCGTTGACTCGACGCCTCTAGCATGACGGCCAATCATTAATAATGCCAGATGAAAGTTCAAACAACTTTCTTTCTTTAGCGCGATGACCGCTCCTAGGAAGAAGATGGTCGATTACGTCAGTCCAACGTCCATGCTTATCCAGCCCGTAAAACTTAGCTCAGATTTCTTTACGACTTTTTTAGTCGGCAGACAAGTGAATCTGTCGATATGAAAAAAATACCGTGACTTTCGTTCAATTGAAATTGTATTATCGAGGGAAATTGTTGAAACGTTTGTAGTGCCATTATCTTCCCTTTGTCGAAAGGTCCATTATTGGGAATAAATGGTTTGCCTCGATGTATTAAAGGGCACGTTCAGTAGAGTGCTCGAAATATTTTCCCCGGCGTGTAATAGCGCGTGGCTATGCATACATCTGAGCATCTTTATAAAACGCTTCCGGAAAGCCGCTTGCTGGGTCGTTTTATTTCCATTGCGCCATTTCATCGTCCGTTCCTTTGAAAACAGCAAAAGCGCTTACGTCCTCCTCTCCGCCGTCAATTTGCCGCTGTACATGGACAAATGCACTTTCCCGTATATTCCCGTAACTCGAGGGCTATTTTACGACGCGCCGGAAAGTTCCCGCTGCACCTTTCCACGGAGGCCAGGTGAAATCTCTCGGTTAAATCTGCCGCACGAAAATCTCCCGGTAATACTTGTCAAATAAACCGCAGAAATCTAATCCAGCCGTGTGGAGGGAATTCAATTATTTGCCCAGGAAATGAAAAATAGAATGGCCAACTTTAAACAAAAAACGAAAGATTATTCATTCGTTCGCTTTTTAACTTGTATTTCTCCACTCTCCTCTTCGCTTTCATTCACGTCAGTTTCCCTTATCCCAGCGTCTACTTCTACTTGCGTTTCTTATCTCTCGGGCCAGTCGGGCAGTCCTGAAAAAAGGAACGTCGGCCAGACAAAAAGACTCTGTTTGCCCGGAAAATGTCGTTTTCGCGGGATCGATGGACCGAGGTGGGAATGAAAGATCGCTAGCCTGAAAAATGCGTCAGCTCGGCACTGAGGACGCTGAGGTCGGGCCGAAATTCTGTCGCATAATGCCGAATTCCCGACTATACCGTCGGAACGTCGATCTTCCCCGCATGCATAATGCATCACTCTCCGATGCAGTTTGAAAACTATCCCGTAACAACGGTGCCGCGTATAGCACTGGCCAGCATCACCGACAGTTTCTGCGGGGAATCTCGTTAATCGCAAATACTCGCTGACCCGCGCGACTTTAAATCCTTCGTTCAATCTCATATTCCATATTCCTAGCCGCGAAGCCATTGAACCAATTGAACCAATGACAAGTAAATTTCACGTTTCCCACGCGCTATCCCCCTTTAAACCGAGAACAACACGGCAACGAATCGTTACGATCTATTTGTACAATTTATTTATCTTCTCGTTGACCCAGCCTAACGAATCGTGCGGCTGTGTTTAACGCACGCAAATGAAACGCAGGCAAAATCGTTGTAATTACCGCAAAGATCGCTGCAACGTAATCCAGGACTTTTTCGCTCGTGAATTTTCGTGGGGCTGCTCGGTTCTTGGCATCGGCCGGATAATCAGGCGCCGGGGTTACGCGTTACAAGACTTCCAATCCGACGTGGCCGGGAAATTTTCAAGAGCGTCGCGGGATTCGCAATCTCGGGTCTTTCGAATCCGATAGGAATAATCCGAGAAGCAGCCCCGTAATCGGCCGGAGCTTTCCAGACGTTGCATCCATCTTATTCCGCGCCAGGCCAAGGGGGGTAGGGTGAAGGAGGGGGAGAGAGGAGGAGGGAGGGATCGAAGAATTCATCAATCGCAGTCACGACTCGTCATTAGGCGCCGGGACTTGGAATTCCCCTTTGCCCTCCTCGCCGCACGATTATTATTTTAATCAGCCGCCGACGCGCAATCATGGCGAATTGTCGACTTTACACTCCGTCAAGTGGAAGCCAAAGAAAAGAAATATGCCAGGACGCGTGATTTACCGTTTAACATTTTTACACGTTACTTGGACGTTTCGGTAGTCTCGCGGTTGAACGATTGCTGCGCGGTGAATATTACTTGTTAGCGCAATATGACGTCAAGGCTTTCGTGTAAACCTTGCAAAACGAGGCATTACAAGAGCTCGTTAAAGGTTTAATTAAAGGCCGCTTGACGGCAGAGAAAAATGGAGTCTGTCGTTGACGCTGGAATTATGAAGTCGATGGGTTTTTAGCGCGACGATTGGTAATCGTAGAACGTTGAGTCGAAATTCCATTGACCGGTGCTGCTCGTGAATTTTCGCGTAAATGTCGGGACGACGGGTAATTACGTCGGTTGGTCGAGAGAGACGCACCGAAGGGTGTATTTAGGGTTTCCAAAGGGTCAGCCATTTCCGCAGGGATCGGATTCGATGACGCGTTAATTCGAAACCCGATCAAAGCAAGGCCGTCATTAGCCGACCCATTATTTGCCTGTTTAACGACGTAAGCCGATACTTGGATCGTTCGGACATACGCGTGGCCAACCTCTGTACGACAGACTTGTCAATTAGCTGTAACGCTCGGCCATTGCGTTACTCCGGCCCACCTCGCTATTAACCCGGCAACCACCGAAAGCCAGAAATTCTCTTATTACCCCGCGGATTCACCGCCATTAATGTTCCTTTCGTTGCCGGCCAAACACACGATTCATCCCCTTTACCACGAGACTCTGAAAAAATCGTAAATCTCACGACTTTTTAATGATACAAAAAACGGTATACTTATTACATCTTAAACGTATATACCGTGTATCAAATACTATACTTATTACGGGTAAAATATTGCGGTACATTTCGACTGTCGATTCATTTGTTCCTGTAATTTTTGCGGATTTTAACGGACCATTATCGTGCATTCGGTTTATCAGCAGATGCTAAACAGTGTATTACGCGTTTCAGGGGGTACGTGGGAGGTATATGCGCGGACTTGAAAGCGAACGGCAATTCACCGGAAGCGGATGTGCACGAACCGATAGGTATACGGAGGAACCAGCAAATCGCATTATGACGCAAATGTTGTTGCACGTCGACGATGCACGCGGATTCTCGCGTGCCTTTAACTCCCTTTGAGCTTCCTGCACGCGTTCCTCATTGTCGTCGCCGAGAGAATTTCCCTGGTCCGTCGGCGTCGCGACGTCCTTCCTTTCAACCCGCTCATCATTACCTCCAAAGCGGATTTTCAAGGCTGCCGGCAAGATATCTTCCCCGCCGTAAGCGGCCCAACGTCGGCTCGACGCTCCCTGATTACGTGTCCCGTCAGGAAATACCTCGTAAAATGCCTCGCTCATCGTTCCTCGATCCTACGAAATTGTCACGCAACTATCAAGCACAGTCAAGATGGTCCCTCGCTAACGGGGCAAAATGCTGCAATATTTCACGACAGATTTACAGGGTACGAGATTTTTATTAGATTTTTTCTTTTTGACAGCATTTAAACGGAAACTGTCCAATGACGTTTGGTCCCAGTGAATTTACTTGGGGCAAGGATTATTACGTCGAAACTCGGCACGCTCGGCTACGTGAACGATCGGACTTGTAACGAGCTCGGCTTTCTGCTGGCTATTAGCATAATTCCGTCGTAACACCGGCAACCGACTGCCATTGTTTACCGTCGATATACTCGCGACGTGCTAACGTTTCCGTGTCCCTTTATTGAGCCACTCGCGGACTAGCTAGAGACAGGAAACAAATCCGCCGCGGGAATAGCAAGATTCATGATACCACGTACCAGGAGGATTCCTTAATTTATTACGTTCGCGGAAAACATCAATACTTCAACAACATTGAAGACCTACATAGATTCAATCGCGTAACAAATGCCTTGCACGCTGCTCAGAATTTCTCATATCTGTCTATACAACATTCTTCATTTAATGAATTTTCCTTCTCTCATTGTTAGCTTCCACTCTCATTGTTAACTTTAATCCTATGATATTCCAAGAACGCCGGAAATTTCGCTTTTTACAATACCCGGTGACTCCTGTTGGTAGTTTAAATAACGATGAGCCGAGTATAAATTTTACTGGAATTTCCCGGCAAATTTAGATGGATGGGGAAACGGAATGTGCGATCCCGCCCTCGAGTATTTAATTAATTAACTGCCTAATACGCCCGAATTTTCGTCTGCAATCAGTCGAGAGTTGGCTGTAGAGCCGTCTACTGTACACCACTCGCTTTGCCGTACAAATTATGTCATACATCAGCGGGCTAATTTGATTTAGTGTTAGACGAGCAGTATTGGCTAGACAGTACATTACGTCCTCCAGAGCGACGCGTCAATTTGTTCACAATTTCAACGTTTTGCAAAGAATCGTCATTCCTGACTTTATCAAAACGTTTTAAACGACTGGAAATTTCCTGCCAACTTTTTTACGACTCGGAGAGTTCTGACAGCTTACAAGCCGTTTCTGTCTAATTCAGAAAATAGTGGATACGAATTGGACTTATAATAGTATCATAAATCAGCGGCGAATCGAGATTACACGGCCTTCTAGATTTTTCGCTGTTTATTTTGCCTTTACAATGGCCTTTCAACGGCGCGGATTATTAAGAAATCCATCCATCCTGACCGCAATAATCTCGAACCCTTGAAAACTGTGTCGAGGACACGGACATTGGGAAAATGAAATATCGCTCAGGCCACAGTTGCTTTCATTGAGGAATGCGTTGGCTCATCATTTCCCTAAGATATCTCATTCATTCGTTCAAAAGTTCCACACAACACTATCAGAAAAAATAGCTAACGAGATCAAAGAATCTATTCCTCGAATAATTCTGACGCTAAAAAATTTCTCAATCCCATTATCTTTTCCTGTGAACATCAATCTTTCTCGAGTCATTTGCTAACGGTTTTGATTCAGAAATAGTTTGGAAAACGATTTTATTTGGAAAGTCTACTTAAGTACGACGAACATAACAGCCATTCGCCGGCATAATCAGCAAGCGAGGGGAGTGGGGTACGACGGGGTATTTGGGGTAGAAAAGCACTTTGCCCTTGGCGGCTGGAGACTCGCATCGCCAGCAACGGCTGCGATTCACCTGCGAAAATTACACCTCGCCGCGTGCGGATTTACGCGGACGAATTATGGCGTGTTCGCGCGTCCCGTTATTCCCGGCAGAATCCAAGGACGTGCCAAACTAAAGCATCGCGACAACCCCGAAAATTCACCCATTGCTCCGACGCTCAGGAACTTGTCGTTCGCCAGGCGAACGCAATTTTCGTAACGATCATCACCAATGCGGAATTCCCTCCGAGCTTCTCCGCTAATTCTTCTCATTATTTTTACAAATTGATTCAAGGTACGAGGAACCGTGGTTTTAGGTAAGTTTCCGCTAAAAGGGAATTCTAAACAATGTACAGGATTTTTCTATAACGATGCTACAAGGAACGTGAATATTAAATCTGGAAATATTCTCTGAAATAACTGTGCAGCAAAGGAAGATAAAGAAGATAACGGCGGCAAAGGGGTAAGGGTACTCTTGCCTGTTGTAGGAGGTATTAAAAATAATCTGAGTAGCGCAGAGGAGCTATGAAAATCCCCTTGGTAGGAACACGAGGGCCGCTAAGTAAGGCGGGGGACCATTAGATGCTATCAAATAATGTCCTCGATTATCTCGCGAGCGAATTATAGAGGATCCCAATGGAGCAACTTCCACGGTATCTTCCATTGAGTTGGGATCCTTTCTAGCGCAGCTCCTTCACATGTACGTCGGCCGCCGGCAGAGTGGAAACTTTTCCTCGAGCTTTCAGGCGTTTTAATATATCCCCGAGGGCTTCCGCCATGCGAGGACCGGCAAATCCTAGCAACTTCTTACAGACACGTACGCGAAAACGTCTTTCCTACATTTGTAGCGACCGGCCGCGCTATGATCGGTGATTCACGTTGACCGAGGGAACTCGTTCTTTGACCGTCCGAAAGTTTGTTAGACAGAGCGACGGGAGCATCGCGATCGACGACCTCCGCTTTACCTCAGAGTTACCAAACATCTCCGAGGTGAACTCGCGCAATCGCCTCGGCCGATCGTTCCTCGCCCGGGGCGATCGCGTGGGAAAGAAAGCAGATTCCGATTCTTCTTCTTCTTCTACTCCTTCTTCTTCTTCTTCCTTCTCGCGAGAAAGCAGGAAGCGGACGGTGATTAGGCTCGATTATCGCGGACAACGCGTGTCGGCCCTCACCTCGCAGTCCCGTTCCTCGCAGGTAACAATGTCCCGACTACGGCAGAGATTAATGTCCTACCACGCGAAGAAACTTGTGCCACGTGAAACGACACCACACGGCTATCATTTCCTCCCAGGACGCAAACGAAATCCGAGCAACCATAAATAAACACGTGATTTACACAGGCCAGAGGCTCTTCTTCCCATGTGTTTGTTTAACATCGCCACGATGTCTATCAGAGACACGTTTGGTCGATCCGTTAAGCCCGCCAGTCTATTGGGTCGAGAGATTTTTTCTCTTGGTCGATGAAAAATCGCAGAGAGAGGAAGGTGAGAGAAAAATTGGTCCCTCGTCGCGTGGGCTCAAGACAAGCCCGGTCTTCGGCACGCACCTCTCGTGGGAAACCTTGTCTTCGCCAAAGGGAAGACTTCATTAGAGCCATTTTCGACTCCGGGAAAATCCCATGAGGAAGACAGGATCGATATACCCTCCCCAGAAACCCTCGGAGAAAACTAAGAAAAATAACGTATAATTTATTTTATCTTTCCCATAAAACCACAAGGCAAGATACCCTCAAGTTAGACCTACGTTTTTCCACGGCAAAATTTCATCGCGGTGATGACTTTAGGCTAAAATGGTGTACGTAAAACGCGTAAACCGGTAACGAGAGGTATGCGCTGAGTAAATTGGAGGAGGAAGGCCGGAGTTTTTCGCACGACACTTTTATATTGCCGCAATAAACAAGCAGCGTGCTATTCCGTTTGGTCGGGACGGTTTATTCGTTATTCGCGAGAGGCGTCTCCCTGCATCGGACTGGCCGACTGAAAAAAAGGAAAACCTGCCGCCGAAGGCGTGGAAAAGCGGAAAAGGCAAAAGCAACGGCTCCAAAAGGCCAAAAAGAAAACTACGATCAAAGCAACCTCGACTACCCAGCTAATCAAAGAGAATGCAGAAATATTTAAAACGATACAAAGCGATAATGCCAATCGTCATATAATTTACCAGGAGTATCTTAAAATAATAATTTCGCTCGCGACAAAAATCGTAATAGTGTAAAGGATTCTCGTTTCTCTGACGAAACTGAAAGCGTTTCATTGACTACCAGTGATCATTTTTTTTCCTTTTCTCCTCGACGCCGGCAAGAAGAGACGAACAAATTTATCCGCAGCGACAAAAAATTCAATTACCCGTAATGGCTCACAGCTACGTGTACGTCCTTTTATCTCGGCGCGACGACGACGACGACGACGACGATGGCGATGGCGATTCGTAAATAGTGTGTTAGTGAAGGTTACCGAAGCGGGCGGAGGGGGACGATTTAGCGAGACGTCGTTGGGCCCCGTGGCTGGAGATTTCTTGCCCGATTGCAGGCACCGGAAGCACGGCTAATCTCCCCGGATAACGTAAAAGAACACATTGCCCCCAGGAACGGGAAATGCCGGATTTTAATCCCGACCGGTTCGCTGGAGGATCTCACTCGACTCACACCGACCTTCCACACACCACGGACTTCACCCCTCTCCCCCTTTTTTCCAGGAAAACTTGCAACGCACGAATCAAGAGAGACTTTGTCTGCCGAGAGAATATTAAGATGTATTGATTTACTCGATGCTTCGTTCATGACGAAACGGTAAAGTTCAAGTTAAGAAATGGATTCGTTATGTAACGAGACTTCGGGGTAACTTCCGACCGACGGCTAAGGGAGGAAACACAAATTTATGGACGATCGAGAACTGCGTAAAAATTGGTAATTTCGCCGACTACCGAGAGAACTTTACTCTTGGCGAGGAAAGTTCATAATCATCTCGTGGATCTAGATAGTTGGCGAGACTTTTTGCCATCTTCCTCCTCCAATTAGGTTCGCTCGTTTGCCCGGCGAAACACCGTGTATTTTGCACCCCCATAAAAGATGAAGGGGAAGGTGGCGGCAGAAATAAAGGTGGAAAATCACCGGGGGCGTTATTTCGGTGTGAAATACGAGGCTGCAGGGGGATTAAACCGGCGGGCCGAGGAGGAAAGGAAGAGAGGGGGCACGAAAGAGAATTACTCTAATGCTGGTCTCACGTGCGAAGAGCAACGACGCCAACGAGTCTGACTCCATATCCGCCCAAACTACCGAGTTTTCACCTTTTTTTACCGACTCAGTACGATCACTCAACGTTCTCAAAACTTCCAAAACTAGAAAGGACGTCGTTGAAATCGATTAAACCCCGCGATTATGCCGTCCATTGAAACGAATGCATTGAAAGAAATTTCACGTTTAGCGAGACCAATAAGCGAGAGTGACTGATCGATATTTCATATCGTTTTGTGGTTTACGCGTTGGACGGGAAATTGAAAGCATGGATGGCGATATTTGCATGGACCAGCCGGTACGATCGAACGTTTTCGCCGCTAGCACTTTCGCTCTTTCCCAAGAGAAAGAGAATTCGGCGGTCAGCCGGGCGATTTCCAGTCGACGTTATCTCGGCGCCAGGGCGATGTCCGTGGGGCAAAGTTATCGGCCCAGAGAGAGCCGTGGCATTTGCATAATATGGGAATCGTTCGCCGAGCTGGCCCATTGTTCGGATATTCTGCCTGTTACGTCTCTCTTCACTTCTATCAATGTGTTGGTGCATGTGTGTGTGAGTCAGAGAGAGAAGATCCGAACGGAAGAACAACCGAACACGTAAGCTGACGGTAATAATTACGTTTCTGTTCCACGTCCCGAGAGTTGGGCAATGCCCTCCCCCCACCCCCCCTTGCTTCTTGCCCCCTCAACGCGGCGGTCCTCCTTTTCTCTCACTTTCGTTCTGTCATTCATTACCGTCCCTAATCCCAGCGAGCATCTGCCGGCAACCTGGCATTTTCTACGATCGTTAAAGTATCGTAAAAGATATGCAGAGCGGTACTTTACAGAGGCAGAGGTTTCTTACGACCATCGGCTTTCGAAAGACAAAGCCACAAGTGTTTCGGAAATTGCCCATGAATAATGGCCGCTGATGTTCCGTAAAATAAATATTCCTCCGGTAATTCATCGGAATATTCAATAGAGAAAATTTAGTTTAATTCGTGTGACATTATGAACGAAATTATTGCCTCCCCTCTCACCCCCACATGTGAAATTTACCGGGCAAAGGACGAGGATATCGTCACGTCGAATGGGGTCAAGCTGACGGGATTTCCGGGCGGAAATCCTGGTATCGAATCGCAAATGGACGTCGGGGAAAACGACAAGCGCTCATCCGATGCACCGGCCGTCAGTAACCAATGACGATCGATCACTGCCTTCCGAGAAACGTCGGCTTCCTCATTTCTCAAAGGGCCGTTTGATCCGCCCAAAATGTCAAACCGGAATAACGTAACAATCGCGAGAAATAAATTCACTTGGTCGAATGAAAAGGATTTCATAAGAAAATGATTATCAATTATTCGCTGGGTATAAAGTAGTCATTAAAATTTGTCCCTTTTGCGTTTGTTTTGGCTTGTTCGAATTTCCGAAAACCTGCCCATGGGCAAATGTCGATTGCACAAATGTCCGCGGCGCGATTGTCTGATTAGCAATCAGCACGGAGAAGATCGATCGATCAGTTGGAGCATCGGTCGGCCTGTCGTGGCATTACGAGCACTTCTGCCGGTGGACGAACAAGCTTCGTTTGCGCGACTCCAATGGCTGGAATTTGAGGGTCCTCTACGTCGACCTCCCAGGCTAAATTCGAGAGATTGAGCCCTCGAACGCTGAGCAAGCGACGTCTTCAAACACCCACTATTCAATCATGTCATAGGACCGTGACGTCAAAACGATCCTCGTCTGCCAATCCGGCAAGAAATTAGAGACTGCAAATCTAATAAACAGAAATAATTCTGGAAATTACGGAATTCTCGACGATTCGTCGGGCGCTAATTTGCTGCGGAATGTTTTTCTTAGGTCGCTCGCTGAAAATTACGGGCCGAAGGCGCACAAATTTTTGCCGTAATCAAGGAGAAGATTATATTTCAGACCGACAGAAGACTCATCGGGATCGGAACGGGCAAGTCTGCATTCTCCTTTTGCTCCCTGCACTGCGTGACCTCACTTATCCACTTATACCTATGGTTCTTCCCCCTTCCCCTCGTGCAATTACCCGACGCTCCGTGACCTTTTACGCGTCATCACATCTCGCGGAATACAATAATTTCGCAATTGTGAATTTTTACACCTCCCGTGAAATCAGGCAGACGTTGCATCAGCGGCGACCAGTTTCTACAGCGGCATTTAAAAGTAAATTAACTGTTTTGCCGCAGTGTCATCCCCCGGTCGTACCCGATAAATCCTTGAATTGATTTTAATTATGAAACGAGAAACAGAGAGAAAGAGAGGGTGAGGAAGAACGAGCGCAGCGGAGTTTGCTATTTCAGCCAGCCGCAATGCGACGTGCATTCGGTCCTCGATGATCCGCGTGCGAAGCATTTCAGGCGTGAGAATTGGCCGCGATAACACGCGATACGAGGGGTTCTTCGAGAGAAGAGGCCGAAGATATGAAGCCCCGACAGAACACGACGAACAATAAGAAATCCAACACGAAGACTCCTCAAGACGAGGGGTACGAGGGGAAGGGGGAGGGGTTGGCAGAGTCCAGTATACGAAAAACGACGGTCCCTGGACAGAGGTGCAATTATCCTCCTGGACGGAAAATGCCAAGTCGGTCCCAAGTCGCCGGTGAGACGGCACCGATTCACCAGTACTTTCCCGCCGATCTTCTGACGTAAAGGAAGTAATCGGCCGTGCAGATTGCGAAAACCCGACAAACCGGGCTTGACATTCCCTTTCTTTTCACCCTTTTCACTGGTCTTCTAGCTTCCCTCCCCCGCCACCGCTCTTCGATACCTTCCATTAACCCGGTATTCTTTCGGGGCGGTATTAATGGACTACTTCGACCGCCACTTCCGCAGGAAATGCCAAAGCAGTATTTTAAATAGCGCTAAAATATCTCCCTTTAAATTCTCAGTGACGCGAATCATTATTTGTCCTCGTGTATAGTTTAAGCGATCGCTATTCGTCGATAATAAGTTAAATTCCCGAGAGGGGAGGGAAGGTGAATATATTTATTGGAGTTAAGAAATTGGATAGGACGGAATTTACGTAAACGGGAATTGGATGAATCGTTAGGCTTAGCACAAGCTTCGTAATCGCCTGAATCCCGCATCGATAGGAATAAATTACGGCGGCAATTACCCTTCGGTGCGCTAATTAAATTAATCCGTGGGTTTGACGGCGCGTATCGGGGCGTTATTTGTGCACAGGCCGAACCCCAGCAAGATATCATCTAATCGCCGGATAATACCGTCGGGCACGTACAATGTAACACCATTAGGAAAATTCCCGTTGCCGGGCGAACCAACGAGATTAGCCGGACACGACTAAAGCGCAAAAATAGCTTTCGAAAAACACGGAGAGACCGTCGAACATGAGGAAAATAATTGACAAAATCCAACACTCTCATCGCGAAACATGCTCATACAAACATTTCGATCTTTCCTGGTAAAACTGAATTATACAACAAAATTCTTCGAAATCCCGTGTAAATTGCATACAAATTTCAGTGTTGACGTTTCTTTTTTCGCGAAACATTCTGTCGGTTTACGTCGCTCGCGGGACCAGCAATTTCCCGTCGATTATTTCCCGCACGTTCGACGGACAAAACCTTTCGCCGGTCAACTAATGTTTTTTTTCCAGCCCATAAAATACACTTGCTGAGCGGACGGACGGTAAACGCGTGGCCGTGTTTGCCGGATGTCACTGAGGCGTCAGATTAATTCCATTGCGCCGGCCGCAAATGGAAGTCGATGGAGTTTCTGCAGCCCTACGAATGGTGATTTGCGAAATTGGATAACGCCAAAGAGCCGGCGGCGCTGCGCTGCAAATATACTTAAACATTCAACATCTCACAATGGTCCGCGGGGGGAAAACGTCGTCCCCTGTCGAACCTCGTGGCCCGTTAATTCTTAACGCTGCCCACCCTCCCCCCCCCCCCCGTCCCTTCCTCGTCTTTTTCATTCCCTTTCCCAGTTTTTTACTTCCATCCCTGGACGTACGTGCTCGACGGCTTTCTCAGAGGCTATTACGTCGAAAGCATTCATGAAGAGGGCCTTTTGTCCCGGCGGGGAACCACCAGCAGTCTCAACCATCTGATAAGGCCGCGTCTTCTTCTCACGCGCAATATAATGAATTATTAAGATGCCTCCGGTGAAATGCATTTCTTCGCTTACACAATCCCGTGATTCTAATTATCGATTCCCCGGAGGCTAGCAATATTCTACGGAATATATTATAAATATCATGTAGCGCAAGTTTTAATGGTAATAATAAATGTATATATAAAATCCCGAAGGTTATTCCGGTAATGTACTTTTTTCCTTTATTACATGATATACACGAGAATATTTTATACGTATTATTAATGGAAATTTTAATTAAACATTCGTTCATCGGCGAATATTGTAAATCCGCTGCAACTGTTTGACGTATAAATATCCGTGGAAAAGACTTTTTTAATACTACTTTCATAAAATTTTCTAATAAAATTTAACCGTACCTCGCTGAAAGACCGGCGCCATTTATATAAAGTTTTTACGTAACTGTTACATATAACATGGATATGTAGGTGTTATTTAACTCGTGTTAGCCTAGGGAAGTCGACAGCTTAAACGCATTCTTTTCATGCACAATTACGTATTGTTGTGACATTCGAAAAAGAAAAACTTTCACTCTTCTTCGCCGTCCTCGGCTATTTAAACAGTCGTAGGTGTGATAGAGAAATTAATGATGCCTCTGAATACATTTTAATACATCAAACGTAATCTCATATAAGCTAACATTCTATACAAATGAGAATAAACTCCCATTCCCATCCACGTATTTTTCTCATTTTGTCACTATCTTTCCCGAGTAGAAGAATTAAAAAAAAAATTGCTCAAATTGACGATATCTGCGTAGCGGTAGGAGGCCGAAATTTATTGGACGTTTATTACGTCACTGCGGGAGACAGCTTTGAGCTTCATCGTCGTCGCTCTAGCTCATCGTACGTTCTGTAAATTTCGCGGTTTTAATGACGCCCCTCATCGACATTTTCATCGACCAAAATCCCGGGGGGGAAAAGATTACTCGCCAATTTTATTCCCGGTATTTGCGAGTAAATCACACGGTTCATTTTCCACGACGATTTACGAAGATCATGGGCGTAAACTCGCGTGTGTAAATAAACAAAAAATATGGTAAACACGACAGGGTTGTACGGGAGAGGGCCGAAATACGATGTGATAATTGATCGGCATATTTCACACCGGGGGAATTCGCCGGCTCTGCTATGCGAAGCAATCTTTTTCCCGGGGAAAGCTTAAACTTGCCGGGATAGTAATACGCGGTATTCGCAATTTAGGGAAATGCGGGGCCATAGACACGCGTGTACACGGCTGGCAATGCAAATAACTGCAGTCTGCATAGAGTGCACTTTAAACACGCGTGTATACACACCCGGCTTGTACTAAATGATCCAGCCGTGAAAACGAATTTAACGGCGCGGTGCAATTAAAACGAACGCGCGTACGTTTCATTAAGCCAGCTTCTTCTGCTGCACTTCGCCATGAAATGAGACCTCATTAAACCGAATATTTTGGAATGTAGAAACGAGTAAATCCCGAATCATCGTTGGAAACGCATTAACCTTCACCATCCGTTTGACTCAAAACAACTTTTTGTCACTGCCGTTCGTTCGGCTTTGTCCGCCCAAATTCAGCTGTCTGATAATTGTTGAAAAATACCAATTGCCTAATGACTTATGCTAATTTAACGACGCGTACAGCAATGGGAATGCTTTCTTTCCCCGAGAATTCCTGGCTGAACGTTTTGACACTGACAAGCTGGGCCGGATTATCGAGAAATCCTGCAAATCCTCGGGTATTTGCGTCTCGTCTGTTTTTACAGCGACTTTCCACGTATTCGCACGCAAGCGAGACGGCTGCTTTTAATGGCCGGCCTGATCGATGCACTTTAACGGAGAACCCCCCGGTGAATTGCAAAACATCGCGAGCTTCTATATTTGACGATCGTATTCCTGCAGGCGTACGCATCGTTGTCATGCAAAACCCTCACTGCCCGGCCGGATATAAACCTACAGATGGCCATTATTGAAATAGTTCTACGAAGGAAGTCCTGCCATTCGTATTCCACGGGCTTAGCCAATTGTTTTCCGCTCCGCGCCCTGACATTCGTGTGTTTCGGAGATTCATTATTCGGCTCCATTCGCACGGAGAAAATAGTGATTTTGTGCCGACAGTAGAGGAGGGTCACGCGCGAACACTAGAGTCTAATGAAAATGAACTTAAACGAAGATTATCGAGGGATTAAGTCGAGGGGAAAAATTAAGAGACGCAAGGACCTTGGAGACTGGCCAAGGAATGCATTTTGCTTCATCCACGATGGCATTATAACGCCGATGATTGGCTAAGAAAAGAAATATCAAAGTTTTCCTACTCACCGGATCGATCTGCCACCGTTTTTTTTACAGAATCACTGCTGGTCTACGCTTTGCACGTTCCCGCTTCTGAAATGAAACGTTAAAAACAATTGAGTCCATGCTGTGACGACAGCTATTACGATAAACTTACAAGTATTCACAAGCGAGAAATCACCGGGGATTAACATTAGTTTCCTCTGTGCATTCAATACGAATTTAATCGTAATTAAGTTCAAGGAAATTCAATGTGTAGAGGATGAAGAGAAATTAGCAAAGTATTTTTCCATTTAAAAGTGATACGTGAGAATTTCAAACAGCACTAAACGTTATTGCAGGCACTTTTAAACGAGCCTAAGCCTCTCTATTTCTGCTAGATTAAGCAGTCAATTAAACGATCCTCTTTTTTTCCGAGCGTCCGGACCCTGGCCGTCTCATTCGTTGTCCTAACAAAGCACGCTATTTTGCCGGGCGGGCAAATGTGCAGTCGGCGAATGGGCAGTTCCAGCTGCAACAACGGCCTTTCCGGCGAAACTGCAGGGGGGAAATGCTCGGTCTGACGCGAGGCCGACTGCGACTACTGAAAATCCACGCGAAAATTCAACGACAAGACTCTCATAAACGCGATGTAACACGTTCCGTTAATCCCCCTGAATCAACGATCGCACACGACGCAGCAAAACATACGATAAATGTGTGTAACGTACATCATATGATATTTGTACGAATGCAAATATTTATTTTATTAACGTAAAGTACAACGTAAAAAGGCTGGACTGGAAAGTTTTTTCGTGCTCGTGGATCGTATTGATATTCCTAGACGTTTATTATCAATTTTTGGTATTTTCTTGCAATGAAGGACACGCGGGGCGGGGGTCGAACGAGTTAAAGTTTACGTCGGAGCAATTAATCCCGGCGTTGCAGAGCGCGAAATAAGCTTTCAACTTCGGACAGTCCAAGTCCGGCAAGTTTCCAACGGCGACTTCAACGGAGATTAATTGCACGCAAGCGCGTATAGTTTAATTAATCCTATTCCGGCGGAACCATCGGGCCGAGCTAATGAAGAGCGGAAACAAACATCACAAGAGTTATTATGTATTCTTCCGTAGAACAATACGAAACCTCGAAAAACCGATAGGATATCATATTCGAAACCTCGCCGAATTTTTCCACAATTTCCACGAATTTTTTCATACAGGAAAAACTCATTTAACGAGGGTTGAGTAAAAAAATACTTGATTAAAAACCAGGAGCCAGCAGAGCTGGGTATTGATCTTTTCGAATCATATTTTTAAGGGGATCCGGAACTGCTGAAGATACTTTTCCGACGGGTCGTAAGGTTTTTTTCCCTAAGCGGGACGAAGGTTTTCTTAGAAGTTGAGTTTAATTGTCGTGACAGTCCGACAGACAGGAAGAACGTCGCCAACGAGGGAAAAGACTCGATGAAACGAAACTCGGAAGTTCCGAGTGGCGCGACTTCAACTACGTTGCCATGTTCCGCACTTAATTATTTCAACAGGAAGGTAAATAAAGGCTGAAGATCGGTGCCCGGGGCACACGGCGAAACGAATTTATAAATGCTTAAACCCTCTACGCCGAACCCTCCAAGTGGAATAATTTCAAGCGCTGCTTGAACTTTAAGTTGTTGAAACGCTTTAAAAGCTCGTCGTGTCCCGGCCAAGAGGTTTGACTTGGACTTCATCGTAAAGTAAATCTGGTTAGGGCCATGGCTCTTAGGATAATCGTACCTCTTTGAAATACTTTAAAACATCCCCATTCAATCGAAAACAATCGCAGGGAAATTCGATAAAAGGAAACCAAGTTCTATGAGATTATTACACGAGTAGAAAAATGGATGACGTAAACAATTGATTGACTTATGCTATAAAGATTGATAGGATGGAACGGAGTTGAATTTGCAAATGTCCAACAGTTTTCGTGGAAAGGGTGAAGGTCTTTGGAATGATGACTCGTTATTCTACCTATACGATGCGGATGGGAGAAAATGCCAAGATCTTTTCCCGGGGACCGTCTCGCAATTCTCCGCAGCAATATCCATGATTTTTCAGTTGGTTAGCATTGAAGACCGATTTGTATTCGAATCCAGCGACATTCCACCAAAACTCATCAAGTTCCTCCGACCCGTATTTCCGCGTGAAACTCAGTTAAAGAAAAAGTTCTCCAACTAAAGTCAAAGTCAAAACTAAGCTTTACAAAATGACGTCTAATGAAGACCCAATGATAGAAGAATAATGAATCTTGTGTCATACGAATTTCTCATCTCGTCCCTGCAAAAAACTCTTAGAACACTTTCGTTCCCCGATCATTGTGTAGGCAATTTCACGAGTCCTTGGTAGAATTCCGTGGGCGAGGTGGTGTTGCTGCAGGTGCGAGGCAGATTGGGATTGCGGATTGCGCTTGTAGGAAAGGTTGCGAGAGCGAAGTGGGTGAGGACACCTCTGCAGGCCGGCCGGAATGCCGTGTTACGACGGTGAGTTAATTAAAGGAGACAGCCTGAGCAACGGAGGAAGGAGACCGGCCTGGGTTTCGCGTTTCTGCCAAACCGCGACTCTCCGACGACGAGTCTTGCGAGCACGCGGGGGAGGTTCCCGGGAAAGGGAAGCGAGCGGGGAAGGAGGGGGCTGGCGGCCGTTAGCTCTCGATGTCGGAACAATGCCAGAGAGATAACGGGCAAACAAAACCCAGCGTCTTAACGGGCCGTGCGCGCTCGCAACGCGTTCCGCTCGTCCTTCTTTTGTCATGCTAATTCGGCAATTACTTCGGCGACCAGCTGGAAGCCACGGATGTCCTCCTGCTCATCACATTTCACCTCCCTCACCCCGCAACTATGTCCTCAAACCGCAGGAATCAGACACAAAGACACCGAAAGAAAAGTCAGTGAAATTCTTCGGGCAAAAGTGACACTTTGCCAAGGGTTCAAAGGCTTTTATTAAATTATTCATTTCTCTAGGTGTCTCTCACAAAAATTCCCTTCGTGTTCGAAGAATTTCAGCTATTTTTAGATCGACGAATTTCTGTTCTTTTGATGGCACTAACGATCGTAGAATTTCGTGTAACTAGGAACGAAGGACTTCGTTTATTGGATCGCTCGGCTCAATAGTTGAATTACAAGCCAGCTTTACCGGTTGTCCGGTGTCTTTGCCGTTCCTGTCTTTGCTTTCCTTCTCATTGCGTTAACGAACGTAGAATTGCGCTTACGCGCGTTGCACGGAGCTCGAACGCGTTGCATAGTCAAAGTTCGGCCGCACTGTGCAGCCTCGTAGTTTCCAATTTGCCATAGAAACGGTGTATTCCAGTTGCAGCTGCAGTTCCTCGTGGAAAGCTCGAGGAAGGGGGGTGAAGAAGGAGGAGGAGGCCAGGGTTGGTGTACCGTTGAACCGTAACGCGGTCCCGCGTGTAAAGGGACAAACGGCAGTCGTGTATTTAGCCCACGACGATATATATATGCGTGTGTGCATATGTGTGTGTGTGTGTGTGTGTGTGTGTGTGCACGAGTCTACTGCCACTGCAAGTTGGGGTTTCGCGATTCCCTAGGAACGACGTGTCCGTTGCTTCAGCACCACCACACCTACGCCACCCCCTGCCCCGTATACCCTGGCGCTTAAACCACCGTTTAGCCCGAAGGCAGTTGCCCCGACGATTCCCCGCAGAAGGACGAAAAAAAGAAGATGCCAAACGGAAGCGTTCGAAAGGTCGATGAACGGGAATCCTCGCCATGGCCTTCTTTTATCTCCCGTAATTTCGTTCCCGGTTTCAATCTACGCTTCAGCATCCACTTGTGCACGTTTCTCCGATCGCGCCTGATGTCCCACGATTTTTGTTCTCCTCCTTATTCAATTTTTGTCCAGCGCTAACTCACAATATCCGATTTACGTAACGGTACCCCGATGAGGCGAGAAGACGACAAAGGAATTCTAAAGACCCGTACGGTTTAACCCACACGTATTACGCTCAATTCTTCTAATCCCGCTGTAAGTTGAATTCCCGCGAAATTTATGACGGCGACGTTCCTTTTTGACCGAGCGTCTTTCTGTGTAAATAGAACCGAGAAGAAAGTCCAAAGAAGAGTAACGCGGGGTGGGGGAGGCGGAGGGGCGAAAACGACGATGAAAAGCAAGATGGGAGGAAGGAGATGAAGACGGTATTCGCGTCTCTTCAGGTCGGATAAACTGCTTTCCGTGCTACGTGCAATGACGTCACGTTAAAAGCATAAAAGCCTCGTGCCCTCGAGACTTTTTGAAAATTCCGGACGTCGCGCGGCGCGTGCAAACCTCATAAGCTTCATAACGACCGCGAGTCATGATTCGCAATGGAGAAACCACCGGTACAGAGGCGAACCGGCAAAGGAAAAAAAGAAGCGAATGTCCTTTAAATTCAACTTTACATGAAAATACGAGAGGGAAAGCTCATAGTCGTTACGGAAGTCGCGCTTTCAAAGGCCCTTTGTGAACTTACGACTTTTGCCGCGGGGTGTTTCATCGCTCAGTAAATCCAGCAATACTCACTCACGAACGCACTCTCCAATACCATTTACTAGCAACTAATGCTACGGTTCTGAGGAAGGGTTGTTGGTTTTCCTGTCTTGTTAAATTAACCACGGGGATCGTATCGTCCCGAAAACTGGCTATTTCTAGCGCGAATTTCTGCCTCTCTGTCCGGGGAAAACGCATTATTTGCCTTACCTTCTACCTGCCCCTCTCTCTCTCGTCACCTCCCCCCCCCCCCTCCGGAGCTTTCCGCAAGGCACGTGCAGAGAATATCGCTGGCGCAATTCCCCCTGTACATCCCCGTAACACGCACCGTTGCATTCACGCGAGTAACCAACAACACCGACCCCTCGCTGAGAAATTATTTCACGTGCCAAAGGGAAACTCCAAACGTATTTCCCGGCAACCGATAGCAATTTATCCGGAGATTTTTCAACCTTCGCACGTTGCTCAAGTTTATCCACACCGACATCGTGAGGAATTTAGGAACGAATCCTTGGTATTTAAAAAAGGAATTTTTACAACGTAACTCGCGGTATTTTTAGCCCAACATTTTCTGTCCCACAAGTGGATCTGGGTTTAAGGTTTTCCGAGGTACACGCTGCTATTATCCCTGATTCCGCGGCGTAAATGAGCACTTCCTGGCGGCATTATATTTTAATGAATTATAAAGGAGTTGGTTACGTGCGAAAGGAAAGGTCTCTCACGAGCGAAGACACGTCACAAGAGGGACCGGAAAGGCGTGACGTAAGGCTGAGCGTAAGTCACGCACAGCGGATCTTACGAGCCCGTGAAATCCACTTCCGAGTTCCGCTTTCCACGGTCGGGTCGACTACGTTCTCCCGCGCTGCGGAAAGCTCGCTTTTAAGTTCGTAAAAGGGAGGACTGCGCTGCCATTCGACGTGCCTCGAATTAAAAATTTACCCAACCAAATTGCAGGCTTGCGCAAACGGCACTTTAACGGCTAATTCCGCCGCCGGATTTGGCGAACGTTCGTGGAAAATATTAAAGTCGTCCAAAACGTAAGGACGTCTTTTTCTACGGTTTATCGTATCGTCAAGGTAGAAGAAAACCCCGCCACGCAATCGTTACATCTTTTAAAGCGAAGATCTCTGATTATACGTCAGTGCCGCCCTATTGCGGCCTGTGTGTGAGCGTGAACCAATCGAAATCGGTTTTCGCGCCGGCCATTCGCCCCTGCAAATAGAGAGATCCACTTTGAGCCCGATGAAAGAAGGCACTTCCCGGGGCTCCAGCTGCCATCTACCTAGACGCTAGATTAAGGTATCCGACCTACGTATTGTGCAGCCAAAGACGGCAGAGGGACGAGGGGCAAATATAGGCAACGTGCGAGAAAGAAGTCGAAGGATGAGGAAAAAGAGGCCGGACGAAGACACGCTAGGTGCAAGTAAAACGAATGGAGAAGAGCGGAAGAAGAGAAAAAGGAAAATGAAGGAGACGTCATTGCAGCCGAAACTGTTTCGATAAATATCTACGTTCGAACTGACGGCCCTGAGTTATCGTCCTGGCACATCGGAACCCGGGAAACTTTTATGAAGATTACGAGAAACTCTCGAGTGGCCGCGGGGAAAAAGTCTCACAGTAAAATGCCTTACCTCCTCGCCCGCTATGTCGAGCCCCGCTTTTCAAGTATGCTGAAACATAAATAAAACGCAAATTCGTACTTCACGACAACATATTGGGAAGGTATGAAAAAAGTCCTCCACTGGTTCGACATTAAAATGACATACGTATCGTTTGAGTAATAAAACGCCAACTCCCCACTGCATGGAATTTATTTTCAAACGGTATATCATGCACGGGAATCTCGATAAAATTGCGTTTTGCGAATATATCCGGGTTATTTCGAGGGAAACCGCGATGGAAAGACGGAAGATTATTCCGTAAAGCAAAATTTTCCGGGTTTTCCGGGTTTCCCGAGCTCACGGCTTTATCGGCGTGAAGTGCTGGATCGTAAAGGCGATCAGCCGGAGGAAACGAATCGTTTTCCCAGTATTCCCGGGGCGTTTACGGATTGGTACAGGGCGCAAACCTTAAATCGAGCCAGGACGAATTCAGATCGAAGCTGAGACGAGCGTTTCACCGATGCTTCGGGGAAGGACCGAGCGAGAGGTCCTTATTCTCCCCATATGGCCAACTGTGCCGGGGTTAAATTGAATTTCCTGCGAATCGGCCTCCCGTAGCATCACTGCGGGATGCAGCCTGTTCCACGGATGGAGAATCAATGATCGTTCCATAGCCGACCTTACGTCCTCAAGAATTTAACAGATGAGAGGAAGAAAGACGTAACTCAAAAATACAAGTCTTCCGATAAACAAGAAAAAAATTGATTCAAAGTCATATTTGTTGTACGATCATTGAGACAATTGTTCCTTCCCTTCATCCCTGCTTATCCTAGTCTTTTCACTCTCGTCCTTTCTTTGCCCGGTTCTATCTCGTCTATTGTTTCGTTTTCTTGCTTTGCTTTGACCTTCTTGTGGCTCTTCATTTCGATTTTATCTCTCGTTGTACGCCCTGTTTCTTTTATCCCAGCGGTCCCTGGAGAAAATTCTCCTCATGGCCCAGATGGAAACTCGGCGACGTTTGTAAACCCTTCATGGTGGCTAAACGAAGACTACAATGACTTCAAAAACAAGCTTTACTTTCTTCGCCATGCTTTTCCTCCGGGGGGAAAGTGCGAGAAGGTATTCACTAGGTGCATTATTCCACGGTCCTCTGGCCCCTGGTTCTCGTGTTTTTCTTATCTGTCCCTGGAAAATGGATGAAACGACGCGAAACGTCAGGGAAGTCGATTCCCCCCGGTAAACGCGGTCCTTGCTAATGCTTCGCGGAGTCTTTACAAATGCCCAGCGTGTCTTAGAGCCCCTTTGTGGGCCGACGTAGGCTGGAAAGCTTTGCCTTCAGCAAAGTTCCGCCATCGAAAGCCGCCGAGTGAATAGGAAGCAGGGAAACCATGGGGGCTAAAACGATGCCGTTGGCGGACACAGTCCTTCACAAGTTTTTCCTCCCTTTCTTAACACGTTCGCGATGACTGCCCCCGGCGACGGGACCATTTTCCACCATCCCGTGTCCCACTTACTTCTTTCGTGGCTGACATTATCGCAGCTAATTTCGCCAGTCAAATTGCAAAGACATTCCCGGACTTATCGTAAGAAACATTTTTTACAATGTCCTTTCAGGGAAGGACCGTCTTTCAGCCTCTGCGTTTTCGAGAGGAAATTAATGTCGCGTATGAAAAATAGCAGAATTGCCTCGAGCGAATTGTCCATTGATTCGAATACCAAGTTGTCGATCCTTCGAGGATTTATGCGATCCCTGGATGGGATACGGAGGAGAATTTCCGTGTGCGGCGATCGTAGCTGAGCGAGGGACGCAAATCGGAGACAAATGTAAACAGACGTACGGATTGAAACGGCGCCAAGGAAATTTACTAGACGATCGGGCGCAGTTTAAGGTCGCTCCCCGCAATCTGGATTCCTCAGGTCGAGCTGCAGACTCGATCGAGCTGCAGGAAACATCCGGCGAGATTTAATGGCGCTCCCGACGAGGATAAAAGACAGAAAGATAGAGAAGGAAAGGGGAGGATAGAGGGAGTGGGCAAGGGGCATCCTCGAATTCCCTTTACCGGCGATCGTAGCTCAGCGGACCTAGGCGAAACGGGGACATAAGTAGACGCGAGGATAGAAACGGCGCCGAAGGAAATTTAGTAGACAGCCCCTGGCAAGCTTTTATGGGACTTTCCTCGCGGGACGAGTACTTACGGTGGCTCACGGCAGGCCCAATCGCCGAGGTTTAATGGCCGACCTGTCGAGGAAGCCAGACGCAGCAAGTCGCAAGGGGAAGGTGGGGGAGGGGATCGAGGGGAAGTACCTTCCTTAAGTGCCTTCCGCCCTATCGTTCCGCCGCATGTCGCCGGGCCCACTTCTCACACCAATTGCTCCGCCGTCGAGCCATTCCGTCGCTCTACATTTATGGATCCGCGCGTTAATATTGTACCCGGCGCGTGTCGTATTTCACGGGAGAACGTGACCACGCACCAACCGCCCCCGGAAAAATCCGATCGATCCTATCGCCGATTTCCATCCCGCCCAACGCCCGACTAAACCCGCTGCAGCGCGTTGCACCGATGCAACCGGCAAATGCATTACCGCGACCCGCTGCAGCGATAATTTCGATGCTCCAAACACACGGATGCCAATAATACGACCATTTTATACCCGTCTCCCTGTACGACGACTTTATAAAATCCAACCTAGCCGGCCTCGAATACCGTATTCTTTACCCGAGACGAAATTCTCCCTCGATCCTTTCGTGATCGGGCAATCGCATGTCGGGACGGAATGGCAAATGAATGCGAATCATCTCCCTGTCGTGCGTCGAATGGAAAACAGTGGCACACGCGACTTTCAAAGGACTTTCGCCATGCCGGTGATTATGCAAAGATACGTACTATTTCCAGGGCAGTCGAAACTTCACTCAAATCATTTGTCACACACACGTGACAGGCTCCAATTATTTCTCTCTACGAAGAATAATTGAAAGCTACGTCGGGCAATACATTGTAAAGGAGACAGATTTTTTAAACATGCCAGATAAAACGAAAAAAAAGATAAAAAATTTCATTTTCATCCAGCCCATTGTGAAAACTTTTAATCATCCATGCCCCCTTTCCACGGTTCGATAATCAGTGCGAGCAGGACATTTTCACTGACGAAAAAAGGCAATGAAGCCTAATGGAAAGCCGTGGTAGCGTGTGGACATTAAACGCTGCTGGAAACACGAGAAACCCATCGTACGTCTAACGCATTAAAAGCAAACAGTTTCCTTGTTTTAAAGACGTAAGCAGAAAATACGACATAATTCGGCTAGCAAGGTGTCTCAATATTTTATGATTTTATACGCCGTTCTTTCTTAATTTTAATGAAGGTATTATAACAAAGCGAGTGATAGTATCACCTGTGATTGTGGAGAATTTTATAAGCACATCGAGTTTTATTAGCCAGATGTCCTCGGCCGGCCGGAGAATAAGAAAGGATAGCCGAGTAGACTGCTTCACCGTCGACGAGCAATCTGGCGAATATTGTGAAAAAATTGCCAGTGATTTCACGGGAACCGTGTTTGCCGGCCGTATCGTCCCGCAGAACACGTACACTGAGCTCGCAATTTGTCGTAGAAACCGCGATGAAAAGCTCCACGGGATACGCCGGACAATGTTGCTAATAAAAAGCAACGGTGATAAAGACTCCGTACGGACGACGGCAGTCGTTTCCCTCACGATCAGACGACATTCAATGCCACGGGTTTTCATTTCGCCCCGCTCGAGCAAGCCAGCTAATTGACGAATTAAAACTATGTACAACCGTAAAATCGAGAGCAATCAATATTACGAGCAAAAAGTAAAAACAAAAGATAGGAGTCCCTCTGTAAAAATGGAACAGGAAAAATTGCAATATTTTCAGTTGCCATTCAATAACGTAGCTGAGTCTCATATTAATATCAATGGATAGAAACGAAGAAAGGAGGTACTGCGCGAACGGACGTTTATTCGAAATAATTGCAGAGTGAAGGAATAAAAAATGTTAAATACCATGATGATGTTAAATACTGAGAAAAAAGCTGTGGAGGGAATGTTTTACAGGGAAAGGGAAGACATTTTCGTGAGCGCAGTAGTCATTTCCGCGCTGGTCAGACGAGGGCCGTCGGCGGACGAGAACGTTAATATCCTCGGCTGAGCAGAACCAGCAGCAAAAATATCTACTACCCTTTCATACCTCGCGAAATAGGTTATAACCGGAGTTAAGCTGTATTACACCAGTAAAAAATTCCTCGCAACACTCACTTCTTACGCGACAGACATGCATTCGTAGCAACCATTTCTGTTATATTTACGGAAGGGAATTTTCCTCCGTGTTCTTCTGTTCTGAATTTTCGTGAGGTTTAAGCGCTGAGCGAACGACGATCGTTTTACAACGTTCGCATCGTTGGCCGAGCTTGCATCGCGATCCGCGTAATGACGGGAAAATACTGGCCGTCAAGTGCGTCGACACGACGACGACATCCTCCGGTTTCCCCTTAAAAACCAGAGAAAAATCCTCGTGTGTTGATCGCGCGACACTTGATCCCGGCGATCGGTTTGCACGCCTCACAAACTCACGCGGATTATGCATTTTCTATGGAAACGCTTACGGTTCTCGATGCACAAATCGTGCTTTCTACTCCGCTACTTCTAACGGATGTTTCCGCCGAACGCCAAGGAACTATCGTACAACTTTTCTCACGTGAATAAAGAAACACGAAAAACAAGGAAACAGAGAAATATGGGCCGTACTTGAATAAACATGGCTTATCCTTTTTTTTCTTATCTGGGAAATTGGGTTAATCCATACGTGAGAATACAAGTGTGTACGAATGATCGCAAGCAGAAGGTATTAAATTATAGCGGAGAAAGTGGGAACACGGTTGACGAAGGGTTAACGAGTGAGTCGTAGTTTTCAGACTTGGCGACTGACTCGATCTTGACGAGGCCGCATTAATTAACCCCGGTTACGCTAATTAAATTACCCTGAGTGAAAGAGAGTGAGAGTCAAAGGTACCAATGTAGTCGTAGACGAAAGATCATTAAGCATTTCGTCAAAATGTAACACGTGTGATACATTTTTCTCTGTCAACGAGATAAATCAAACTTCAGAAATCCTATCGAATCTCCCAGTTTTCTTGTATACTCAAACACCTAAATGCGTCGAATTTCATCTAATACTTGACTCCCAGTTGACTCTCAACTTTATTAGAAGTCAACAGTAGAAGTCCAACAACTGGTCAGTATCCTTGGTGCCTGGGGAAAAGACTTAAGGTCGAGAAACTAATAGCTCGGTATAAGGTAAGGTAGTATCCTCATCTAGGCGGAACAAGACGCTTAAGGCTCAACCGGAATGCCTTGTTGCAAGTTGGCCGGAGTAGCTTTTGCGTCAATGCCAGCTGAGAGGCCAGAGGACAAGCTTCAACCTCTTATCCGCGTCCCTCGGCGAGACTTAAGTACTTCCACGGCTCCTTAACTCGACTTACAAATGCCCTAAAACGTTCTTAAGCCCAGCTACATTAAAACCACTATCGACACATGTCAAAATAAACAGCGTTTCACGAGTCTGCCCTGTAGAAAATTCCGTTGATTTATGCTCGGCAACTCTATCGAATTAAAGCAAACTCGAAATTAAAGCAAATCACGTGGGAAGGATCGCTGTAAAATATTCACGACGAGAACTGAAAATTCTGTTCTTTCGAGGGAAAGTTAGCGAGTGTTGCGGCGAGAAATAAAGTTGATACCAGCAAAACAAATGAGGGATACGCGTTATGCATGACGTACGGGAATTACGTGCAACCCAATGATTAGAGGAGAATTTACCTGGAGTTTATTAACGGAGTGGTCAGCTACGAAATTTCCGGACCCACTGAACACATGCGCCACCGACTGATTTTCCCGCTAACCACCCTTCCCGGCAGATGTTGCAGAGTTATTAACGACGTAAGGCGATTTAATCTGCGCGGAAATTAATTAATGCAAGCACAGATGAGCCCCGATAGCCGCTGAATCAGCTTCCTTTCGGTTATCGGGAAGCTCAACATGATAAAACACTTTCTTCCGCCGGCGATCCCTACCTAAACATCCGATTAATTTTCCACAGTAAACACGATTCTCGTTTCGTTGTATCTGACTAAACGTGAACGAACTTTCTCGCGTGCTGGCGAATTTACAGTCGTCGCCCGGGGACGAAGGACCTTGGCGAGGACGTTGTCGAGTACCGCAAATTACCGGCATTCTGTACGCCGTGCAACGATCATCGTCCGAAAGGGATTTCCTTTCACTCGCCGACGAGAAGTCTACCGCGGCCGCGAAAACTCCGCAGCTTTATTGGATCCAGCGCGAAAGCTCCGGCGCGCCGTGGAAATTCCGCGAAAATGTCGGCATTGAAACGTTTCGACGTCGCGGAGAAAATCCTCGACACGCGCGATTTCACGTGTTCGCTAGAATAAAACTCACCACGCCGAATAGGTCAACCGATCTTAAGACACTTGTCAGGACGCAAGTTGAAATATTATTTTTAAATAGACGACAGTTACAGGTGTCCCGGAATCCATTGTTCCTTTCATCGGAGATTTCGCTCTCGAAATTAAATTCGAAGAAGTAAGTGTATGAGGGTTAACAATTGGAGCGGAAAATTGAATCAATCGTTTACTTAATACCGCGGTAATGAAATTTTCGTTGCCGCAGGGCTGATATTACGGTGAACTAGAAGCTGATAGACAAAGGGATCGAGATGGATCAATTAAGAGCGCAATCGAGTTATAACAAGGAACAGATTGCTCCAATAGACGTCACGTCATTCGCTGTCAAAGTATAATTATTTTACAGGTAGTACAGGCAGTATAGCGTAATTATTTTTCAGGTCCAATCAGACAGTTCGGAAACTCAAGCTGAGCTCAAATTATCCATAATTAATGCGGCGAATGGGACACTCAATCGCTACAAGTTTCATAAGTTTTGTCAATTTTCAAGTACATCGACGTACGCCCGCAATTCACGTAACTTTGGAAAAAAGTTTGTGACATTGTTACGAAAGGACGGTCAGCCGTAAATGATTAATAAAACGTCGTTTTTTGCGACGTTAGTTTCGTGCAAGCCCTCAATAATTTTTGTATATTTCGTTTCCGTGACGATACAGAGAGGAACGGCTTGTTATTCGCCGCGTAATTGGAATTTCAGGCAACGAAATGGCAACGGGCCGACATTAAAAGTCACCAATACATTGTCGTTTTTGGCTGGGCCGAGGGGGGGAAGGGCGAAGGGGTACCGGATGCGCGGATGATTTTACGACTTGAAAATGGGCGGCTGAATTTCCGCAATATCCTCGGCCCTCGAAACGCCGGCGAATCGACGTTCCAACGGGTTTCTACACGGCTACTCATCCTTCCACCGTGCATCGCAGTTTCACTGCATAAACAATGCAGCCGGCTAACCGGCTAACACATCACTAACAATGCTCTTGCGCTCGTGAATATAACAGCGATTTTGTAACTCTACACGTAATTAGACGGACGTTCGTTTTCCCAGTTTTCGCCTACAATGTCAATATCCCTCGTAAACAAAATTACAATCATGACACGTACATGCGAAGGGGGATAATTCGTAAAACAGACGAAATTTAACGAGTAAGGGCCTCTTTTTATAAAATTGTCAGCTGGATTTTGAGGAATTTTTCAACGTGGCAAAGGAGTGAATAATTCGTGAATAGAATGTAGGGGATTATCATTGGTGAGTGAAGGAAGTCGTGCGTGAAACAACAGACGTAGGTTATCCGGCCGGTGTGTCTTCGTTATCAGTGATTCTTTACGAGCCCCTATCGACCGGCCGTTTATTCCTACAGCCGCGAGTAAAACGAATGGGACCCCGGCAAACGAGTTGCCCCATAAAAATGGGCCACTCTGCCAATAATATCATTTCGAGCGGCAACTCCGCAACTGTCGTAAAACATCAATTTTTTTACACCCGGCGACATAATTTCGACCGCAACTTACGTCGTTACCGTAAAAATACTTTGGCCCTACGGGTCTAACTTCTAAGCCACGGTAAATCAGAATCAATTGCTCGAATCCCATGCTTTCGGTCTAATGCATTTTTCCGGGACACTGGCAGGTTCTCGAGAAACTTTCGGATTACTACCCGAGGCTCGTAGCCGGTATCGAAAGGTCCGCGGGCTGTGTAAAAAGTTCCAGGACAAAAAGTCACTCGGGTAGAAGATGAGAAAAATTTTTAATTAGCGATCCACGCGGCACAGCCCTTCCGAAGAACCTCTTCGATCGTCGCACGGAAAAATTCCACGAGGACAATTCTTCATAGATGCTTGAAAATACTCACGTGTCTCTCGTTCCCCTGTTTTGCCCTTAATTAACGACGACGATTGGTTTCTCCAGAGCGTCGGCTTTCCAGGGGGGAGGAATCACACGCGTACGTTACACCGCTGGCCCCATGGACGTCCTGGCTCAGGTCTGGCAAAGTCTCAGAGTTTCCTCGCGACACTCGGCGCGTCTCACGGGGGTTTCTCGCCGTTGAAATCGGGCTACATTCGACGTCGGACACACGTCGCGATGGAGACGCGGCACGATACTGACTAGTCCTCGGCACGCCGTCCAAACATCATGCCGCGAGGATCTTCCCCCCACCCTTCCGATCCTGCTGCCGCGCCGTCTGCCTCTCTCACGCGCACGCGGACTTGGACGACCTTTCTCCAGCGACACGGATCACAGAGATTCATGCACCGCTCCTCGATTTTACCTGCCCCCCCCCCCCCCCCCCCCGCGCGCCAATACCGAACCGCCCTGTACGCTGACAACTCCGATCAGACCCTCACAATCTGATAGGGAAATCGGCCAAACCCTCTCGGCCAGTCCTGCGCTTGACAAAATGGGCCGCACGATTAAGCAACGATCATGCCAAAGATCCTGTCCTTGATGTTGCTCTTACCCTCGCCAATGCCCAATGCCACAAACGACGAATCCAATAAGTACTCCGTTCAGCGGGTCTTCATCTGATAAGAAAATCCGACGGTCCTGAGAGAACTTGCAGCTTTGACAAATAGGGCAAATCGATACGCGAGACGCTGATCAAAAATTCTCTGCACTGCAAATTTTTCTTATGAAACAACTCGCGTGGAATTTTTAAAGTTATAAGAAGTGGCGGGACGAGGGGGGAGAGAGGATTGGAGTTTGCGGTGCATCCTTTTACCTGGAGCAACGGCCCTGCCGCGAGAGTTCACTTTCATCTTCGATATCGTCGGCCAGCCGGTCACCGGTGCATCCATAAACGTCGCGCTTAACCTTCCGGAGGTTTCCTTCGAGCAGCCGGAGCAAAGAGATAGGCAAGTCGTTGCACAGTCGGATCGGTGCTATTAAATCGCAAGCCACTTCTAACAGACCATAATTGAACAAACAAAGTACAGTATTCATTGATCGACACAGTAGAAAATAAAAAGAAAAATATCAGACTTGTTCCATAAAACTGCTTTTTCAATGCATTTAAGTCTCATTGATAATTTGCTACTAAGTCGAGGCTTAAAAGTTGAGATTTCAAAGCAAGAAAATATATATCTTCCTGTCGCGAGGTCGGTGAACCAGAGTTGCGCGACTGCGAGGCAACGAAACGTCGGCAGGAATGTAAACTTCGGAGTAGGAGGATGAATAGCTGCCTTCCATGGGGATATTTTTCAAAGAGGTAGAATAGTCGAAGAATGTCGAACTAGAAATCGCGTGGCGCGACAAGAAATATGCCGTTAGAGTGGGAAAGGCCCCATTAGCCCCCGAAACTCCATTTGCCCCAAGAGTCGCGGAATTCCTTTTTTTTTATAGCGACTCTCCAAGAGGGAGGGGAGGGTTGAGACGTGCGAAAGTTGGGCAAGTGGGCGAATCGGCCGGCGGATATTTATTCCGGCGACAAAATAGCGCGGAACGTCCGCGAGAGTTTGCCGATCGATCGGAAAAGGCAAGGGTGGAAGCCGGATACCGGGCAAGAAGGAAAGTTTGGCCCTTGCGAACTCCGTTCCGCTCGGTCGAGTCGGCAAAAACTGCAAAAGCAACGGACGAAAACGGAGGAATAGAGGAACGTCGGGATAGGTGGAAATACCAAACGGCCCAACTACGGGAAAACAAGATGAAACAAGCCGAAAGATCCAGCGGATCCTCTTCGATTCAAAGTCCGTCGATAATTACAGCTGCTCCCGTTAAAAAAGGGAGAAGGAAAAACGTTCGACGGCTCGAAAGCACGTTCAATTCTCAAGTCAGTTGTTATAAAATTCCATCTTTTTCCGACTCACCGATTCGTTTGGAGTTGTTCGACTGTGTCCCAGTACCGCGAGAACGAACTAACAAGAGAAAAAAGGTCAGAGGGGAAGGAAAAGTCCGGTCACAAGCAAAGACGAGAGCAACAGAAGGGAGGAGGGGGGTGAGATTCGAATTGGTAAACTACTGAATTAGATGCGAGTTGTTCCGGGCTTCCGGAAAGGACGCTTCGTACGTTGGAAACTTAACGTTCCATACCTGGAAAATACGATGAGCCGGGGTGTTTATCTGACCTCCCGGATTACACGGTAGCCGCGTGTTGGCCAACAGCGACGCAAAGCCGCGACACACCTCGCGGGACTTCTCGCCAAATTGCCCAGTGAAATTGCAGCTGGGAATTATGAATCGTCGCGCCGCACAGCCGTTATCTACGTTTTGCCAAAAATTCAATTCCACGGCCGCTCAACGAACGATTCCATCGGAAAACTTATTCAATTACGGACCGGATAATAACGATCGTCCGATGAATGTTAAGAGAATTATTGCTAAATGTATCGCGGCAATTAAACCTTACGAAATTTACTGACGCGAGCATACAGAGGTTTTGAAGGAAGGAAAAAAGATATGTCTCATTTGGCACGAGGACTAAGTCGATCTACTGTTTCGTAGCACTTAAAAATCGACTTGTACCTCTTATCGATCGACATTTCTTCTCCCGAAAAGTGCTTTAACAATGCCGTTGACTAGGGGCAAAGGTAGGTGCGTGTAGCGGGCGTTTCATTAAGATTTGTCCTTGAAGATCGATCGATCGACAGGGATCTTCGGCGAACCAGCCGAAAGAGTTGTATTCGAGGAAGTCGCCATTAGAATGGTGAATTTAATGCTCGCTCGAGTGACGTCTAGCAGCAATTCCGATCGTGCCGTTACATAATCCAACTTTCGGAGTGGCTTAATCCCCAGCTCGTCTCGTTAATGCACGCTCGCCCCGATACATATCGGAGCGCGAAACCGGTCCGAGGATAAACAATGACCTCATGCTAATCGTTACACGGGAATGCGCTTCTGGATAATCGACCGACGATACTCGTAACGCGTTTACCTCCGCCTCCTCCACGCATTTTGCCCGAATTCCTACATCCGTGTCTGGAAATACGGACTACCTCGCACAAAAAAGGTCCTCGGGGTTGACGGACATTCTTTTTCTGCGAAACCAAAGCGATCAGAAGCAAGATTTCCACGGACATTTGTAGAGAATTTCGTAACCCCGAAGCTGTTAAATTTTCGATACACGCGTCCCTTGGAATTATTGAACCGCTGTGGAGGCTTTTAGGATCGCGAACTTTTGAATCATTGGCGCGTAATGGTATTCCACGTTGAAAGGTTGTACGAGGCGGTTAATGTTATGAGGAAAGATCGTGAACGGCAGCGTCCATTAGAAAGGAACCGCATTGGCCGATCATCTCGCGTTCTACGCATAATGAAGGTTTCCCATGAGACACGGCTAAGACTTTAGAACTTTTGAAAGTCGTGCAAGAAAGCGAGCACTTTGACGTTCCGCGGTTGCATCTATCACGTCTGGCAAATGCGCACCGGAAGTTCACAACATTTCATCGGGGACTGGCGGTAAATGCGAGCGGTAATACCGGTAATGGACCGAGTGAATTGCTCTACTCGCGAGAAAACGTTCGCGCATGGGAGTAGGGGTAATTTTCTCCCTGATGAAAATACGAATTCCGAGGGTTCCGAGCGAAGGAAAAAATCGTTCGACCGATCGTTTATCACCGAGTAAAAGAATTGCAAGTCGATTGAGCGTAGCGGAGAAGAGGCGGTATCGAATTCCCATTTGCCAATCGTTACCCTAGCGGGACAAATTTTATCACCTTGTTACTTAGCCGCCTCGACGAAACGGCCAAGAAAGCAACGGACAACTTGGTAACCATTGATCCCGGGTTTTCAGCTTTTTCCCGTCGAACAGGGCCAAGGTAATCCCGTTATGAGATAACGCGGGGACGTGTGTGCCTGTGGAATACCATAAAACAGAACGTGAAAAGACATCGTCACCGTTTCGACCGATTTCGCCGAGAATTCCGCTCACGATGCGTCGATCGACAAACTCATAAATATCGCGCTATCGATCCCCGGGAAACCGCACTTCCGCCGAGCCCGGACCAGTCGAGGGATTTGTCGAGTTCCTTTAATTGGATTGGAAGTAATGGGCAAGGACCTCTTCGAGGCGAAAGATCGTTGAAGGAGAAAAAAACGGCAGGATCGGAGAAGACGACATTAAGGTAAATAAAAATTCAAGGGATCGTTTGATCGAAAGTATCCAACTGTAATTGCCTCAGTAGTTAAGCCACGTTCAATGATCAGACGAGAAGATGGAGTGGAAAAAGTGCACTAACCCAGGACCACGGTAATGAATTGAATTTCGATCGGTAGGGTAAACCAACGGGCAGCAAAGTGAAGCAGCAATTGGACAGGACCCAAAATTCCCAAGACTCGTACGTAATCTATTTTCGGATAAGGTAAAGCGGTTAATGATGAATTATCGGTTAGTAATTGGGCTTTTTTGGTTCTCCGGTGTAAAAGGTTTGCTCGTAAAGACCGGAAATACCAGGACTGGGTCGGACGGGTCTTTAATGACAAGGGGATTACGTTGACGCTGGGCATCTTCGCTGGGAGCTAAAGCTGCGTTGAGAAAAGAGGCTGGCAGTTAGAAAGCGCGTTTCTCGTCTTCCGGACGATGCGAAACTGGGCGGAAAGCAGAGTCAACGAAGAAGACGACTTTTCTAATTAGCCCGGCACGCTCCCGCGCGGCAAGACGGTCCTTTTAATTATATTATTTTTCTGCCTGCGGCCCAGGGCCGTCTCTCAAGTCAGGCAAAAAAGGACAAGAGGTCGATGTCATTATCCTCCCCCGCCATTGCCAGCCTCGGCCAAGACTCGCTTCAAAAGAGTTGAACCTTTTAAAAAGATTCCTCCGACACGGCCAAGAACATAGCGCGATCCGCAATAAAAGGATAAGGCTGCTACGAGGAAATAGACAAAAGAGGCCTTGACAATCGCCAGGATGAATAAAAATCATGAAGCAAGAGCTTCACCCTTCAAGAGGAAGTAAATCGCGACGTTTACAAATTGTCTCGTACAAAAAAGCCACAGACTTCGTTTTCGTCGCAAGATATTGCGCTGTCGCATAATATAAAGTATACGAATAGCGAAAGATTATATGGAAAGGAGACTGTAGACTTATACGTTTTATCTAGAGAAAAGAGATTATCCGCGCGACAGCAGGAAGAACTTGGCGTCACTGGCGGAATGATTTTTACGATATGAAAAGCAGAGGGAAATCGAGGAAATTCCCCGGCAAGAACACTAGCGATAAGACTGCCTTTACTTCCGGTTTACCGTCCGGAAGATGGAGACCGGGAGCATCGAGGATTACGAGCGTCTCCTCGTTTCGTCCTTCCCGCAAAGTAAACCCGCGAATTCCCGAACCGCGAAGACACATTGCTCGACTTTGCATCCCACTGCAACATTCTCCTCGAGTCCACAAAACCAAAACCATGCACCGCCGTGCAACTGATTTAATAAAACGGCAATTCAAAGCAATACCTAAACAACTGTGCTAAAAATGTAGTGTACGATTCACGTCAATAATTCGACGATTAAAAATCTTTCCAAGAGTTAAGCAAGTTAATGAAGTATTTAGGAACTTAAACATTGTAACATTTGTACTGTGATGCTCATAAACTTAAGTACTCCAATATTCAGGTTTCTAGCGCGTACGAACGTTCGAGTGAACGTGTCTGGCGGGCCATATTTTTTCTCTGCCACGTATATATTTTCTTATGTCGCACGTATGGTAAATTCTCACGTCGTATCGCCGTAGCGCCATGCATTTTCGCGATGCACAGCGGACGACATTACGTCGAGACGGTGGAGGATGCGTCTAATGCAGCGACATCGCACGATGCGGATTCCCGCGGCTTCTGGACGACGTGAAATTTATGCAAAACGTGACACTCGTCGAGCTACTTATTTGTCCTCCTTTTCCTCCCCAGTCCTCCCCCGTCCGCCCATTTCCGACTTTTCCTTCCCCTCCCCCGGCCCGGTTCGTGCTCCATCGTCCCCACGTTTCCCGACTTATCTTGCCCCTTGTCTCCGTCTCATTCTGTCCGCCTTTCCGGAAATGAAAGTCGCATTATTCTATTAATTGCCCTTCGACGTATCGTTGAGCAAACACGAGCGACCATTTCAATTTCCTGTGTAACGTTAGGACGGTATTGCCGATGGAAGAGGAGGATTTGTGCATCAATTTAAAATAATTGTCGGCCATTGTCGCGTGGCCGGGGGAAAATACATTTTCCCCACTCGTTTTTAATTTAGCTTTTTAATTAATGAGACAGTAGGGCGCGAGTCGGTGCTGCATTATTCCCGGCCGGGCCGGCGGCCTGAGTTCTGCAACATTTTTCCCCGGAACGGATCGCTGAAAAGGATTTCGAGAGTACAATAAAGCGAAGCCGCTTCTTAATTATGAAAGTTTCAGAGTTATTAAAATCTTGCTTAGTTATCTGTAATTGAATAGCACAGCCGAGAGCGGCGACGTTACCGAGTCCTGCAGTTACCGTGATATTAGTGGTTTAGCGAGATTGCTTTCTTGTAAGCACCGCATAAAATTTCTCGTCGCCACCCCGCCCAATCAAACCTTCAATTATCACGAATAACTCGCCGCGGAATTTATTGCGAGAATCGACACGATCCAACGGTTTACCGTAACTCTTCCACTCAAAAATACACAAGTTAGCAAACTTAAACAAGGTACATGCACGTGGCAGTACGTTTTTGGAATTCTTTGCCAGGTATTTTCTGATGCAGAAGAATGACTAACGGTGACTTGCCTCTTGATTTTCGTGGGACACAAAGTGATTGGCGGGGAAAAACGTGAGAGGTGCTTCGAGAGACGGTTGAAATACGTCCAAGTGGTGCATGCATTACGCGATGGCTCAACCCGCTCGACGTGTCCTATTCAGTGGCGGAATTTACAGGACGAAAGGGAAACATCCTTTAAGAGTCGCTTCCGCGGATTGCCGATATGTCGACCTGCGTTTCCAAATGGAAAAACCTTCCCCTTTCTTCTTCTTATTCCCTCCTGCGCCTACACTTTCCACTCCCCCTCACTCCTCGTTCGCGTGGTTGCTCGTCTTTGCCGAATCCCATCGTCCTTACATCCACCACTCGAGCCCGATAAGCCCTCAGGACGAGAATTAATGGAGGACACGAAATAAGAAGGGGAAGTCTTCTGGCGTCGTCCCGGCGACGCACCATGCCACGGGTTTCGCCAAAAATACCGTATTTCACGCGAAACCCGCCCTTGTTTTCCCCCATTTTTCTCTGCCGCTCCATTTTAGCCGCATAATACCACGGCCGAGTTAATGCCCAGCAAATCGGACTTTAACACCCGAGATTTTCGCATCGACCTCTCGCAAAATCTAAAAAACAAACTTCCTGGGTGTTGATTGTTCCTGGAAATTCGAGGCGGGATCCCCTTTCGATAGGAAATTAAATTAAACCGAACGTTTCAATCAATAGAATATAATAAGGTTTCGCCGAACTGATTCCATCTGATGAAAATCCGATACTTCAAACGGGACTTCGTTTCCTCATTTCGTCGTCGTAATGGAACTACGAGGAACCGCAGGAAGTCGTAAAACTGTCACAGTTAGGACTGCCATGTCAAAGAGAAATATACGGATATCAAGTGCCACCAATTGAAAAAATTCATTTCACGATGAAACCTTTAAATGTTAAGAAAAATGGGAAAAAGGCGATATTTTAAAATGTCTTCGCGCTAGTGGCTGTCATTCGCGAAATTCCAGGGGGTCTAAAGAATTTTTTGAATATGATTATCAAGAATCCCGACTTATTAAGACGCGTTAACGTCAAATCCTGTGACAGAAGGTGTAGTTCATTATGTTGACGATTGATTTGGTCGATTAATCAGCTTCGCGGCTAAGGTTAAGAGAGACGGAAAGACAGGCGAGGCAGTCGTCGTCGAGTGGCGATTCACAGTGGGCAGAATCGGGGGAACAACCGTCCGAAGCTAAAGGACAACGACCGAGCAATTACTTTTCGTCACAGCCGGGAAGAAAGCGAACGTCGTAAAATGGGCGTAATTCGTCGGCCGCGAGGGACACGGCATTTAGCGCTCGTTAAATGGCGAGGAAAAAAATATTAACGTCATCATTACAGGTAGAACAGACGGAAAATACGAATCGTTACGGCCAGTCCGAGGTAAACACAATTAATCGTCGTCAAATTACCGCAGTCTCTTGCTCATTGTTCTCACGTGAAGTTGGTGGCATTCGCCGTAATCGTCGGCACACATTCAACGGGGGTAAAGATGTATTGCAGAAAAATGTACAGGGGGACATATAATGGAGATAAACATCGTCCGAGATTATCTTGCGTTGCGTCGAAATGGGCCAAACGTCCTGGACGTAATTCAACGACCCTTTCCATTGGAATTCCGTTGAAGGCCGTAATTTTTCGCGCAGAAACGACTCGATCGTCCAGGTAACTGCCAGACGTGACAGTCTCGCGTTGCATTTCGGATAACGTTGGACTTGGTAAGCACGTCGGGCCGAACAACGCGCTACCAAAGTTGCAGGTGCTTTTTTTTTTCTTCAAAAGGAACGGCTAGAACGACGAGCAAACACCGAGACGGTGGAGCCCGAATGTCAGAGTTCACGCGGTAAACGGGACTCATTGGAACCTAGGGGAAACGGAGAAACAAGCTCTGGAAAATATCGGAAAAACTCGGGACAGGAGTTGGTTGTTTCAACGATTATCAGACGTAGTCGTATGGTCCAGCGACAAAACGGAAAAGTTCATTCGCCGGGATTTTACCTTTGATCGACGGTGTGAAGGGAAGGCGGCGTAGGGGGAGCGGGGGCTTATCTTCTCTTTCGCCTCGACATGTTGATGTACTTGCACTTCTCCTTCTCCGGCATACACCGCCACTTCTCGCCGGCGATCTGGGCGACCTTGACGACACTCTTCTTGGGCATACACTTGAGGACCCTCAGGTAGAACAGGATGAATCCATTGACCCGCATTCTCCTCCTCCGTCGTTTCCTACGCCGAGAGTGTCGGCCGCATCTGCTGTGTCGCTTGGCCATCGTGCCGGTTTCAACGTGAAAACGTCACGGCTGAAAACGTGCGACAAAACGAGCGCCCCAGCACCGCGAGTTCCACGTCGGTGCTCGACCTGTCCTCCTCAGCCGCCGCTTTCCTTTTCTCGGCCGAATTTTCTTCACGGTGAATTTTCAACGGCTCGACACTACATCTCGTGGGGAATTTTTACGCGGCAGCCGGACAGCTGCGCGACCGTGAACAGACGAAAATCGTTTCCGGCGTTTCTATAGGTACGCGATGACCTTCAGGTAGCGTCTCCAACCACGACCTTGCGTTCTACTTCAGGGTTCAACCACGACTCTTCTCCCCTCTCGCTCTCCACGCTACGAAACATCGTTTCAACATCATCGACCACTCCTGTTTCTCCTTACAGGCCAATCATCCTCCGGCAAATTCCCCGGATAATTCCACTCGTGGACAATGTGCATTTAATCCCTCGCAGGATTCCAAAGCTCTTGGAGGAGATAATTCTGAGCATCGGGCCAACGATTCCGTAAATCCAATTCCTCTTAGCCGGTTATTAATCGCTCGCCGGTGAAAGGTTCATCGTTCTTCCGCGGTAATCGAAATTCTTTCCACGCTATCCATCATTTAACGAAGCGGCGCATCTACTGGGCTTAATCGCCGATCAGCCGTGAATCGAACGGTTCGAACAACTCATTGGCCAATTAGCATCGAGGAATGTCGTGACTCCTCGCCGTGGAACTTTGCCTTCCTACCGGCGGTTAATCGTAAATGTCGGCCAACAAAATTATGCGATCGACATAGCGTAATTTCCGGCTCGGGGGATCTCGTTCGCTTTTTTCCTCGCTCGTTGAAAATTCCGACGGCAGACCGGTTTGTCCATCTTCATTTGCAATTCCGGAAATCCTCGGAAGCATTAAAGCGTCCTCATAAAATACAGGCATCAGGTGAAAAAGTGCAGGGAGGAGCTGCATTCATTATGCACAGACTGGATCAATATGTCAGCGATTTTCCCGATTTTCCACAGTTCCCATTGGCCAAGCGCAACTCTTTCTTTTTCCGTTGGACGACATCTGGACCACCGGAGATTCGCGACACGTGCGATTACGTTTTAAAGAGATACAGAACAACTGGTTCGATTTAAATTGCCAAACCCCAGGAATCGCTGAGTCCAGTGGTCGTGTATTAAATTCAAGAGAAGGCAAAAACAGATCCGGCAAGAATAATCAGCGAAATTTTTCTGGCAATATCGTACAAATATCTACCCTTTGACTAACATAATTCATTCAATTGTCTCGCTGAAACTTCTCCCCCTCGGTGTATACTTAAATAACGCAAAACATCACGACTGTCGTTGTATTAGCTGAAAATCCCCCTCAGCTTTCCAGCGTATTTCTGCCGATGCATAACGCTATCCTGTTTCCAGCTCATTACGATCCATTAGCCGACCATCGCGAGCGGAGAATAATGGCATCGTCCAAATGTCACCGCGATACAGTGGAAATGCAGAAGGACATCCATTATTCGCGATGCATTATCGAGCAAGAGGGGAAGGGGGGCGGAGAAAGGGGCGATAAAATCTACGGAGAGCCGAGTTCTCGGCGGTTCTGTAAACCGCCGGGGGAGGAAAAGGGTTGACGACGCTTCTGCCGATCGAGCCGATATTACGAATGACCGTCCCCCTCCGGCACAAAGTTCATCGCTGTCCCATCAATCCTATCGCGACGGGCAAACGTCACGGAGAAAACGACAGGGGCCGAACACACAAAGGGATAAAAACGAGCGAGCTCAGAGATAAAGGAAAAAATACAAAATTAAATGTGAAGGAAAACCTGCAAGAAAGGTAAACTTAATGAAGTGAAAAAATCTACAAGACTATGCCAGGATGGTACAAGGAAAATAATGACAATTATGGAAAAACACGATACGTAGTCGTTGCAAGCTGGAAGACAAAGAAATGAGGGAAAAAGTGAAAAGATAAACGCTAGGTGGTTCATTCGAGTGATCTATAGAGCCGATGCTTATCATCGGGCGATATTACCCGCTTGTTATAGCGGCAAACTTGTCCTTTATTGCACCTGCGGCTCGGTAATCTTTCGATATTCGGGTCACGAACGTCGGAAAAGTCAACTCCAACTCCAACGGGTCGACGATCAATGGCGATCGATCAGCCGGTTTCCCTTTGTCACGCGAATCATCGCCGGATCATCCTCTCCGATAATTCAGCAAAGTTCATCGCTGTACACGCTGATTTATAATTTATTCAGCGAATAAAGCGACCGTTTACTCGGAAAAGGGGAAAAAATCGTCGCAGCAGGAAAAATGCCACGGTCAAGCAATTCCTCGCGTGTATTCGCAACGAATTTCCATGCGATAGAAATGATCTACGGCTAATTAGTCATGGTAAAATTCTTACGTAATCGACAGACGAATGAACGGAAGAATGGGGTAACGTTTTCTAGTTCCACCGATGGAAATTTGACCAAGCAACTACATCGTCACGTAGGGAAACCGTTTGACACTTGGAGCCTCGAGTAATGAGGCCCGGCAATACTCCGCGAAAGCCCATAGTTAAGCGTAGTTTCGGAGTTATGAAATTCCGCCAACCCCTAAGCGATACGCTTATACGTGCCACCTCCGAGGAATATCCGCGTCGACGTTTCGGCCAGAAGTTAAGCCGAGTCGACGCTCATTCGATCGGAGATCACTGTAATCCGACGACGCCGAGAGCCACGATAATTCGCGGCTCCCGATGTATTACAATTACTGCAGACTTGTCGACGATTGAACTCTAACCCCGTCAGACAACCGCGCGCTCAGGACGGTTGTATGAAATTTCGTTGAAATGTTAACGGATAATTACGACGGCTCGATTGTAGGTAATCACGCGGAAAATACGCCTAACGAATATGACGTGAGTGAAGAAAGAAATAATGTCCACCGATTCGATGGGACTAGTGACTTTCACTGTCATCGTTTAATTAGTCAATTGAACCATGCCTTTCTTTTACATCTCAAATGTAACGCACGATGTGGTAGATAACGTAGGATATTCTCCGGTGAAACTTCGAGTCCAAAATTAACGAATAAAGTCCTGCGAAAATGGAAATTCTCATGACTGAAATATCGTTAAATAAATTATAGATCTTAATCTTTGGGAACAGAGAGGCAGTGAATTAAGGCGATAACGGGACGGATAATTGAGCCATGTTTTTCTGAAAATCTTGACGAATTCGTCGAAATTACAGATTGGAAAAGAAGGAGAAGGGCCCGACGAATGCGTTTACGCACGCACCGACGGGAGAGACGTTCTCACCGTTAATCTCGGCCAACGCGGGACAATGCGTCGGAGGTTTATACCCACGAGATAGGAATCTGCCGCAGGACGACTTTCGTTTTTGAGGAAATTACCGAATCGCTCGCGAGCGACCGACTCCTCACGCAAGATCCTCGTAAAAACATGCGGCAAAAGTAATGAAATACATTTCGAGACAACCATCGGTACGTCGATTCAAGAAGAGAAAAGTAACAATCATCTTTACTGTGATTCAGTGTATTATTTAACCTGTGATAATGGCTTTCATGTCGTGAAATAAAGAAATAATTTGTATTACGATAACTCAAGAAATCAGAAGTGCATATCATTTCTACGAAATTCAGTATCACGGATATCCTGTTGTTCGGCAAGAATTTCCCGATACAGGATATCCTTGTTAAATTCTCATAAGCGCCAGCTTTGAAGAGGATCGATTGACTGCATTTCCATGGAAAACGACGACGTCGTCGTCGTCGTCGTCGGTGAAACAAGCCTCGTCCTTCCGGTCTCCACTCGACGAACAACAACGATTCTCTAACAGCACGAAACCGTTTAACATTTAAACCGTGTCTCTAAAACTTTAGCGTTCTACTCGCGGTATGAGAAAACCTTGAATTTCGGAGTGTCTAAACTGTACCAAATCCTACGTGTAATTATCTCAGCTCTCTTGTAGTTTTATCAGTTACATAAAATAATTGGTCCAATTCAGCCCGATAGCCTTGCAATATTTCTTACAAACGTATCCCAGCAATTCCGAAGAATGGGATTATTGGACGGAGCAATGAAAAAGTGGGCGGACGACAAAGAAAGAAAGAAAGAGAGAGAGAGAGAGAGACTTTCTTCGTAGTTGTTAATTAACAGGAATTGCGCAACCGCGTAACACGTTTCATAATGACTGCCTGAGATAGCGTGGTGCGTGTGTGTGTCCCAGCTCGAGTGTATTTGTGCCGCGGGTTTTCATGAAAGGCGATTGTTCGCGTCCCCGTGCCTCGTTGCCTCGTTTCACGCCGGGAAGTTCGCAATCCGTCGAACACTTCCTCTCGGCGAACTTCATTAATCCGTAATTGACTGTTCTTCGCAGACTGGCGAAAATTATTGCGGACGTACTCGCGGGAAATTGTGCTAACGCACCGTCTGCTCCATTCTACTTAGGTCGCCGCGAATCTCTTAACCTTGGAACGTCTTCTACTTCCGGCTAATTTTATCCCCTCGCCCCGCGAAAGCCGTGGAACAGGTGGATGGAAATATTTTGTCAAGATAGATCGAAAGAAATCATTCTTATGATTTAACCAAACAAATCTGAACCGTAACGTTTAGAGTAAACTTTTAGTCTACTTATGAATCGAAGGACAGTGGTACAAGTAATCGTAGCACTAATTCATGAAATTCTTTTTCGCATGAGCTTAAGCGGATTTTATTGACCGTTTCTTAATTAATTCACCAAATAATTGATAATTGCCGCAAAAGGACGTTCCTATGAATTTAGTAAGTTGTTAATTGGCAATTAAAAGGAGCCGAACAAAGTTCCGAAGCTCCTGTCGTCGTTAATTGGAGAATATAAATTACCGCGATGATCTCGATAAAGCCGTAAACTTAGCCACTGTAACATCGGTAGAAATCAGCATGGCATATCTCCTGCATCAGTTGCTATCCCGACGATAATTATCGCGGTTCCTAAGGACTTTAACAATTTCCTGCAACCCGCGCGTGATCGAGACGACGGTTTAATTTCATTTTTTAAACAAACCTATTATTTCTCTTTAATAAGTGGCCATTAAAACGCGGCTAGAGCAGCAGAAAATAAGGAGAGTTGTTTAGGGAGGAATATAAATGAGTTTCGCGAAATACGGTAGATCGCGAGATGATCGCAGGAAGATCATCGGGTTTTTCGAGTCACGTGCGAATTTTCCATGGCGTCGTTTGCCCGCGGGACGATCGTCTTGCCGTCATTCGCTTTCACTTGCTATTAATAAACGGCCGTACGAATAATAATTACGATCCTGGGCGCAGGAGGAAGTCCCGTTTTTGCCGGCTTTTAATCTCTTTCCCTCTCTTTCTCTCTCCCTTTGCCGGCAAAAGTCGATCCGCGCTGGCGTCGACTAATTGCCTTTTTACGGGCGGCCTTTTTCAGCGCATCATTTCCAGCGACTTTAATGGATCACCCGGAGAATTCCGATCCGCGTAAACATCCACGCGGAGAGCAATGGCGCAACGACAATGCCCTCTAAGGACGGCCAATTTCCAGCAATAATACCCCGCGGATTCCCTTGGCAAAACTCTACGTTGCCCCTAATCGACCATTACCAAGGAAACTTATTCGAGGAATCTCCTTCGGCGGTTAGTCCCTTTAAGGACTTGGAAATTCCTGCAACAAGTCCTTCGCTGTTAATTAAGTAGACGATCAACAAGTTGCAACGAGCAAATCATTCTTAGTTCGATGCTCTTTTCCCCGGAATTAATGGATCCACCGGACGGAAGTATCGCCGGTGTTTAGAGAAAGTATTTACCAGCTGCGTATGATCCGAGGGTTGTGGGCCGGTTAAAGCTTTTGAAATGGCGAGGAGGAAACATCGTCTGACGCGCGACGCTTCAAAGCCGAATTGTTGGAGCTTTGTTAGGGCGGATGGCGGGTCTTTCCTCCTTTGCCTCACGGTTTAATACAACCTCGTGGCCCGTGTGAGCGTGATACCAGCTTTACAAAGGAAGTTGCGCTTCCAAGCCGCTTGTACTTGTGTAGATCGTACCATCCAGTCGACAGAGAGGGGGAGAGTTCCGCTATTCAGCAGCCAGGAATACCCATGAGAAACCCGGACCCTTGCGAGAAAGTACATTGAAAAGTACATTCCGAAGAATGTAGCAAACTATGCCTCAAAGAGTGCCCCCCAAATGCCCAGCTACGTGGAAAGACATTTCAAAAGGGCCAAGGCCAAAAATGAATTAAAAAAATTATATAATACCCTTAAATGACTATTGAGGAAACTCCTAATCGACCAGAAATGTACTGATACAATTCTAAAAGACAAATTGATGAACTTTCTCAAGGTTTACTTTAGTGTTCTTGATTCGTAGATATCCGGAAACGGTTCCCAGCTGGTTGGTTGTCTAAAAAAATCACTTTCTTCTCGGAGAAGCGTCCTTATCCGCGACTTAATCGTAAATGTCAGCAGCGTTAATCGGCGATGATCCGTCAAACGTAGAACATAAGGCGTTTAGTCAAGCCCCAACGGGTCAGCGAGTTTTGAAAACTTACTTTCCTGCGTGCCTTCTTCACTGACGACAAAGCAAGGATGACGTTGCACAGCAACGTAGGCTTTCATCGACGTCCCCGGGGAATACGGCTAATACAGCTACATGGCTAATCAATGAGAATCTGTCAAACGAAGGTCCAAAGCGATGCCGAACGGGATTCGCGGCTGACCGTCCAACGCGGAAACGACGACCAGGAGAAGATCCCCGGTCGTAGGTCAGACGGGAGCCGAAGAAAGTCCCAAGCAACGTGTTTTCACCCTCCCCCCCTCTCGCCTTGAGCGTCGAATACCGAGAAACCAGTCGGTCCCACTTTCCGATCGGCTCTAAAACCGTTCGACCGAGAGCCATGACAAACGACGAAAAAAACCGACACCTCAGAGGCAAGTTCCGCGTTAATTGCGTGTCAGTAGGGTTGTTATAAAACCACTGACCTTTTCAAAACACACCGTTTCCGGGTAACGGAAAACTCGAAACAATAAGGAAGCCAGTTAAACACGTTTAACGATGTTTCGTTCTCGTTTGAAAAACATGGGGATTGTGGAAATTTGAGTAAAAAATAGAGGCGGGATAGTTTAAAATTGATAACACCAGAAAGTTACGTGCTTTGTATCGCTGCGCGTTGTTCACGAGTAAATGTTTCGATTCCATGGAGTTTCGATGCTCTGTAAGCAAATTCTGTATTTTGCAATAGCGGATATAACGCGGGGATGGTGCGGGAGGTATTGTATAATAAACTGCCTTCTTACGGATAATTAGTCTATCTTCTATCATAATGGAAAATATGGACACGCGTCTCGTTTCACGCTACGATTGTACTACGCCTGGGTATATCCCCGTAAGCCTGTGACTACTTTCGCATTTCACGTCGAAAGAAGTAGGAAAACAAAGTTTGACTCTCACTTTCGTACGTACGTACGGGGAACAGATGAGCATCTTGACACAAAACAAATCTCAACCGCTTCGGGCCACTCCTGCCATAATCCTAACGGATTACACACATAAATATTAGTGGAAATTACGCAAGAAATAGGCCTCCTCGTTTTCGGGATTCTCATACGTATCAACACGAGTTACATAATAAAAGTAAATATCGTGCGAACTAAAGAAACCGCCAGTACTTAATCCACTTACAAATCTAGTCCAGATGAAATAAGAGTAAAGAGGAGATTCAGCCATTGTTTTCAAGTATTTACGACAAACTCTACCAAATGCTTGTTCGTACGCGCGAGAAACTAACGTAATAATGCTAAATAATTATTTAGATCGTTCATTAAATCCCCTACGTTACTGTGTACGATCCGATCATTTGGCCCAATACCCCAAAACCCATAGATTTGAGCTCCTGGCGTAGCTTATGTTCCACCGAGTCTCGAATGTTCCTATAACGCGTCGTAATTTTGCTCGCTACTGGCTAGAGGATAATGCATGCACTATTCAGAGGAATGCAATTATCGTTTTCTATGCTGGTCCAAATTCTAGCAATCACCATGAACTCGCGCTATGGAATATCTCTGATATCTTGAAAAGTGATAACGCACAGTAACCTTGCACAATTTCTGCAGTACTTAGGAATAGTTAAAGGTACCAAAGATCAGTATTTCCATTTGTATGTCGGGAATTCACGGAAATTCCGTCGACTGAAGAGAAAGAGAAAGGGAAAGGGAAAGGGAAAGGGAAAGGGGCAATTGCTGGTCTGCTCTGCATAGGAACGACTGGTTGGCAATTAAAAAAACGTCATCGATCGTTATCGACGTACGGCAGTTGGCGGAAGGTGCGAGACGATCGCGCACGTCCGGAATCGTCGGACAATGGGAACGCGGGGAGCGTGTCGCCAGCGTGGAAGGTGTTCACGTAATACCCCCGGGGGCGAGCAGGGGAAGACGTATCCTTCCGGCAGGTGAATATCTCCCCCGTGTCCCGCGGGGACAATGCCAGCCGAGCGAATACGCCGCGAGAAAGAAACCGACCGAGCAATTAAACGACACGCACTCCCACGCCTCTCGCTCTATCTCCCCGACTCTATCTACAACTACCAAAGGTCCCTTCTCGCTCGTACGATACGACGCTTCTCCACAGGAATTCGAAAAATTAGACCACACACAGAAGTCGGACGTAGGAATTCTTTCACAGGACGTGTACAAAAGGATTTCGTCAAACGGAAGAGACATCGAAACTCCGAATTTTACGGGCCATTCGCTTATTTAATTAGCTATTGATGAATCGTAGTTTTGCCCTTTGCGCAAAAACGAAGGACGAATTGGCAGAATTTGGATCAAGGACCCCGGGATTAATTACCGTGAAAAACGATGCCCGGAATTATGCCGAAATCATGCAGGATTCCGTAGGTCTTCGAGGTCACTGGACGGCCATTTAAATTACATATTCCAGATGGTAATCGGTATATTCCGTAAAGCGAGAACCCTGTGTACTTACAAATTCGCCGGTTCCAAACTGTTAGACTGAAAAATGATATACCGTGGCGCACTGGCTCCTTCCGGCGCGGAAGGTCAGGACAAATATTGGTAAATGGATTCGAGGAAATTGCCCAACATCTCCAACGGTCGTCGAAATAATCGGCTTACGCCCTTTTCCTGCTAACGACACAACCTTCGTCCAAGTAATCATCGTCACATTAACTATACTTTCACGGACAATAAAGTTATTCCTGTCCTAAAACGTTAATGTCTTATATTTTTATCATCGTCATAAAATTATGGCTGACCTTAGATGTAGAATACACGAAAATCATGAGAGTTTCCTTTGTCTTTTGGAAAGTTTGTAAAAGCTGTCAGTCGGAATCCTTTCCAACGAAGTTTGCAGCGACTTGTAGAGTATAAGGTCGTGAGCATCGGTGCTCTAGCATTACGAACGAGCGCAAGACTGGACGGGCGAAGATAGATCTTCGATAACGGGAAGATCGGTCTCGACATAATGGCGTACCATCGCCGCTGGAGGATGCACGACGGAGCAGAGGGTGGCGAGACAGTCCCGACAGGTCAAAGGTCGTGCTTTCACTGTCAAGAGATACCGTCCCTCCCTCGACACGATGTAAAGGCATGACCACCGACACAGAGATAGAGGGACTGAGAGAACGATTTTTTTATAAAGAAGCTTAAGCAAAATAAAATGAGAGCTAATAAATCATCCCTCAACGATGTTAAGGTCAAAGAAAACTACCAATTCATCAACGAGCGTATTACGGTAATAGATTTGGTGGAAACAGGAACAGAAATAACAACGAAAGTAATAGAAAAATAGTAATAAGAATAACAGTGGTGCCGTAGCGATAGCTTATGTTACTGAGGACCTTGTTTTGAATTAGCAAATAGTTCGGAAAAGGAAATTCCCTCGAGGTCGGAGTTCGTGCTTTCACTGTCGCGAGATACCGTACATCCCTCGACATGAAATAACGGCTCGAGCGACGATATAGCCGACGGCCGCGAAATCTTAGCGACACGAAGAATGGATTCTAACGGCCATTGCCTACGCGTTAGGACATTTATGTCTTTTTATGTCTTCCCGGAACCGCGAAAACGCTCGGGAGAATTTTATTTGAATCCGGACATTTATTAAAGCCGTGCCTCGCGTTTAAGAGCTTCGAGGACGCGGAGACAGGAAGTGGCGAACGTCAACGGGCCGACGGCTATTATTTCGCCGAGGTTGTCTGCATCTGCAAGCGGTACTTCAGCATCCTCGTTAACACTCGGAAGAGGCTCGTCGAGAATATCATCGGCGAGAACGAGAAACGTTCCTCTGCATTAATTGTTCTCTCGCGATTGGTATCTCTGAAGCCGCGGATAGGCCTACGTAACTTCCGGTCGGTCCGCGAATCACCCACGAAATCCAACATGGAGCACGTCCGCGAGAAGAAAGGGAAAGTCTCGCTTAGATGATAATAATAGGAGTCAGCGTCGATGCGACGTTTAGTTGCATTTACGCGCGGAGAAATCGACCGACAGCCATTTTTATACGTTCACAGGATCATCGGAATATTAAACGAGAGATAGCAGATTTACCAATTCCACGAAGAGTCAAGATTTCTCAAGATTTCTCGAGAAAAAGTCTTACGGATGATTCGCTATTTTAGGCCGATTCGATTTTCGTTCGATGACGTCGCTGGCAAAAATGACGAAGACCTCAGTTCCAAGCGGACATATTTGGAATGTAGGCTTCGTGGTTTGGCGGACGTAAAGGTCGTGGCTTTTGCGAAGCAGACTTTTTCGGGCGTTGCGGTAACGTCAACGAAACGTCCGTCAGTCGTAGGAGGCCAGGGAATTTCACGTCTTCCCCGGTGAAAGGTGAACCGGATCGTCCGATAGTCAGAGACTTCTTTTCCGCGGTATTTCCCATCCCGGGCTCCTTAATGGAACAATTTCTGCAAACTTCGTAATCGGCCAATCGCGAAAACCACAATGTAAATGTCGATTATTACGCAAGGACAGGCACAGTCGAATAATTCAATTATCCTCGTCCCGCGCAACTGCCATTTCCAAGGAGATAATGAAGGTGAACAAGTTAATGAGTCCAAAGCGACTTTTTTCAGAATAAATAGTTAGACGTCTATGTTTGCTCTCGTCGAAGAAATTTATGTACATAAACCGGCATGCAAAGGTCCTGAACTTTACGACCCTTTCTTTCCATCCTGCGCAACGCTATAACGTCGATCGAGAATGTCCGACTTTTTCATGAGACGTTTCCGTTTTATACTTTTACGACGCGCACTTTCTTCTATCGAAACAAGAATGACATCGCGATGTTGTTTGTCCCTGTTTACGAGTTACAAGCGTTATGGAGATTCGGAGTTATCTAACGAAAAAAAATGTCCATCCCGAATGAAAAGAATACCCCATAAAGATCGAGTCGTAAAATGGCGCACGATCGTTGACCGGGGATAAAGTTCGTTTCAACTTTTGCAATGCTAGAAATCACACGGTCGAAATTGCGCGGAAAAAGCTGACGTTTCAATGGCACACAACGACCGTATCGCACGAGTTTCGTAATTCGCTGATTATTTCGGCAAAATCTGGGCTAATTGTCCTTTAAGCAGATCCTCTCATTACGCTACGAGGAGCACGGTAACCTCGGCCCTCGGAAAACGAGAAACGTTCACCCGCATTAATTGCTTCTCCGATTCTTATCTGCCGATCAGCAGATTTGGATACGTAACATCCGCTTGCCGAGCGAATCACCCACGAAATCTCCTATCGACGACGCCGGAGAAAGGCAAAGTGCCAGTTTGTCCGTGACGATAAAGTTAAACGTCCTACCCAGTGCGGGGTAGGAAACGTTTCTGCCAATCGTCTCATCGATCATCGATGACATGAATTGCAGAAACAAGAATCTAAAAGTCCAGCCGCATCTTCAGTATCCCTTCAAGGTCACATTCCTTTTACTCGGAATAAACTTCGTTAAAGTGATAAGAAAAATGTGCTATTAGAAAGCAGTTGTCTGAGAACTTTAAACCAGCCCCGTTTTCACCGTGATACCTGAAACGATTTAAAAGTAGGCCTAAGCACGAGACGCGAATCACTTCCGCACGAATCTCCCACGAAATCTATTATCGAAGGCGAGCAAGAAGAAAGGGAAAGTAGCGGTTGAGTGATGATGATAAGCATCCGCTCGCAAGAAAGTAAACGTATGTGCCATCTGCCTTGCGTTACCGGCGCACATACTAAATACACGTCGTTCCATAACTGCGCGTCGTCGATTGCGAAACGAGCCTGAAATAGGAGAATTCCTGCATTCTTCCGTTTGGTAAATCGTAACAGATTCCCATCGTAGAGCATCGCTCGGAAGGCAAAGGCGCTGCGGCAAATAAATTCTCTGCAACACGCGCGGATCGTGCAAAATAAAGCCAGTAGGTTTCTCCGTAATTTTATTATCGAGCTAGTGGGAAACGTTTGAAACGTCAAGGAGTCCGCGCGGAGAGAAGAGCGCCGGGTGCAAGCAGCATCCAGCTGCGTCGTCCTCGAGAGATTCTCCATACCGGAAGAGACGGAGGAAGTTGGAAAGGCACCGACAACGCAGAAAGGCCAACGGCGAGAACGAGACGGCCGTAATTTATGAGAATGACAGTCGCCGCCGGGATCTGCGGCTTCTCTAGAAAGCGTTTCGCCCGATCTTCTTCGCCGCCGACCTCTGACCCCCTCTTCCCCGTCCTCCCCCTCCCCCGGTCTACCGACACTCTCGCTCCGACTTTAATCAATATGCAATTACCGGGGAGTAATTGTTCCGACGAATTCGTGGCACCCCATCGGCGAACGTGAGAAACTCCTCGGGAATCGCGATAGGTGAGTATCGAAAAATTTGCCAGATTACCTTCCCCCCGTTGGCAACGGGGTCGTTGTACTGAAACATAACGCAGGGAACGTCGTCGTCTTCCTCTCCTCATGATACAAGGAATACTCCGTTACTCCAAAAAACAGCCTCACCATTATGGTAAATGATTTCAATAAATACTCTATTGAACGCCACTGACGTGCTACACAGTAAATATTACAACACATTCGTATCGTGTATAATGGTATTAATGGATTCATAATGATAATAATATTAATAATAGCAATAATCGTAACATTACAAAGTAAATAATCGCAAGTAATCGTAATAACTAATATAAGTATATATACCTCTCGATCGCCTATAGACGCCTGTCGGCGGGGGAGGGGAAGGGGGTGACAATAACGGCCTCATCTTCATTTCTCAAAGGAAAACCCGTTACACGCGGAACAAAGGTTAATCCGTTTTTCGTTTGCACTTTGACGAAGTCAGGATGATCGGGATATTTTCCACAAGTTTTAGTCGAGAATTCTTTCTCCGGTAGTACATTTTTTTTACTTCCGAAGTACACGGATCTTTATTGTAATAAAAGAAAGCCCATGGCTACTTGGTTTATCGATTCCTTCGTACACGATGCAGGGAAAATTTAAGAAAACTTCAAGTAAAACTGGGAAAGTGGCTCGTGGAAAATACCCAACCGTACGGGGCTATGGCATACTTGGAATTTGATTTCTGGTTGGGAAACGTCGTGTTCGCTGCAGCTCATCGTTTTTTTTCTCCTTTTGGTAAACGTTTTTCGTCGCGAGCAAATACTCGAGGGGGAAAATTCCTATTGGAATGTTCAGTGACGCTTTCGCGGAAAACGCGGGGCTCTCTCAATCAAATTTTTCATTCTCACGCTGGGGAAAAGATTTTTCCTAACGTTCAGACTTCCAACAGCAACGGTCCTCATCGACGCACGTCTGCAAATTCCTGATTATTGATCAGTTAGAAAAGATCGGGAAATTTTTGTTTAACTTTCTACTGCTGAATCCGACCGAACCGTCGAGACTCCCTCGTTTTTTCATGCACGAAGACTGCCGTAGGGGAAACACTAGCAATGTACAATGATACTCTTTATGGCGAAGGTCTTTACAGATCGTCTAGTCGACAGAACATAGAACTCAGCGTTCACCCTAAAGGGCTAACTTATTATTTTACAGAGACGGAAAGAGTGAGACGGGAGGAGAGATAATACAGAACTTTTATCGTTACACTTGTTCGCTATGATTCGCGATAAGAGCACGAATTATACACGTAATATTGTCCTGTTACATTAAAATCAGCGGCCCCAAAGTGAGAAATCTCCCGATTTTCAAGAATCTCTTGCTCGTCGCGGCAATGCCGAGAAATACTCGATAAACTCTTTTCTCCGGGATCTTGCTGATATCAGAAAATAAGTGGGAAAGTCGGGGAAAATCTCAGTCCGGGGACACTGTTGATTAAATAGCCAGTAGGTTTAGGCATTGATTAGCGCGAGCACGACGTGATTAAATGTGTGAATATTCGCGTGCATTGCGAAGCACCAAACGAGCAAAGGCATCTTCGCTAACGTCATATTGTGCGGATTCGTATACGATTAATAGATAGACATCGGCTTTCGACCAGAGAAAAAAAATCGTCTCTACATAAAGGCATACCGTCGTACGAATTTATTCCATCCACTGAAAATTTCATTCCCGTATTTCATCCGTTGCGACTACCGCGTGAATTTATTATTTCAAAGAACAAATCGTCGAGTGTTACATTTGGATTTTTATTACGACCCGAATGGTGCTCGGAACTAGTTCAATGCTTCTTTCCTTTCCACAGTGTGTTCCTGGGCCCAGGAACAACCACGAATACTGGAAAAAATCTAGAAGAGTTCTAAGCTTCGGGCACTTTGTCAGCATCGTTTCAATATCAACAAACTTCGAAAAAATTCTACGAACGGATTTGTAATACGCAATTTGTTCTAAGAAAATTATTCGAGAAGGCCTGATTCACGTAATTGCGTTTGAGGCAAATGGAAAAAGATCACTCTATATTCACTCGAGAAAAATTGCCATTTCAGATAATTGACTAATTGAGAGAAGCTTCTCCTACATCCGTGGTTCTCATCGTGCAGATTACACTCGTTTTTCGCGACGCTAAACCTACTGGTGATTCTTCGACATTCGCGCGTTCTGTAGTCGATAATACGACTAATTAGCTACCAATGTACAAACTAACTTCCTGCGACCGTTACACCCCGGTAATCCCAGATCCGCATTATACAAAAATATGTAAACTATGCACTGGAAAAGAAACAGATCTCGCTGGGATGCTCAAGATACATTATTGCGATTTGCTTTACTTAGCTGGACCACTGGATGAAATTTAGCTACGTCGTAAATAGGTACGTCAAGGAGAAGAAAATCATTCATAAGGATAATTCGTATTGACATATTTGTCTAAGATAATTACAAGTCTACTCACCTAGCGGATTATTTATTCTACTTCGTATTCCTACAATCCCAGCGAAACCATTTCTCTCAGTTCGACAAAAATAAAGTGCGATTAAAGGAAAATGTACACCGTGTCCCGGAGCAGGGAACACCATTATATCCCACGTGTGATTCGTCGACGGTCTCCATTTGCAATTGGATTCGAACGATCACTTTAAACATTATCCTTCATACTCGACGACCAACGAAATTCGCTCTTCGATTCCAACGAAACTCGCGTAACCGAAAACAGACATGCGTATAAGAGGAAATTAGGAATAACAATCGCAACATGATTTTCCACGGGGAAAGAAATCGAGGGTTCGTTTGTCGAATATCCATCTAAAACGTTTCGAAGAAAATCACGAATAAAAACGAGAAGTTTTCCGCGCTGATGTCAATTGCACCGTTACTCGTTTCTACTTGAAATTCTCGGCAAAACGATGGAAATGCTACGACGGAAAATTCATGAGACACTGTTATCGGCGAAATGCTTGACGCGAACGGAACTACTGATTTCGGGAACTACGCGATCAGTCATTTCAAAGGAAACAGCGTTAAGGAATCCAACGACGATCCCGAGTCAAAAGACCGAAGCGTGTAGACGTTAAGAAACGGGAAGATCGTGTGCAGCTATGCCATTTGCAGCCACCGAGAAAAGCAATGGTCGAAAAAAGGTTCTTATGCTCCTGCCCGTTTTTCAATTATAATCATCCGTCGACTGATCATACTTAAGTACAAACGAAAGTCTTGAAGATGTTGAAATTAAGAGAAAAATCGGGGGAATGCCGGTATCTGTGCTCGAAAAGTTTGCCGATCGACCACTGACTTTTCTCAGGGTTGAATAAAGTCCGCCATTTCCTTCTACAGCTTAGGGCTACGTATCGTTCTCCTGGTGATGACGGCCCGTCGTAATTACCTAAATATCGCTCGCGAGAATTGCACTGCACTAGAGACCGGTTGCACCTCTTCGACTCTTTCTCCTCGACTCTTTCTACCTGTCGATATAGAGTTAGACTAGCACTGCGCCGCTATAACTCTGCTACTCTCTACCACTGTACACGGCAACCTCTTAACGCTTAAAACGTTTGCACGGAGTACTTTGGCCACGGCCTTCAACGCACCTTCGAAACAACAGGTTTACACAGATTTACAGGCTATATATTACACGTAACGTTTCGTTCGCTAAGTTCGTCTTCTCTCTTCCTCGTGGCGAACAGCAACGGAGGAAAAACCTGCCTGGAAGACCACCGGAAGTGCACCGTGGATGATGCTTAAGTTACTCGTTTTCGCACTTCGCAAAGCGGAGGAAAGGCGGTCAGACGTGAGATGAAAAATATATAAAACGTCCCTAAGGCGGCTATTCAACGACTTCTAGACACGGGTTTTCCTCTATGCTATTCTACGATCCTTCCGGCGATAGTCGCCGGTATAACATTAAATATATAGAAGCGACAGTTACTAGAAAAGCCGTCCATTCCTAAAGAAACGCTACTGACCTTCGTTAAAATGTTTCTGAGAAACATTCAAGCCCGAACGATATCCAACAATCTTTAATAACCATCCTCGTCGTAATTCTTCTGCATATATTAATTTTATTGTACAATTGCGACAGAATCGAGCTCATCAAGTTCTCAAAAACACAGACAACAGTCAATACGATGTTTAAGCAGCAACGCGAAACACGTAATCGCCAGGTAAATTACCATCGAACCCTCACAAAACACACTGTTATCAACTAAAAGTTTATAAAAAATTTCGCCAACATTCCAAGCTCCGAATAAATACGTACGGTATAAAACGTGATTGAATACTTGAAGAAAATCACAGCAGCGATTTGAGTAATTTCAAACGATTCGGCTATTTACTATTTCGCGTCCCTGTTCAGAAAAATATTCTCCAACCGGCAGATTTTACGTTCCAGAGAATTTCTCGCAACACATCCTTCCTTCCATCAAGCGTAAAGATTCGATCGAACGACTTGAAATTAACCGGCAAACGTATACGCAAAACACATAAACAAAAGTTTATATATTTGAAATATACGTCGAGAACCGGTTGAAATCTGCCGGCGACGGTATTTTATAGAAAGTGGAATGGAAGTCATGCTCACCCGTCTGCTATGCGGCCACGTACTCCGGACAAATCACATTAGACCTTGCAACAATATCGTAATATGTATATGTAATATTATATATATATAATATGTGTGTATGTATATATATATAATATATGTATGTATGTTTAATATATCTATATCGATATAATATCGTACCGAATCGTAGATTCACGTTACATTTATAACATATGAGTATCGTAATTCGTAATTTGTTTACATGATTCATTAACTACCTAAGATATCATCGGAACAGTACGGATAAAGAACATTGAACGCAGACCATCTATGTATAATCGCGTCTCTTCGATTCTGCTTGTATCATCGTTTAATACTTAATGCTACGAGGCGGGTAACGCGAAAGGAAAAAAGACCGTTAAACCGTGCGCACCGAGCCGAAACTATTCGTAGAGGATTTATGAACAATGTACAACGAGAAAGATATGCCGGATCGCGATATGCCCGTCGTACAGTTCTACTCTTCAACATCGTCGTCGCCCCATTTTTCCGCTCAAACGAATAAACATTCAAATAAATATGCCGCTCGATACGGACGAAAGGAACTCATTGAACCTACTTCAAAATTTCTATTACTCATCCGTGGCTCGTTGATATGAATTGATTTATTCAATAGGATTTCCGCTTGGTTCACTCAATCTGCTAGTCAATCTTGTAACCGTTCAGGGAACTGCCAGCCGACGAGCCAGGGTAGAACGCGTATGACGTAGATCGACGAAAATAAGCGGGGGCACATTTCCTAGGCATATTACACAGTATTTACAACGTTGGTGCTTCGTCTTCTTAATCCCAATTGAAATCCTGAAACAGCACGTCAGGTTCACCGTCAGTCGCGATGAAGGGTACCACCCAATTCCTGCAAACAGCTTTAAGACCCGTCACCAAACTTCCGAGAGCAGGATTAAGTTACACGAAAAATATTAATCACAAGTATGAGTCACGGAGTGTACTGCACACGTTGCTGAGGAATACGGAATGGCATCGACACAGACAAGAAAAATTTCGCATTAACAAAATGGTCTAAGGTCAATCGCATCATCGCATTGCTTCCGGATCTCCAAAATTCGGAGTTAGCGGTGTAACAGGTCGAACGGGCCTGTCGTGTGCAAGAGGACAATGAATAAAGGAGGAAAGTTTATCACCTCGTTCCACGCAACAGGCCCGCTCGTTTTCTACGGACGAAAAAACGGAGATGATAGATACCTAGTCCCTTCACAGGGCACCGAAGGGATCGAGTTGGACAGCATTGCCTTGCTGCTGAGCAGCAGGTTGGGGGTGTTGCTGCTGCAGGTTAGCACCCATCATGGGAGTTGCATTGGGCATCATCATTGGCGCCACTCCACCAGCAACCATCATGCCACCGGGGGCGGCAGGGCCGGCAGGCATTGCACCCATCATTGGCCTCATACCCTGCATACCTTGCATACCCATTGGCATACCTTGCATACCCTAGAGACACCAGAGAGCAGTCGACCGTGAGACCAATCGTCATCGGGAACTATGTGTCTCCTTCCCTCGAGATTCAATGCTTTACGAGTCACCGGATACACAATTTTCAATATGCAGCTATGTCCCCCGCTGTAGGACTATCGGAATATTGTGAAGGATCGTGCGAGAAACTCTTGGGGGTTTCAAGAATCCAGACATTTATTCACAATTTTCCGATAATCCTAAGGGGAGGGGGAATACAGCCAAGATTATAACTCAGGCTCAGAACAATGCAGCGATCGATAAATCTGAAAACGCTCTCTCCGCTCATTGGAATTATTGAAAAGCACTTCCTGGGAAGCTATCTATTCTAAAACTAATCGAACGTCTGCAATAAATGTGATGCACGATGCGGTGCGTGTCAGTGTACATTAAGTTTACCTGCTCGAAAATGTGTCCTGTGTATGTACTAAATAAGCGTATAAAGAAAATAAAAGATGCAAGAAAGTTTCGTAAGTGGTGTCAGGCGAAGCAATGTGCTAATAATATGTCTTGATCCAAATTTCCTATTGGCTAATCATAGATCAAAATAAAATTCGAAAACCTGCGTGTTAATAAAATGGGGAACACTAATGACATTGACTAATGGATGGGTAATTAAATAGGCTAATATTATTAGGTCCAATCCAGAGTCGTCCGCTGTAATAGAATTGTATTTCAATTGGACTTTGAATGTTGCTCATAAATACAAACCATGTTTCAAACAAACTCGAAACGCAGGGGCGGTTTAATACAAACCGTGAGTCGAGCCGTGATTTCGCCGGGGACGATGGGAGGAAGAGTAAGTTTTGAACTTACCAGTGGCGCAGGCTGAGGAGGGAAGCCCAGTGTGGTCGCTGCAGGAAGTTGCGTCATTCCTTGGCCCTGTAACATCCGGCATCATGCCATATGCCATGCACGCTTCGCTTAACTATGTAGCCAATTAGTGAGTCGAGATATTTCCGATGAACTTTCATCAAAGCAATCGAAATATACGACGACGATCCCGCGAGAGTTTCAAGAAAACATGGCGCTAATTCAATTTTCTCCGGAAACAGACTTTTGGAGAATTGTATTATTTTCGTTATGGGATATTGCTCGACCTGAACAAATCCCATGACACGTTTTTACACGTAGAATCATTTAGAATAATTTTCAGATGTCCTTTATCGTGTTCAGCGCAGTGAGTAAGAAATTGTTATTTACTGGGTAACATGAAAGTGGTAATTGCTAGTTATAGACGTGTGAGAAACACTAGAAGATCTAAGTTCTGTGCCGAAAAAGCCATCGAAAGAATATCAATGAGGAAGGATGCACGTGTCTCAGATGCACTAATAGTTAACACTAAATATATACAAGGAGGAAAATCGTGCTACGAGTGAGTCGAAGGAAAAAAAAAGACGCTGATTATTTGAGTGTCCTCACCATTGGACGGTAACCGGCACCAGTGGTAGCCGCCATGGGTTGTGGTGTCCACCCAGCTGGTCCCCCAGCTTTAGCGGCATTCTTCGGCGAATTCCACTGCATTCCCCTAAGAAAGGAATATTCAATATTAGGGGTGACGTTGAATCCTGAGTCGTAGGAATGACGAGAGGTCCATGTGCTCACTTGACTTGCTGTTGAGCATTCTTGTTGATGGTCAGATTCTGCGCGAGACTGGCGAGGCTACTGTCCAGGTCTCCTGTTAGCACTTTGCCGGTACTCGCCGCGTTCGCCGGCTGTCCGGATGCTGAAATATTATTAGCTCCAGACACAGTCGTGGGCAACAGGAGCGAGCCCATACCGTCAAAACCTAAGCAACAGCTACATCAGGCAAAGCACCGAAAGCGGAACCCAAAAGCAAAACCTCGCTACCGATTTTCAATCTCCCACTACGGATTTTGTCAACAATTTGTGTTCAACATCGATATAGTTATTTCTTTTTGTAGTGTCCTTTGGCTCTGATTAATCAATCGTTGCGAGTTTAAATTCACACAAATTCTTGACACGGGATATAAAATAATCGGATAACGATTTTGCGACATTTAATGAGAGTGAACATAATAGTGCTTAAAGGTGATTACGAAAATGATGAATAATTTCTATCATTACAACGTAAAGGAGAATGGTCCTCGAAGAAACTACTAATGAATATCCTAAGCACTACTATTTTTTCTTTATAAAGAGTACAAAATTACAGAATTTCTTTGATATTTCCATACAATTATATTTCTGTAAACAATCGACTGAAACGATTGGCATTGGATAATAAATAGTCCGAAAGATGATATGCCCGATTTTTGTCAACACTTTCTTTCCGTTTCAGTCGAATTTTTACGCAATTTATATATTTTTCGTTACAGGGAAGTGGGGAGAATAATTAGTTTCAAAACCTTGCATGCATAATTTGCAGCAAAAAAGCCAGAGGGCAAAATCATCATAATTTATTGCTTTTAAATCATAGAAATTAATTAAAGCATGGTGTTGAAATCGCATTCAAAGGCAAAATACAAATAACAAAAACGGCAGAATTAGCGGCAGCAATAGAGCAACTTTATCACAAGTCAGTATTGGCAGATCGAGTGCGTTCTTAAATTTCCAAACATTTCACTGCTTTCCGATTAACACTAATTTCCAATCACAGAAAATGCTAAGATTGCGAAAGCATCCCCAATCTGACAATCCTGACCAAACAAAACTCACGTGACAAACAATGATCAAACTTTTGTGGGCTCAGGAAGTACATACAAAAACTCTACATAAGCGGAAGGAATCGTGAATGTTCCTTAAGTTTGATAAGTCCTTAATGTTGGTAAATGTCGAAAAATTTGCTCGATATTCTATTATATATTTTCACGGGGATACTCATGAATCCCTCCACTTCATACCGACGAAATCATTGAGGACAGTCAACCCGAACATATGGCTGTTGAACGACTGATGAAATCTATTTTGGTTCGAAAATTAGTGTAAGCGTTGTATGAAAAATATTAGAGTTCCTTTAGGTCAGTCCAAAGCCGCTTATGAAAGAAATGTTTCGGCTCGAAGAGAGTACAACCGGTGAGGGCTTCGTTGACTGCCCCGGAGCTTTCCTGGTGAAGGTTGGGAAAGACAAGGACGACGAAGGATCATGCAACACGCAGCGATCGAGACTCCGGATAATCCCGTCACCTGACATCGGCTGCTTCGCCGGAGATCCGTATCCTACGGGTAGCTGAGCTGGCTGATTGGGAATAGCGTAGCCGGCCATTGGCCCAGCGGCCATAATGGGCTGTCCAGCGCCCCCCATTCCAGCCGACATATCGAACATCGCGAAGCCCTGCTGTTGCTGGGCCATTTGCTGCTGTTGCTGGTGTATCTGCTGCGCGGGTGGTTGCTGTTGCTGGGCGGCGAGGGGCGCTGGACGCGACGGAGACCCGCCCAATGCCATGCGAATACTGTCATTGAGGTCGTCGAAGGCGCTCTTGCTCGGCTGAGCGGCTTGACCAGCCGACGCCGGCCTGTTCGGAGAGGATGTAGCACCACCGACGGCCGGGGAAAGCGGCCGCGGTGTGCCGTTGTTCAGTTGAGCTGTCGCGGGGGGCGGCGGTCTGGGAGGCGGCGTGGCAGTGGACTTTCCGGCGGAGGCGAGACCCGTTGAGGGCGCTGGACCAGCAGTTGAACCACCGGCAGCGTCCCCGTCGGTCCCCTCCGCGGGTTTGAGCACTGCTGAGTCGGCCCCAAAGAGATCCGCCTGACCGCCGCCGGCATTGAACGGGTCTCCGCTCGATTGCTGATGAGCCTGTTGCTGTTGTTGTTGATCGCCGCCGCTCGCGGCTGAGCCCTGGTCGAACAGGCCAAGGCCGGCTGCGGCAGCCGGTTGGGAGCCAAGGGATGGGAAGTCGGACATGAAGGGATTCGGCACGGATCCGGCCGTTCCTTGGGCACCAGCTTGCGCAGAAAGTCATTACTCTTCGTGACGTGTGTCTATCTCAGGCTTACCGGATTACTGTTTTTCCCACTCCCAAAACAAACGAGCCTAATGCTCGTCAAATTATTCGTAACGTTCGATAAAGATTTCTTGGAAGGTGGAAAAATGTTCAATCCGGTGACATCGGTATGCGTTAATTCGGCGAACTACGGTCGAGATACATGAAAACTCGTGCAGTACTGATATCCTGTAGACCTCCGAAGGAGATTAAGAAAAACTAACAAATTCGTTTCACTGTCTTACTAACAGTTCAGACATGCCCGCAGGATATGTAGTACTACGTACAGAAACCTTGCGATATTTATAATGCTCGGCACAACGCCGCAACTTGTTAATACTAAACTAACAAGGGCGACATCAATGGCCAACGACACGTCGTTTCATTTCAATTGATAAACGGACGAGGACAATTTAGAATTTCATTCGAATTATAATTCCAATTGGACCACCCCTAAGCAATGAACTTGTAAATGGTTTAGTGAAAGTCGAAGCGATTAATGTAGCACCCTAAGTCGTTATTCCAGCACCAGACTGCAGGATATGCGATTTGCAGAGGCGGCCAGACACGTAAAAATGTCTAAAGGTAATTCAGTACTGTGCAGAAGTACCAATATACAACTCAGACGCATGACTTTACAGAAAGTAGAGTAATGTACAATAAAACGTGGACGGAAAAGAGAGATAGAGAGAAAAAGATAAACGGTGCGGAACTTGAATCGTTAGAAGAGAAACAATTGTATTTTCCAAATTAGCCCAAAGAGAAATCTTTCTTGTCAACTTACCGGCTTGTTGTTCCTGACTTCCGAATACCGAGGAAAAGCTATTGTCTGTAACAAAGTTATTATTTGCTGGTGGCGCTGCGGCGAAACCTACGAAAAGAAATCAAAAAGTCTGTGAAACCAAAAGATGTCACGATGAAATGAACGGTGCAAAAGAAAATTGACGAAGATCGAAGCTGGCGGGATTTAAGAAGCAGATGATTCAGCCTCCATTTTGAAACCTATGAAAATAATGTCTACCACTTAAAATGATGTGCTACGAATGACAGTGCGTTGCTTCGTAAAGTCTGCAAGTTTCGATGCTATGAGAAGGTGCAATAAAAGAAAAAAACAGAATAAACGTCGCATTTACCATTACCGTTCGTCATCCACATATTATTCTGTACTTGTGCAGGTTGAGCCGGTGCCGGTTGCGGCGCTCCAAACATATCCGCGAAAGGATTCCCTGCCAACTGCAATAAATCGTCCGACGCTTTCTGCGGCTGAAACGGCGCAACGAAGCGGTATAAGACATTAATCCGATTTCGGTATAAAAAGATTATCTCTCGTGCGGGTGTGAGAGAAATCTACGAGCCGTACCTGACTGTCCGCGGGTGCTGCTGCACTGAATAGATCGACGATCGGCTGATTCGCGTTGTTGGTCGGAGAGCTGAGAAAAGGGTTCGTACTGGGACCTCCCGATGGCGATTGTACCTTTGCCTGAAGAATAGCAACAAGAGAAATTATTGTAGGAAATTACGTAGGGAAGATCCTGCCCTTTGTTCGCCGTAATGAAACGGTGCAGGGGTCTACCTTGTACTGATTCATGGCGGCTTCCTCTTCGGCGAGTGCCTGCTGGCGCAGGGCCTCATCGATGTGTCCGTTTCCGGTGTGCTCGAGACGGGCGTTGCTCGCTGCCGTTCCGAAGGCGGTACTGGTGGAAGACAGGGCGGACACTCCCGACTTTACATTCGTTCTATTGCTGCTTGGGGCAATGATAGGGTATGCGGACGTGTGTAGCCGGAGAGTAAAGTGGAAGAGAGAACGTGTCTCGTCGTGGACGGACGGACGGGGAGGTTCGTTTCCGTTGTAAATCAGTGTCGGTGACGGGACAGTGAAGAGGAGTATTGATAATTGAAAATAAAGGAGAAGACAAACAAAAAACAAACAAACAGTGTAGTACGTACGAATGCGCCGCGAATGCGTTGAAATTCAATACAGAGTGCACTCTCATACTCTGCCTGGCAGCGTCGTCAGATTAACGAGTTTTATCATCTCCCACGTGTCGACAATTTAAGAAAATTCATCATGTCAATTTAATCTGACGACGCTGATACCCGGCACTCTCATTTACGCATGCAGTTTACTTGCTTTCTACTTTTCTTATGAATGACTACCGTGTGTAACGAAGACAATACTAGGCTCAATACCGAACGTGTCAACGCAGCCGATTACTCGTCGATAATGTACGCTACGAGAGACATTGCACTTTCTCAATTACAAGCGAATTATATGTATATATAGATACATGTGCAGTGTATCGGCTGTCGAGTCTGTTTTTGCACTAACAGCAGCAGTAAGGGTACGGAAATTCTTTGAGTACTGTGTCAATTCATCAATCAATACATGATGATTAATGGAGTATTTAGCAGTAACAGCTCAACAACCGCAGTGTGAATTTTGACTATACTGAATAACACGGTGTATGTACGAAAGGTAAACGACAGTGTCACTAATCCTCCAAAATATTTCCCTCACCTGGGATACATACATAGGGATGAGACATTAATACGAATAAATACACTATAACGTATTTTACTTGTGTTGTCTTCAGACAGAATATTCTCGGAATAGTGGACTCTACCATTGTAAGCATGTCTACCAGGTGTATTTATAAGTTTTTTTTTTAAGATTCAACGAAGCAATTTCCACTGCTGAAGTTACTTTTCTCAATACACACACATCTATTATATTATAGACATACCAGATACTCAAGATTAGAACGAAACCGAAGCCAATAGATTTAAGTCTAAGAAAATTCTCTTGAATTGGAACGCTTCATTTTACATGATCAACTTGCGGAAGTAACAATACTCAAACTTGTTGGTTTCAGCTCCGTACCGTTAAGCAGTGTCAAAAATTAATATTTTAAATTTAAGTGAGGTACAATATTACAGTATCAAATTTCATTAGTGCGTATTTTTGTGGAGATGCAGCTATCGCATATGCAATGTGTATAAAAAGGAAATTAACGCTTAATTTCAAGCATCACAAAATATCCATAAGTTACGTGGTTTGTTACGTTATTGAAAGAAAATAAATAAGTAGAGAAGGATATATTTGTACCGGCATATCAATTTTTGTGTCTTAAGGGTGTGAAATAATATTAAAGAACTGTGAAATTCGAATTAATATTTTACGTATTTTTTTTTATGAAGAACGCAAAAGAAAGAAGCAAATCCAAAGATTTTTCGTCGTCAAAGCAGAATAATCTGCTTGCACGTTTGTCTTCGCTCGGCTGTGTAAAAGCAAATAATAGGGCTCTATCCGCTTTCGAAAACCGTTTTGACCTCGCGATAACCGAACTTCTTCCTGTAGCATTCTTCTTAAGCCGAAATCAGTATGTTTAAAGAACTAAGAACGTTGGCATACCTTGCTGACTGCGTCGGTGTATTCGCAGCGGATCCTTTTTTTCCTTCTAACGAAGCAAGGTGTTGTTCTAACGCGTCCAGTAAACTACTTGGAGCCTGAAAGTTCAAATCCTCCTAAATCATCGTTACTGTACAAAACCTTAATAATATTTCACGGAGAAATAGTTGACTAATCACACAAGCTACGAGCTAGCCACTAATCGGACTGATTAAAAAACATGGCCATTACCTTTCGGAAATATCCAAAAACGAAATAAAAATGAGATGTTAGTTGAAAATTCAAGTGTATTTATTGACTTTAATAATATTGAATTGTTTTGATTTTCGATTAATAGGACAGTGTGAGAGGACGTGAAATAATATACAAGAACGTACTTTCGTTAGATCAGGAATGTCTCCTTTGTCAATGCCAACATTCTGAAAAGGAAAACAAGTTGAATGGTTAACGTAAAGGACAATAAGTAATATGATTTACATTCGTAAGATTGTAATACATACCTCCGCGACCTTGAGAAATTCTCCCACCCTGTCCATTCGTATGAGAAACTTTTTGTAAAGGTCTAAGGCATCTCGACACTGTTTCTTGTTCATGTCGAAATACTTCTCTGAAACAAAACGATGCATTTTATTATCGTCCGACCGTTTATCATGATTTTTCATAACCGGTAGACTGTTCCTTTTTTTTGGCAAACCTGTCGTTCGAGGAAGGTTTATTACCTAAGAGATTGATGATGCCGTCGTTGTAACAGGCGAACAGACGAATCAGGTCGCGGAAAAGTAGCATGAAGGCCATGTTTATGACGCCGTTCGTCAGGTCGTTGGCGGTGCAGTCAAACTCCAGCAGTGCATCAAGCTGCGCCTGCAGCACCGGCAACGTCTTCAGCAATTTCTCAGCGTTCATTGTGCGTAAGGTGCCGTCCTCCTTCCTGGACAGTCGCGAAATCAACCTCATCTCATTATCCAAATAGCACTACTTTTTTTTCGCAGTATCCTACGTAAAAATTGTGTCGAGTAGTACGCACCCTCTCTTCACTTTGCAGAAATCGAAGGCCACTGTTCTGTACGAAAGAGCTTTCTCGTTCAAGTATTTGGCGTATCGCCTGATGAACGGCGACATGTCATACCCTAAAGATCAGTAACAAGCATCAACGTGTGTGTAATTCAGTATTTTGAAATACTTCTTTATTTATCAATAGATAAGGAATTAGCTGTAGCGAAGCAGATAGTCTTAGATGAAGCTCATAAGATAGCTTTAGTCGAAACGTTAATTTGTTAAAAGTTCCTCCAGAGATTAAGTGAATGGAATATATTTATTGCGTTTAAAAACGCAAGCAAAACCTTTATTAAGTATAGCCACTCACCCACGCGTGCTCCTGCTGTTGCCAAACAGAGAAAAATTAGTCCAAATTAGTAAACCAGGTATAAATCCAAGACACGTGGAAACAGAATCGGACCGAGAAAATTGCACATTTTTATAAGAGCTAGTTAGTCACAGAGAGTCAGGATTATTCGGAGAATAGTTAGTAAAGAATGTATGCATAGAGCAAGTGTTGAAAAAATCAACGAAATTTGCGAGGAAAAGTCGAAAAAATTATGCATATAATGTATTCACCTTGCACACCACTCTTATCGAGGAAATTGCTGAGTTGAAACGTGCTGTTACTAGACGCAAGGTATTGTGTAAACCTCTGCAACAAAAGAAATTCACTGATTCAACGGACACGATCCATCGCCGTTGAAAATATTAAACACACCAGTTGAAATTCATTTATTTTCTTTATCGTGGTTAAATCTCTTGGATCGTTGGGGATCTCATTAATGAATCCGAAAATAGAGGATTTTATAATTAGCCATAGTGTCAAGTTCAAACCTCTGCTACGCCACGCTCAACTTCCAACGGGTATAATTACCTGCGATCCTAACGATCGCAAAGAAACCATTTCCTCAATGTGTTCCGGGCAATGAAGAAAGCGTGACAGAAATTATCTAAAATCTTGGAATAAAGGAAAGTTCTGCGTATTCATGCGTTCCACGAGATCTTTCCCTTTTTACAGATCGACTGTTCTTCTTAATGATTACGTACATTTACTTTCATGACAAATCCAATAGCTTTTAGCCTTCAAGGTTTTCCAATTAACGCGTTCTTTTTAACGATATTATTGAATAGAATATTTTTACCTCGTTGCCATAGCACATCATGTGATGCACCGTGATTAGAGCTTTAAAGACGACCGTCCAGTTGGTATTTTGTGACCGTTCTATTAGCAGATTCGCCAGCTGTGGTATCGACACGTTCGGCTCGTTGGTGCAGTGAATTAAATCTGAAAAACAAGAGATGAAAGGGTTATTTGCGCCAAAGGACGACCACGTTTTATAAGTTAAAAATGTGAATAGGACGCGATGAGGATTTATGATGAACCATCGTCTCACTCTGCACGGCGGTAAATTTCAGACGAGAAACATTTCACAGTGCATTCACCAATGAATTCCGGGTCTAGTCGTTAAGGATCCCATCTAAGCATTAATCGAGGCTCATGAAACTGGCGCCATGTGTAGTACTTACGAGCGGAGAAACACGCGGTAGACGTAAGAAGTACCGTTTGGCCTTGAGTCGGCCGGACACCTTTACTTTGCTCTTCACGGCGGTTTCATACTCACGAAAAACCGTTGACGAAGAAAAAATGTACGCAATGATTACGTCAGTGTCAGGTGAAACTCGGGGGGTACGAAATAAATGAAAGAATTCCTATGTCGAAATCTAATATAGGACGTGTATAATTGAGGAATCATTGATTCGATGTTCCGGGAATTCGTAAGGTATACGGATTAAGTTTGTCGCTGAGACACGGGACTTTCTCGATAATTCTCCGTGGGTCAGCAGACGTACGGAAATTGCATGAGAATTAATGAGATGCAACGACAAGGGAAGGTAATGAGTAAGCGAAGCGTCCTCGTCGCGCAATTATCCTGTTCCAAGTGCATTACTAGCCGAGTTCAAGAGACCCACGCTGCAGTTGCGCGTCGTTGCACCATCGGTGCATCGTTGCTGTGTCCTGCGAGCATGCACGCAATTGCATCTGTCCCTACAACGAGCAACACCGCCTCGTCTGGACGGCAATCACAACAAACAACCAAACAGTTAATCAACTCTAACAAGTCGTATACCTCCAAGAATACAGGACTTTATACTCAATAAAAAAATCAAATCGGACCATCATGAGAAATTTCTAGAAAAGCACGTTCAAAGTTTCCTATGTTTTTCGCGTGTTTTTAATAAAAACTAGTGAGATAATTACGCGGTTAAAGCGTGCTCGGTAAAAGCACGGCGTTAGCCTGCAGCAAAGAAGCATTTAATTGAGTTAGTAGCTTTTTCAATGTCCCGTCTACAAAAAAGCGAGAACCTTGCAAAGCAGGTAACTGAATGCAACTCGAGGCCGTTCCTTGTCTCGCCTAGAATGTTCACTTTTTCCAATGTATGCAATCGACACGCCGTTGCAAGTGTTAACGAACTTCCAGTTGCATCGCCGGCCACGCATTCCGCTCGCTGAAAACGATATTCCAACAAACAAATAGAAGACACGCGAGATAATATAGCGAAACGGTCGGTCGCTGTCCGCAGTTGGGAAATCGAACTATACCCGTACAGTCATCAGAACGTAGAAAATCCTACGAAACATGCGAAAAAAGATCGTGTCTTCGCTTATGTAAATGGCGAGAAACTTAAAGCGCAAAAAGTTGCAAGTTTAAACATAACATTGTGACTACACGTACTGATGAGCAGAAAAACACGTGGTTTACCTTGTACTATCTTGCTATATCGTACATGAGTGACACAAAAAAATAAATTACACGCACACATGTCATCAAATGCATCTGAAAGTATCGCGATTGCATTTATCATATGCAGGACGATATCAAAGATAACGTCGGTTATTCACTTGACGTATTCACGTCTTATTGGCTAACTTTTTGTACCATTCATTGCTGGGTAATTGTGGGGTAAAGTTACCGTGAAATCGAGGGAATGCGAAAACAAAGTGAGTCGCATCGCAAGTTCATCGGCCGGACGGTGCCAGAGTTCATGCTTGCGGCATCTTTGAAATTTCAGACAATCGGCACGAATCAGATTACGATTATCACATTAACGAAACAATAAAGTTAGCCTTAATAAATGTATACTCAGTTAACGAAGGATAGCAAGCGAGTTGAGACAATGTTTGGCTGAAGTTTCGGACGTTGGGAGGATTTGTTGGAACAAGTTTCATACTTTTTCAAGTCTTTGGCCTTACTATCGTAGCAGTTAATCGTCCGGTTCGGCCGATTAAATGATATGGAACTCCCCTCGGATAAAGCGATTTACCGGTGCAAACGTATGCAGAGGCCGTCGATGCCCTTTAACGACTCGGCATTGGTAGACGCGCGGCAAAAACACGCGATGTCAATGCCAATCTGGACGATCGTCGCCGCCGGCGTGGTTCGACGGCTGACAATCCACGCGTCAATCTGCTCGATTGACAGAAATAATCAGATCAGCCGCGACACCAAATGATGAGGTCAAGGACCGTAATCCGGTGCAGCCGAGCAACCGGGGAGCATCGACGTAGCTTCAATGTCCACTTTTCTACGCAACAATTGTTCGCCAACAACGTCAGCGAGCAATTCCTACGACAGATGTCAACGATTTCGACTCCCCAGAGAAAAGCATTGGCACAATTTTTTCGGACCTTTCGAGCGACGAAAGCGAATTAACGGCGATGAGCTTGTTAAGCGAGGTGTCCAAAATTATCGGAGGAAGATCGCCGTGGACCGCGGATAAATTAGCACAATCTCCGTGACGATGCTCGGATAAATTTACAAGCGGAGTGAAATTAACGCAAACCGGTCGAGCTCGGTTAGACTGCATTACTCGTGTGCAGAACTGCATCATTGCTGGCAGCCATGCGAAATCATCTTTCGGACCAACGAGTACGCAGACCACCGGGGAAAATCGACGCAACTAGCGGCTTGCATCAGCGGGGAAAATAAAGGAAAGTCACTGAGGAAATGATAGCCTTTCTAGACTTGTGTAAAAGATCGTCATTTACCACTCCGACTTATCAATTTCTCCACGAAATTTCATACTCAATTCCAGGCCCTTCCTGTTCAATTGAAAAACATAACAAAATGTATGAAACCCAGGCTAGTTGGAAATTGAAAAAGTTTCCTGTTCCTTCGGATAGATCGTTTCCCATAAAATTCCTGGCTAGACATTTCTAACAAACAACGAGGACTGTACGGAAATGTAACCTATGTAAAACGAGTGTTTAGTGTGGGTGAGTGTGCGATACGTGATCAGCAGGCCGAATCGTCGAGTTCCCTCGTTGGGTGAGTCACACTCTTCGCACGGTCTACTCGCGCGAGTTCGGTCACGACTAGTTGCGATTACGATAAGAATTATAATCACCCGCTGAGAGCCTAAAATCAAGGTCGGGACGATCGGACTGCAATCTTCTTAATCGTTCCGTGCGGCCATGCAGCCAACACGAATCGTAAATAAACCGTTCAAACGTGCATTCGATAAGCCGAGTTTAATAATACCATCCTTACGTAATCTCTTATCGGGCTGAAAAAACCGAGCGTATCATCGGGATATGCAAACAAAGGGGCAAAGGGGAAGAAAGCTTTCAAAGGTCGTTACGGGGTATTTCGCGACGTCGATGATCTTTGCTCGGCGCAACGACCCGCGATTCTTCAGATTTTATCGGGCAAAGCGAGTTCATCGGCAATTTTCACTACCACCATTTGTCTGCTCCGAAAATTCACGAACCACGCGAAGCCGCACGTGTACCGTTGGAAATTTAAAATGAACGACTTTAATTACTTTACCAAACGGGGATAGACTGTACTCCGAATAATTGCTTCTGAAAAGCTTGCACGCTACCGAATTGAAATTTATCGACCCGAACCGTTTAATCTAATACCATTAATAAATAACTGCAATCGTGAAGGAGAGTATTAACTGCATGGTGATTCGGTTTTCAAGAATTATGCTAGTCATCGTTGCGTAAGTAAAAGGCAACCTGCGATTTCGTTAGCTGGACCCTTTATTTGAATTTACATTAACGCCAAATGGAGACGTAGTTGCACAATTCGTTGCAACATTACGACTCAGATGCAAACGAGGCTATACGTTGCTAAATGTCTTACGGAATTAACGAGATCTCGCCAAGAGTCCGCTGTTTTCCGTTAAAGGTGTTCTACACTCGACGTACCATCATTTCCTTTCTTTAAGACCGAACGAAAGTGACATTCAACGTTCCTCCCCTTTCCTGCGCGACTTACTAACGTTCTATCACCCTCACGTTTTCCCCGAGACGCTTGCCGTACGTAAAACTCTTTTATTATCCGCCAAGATACAGCGGGAAACCGAGAAGAAAGTCTCTGGGATAAAAGTTTGCGAGTTGAAAAAGCTCGCGTCGTTTGCCCCAAAACTGTCGTTAATTTCGTTTGGGCTTTTAAAAAGATTAAGAGCTTCCTGGTTTTTTTAATTTAATGAGTCGGGAGTTGGCGATAATCTGCGCGTGATTCCACGTAAAAGCGAGTCATCTGGATGGTCGAAAGTAGCACAATTGGGACGACGCAGGGCAGAGAGCACCGACTATCTTCTTTAAGTATTGATCGCGTTGGTGAAGCCAAGCCCACTCCTTCGCGTGCTCTCTGCCCTGCCAGAGAGGGAGGGAGAGAGAGGAGGAATCGACGGTGAAACGAGATGAGAGAGAAAGAGAGAGGGAGAGATCGTCTCCCACGAGTCGACCAGTAGGCAAGTAAACCCTTGAATGGACGATCCGCAGAAATGTGAATTGGCTATTGACGAAGGGGAAGGGGCCAGGAGACGAATCGGAAATGTAAAAAAAGAGACGGGAAAAATGATCGATCGGGAAAAGCCGGTAATCTCAGGTTAAACACAGTCGGAGATCGCGACGATTTTAATAACGCTAATAACGATCTCGCAATAATACAGCGCTCCAATCCAGCGAGAATTGAGACGTATTAAAATGGGTCACGGATTATTAATCTCATTGTGCGACGGAATATTAGCTCGCCGATTCGATTGGAACATGAATAAAGCTGTATTGTGCAACCTAAGGCATTCGTGTTGAAATTTCGCAGACGTTTGCAGCGGAGAAAGGGCTGAGTGCGAAACATCTCGATGTTCTTAACAAGGAAAAATGACGAATGCACCGAGCTGCAGGACCAATGCAGACTCGTGAACGTTAAAACCCTGAGTGGTTGGCTCTTTATTCGTCTCGAGATGTGTTTACCCGACCTTGTCAGCCTTCCTGTTCTAATTATACTCTCCCAAACACGAGCGAATTCAGTTAGCTTTTGGCCGGCGGTGCATCTCGCGGGCAATGCATTCAGTGGATGCATTCGATGGGAACGACACATGGGGAAATCCCCAGGCAGGAATAGAATACCTATAATTCCTTCTACAGTGGCAGAGAATTAACGATGCTTTCTAGTAGAGACACGTGCCATTTTTCAGATTTAAATGCCACCCATGAATTGAAGGCCAGCGATATGCAAAATTATAGCACCCTTTCCAATGAATACTAACTATCCGAGCAAGCGGGGAACGTCGATAAGAATCTCGGAGAAAGGGAAAATATCGGCGAGAATATTCGTATCGCGGTGTTATCGACGTCTTGACTCGGTGCTGATGTTCCCTGCCAAAGAAATGCTAAAAGCATCGATAAAATCTCCTGTAGCTACTAGCCTCGTCCTCCACCCCGTCGTCGCCTACGTAAAATCAATATCTCCATCGTCGTGTCCCTTGCATATGAATGCCGGACATATCGTCTGCGCGATTTAAGAAAAAATTCCTGCTCCACGATCTACCAACCAGTATAAATGACAGTCTACCAAAAAATAGTACCAAAAAAGTACGAAAAAATTTCATCTCCACGTTGATTGTCCTTATTATATCATCGAATTAACGTAAAGAATTCGAGCAAATATGTTAGAAATTCACGAGAATTTCGTTTTTAGCGATTGTACGAGTCGAATTGAACGCCTGTTCGTGTTTGTCCGTCCGTCTGTATACACATTACCGTTTGTACAAACAGAGGAAAAGCCTCGTATCAATATTATCGCAGCGGAAGAAAGGAAGCGGGAATAATAATGGTGAACCGCATCTTGCCAGGCACCGTGCGCGACAGAATCTTTGGCCCAGTGAAAAAGTCAACCACACTGTCGTCTCCGGCGGAAGGACGTGTGCTGATCATCAACAGGAAGTCAGCAGCACGCATTGCCCACTATCGCATCACATAATACCATTTCATACCCGTCGACAATTGTGCACGACACACATTCATTTTCCCCGTCACCTCGACGCGCACGTAATCGCACGCATAAAACAAGAGGAACATAATTCTTCGCCAGGGCTAATTTCCGCGCTTCTTTCCGCAGGGATAGGTAGGAGAAAATGGAGAAATGGTAGGTAGGCCCTAAGGACCGGCGGGCAACCTTCCGACCACGTTAGTTCTACATGAGCGCGGACAGAATTACTTTCTCGTCAAGGATGAATCTACGGGACGTGGCGGACCATTTTTCCCGCAGGTGGAAACGACCCTGGGGAATAACTCCGTGGAAATGCGCATGGGAGGGGACATTAATCGAGGGGACTCAAGATTCGGACGGTGATCCTTCTAGCCCGTTTATTCGAGGTCCGAATGCGTGACAAGAAGGCCAGTACGTGCGAACAGCAGACTCAGCTCGCGTGAAAGCTTGCCACGTCAGTCCCATTGCTTTCCAGCTCGTTTCCCCGCTCGGCTTTTAGCGCAATATCGCATAAGGGCAGAGGCCGGCTCTAGGCATTGTTTCCCGGTGTCATTCACCCACCTACCGGTAATGCCGTCGACAACGATACACCGACGATGCCTTATTGCATTTTCCCCATGAGAAAGGTGTCGTGAGATTATGTCGGTTTATAAGCCCTCATCGACGACATCTATGAGAAACACTGACACTCCGTGTGGCAAAATTAATCGCTCGTAATGACGGCAAAGGAAAAATCAATGACCCACGAGAAAATCGTTAATCATGTACTTGAGGGAATTCCTGCGGTGTCGTTCAACTTTGAGCTTTTGGCAAACGCCTGCTGACTTTCCGAGTCAACCTGCAGCCCATAACGGACCACCCGCAGAGCCCTAAATCAGCTTCCTTCGTGGAAGAAACGAAGGAGCGTGCAAAGAAACAAAAAGCCCGGACGAGGTGCGCGATTGCACGGCAGACAAGCGCGATGCATCTATAGAAAAATGCAGCCATTGTTATTATATCTGCACGCTACGACTTACGCTCATTAGTCGAGTTACTCTAAAAACGTTCGTACGCGTGAAATTGAGCGTTCCCTACGCTCTAGCTGCGCTAGACTTTCCGGCTATGATTTTGAACAACAGATAAGAAACATCAGCAACTAAATGCCTCAACATCTTCATGCAAGTTAAGCTTTTGTCAGAAGATGGAGCAGAGCTTCGGCAGGTAGGTTATCGGAGGTCAGTGAGACGTGAAAAACGGTAAGAACGATTCTTCCGCTATCTCAAGCGTATCGGGACGGCATTTCCAATTGGGAAAATGGGCCAAGGACAGGCGCGTGCGACCTGCCCACTCCTGCCAGACGACAGTGTGAATGCACCTATTGTTCATACCGATCTCCACGAGGAAACAGGTAGATTTCCCCCGAACAAAGGGGATTCGCCATTGTGAGAATCAGTTTTCCGCTCAGTGGAAGGTAATTATCGAGCCGTGATCATTCAATAAATAAAGATTATGACATTCAAGGGCCCTAAAAATACACACGTTCGCCGTAAAATCAACATTACGTCCACCTCATTCAATAACGTCATTGCAGACATTTTCATTCGTTTATGGACTAGCGATGACATTATGCATTTCACTATCAGCGATATACGTTTATGCCTGTCATTAGGGAGCCTGGGGAAATTCAAGCGTAAAACCCAATAACCGGTACTGTAATTATTCCTAGTAATTCCGCGGAAGTCTCTGTAATGATATAACGCCTTAATCAGAGCTATGAATGCCACTAATCCAACTTTTCTCCGAGTTTCGCATATGTACTGTCTATCTGTCGTGCGCTCGGAATATCCAGTTGTTACGGAATTGTAACTTTCACAAAACATGCAAATAGGGCGCTGTAAAGCTTGCGGAAAACAACACACATAATTGCTGAATAAACCTGCTGTCTGCTACATCATCCCCGCAATGGCTATTATCATTTAATTTCAAAATCGTACGGTTACTGAAGAATGAACGGAACGTCCATAAATATAAATATTAATCCAAGAGCGGAAAAATGCTCGGCTGTAGGGGAATAAACTGAGAGCATGAATTGTCTGTGGCGACAATACAGGGAAGATAGGCCGGTGAAAAGGCAAACAATTTGAACATGCATCGGCAGCTTCGGTTGGCGATTATCACGTGTCGTTTGTCCAACGATAAACCATATTATTGAGAACTGCGAGCGGTATAAAAGCGGGCGTAAAAATATGCCTATTATCTGAAGGCCGGAGGGGTGTGTACAGCGCGCTGCCCCTTGTATCTCCAGACTCGGACGGGGGCGTGTTTGATAAGGCGTTTCGGCAACGAGATAGCACGTTGCCCAGCAGCAATGGAAAATACGATCGTTCCTGCCTTCCACCGCGGTCAAACTACAGAAATTCGATGGAATCTTCCCAGTCTCTCGAGCGTCACAACAACAATTTACTACAATTTATTTCACTACTCGATTATTAACACGCGAGCGCGAAAAACTCATCAAACGGCAATTAATTTCATTAAAAAAGCGCAATTAAATGAATCTCCCTGAGGCTGATGTAACTAAAAACACGCTTCTTAGGATCTGTACAATTAATAGCAGGATCGGTAATTACTTCTGAAACGATTCCACGGTTTCCTAGCCTTTCTCCGTCTGATAGATTCTTCCCTGAAACGGAAGTACTTTCCTACCCGTGTTCATATATTACGGCTGAATACCACGGCCCTTGGATGAACCATTAACGTACACCTTCGTAATTATCTGTATAGACCGGCATTTAAAAGAGACGTGCAAGAAAAGGGAACAGTAGGTAATAAATAAAAGGAAAACCACGGATAAGGAGGTAGAGGAGAGGAGAAGCAAAGGCAAGGGAAGCGGATGGGTGGGGAAAGAGAGTGAAAGGAGAAGAAGAGAGGAGGAAAAGGAGAAGCCGGGTATACCATTCACGAGTCACGACCTCGAGGCACGACGACGACCGATCTAAGGAGAGGAGGTTCAACCACATTCTTAAGCACCCCCACTGTACTTAAAACGGGCCCCGCTAGGTGCACAAAATCTACAGGGTGTGTCCACGAAAACCTTCGTTTCCAAGTAAAGCCCGTGCCGACAACGCAAGCCTGTTCTACGAATGGAAATCTCATTCATTAGAGCTACCTAGTCGTCGGAAAACACAGCGGAAATGGCATTAGAATTCTCGCCGATCGTTAATCCCCCACGAAGCGGAACCCCTCGCTGTCTTTCTCTCCTTGTCCACGCAAATCGAGGATTGGATATCAATTCTTATGGCAAGGGGAACGGAGCCGTTCTGCGTCTGACATTCTTAATACGATGCGCACGCGTGAGTCACCACGAAGAACTCGGAAAGCATTCTGTTATCACACAGCCACGTTTTATTCCTTAATGCTAACCTTTCGCCCGATTCCTTCGCCGTCTGGAATTTTCGATCGTTTATACATGGATAATTGTGCCCTGCTTTTCTAATGAATTTGTCCGCCAGCCATGAAGCGGTAAATCTTATTGCTAGAAATACTGGTACCTGGAGATATAAGTGTATTGGTGGCTAGTCGGTCTTAGGAAAGTGATCGTCAGGAATCGATAACCTGAAGTTGAACTACGTGGGAAAGGGATAGTCTCAGCAACATCAAATAACGGCAGTCCTCGATTACGCTCTTCGCTGTATCATTATATTCCACAATATCCATTGAACATGGCCAGAACAACCCTAAACCTACCAGACAACTTAGAGATACGTATTTCGCTACCTACCGACCAGACAATACCACGGATCTGTCTTCGGTTAGAACAATAGAATCGCTTTCTCAATAGGCATTGAAACGTGAATGAAAGGATCATCATTTTTGCGCGGCATGAGTATCAGGGTTTAGCGAAATCAATGGCGAATGAGGAAATAAGACGAGGATTAATTTGTCGGAGACTGTTAGACGTTACATCAAGTCCCACAGCAGTTAAGCCGGCCATGGTCGTGTGATTCCACCGACTCTCAACGGTAAGGCTAATTATGTGCTCGAGAGTGCGCCACTCTGTAATCTACGAAGGTACTTTCGTTATCTTCCGTGCATCGCTGAGAGCTATAGAATCGTCGTCCAAAAACTTCGTTCACGAGGTAAATTCGTTTAAAAGGAAACACGGGATTCCTTAATGATGCGTTCGCCGGGAACAAACGCGATTGGCTTTAATTAAAAGGCGAATTAAAGGGGCAATTCAGTTAAGCACTTCCTACTTTAAAATATACTCGAGATAATCCAGTCTTATTTATGATAAATACCACTAAAGATCCGTCTCTCCGTAAGATAAAAAATTCATTTCAAAGACAGTCGATCATTTCAATATTCTCCTATAGTTCACAGAAATTTATCGCTTACGGAACCGAAGGGAAGCAACGGCAGATTTCATGAAATATTTCGGTGCAAAGAGTCACGAGTCGTTGAATAAATTGTAAGATACACGAAGCGAGACAGCGCCCATTGCCGATGCTAAATCCCAAGAATGCTCGTCGTATCGATTGACCTCTTGCGCCCACGGATGTATCTCGCGTTCCAGGACCGTTGACCATGCAACTCTATGCAACTAACTCAATAAAACAATATACAAAATCAACTTTTCCCATTTTTTTTTATCCTACGGAAATAAACCTGCAACTATTCTTCATTGTACTTTTCATTAACCTCATCTTTGTCGAGGACAGACAGTCATAAAAAAATAGTTAAATCAAGCCGTCTCGTTGGGTCTAATTAAGAGATACGAAAAAGTGCATTAAACTACAAACGACCTTGGTTTCTCCGTGGAATGGTCGGCACTGAATCACCGTTAACTCCCACCAGACACCTGTGACTAATCATTTCGATTCGCCGAAGTGTGGCCTTTTTCTAACTGGAACGTCGATGAATGAGAGCAAAGTCATCCTCGGATCGTCCGACTTTCGACGGTGCTTTCGCAAGATAACGTCACTTTCAACTCGCTTTCCGTATATATGAAATATTCTAACGTTACTTTGTACGATAACGCGGACGATAATGATCGCTGAATCGATCTGCATACGCAAACACGGAGGGAATGGAAGTAAAATGCCAATTACAAAGGTTCCGGCTCGTGGCCAGGAGATCTTTATCAGCGAGGTGAATCGATGGAAGCACTTTCTTCGTAATCCAACTGGGACCCTTTGAAGGAAATAGATGTTTTCCCCGGAATAACGTTGTTAAGAATGTCAGCAATTGAATATTTTATTACGAGATTCATTCTTTTTATTTCGAACCTTAAGAGCCGATAATCAGCGGACAGTGCAGAACCACCGTATCCAACAATTAGGATTTTTACAGCAAAAATATTTGTCATTAATGCACCATCCACACCTATAATATGATGTGTCCGATACGAGATAATTCGCGTTTTGGAGCGCAAAACCGATTAGCACGAAGCACTCACCTCGGTACAGATTGATCATCACGTGTGATGAAAATTACATTATATCCCATACCAATCAAAGGACGATAATCGCTTTTCGTACCTTCCGCAAAATTATTACCATGAAAACGAATAGACTATTAAGCGACGAGCAAGTATAAAAATTCGGGCAAAGTGCAGCAAGGGAAGAGAAGGGATCAACGTAAATGAATACCGCAATTTTAAATATTACCCCCGATGCGAAATTGAAGGATTTTTCACAAATGAAGATGCTTCGTAATTTTCTGTCGAGACCCGAGAGACTGATTTTAATCGTGCAACGAAAAAATGATATCGCAGAAACTGGCAATTTTTTAATCGGTATTATCAGCATCGGAAGCTCGTCTGGCCTTTGATGTCACATTTCATGTATCTACTGCAGAGAACGTACATGTGAGTGGAGAATTCTGCCAACCTTCATGGTTATCAAGAGGAACTTTCTCTAAAGTAGCTCTCCCAACCGTTTTGCTCGTCCGCTGAATATTCGCCTCGCTGGTTAAGTTCTTTCCTCGTGAAAAAATACACCCCCAGTATTCCAATACGATTAAATCGACAGGATTATCGAGTGAAAACAACGACACGTTTCGACAATCTTTTTCAACGGAGAAGTTTGCTTGAAAAAAAAGGGTAAAGTTAGCGAAACAGGGCGTAAGTTTGGCCGTGCATTGTTCGTGTATACGTGTGCAAAGGAAATGAGAGCACCGATCGATAGACCGCTTTTCACGATGCGATAACGACTCCTCGGCGCCCGAGACACCTTTCTGTTTCTTGTCCATGTGCGCGGATTACGAAACACGAAGAATTCGCCTTCACTTTCGCGACTATATGTATACTAGAAATTCTCCCGTTCGCTCGGCGTTTTATCGCATCGCAAGGGTAAAGCCGGTATATTAATAACGCCTGTGCTAATAATAAAGATAATGGAACCGTTCCACCAAGCACTTCAGGAAATTTCATAAAGCTCAATGAATTTCCCAAAGGTGTATCAAGGTGTTTGTCAAATTCTTCTGGCGACCCAATTTCCTCGGACGAAATCAGAACGAATGCGTGGGCGAGGTGTCGAAGGAATTGTCGAATTATTGAGGACAAGCCAAGTGGTAAAGGCCCAGTGGATATCTGACCATGTTTGTCAGGAGCACTGCTGACAAACCGTGTTCATACTGTTCATGCCACTGGCCAGGAACGTTCGTGATAAATGTATGCACGTGTATGGTAGGCCCGAGGCGAAGTTCTTGCTCGATTCGACGTTCTTTTGCAACGACTTGCATTATGCAATCTCGCGGATGTGTGCAATGGCCCGGTCGCCTTTATCGACGGTAAATATCATCGAGGACGGTCGATGACGACCTTCGACGTGCCGGGATTCGCGTGGCACGCTCTGACCAACTCGACAGAATAAATACGTGCAAGTTCAATTACCAATTAGCACGAGCCTCGCGTTCGTGAACGAGTGACCCACCGACGTGCCACCTGCCCTTTTCGTCCGGTCATACAAAGCGACAGGTCGTCGACAGGATATCGAGTGCCCGACACCGATCGATAAGCCCGGCCTACAGCCGGTGCCCAATGATATCCCCCCACAAGTCACAAGAACCACAGATTCCCCACTCTTTTCATAAATTTTGCCAAATATTCGCCATCGTTTGAATTGGTTTTAACGAAAGCCTGGTCAAAAGTGATTACAGTCCTAACGCTCTTGCATTATTTCGCATCATTATCAACGTGAGCAGGATACACGTACAGTATACCAGTGTATGCTACAATTATTTATTAATTCGTGAAATATTTCAAAAGACATACTTTCCACCAAGCTGAGTTAACGGAGAATATCTGGATGAAGACAGCTACAATAAAAATATTTACGTACATACAATCAGCACTTACTAATCGCCGAGTATCGTATAAAAACAGATTACCAAGGCATAAACATATACCTGGGAGACATATTCTTGCAAAGCAAATCATAAACAAAACAATCAAGAGTGTCTGTACGCTCATATCCACATTATAATAGTATTTATCAAAGTATTACCGTGAATTAACGTAATCTGAAATGACCCTACTTGAACTTACTTTAAATATCGAAAATGATTAGAATATGGAATGCAGAAGGAAAAGTGGTGCACATTCTGTCCGAAATGGAGCGCAAGGTGGAGTATGTATATATAAACGTCAGTGCAAACACGCGACAGTGGGGAATCGATAAGCACGCGGCGCTCTTAAGGTTTCTTATTGGTTCACCTTATAAATAAGACGAAAATAACCTCGTGCTAATCATTCTCTCATAAACATATTTACGTGCCCGATTTTCCGCAGGTCGGTAACGAATCTGGATTCGATATATTACACTCCTCCGCGTTACGTCAGAGCTGATTTTTTTATGTTTGTCGTGCAACGTCACTGACACGTTACAGCGTATTTTATCGCACAGGTGCGATTAACTAGTAAATTCTAGGAAATGGTTATGAATGAATCACTTTCGCGCAGATTCTTCTTTATTTCATTCAACAGTTACATTTTCGCTAAACACTTAATGCGGCTGGGAATCTTTATCTCTTTGATAAAGGCAGGTACAAACCGCTAAACAAGGCAGAATGCTTTCAAGAAACGCTATCTCCTACAGTTTCTTTCATAGGACACTGATGAATACTTGTAATAACGAAAGGATCAAGGTACACGGTGGATGGCCAGGACTTAGAATATTTGCACAACTTGCAAAGTGAACTTATCTGGAAAATATAAAAGGTTTATTCACTGTGAACCTAACACCTTCTCGTCCCATCATTTATAACCTTTACTAGAATCCCTTGAACCTTCCCTACCAAAAATAGCTTAGAATTGAGTGAATACGAAAGGTGCAGTGGTTCGACGTGCCGACAACGACCGGATCGAGAAAGAGAACCGGTCTTTTCGCAACGAGACTCCCCTCTCTCTCTTTCTCTGTGAAAAACGTGCGTAGCAAGAACGAAGGAGAAAGATGGTGGTAGAAAGACACGACAGGAGAGAGAAAGAGAGACGCGAGTACATGGAGGATAGGTTATACAGAGAAGATCTAAAATACTCACAGTCAAGGTGCTTCTTCTTGGGTCCTATCATTTCCTCGGTGGTGGCTTTGCATACCGACTTGGCAAGTCCTTGGCCGGCGATGCTGTGCCTGGCTGCGAGGAGCCTGTCGTTTATCGTCTGTCCCGCCATACTTGCCGTGTGCTCTTCCTGTCACTCTGCCGCAAACCGTGCTCCTTGGCGACACTCGCGCACAGGGCTTTTTCTGCGACAATACAGCTGCGATCAGCAGCCTATCCTCCGGCTACTCGTTTTCGTCGTTAACGCGGCTCGCGAATTGCGGCTCGCGCACGGCACCCGCACGGCACGGCACAGCACGACTCACTCCAACGGAACTCTCGGTCGACGACGACTGGCACCACCTCGCACGCGTGCACGCGTACACACGCGAAACCCAGCCAACAGAGAAGGAGAGAGAACGCACGGCGAACCGATAAAACACGATATCACCCTTCTTCGCCGGTTAGTTCCTCTCTCTCGTGAGGCCGATACACGAAACCGTTTCTCTCGCTTCCACACCTCTGTTTTCCCTTCCCTCCTCCACCACCTCCTCTTTCGCCAACACGTCTTTCTTTCACCCTCTCTCTCCCCCTTCCACTGTTGGGATTTCGCGATCGCACACACCAGAGCCGAACGAGCTCCGTCAAGAGCGCGCCTCAGCCACACACACTCTCTCACACACACACACAACTCCGTTGGACGGACGACAGCACGAATCACGCCGGCGACAGAAGGCTCCCACGATCTGCCCGTCTGCTTGCCTGCCTGTCTGCCAAAATGGCGACCCGGTCTCCTCCTTCTCCTTCTCCTTCTCCTCCTCCCACTGTCCGCACTCGCTGCCCCCTCCAAAAACCCAGCCGATCCTGACAGTCCATCCCCGCCCTTCCAACCCTGAGACAGCACGGCTCGTATGACGTCATACCCCCGAAGTCAAATCACCATCTAGCGAGTAAAGATCGAACCGCGAATCTCCAATTATCATCCAGGAATGGACCGTTCCTTTGCCCTTTTACTTTTTTAGGTCAAACATTCCTTGAATAGCCCAATGGTCCTTTTCTACCTGTCACATCTAGGTCTACTTATTCGTTAAGACCACTCACGATGCATCACCAATGCATTACTGAACAGTCTGAATAATAGAAGACGATTGTTAAATTGAGTTAACGTAACAAATAGTGATTTCTCATCTTTCAAAAAATATCGAATACAAATGAATTAAGTATCAACGTTGTACGCAGCATCGAATGAATAAACGAAAATTTCAATAATTTACGATTAATTAAAAACATTATTAAGCGGCACGTACGATAATTCCTATCCTCCCGCCGCGCTTGCGTAGCAAATTATATTTCATGGAGCATGCGGACTTGATCGCAGCAAGATTAGCAAAGAAGCAAACCTCCGCGACATTGCGAACAATAACCTCACATAACCACAAGGAATTTTGAATTTCAAACAACATTTGTGTAATGTTTTCGAGATTAAGTAGCTGCGCAATGAATGGCAGACTGCTGGCTCGTCATGCCGGTGTCTTAAAAGTAAGTTTCGTTACCACAGTGTTCGTAAAAACAGCGTTATGACTTCATTTCACCTCTGCTCTAATACTTTCGTTTGATTTATATTAAATACTTTTCGTAGAAATGCGCCGCACGGAATTCAGAAAACACTTTTCTCAGTCCTCTCTACAGTATATCTGCCGTTCGACATCGTTCCAGTACGCCGATAAATACGATTATAATGTTTGTTCCCCAACAAGAGGTTTGATCTTGATATACTTCATATACAACTGATGTAACACAGAATTAACTAACACGGTTCCTCTGTTAATAAAGTACCATTTATGACAGGCATGGATCGTGGAACGGATGGGTAAATTTCACAGAATTTTAGACCCTGGTCTCAATATTCTCATTCCAATTGTTGATGAAGTCAAATATGTTCAAAGCTTGAAAGAAATAGCAATAGATGTACCAAAACAGAGTGCAATTACATCAGGTATTTGTCAAATATTTATGTAAGATATTTCATATTTGTATAACATGTTGGTTTTCTTATAGACAATGTGACATTAAACATTGATGGAGTGCTTTATCTCAGGATAAATGATCCTTACTTGGCATCTTATGGAGTTGAAGATCCTGAATTTGCCATTATGCAATTAGCTCAGACCACAATGAGATCTGAGTTAGGAAAAATATCTTTGGACAATGTTTTTCGAGAAAGAGAAGGACTTAATGTTAGCATAGTTGAAAGTATAAATAAAGCTAGTGAAGCATGGGGTATCACATGCCTAAGATATGAAATACGTGAGTTATCTTTTAGCTATCATTAAATTTTGAGCACAGTATCTAATCTTTGACTGTATTAGGTGATATAAGATTACCTACCAGAGTGCATGAAGCAATGCAAATGCAGGTTGAAGCTGAGAGAAAAAAGAGGGCCGCTATTCTGGAATCCGAAGGTATCAGAGAAGCTGACATAAATGTCGCGGAAGGAAAGCGTCAGGCGCGAATTTTAGCTTCTGGTATTTATACACTTGTATTAGACCATCACCATGAACTGTACATGCTTTGGTATTATTGTGACAACAGGATATTATTATAGAGGCTGAAAGACAAGAAAGAATAAATAATGCCACAGGAGAAGCTACAGCATTATTAGCAGTGGCAGAAGCACGTGCAAAAGGGCTGCAAACTATTGCTAGTGCACTTCACTTAAAAGATGGAAAAAATGCAGCAGCACTCAGTATAGCAGAGCAATATGTACAAGCATTTGATAAACTGGCAAAAACGAATAACACCTTAATATTGCCTTCCAATGTAGGAGATATCTCTTCCCTTGTAGCTCAGGTTTGTCTCTGTTTGCAGTAAATATTTACAGCAAGTGAAGACCTATTTGTCTGAATATATCTTATATACATTTCAGGCCATGACTATATACAAACAAGTGATGCCACCACCAGAACACAATAACAAAGTTAATATTCATGCGAAGAAGGATAACAAAGTCCCAGTGGGAATTGAGGCCTCAAACGATGTATATGAATATTTTAGTGACAAGGAAGAAGCTGCAAAACACATGGAAACAGAAAAACAGATACCAAAAACATTGTAAATTGTCCATGGTCGAAAATAAATTATATTTCTTAAACAAATACGTACTTATTTAGAATAAAAATGTATTTTTTTCTACTGTCTTATTAGCACCTAAAATGTATTCTGGAGCAGAGATGGAAATTATTTATAAAATAATTAACACAGCTTAAGAAATAAATATTTTTATCATATTGGAATGATATATAAGATCTTGCAGTTATAAAAACTTTCCTGAAGTATTACAGTTATTTCAAGTGCTATGAGGTATGGAATCAAATATCGGGGTAAAAGTTTTTTTCACTTCCTTCTCTTTGAGTGTGTTTGTACTGTTGGAACTGGTACTGTATATGCATCCTGAGATATTCTGTTGATATAATACAATGCGATCATAGAAAATATAAAACAGGTTGTTGTTGCCACACGGTGAACCAACCCTGATGCAATTAGACTGATAATCAATGAGAAAAGTACTGAAACATAACAAGAAGAATATGCACAATTATTCCATCCACAATTAATATGATTACTTCAATAAAAGCCATATGCATGGAAACTATTAAGCTACCTTCAGGGAACAATTTCTGCTGAAATGATTTTCCAAACATAGTAGTTTCCAAGTTTCCTAAAGCTGTTAATAAAAATATGAATAACAGAGATCCTATGTAACCTCCTAGTATTGTATGCAACTGTGAAGATGTTAGCCAGGTTTTATACATTTGCATTCCAGAAAACAAGAGGATGGTTAATATGGAAGACAAGACGAATGACACCCCACTTGTGACAGCTGTAACAAATTAAGATTATTGAATAAAATATTCAGAAATACTGTACATATCGCCTAGTTATAATCAATACTAAATAACATAGTAAGCAGTTATTGTTAATCATAAATATTGTTGTATGGTTACGGTATATATCATGTATCAATCCAATGAGTTATTAATGTATTGAAAGTTATAAAAAACAGTATGTGAGCATGCGTACCCATTGTAGTTCTGATAGTTTGTTATAAAAATATTATATCAGAGTACCGGATTTAGAAAGAAAGATACGAGGCTATCTCATTCACACGTAAACTTTCCGGCATCTCGTTTTTGACACGATCTTTCATCTAATGTTACGTGCATCACTGTGCTGTGATGAAAATAATCCTCTAGTTTCTGACCAATAAGAATCATACACCGTATAGTAATCTCGCATATGACTGGCATTTATCTGTCACCAAATTAAAAATCATATGTCGTTATCTTATTCAGATAATGTAAAAATCCGTACAATATCAAGAGATATCAATGTTAAACAATATATATTATCGGATAAGAGTAATTATTTAGACGTGTGTATTTACAACATAGATATGTGTCTCTAGAAGATTTGTGATTTGTGACCAAAGTATGGCGAGTCAGCCAAAGGCTGGGCAAAACGAGTGCAGCGCTGCGGAAACCACTCGAAACACCGGCCCAGCAATGGAGTCTCATTTTCAATACAATTCCGTGATAGTCCGAAATGTGTTTTTGAGTGTGTGAAAAGTGGAGTTTTTCGTGTGATAGTGAGACTTTCCTGAACTGCGAATGCCAGAGAACACATCCCGCTGTAGGTGAGTTACTTACACCTTACCCAACGCCTTTGCAGGAAGGACTTACTCGATCTAGGCATAAATATAAATATAACCTATATATGTATATATTGTACATATATAGATGCATGTGCGAGCGCAGCCCGCGCGTAGCGAAAGAGGTAGTTTAAAAAAATATTCTCCCCAACAATGTCGCCAAAGTGAAATATTTTGCGAAGTATTTGACTCGGCTCCAAAATGTTGCGAAATGCAGGATATGAAGTAGTTTTCTCTAGAGCTAAATTTTATGGTAGCATTTCGCTTATTGCATATACGCCCCCCCCCCCCTGTGGAAATGATTTTTACTGTCGTAAAATATTAAAATACTTGGAGAGGAAATGGAAAGATATCGGTTTCATTTTCTCGAGGATATACATTACAGCAAATCGGAGTAGGATATAGTTCTTCTAAACTTTCATAGTTTCGTGGACAAAGAGAAAGCTTGAAACGTTATATGGAATCATATTCGCGCGAAGGACGTATGATAGATTCAACTATAAAGTAGGTTACATGATACCCTGTACATTGACCATTGTTAAATTAGTGCCTAATCGTAGGCTAAATATCGCTAGCTATCTTATCTTACTTCTGTAACCGATTATGAAGAAAACGATAGTGTAAAGCTGATTGATCTTGTAAAAACATTGGCAGTGCATTTAAAAAAGTTTTATCTCCTATCTGCCAAAACATGTTCACGGTCAAGTTAAATGTGAAAGTTAATACCAAATCACAAAACATAATCGATGCCTTGACATTCGATTAATTTGCCACGAATTTTTGAGTTGCCATCCACGTTCAGCACATGCGTAATTTCATCTGCTTCAGTTAATCATTGTGTAAATGAAGAGTATCGATAAAAATGTATGAGGAATATATTAGATAAGTTCACGCGTACCGTTTTGGAGTGCTTCAAATTAAAAAAGCACAATCATGTATACGCGGGGACATGGAGGTATAGGACAATCAGTATCATTAATAATACCTTCTGCGTTACAGACTTTTCTCCTGTCACATGACAATTCGATTTTTTACGAAACAAACTTTGTGGCATATATTCCGGTCAATATTGACCAACTAGCCTGGTCGGTTTGTCAGTTACGTTGAGTGTAATACATACTTGAGAAACTACGTATGTATCTTTCATTAGCGACACTGTTGACATTGTGCGATGCAAGTAATTAGCACGGAATTGCACAATTGTTTCTTTCTCCAGAAAGGTATTTGTTTAGTTTCCACAACAATGTTACAAGAGCGGTGTAAGCATTTTACGAACCCCTATAGAGCTTTTAACTTTAGTATCTGGTCATAATGCGTGCAGGAAAATTTATATAACTCGTGGGTGGATATATGTACGTAAATAGCCGGTAGATTGGCATACAAATAATAATATCCGGGATGTGGGTACCGCTGTGAGGAACTGAAAAGCCGTGCATCAATACAATCCTCAATCAATTCCGCGTGCACGACATTAGCGCTCGGTTTTTTCGCAATTGTGCAGTAGACCACATTTAGCTCGATGTAGATACAGTTGCATGTACGTCGCATTGTTTTTTTTCTCGTACACGGAGGGTTTATAGCTCGTGCGCGCACCGCTGCTGCGGATATATACACGGGTTTCGTAATAAATATATGCCTTGGATAAAATAGGGGAGAGGGTCGACCTTGCCCCGCAACCGGCTGACTGCTTGTTGCCAAGCTACGCTATATACATATATATAGCTCAACGCACACCACCGCATGTAAAAGCGTTATGTGCAGCGGACACATGTCCCTGTCTTTTGCACACCGACGCGTACATTTTTCGTGTGGTAAGGTACGCATACGACGATGTCGGGCAATCCAGCTTCGTACGATTCCCGAGTGTAAACGAACAGAATTACGGGACCATCGGGGTATTTTACGTTAAAAATACGATTCCATCGGTCCGCTCCATTCTGCGGAATATAAATGGAATATTCGAGTAAAAAGATCGTCCTCGATCCCCTGCGTAGCGTACTAAACGGTTCGATAAAAATCTACGGTTGCCTCGTAATTATTTGCCGATCCTCGTTTCGGTTTCGTTAGATTTATCTCGACAGGTTCTTTGCGTTATTTCGTCTCCCAGCTGTATTATCGGTTGAGAAGTACAGTCAGTTGCGACTCCGCTCGACACCGCGAGCTTGTCTTATTGATCGTCATGAGTCTGGCGGAAGTTGCCTAAGAAACTTTGTATCAGAAGCGCGAATCTGATCGTGGATGAGCATTAAAAATTATGGGACTTTGAATATTCTTATGTAACTCACAATGCGTTATCCTCGTTGCATGATTCACAAGCACTTGATGTATGAATGATTATTTGAAACCCTCGAGAAGGAGAAATTGTACTCAAGGACAATTTGGAATACCGTACGTCAGGAGTTACGAGGGGATTTCTCGTTAATGAGTAGGAACCTATCTTCTCCGGAAGTTGGCCTTATAATTGCACAGCTAAACGTTGCATAATGAGAGGTGACGTAGTGCAGGCTATTGACGATATAAAATACTTGTTAGCTTGCTGCTTTCTTCTACAGCTATACGGCTTGCGTAATAGCAACAATTTATTTATATGACCGATGTTGTCTATCTGTTTGGTCATGTATCACACATCTGCTTCACATACAACAGGCATCGTGTTAAATACCCAAGTTTAACTTTACGACATTACAGTTCTGGCAAATTTCTCGAGTCAAATTTCTCAACTTTGTTTGAAGAGTCAATAAAGTCAAGCTGGTAGGAAAGTGAGAAAGCACTTTGTTTGCTTAGGTCATCGCTGATGTGCAATTTAAAACCAAATATAAGCAGTTGTCCGAACAACCTCGTTCTGCTAGCTCTACGCATTTTACGTGAACATTCAATTGAAATTTATTTTATATACATGTATTGTACACTGCATTCCCCGCAACGATGCAACGGACTGTTTCACGCTCCAAATATTACATGAGGTATTTTCTTTCAACCATGGATAGAATAAAGTACATGGATCCGCCGAGCGATCTTAAATGTATAAATCATCACAGTTTACTACGCAATCGTATTATTTTATACTTACTAATTAATGTAAACAGTCGTTGCGTCACGACATAACAGGAGAAGTTTGACAAGTCGGCAGCTAAAATAGCCCTGTAGACAACATCTCGAACAAGGCCGCCTTAGCAAAGCTTTCTCGTCGAAATCAGCTAACAATTTATGCTAAATAGCCTACAAAAAAGCTGCCATGCATTGTGAAAAACCAGTTGAATTTTTTCTTATTCCATTGCGACGAGCCAAGGTTGACGTTTTACTCGAGCTTCTTAATTTACAATGTATAACTAACGCAGCTATTATGCATACGATTATCCCTCGTGACGCATCGTAAACATATGCATCTGATTTGAAAACCAGAATGTGAATTCGTGATTCGCCCGTATCCAATGCAGGCGCACGATGCAAATTCGTGTCCGATGACCTTTAAATGATTGGCTGTGGCGAAGTGAATTAGAGAGGAACGAAACAACGTCGTTTTGTTACGAAAGACTCTCTGAAAATTGTACTTTCGGAAATGGTGGCACGACATTTTTAATACGCTCGCACAAAGGGTTTACCTTGGAAGCTACCTTGTAATTTTCAGTCGTAAAGCTAACACTTTGTCCTATTTCATGAAAGGTCTCGAAAAGGTCGACCAGTGATTTTCCTATCTGAATCCTATGCAAACAGCTCAAGACTCCGACTTCTGGCTGCCGTAATCGTTCCCTCGATAAATGACTTTCTAACACCGTTTTGTACTTCCAAGATCTGTTTTATGATGTTGACGGAGCTATACGCGTAAAGTTATTATCCAGTTAGAACATAGGCGAAACAAAGGTCTGTTGAGCAGCTATAGAGCCAGGGCATAGAAGGAAAAGGTTTGACCGAGAAAGAACTACACAACGACGTGGACTCTACGTGTAGCTTCGACTCCAGGAATGCCAATAGATACTTGGTCGCCCTACGCCACGCCACTCGAGCAACTGGAGTGCCTGTGGAAAATTTTCATGTTCTTCCGTTGCGCAATTTTCTCACTCTTAGAACATCTAATTATATCCGAAAAACACTTCCGCCAAAACAAACGACCAGGCGATACGTATCACTTACGGGCTGTATACGCTATTTTTGAAAGAAAACTCAAGGTACAGTTTTGGGCAAATGTTTTCAAATGCACTTTACGTTGTTAGGTTACTCAGTGTAGGTTTTTCGATTGTGGAACGAATAGACGAATACATAAAAGAGGAATTATGTACCGAGTCATGTACTATATCCGTCCATGACACTCCATTGTTTCGAAAGTAGAAGCAGAATATAAACTCATTCATGAGTTCATAGATTCACCTGCAAAATCGGCCTATATTGCATACGGAGTATCATTCGTACGCTTCAAAATTTTCCTCGATTGCTCACGGGGTACTTATTCTCTTACTCCAAAGCGTCAATGCGAGTGTAGCATCGTGTACATACAGCTATACGTGTGTAAATGTGACACCCTGCACGCGGCCGCGTGTACTTCACATTTACGTACGTACAATATACGTGGCAAGTTGGAGTACAGTTGCGCCAGTCCGATCGAGAGAAACACGTCGGTGTGTGCGTTCGTGTCGAGCGAGAGGTTCGTGAGGTTTCGTCGCGGGTGGAAGTGAGAAAGAAGGATTACGGTGTCGTAGAAGGGCAGACGTGCGCCAGAGGGAACAGCGCGCGCTTACTGGTTCTCTGCCTGCCACGTACATATGTACGTACATGTATAAGTGACGTGCGCGCACGGAGTACAACACACTTACACGCATATGCATATACATAGGACACAGAGGCACCGGGCCAGCCGCGGGCACGTGCATCTACAGCTATGTGTGCACGTGCATATACATGCACGCGAACCTATGTATATACGTATCTGACAGATCAATAATTTCCGATACTCGCTAACGGAGCATTCAAAATACACGCTCGGGGCGCATCAGGCGCACTCGCCTGTCGCCGCTGCGGTTTCTCCCCGAACGAACGGCGGACCTGCGAGAATATTCCTGGCGTTCGGCCGCTCGCCACGGGGGAGACGCGGTTCTTCGTCCTTTCGGAGGAATTTAAAAAGCGGCGCATACGATCGAGCGTACGCGAGCTATTACTTCTGATTGGCGAAGACCCGGCCGAAGGAAGCGGCAACAGCGTCGCGCGACTCGCCTCGCCTCGCCAGTTCTCCCCGATGTTGCTTCGCACTCATGTGAACGGGGCCCTATAGCGGAAACCTGCACTCCGACATTTTCTATGCAAAAATATCGCGTAAACACTTGCGCATTTCATGAACCCACAGAAATCTCTATGACATATTTCTCGATAATATTTTCTTACGCAGACGTTCCAAGGCTGCAGAACGTTATATCTCGGCCCAAACATTTTTTTATTAACCCAACAAATTCGAATACTTCTAAAATTTGATTAAAATATATTGCATTACAAATTATTATTACTGCAGATAAAATAAAATCTCACCATTGAATTTTCCTGAAAAATGTCGAATCTTCTTTAATTGTTTTTCTATTTAAAAAATAGTTGATAAAGTAACATGAATTCCGAAGAATGGTGAATGTTGCAGCAGTTTTCATTGAAGAAAACGCAATTGGAGCGTTAAACATGTTAAGCAACGAAGTATACTCGACGACTACCGAGTGAAATGTACAAAGAAAACGGCCGTTTAATAGGAGGTCAATAAATTTTCCAAGTTCGTTATACGTCCGCGGAGAGAAACGTTGGGAGATCTTTTTTCCCGGGAGGTTCTAAGGCGACCGTGGTAGGTGCCGTGCATGTGAATGGAGGGTATAGCAGGCAGTGGCACAACTGTGAACGCGACTCCCGTGCACATCGAGCCGAGGGGAGGATGGTTGCCCACGAGAATAGCCACTAGCGAGCGAGTGCGCTCTGCTATTCCGTGCGTTAGCGAAATAGCTTCGTGTAGACTGATTTGTTCTCCGGGCCCGAAGCTAAGTAAGTTTGCTTTTTTTTCGCGACTGCGTCGCCACGGCTGGCCAATGTCCCGTGCGGGCCCGGTAAACGCGAAATGGACAGTGCGTCGAGGACATTTCGCCGGAATTAACGCACGAACAGGAGACAAGTTATTTTTCCGGGCCGCCGAGACTGTTATCTAACCTTTTTGCGCACGGACGAAAGTGGGAGGGGGCGCACTCTGTTACTCGCCCGAAGAATTCCACGGGTCTCGATGTTTTTAGTTTCCCTCGCGAAAGTGCACGTACCGGATAAATCGAGTCAGGGGAGACACGAACGATCGGTAATTGTCCGCACGCGTTTTTCCCGCATTTCGCGCTTCTAGGCTGTTTCGAACGCCCAAGAGTCGTGAATTCGATGCGCAATACGGTGACCGCGCGAGATCTGTGCTTTCTCGGAGCACAGTAGGAATCGTGCCGTCTACGATGGAGGAATGTTTCCTTCGACCAAACCACTCGAGCTCGCCCGCTGTTCGAACGCTCCTCGGACTAGTGATACTAATAATCCAAATGTGATATCGCCGAGGAATAAACAATAATACGGCTCGGTCGTGTGCGAATACGTGTTAAGTATTAACGGAGCCTTTAACGAGCAAATTAGTGATGTCGGGTCTGCTCCGAAACTGCGTATAGCCTCAACCTCGGGCTTCAAATTCCTCAAATACTTCTTTCGGAGCCATTTTTTTACACCGCCGATTAATTTCTAGTCATTCGTATTTTTGTCGCTCCGTGTGATTGTGCATTACGGATGTGCCAAGTACATTTTTCGAGTGCTGTAGAATATTCCATATCACCCTGCGATTTAAGAAAAAAATACTTTCCCAACGTTTTTGCCCTCGAAATCAATATTCTATAAAAATACGTTTTCGCTCGATTGGAATAGTCGGATTTTTTGAAGTTTCGGAACTTATTCTTATAACCTGAACTTCATATCGATCGTAGTAAATAATAGTGTTCTGTGTTATGCGTAATGCTAGTGAAGTTTAGTGAAAACAAGCAACTGGAGCAATAAATTATTACTGTTGCAGATCTCTACTGGCATGGAGCTAGGAGCGCACTGATAGTGATAGTCTATGAGGTTAGTGGTCATTGTGGTCATTCTATTTTCATAACTTCCTTCTGTCATTGAGAAGAATATTTATTTACAGTCAGTAACCTTCCTAGTAATGATATTTCATAATATTTATGAGCTTGTCGAGAAGATGGTACTATGTACAATATTTGAATTAATCACATTGTTCTTATTTGTTTTCATTCTGTCTAATGCAGATCTTGGTTTCTATGCATTGCCTGCCAAAGAAGAACTGAGCCCAATGTTTCCACACAATTCTAGTTCACATGAGATTTCTACCGAAACAAATGCCTTCGTACAAAATTCCATGGTAACTATGAAACCGTATTACTAGCTTTTATATTATTATCCTGGTCTAGCGACTTATATTGCTTATACGCATAGCAGTTGGTCTTGGCAAATGTACAGATTTTTATTATTTCATTTATGTTTCAGGGGGATGTAGTAGTATTAGGGGGAAGCAGTCTGCATGGGGTGGGGAAAGGGAAAGCAGCAGAGCACGTTAGGTACTGTGATATCGAATTCATAAACTGCAGCACGATGGCAGCACCTACCAGCCATCCCAAAGCTACCGCCGCAAATGACTTTTCAACCGTCCTGCCATGCCAATCCGGTAAGATATACATATAACGTTTTAAATGTTATACCCGGTCAAATGACTTGCAGACAGTTGTATCGTGCATATACACCGATAGTAATTACGCGTATGGCACTTTGTTTCGTATAAAAGCTTACACATATATATGTGTATATATATATGTATACTTGATACAGAATAGTTGACGAAATCCTTGCATTAAATAAGATATTGCATCGTAATAGTAAAAGGCTGAAAAGTATCGTAAGGTCAGCTTTTCCAAAAGATAAATTAAAAAATGTGGAAGTTAATCGGTGATAATAAGAAGTGTAGGGATGGTAAGTAATGGAGTGTGATTTGAATAATTGCAGGTGAGTTCGGCTCAACCGGTGTAGGTAAGGCCCGCCAGTCAGTGGCATCAGCAACCACAAAAAACCCTACAAATCACCTTCTAACCTACGATAATAATAAAGTAAATAATAATCACAACAATGCAGAACATAATCATCACAAGTACAGAAAGCAAAACACACCGGGCTTGCTTGGCCAGCTGGGCAGCTCCGCCAATAATTCTAAGTCTATTTCTAAGACATTAAGTGATAATAAGAATAGCTTTAGTGATCTAAGCGTTAGGGTACTAAGCATAAGTGTACATCTGCGAGTTACGAGGGATGAAACGTGTCGTGCCGTTGGGGTACCTAGCCTAGTTAGGATACCCAAGTCTGATTGCCCCCGGCGGCCGTTGCGCCTCCCCAACTCTGTCGACAATTACTCCTTACTAGGGTCGCGCCCTAAGCAGGGCAGCAACAATAACCTTAAGGCTAATTCTAGTTTGATAAGTAATAATAACTCCAAGTCTGTGATATTGCTCGGCTCAACCAGTTACAGTGACGACTATTTTCTCCCCGGTGGTGGATTCGGCGAGTTAAACGCCGCTATCCTAACGCTCGAAATTATCGAAACGGACAACACGGAAAGAAGGACTACCGGGTTAACTCGGGGCCCTCAACCGGCGCTCGTGGACGATTTTGATAACGTCCATCGAGTAGCATCGAGCCTTGGAATGGCACCGAAACTCTTGAAATCGCATTTCAATGGCACCACCCTCACGCCGGTGCCCCTCTATGCTCAGAATTTCGCGACGTACATCGCCAGTTCTTCCATTACGCTTATCGTTTCCAGAAACGAAGTAACTGACCACACTTTGCGATCTTTCCTGAAAAATCTCACGCGATTCCGCGTACAATCTTCTACGTCTCCATTGTACGACGTCACTGTGACCGAGCTGACGCAACGCATATGTGTTCCACTATTAATAAACCGTAAGGGTAACGATTACAACGTTGGTAATAATAATGAATATTATAATAACGAGAACAGTAGCGTTCGTAGTATTGAAGGAGAAATTAATATTAGTAACGATAATCCATATGTTATCGAAGACATTGTTGACGTCGCTGTGTGCTACAAGACTAGTTGTATAATGACTACTAATGGTAGTATCTTAGGGTCTCAAAATGATGGTATTAGTCGTACCGAAGCAACAATATTTACTGTTGGTGCTCTTTCATTTCAGGATAACAATAAGTTTAACGAGCCTCTAAACGCTAGCTTTAAGATTAATCATGAATATCGGGGATCGGTCAGCGCCGTTCTCCACTCTAACTCTACGATTAAGTCTGTATCTAAGTCTACGCTAAGCGATAAGTTTAGTATTAGGGTAAAGATGTCTCACGCCGCTCGACTTGACGACTCTGACGATAGAAAGCAAGTTAGGTCGGCTGTCTACATTCCTACAATGACTACCTGTGAGCCTACGATGACGCTTACATGCCAATCAGCCACCGTCACATCCCAAACTATTGCTGTACCTGTATTTCGAGCGGAAAATCGCACGAATGACAATGATATGCGATCGGAGTCTTTGAATGCACTTCAAAATGACCAAATACGTATCGAGTATATGTTGCCAAGTCGCATAGAGAATTTAACGAATGACTTGCGTCTGTCCGACGCTAGATCGAGAATCGCACAGAACCGTACCAATCACTTTGTCACAAGATCAAAAACGTATCGTCATGACGATCGCGCCGATGCGTTCCTACACGATCCAACGCACGAGGGGGAAGACGAAGTCGTGTCCAATGCAAACGAAGCCAAGAAAACGTATGGACCACTCTCAGTATCACAGCTGACGAATTTAATGGCACGCGTACGTGCCCTCATTCCCGCCTGCCGTCAAGCATACGAGAGTAACGGACTCAAGTACCAAGCCGAAAGATATCAACTCAAGTCCATCCTGGACATCCTCTTTCAACGACAGTCGCAACAGCACAAACAGTACGAACCGATTTCAAGTTATAAACAACGATGGGGTATTCCGATGATACTGCAGTTAGCCGGAGGTGGAGAAAGTTCCTTGAACAGCGGAGCTGCTAATTGGGGGACAACTCAAGCTACCACGCCGAATAACAATAATGCCAATCAGTCCGGTTGGGGTGGTACACCAGGCAATCCTCCGGGCAGCGGTGGCCCTCCGAATAATTGGGGAGGAAATGCCGTTAATAGGTCGGCCAGTGGGAATCCTAATCAAAACCAAAATCAAGGTCCTCCTGGAACACAAAACAATCCAGGTAAATAAACTTCGTCAACTGCTCGTTTGCATGCGGAGCTATGTACTGTCTTGCGTACATTGCAAATACTTTTTTTAAGTGATACTAAACCAAAAAAAAATTAGTATTTGTAATGAGAGATTTGCAGACTGGAGGTTGAAATAATTTCGGTTCTTCAAAATAGTCGTTTAACGTAAGCAATCCCGATGTACGATGTTCCATACTCATTTGAAATATTTTATTTAACGATGTTCAGCATAAAACAGTGCAATATTTTTATTTACTGCTTCCAATAGAAGTTTTTCAAGCTTTATTTGCACGTTACCATATCATAAAGTTTCATAAGAAGGATTATAAAGTTGCGTTCTACGTCACCTAAATAGGTAACGTGAGCAAAGTTAACAATCCGAACCAACAAACGAATCAACAGTCTGGTCCACCTACCTCTCAGTCGAATAATCAGACTCAAGGAAGTCAGAACAATAACCAGTGGTCTCAGGGAAAATCCAATAACTCAGGTGGTCCAGGGCAGAATCCGTCGGCGCAAAATAATAACAACAACAACGTGCAGCAGCAACAACCGTCCGGGTCGAACACGAACAACACTCAGTCTAATTCTACGCAAGGTTCAGTCAGCAACAATACTACTCCGGCTAGTAATAATCCATCGACAAAGCAGCAACTCGAGCAACTCAACACAATGAGAGAGGCGCTATTCAGTCAAGATGGTTGGGGTTGTGTAAGTATTTTATTATCATTTTATTAAACGTACCATCTGAAAATGAAGTAACTAACGTAGTATTCTGTGATGCATGTTTGCAGCAACACGTGAACCAAGATACAAACTGGGATGTGCCAACGTCTCCCGAGCCTAGCATGACCAAAGACGGCGTACCAATGTGGAAGCCGCCAGTGAACAATGGCACAGACTTATGGGAGGCAAATTTGCGTAATGGCGGACAACCACCGCCGCAACAACAGGCCAAGACTCCGTGGGGTCGCACTCCCTCAACGAATATCGGTGGCACCTGGGGCGAAGACGACGAGACTGCCGATACCTCCAACATGTGGGGTGGTGCACCTACACCGTCGCAACCTAACGCTCCTCAGTGGAGTGGTGCGGCCGGTAACCAAGCCGGTATGTGGGGAGGTAGGCTGGTGAAGGCTGGAGATGCCAAATACTTAGGAAGACGTTTCTCAGAATTTTTTTCACTTTGGCTTATCTTATTATCGTTATCTGATTTATCGTTCTTCTTGATACTTTTGCTAATGTAGCTTTCGTGGGCCTATGTTCAGAACTTTTGGGCCTTCGCTTCTGCTTTTTCTGAGCAGAACACAAAGTTCGAAGTTTTGCCAGCTTGAAAAATCCGGAATATGGAACGTCCGGTTAGTTTTTATTGAACAAGGTCTTCAGTCATTTTATCAAGTAGAAGAATGATTTTAGCTTTCTTTTTTGCAACGGCGCGCGGTTTTAATACCGATGAAGGATAAAAGTGTCACATTCGTTAAATATCTAATTTCGATTCTGATCAAAAATTTGTAACTTCCCTCCGGTGACACTTTTATGATGTTTACTATTTTTTGCCTGTTATTCTTGAGCAAGGAAGCTCCGGCATTCACAAAGCTTTACGATATAAGTTATGAATTAATTCCCCGATTTTGCATATTGCATATTGCCTGTAAACACTCAGCCATTTGCACAAAAAAAATGTGCGCAAGGTCTATAAAAATATTTTTTTGCTGTAAACAATCGCTATTAGATGCTTTTGTTTTGCGCATCGTTATATCTATATCCTTATAACTGTGTTTATTTCAAAGAAAAGGTTAATGTGGTTTCATGATGCAGCAACACTCTCAATAATTCAAATTACAGCGCATGTCATTATTTTGTCCAATGTTAATTCAATGTATGTACACATGAGTTTATACATAGCATAATTAGTATATTGTGATCACCAAAATACTCTTCAATTTTAACTAAAGGAAGTTTGTGAATTAGAGTAAAAAATGATATACTGACATTAACGGGCTAAAATGCAAAATCAATTTCGTGAAGTGGGATTCGATGAATACACTGTAAAGATCACGACTGTTACTTTACATAAATAGGAACGAGCTGGGGCGATTCTATTCCCCGAATAGATCACCGGGATCCGCGGGACCTGCGATCGGTGGACCCACGGGAAATGCGAGATCCTCGCGATCATCGTATGTCGTTGGATCCCCGTGATCATATGCGTGTAATGGATCCGATGACTCGTGATCCGCGAATGACCGACATGCGAGGCGACCCTCGCGGCATATCGGGACGTCTGAATGGCGCTAACGCCGCGGATGCAATGTGGGGACAACCGCCCGGTCCGCCACATCATCAGATGAGTCATCAACATCCCTCCGGCCCGCCGGCGAAGATGCTCAACCCCTCGAACATGAACCAATGGGCCGCACCACCGCCGAAGGACATGATGCCGGGTAAGCCTTCCGGATGGGAAGAACCATCCCCTCCAACGCAACGTCGAAAGGTGCCAAACTACGATGACGGCACTAGCCTTTGGGGAAACCCAGCCGCCAATCAACGCGCCATGCCTGGTAGCAAGGTTTCACATTGGAAGGATCTGCCGACACCCAATTTGGCACGTGGTGGGATGCAGTGCCCACCGGTGATGCCTCAGAATCGAATGCCTGGACAACCCGGCATGAAACCCGACGTGGGTGGACCGATGTGGGGTCACCCTGGCGCTCCTGGTGGTCGTAATGGTAGCTGGCCAGATGGGCCTCACGATGCTACATCGTGGGATGACCCGAAGACACCAGCATGGAACGAACCTCAGCTGAACCCTGCAACATGGGGAGGACCAAGCGCTCACAAACCCAAACCTATGGGACCCACCGGTAGCTGGGCCGATACCGATATGGACCCCACTCCAAGTTGGGCCCACCCTACCAAGCCGACCTTGACCAAGGAGGTCATATGGAATAGCCGCGAATTCCGTTATCTCTGTGATCTGGGCTATAAGGTAAGGTTTATCATTCAATACAAGGCAAAGAAATGCTGTTGACCTACGCAGATGTGACGAAGATTTACCGTTCATATGTTGGGTGTTTAGAAAGAAGACGTGGAAGCTGCTCTGAGAAATCGGGAGATGAACAGAGACGAGGCCCAAGAACTTCTCAGTCAATTACGTCCCCTTGATCAATGGAGACGACACGACGCACACTCTGGTTACGATCCAACGAATCAAGCGACCAGTGCACCTGCATATCCAAGATTCAATCACGTGGCTCAACAGATGTCTTTCCCGCCGGTAAGTCACGCCTTTCTTTCCTTCAACTACGCACATATTCTGTCAGAGAAATAATTATGGTACTTTTCATTCCGCCGAGTAAAAGGTATATTTTCAGTTTGATACAAGTCTTCATTTCCCTGCCAGTTAATAACATTGCCTCAATGTTGATGTTTTGAATGATACGAATACATTCAATATTTAGAATCGATTGTTTGGAAATTGACAAAATAAGCGCGTAGTGTGTTACCAGATTTTACGTGGCATTGCATAACAAGCAAGGGCATTGAGTGAGTTTATTTTTAACGAGTGAATTGCCCAAATTAACAACGATTGTTCACCAACGATCGAAGATTGGCTCTCTAAGGTTTTGTTGTACTGGATTGAAATGGTGGAGGTGTTTTTTTAAATGAATCCGAGTTTAGTATGTACATAATTAGACAGAAAATTCAATAGCCTTTGATACCCGTCTCTACAAGACAGACAAACATGAGGAGTTATATTTTCGTCCCTTCTTTCTAGAAAACTTATCTTGGATAAGCTTTCAGTTTCTACTTCCAAAAGAAACGGTAATGGAATCATCTGGGTCATTTGCTGTAGCTTTACAAAATACTTTTGAGATTGGCAAAAAGGCTTCACAAGAAAAACTTTAAACCAAATCGTAAAGAGTTACGAGAGGTCAAAGCTGTAATTTTCGAGCGAAAGTCGACACTTTTCCGACATTACTCGTAACAAGTTTCTCCGTTTTACTGCGTGAAATACTTTTTACTGGGTTGCACGTGGCCCTTACTGAAGTCTCAGAAGGGTTCCCTGCTTGAAACTCTGAATCATTTCTCGTTTCTGAGTGTACGCGACAAAAATATTCGACGTAAAAGTGTCACAATCTCGGAGCAAATGAGCGTGAACGTACACGAATATTTTGGGATCGGGAGGAATGGGAATTTACGTTTGCATAAGATTACAGTTGGAAAATTGGTGTAAGTTGCATACAGAATCCAATGAGACTGATGTCAACTAGAAATTTTTCTCTCAGTGTGTAAATGCGGGCAGGAGGCTAGGAAGGGATTGGGTACACGGTGTTTCTATTTAACGCAGGGGGCAGGAGTGCCTAGTGGGGCTGCAGCTGGAGGGGTAGGTGGTTCGGTGGCCAGTGCTAACCTTCTCAAGCTCCAACAACAACAACAGCAGCAGGCCGCTGTTCCACTGCAGCAACAGCAGCCCAGTACCAATGCACCACAGCCTCCTTTCAACCAGGTGAACAACCTGATGTCTGGAATCGTTAAACACTACCGCTTACATTTCTCTTTTCCCCTTCTCTATGAAACGTGTTCTCTCTCGCTCTCTCTCTCTCTCTCAATAGGAATATTCCTATACGCCATAGGAACTGTTTATAGTTATCTTAAACGAACGTAAACTAAAGCAGACACAAAACTTGTCAACGCTTCGCTAATTGGTGTTAAACATTTCACCTTCGCGCTTGATGCCATTTACTTTCTTGTATTATAGTCAAGAGATATTCGGCTGTTGACTATTACAGCGCGACTCGCTTTATTTGATCAGTCAATGCCGGATTGGTCCGCAAAATATTCGCTCTGTATTTGTACGATTCTGCATGATGAACAGATGATGGTACTAGTCATTTGTTTCCTCATCATACGTAGTAAGGCTTGTTGGATCCTCTACTTGCATGAAAAAAATCAGTTGCGAGGAATCAATACGGATTGCTTTGAAAACTTGGCATGTTATTTTCTTGCGCATGAAAAGTATCGTCTTTTGCTTGAAATTACACATTTCAGGTAGAATCGACAAGCTGCAGCCTTTTTTCGTTTTAAGCGTGTGACTTTGAACTATCAACTTTCAGCGAGGAAGAATATAATTGGATCTAATAAAAAATCTTTTGTGCTTAGGCATCGCGTGCTCCGCAAAACCAGCCAAGTGCTCAACAGCTCCGTCTGCTGGTACAGCAGATTCAGCTCGCTGTTCAAGAAGGGTACCTCAACCATCAGATCCTCAACCAAGCCTTGGCGCCACAGACCTTACTGCTGCTGAATCAGCTTCTGCAGCAAATCAAGGTCCTGCAGCAGCTACACCAGCAGCACTCTGTTCAGAGTTCGCTGAAGGCCAACAGCCAATCCGTACTGCAGATCAGCGTTCAGATCACGAAGACTAAACAACAGATTGCCAACTTGCAAAATCAAATCGCAGTGCAGCAGGCAACTTACATGAAACAGCAGCAGCAACAGCAACACCCTGCACCTCCTTCCCAGTCGTCCGATTACTACAAAACGTCAATCCATGACCCCATGTCGGCTTTGCAGAACAGCTTCAGCGACTTGACTATGAACAAAGAACCACCAGTGGTGAGTACGACTTACGAAATGAAAGGAAAGACCGAATATCGGAGTATGCTAGGACGATACCGAACGCGCCACATTTATTCTGTTACAGAGCCAGCAACAATCCAGACTTAATCAGTGGAAACTGCCATCGCTTGACAAAGACGGTGATCTCGGCGGAAACGAATTTTCTCGTGCTCCGGGTACAACGAGCAAACCACCGACAACACCGGGAAGCCTGACGCAGTCGCATAGCAGCCCTAACATGAATCCTCTGTTGGGTCAGGTGGATGGAACTTGGTCATCAAGATTGGGCGACAGCGGCTGGCCTGACCCGGGGAATAGCGATTCCACCGACGGAAAAGACTGGCAACCCGGTGGTGCAGTATTCACTGATTTAGTTCCTGAATTTGAACCGGGCAAGCCATGGAAGGTAATCCATTCCCAATACCGTCAGTTTTTCGTGCGATTAAGGTCAAACTTTTCTTCTATATAAAGTTGGTAAAATTTGACGTTTTTCGGATTCTTTGGATGTTAGTTTTTAAGGTTTGTCCGGGTCCACCTATATTTGATGTCATTCTAGGGTACCCAGATGAAGAGCATTGAAGATGACCCCAGCATCACTCCCGGCTCTGTCGTCCGTTCGCCGCTCTCCCTGGCAACAATAAAGGATCCTGACGCGATCTTTTCATCGAGCAGTAAAACTTCTCCGCCGCCGCAGAACGCTAATCCTGATACATCAATACCCAGTTTGAGCAACTCTACTTGGTCCTTCAATCCACCTGCAACTACTCCAAGTGCATTCACCAGGTACGTCTCAAGAATTAAGGTAATCCGACAATTAAATGACGGTTGCGGTGAACGTTCTATTTTTTGCCCAGTTCAAAGAATACTTGGGGAGAATCCGCCCCGCCGCCAACTGCCGTGACTTCAGAACTTTGGGGCGCACCAATGAACAAAGCCCGTGGCCCACCACCCGGCCTGAGCAGCAAGGGTAGCGCTAACACGAGCAACGGTTGGGCCGGTTTGGGAAGCGTCAGCAGATCATCCAGCTCCTGGGGACTTCAATCCTCCGCAAGCAATTCCGGTTGGGTATCAACTTGGATTCTACTGAAGAACCTCACACCACAGATCGACGGTTCAACCCTGAAAACATTGTGCATGCAACATGGACCGGTTCAAGATTTCCGTCTGTATCTCAACCATGGAATCGCACTCACCAAGTATTCTACAAGAGACGAAGCCATTAAGGTAGATATCAGTAATTTGCCTAAAAGACTGAATGTCTCTTCGTCATGGTATTTAATGAATTGCGTTATGTTGTTTTACAGGCGCAAGGGGCTCTAAACAACTGTGTACTTGGCAACACAACGATATTCGCCGAATCTGCCGGCGATGCTGAAGTGCACACGCTCTTACAGCAGCTGAGCCATGGCGGACAACAGCAGACCGGTGGTTCCGGCGCATCCGGTTGGGGCGTGAGGCCGACGAACAAAGCCGGGCCACCGCCCGACACCTGGGGCGGAAGCTCAAGCCAGCTCTGGGGCGCTCCACCGACGAGCAACTCCCTCTGGAGTACCGCAGGCATCGACAGCAGCGACCAGCAACGTGCCACCCCTAGTTCTCTCAACTCGTACTTACCCGGAGACCTTCTGGGAGGTGAGTCGATGTAGAGAGCTGTCACCGTCAACGTCGCAGCTGCCGTCGCGATCGTCTGCACGAGAAACTCCTCGGCACGCATCGAGACGAGCCGACCTGATACACACCCAACGCGCACGAAACCTCTGCGATTTGCCTTGAAACAACTCGCGATACTCGCGAACGAACCATCGTCTCCACCGACAGACACAGACACACACGACACTTGCAAACACGCTTCCTCTCCTTGTATTTTGGTTCCTCCGCGAATCGCAAGAGTGTAGCCGTCTGCAGGGCCGGGTGTTATCGATCGGCATTCTTTTGCCTCTCGCTCGATATCTCGAGCAGCGCAACTCGCGCGAGCTCTTCACGACACAACCGTCAATTACATACGTCACTAGGGATGCAATTATTTAGGAAAGAGTTACTTAAGTTACTCTCGTATCCGTTACGGATGAGGAAACGCGCCAGGTCACAAAGAATGGAAGCATAGCCAAATGGTCTTACGCGATAGGTACCTAATTTTACATGACAAACGTATTAAAACGAAAAAAAAAATAAGCAAAACATAAGTAGGAAACTAAACGGTCCGATCATTCTGAGCGGGACGTGGAATGAGTGACAGATGATCCGATTAATTCAGAGGTCTCATTATACGAGTGGCGCGGAAAAAAACACGTTCTGCCTCTATGAAAACGGCGGAAAGTGTTCGTTTAAAAACCAGTCTAGTAAACGATGTGTTCTCGACGAATGATATATAATATTGAAAAATGACAGATAGAAAAAATGAGATATCGTACTCAGTGAAACGTCGAGTACCGTGGGTTTCATCAAAAGGGGCTTTCAGAGGAAAGTGGAAGGTTTCCGATCGTGTCAAAGAGTGTTCCATTTTTGCTGGACAGTTTTTCGAAGACTGCAGCGAGTATCAAACGTAGACTGTATCAATCTAATCAAAAGAAAAGAAACTTTAAAACAGGCATTGACGTCGCTGCCCGGTGCTCTGTCCGGACGCACAGAGTCATTGATGAAAGCAACGCAAACAAACAAAAAAAAAAAAACAGAAAAAAAGCGATAGGCAGAACGGCAGACCAGATCGCTCGGGCAACGACGCAACGATACCAAATGTTATCGCAATAACGTAAATTTTATTCTATAATAAATCTAAATGCCACCTGTCGTGCCAATGTCCAGTGTGTCTCTGTACCATTTATTAATGTAGAGTTTAAAAAAAAAGAAATGGCTGATAAACTTCGGGGGCAAAGACCTCTCGGCAATGGAGGAATCGTCATAGCGGCGAGAAACGGTCGAATCGGATACATTTTTAAGTAACACAGTGGCACCAAGTACTGACCTGTATTAGCGTTACGCTTTGTAGACGAATGATAATGAAAAGCCCGAGTCGCAGTTACCACGCTTGGCTCGTCGTGATAAGCCGCGGAAAGGAAAAACAGGGCGAGTCGGGGAAGAGTTCGGGAAGCGGACGGACCTCGTTTGAACCGTTTAGATGTGAATTTATTAGTTTCTTTTCTCTCAACGTCAAAGGTACCTGAATGGACTGATAACCAAACGAGGAGAACGAGCGGACGCTCGACTTCGGGCCAAACTCATCCTCGACTTGGACGATCGCGTTCCTGAGGAATCCGGGCGTCGCTTTCACGACGCGCCATCAGCGCTCTTGTCAAATTTCATTCATCTCCTATCTCCGCCGAGAGCAATTGGAAAATCGTCAAAACTTTTGCCCCATTCGAAAATTCGTTGTATCGCAATCTAAACGTATCTTCTTACCATTCGTCTAATGTCAAGGACACCGAGCAACTTCCGACAAAATTTTGGACACACGTAAATTCGCGGGAAGTTGTCGTAAATTCTTGAGACGCTGGCAGGACCAGGAGAAATGGTGGTTTGGCAAGACTCGGTAATGAACGGCACGGGGATGCGCGAGAACCATTTTAATGGATAGAAGATCCATGGGTCTCCACACGAGAGACAACTCGGTAGAACAAACCGCGCGATACGTGGACGACAACACACGCTGACAGACGTCTTACGCGCATGACTGACGCATGCTAATTAATGCTAACGCGAGATGAAAAGAGGACGCAACAGTGACACTGGTTGACATTGATCTTGGCTCTCTTTCCCCGTGATCGAGTGCTCGTCGCGGATTCGTCGCAACGCCGGACGCGAGAATCACTCGCCATCGAGTCTCGCGCTAGTTTCCATCGGATGAAAAGAAGAGCAGATAAAAATCAGTTCCGCCCCGATCGTTTCTCTGGGAAAGTCTCGATGATGGATTTTCCGTCCGGTGCCGCGAGAAACCCACGGGTCGCCCGATTTGCCGAAAGGAGCGACGAAAAAAAGTTCAAAGAAACCGTTGCCCAGTGTAGTTACGTAAATGATAAGTTTAATTCCCATAAGGAAGCATAATCTAAGGATATCATAATCATGGTCACATAGTTGACGGAACGATGATGACTATACGACTACGGACTCGCCAATCTCAAAAAGAAAAAAACAACGCCGCTTATGAGAAACCGTTCTGTACAGATACACATACATATATGTATATATATGTATGTACATAAATATCTCTATATATACATATATATAATATACACACACACAGACACACAAATAGCATACCTGTACACGTTATTTGCGATAAGGAAGTCTTGTTTTACTTAACAAAGTATAACTGAGTGCGAAAGAGAGTACTAACAGTAGGGACTATTAATTACATAGAAAATAATACGATCGCGACACCCGCAGGAGTGAGAGAGTAACTTCTATTCCTAACGAAATATTTACTTTTAAAGATATCAAGGGTTTAATCCTCCTTAGCATTAGCGTTCTAACGATTCTGGATGTAGGCGTAAGGTATGACATAAGTGTTTTAAACTTACTTAAATGTTAATCATGGCCGACGAAAGGTGGCCGTCTGCGTGGGTTTTTAAAAAACGGATAAGGAAAAATGACAGATTTCGATGGAGGCTTAACGAAACGCGAAAAGCGCGTGAACCTTTGAAGAGCTTGACGAAAGAGAGGATCTAATCCAAGTGAGTCTCGATAAATGCACGACGCTTCTTCGCAATGAGAAGCGGGAGTCGGCGACGAGAATGATCACGAGAATAGATCGAGAGGAAAGAAATGAAAGAACGAAGGAGGAAAAATGTCGAAGGGAAACGGAGAAACCATCATAGCGTTCAAATAGAGAAATAGGAAGATCGGATGGATAAGTAATATTTATTGATCGAATCAAAGACGATGACACTTTCTCAGAGTAGTGGGAAGATATTTGTTGTGATAATAATATTGTATTTAGGCGCTTAGGGTATATGTAATATATACCGTAATAATAATAATACCAATCTTTAAGCGGAGGGATTAATCGATCAAGGTGATATATATAATCGGAGGGGGTCGACTGACATTCGGGGAGAATGCCGGACGAACGAGCGGCTTTTATACGAACGGCATGTCAAAAAAAGAAAGAAACAAACAAACAAACAAAACAAATGATATGAAACAATGGCCGGATTGGCATTAGCGCGTATTGTAAATGTGCGTGCGTGGAATATTGTGCGTATATAAGCGTACGCTTCTCTCGAACGTTCGATCCTCTAATCAGCCATGGCGCTATTTCTACGAGACGTAAGTCCGGTACAACGATCCGTACACGTACATATATAGCTAAAAACTATACTTTTTAATACGGAAGCATCGTTAATGAATCTTTGATTTTGCATCACCGATAACCGAGAACGGGTAAAGGAGAACGAAAAAAGCGCGACTTTTAAAGATAATATATTTCCGACGGATTAGTAGCCTATCGCTTAATTATATATTATTTAATGGATTAATGTTAATGACACGGACCTCTTCTAGCCATTACTTTGTAACTCGATACACGTTGCGACACACACGAACACGGTTATATATATACATATACGTTCCGCAACGGGGACTGATTACGAGAGACACGTAGGTTAATGCTGAATTACTGAAACATGTACTTTATACGAATCTTTGGTAAGGTTACTTATTTTTTTAAACGGAAGCCAACCGTCGATGAGAGAACGACGTTTCGATTTTCGCAATTATCGGTCGACAGTACCGTCAATTCGATGACGGCCAAAGGAAAGTTGCAAAATAGATAACGCCAGGCGGATCGTTTGGTCGGGACGTTTCAGCTTCTTAACATCCTTCATTTTTTCTTCTCGTGGTATCCTTGGGGATTCCCACGGAACTTCCGGTCTCGGCGAAACGATCCTCTCGGCGGTGTCCTCCCGGCAACGTTCAAAATCTACGCAACGGGAACAGAAGCATTTCTCCTGAACATTTAGTTAAGTATACTTTCGTACTAAATTCTCGTCTGACCGCGCGTATTTCAAGCGATACGGAAGGAACTCTCGTCCGCACGAGGCAAGTCACGGTACAAACATGAAAGTTATGGTTTCGTTAACGAAAGTATTATATTTAAATCGACGTAACCGCGAGTTTCGTTCGGGCTATACGACGTTCTTGCGGTCCATAGCTCTGTATTACGGTGCTGACAGATCGAAGTCGAGCATTTCGAGGTTGTTGTGGCAGGCAATAACATTTCGTAAACGAATTTCGCACACGCTTTATCCGTGATAGCTGATAATGACAAAAATTACCTCTATATATATGTATATATATACATATATATATACATATTTCTCTCTCTCTCTCTCTCTCTCTCTTTTTCTGTCTTTCTCTGTTTGTTTCCTCGCGTGATCCTTTCTCTAGGAATAATGTAACGTCTTTACTTCTTCGGACAGTATATCCTTAAGCGGCTTATGGATTTCATAGCAATGTACGATTTTACACGATTCTCGTCAAAATTTCCTCGCCGTACAACCTGTACTTGTACATATATATATTCGCAATTCTTGTTGATCTAGACAATGTTTTTACCACTTTATTTGCTCCTGCGACCAGTATATGGAAGATAGTTTTGTTGAAACGTCCTTTCTGTAAATGTTTTTACTTATCGAGTCATAGTTCTAATTATTTCGATGCGATAATTGATGTTGAATTCGGTTTTCCATATTTGGGCATATACACGCATACGTATACATGTTATACATATACATATATATACACATATATGTATATATATAAATATATATATATATATTTATAAAATATTAATAAATCGATCGATTATATCCATTACTATTGTTATTTAGTTTAGCAGTGCCTTATATTAAAAACTCGCAACATTGCATTCCTTTGTGTGTTTCCTTATCGATCGAATCTTTTCACTTGATACCAAATATTCTGACGTAAAGAGTGGCGGTGCATTTTTTTCGCTTAAGTACTCGACACTGCGACCCCGTCGTTTCCCGTCAGCCAGTTTCGATCCGTTAGTGGTAAGGTGTCTGTGCCGTTTCGAAGATGCCAAATCGGGGGAAAATTGGAGGATCGGCGGGAGTCGAGCGTCGATTCCTCTCGTCATCTAGTCGAGATGCCTCGTTCTAAAATAAAATTAAAACGAAAAAAAAGGAAAGAAACGAGAGAAAAAATGTGGAGCCCTCGAACGCCTTCGTTTTCAGCGCTGCCTTTGCGACGAATCACCGGCTGAGGAGGGCGGCGGGGGTGGGTGATAGGCAGAAACCGTATCCACCTGCCCCCGGTCGATAGGCGAGAAGGAGGAATTAGCTTGACGAGGGCCGAGCAAAGATCCGCGGAAATAGATCCTTCTCGCACGCGCGACTCCGCCGACTTTTCTCCTAGCTTTACTTCTTAATCGCTTATTGTTGTCGATGGGTACGCACATATATACGCACACGTCGCACGCGCGCTCATTACACGCAGATGGCGGAAAACGGCACGAAACCGACGAGGTACCGTGCTCGATAAATCATTATAGGTGAAATTAGTATTTAAGGGGAGAAAGAAACACATACACATACACCTGCAATGTGATATTCTCGTGTCTTGTCCGACGAGAGCCGTTGATTCTAAGAGTATAGATGGCGTTTGTCTCTTCATTTTTTTCTGCTTAATCTCTAAGGAACTATTTAAGGAACTTTACAAAAGTAAGCGTGAATCCGCGGATATGCGTGAAAGACTAATGACACGAAAAAAACTGCGCCAAGCAAAAAAAAAAGACCAAAAAAAGTAATGACAGAGTAACACAGAGATGAATCGTGTGCGGAAAAAACGAAGCATATGTATGTGTGTGCGTGTGTGGGTGTGAAAAGCGTGCGCTTAGGAAATAGGATGTTCGGTTGTTCCGAAGAAGAAGAAGAAGAAAAGAAAAAGAAACGGGGAGGATCGTCTCGTTACGACTCGAAGGGACCGCGTAGGTTTTCCACCTGTGAACATTGACCCCCCCCCCCCGTCCCTTCGCTTCCCTCTCGTATGCCTTGTCCAGCGGCCCTTCCTGTCTTGTGTTCTATCTCCCCCTCTCGCTGTCTCACGAAACACACATTTATAGACACAGACACACACGCACACAGCCAGGCAGAGCAAGACAGAGACAGAGGACAGACACAATCCGTTATACAATATGGTATTCCTGTATTCTCGTACGTTTAGGGTGTCGATGATCGACGGTGTTGGAGGGCCGATCGTCCTTTCCAGAGCTTAAGGCTTTCGTCTTTCAGCCGCGCGATCGTAGAATAGTCCGTAGAGTATCGTGTTCACATGCCATGTTAGTTCGTAAGCATCCGCACCGCCCTTTCCGTCGTCGTTTCTCCAATCTCGTTTATCCGTAGGTGTATAACGATAACGGCGAATAAAGCTGGTCGTCCGCGCGTTTCCCCGTCGCGCTCAGTTCTTCTATCGGTCGCTCACTTGAGTTTAGAATTCTCAGTAGCACGTATTACTCGATGACAACGCGCTCGGTTCTCCGTGTGGGATTCTAGCTAAGATAAGATTGCTTCGCACCTCGGCTTAAACCGTTTTCCGCGAGCATGCTTGGACTTTCCTGCGCTTTCCTTCGTTTCCGTCGTTCTCGCGTTCGGTCTTCTCTCAACGAAATCCTCCACGCCGAAGCACCGTACTTTAAGCCACTTCCGCTGCGCAAGCATCGCCCGGACATCAAGCCTGCCAGCTCATTTTCTCGCTTTATCGATTAATCAACGGAGCATTCCTTCCGCTCCTTTAGATTTCGCAATACTCGCCGACGAACGCGGACGAACTTGCTCGGTTTTAACCTTTAGTCTCACTCTCGAATTCGAACAAATCGCTTGGATAAACAGTTGCCCCGCGTACCAATGTCCTATCGTAAAGACAAGAAATGTTTCTACGTACGAGCCGTGCCATTGATGACAATAATCATTGAGCAATCAAGTTCGTCCGCGATTTCGTCGCGCCAAACGTTCAAGCTATTCTTGCGAGAAAAAAGAATAATGTCGGCATTTTCGCTGTCTCCACTATTCCTTCTGTTGTCAATTTTATTCTTATTACGATTAACGTTGAATCATTAACGTTAATACCCCCGCCGAATCGCAAGGATTTTACGACGTTACGCGATAACCGAGTTTTCTGAATTTCGCATCAACGATTCGCCATTTCCTTCGCTCAACGGCCTAGAATCTATTATCGTTCAATGAGACATCCTCATTTTGACGATATTCGCAAATTTTTGTCACAAAATTATGATTTTTTTTTTATCTCCTTCGAGTTTTATTTGCCAAAGACAAGGTTCCGCCATGTCGGAACGGCAAAAGTCGGTGACGACAGTTATTCTTTTTCTAATCGCGAGCCGAACTTTGCTCGGACGAATTATCTCGGCGAATTCGCACTTTCACCGTCTCGGGGAAATTGATTTCCGGCCTCGGGCCGTTGGAATATTATCGAAGACTCGTCTCTTCGTTGGCCGTGGGCATCGCACGACTCACGTACGTTATACCGAGATTAATGACAGTACCTGTAACGTATATCCGTAATCATAAGGAATGACATTTCCACGGGAATTGGGCAATTTCAGGAGGTTCCGAATATTTCTTTGACAATCAAGAGCGGTCGATTTGGCGCAATTTTCAAACCGTCGAAAAGATTAGCAAACGAAGCCTCATTTTTCACACACCGAAAGCCTTTCCTTTCATTTCTCCCGATTCGTCCGCGCCGGTGTAAGCAGTTTGGCCTTCTTTTCCAACAATTTCATTCCTCGGCGAGGATTCTGAAAAATCCACAATTCCCAAGAATCCTTCGCCAAACGAGCTGTACTACAACTCGCCAGCAATCAGACTCTAAAAAGCGCAGGAACGAGTGTAAGGTAAATTTGACATGTTAAATCGACACACGATAGGCACGTTTTTACGAATTGTATAAGGTGATATAATTGTGCGTCCTTGGCTCGAAAGTGTAACGATCTTCGACTAAGGGTATTTATTTGTAAAAGTCTTTTTCCTGTCAGGCATTAAAGCCACTCGATACACCGACAGCGGCGAGTCGACGTTACTTAACAAAACTGCGCGAAAAACTATGGAAAGACCTCGACTAATCTGTCCTAACGAAATCTTGCCTCGATTCAGGGATGGGCTAATTTTTCACAAACTACCCATTCGAGCGTTACATTCATACCTCACCGACAATTAGATAGGAAAGGTCATCAGGGCAAATCATCTTGAACAATGATAGTGAAAGTAACAAATAATGCGCTGGCGTGAAAAGCCTTGCGAGAAATTGGCGATTTTTACATGAGAAATGTAATTGACGAGCTTCGTCCTTCTTTTAGCGTTTTAGCGCAACGTATTTATTACCGTATTTAATTTGTAAATTGTTATTATTAATGTAAAAAACGGTCCCCGATGATGTTCTTGCGTATTAACCATTCCGTCTCGCACCCCGTGACCCCAGATTACCCCTTCGAGAATTTCCAGTGGTTTCCTCCTTTCAGAGACGTCGTTAATTTTTACAAAAAATTTCTGACGTTTCGCGATTAGAGGAGGAAATCGTTGGGAATTTAAAGAAGGGTGAAAAGCTGACAGGACTCGTCGCGGTAAACTTATCAGTACAATCGACTCGGCAATACGTATCTCAGCAAGTTCCTCATAGCGCTAGTCACTCAATACGCATACAGCAACGGTCCGCTCGTCTCCTTCCCTTCTGCAATCGATCAATCATAACGCGTACCGTCCGCGAAACTCTTAAGAATCCCCCGTCGAAAGCCAATCGCAGGGTGCTTCGTAGTATTCAACGACGAGTCGACTTTTCGTAGTATCGGAGACCGTTTTTCCATCGAGCGAATATTGCACAGTTTTGGAAAGCCATTTTCGAAGGACCACCTCGAAAGGAATCAATGAAATCTAGTGGAAATTTTAGTCGAATCGTATTCGTTTTATTTAACCGACTTAAGAACTCGGACTAACTTAAATGCTGTTACGAAAAGAATTTAATAAATATTATAAATTCTATTTAACTTGGAGTGACATTGAAACATGTAATTGGAGATTTTGGCAGAATGTGTCAAGCACATCGACGGCAGAGAACGAACGTGGGAATCAACAGTGGGTGAGATCTAGGCGTTACAAAAATCCAAAGCAAAAGCAAATTGTGAAATCGATTCTTCCATTATGTATTTACGCTTAATCGCATTGCCAATCGTACTATTAACGAAATCAATCGGTGTATAGTCATGAATTATCTATCGATAATCCCCCGCGATCGATCTGTCCTATATTTAATGTGTGATCACGCTCGTTGTTCTAATATACACATATTTATTATGCATAGACGTAAGATACGTGTAAAAGCATTATTCTTTGGCGTTCTTTCTCTATCTCGCATTTGGCGTTAATCTTTTTTTTTTCTTCGACAAGTGAACAGACGGTCGGTTCGTAGGCAAAATTTAAGTGATTCCTCGGAAGCAGGGGCCGCTAGAAATTTTCCCCGAGCTCCCGAGATTACGTCCAGTTCTTCCTACTCGCCTACTTATTATTCGTGAGGAAAAAGTGTGACCTTTGAACAATTGACGAATTAAGGTTGGCAATCCAAATTTATCGGGGACAGGGATGGGTTAAAATCGTCTTGAAATCATTGAAAATCCTGAGGGGACGGGTGAGGGGGTAGAAACGTCAGCTCCGGCCAGTAGTGAAAACTCGCGCCTTAACTGAGGGGAACCCTACGACTAAAAGAGAGACGAGTTAAAGGGAAGACGAAGATTGTACGAAACTCCGGAAATTCCATGTTTTCAGTGCCTAACTACTAAACGATAGTCTGTTAATCTTTCTAAGTCGAGGTAAAACCGGTGTACGAGTGCGCGTGGCCTTTTTTGCTTTCCGTGTAAAAGAGGGTGACGGTCGGCCAGGCTCGAAAACAAGAGATAACGGAATTCTTCTCCTCCGGCGGAGACCGGGCCGATTCGCCTTGCGATCATCTTGCGTACGTTTAACAGAAAACCTGCCTCAATATCGTATCTAGTCGTAAGACTCGCGTGGAAGGCGGCACCTTCGTCGCGCGGTTAATGTTTTAACGTAGACGTTAGAACGAGACAAGTGACCTTAAGACTTTCCCTGCCGTCGCGGCTGACCTATCACCTCTGTCCTCCCCTCGCGTGCTCCCCCCCCCTCCCCCCTCCCTACAAGCCCTACGTGGCCCTTTCAAGACCATGCGCGAGGGAAACGAGCTACGCCAAAGTTACCCGCCGACCGAATTCTCCGTCGTTCTCTTTATCACCCTCCCCCCCCCCCCCCCCGTCGGGAAGCCATTCCACGCGCTTTTCCGATACACTCTCGCGCCCAAGTATTCCGCTGAGCTGGCGACGAAGAGGGTGGGGGGGTGGGGTAGGGGGCGCGGAAGCCGAGAGGAAAAGGTGGCAGCCACTGCTCGGGAATTCGCGTGAACGTTACAAGGTTTACCGATAAGACTGACTATGGCATTGCTAATCCTTCTCCGAAAACCCCCGCACGCGACTCGCCTTCTTCCCCCGGCTCCGCCCCCCGCCCCCGCCCCCGCCCTTTCCCTTGATCCGCTTGAAAATCATTCTCCCCGGAATAATGTTTGAACTTCTCGCGAGCGACCGGCTGAAAGTAATTCGCACCGTTGGCACTGACCGAAAAGTAAGGACCGACGCGAGGCAGGGACGAGGGTATCGCCATTTCGCGCGACGAATCCTCTCGTTCGATGTCCTAACGCGCCACGGACGAGAGTGAAATCTACTGGTGTTCTTTCCGCTCTGAAACGAATCTGTGAAACGCTACATCCCTGTGCACTATACACGAATACATTTCAAATGAAACAATGTTGTACGATACGTATATAACTATAAGTAAATGGATTAATGAATTTAAGGGAAAGAAGTCTATATATTATATATTATATATACACAGATAACGATAATATAAAGATATATTTAACCGACGATATAATATAATAAATATATATATATATACATACGCGGATATATAAAATATATGGATTTAAATATTATATTATTATTATCATTATGGATTAATTGATCGATCGATTATTAATACTACGATTATTATCATTAATGAATATCACTGTGAGTATCGTATTATGCCAATTACATAAACGCGAGTATTAACGAGAACTAGTAAAAGCACCGTAAGGAAGGAAACACTGAATTTTAAGGTCTCTATATGTAAACTGTGTTGTGAGCACTAGGCTATATCTCTCTTTGTAGTTAATTAGGATTTTAATGATTTTAGGGTTTAATGTCGACGCTATACATGCGTCTAAACGAATTAAATCAGTGTAGGCACACAAAACAGATCCACACACACACACACACACACACACATACACGCGAAGAATCATGCGCTTGGTAGACAAACGCAGAGACGTACACGTCCGAAAATCTTTTTAAGCCGTACTTTTAGGGACTGGTGAGAGGCGTACTAATGATGCCAAGTAAAATAAGTTAGCATGTCTGTGAGGAAACGGGAACGTTAGTGACGACCGACAAGAACACGGGGAGGGCCGTCAAAGACGAGAAAACACGCGAAACCTTGCTAAATGGCCGAGAAAACCCACAGTTTATGGAGCATCGAAAAACAGTCTTAATTTCGCGAACTTGTATCGTCCGACCGTAGAATAATATTTAGCAAAATTCAAGAAATAGCTAACTTAGGGGTGAATTTCCTTCGTTTGCCGCTTCGATCGAAGCACTGGTAATTCTCTCGTCAGCGAAACGCTCGGTTTGCTTTCATCTCATCGGAAATTCATTAGCAGAACTAACCTTTCCGTACGACGATCTCCTCTCTTGCAATTTTACGTCAGTATTATTCGATATACGTAAGAAACATTTCCGTTAGCGCGCCAAGAATTCTCTGCTACGTTTCACCGACATCGTATTTGCTTCGATCGATTTTCCAATGTTCTTTTTTATCAAACGTGTCGCACGATCGGGGAAACGTGAAATTAAGAAACGTAGGAATCGGAGGAGTCGAAGAATTGTCGGTCCATTTAGCAAGCAATACAGCGGCACATTTTTCCCTCGGCGAAACCGATCCGTACGGCACGAATGCTCATATCCCATTGTAATGTGGACCTTAAATTTAAGACTGTCTCAAAGCCATAGAACTGATATTAAAAGAGCGATCTATTCATGTCAATGCAAGCGTACGATCGTGGCGATCTAGAAATTAAAAGAGGGTAGGAGAAGTGAGAGCGAAGTAAGAACGAGGGGGTCGAATCGTTAAAGCTATTTTCCATCTAGAAGAGAAGAGTGGGAATCATCATATCGCGAGAGACGACGTTTTCCCAAAGTTTCAAAGATTTCGTGGGAAGGAGAACGGCAATGAAATCGGCGCGGAGAATATCGGACGGAATATCAGCAGACAATGAGAATGGGTTTTGCGATAAGCTAAAGAGAAGACGCAGGAACATGCAGAGTATTTCCCTTTATTATTTATTTAAGTAGCGGGTGGGGGGATGTATTCTTGGTTAGACAAGTAATCGTTCATATAGTTTAAGCTGATACGCGCACACGCACACACACATACACGCTGAGATGCAATGGAAAAAACATGATATAAATCAACACGTACAGAGGCAGACACACATGCATGAGTCGCGTAGCTTTCCGTAATTCCATGGCGTTTCCTTTGCTTCCTCGTGTTTCACAGGTCACTCGTCGACGGGAATTACTCAAGCACCCTCCCCTCCTCCCACAGGAATTGCCTTAAACCGACAAAACTAAGAGTAGCTCATGCAATGCGAGTTTTTTAATCGATACAACATTTCCGTACAACTTTAATCAAAACAGGACAAGTTCTTGAATGAGGAAAAGTCGTTAGAACTTTGTAGAAGTTGTAATAATCGACGTAATTTTCCGCGAAATAGTACTCTCCTCACTTTCCCCTCCGCCCTTCTCTGTCTTTGCGCCAAACCTTCGTGCATGCCGGTAAACAGTGCGTAAACGACTCTTCGTGCAATCCTAGAATTAATGGTTAGTTTTTAAGCTTTCACATAGACGACACATATTTCCGTATATTCCTCTTTAAAAACCCCGTGTGCCATTGGTCGTCTAACGGTTGTATGAGGAAGGAAGGGGGAACCGGAAACTTGGGTAGGCGGACAGAGTGAGAAGGGCAGGGGCAAGTTTTGGGAAAAAGTAGGGGGGAAGGGAGAGGGAGAGGGAGAAGGACGTTAGGCTCGGCCTGTTTTCCACTTGACTCCAGGTTGTGAAATCCCGACGAGACGCGGTTCTTTCCATTCTGCGTTGTCGGAAGAAAACGCGCAAAACTAGCCGAACGGAATGTCAGGGAATGTCTGGGAATGTCTGGGAATGTCTGGGAAGATCGCCAAGAGATTGCGCGAAGGAAAATGCCTGTTAAAGGCTACTAATATTTTCACGCAGCGCTCATTCTAATGGCGGGGAAAACGTTCGCCGAGCGCGATTGACCTTTGCCATAATCCTAGTGGGAAATTATCATACCGAACGTTCCGCGCGTACGAATTTTCCCTGTAATTTCGCCCACCTGCGCCGTGGAAGAATCTTCTTCGATGTGAAACAATCGTCGATCACTTTGCTCGCACAATTTCTAGAGTTTGATTTTCTAAACGGCGCACTAGGGAGCAGTTGCTCAAGAGACATTTTATCGGTATCGGCCGGGACGATTGTCTACGTCGTTCAGTCTTGCTCGACGAATTTTATTCGTTGTTTCGAACTTTTCTCCTTAATTACGATAATTCAAACATCATTGACTCAAAAGTTACTTAGATATCTCGATTAATTTATTTAGCGACGCACCAAATTTTCGTTGTTCCAATTGTAAATGTAACGCCACGCCATGAGTAATTCTTAAAACGATAATCCTCGATATTCATAAATGTGTGTATATATAATGTATGTATAACAATTTGATATTATTACGAGGGAAAATAACGAAGGATCGTCCGAGGAAAACTTGGCGACTATTCTTCTCTTGACTTTTCAACTATTTTCCCACGGCGACAAAGATCGCCGCTAAACGATAATACTCCATTTCCCTTCGTGAAAAACCCGCAAACGCCGAGAGAAGCTCGGACTTTGCCAGTGAGAAAATGCGAAAACGCGAAAACCAAGGGAGATCCTCGCGACGATCGTTAAGTAGAAACTTTTTCATGGCGATTCACATCGAAGAACCGCAGGAACGCGGGACCCTGGCCACTCGATCGGAATTTCGCATGGAATTTAGTATTACGAAGCTAGAAAGGGGCCTTCCAAATCAGAGCCAAAGAAACAGAGTCCTCTCTGCAATTATCCTCTATGCTCAAATTCGACTTTTCCTTTGTACTTCTCCCCCGACAAAGTACGTCCTTTAAGTACTCCTAACCGATTGGCATTTTCACGTATACGACGAGTACAATAAACTAAACAAACGATAATCATATTACTAAATAATTGACTGTGAGATTTTTACACGCGTACAGTGGATGTACGGTAAATTATTTTCGATGAGGGACATATTGTTGTATGGATTATCGAAAATGCTGATCAATGAAAAATTATTGATATTCGCAAGATCCGGTAGATCCGTTTTAACTCGTTAAACTGTGTGGATATACGTCGTATTTTACGTGTTTTCGTACTTCAGTCGAGTTACTTAATGAGACACGCGTATGTTTATTGAAAGTTTATCATTAAACACGCGATATGGTATTTTAACGAGGATTAATGCGCGTACTCTCTGTACAAACTAATTTTTACCATCGTATCGTCTTCTGCGCGGGCAAGTTCCCAGAACTGGCCGTAGGGCGAGAGAAAATTTGCATTCTGGAAAACCCTGCATAAATCGCCAGGCTTTCCCCCCTTCGCATTCGAAACAATTACAAATTGCGAATTAAGACGATTAAGCGGAAATTCGCGTGAATTTCGAGGTTGACGAGGAAAATGGCAAACGGAAGGAGCCACGCGCTCTCGACGTATCCTAAAGGAAGGGAAAACAAACACAGGGCCTTAATATACTTATCATAGGTGTTAGAGCTATTCCGTACCGTTAAAGATTTTAGTCGATCGTCGTGACAGCGTTAAAGCCCACGACGTATAATAATCCCTTCGTATTACCTTCAGTCTAATCGTCCTTTCTGCAAACCTTTAGGCACGCTAAGAGCCGTATTCATTATGCACACGCACACAAACACACTCACACCATCACACGTACGTACGCCAATAATAATCTCCAAGTTCCCCGATAGAGAACCGCCGTGGCTAAGACACGAAATTGCGTATGAGGAGAAAAAGGAAAAGTGCTGTGAAAAAATGACAAAAAAATGTGCAGGAGAATGGGTAATTCGTGTCCTCGCCATTGCGGGGAATTCTATTAAAAAGGGACGTCAATTACATTTAATTTCAACGAACGAGGCAATTAACGTAATCGATAGAAACTGTATTATACTCGCGACGAAGAATCTTCGTAAGCATGACATACGAATATCAGCTGCAAAATATCAACCGTCGAACCTAGAGGATATCGAGTTATCAAGTACATATATATTTTTCAATAGGAATCCAACTTTCGCGAGTTTGAGAAAATTCCGCGCGTGGCTAGCGGGGAATAAATTAACGCGAACACACGTACATACATGAACACGATATACAGAGGAGACAAGGAGGATACGCAGAAAATGAACACGTACACAGAAATTGATCGACCGCGTTGAAGTTCTTTTGTAATCGTAAAATAGAGAGGCCTTAGAGGGACCTTAGAGAATGCGGCAAATTTTTTCATCTTGGTACTCTTGTCAGTGGGAAATTGAAGAAAAGGCCGGGAAAAGGATTGAAAATGGACAGACCTTGGAGACACCTTGGTCAAACGATAATTTTCAAGATTTTAACGCGACGTAGGTGAGACTCTCCTTATGACGCACGAAATCGTCGATTTCCCTAAAAGCGGGGATCGAACGAATTTCAAAAAGCCACGAAAGTATCGTTCGTTCCGTTGGTTTGGCGGTGTAACACTTTTTTAGGCTAAGAGGAAGTAGGAAAAGGGCCCGTGATTGTCTTTATAATTCGATAATCTACATAGCGTTACGCTTGGCGTATCGTCTGTACAATCGAACGCGACATTTCTCGACGGTTGTTGCGTTTGCGTAAGTGGACGGGGTAATATTTAAACATATTATATAAAAAAAATATATATATATATGTATGTTATATATACATGTGTGTGTGAGCGTGCGCGTGTATGTAAAGGGAAGGAAAACCGGGCCGTACGCGTGTGTGTATGTGTGTGTGTGTGTGTGTGTGTGTGTGTGTGTTTGTTTGTTTTGCATACACCGACCACGATTTTGCCAGCCTCGTTGCTTCCCTTCTCTCGAATTTCTCGAAACTTCGTTGTTCACCGAGTGTCTTGCGAATCCTGCGCCTCTCGCAGGAGAATCTTCGCGACTGGCAAAATCTTGGACGCGAGTATACATGGCCCGTGGCCAACGGCGAATTCGTTTCCGGCCTCTCGGCCTGGAGATCCAAGGAAACCGAGTCCCGACTTCCCGCAACACCGATGGACGTCTTTTTAAATACTTTCCACTTGCACGTAAATTCTCCTATCATCGACGACCCTTCCGAGCTTTCGCACCGGGAGAAATCCGACACGTTGAACCGCGAAAATCCATTGTGCGAGACATTTCTCCCGGTTTAGCTAAATTAGAGGATAGTCAATTGCCCGCGCCTCCAGATCTTCGGAAAGTATTTAAATGCGACGATCGAACGCGACTCTGTCCATCCCTGTGCGGGAAATCACCGTCGGAAGTTCGAATTGAAAAAACGAATTCTCGGCAAGGCCGGCCACCGTCTCACCTCCGGCGAAACCTCCGGCGAAACCTCCAGTTGTGTCTTGTCTTTTCCCTTTTCTTGGTTTCTCTTTTTTTCATTTGTTTTCGAGGAAAGAGTATCAAGCAGCTGTACCTAAGTAGCGTAACTATACCTTTCATTATTATTATTATTATTATTATTATTATTACGGATATTATTAATTATTATTATTATTATTGCTATTGCTATTTTATTATTATTATTATTATTATTATTATTAATATTATTATTATTATTATTATTATTATTATTATATCACAAATAAAAAAAGGTAATAAAAATGACAAAAATTCTAACCAGCGGATGCGATAACCATGGAAACCAACTTCCCTTTCCGCGTGTTCCGTCGATCGAGAAATGAAAACGAAAGTGCATTACGACGACGGGCAGGGTTTCAATATTTGTTTAATTATCCCTCCTCCTCCCTCTCTCTCTCTTTCTCTCTCTTTGGCTTCCTCCCCGTGATTTTTCGGCAGATTTGCTCGGCCATTGGGATGCTTCGAATCAAAAGCGAACTGTAATTTTACGCGTCGCAGTGGACCGACGACGATACCCCGCGATCAAAGGGATACTTTGTTTTCGCAGCGAACAATCAAAGTAGCGCGCGACGTCGTTGTCCATTCGCTGCAATACTAAACGTTTTAGCGACGGTGCAATAGTAGTGGACGTTAAGTGGAAGAAGGACGACAACGACGACGACGAAGACGACGCAACGGGTGATTCGAGGGAATAAAAAAGGAAAAGGAAAGAGGTGGGAGAAGCACCCGACGAGAAGTTGGAAAACCGCGGGAAAACGTACTCGGCAGAATCAAAGCGAAGGACCTTCTCCTCGAAATTTCCCGCGCCTCGCCCAGCCACCACTTGTGATATTGTTAAGGAGTTTCGCGCGATAAACCCCTCCCCCCCCCCGGCCCGCCCCGCTTGTCCTTTCTTCCCCGCCTGCTTGAAAAACGGCAGACGAGTCTCCTCGTTCCTCGGGGAACAAAGCCGGCAAAGGCTATCGACTTTTCCCCGGTGATTGCTGAACCGGTTGCCTCGCTTTTATTCTCGAGACTTAAGATAAGAGAAAGGACACGATCCTTGCCAGACTCTGATTACCCGGAAGCCGCAGATCCATGAGAATCTTGTGATAATTCGCGATTTACGACGATTTGGTCGACGGGAAAAATTGTACTTTGCGGGCCTTCCGAAGGACGAAAAATGACGTTGGGAATGGAAATTTTCCGAATCCGGCAAGACTGAGTGGGAGCAGCTAGGTCGCCTTATACAGGGTGTCTTATTACGCACCGTGCTTCGTACTGAGAGTTTCTTATTCGAATTCGAGGGAGGAAGATTTAGGGGCTAAGACTCTGCCGTTCGTAAAATTCTCTCTCCTCTTGCTCGGCCGATCGACGAACGGGCAGTTTGCCAAGACGTTATTACCTTAAAGACTTGTCAAAAGAATTACACTTTTCATTCGCTAAGTATCGGCTAATCCTCACAGCAAGTGTAATCGCTTGATTACTTGTACATACCTCTTGAACTCGTTACATTTGTAATTCGCAAAGAACGAAGGACTTCAAAGTGTGCATTGATTTGAGATTTGAAGGACCGTAACGTAATCGAATCGTTGCTTGTAATCGGCCGTACATCGGTTAGCCGTTAGACTGATTTCATGGCGGAGGTAAAGTGCTTAAAAGAGTTGTTGAAAAACGTCATGTGCCACGTGGAGGCCAATAGGCGAGGAAATTCCGCGGAATCTCGCGGTTCGCCCGTCTCTCCGTGAATTTCTCAACTCCCCATCGTCAGGACGAAGCCTGTCGACGAAGGTGAGTCGTAAAATGAACTTTGATGAACACAACGGACGACGAGCAGTTTTGCCAACGAACGTGGTGCGTTAGAACGTGCGTAAGGCGTCGTAAGAGTATGGACGGCATGGGAAGGATAGGGGGAAAAAGATGGTAGGACGAGAAACGCAGGTTTCTACCAACACTACCCATGGGCCGCCATATTTTTCGGCCTGAGACGCGTAACACACTCTACCCGAGACACACAGGTATATCCCCCTACGTGTACGTGTAATAATTATGTCTTAAGTGCATACAGGGTGCTTTTTTCTAGGTACGCACCGTAGACGGATTCGAACGAAATATTGAGCAACGTTGTACGACAGTACACACTCAAAGGCTCATCCGTTTCAATCGTTTCTCCTCGATTCGCACAGTGAAATCGTCCCGAAAATCCTCTCCAGAATGCGTATGCAACGCGTACAACAGTATTCACTGTGCAATATCGCCGTATATGTAAAAATTCCTTGCGCTCAACTACAGGATATTCGACCGCGATGCTGATGGATTATACGAAAAGATAATGGCACAGCAAAGGATCAAGGTCGAATCTCCGAGCAGTCAATCCCACCGCGCTTAGAAGCGTCGATAAAGTGAAGAAAAATTAACGAAACGTCCTAGACAGTTTTACGCTCTACATTTTACGCAATTTATCGAGGCTTCTTAAGCGGAGAAATGGCGAGATTCTCGGACGATTTTTGCACGGCGCGAGATCAGCCTGTTCTTGGCGATTCGTTCGCTCGAAATCGTACGGTGAATTAACGAATTCCGATTAAGAGCGATCGACCGATCGAACAGGCTGAACAGCGGAGAGAACGACGGAAGCCTATTCTCAATGTAAACTGTGTTACTCGTTTATGAAAAATCCCGGAGGAGCAATGACAAAACGAAACGAGCCTACCCCGTGTCCAGTTATTAAGCTAGCGACGATAAGATTTTAAAACACATATGATCGACATTAGGGAAGATATGTACAACATATATGTTTACACACATCTGATAATATATGGATATAAATATAAATGAATATATATATATATAAATATAAATATCTATATTTTGGCGGTAAAACACATAAGGCACTTACGACACGCGTATTTGAAATACTGTCTGTGACTTTTCGATATACATTATATTATATATATATACATGCATAGATAAAAAATATATATTATTATATAAGAAGTTACGCGTGCGAGCGTGCGTGCGTGCGTGTATGCGTGTATGCGTAAGTCTTAATCTGACAATGAGCGAGGGTAATAGGGAGATGTGGCTGACGACGAAGTAGAAACGCGACGAGCATTACGATACGTATATACGTAAATACTACATATTGCATGGTACCTAAGTGTCTGTTTACTAAGTGTCTGATCTGTCTATCCGTAGCACGTAAGCAATCGGCGAAGGGCCATCCTTATTTCCCAAAGCGAACCTTTCGCTCGGCTCGGGCCTTTCAGCGGATCTTTTGCACGTTTTGCGCCAGGCAAATAAACCGTTCAATCAGGATTCACACGTCCAACGTTGGGCCGCAGGTACTTTTGCACAAGTCCCAGGGAAAGTTACTACTATCCGCTCTCCGAGCGTCGTCGCGGTTCGCCAGAAATTTTCACCAACGGCCAAATTGGCCCGCGCCGACCTCGCCAAGGGCCCCACCGGCCCAAGAGGGGGGAAGAGTCGAGAGGAGGGGGGGACACAATGCTCGGGGGCGTAGGGTTCGCGCGAACACACACGGAAAGCCGAGTCCTTCTCCGCAGAGATTTATGTGATTATCTTGTGCCACTTGTATCGCTATGCGTTTTTTCAGCAAATTACGCGTCGCGTCGTAAACCACGGAGGAAAAAATGACAGGAACGTCATGCGTGGGGGGGTTTCCGCTCGTCACCGCAAACTTTCCTACAGGGAGTCCAACGAAATCATATCAAAATAGACTGTCGATTCGTGGACGCGGCCGAGAATTGGGGAAAAACAATGACGAGTATACACAGTCGTAGGCCAGCTTCATCGATCGAAATCGACGTACCGCTTAGTCGTTAATTCAATTCCAATATTAACTCGTAACTACTTTGATTCTGCTGTCGCTTTCTCTGCCTTTCGCACCGAGTCGTTGATTAGGCTAGTTCCACGAGGAGAAGGTAAATCGTCGGAGATGTCTGCTAGTCAAAACATTAGCGCGAATTCTTCGAAACTGTCGCACAACGTACGTGGCCGTAACCACGATCCTTGCCCCGCCGTTTTCCAATGCGCACATTTTACGCGATCGTCAGAAGGATCTTACCGTCTGCCCCGCCACGTCATTTTTCTTGGCTTTTCTTTTCGTTCGGCGCTCAAGGGAGAAAAGTCCGGTAACCCTAAGCGAAATTACGCCTAAGACGCGTCAAAGGCTTTGCCGTAAACTCGCGAGAGGGGAACGCAAGTAGTAGAGGTCAACGATGGGCTCGAGGTTTTCCACGTCCTAGACAGAAAACAATCACTTCGCTAACGAACCGTTAATTAGGAAATAATGACCGTCGGATATCCGAAAGGTCGCTGACCAGGAAGTTTTATCGTTGACGACAGGTCGGTGGTTATTGGTTGGTACTTTTATCGAAATGCTCAATTGGTTTTAAACAGTTCCGTGCCGGCCAAGCCACTTTCGAGTTCGTCGATTTTATTACCCTCGGCGGACAATCCTTTCGCGCCAGTTGATCGGTCATTTTCTTTCGTTCACTCGTGCAGTCCTTCTTTTCCAATAAACTTGGAATTGCGCCAAACTGATTTACCTTTTTATACTCGACTCAACGGTCCTTGAACCCAACGACAAATGCCGACTTATACTCATTCGTTTACAGCGTTCAAGCTACTTTCATTTCGAAGCTACATTTCGTCCAATACGATTGATCTCGTTACCGCCATTACTCTTCAGGGGAAATTAAGGTCTGTTCGGGATATTCGTTGGGTGGGCCGAAAAATCTGTTTGGACGAAATTTGGCACTCTGATATAATCCCATCGGAGCAGACTGCTTATTTATAAAATCCGTCTTCTGGCTATCGTACGTCGCACGATTCTCGTTCGGCCCGTCGTTTGAATTTCAGCCGCTCGACGGCGATTTTCGCGCAGCCGAGGCCGAATTTCGGCGGACTTAACACAAGTTTCCGCGCCTTCCTCGATGAGCAATACCGGTTAGAGCGTTACTTCTGTGACTTAAGCCCAATGACAGGGCGGACTTTGGTCCTCGGCCGTTCGAACTTCGCCGGAGGAAAACCCTAACGAGCGCAGCCCGGGGGAAAAGAGGACATCCACGATTCAAGTGAAAAATAAACAAACAAACAAACAGACAAACAAACGAAATCGAACGAGCATCCGAAGGATTTGAGTATCCCATCGTAATAGCGTATTCAGTATGTAGTTGATAGAAAGAAAAAAAAAATTTGGCGAGACGAAGAGTATTTTTTCTAGGAACGTTAGTGGACCAGGCAGCAGGAACATAATATCGTTAACGGCAAATTTAATATGTAATACAAAAAGAAAACGCAAAAAAAAAGATGACGGGTGCGCGGAGGGATAACGAATGATTAACTCAGCGTGAATTATCGCGGGGAGCTTGGAAAAGGAAATGAGCGAAAAAGCCGATGGGAAATGGGTCGAAGTACGAAATCGTAGCCGTGACTGTGCGTAGCCAATTACGAGAATCCGAATGATAGTATAACGTGTAAGGTGCGGTATCGTTGTATAAACACTAATACTTTTCTTTGGAACGTGCAAAATGGGGAAAAATGACACATACACACACCCGTGTGGAAGAGGTGGTAAAGTGCGGCATTAAACAGAGATAGAGAAACAATATGGAAACGATAATATTATAAGCAACAAAAAGTGCTTTTACGAAATACAATATTATTTATACCATCCTGATGATGATGATATATATATTATACATTATATGTATTTGCTAAGGCTAAGATAAGAGAAAGAATCGTGTATTATGTAATACGAGGTATAGATAAGTATATTAATATTTAAAAAAATATATATTATATATCATGACCTATTATAACTATTATAATATTATTGATATTGTAATAATTAGTAGTATTATATTGTGGCTAGTAAAAAAAAGGCATTAAATAATAAAGGTTGTCCTATATGTGAATGTCGATGTTCGCCGAATTTTCGCCAGTTTTTTCATTTCAGTTCTGCGTTCGAAACGACCATTCAACGGGGTAAGTAACATTCGCAATAGTGTAATGATATAATAAAAAGTGTGTCTATACGTCCTCTCTTTTACGAATTGTGCGTTTATTGAATTTTTCCCTTACATTTTATTGCGCGGTAAATATCCCATTTTTTTTCGGTGACGTGGGTTTCATTGGTCGTCATTGTCGACGTCGTTGGTGATGACTCTGTTGACTCTTGTCGTTCTGCCGCTGATGACCGGACAGGTGGTGATAACGTCATCCCTCTCCACGGTTATCAGAGTGCCGGTATTTTTATTGATTACGCAGGAAGTCGTGCGAATCTTCTTCTCCCCGCACCCCGCGGAATCCTGGACAATCCTCGTCGTATGCTGAGTCACTCCTGGCGCAATAGCTGCAAGGATCAAAACAGTTTGTCCCCTTCTGTGCGTACTTTCGATTCATTCATTTTTTGTGCCCAGATGGTAAAAAGTGGTGCAAGTAAATATAGGTAGTATTTGCATTTTACATATTGTTTGTTATGTCGAGACAATTTACTTCTTTCCCGTGTCTCAATAATTGGTTTTGGTCGCTGTTCCTGTTGAATCAACTCATTCTTCCCTTCCTCTTTTTCCTCCTCCTCGTATCGTCGACTTCGAACGTTATTAGGCGTTCGATTAGAAATGTCGGAAACGGATCTCATTTCCATCACTGTGTGAAAATAAGGAAATTTCAACTCACCTTCTATTAATCGTATTAAAAGAAAAAGTTCATGATTTACGGTTCTAAACGTACGGTAATCTTCTAGGTTTGTGGCTGTTATGGATTTCTGGCTTAGGGGGGAATTCGCTGAAACCATTCCACAATTTTATTATCACCATCTTCATTTTTTCATAGTGCTTACTTACGTTCAAAATTTCTGCTCATGTTGTGAATTGCTAACAAGGTACAGAAAAATTTAGATAAATATGTTTCGTGAAAGAGAAGGGTTAAATTTTGAGAAATGTTCAAATCTGTAGCAGAATATGCCTAATTTCACAACCGTTTGAAGTTTGGACAAAACTGAACATCTAACTTGCGATTTATTGGGATTCAACGATACATACAAGTACAGCCAGTTATTGTTAACATCAATTAATTGTTCTGTAAGGGAACTACGTGCCAGGCCTGCTTGGCAACGTTTTAAATAACTATAAGCGTAGGTGAGTAGACGAAACAAAGTCACTGAAAGTGCTTAAGTACCAAACAATAAGACAAGGCCGTCTGCAAAACCTACGAAGAATAAACAATATTTATAACGGCGCCTTAAATATGATTGTCCCGGCTTCGTATTGTTGTTTAAGCAAATCACCTCACCGTGCCATAATTTTCGATGGAAACTGTATACAATTTCCGAGCAACTATTTCGCAAGGAGTAAAGGCCCTTAGCGTCATTAACGACAGCAATTTTTGCACACTCATTGGGCACTCGTACCATTTTGAGTCGTATCTATTCAATGATGATATCCCAATTATTATTTGGCAAAAATGAAATAGCTGTAAATTAAGCCTGCAAAGAAACTCACGTTCTTAACGATATGTCTGAACTGGCGTCGATAATTGTTTGTCCTATGTAGCTGAGCATATAAAATTGAGTAAAAGTACCGCTGGTGTAAAATACGGTCTTGATGTTTAGTTCCTGAAAGAATTGGCAATTTCAGTGTACAGTTATTCGGCCTGTAAGGAGGCAATTACATTTCCTCGCTTACTTCCGTGGTAGTTAATTGCACTAACGACGTACTCGCTGCAAAGATGGTTCCTAATAGCGTCAAGAATACGAACATTTCCGCGAAAGAAATTGTCATATCCGCAAATCTATGAAACCGTTAGATAATTAATTCTTTCTATTACATTTAGGACAGTTATTTTACAGTTCTTTATTATACTAACTCTAAAGCTTTTTGGTGTTCTTCCACGCAAATATTTGCTTTAAGCGTAATCACTTTCTCGTAATCAACTTGTTCCGTTTCTTCGGTTTTGTCGACAACGTGTACATTATCTAATTTACATCTGTCGCAAAATAAAAAAATCGTGACTGTACTCGGAGTCCAATCTTTTCGTAAGAATGAAATTTACCCGAGAACGGCGAACATTCCACAAGCGTGGCAAATCACAATGACAAGTAGACTATCCGTGGCCCATACTAGGAGATCGACTGACAGGTACATGGTGTATTGCAGTATTAAAATCGTGTAGAAATATTCGTCCGCATCGATAAACCATTCCGTGCGGAAAGGGTGTATTCGCGGTCGAGATTCGTTCAAAGGCATTACAAAGTCCAGGATATGCGGCACGAAAGTCGTGGACATTACCACCCCGACTCCCATCGTGTTAAACACTGTAGCACAGCAAATGAAAGTAATACAGTTAATTAGTACTACCGGAAATGTAGTTTATTCATTTATTCATTTTCCCAAGACCCTGTACACACTTGTGAAGAAGGAGACAAACGTCATTGCCTGGTCGTTGTATTCCTGCTTTATTTTAGATTCCTCGGAAGTTCGTTGCTCGTTCCAGTCGCGTTCGAATAGCGAAACTAACGTGTACAACTGGAAGAAAAGGGTAAAAATACGTGCGAAGCAAGGTAATGTAAAGTTTTGCAGGATGGTACCTTTTTTCGATTTACATGTAAGACAGGAATAATGGAGAAGCTTGACAGAGCAAAGGTCAGTATCGGTACGATGTCGACGAAGAGACTAATACTAACGTCAGTTGTGAAAAATGTAGCTGTCTAAAATATAAATAACATAGCAATAACATTCATTTACCTAAATATTGGTGCAACCTCGGTTTAAGTATAATCCTGTTGAAATTTCTACAGACGAATGATTAAATACCTGCGTTAACACAAATGCCGCTGTCATTAGCGCGAAAAAACATTTGTGTAACAAGTGTGTTAAGAAATGTTGATCGGAACCATGTCCCAGTAAACGTGTCAAGATTAGAAATAATCGAAAGGAGTCGAACTTGCGAAGATCCATCTCTTTCGAAAATCTTTTTACGATTGTAGTCCTTGGCTCCTAATCTTATCTACAAGACAATCAACCTACGTGCACGATTACGGTGGAATTATTTTCTCAGCAGTGCGTCAGTTATTTAATTTAATATTAACCCTGAAGGAGTAATTCGACCCTCTGACTATAATGCAGACTTTTATGCAATCACGCGACGTGCATAATTCAGTTCCAGGGGTGTTTTCTCACGTAGAAATTACCTAACTCTGCAAGCATCGAATGATCGATATTTCCGTGTGAACTAAGAATTATTCAAAGGCAATAAAAAGTGTCGCAGCTGCGAAGAAACTTATCCTTGGCAATTACTTCTTTCTGTTTGCTTAGCTTTCCGGAAGGGTGATTTAATGAGGAGCTGTCATTAATATTTTAATAGGATTTCATCCCCCTCCTAGCAATGTTCCTCAACCTTCCGTGCAATATTTGTGGCAAATGTTTTAGTCTTATCGACGTCTTTCGAAGAAAGAACACGTTAACGCTACAACTTTTACCGACGACCGTTCTGCTACGAATTCGATGGTACAAAACCGACGGCTAGAATTTCAACTGGAATCCAGTCCTCGAAGAGCTTGCAAAGGTGGCGTTTAATATCAGAGATCGCAACTAATTTCCTAGCGAGACTGGTCGAATATCAAGGTCTTAAATGTTTTAAAATACATGTTTTAATTTCGTTTTATTATTGTTCGTCGGGTACAGCACCTATTCGGTCCCGGAGTTTGCCTGCGTTCCATTTGACTTTCGTTACGTTCTTCCACCAAATCCTGCATGCGTTAATTTATAAGTTGTAAAAATTTAAATGTTAGTAGTGGACAAAAATGATTGAAGCAATAGCTTCAATTGTTGTAGATTAATTTACATCATCATCATCATCATCATCATCATAGCAATCTGGTGGGCATGGTTCTCGCCGATGAGTCCCCATAGGTCTCAGCATTTTGCGGCCCAGGGCGATCTCTCGAAGGGTCCGTACTTGATTGCAAGGCGTAATTTTTCTGGTCAGAAGATCAACCACACCACTACACTTTGGCCCTGCTTGCATTTCGTTTTGCCTTCTCAAATCGAACGATGCTGGGCAAAATTCTTCTTCCTCCACATCCTTTCTATCTTCTTTTTCTAACGATCCAAAAGAATTACAATTTACTCAGATACTAAAACGTTTCTAAAAACAAACTAGTACGGATGAAAATTGCCCTTATTTCACCGGCGTAAACCCCGAGCAATGTTTTCCTGTTTTCTGCTGGCTTGCCAAATAAAAATAATAAGAAATAAGTCGGATAGGATACTTTTTCCTTGAAGTTTCTTCTCCGCCTCGGAAACTTCTGCGGCAACCTCCTCCCTCAGTATCGTCCTCTTCGAGGGCAGGTAACGTTCGATCTCGCGGTTCAAGCGTAATGCTACTTCCGATGGCGTACCCACGATTTCTGCACCTGTAATATTCCTATTTTACTCTCACAGCTAACTGCATGCGTCATTAAAAATCAGGGAAACCCTGGGAAGATGTTCTGCAAGTCTTGGAAATTTTTATCACCTTTACTATCCCATTCAAATCATTTCCCAAATAATATTGTCAAATTTGCTATAAGATCAGCGAGAGTAATAGACATGGATTTTTTTCAGGGGCAAATGAAATATTAATTGTGGATTCGTTTCGTACTGGAAGGTGTACACTTCACACTAATCACACCATGGCCGAGTGTAGGATCTCTTTCTTTCGGCCGAACACGTATTGTATTCTCTACTCTACTATCCCTTCTCTCTTCTGGTTTGGCATATATAAACCCGTGTATTGTTCTCTCTCTTCCATTGTCTTGATCTATAAAAAGACAGCATTTTATGAAAGGTTATTTCCATTCGGGAAGTCCAACGTGATTGTATTAAGCTTGACCTTCGGCAATAACGAGGGGATTCATCGATGACACTAAAAATTCATACAAAATATTACAATTGCGTGTTGTTATTTGCATTTCCTTCCGTAACTTTGTACGTACGGTAATTATTTATTTCCACCCTCGTTTGTTCTGGTAACTCAGGAGCTTCGACACCTAAAAACGGCAAAATTCAAGACCTACCAAATGTCACGAATTTTTCCTTCGACATACCTAAATTTTCAGGGAGATCATTGCCCACTGACGAGGATGGCGGAACGGTCTCATGAGTCACATCTACATTTTTTATAATATTGTTATTGTTATTATCACTGTTACATCGCTGTACAAATTTAACAAATGTTTTCACAGCTATTTTTCCTTACTTGGAGGAAGTTGAAAATAGCACGTTTCGTCTTCTGGGCCTATAATACATAATTTTTTACAGGATTTATATGATAATTATCTTCGCTTAGTAAGTGTACCTGCTGAACCAGACAACCTCAAGTCCATCTTCCTTAACTTCCTGCGGCAGGATCAAATTAGCTAGTATGCACGTAGAAAAAAGAATACTTGATAATAGATCATTAGCATTTCTACCGTTTGATCTGCAGCTTCTAGGTTTTTACACAACTTTCCAAATGTGTATATCTTATTACGCTGGTTAACGATTTTGCCATATTGATTTGCTGGTTGCTCGCTATTGACCTCCTTCGTCGGTCATTTCCCCCCTTAGGTGGAGAGTATCGGAAAAATTCATTAAAAGCACATCTTGCTGTAACAGGATTAACCCTTCGCTGTCTGACCGACGACGATCGCGGTTTTCAACATTTAGCTACATTCATTTCTTTACAGACAGCGTTCGCATTATAGAATGCATATTTTGACTACAATGAAGCTATCGCGTAATCGTAGAAGAATAACTCTCCTCTCAGCGCGAAGATGCTTTGATGATTAATTTAATTTATTTGCACAACAGTCCCAATAAATCCCGCATTTGCCAACAGCGACGGAAAAGCTTTCTACATGTAGATATATGCTTTACATTAGCCATTTTTTCCGATGTTGCACTGTCCACATAGACGGCTTGGCCGACCTTCCGCCCTTATCTCCGATAACGGCTAGGACTGGCGCAAGGAACGTTTGCGGGCCAAGTGGAGGGCAAGACGGGCCGAGGCAAAGGCAATAGACTCGGGATTTTATTCGAGGCAAATACACAATGGGCCGAAGAACGAGCGAGCAGCGAGAAACGTGTGGAGGATTCGTCGGATGGCGAAGGAAGGAGAACACGAAGGGTGGCTTCGCGGAAGAGGGAAAAGGAAGGAAACGCGGAAGAAGGACAGCCAGAGAGAAAAGCTGAGAAGGAGAGTGTCTTTGAAATTGTTTTGTTATAAAGGCACCACTCAGGGGAAGAAGAGGACGAGTTACTTGTGTGCTTGGAGCGAGCGCGCGCGCGTCAGCGCCGACAGAGGGTCGGAGAACGTCCGGGGGGTGTCGAGAGATCAAAGAGACCGGAGGATCAAAGAGCCGGGTATTTGCTACAAGTAGGAACAAGGTGCTACCACGTTTCAACGGTTTTTCGACAATAACCATCAATCGACGACACCTCGGATCATACCGCCCCGCTATAAAAGTCACCTCGACACCCTTCCCACGGCCTCCTTCGTATCTCGAATTATAATTATCGCGCCGACCCCGTCATCCAGCCTCTCCATGATCGCTCTAATAAAAACTCCGAAACACCCCTACGTGATATCCCTCCCCGCGCTTTTGAGTATTTGGAATTTAAAGGAATTTAACGGGACTGCACTACGCGTATGGGGAAATATTGGGCATATTTTTAATAAGTACAATTGTGAATTTCTCACGATCAGTAGGACTGACGAACGAGCGAGAAAACGGGGAATCTCGGAGTTATTTTCATTGTTCAGATTTAATAGTTGTCACAATTGATTTTAATTACGTCACAACGTTTCAAATGTGGGATCAGAGCATTGTTAATCCATATCTCTTTGCTGTCAGATTACTAAATCAGGCACACATCTCATTACTGATAATGGCCATAATTCATAATGAACAACAATTTCCCGCCTGTCCAGTACCCGTATAATGTAACTCTTGAAGGTGCCAAAGTCATACGAAACGTCAAACGAACCATGATCATTAAATGACTTTATTGTACATAAAAATTTAATTTACATGATGACCATTCTTTCGGTGAAACGATCATTAAAATAGTTGCCAGAAATAAGGAAAATTTTGGTGAAACGTTAGGTGTTAATGACGGGAGGTCTTGGGAGCAGGTCCGAGGGTGTTGACTACGGTCCTGCTTGAAGAGAGGGCATAGGCCGTACGGGCCGTTGATTGGCCGTGCTTTGAAGCCGTGCCGCGACGAAGAGAAGACGAGAGAGAAGAGGGAATGGTGCGTCTGGTCTGGCGGCAGTGAGTTTGTGGTGATTGCCGCGAGAGCGCGCGCGGCCCGCAACTACGGTACTCGTGTTAGAAGAGAGCTCGATGGCGACCGAGACGTGCCCGCCGCGTCTCCGGGATAAAAAGAGAAGGAGAGCCTGAGGAACGGGTGCCGCGTGAACGGAGGAGACTCGTCTCGCCGAGGGGAGCGTCCGTCGGTCGTTCCGGCACTAGGGGAAACCGTATCGCATGAATAAACGCGCACCAGGGTGTCGTCCCGCCGTGGGTGCTCGTCGTCGTCGTCCTCGTTGCCGTCGTCCTAGCCTAAGTCTTCTTCCCGATCGCGTTGCAGTGCGTGCGTGTGTCCTCTCGAGAGTAGCAGTAGCAGCAGCAGCAGCAGCAGCAGCAACCCATCGGAGAGACGACGGCCCGTGCAAATCGCGACGTGAAGCCAAGCGGGATAGATAAAGATAGAGTCTGCCTCCGAGCCTCTGTGTGTACGTGTCCTCCGGGATCAGTGTGTGTGAGCCACAGTGTACCACCGAGAGAGCGAGAGAGAAAGAGAGAAGAGCTCTGTGATGTGTCTACGGCAGAGACCGTGCGATCGTCCGACCGAGAGTTGACACTTTCGAGGAAGCATGGGCACCGAGGCTCCGAGAGAAGCTGCACAGTAAACACGAGACCGAAGGATATCTCTGGTAAGCCAGCCCCTAGTCTTTCTTTCCGTTACGTCCCGGAAAACGCTCGCAGTTTCTCGACACTTCCGTTCCTTCGCGTCTCCCCTTCCAGCAGGTTTGTGCTCCTATTTTTCTGCCGTTTTTTCCTTCTCGGAGCAACCTGCACGAGCACTTGACAAACGTATCCCTCGGCCAATTTGTCCCGAGGCTCACCTCTCTCCGGCCCAAACAACCGTGGATTATTCTAAAAATGTTTCCTCCATACCCTCGCTCTTCGCACCGCGCCGAATGAAACGCTCGATTTCACACGAACGTGGTTCCCTTTGAAAGAGAATCGCTGCTCGTCCGACACGACGTCGTTTACCTGCCTCCAAACGTCACGAGAATTGCTATTCCGACAATCAGAGTCGCGGAACCAACGAACCATCGGAGATCACCGATCGGCCCTTCACGCACGCATGTCCCCTTTCCTATCTTAGGATATATTAGGTAATTGTCGAGGATCCATGGCAGTAGGATTATTCCTGAGAGTTTCTCGAGATGTTTACGCGTCTCTGTCGGCAGCATTTTATTTCTTTGTCGGTGTCTCTCGACCATACTTTCTCTCTCCCTCCCTCTCTTGCTTCTTTCCCCGGCAAATCTTCTCTCTTTTTTTCCCCGACTTGTTCCTCCGCCTGCGCTCGTTTCCTTCCTTTTTTTCTTAAAGGCACGAGAGCTCTAGGCGTCTGGAGGCGCGTGTATTCCGAAATCGAGCTCCCTTTCTCGACCTGTGTACCTGCTCACCCGCCGAATCCAGCCGCGCATTTTCTCACTGCCGTTCCTGCAGTTTTCTTCCCTTCCGCCGCTGAGAAAGCTCTCTCCCGTTTCTTTGGACCGCGCTTTTCCTTTGCTCAGCATCCGTTCGTCTCACTCGCTCAACCGTAACTTTGCGCCCCTTCTCCTTCCCCCTGGGCTTGAGACGCACATGCATACGCACACCTACACTTCATTTCTTTCCATCTCTCTCCCTCTCACCACCTTCCTCTGTCCCCGTCTTTGTTCTATTTCTCCCGTGTTGGACTCTTTTCTGCACTGTTCATCTCTCTCCCTCTCGCACATTCTTCTTTCCTATTTGTTCTTCCGTTTTGCTCCCGACTCTGTCCTTCTCCTCTGTCCAGTTCTCCGAGAGTTCTCGATCTCCATTCCTCGGAAAAATGTCAATGCTTTCGACTTGAGCGTACATACGTATTATGATTCTCTCTCGTGCAGTGTCGTCGCGTGAATCGTCGAAAATAACGCTCCGAGCTGCTAGCATGACACAAGCCGATTCTTACACAAACACTTTCTGCTTTATTCATGCGCCGACGTCCTGCATGTTTACCGAAGCTTCAAACGTTTGTTCCTGGTCGGTCCAGCGACCAGAAAGACTTGCATATCGTGTCACGCGCAGGCAAAAAAAAATGTGTGCGTTAGACTGCCGTCGCGTGACATCGTTGCAATCCATTCGAATGATCCTGGTAATTGGAGCAATTGTAGGATGTAAATCTGAAGTTTGCGGTTGTGTGTAATCCCATCACCGTCAGCTTCAAATTAATGAGTTGATTTTCTCTCGGGGTATCGATGCGTTTGTAAGGCGAGCAAAGCACGTTGCTATCAGCACGGTGTAACTGAGAACAATCTCGATCGAATATATCGTTCTTCCGAGAACCACCCAGGTTCGTCAGGCACTCCACATGCTACGGCTTAATTCCTAGAAGCTCGGTTAGCGAGTCTTGCATTGCTTGTTGCTGGCTCGCGGGGTAGCACCGACGTTGAAGATAAATTTACGGTCATGTAGAATCACGTGTTCTCTATAAACGATCGTGTAACTTCCGAAAAACGATAGAAAATCCATTTCCCCGTACCTCCCTATACGCCAATTAACACAGTTTCCTTAAGCAGTACAAGTCTTAATTCGTACATTACACAATTTTTTTTCAAGAAAGTGTTCATCACGACCAACGTCAAACATGCTCCAAAACTGATTGGTCGCTCTTGCGCCTCGGAGATTCAGTTCATAGGAAATTTTCTTCGTGTTCGACTTGACGCTCCTTAAACAAGTTTAACCCGTTGAGCGAAGATTACGATGCACAGTAACTGCAGGTGCGAAGACGGGGAGGGTGCGTGGGTGTTCGGCGGGCCGTGTTGCACTGCTGCAACCGGCTCGAATGAACGTAGACATCGACATCGACGTTGTCGTCGTCGTCGTGAGGGCGGTGGGACGTTCGGACGGTGCGTGGAAGGTAGAGGAGATGGCGGCGTGGCTTTTGGTGAGACGAAGGGAGGGTTCGGAGCCTTACAAGCGGTCGCTTTGATGTAGACACGCTCCGCGACTCCTTCACGCCAATAAACTAACGGTTAGGTTAAGGTCTCTTTAAGCCTTAATATCATTATCCTTGCCTTATGCCCCCGGCGTCGCCGCTCGCTTTGTCGAGTTTCTCACCGCCGCCACCGCCGCCGTCGAGGATGACGTTGCCGCCCCCTACTCCATGTTCATGTTTTTTTTGTCCTGCGAGAAAAAGTCCGAGGGCCGCCCTGCGCCGTGCACTGCACTTCCGGGAAGTCGGCCTTCCGCTAAGGGTGCTGATTGCGGCTCGTCGATACCTCAGGCGTTCGTTTGAAAATCCACGTTCGTGCATTATGCACGCGCGGCCGTTACCCTGTGCCGTTTTTTTAAAACGTTGTCGCGTTTTTGCGCACTCAAAGGGGAAGCCTCGCGATGCGGGGGAACATTGTTCCACGGAGCTTTGGACGATAATCGATGCTCGTCGCAACGCGAAAACGACGTTCTTACGGTCCACAGGGAAACGGGCTCGTTACGATATCGAGTAATTGATAGCTCCTACCGATTGATTTATACGCCAAATAAATATAGACGCTATCCCTTTATCGAAGCCATTAAACCCCTGAATGCACTATTCCACAAACCCATTTATAGGAAGATAAAGGATTAATAAACCGTAATACGCGGTACTTAGTGGCGGCGTAGGAATATTTATGCTCTCGTAGATTCGGCGGCAAAGCACAGACGGCGACGGTCCGGTGCTCCGCGTCTCGAGAGAGCACCAAGTGCAATAACAATCAGTTTCCATGGATAGAGTCGGAGGAGAGGAGTCGCTTGTATCCGGGAGAGACGAGCCGGGGCATCGCGGAGGGGGTGGAAAACCTTTGTAAAGTCAAAGAGCAACGCTTTAGCGGGTCCGGTAGCTCGACCTTCTCTCTCTCCCTCTTCCTCTCCCTCTCCCTCTCTCTGTATTTCTCCTTTCCTACCCTGTTCTGCCATTCTCTTGCTCCGTCTCGCGCGCACGCGGGGTCTTTGATATCGAAATGAAAGGACGGGGAGGAGAGCACGTGGTATCAAACGGGACAGGAACGATTCCGCCCACCCTTCCGATGCCTCACTTTGTAGGGGATTCCCCGACACGAGTGGAGACACTGGCCGATCCACGTGCTGCTCCACACGAGCCGTCCTTTACCAATTTTTCGTCCGTGTAACTTAAAAATTGCGCTCCTTCCCCTCCCCAATGTAGCCACACGCGCCGCCCGTTGTTTTATTCCTTTGGTCCGCCAAAGCACGAGTCAGAGTGGAAAGGTGGTTTTTCGCATGGGGGAAACAGAACAATGTAGGCAACGCCGTGCGGAAGCGGATGTTCCCTACGAAACGAATTTGTCTCTCGGTCTTGTTCCATTTTATCAGCGGCATCGCGGACACGCAACGAATGCGTTTCATGAATGACGCAGGGAAGCCAGCAGCAGCACGCGTCTGCCGGCTTCGGCGGCTTTCAGGCCCGGGCTTGCGTACTTGGAAATCGTAATGATCTTCATACAAAGTCCTCCTGTGTGCAGACGGCGACGGTCGTGCGTGCGTGCCTGCGTGCGTCTGGTACTCGTCGACTTGAGTATTTTCACCGAGTAGCTGCGGAGACTGCGCCGAGTGGAAGCCGGAAAAAACGAGAGAGTCAGAGACGAACGAACGGAGCGATCCCGTGACAAAAGTAAGTGGATGAAAGGAAGAGGAATTGCCGGCGGAAGGAAACGCGCCGCAGAAAGGGATTTAAAGGCCGGATTAAATCGGCCGACGAAAAAACACAGGCAGATTCGCCTTAAACGATCGCTGCGCGTGAGTCCTCGTCTCGGCGCAGGGGGCGAAAATCCTTTTCCCGGGCATACGATAGCTGTGGCCCAAAGGAAACGAAAGGGAAGGGAAGGGAAGGGGAGGGAAGGGGACATGCAGGACACGTCCGTATGCATTTCGCCGTGGGCCGTTGGGTATCGGGCTCTGCGTGCATGTGCATCCCATTCAGTCTCGCCGACGATCCGGCGCAGTCTGCTGCACTCGTGTATGCTTAGGAGAAAGATGAAGAGAGGAGGAGAGCGTCTGGGATACGGAAGAGGAGGATGGTCAAAGATGAAGAGAGAGAGAGAGTAAGAGACACGCCGAAATGGTCCCGCGTTTGATCCATTATCTCCTCGTCTGCATACAATAATTGTCTCTATTGTCTGGGACCCGGTTTTCTCTCTGTCTGTCAACGCCCCCCTCCCCGTTTCCTCTGTTCCTCTCTCGCTGTCAGCCGGATTCCCTGGTCGTCCCACCTCCCTGTCGTTTGCCACTCAGTTTCCCAGTGTCTCTGTGCCGCTCGCTTTGATTTATATACCTATCGCTCGTACGGCAAAGCCAAAAGCCAACCGTCGCTGATCTCGCTGAATCCGAAGTGCACGGGTCAAGTGTCCGCAAACTCCGAGTGCTCTTTCTCCTTGCCCACCCCCCCTCTCCTCCCCTTCCCCTGTCCTCCTTCCTTCCCTTTTCGCAATTCGCCTTTTTTCACCCCCTCAGGCCTTTCGGCTTTTTTGCCTTACGCTCGACAGTCGCACCCCCCCCCTTTGTCCACCCCTCGTCTAATCCACGGACCCTCGACTCGGTATTGTCGAGCGCATTATCTTCGGTATGACTCGCACCTTACGTTTCCGCCTGAAAATCAAGCGTTTTTTTCCCCGGCTGACGGCGTAGAAAATGGACATTGCCTCTCACTCCTGGCCGTTCGGTGCGACAGGAATGCTCAATGACAAATCGTAGGGACTAGAGAAGTCTTTTCAACGGCGAATGACTTATCGGGATTCGGGCATTCCCAGACGAGACGTCATCGGTGCTGCGAGCCGCTAAAACCGAGCGTTACGAGCGAGTCAACGGCGCTTGATTGTCTGCGCAACGAATTCACGGGTTCACGGGGAATTCAGCGGTAAATTCGGGCGCCCTGTCGGTCGGCAGCTGATGCCGCGCCAGCTGGCCGACCGAAAACGTCAGCCACCCTCACCCAGAGCTACCGAATAATATTTTTCCTATTCGCCATGGCCGTTATCCCATTGGAACCGTTTCCTTTGAACCCGTACGCACGGCGAAACGGCTTTTTCGGAAATGTCATCGACCGAATTTTCGTCCATCACGTCGACGCGGATTCGCTGGCACGTGAATACAGATATCCTCGATGTTTCGGCGGACAGTACAGGGTAACTTTGCAAGAGCCAATATGTCCAACGTCGGCCAAGAGTTTCCTTGGCGATCGCAAAGCTTCCTTTATGGGAATGCAAATGAGGCACGCGTGGGTCGTTGGCTCGAGTGCCATGAACACGATGCTAAGCGTATTCGCGTCATTAAGCGCAAATGAAATGGGTGTGCGACTTAACGTTTCTCAAAAGATAAAAACTTCTCTCTTCATATAAGTGTCTCCTTCCATCCCCGAAGGAGATGGAGGGTTATCGAGAATGTCTGAGATCGTTCTTCTTTTGGCGGATTAAGGAGGATGAGGTTTCCCTTTTACTGCCGGTGAAATATTCAAGAAACGAACGGTTAAAAGCGTCGCACTGCTACCGAGCTTTAGTGGCGGATGTGGCAGGATTGGCTAAAAAATTTAAACTTGCTCACAATCCATGTGTGACCGCCCCTTATCAATATTTTATAGCGCTTTTCCCCTAGGGCAAATACCTTAAGAATATTATTAGCAATACCCATGGTGTATTTTTTATAGAATCTCAAGTAGTTTTACATTTGAAAGTCAGAGCAGTATGGCAGCTTTAAAATGCACCGACGTCCCGTAAACGCAAAACTAGAATTTTCGCACGAAGATATGGAATTGCGCGATCGATCGTAGAATAAACTGGCTCACAGCGGGACACTAATTGTTGACGATTGACGATGACGTTTGACCGGACCGAACATTTTGAGCAAAGCACAGGAGCTAATTGGCACTAAGCGCGATCGACGTGTCAGATCAGTTACGTTTCACCGGCACGTTAACTTGAGCCTTTGAAAGTCACGTTTGATTTGACGATCAAAGACCGACCGGAGTGGCACGCACGGCCGGAGCGTCCAAGTGCGCCATCAGAAAAGCGTCATTAATCCCGTCTGACGAGCGGCGAATCGCGGACAATATTCCCGAATCGTCGCGAAAGTAGGCACTCGCGGCCTCGAGACGCTCCGTCGCCGGGGAAAAAGAGGGAACCGCCTCGCCGTTTGATCCTGCCACAGCGAAGATTAGAGGGAAGAAAGCGCGGTGACGAAAAAAGATGGCTCGAGGGATGCGATGAAAGAGCAAGAGAAAACAAATATAACCGAGAGGTATGTGGGGATAATGAAAATACAGGCCCCGGGGAAGAGTAAAGCGATGTGTTTAATGACGTGTAAAGAAGATGAGAAGCAGAGTGAATGTCGGCCTCGGACAGATAAGAGGGAAAGCGAATTAATGAAATAGTCGAGCGGCTGAAGGTAAAGACACCGTCGTTAAGCCCACCAAAGTGGACTTGAAAAATTCATCTTGTAATGGAAAACTATCCCTATCTCTCCGCTTAGCGTTTAGTCTTCAAGGCTTAGGATTTAACTCAAGATTTTACGCACGACTCGTTGTCTTTTCGGCAAAAGTTTGGACAAACGATCCAATTGATTTTACAAAAAGAAATTGGCTATTGCTGTGGGATCGGGACGACAGCAACGAGTGCAGGGATACTCGAGCGGGCAGATAGCTGTGCAGAGACAGATGTGAGCTCAGACGGAAGGCGAACGGAAAGAGAGTGAGAGGAAAGGCGAGAGAATGGCACGGAGGGGGAGGGAAGAAGGCTTTGCCCGGTGCGTGCGACGGTCAAAGAGCACGGACAATGAGAGTCAAAGGCGCCGCTACTCTTGCCGCGTTTTTACCCGGGCTTCATCTCTATTCTTCAAGAACCCCGTCCTTTCCCCCCCGGTGGTCGCGTGTGCGCATTTACCCACGGGAAATTCTCCTCGCTCGATGGCCCGATCAAACAATCATGAGCGCCTGTACGAAGCGACTCTCCATCGATTCACTACACCACCGGACCATTTCCGTCGCGGTCTCGTCTTCTGCCGGTCTACGAACCAAAGGGACTGTGTCAATGAATCACCAATTTCCCCGTTTCACAATAGCAAATATGATGGACAATCTTTGTGCATACCTCTTGGAACATTATCCCGATGTTCGTTTCGCGATGACAAAGATTCATCCACGAGGATCGCAGCTAAGAATGACTCGAAATAAAGAAATCGGAGTGGCAGGTGGAAGGCGGAGCAGAAGCGAAAAAACGACCAAGACGACAAGGGAGAGGGAGGAGAATGAATGAGAAATTAAAATACCTGTCCCTGCGCGACGTGCGGAGCGCCAAAACACAGAGGGACGAAGAGGCTAGAGGGCTGACGGGGAAGGAAGAGGGAATCACCCCGTTCGCCGATCTCTCTCGTGTTCGGTCCCCCTTGACAAACGGCGGAGCACGTAAATGCGAATCCACTCGTTCGCCCGGCGGCAACCCCCGTTCGAGTATTAATCTCCGCGAATCCCCGACAATGGAGGCGATCAAACGCGGTCTGCCCTCTCGACGGCCGTGTGCCAACGGGGCGGCGGGACACACGCAGGGCGCCCGTTTCCGGATCAACGGATTAATGACACTTGCTGCCACTTTTCAGAACCGCCATGAACAGAGCCACTGATCGGAGAATCCTTTCACCTACAATAAGCATGGGTTTCGCCGTTCGACTCCTTTCGTCAAAGCCCCATCGACGCTTCGCGAGCGATTTAACTCAACTTCCCCACCCTCTCCTCGCCGATTAGCACGTACCACGGTTTGCCAAGTGTTAGGCGTTCGCCGAAAATTTTACAAACGAGTAATCAAATAGACGATCCATCTCACAGCTGTGAGTATCGCATTTAGTGTAAGAACTGGGAATGGACTGTCGTGTTTTCGAAGGAAACGTTGGTAAATTTAATCGCACAGCGACGTATTTGTAGGTACGTTTGTCGAAAACCCGGTCGGCCTATTATCAATCCACGTCTGGCCTATCCGGCCTTTCCTCTCTCTCTCTCTCTCTCTTTCTCTTTTCCCCGACTGGGCCCGCTTTCTCTCTATCTTCGGGACACGGCTGAGAGCCGCGCTCACGGCTTTCCGGAGCCGACGTATTTAATTACGCCACGTTCTCGAACGAAAACTGGTTTGGCCATACAATATGATACCGCGCGCCGCGCAGGATGGTATACTACCGACGTATAATGCGGGCTTATCGAGATCTCGCAATGGCAGCGCCAGCGGAAACCATCAAAGAGTCCTTTGAAGTTTCAGTTGGTGTGCTTGGCTCGGTTGGCTCGATTCCCTCTCTCTCTCTCTCTCTCTCTCTTGGTTCCTCGCCACTCAGCACCGTCTCTCCCTTTCCCTCCGACCCCATGTCCGTCTCTTTCTCGTTGGCAACGGACTCTTCATCGGACGCCTCCTGGGCCCTCTCTCTCCTTGTTCTCTCCTTGTTCTCTCCTTGGGCTCGGTCAGACGCGCTTCGCTCGCTTATCCGTCGCATGTCACCGAGACAGAAATCTTTTAACGACTCGCCCGTCGCGATCCTTAATGCGATTACGATCGACGAGCGCCTCTACCTACCGGCGGCTCCGCCGTTTCCTTCCAAAGAATTTGTAACTGTCCCCCCTCCCTCTCTCCTCTGTATGCGGAATCGTTTGTGCCCCGGTGCCCCGCACTTTTCCGCTCGGCGTATGTCGGCTCTGCCCTTAAGTCGCCCTACGACCGTCCTTGCTAACGTACACCGATCCGTCACGATCTACGGGCTACCGCGGGGATCATCCTTCACCGATTTCTCCCTGGTGAAACGACGAGTTGTTGCTGCGGCGAGAAATAGCGGGCAGCGATGATACCGGAGTGTTCGATGAATCACTATTCGGTAATGCAAGAACAGCCGAGTCGTTGTAGCAGGGCGTAAGAGGATAGCTCGAACGTCAAAGCGGCCCGGCGGATTTATCGGCGTCGTCGCACCGATAATTCGCCTTCCTCGCGGCGCGGCGCGTCACGTCGACACCGCGAGACGGTCTTTCCTCTCCTTCTCTTTATTCGAGGCGACTTGCGTCACGGCCCAATGACTGGCGCATGCAGTCTTCCGTTCTCTCGGCGTGTCTCCTTCCTGGCCCCGGAGGGACCGCACGGCGATTCCGTTAACGAACGGCGCCATTAAGAGCGCATTAACATATAATTTTCTGCGAGAAATTATAGGCGACTCGGCTAAGTTGCTCCGTGCGCTAGTGAGCGTGCCGCCGGTCTTTATTATACTCGCCCGGGAACTCTCCTCTCCTCCTCTCCCTCCTCTCCCTCCTTCCCTGCCGTACGTGAGACACAAACGCGAGGAGAGACCCCGGCACCCTAAATGACCCAGAAAGGGGGACCCCCCGACGCACGGAGAACGGGCTTGAGGAAAAAGAAGGCAGAGCACACGACGAGAAGGAAAGATGGACACGTGTAAGTACCGAGAAGCTAGATGATAGCGGGAGTATCGGCCGAAGCACAAGGAAACGGGGAAAAAGATGGAAGAAAGTGCAGCCAACGGGGATACGAAGAATGTCCGAGATGAAAAGAAAGAAATGACCGGCAGGCAAGAGAGCGGGGAATGCGGTAAAGTAAGGGAAAACGGGTAAGCGAATTAACGAGTAAATGGAAGAGAGAGACCGAACGAGACATTAAATGGCCCTATGTGTTGGTGCATTGGTGCGAATTTACACCGAGTCTAGAGACGCGTGCGTGTGTAGGATCGCGTGCGGCGGCAAGATCAAACGATCATTCGCCGTCTCCCTCCGGCGCTTTATCGTCCCGTTTCCCTTCGTCCTCTTACTTCTCCATCCACTCTCCCCCAGCCCCCAATCTTCCCCACCATCCCTCTCTTTCTCTCTCATTCGTTCTCCCTGACCTCTGCGTAAACACGGCAACGGTTTCTCGCTTCGACGTCGAAGCAATAGCTCGCCTTTTTTCACCCCCGACGGTTTGTCCCTCCGCCCTTCCTCCCTCGCTCGCTCGTCTTCTTATTCCCTTTGTTACCGTGATCGAGCAATTGCACGATTTCCCCCTGAAAATCCGCCAGCGGGACTCGCCGGTGATTACGCACTCTCCAGGAAGGTACGGCTAATTAGTCCCTATCGCGTGCGAGCCTACGAAAATCCATTTACGTAATAAACGTCCGAGGGCTAGTCATTTTTCGATGCAGTCTGTCGCCAGTGAAGAAGAGGAAGAAGGTGAAAACGGAGCAATGTTTGACCCTTCTCCCGAACACACAGTGCGGATATATTGTTTAAATCGATCCGAAGGTCTGCAAATATTTATGAAACACGACGAGCGTTTCGTATTGCTGAGTACACAGTGAGGCTCGCTAAAAAATTCGCTTTGGACGTTTCTCCGACTTTCCGCGGACTCTTTTGCTCGTCGTTGGAAGATCCTTCCGGCGCACGACAAGCGTGACCCCTTCCTTACCTTTCGTTCTGGGACGCACCTCCTCTAAACCGGCGTATAATTAATCCACCTGGAGCTCCCGGCCGCTCTTTTGTTTTACAAACGCTTTTCACAGGGCCGCACCGGCCGCGTCCAGCGCTGCAGCTATAATCGCACGAACCCGATGCAGCCGGGCAGATGTTGACGGTTAATTGGTTAGAAATTTTCTCCGTTCCCAGCAATCGCTCTACCCCCGTGCCATGTCTTCGGGGTAAGCCGCACGAGGACGTTAGCCTTTTTTAAATGGCGATTAAGTAGTTGCTTAGCGGCCATTAGGAACGTCGGAAGTGATTACGAAAACCGCTCGAAGGGATAATTAGGGGAGACGGGGAACGACGTTACGCTTCGATTAAGGTCGGTGTTTGCGTTAACACAAGAGGAATGTTTTCCTCCGGAGGAATTGGAAAAAGAGATTTCGCGATAGACTGACGGTGCTCACTGAGAGTCGCGTTTTCGATCAGCTGCACGGGACAACCTCTTTAACTCCGGCATCCGCCGAAACTCGATTGCATGCGACACCGAGAATCCACTGACGGATGGCGAACAGCCTCCGGCCACGTTACATCGAGGCGCATCGAGTTACCTCGCGGTAAACGGAAGACGGGAAATTCCATTTTCGGCGGAACTTGTGGCATCAGAGGGACATGATATCGACACAAGCTCCGACAGGATCGACGGCTACCAATTCGATAAGATTCCGTAAAGACCGTGGAATCCAATTAAAAGTTACCCACCTACCGTAGGAAATTGAGGAAAAGAACTATTTTATACGAACGCTATTGGATATATGTATAGAGACTTTGTGCATTAGTCGATCCACGAGAATGCCAGTTTATCCTGGCTGTTATCCAAAGGGCTCATAATTAGCGGTGGCCAATGCGAAAGTTAATCAACCAAACTTCTGAAGACCCGCCGCCGTTGATAAGGCACGGATAATCGTCGGCTAAACTACGCCGGAGGAATCGAGCAGAAAGCCGAGTATGCCATAACGGAGCACACGGGGAGACATTGCTGGCGATAAGAGCGAGAAAGATCGGAGGATACGCTGTTCAGTTCGCGGAAGAAAGGGATAGGGTAGCGATGTGGAAAGGAGGCAGCCGGAGGGAAAGAGAAAGACCAACCCGGTGAGAGGTAGTAAGAGTGCGAGAAGGAGAGGGCAATGGCGACTGTCGAGGTGAGAAAGAGAAGGAAGACGCCGGAGTAGGAGCCAGCAGAGGGAAGAGGGGGGTGTTGTTGGCTGTCCCTTCGGTTCTACGGTCAACGTAGTTTCAGTCTCAGCGCGTACGTCGTGTAGGGCATAACTCTACCTTCGGTACTCTCCGTCCAACGTATACGCATAAGGCTTTCCCCGCATAATTGGGAACATCGTCGGGATTGTCAAGAAAATTAAGCAGCCTCCAGTGAAAGCAATCGCCGGTCGCTGTGTTCCCTCGTGCGAGAAGATCATTTCTCCGCTTACAGCCGACCAACACGAACACTTATGGAATATTTCTTCCTCCGGCACGGTCGACCGTCTTCAATTCTTCGTGGGTTTTTGTGCAGAGGTGTGTGATTTGGAGGATTAGTGGAGTTTGAAAAATTACACAGTGGGTTGATTTTTCGTCGCATTGGGAAGTGGCCGACGCGGTCCCGGAAGTAAGCGAAGGCGCGCATTTGTTTAGCGGTATTTGGAAAAAGTGCACGAATGTGCCGGTTCGTGGAAACGTCGAGCGGTGCGGCGGCGTCAGACGCGCCTGTGCATTTCCCTGGAAAGTGGAAAGCGTGCCGCAGCTTGGAGACTTCGATGCCTCTAGCTGGAAAATCTTGAGCGCGTGCTCCTACGGCACCGTGAGAATCCCTGAGAATCCTTGGCAGGAAGGAACGCAGGAGACCTGCCACTCCTCCCCCCTGCGGAAGCTTCCTTCTCGACGAAGAAGTTAGTAAACCCGCGCACATTGGGGATCTTTACTGCCCGATTCGTCCTTGGGCAAAGATCGACCGGTGAACTCTTCGGAGCACATCCCTTCTGGATCCAAGTTTCGTGCTAGTGTCGTTCCAAGTTCATCGAGTGACCCGTGCTTTTTGCCAATCCTCAGAAGAACACAACTCGTACACAGGGGAACCGCCGCGTAAGTGTATCCCGTGACACCGCCGAGCAGGATGTTCGCGTAAAGCAAAGCACCGCCTTGGAGGCATATAAAAAAAAGCGCGGACAAAGCGTGGCCCTGGCCGAGGGGGCGGGACGAGGGAGAGAAAAAATTGCCAGCAGGAAACGCGTCCGGAGGACGACGAAGTCGACGCCGATGGATCGCGACGGAGGAGCCGTAGGTATTAATTGCGGTAAATTAGAGCCGGTTACTAATTACCACGCGCCGAACGGCCCATTAATTGCGTATACCTGCGCCCTGCTACGCGACCTTTCGTTTTTCGCCCTCCTCCACCGCCCCAGCCCTCCCCCTCCTACTCCTCGCCCGTCCACTCGTTTAATTGTCACGAAACGCCGGTTCTCGCGCGGGACATACAATCAGGATATGCGCTCCTATACCTCCAAACACTCGGAGACTCAGAGCCGCGTACAAAAAGCAAAAGATCGACAACCGTAAATCGCTAAGCATCACGAGCAATTACCTAATTTTTAAGGGGTGCTGGAGAAACCTTAATCACTCGCATTTGTAATTAAGGAAATATTGGAAGGCAATGGGGTGGTATGGCAAGAAATTTCTTTGGCAACATTACTTTTGTTAAAACGACAGGGTATTTTTTAATTGGTGCGCACATACTTGCCTGTTTTTTGTGGACACGCAGAGCCAGGTGAAATGCTCTTATAAATATGTATGCCCTTACATCGAATATGATATTCCGTTTAAATCGTTAGGCATTGTACCAAGTCCCGACGCGCGTTAATTAATCGGCCCCCTCAGTTACTCGCCAGGCAGATACGTTTTTATCGGTTCGATCTGATTTTAATTTCTCGGATTAATTATCGCCATTCCAATGGGATTAATGAAGGAGTACTCGGCCTACGGTGTATCATTAAGACCTGGAGATTGGTCAGAATTGAATATGTCCCCGAGTAACGTGTAATTATCGCTGAATGGAAACCTGGAAATTTGGCCAATTCTTCGTTTCCAGACATCGACGAGTACCCTACCATTCTTCACAATGCAGACGAGAACGAGCTCCTTCATTACGTTCCCCTGATATCACGGGGGTAGAAATTAATCCGATAATTTCCTCAGAATTATTTTAAGGCCTCACACGAGACTCGTCGTCCTTCCGAAAAATCCCTGTCCCTGATTTTTCGGGAACTGGCCGTACGGTTTTACAGAAAAATGAGGATCGTACTGGGCGTTGGTAATTGTTTGTTGAGCTTCCAGTAGGAAAGGACGTAGAATCGACCGGTGGGTAGGGCCGCGTGAAAATACAATTTATCCTGTGGGTATGGCGGCGCAGAAAAGGAGGGGAGGGGAGGGGTCCTTCGGGACGGGGCTACGTTCCTGGGCATTCCCCTCGGACAGTCGTGACGAGCGGTCCTTTAGAAGTTTCTTTGAAAGATTCGCAGCTCGCTCGGCATAATGCCGCTACGTAAGTCATCTGGCGATAACGGTGACACGCCTTTGACTGTTTCCGCTCGACGACGTTCTCTCCGCGGCTCTCAAAGCCCCGCGGACCGGCTGTTTACGCGAAAGCCGATTGGAGATTTCCGTTCGAAGCCACTCCGAGCGGACCTTAAGTCGTTCATTAAATTCCAAGCTTCCGACGATCACCGCCATTGCGAATTGCTCCAGCTGACAATTTCATAGACAAATGGTTACGTCAATTTTGAACTTCTTTCGTATACCCCTAGCTTATCCAAGCTCTAACAGTCTGTACATTCTTCGTACGCGCTAGCGTGTCCTGTGGAGGGAAAAGATTCTTTTAGTCTCGTTCATGGGAATATTTTTCTTGCGTAAAATTCCGTGGAAGGTCCCGTCGGTTACGTCGTGATCGTTTGAGGGGACTCCGAAATAGTCTTTGTGGAGGGTCATCGATCAAAGACCGGCCATGGTTTGCGCAAGCAGGGAGGAGCAAAGACGCGTGCATTGTGTCCACGTAATTCTACGTGAATTTCAATGGAGACGGCGCCGAGGGCGCAGATTCTCAGATACATCCTTGGCTGGGTGCGTAAAAGAGTTTTCGCGAGCGTCGTGCTGCAGATCCGAAGGGTCCCGCGAGGAAGAGGAGAGAAAAAGAACAGGGGGTGGGAGAGAGACGGGCCAAGGGACGGTGGATCTAAAGACAGCATAGAGAAGGAACAGAAGGAAGAGAAGAAAGGACGGACGAGAGAGACAGGGCAAGAGACGAGCGGGCTGAGAGGGGATAGCTGAAAGGGTTAGCTGAATGGGTGCCGTGTGTATGCTTTCCTCGTTTGAGGAGCTCCGGATTGCCCAGTGCCGTACTAAGTATCCATGATGCCACCTCTTTGAGCTCAAATAAACCCCTACGCCGATAAAAAAATCCTCAGGATTATCAAAAGATTAGATGGAAAGTTACACCAAGGTAATTTATTACGAGGAAATATTCTCCACGGCAATTTGACGACTCCTCGACCTTCGTTTCACGAAACGTCAGCGCGAAGGACGAGTGGACAATGTGGGCCTTTAATCCTTTCGGAGCAGAGGTTTCAGTTTCGGAGCAGCGAATAGCAGTGGGCAATTGCACGAATCTTTTTAACGTGAGGTACACTATTATGCGTTTCTTCGAAAGATTTTGACATTGATTCGGCCGCATGTGTCACTTTGCCTCCATTATGCGAAGACGGAGATATTCGCAAAGGGAACGTATGCTTGTGGTAAACGTGGACCATGACCTTGCCATTTCTGGTGTCTTCATCGGTCGTCTTGTTTCCTACGCGCGAGGTGTTAATGTCCACGCCGTCGTGATAAATAATGAAAAACGTCGGCCGACGAGCGGCACTCGCGAGAGCGAGACCAACCGAGGAGAGAACGAGCGAGAAGGGGAAAGCCCGAGGGCGATGGAAAGGCCAGTCGGCAAACTACAAAGGAATCAAAGCGAAGGACACGAGGAGAACGCGTAATAACGCTTGGTGCGCTTGCACGTCTCTCCCTTTCTCCCTCACTCTCTTTCTCTGGTCATATCGTCGTCATCTTTCCGCCGGACTGCTCGCTTTCGAGGTGTCGATGTCCGCCGAGTCTCGGGAAACACGAAAATTCAGGACCCTACCTGAGAATTTCCAGTTGGCCTATCTTTCCTGGAAAGATGGCTCCCCGGTGAGTTCGCCGCCAACTGCTTAGCGGCTCCGTCCCTCAGGAACCAAGTTTTCCCTCGACCCAACTTAGGTATATATCATTCGATAATGCTCCGGCGAAACACTTGTTCCAAAGAGATAAACCTTCGTTTCTTCGGAAGACCACAAAGCTATTCTCAGTTTCCTCGAAAGAAATGAGATATATTACACGCAGCATTTAAATACAATACTTTGGTGACCAGTATTGTCATTTTTTATTCGCATTGATCGTGAAAAGTCGCTCCTATCCCTGAATCTTCTGTAGGGCTAATAATTTCGACGGCACCTTCGTTGCGAATGAAATTTAAGTGGCCAATTTCCCAGTAGGTAATCGGCTATTTCACGGTTTAACTTTCCGACTCGGTTTTCACAATTTCGAGAAATATCCCTGCGGAGATGTTACTAGGTAGGGTTGAATTTCCTTGTCGAGGTTCGGGCAAACCTGACAGTGACCCACGGGACACCCGGTATCGACGGTTTGGGTCCTGTCGGTACCATTGGGCCTTTCCATACGGCGTCTTAGGTATCCCTTAATCGTATTTTCGTCCATCCATCATGACTGGCCGTTCGAGGAGCGTAAGCCCAGGCCCTCTTGGTCGGCTGCATTCATAAAACCTTGCCCACCGTGTATAGGGTGTCCACGAGTCGAATGTTAATCCATACGGTGTCGCTCAATAACCCATTAATAACCCATATTTCGTGCCATCCGTTACACTGTTAGCATAATGACGTTACTCCATGATTTACTCGCCTGCTCCGCGCTCCGACTCGGTAATTAATTTCGCCGCGGTAAAAACTGATTAACGGCAGAAGCTGCTCATTAGGCCGCGATGGACGTTTCGCATTTCGTAAAAAAGAGAAGATGAACGGGAACGTGAGTTGTGGGATAGGATGTCGTTTCTCAGGAGGTACCTTTAACGAAGATGTGGACGTTGCGCTTCTTGCATCGACTTTCCAGTATGGCAGACAATTACCTGGGATACAAACATGTCCCAGACTTATTTAAAACTGCGGTTCCATGCTTCCAAGGTGTTTGTTATCATGTTTCTTCAACGGCAATCTCGTGAGCTTGCTTTGAACCGTTAGGTTTCCGAGCTCCTCGTTGAAGCAGGAGCGCTTAGTTTAGGTAATCTATTTGTCGAGATTTTCCGCGTCCGGTGGTAAGATGGAGCGAACGGTTTTCACCGTTGCGCTCTCGGGAGGCAATCGAGTGCAACGGACTCTCTCGGTCCGGTGCATCCGGTCGGCAGGGATCGGACGGGGATCGACGGGGATCGACGGGGATCGACGGGGATCGACGGGACACCCGTTAGATCGGGTGCCGAGGGAAGGGCCCTGGCTCTCTCGAACAGCGTGGCTCGGCCGAGCGAGGCGTTCCGAAAACCTGTAATTACGGACCCGGCGTACATCAAGCGGTGCCGCCAGAGCCGCCAGAGCCGGCAGAGCCGCCGAGGCCTACGTCTTCCGTCTCTCTTTTTATCCGTTTCTTTTCTCCCTCTTTCGCCTTCTCCTTCTCTTTCCCCTTCGTGTCTCGGTTGGTCGTCCCTCTTACTCTCATTTCCGACTCCTGCCTCCCCGAGCTCGCTCTCCTTCGTTCCTCTCGACGACTCCACTTCTCGCTCTTCTCCGTTCCTTCCCTCTCCCCCTCCTCCTGTGCTCGCCCCCCCCCCCTAGCCGCACCGGCCTGGCCGACCCGTCGAGGAGGTTCGAACTTACCTGTTCCCTCCGTCCTCGTCGGACCTCCGCCACGCCGAGAGGGATTCGTTTCCTTTCCAGCGCAACTCGCCGCTCGCCGGATCCACGATATTTTCTATTCTGAATGCCGAGGATGCCTCTAAACACGATAATCCGCCTGGAAAGTCGCCATACATTTCCCAAGCCCCGTGCTACTAATGACGACATTTTTTCACCGGCTTCGCCGTCCCCGTAAGATCGACCGCGTAGCACTCCTCCTCCCGGCACGAGGAAAACGCAAAACTTTGTCCCCTCGTGAACGGCATCTGCCCGAGACGTTTTCGAATTTCCGCGTTATCGCGGCAAAACCGGCGCTCACTTTTCCGAGGTTTGCCGAGTGTCTTGATGAATCAGCGCCGCTTTAAAATTCCGTTCCTTAATCCGGCGCAACGCTGGTCCACTTGAAGAGAGGCGGCGCCGAGGGTGAGTCTCAGGTATGCTCTGGAAATCTCTTTCGCGGCTACACGGACGTATAACGCCAGCCGGGACGACACAAAAGGACCCATACCTCGCGTTTCCTGCTGTTTAGAGGCACGGAGCCGGTAACTTATTTTCGCGTTCATGGCCACCGCGAATTTGCTTGGCAAACGGCGCCGTTGGAGAACAGATTTCAGCGAGAGGGATAAACTGTCGTTCGTTCAAACCACCAACTTCCCCATTCGAAACGTACAAAAATTACAGCAAACCATCTGGTATCATGTGTATCTGGAAGGGGAGTAATTCGTTTTACTCCAGAATGGCCTTTAAAATCTACAAGATTTAGCGAACAATCAGCTACGTATTAAAGACGTGTCGAAAAAAGCCACGCGAGTTAAGCCCGTTTCCCGAATGCCAGGGCCGTTGAAAGAAACCGGTGCTTGACCAGCCGATATGGGAGCATTACCGGACGCCCTTTAAAATTCCACAAGATCCAACGAGCCGCACGAAAAGACCGCCCGAATATCATGCTTCCCTCTCTTATACACTTTTCTTCTATTTCGTTGCGATCCACGGCCATCGAGCGCTTCTTCTTTTCTTGCAAAAAATTTCGACCGCCCAACGACGATAAAGGAAAGGGGCAGTAATAAGGTGGGATACGAATTAGACTAAAAATCAAATAGGATACAACATTTTATTGGTCGAGATTTAGCATTGGCGTACACGAGAAATTAAAAGGACCGTTAAGTGTCTATTAGCAACACTGAAGATGTTTTAACGCATCAGATCGGTTATTATTTCACCTCCCTGTCGGCAGTACTGCGTCTTCATTGGTCTCTGCGCCCATTTCTTACTGCGCTCGGTAGGCATGGTACAAGGTAAAGCAACCTTTTCTCAGTACGTCGGTCTCCTTCGGTCTGGATGCTTTGGCTGTACAGCCTCTCTCTTCCGACAGAGAGTCGCGAAAACAATCTATGGTCTATGACCGCCTGGGCAACTCTCTCGCGAGGACTCGGCACGAGAAGAAGCCGAGATTTCTCTCTCTTTCCCTCGTTTCTTCTCCCTGGCCCTTGGTCTCTGTCCGCCCTTTATTTTTCTTCGGCTTTCTCGCTCTTCCTCGGAGTGCGAGCGAGCTGCCAAGCGGCATTCTTACATGGGGCTACTAGTTTTTCAGGGCACCGGCCTTTCCTCTCCGCCGCGTTCCCTTCCTCTTTTTGTAAGCCTTCCTTCCATTCTCCGTCTCTCTTTGCCCCGTTCTTCCCCCTTTGCCTTTTATCGTTTTAGGCGCGTAAAGAAACAGGAACGAGACGACCGAGAACGAACAATCTCGGGCCACTTCGATGACGAAAGAAATTAAAAGCTACCGCGAAATATCACGGTCCATTGACATATGACCGTGCACGGAGAATTCCTTTTCAAGAATCTGCGACTACTGTAATGTACGGCAATGTAAAAAGTCTGGCTCGGTATCAAAGGGCTTTTTTTTGAATGGCCCGCGTTCTCCAGATTGTAAGATTTTCTTCAAACAACCAGCGGCACAAGCAGTAGAGGACTAATGTACTCAGGCTGTTAGTTTGCTAACTCCTCCCGCGATTTATCGGGGCGGAAGAATTTTTGCTGAGGAAAATTTGTACGTTCTACCCCCTTTTCTTCGCACGAAGACAGAATTCAACCGCTGTCTCGCGTTTCTTCGGCGAAGTTTCATCCAAGAGGAGAAGGTCGGTAAACGAAGAGTCGTGCATTATCGAGTGCACCCCTTGTTGAAGGGATTTCGATTCGGCATTGTCCTTGAGGGTAGTCGGAGGGGTAAAACGAGGGTTGAAGGCACAGTAGGTACCGAGTAGAAGTGGTGCAAGATCCGTACGAGCGATGGCGGTAACAACACCATCGCGAAACTCTCGATGCGCGCCGGTTGCCTTATCGACCGTGGTGTGCTGCCTGGACCTGGCATTTATCGCACCGTCGACCACGGCATTCTTCTGCCTTCCATTCGTCTCCGCGGCGAACTCATGGATGCATGAATTTTAATATCATCATGCGGCCAAGATCCGTCACGAGGACCTTTACGAGTCAACGGTTCCGGCCAATACCCCTGCGAAGCCAGCCGTGTCAAGATGCGATTCCACCTTTCACGTCTCGTGGAAAAATATTTTCCACGCCTCGACAAATCTCAATATCGACGATCCCTCTCCTTTCGCGCGGAAATATTGGTGCGAACCTCGCGACTCGAGAATCCAGGGATTTCGAAGCCGCGTTTCCGCAGCGACATTGGCTATTCAATCACTGCAAAAACCTCGGTCTCGGACGCATTTCTCAAGGACCGTTACCGGTGGAGGATAATCGCCTTTCGATCCAAATCCACCATTCTTTCGAAAGATAATACAAATCCAAGACAATGGGGATCTCTACTAATGAATCATCCACATCAAACTCTTATCTGTCTTGACATTAGCCCCTGCGTGGAATTAGTATTTAATGAATTCGATCTAGGTGTGTAAGAGATTGTTACGCTCTGGTGGGCACGTCGAGGCCCTAATAGCGCACAGACCGTTTCTTTCGTCATTTAATTATGTCTCGCGGCACCACCGTTTGAATAATTATACCAGGCGGACATCATTAAGCAAGTATAAAATGAGGGTGGATACCCGTGGAAGCGTAATGCAGAAACGAGGTAGTCCTTGGTAAAGCTAAGCCTACCTTGGATAACTACCACACGATCTGTGGCATTCTTACTGTAGAACGCCTAACGGAGGATAATTATTTTTAATAAAGCCATATAAATTGCAATATTGAGTCGTAGGTCGCATATTCAGTTAACTTTTGAAATTCCCTCTAAGGGATTCCCTGATTATCAATGCGTTCGTATGGCCGCACTGGATAAGTGGTAGGACTGCGTCAATTTTCTTCATTCGTATCATTGGCTTGTCTTCCACGTGATTGAGGAAGGATTAACCAATCCGGCATCTGCCAAACTTGCCCCTTCACGCGATTGGTCACTTCCTTACAACCCACGTGGCGTAAACTAACCCTCCCTTGATGTTTTGCAAAGTTGTTGTGGTGGTAGGAGTACTCGATTCTTTGCATTCAAATAAAGTTTTTCTAAAATTAGTTAAATCCTCGTGAGTGACTAAAGGCTTTATAAGAAATCGGAGCCGCATAAAAGGATATGGTGGTACAACAGAATAGAAATTTTCGGACAATAGACAGATGCTACGGTCGGTTGTTTACGATGAATGGTTTTTCAAGCACAGGAGTAACCACGTGTCCGGGGAAGATACTTCAGAGATTTTCAAACAAAATGATTCCCACAAAGGCATCGATCACTGAAAAGCTTCTTATGTTAAGACGTCGCGAGTGCTGTCAAATGTCTGCTTCCTGTTTTCAGTGAATAATTCTTGTGACCTGTGCAACTTCAAACAGTATGAACAAAAGCTTCTTTGTTTTTACTCTTCATATTATTCTATTTTCTATCTTTCTTACATAGAGAACCTAGAATAAATTTTTGACAAGGCTGTGAGGTTAAAGTAAACATTGAAGCTTTTATAAACAATGGGTTTTGTGTAATGATTGGCAACAATATTTCACTACAGTTTTTTTGTTCACTGGAGTTTTTGTGAAAGTGTTTCTATTTGAACATTTGCAAAAGTGTTGAAGGTTTTTTTAAGTAAACCTAGCTGTGAAATTTTGAATCTACCCACGTAGTAGAATTTCTGGTGCTGTTGTAATATCTGGCTTCTGTGCCTTTTCTGTTCTCCCAATTGTCTGGCCCGTTCAATATTTTCTGGTATGGATTGCTAGACTGCGCACCCCACATCCTATAAGGATCCCACGGATCGCCCCTACTCCAACGTTCCTCTCTATCAATGCAGCGTCAGTCCTGGCCAGGACGCTGGCTTAGCTCAGTTTGCTTTCGAACGTGCAGTCGATGGTATCGCAGTCTAAGATCGGACAATAGAAACTTGAGAGCATTTGTGTTAAAGATCAATAAAGTTATCAGGCTTATAATAGATCCTTGTAGACATACTAACTTGTGGCTGTTTTATTAAGAGGGTCTCTATCAAAATGGTATGTATACCTCTCTCTCCACCTTTTGGCTCAGGTAAAAGTGCACTGGGGTGAGATGATTCAATATGACAGCTTTTCATTTCATATTTCACCCTCTAGCCTACCCTAGATCAGATTTCCATCCTTAAGACTGTGTTATTTAATGGTAGTTCCTTTAATTTGTATAGATTTCTCTTAAATTTCATATTTTTTCTTCATTCATAATTAAATTCTCTGTAGTTTTCCAAGTACAATATGCTGTTTAACATACATTCAAGTTTTCATCTATGAGAATAAAAGTACATAGCTTCTTTGATTGCTTTAAATTTTTATAAAACATTGTTATTCTGTTATAGAAAGTGAATGAATGTTATGATAAACACTTTAACTTTAATATTTCTCCAGTTATGGGTGATCATAACTTCTATACCTCTTCTTAACAAAGGCCTATACCCTGCAGGGATAATGGTCCGTTCTTTGTTTGGATTTCCTTCCAACCCTCATAACTCTATTAATATTTTTCCAGTCTGTTAGAGCTCTATTTCAGTCTATACCCAGATCTTCTCAATGAGTAAGGATATTTTTGGGTCCTAAAGAGAGCATTCGGTTCATCGTGTCATAATTTCTGTCGATCAATACTACACAATGACCCAGGGCTCAGACCAATAGGGATACACAGGGAGAAATCCCTCGATGCGCAGACTGCCTGAACCTGGCATGTATGCTTTTTCATCGTAGCCCCACCCTGAAGGTTCCTCACCATTGGAAAAAAGTCCCTCGAGTGCTTAATTGGCATATGACTCACTGCAGAGCTTGATCGATCCACCAACCCGGGCTACTGCTCTTTGTTCAGACCCTGCGGTTCTGGTCCTTGTTCTGCATGTACTACCCTTGCGCTGAAATCAATAGCATTCAATGATATTTTACTAGAAGCATCCAAAGAAGCTGTCACAATTTATAAGACCTACTATAGAATTGTCAGTTGTTCCATAAGCAATACATGTGTGTAAATCACAATAGCAAATGAAGTCTATAATGTTTAAAACTTAGTGAAATACTTTGCCATTCTGTTACTAAACACTATTAGTGTATCTGCAAAACTGATTAATATTGGGTAGGGCTTAGTAACCTTTTAGACAGATCATAATATTATTGTCTTTTTTTTTTTTGTAGGTTTGGACTAACCATGTCCGCTAAGAGGCGTCGTGGACCAAAATTAAGTATAGACAGCAAAATAGTGCGTGAGAGCCATAACAGATAGAATGAGCGGATCCCGGCAGAGCGAAGCACGTTGCTTCAATGAAAACTCTCCAAGGCCACCAGTGCCAGGTAAGATTATTAATAATTTTTCAACAAGTTTACCCTTTATTAGGTAATTGAAGATAAACATTATGCGACAGGAGAGGAAACAGGGGGTTACGTCAGCCGGTACCGTCCACAGAGTCCAGCTTTGACGCCTAGACGCTCGTCCTTAGCGACAACAACTGGCGCAGGTTCCTGCGATGCTTCGGCTCCCCTTGGATTCGAACCGGAAGGTTGCTGCGGACCGACGACGATGGAAAGCGATTCACCACCCGCTTGCCTACGTTGGGCGAGGAACCTGCATTCTCTCCTGCAGGACCCGGAGGGCCTGGAGTTGTTCAGAAAATACCTCGATCAGGAGGGTCGGTCGCACGCGAATCCACTCAACTTTTGGTTCGCCTGCGAAGGCCTTAAGGAGCAGCAGGATCCCGACAGAATACACCAGTTGGTCAGGCTCATCTACAGGAAGTTCTTCCTCAAGTCGCAGCTGGCGATACCGGAAGATGTGCGGAAGGAGGCGAACCGTCGTGTCAAGGAAGGTCGGACGGACGGGAAGGTTTTCGACGCGGTGCAGTTGGAAGTCGAACGTCTCATCAATGAAACGACCTATCCGAACTTCCTACGGTCCGACATATATCTCCAGTACGTCCAATCCTGTCAGAACCCGGACTCTGGCGGCTGTCCGAGCTCCGGCTCCAGTCGAGAAATGTCCGTGTCCTGCGGCCCAAGTTTACTGCCCACCGTCCATGAAGACACCGAATTTGTCGGCTCGTCGGTCCATAGTTCTCACTCGGCCAGCGAGACTCCCGGCGAATTGAGAGCCACAGAGCTAAGACTGACCAAGGATGTGCTCATGGCCACTCAGCAGACCCGAGCGATGGATCTACGGCCCAAACCAGAGGCATATGCCGGGTAATTTTTGCACTCCTTTTGCTATCTGTCCCTTACCCTCATTGTTTCGTTCCTTAGACCGCTTACGAACAGACTTGCAATGACTGCCTTAGCAGCACTAACTCCTTGAAAGTTTTACCAACTTGCGATGATTTCTCATAGAGTAAAAGTACACATAATACTGATTACTGAAGTCTCCTTTATTTGGCTGGCTTATACCCTAATTTACTGCAAGCTTCATCAAGCTTTCCTGCCAGAGTTTCAGTTTTTAATTTCTGGTTTTGTTTTCTTTTCTTTTTTCGTTTGGTGTTTGCGCGTGGCGTGTGTAGCATTTACTTGCAACATGGAGCTAGTCCGTATCATGTGCTCGCACCCAGACCGCACGCACAATATTCCTCCTACAACCCAGTGTCCAGACAGGATTCCGAGCTACAAAGCTTAAGCAGCGATGCACGAACCGAATCAGACAATATGTCCCTCACCGATTCGTCAGTGTAAGTTCATTATTTTTATACAGGCAGGACAGTTGTATAAATGACTACAGCATCCTTTTCCTCACACTAATGTTTTCTATTTGTGTTATTTAATTATTTGCTTCTCCAAAGACAAGCTATTTCATTTTATTATCCGCTCGTAAAAGCCTGATACGAGACAGCGTCGTATAGTACGGACAGAACAATAAAGTCTCATTCGTTTGGTTGTGCCTATAGTGATGGCAGACAACGAAGCAGAAAGCAATACATGAGGCAGTGCAGAGCAATAAAGGAATCGGCGAGTCTGAATCGCGACCCGATGGCGTCGCACAGCGTGATTCCACGAACGCAGCGCGTCCCGCGGGACCTAACGCAACCGTTAAAACCGGAAAAGTTCGCTCAGGTGCTGATAGAAAAGCTAGAAGCGGTGAGACGCGAGAGGGAAACCCAGGAGAAGCTCGACAGACATTTGCAGGAGAGCGAATCTATCGGCGTCGACGGGCCGGTGGAAGCATCGTCAGCAGGAGGACCGAAATCATTGGCAGATGCCCTCACCGAGAAACTGTTGATTGAGGACGACAGCGACCAGGCGATCCTCGACCAACACGTGTCTCGTGTGTGGTCCGATCTGACACCGTTGAGATCACCCGGGCTAGTTTCTCCAAGACCTCACTCGCCCGACAGAAGACGTGGCTGCTCTTCGCATAATTATCCGCGACAGTACAAGCAGAGGAAGGAAAAGGACGTATTCTCTACCTTCTCCGCGGATAGTGGCAACATCCACGACTTCCCCGAAGGTAGCGACTTCGTCGGAGCTGGCTCCATGAGTTCGTTAGGCTCCCACTTGCCCAAGTCCAAATCCGTGCCATCCGATTACGCTGATTCCCTCCATAAACAAGATCTGTATCTTCAAGGTACATTGTCGCTTTTTAGTGGATCGTACAGAGTGTTGATACAGACCAGGGGTTCCTAAGAATTTGTTTAACATATTTCCGCAGGTCACGAGCAAAGGTTCCGGCGGTCGGACATGACGAGAAGATCTGCTACGAAGAAGTCTATGACGGAGCTAACGGACAGTGGAGTGAGCGTTGTGAGCGATGCACCGCCTTTGACGATAAGCAAAGATAGCCGCCTTCTGTCCTGGTTGAAAGAGAGCGACAAGAAAGCGGACGTAAAACATGGCCGGCATGGCAAGAAGTATGGTTCGCGGAGCGGTTCCTTGGAAAGGACCAACAGGGAAACTTGGGGCGTTCCTGCTCAACCGTTCGTTGCCGATCCTGGAATGCCACCTCTTCCACAACCTCACACGGTAATTGTCCAATTTAATCCATCCCCCACAAACGCCATTTCCCTTCTAAAGAATTCTTGTGGATTAAAATTTTTGACGGTCGATATTGTCTTCCGCAGGCCACTCAGTTGGAAGAAGCAAGGAGAAGGCTAATCGAAGAGGACAGAGCGCGTAGTGCTTGTAAACAACGTTACCCTAACACTTCGAAGCAATCCCATGAGCCTACTGTGCCGAGTCAAACTTGCACGCAATCGAACCAGTCTACTTTAAAGAAGGCTAAGCAGGACGCCGGAGATTTCACCACTGTTGTGTTCAGTTTCTGCGACGAGCAGTTCCCGTATAGGACCAAAATCCCTGGTCACAACGTCACTTTAAAGCAATTCAAAGAATATCTTCCGAAAAAGGGCAGCTATCGGTTAGTTGATGCTCAATCATCTCACGATTTTACCTTCCGCGTGAATTGTCCTCGTTGGACTAAACCCATAATGTACTGTTTCTTCCAGATATTTCTTTAAAACGGAGTGTGAAGACTTGGACATGAAAGTTATCCAAGAAGAGATAACCGACGATGCTGAGATCCTACCGCTCTGGGAGGGCAAAGTGATGGCACAAGTCAAAGCGCTCGAGTGACAGCCCGAAAAGAACTCCGAGTAAACAATCGACCTAATTTTGGCCGAGTGCCACGAAGAAATGTTAAAGTCTTCGAGAGGACCGGCTTTTTTCCAGGTGCGAAGCCGAGTGCACGAACCGTCGTTAATGCTTGCAGCAGCCACCGATGGCCTCTTAGTTAGTCAAGAGAATTTCGTGGACTTCCTTTTACAGAGATCGCTTTCCGAACGAAGCACAACGTATTCCGACGTACAATACAAACTATTTTATATTGCGTTTTGCTCTCAGGATATCACATTTCTACAGATAGGAAAGCCATCATCGACGCTGATCTTAATTTGCTTCCTTCTCGCCGAGTTCGGTAGTTCCGTTGACTATACGTCCGACTGTATATAATCATAAAATCAATTTATGCTAGACTTCCGTCTCGCCGGAGAAAGACTTGTAAAGAGAAGAGCATAGCGTAATTGCGGTTTAGCCAAATCCGATCATATTGGGTAAATTCTAATACAAGTTATTTTGTATCGGGTCTTCCTCCAATTTGCAACGTCAATAGGTTCTTCCTTATTTCCTTAGTGACAATTTTTTCGAGGATTACGACGAATGCATATTCATTTTCCACAGTTATAGCTTATGTAGGTGATCGTCTTGGATGAATCGCATCGACGCCGCAGAAGTTTGTACGCTAAAACGAAAGATTTTTTCCTCTTGAAGACTTCCCATAGTTTTCCAATCGACTGTACAAAAGTCCGCGTAGTTCGTCGCCTTAACAAGGTCTGTGTAGACCCTAGATTTACATAGGAAACAAAAATATTAATACAAATTAGGCCCTAAGAGGGTATATCACGCGTATTACGTAAAAATCGTCTTATATAATGCGCGTAATATACGGTATATATATATTATATATACATTACGAGGAGATATTATTGCAAGGGAGAATCACGTTTTTCACGTGCCACCATTACCATTCTCATTTGACATTGTAAGATAAGCTCATGCATACATGAAACTCATGTACCACTGGAGGAAACAGCGAAACCGCAAGCGAGTACACAATTCGCATCGAAGAGTTAGGGAAAGAGGGAGACAGAAGGGTAGATGGAGCACTTAGGTGGAAAAAGATTGTTAACGTTTAGATTGTAACGATTTTTATCAGGTGCGGAAAATTGTGCCTTTTTAGTGCAGTAAGAGCGACGTAAGCCTAAGCAGGTGTTAAGAGATACTTTAGGAGGAGAAATTCCAGATTAAGAGGTTCCAGTCTCGAGAGAACACACGCAAAGCGCCTTGGCTATCGAAGCTTTTTCAATCAAATTCTCGTGGCATTCTAAAAAATGGAAAATTCTGTTTCACAATCAAAGGCTAAGGAAACGTTAAGTTGGTACGGCATTTCGATAGTTTCCAGGAAAAGAACTGACCAAAATCACAGGAGAAATAATCGCAAGAATACGTCCAAAATATTTTAGGACGTTCGAAAAATGATTGGAGAGTCCTTGAGCGTCAGGAATTGCATTTGGAATTTCCCTTTGCAAGTAATATAGTCTTCTCTGGTATTACCGGGGCAGCAAACAATCAAAACCGTGCCCTGCCAACTAATCGTCATTAGTTTAATGAGTACAGTAACCAGATACATCGAGTGCTCTTTTCGGATTTGTTTCGAAATCTCAGGGGAAGAAATGCATGTAAAAAAATGATAGGATTTGCCACACGCGCGCTGTGTTTATGAAAATCCCTCGAGCTGTCCTCGATTACCAGGTATTTCGTTCGATTCTAGTAGTCACTGGCGCTCGCTTCCGCAAAACATGATTTTCCGAGAATCGATATGTAAAGAATGAAAAAAATCGAACACATTGCGAATTAAATTGCGTTGGAGGCGATGCACTGTGGCCCATGGACATTTTTAATTGTACGTAATTGATTATCATTAATTAATATTCACGAATGATAAAGTGTTCCTGTACCTAATTAATTAATAATAATTATTATTGTATATCGAAAGTATTGACGAATAATAATGCGATTTTCACTGGATCGAAACAAGTGAATTAGAATTTATCTGCTTTCACTTTCCGGAACGTTGCTTAGAAAACGACGACCACCCATCAACCTTAAATTATTCTGAAAAAATCTTCGTCCCTCGAGGCGCCGCAATGGCAAAAATTTACAACACGGAATTCAGAGAAGCACTGCGAGAAATAGCCCAAAGAGTGGCTCATTTTAATTCCCCGTTTGGTAATTACGCAAACGTTACATCTACTCATCGCCATTATTCTCGCACGCTCATTTGTTTACCTTATATCTGCGACAACAGTCAGTTAGTATAGTTATTTCGCAAATGAGAAGAATGTAAAACCGTATCGTAGAGTCTGAAACCGGTTCTATTTAACCAAGATCCTTCGCGATATACTATCAATTAGCCAGTTTCTCATTTGCATAAAAACATCGTATATGAATCCGGAAGGAACTGGATCTTTGGCGATACGCTTGGCTAAACACGTTATTCGTATTAATACAATTCTAAGAGTCATTGGGCAAGAAATGTCGTACTTTAAAATTCGCTCAAGCTTAGAAATTTAATCGATCGAATTTTTTCGATTAATTCTTAAATATATTACAATTATACTCGGTAAAAAATGTTAAAGACCGCGTGAGGATAGTAGAATGGTGTCGCCGTTTGGCCGGTATTCCCAACGACACGATCGACGAGGCCCGGAATCGTAACGACTATGCACAGCTTTTGAAGATAATGACCCGGGGAGGTCGACTCCACGGGGTTTTCATGAAACCGCCGCCGGAGGATGAAATTCCCCCGCTTTCGGAGGCCATGGGCAACGTCCTCAGCGAGCAATGCCCCGACTTGCCGAGGGCAGGGCCCATCGAACCTATCGTTTCCCGCCAAACGCCGGACGGTTGTGCGTATATCGCTCTGAGAAAAATCCCCGATAAGGGAATCCTCTGTTACATGGCCGTCAGCCCCAATGGACTCAGAACGCAGGACGAATCGTCCGAAGAAGACGAAGCTCAAGATAATATTGTCGAATCCTCCGATCGAAACGTTAAGGAAGACTCGCAATACGTTTTCGGAGATTAATCATGAATATTATCTGTTTTCATTATGGTTAAATTTCAATGTTTCCTTCGTTCTTGATCAATGAATTTTACATTGTCAATAAAATGCCAACAGTGTGGACGATTCTCATTAACTTCTGATGATTTTTATTTCTTTTCGCTCGATGCAGGTCTGCTTGTTAAGAATTGCATTTCCAGATGATATTTCCTGCTTCATCGTGGAGTCGCGGCCTTCCTGAATTTGGATGTTCAAGTAAAGTTGAGCAGGTGCTTGACCTCGCGAAGAATGGCGCTTCGTCGTCGACGAAACGACGTCGTTTTCTCGCAAAATCTCATCTCTCGACCTCCAAGCTAGAAAGCCGTCGTTATCCTTGAATTCGAAATCCCAGAAAAGCACGTCGCGACGCATGTTCATCTTCTTTAAACTCTGATTATATCCAGTTAACGAATTTACAGCCCCGTAAGCCTTGTATTTCTACGAGACAATTGTTCGATAATCAAGAACATGAACGAAATTTTGGCTGCAGAGAATATTTCATTAATTATGCGACGATTTTGTCGCTGACCAAGGCATTTACATTTTTATGCGGCCAATTTCCATATTAATTTTCTAATCGGCCATTTAGCAAGCAAAATTCAAGTTCTTCCGCTTCTGTAATGCCGGATTACCTTCGACTAAGACATTTTCCTGTAAATTACTAGATATCCCGGATCCGGAACGCATTAAAAAAACAGGAAGTTTTGCCGAAATCGACGAATATTAAATTCAAGGAAGCAGATCCTGTATTCAATGAATTTGCTGATAAATTCAAGACCTGTGGTTAAAAAAACGTGGAATAAAAGGTGAGCGGGGAGTAATGCAGATAAGGGAGGACACACGGTTGTGGTTTTAAACCAAAAACCATTTTCAAGGCGATGTCGATAAAGGGAAATTCGACGATAGGCCATTTGCCTTATCTATAATTAGTGGCAGGATGATTAAACGAGCGGTCGATATCGATGTGTCACAGAAGCGAGTCCCTCTTCCCGCCCCCCTCTCTTTACAATTCTGTTTGTGTCGGAATGTAGAACGGGTCCCGCTCGGATTGCCGACCTTTTAATCGCGACAAATCCGACAGGATCGTATACAAGGATTCGACGCGGTAGTGTCTGTACGATGTCGTGGCTTCGATCGTTCCGCGTTAAACGATAAATCTGTCAATTTTCGTGCAGCTCGGTCGATGGAATTTCGCGAGAATTCTCGTCGACGACGATCCGCTGTTGCTCCTGGCCTCTAAACGCCACTCCGAGGAAAAGAGGACGAGAATTGATCGCCCGTAGCGCGAGGTAAGACAAAGTATTCATTCCTCTTCCGTCTTACCGTCCTTCCCTGCGCAGTTTTACGGCTGTTCCACGGGTAAATCTGTCAGTTAACGAGCGTGGATCTCGTTCTTGACCTGGCAATTTCAAGCCAAATTTGGCCAGGCAGAAAGCTAAGCTTACGGTCAACCAGTGGAACTAAAGAGAAATGTGCATATAATGTTTGTCTTGACCTAAACGGCTAACAAGATTCTTCTTTATTAACCCCGGCCTTTAAAAATATCCTTTTGTTAATTACTCCGAGGGGTAAGGTTCTTAATGGCAGGTCTGTTTAAGTAACAGGCTGTCGGAAGAAACTGTTTTTCGTCTCTGTCCTACCTGCTGAAGATTCTTTATCCTGAAGGTTCCATTCCACATTCCGATCCACAGCTGCGGGTGTCTTTATCGACAGCTTCCGCTTCGTTCGACAACAATGTTCCTCGTACAGTAACAATTGCATGATTGTCGACAGCGAAATTCCGTGAATTCCTGGACGGTCACAGGTGCGATACATTTTTTGTGTTCTCCAGTTACGTCAACGGCCCACCGCTGTTTCCGGATAATTAATCGAACACGTCGCTCTCGACACGGCCGTTAATTGTTCGTAACTTCAGCGCTTATCGGGGTCGCGAAATTCAAGGTCGACCAAGTTGACACGTTCTACGTCTATCGGTTCCATTGTTTGGAACTTGTACAACACGGTTGAATAGAAGGGGTGTGTTTTGACAGTCTTCAATTCCTTCCAATTGATAGAATAGAACTTGTAGCAGCTATTTTACAATCTATGATTCATACGATTCCCCACCGTTATCCACATTGAGTTTTATTGCTCTTCTTGCGGTAGAGAACGTTTATTTCACAAACTGCTGGATTTTCCGATGCAGATACGTAGTGACTATACCTTCCCACGTGTTTCAGTCTTTACCAATTTTAACCGCGAAACATTACCGTTTTACCGCATAATATTGTGACGATCTTATTATTTCCTCAAACGGGAAGGACGTAAAGGCGGATAAATTACTAATTCTACGAATTCCGAGTTGTTGTTCCCCATCGTAAGATACGCTCGTAATCTCCGATAGTACGTCCTTTTTTGCGGTACTTTAGCGATTTTTTCCCTGCAAATCCGCTCTTCGTCGGAGGAAGTTTTCATTTTCGCGAGACAATTTCAAGGATATGACGCTCCAATGACTGCCGTTCTTCGAAAATGGCTTTACGGGGAAGGTGCTAAAAAGTACTTCCGACGTCCCGTAAAGCTGTCCTAATAAAACAGAGACATCATAAAGACGTTACTCCAACCGTCCTCTTATTTGAGTTATGCACGTTCGTTCGATAATACGTCAGTTTGAATGACATGAAATATTTAACGTTCTTGTCTGACGTCCTGTCTTGACTTTGAATTCCCTTGATTTTTTTTCTGAGCAAGGATCATTTCCACGTGATGCAGATGCATTCGTTTTTACGCGATGATAATGTCATGTATCTTTTATCCATTTCGTCAAACACTCCGTGCGTGTCAGTCGGGACGTGACTCATTTCGGACGGTACAGATCCCTCGTGATTATTCGGTAGTTTACTCACTCGAAATTTTTGGTAATTATCAGGTCGTAGTGAAACGCACGTGATGCCTGTTTGGTCTGTTAGGTCATCCTGCTTTTTCTCTTCTTTCTTAGCACATTCTTTCGAGAATTAAGAATTCAACAAATAAACGCGTTATGGAATAAAGAGAAGAGAATAAATCTTCCTAATTCGCAACATTAGTCACGTTTTTGATAAATTTCGCGTCATTTTTGTTTTCGTCGCCGTTTAATTTGCCGGCGGACTTTGGTCGGTGGGCGGGGGTGAAACGGCTGGCCCAAAGTCACGTATTGGGTCTTATTGTTAGGCCCCACGTGCGCACGGCTCGCGCACGTCATTCCGCGATGGATCGTCATTAGAGCTGGCGGGCTAATTGATCGGCGTGAAGAGCGATCGTCATTAAAATTCCTTATCGCATCTCGGCGTGGCGGGTCGACGGCGCTCGTGACTGTCGCGTAAAAAGCCGCGATACAAGGGGGGAATCGCCTTGAATGTCTCGGACATGAGATCGCCTGCACGTATGCATACGCGCCGGACCGGTCACGGGACTTTGATTCAGACGATTGATTTATCCATTGCATAATCGTTGCGGGTGCTGCACATCACGCGCTGGCCTCACGTCCACCACTTTTCTCCCTCCGCGGTGAACGTCGTTGACGATGCAAAGGACGAGCCCCTCATGAATTCGCAGGACCATCCGAACAAAGTTCACTGGAAATCAACCAAGTCTTTATCATTGGATTAATCTATGTTATCCCCTAATGATGCTACGTAGCGGCACAATTTTGCACGGCTCCTCGCAGTAGAGAAAATTATCACATTTTGCGGAGAGTTCCCTTTGCAGTAACAACGCGAAAAAATTGAGGAAATCGTCGCAGATGACAGTGGCAATTTCCTTCCGGTTCGTTGTCATATGTAGTATTTTTAATTTCGACGTATGTTTAGATTAACGCGCGTTCCAAATTCATCGGTTCGCCGTGGATAAGTTTATTAAAAATAATAATGCTCAGCATGACTGAACGATTCCTTTTGGCATATTTAACAAAAACATTTATACAGCTGACGAGTATTTTTCCCGCCATGAAATTGCTGCAGCGGCAAGGATAGTCGTTTGATGACACACTGCCAGAAAAAGGATCTACCATTTTCCAATTCTACCCACTCAGGAGTCTGTATGAATAGAAACTTGCCCGCCCTCGTTAATGCGTTATTATTCATTGGCCAAAATGGCATTCGAAATACGAATATCTTATACATGAGTAGTTTTCCGACGATTAGATTGATTTTGATGACTTTTAATCGAAGTGTTTTGCTCGCATAATTAAGTAAACACGCTCATCGATGTCACATGCGAATTATCGTAAAGTACACAGAAGACTTGCCCGCATTAGTAGCGGATATATCATAATCACATTCCTACGGACTCGACTTAATTACCTATGTTCGCGCTATTATTTCCCTCAACTACCGAAGAAATAATAATTCAGCCTTTTCCAACAATTCTTTCTATTCGTAATTTCAGTAACCCCAAGTCTTCACGGGTAACACAACAGTGATTTCGTAAAAATAGAAAACTAGAAAACTTACGAAAGTATGTCCCACATCACAACGAAGCTTGTGACTAAGCATAAAAAGAAGTTACTGATTTATTCGCGGTTGGTCGGAAAAATGTTCTCAAGCGCGCGAATGAAGTTATCGACAAGATTCCTCGAGGTAGGCATCTTGAAAAGACGTTCTTACGCACCGACCTCTGATCTAAAAAGTGAAATCCTCTCGCGTCATAGGAAACAGGATTAGGATTCTTTGCCAGAGGTGCCTCGTCATCGACTGGTAGTATTGTAATCTTAGATTTCTCCGCGAGCAAAGCAGTTATAGAAATTTGATTCAGTAGTTTCAGTTACCCGAACTTCCGTTATGAAAAATTTAGTATTAGACAAGGAATAAATATGTTCAATGATCTCATTGCAAAGCTATTCAACGGCCGTTTGCGCCATTTTACTCTTTTTACACAGAAACGTGGTGGGTGTAGTTTGTCATTCCTCGTATTGATTCGTTGTTCAGCTGGCTATTTATCCAGTCTGCCTCGGCTTTGATGAAGCCGCTTAATTGAGGTCCTACTCTACCTTCCACGGTGCAACAAACATGTATTAAGATAAAGCGGCAGTTTACACAGCGGTCTTATCGCCGGTTGAGAAAAAGTTGCGTAGAATTCATGGAAGCCGCGGATGAAAGGATCTGTAGTTCATTGTCACGAGATAAACAAGAATTACTTTCCCCGAGTGAGTTTATCGGGATTCTCGTCGATTCTGCCCGAAAAATCTTCCGAAATTATCAGCCTGGCGTACGTTTGTTTTCGACGACCTAAACCGCCGCGACTCCTTAGGCGAAAAGATAAGTGTAGGTGATGTTAATGCGGGAAGATGCAATGACAGTGCCGGGTTATTCGAAAATCAGCAGTCTTCATCCGATCTGTCCTACATAGTTACAAGTTCATTACCAATTCCGTCAAACGCACGTGGATCTTGTCCCTGTGAACCATGTGATATCGAAACGACAGGGCTGACCCAGTTCCAGGTGGTCAAGGAAATACCAGAAACCATTATGCAAAACGTATCAGCTGACTTTTCCTTCGGGGTGATGCCAAAAGTATCTGAACTTTCTTATCCGGGCAAGATTGGCCGATTTAGAAACGATTTCGTCATAACTCGTAGACACGTTTCGAAACGGCTAGACGCGAGGAAAAATGCTATCGAAATGTCATCGACACGTAGTCACCCACCTTCCTGAACTTCTTTCCCCGTAGGAAATCCCAAACAAAACGTCTTGCTCGACTACGCGAATTCCCCGAACGTTTCTCGTGACGTAGATTCACTTAAATATCCTCTTTTACCTGGCATTATAGCGTTTTGTTCTCTCCTGGGATTTGCCAACGACTCTCATGAAACAATTAATCATCGTTGAACTTAGAAAAGATTTTCTTGGCTTTGTCCACGCACTTAAATGTGACATAAGTAATTGGCGAATACAGAACTTGTTGACCGATTTACAATGACGTCCATTAGCACCCGGTAGAATTAAAGAAACAATTTGGTCGATGTAACGAAAGTGTTTTTTTAACGTAACTAATCACGGGTCCATAATCGTTGAACTGAATCATCGGTCTCTTATGATAATGTAATTGCTTGAAAACGGCCAAGAACTTGTGAACAATTGACTCACGGTCAATGGTACATACTAACAATAAGTAAGATAGTAATTTTTTTCGCAGAATTGCCGCGTACTGAATAATACATTTCCTCGTTGGGAAGATTTCTGACACGCATAGTGCATCTTGTGCGGTTGCGCATCTTTGAGCTACTGGCTTTCACGCGTTGCAGGCGACAGGTTCGCGGAGCTTTCGCGAGCCGCGCAGAAGGAAAACATGCACGGTAGATCGAATGTGATTCATAGATCACCGCTATAAATACAGTTTAGCGGTTTCTTTAGATCGGGGAAGCAATGTACACCGTGACGACTGTGTGGGTTCACGGAGGCTATGAGAGACAGTTAAGGAAGGCAGAGGTGGGGCAATGGAAAGCAGGACTTTCGGTCCGGTTGTTTGTCCCAGTGGAACTGTGAAACACGTGCTACGATTTACTCGTTATCGCGGCTAAATCGGCGAAGGAAGATGTTTTCGAAGCGGTCATTCACTGGGTATCGGTGTTGGTCATTCATCGTTACTCTCGTCGAACCGGCTCGAAACGCATGGACGTCGCTGCAAACGAGTTCTCCAACTCGTGCCGACGATTGGCCGTCGTTCTCCACTGACGAGTGCCCGGCGGGGGTGGCCGGGGGAGGGGAACGATGAGGACGGAACGCCGGGGAACCCCAAGCCGCTTAAATGTCCGGCCTGATCCCGCGGCGGACTCAGTTTTCTCGTCGCTCCTCGTCGCGAAAGAATCGACCCCTTAATAACGCAATCGCATTTTTTTTCTCCCACCTCGAACATCCTGTCCCGGGCCGCTCGTCAACCGACGATCGTTCAACCGTGAATTACCCGCGAAAACCAATTGATTCCGCGGGAAACGTTCTCAGCCAAGTGAATTTCCCCCACGGGAGGATGAGCCACACGTGCGATTATTCCTGACGCACGACACGACAACCCCGCTGGGTTTTCACACTTGGCCATCTGGACCGCCGATTTCGAGCAAACGACGGACCAATTATGACGCCTATGACGCGCGTGTCGCCCGCTCTGACATTCTGATTTTCTATAAAAACCAAGCCAAACGGGGGTCGGTGCTACACTTGACTTTCGCACATCGTTCCTCAACGTTCGAGCAAGAATCCCGTTCTAGCCGAGGGTAACTCATCGTTCTTCAGGTCAGATTTTCATCAGTTTTCATTGACTAAATTACGATACGATACGAGAAGCACGCATTAGGGGACACTTGAGATATTTTTGTCTGGCATCGTCTTTGGACATTTATTAAGACTTGGTTATTTATTTATTTATATTAGTAAAAGACAAATGAACGTCAGCTGTGCCTACCTGCGGAACACCTAAGTAATTGCCCGGCTCGTTTGAAATTTACTCGATAATTTCATGAAACGTCCTGACAATTAGCCAGTCTTACGACTCACGTTTTTCCAGTAATTTTGTTTGCCGGGGGAATTGAACCTGCAGTAATTTGCCGCGCGGGTCGTCCGCAGTTGCGCTCGCGCCTGTTTCCGTAATATAAGACCGATGTTAATAGCGATAAGCGGTGATTTCAAAGCTCGAGCTTAAGTGGATCTAGCGTAATGCAGCTTTGAAAACCGCAATTACTACAAGTGGATCCGATTGAACAGCGTCATCATCGCTGATTGCGTTCTATGCGGCTTGTAACACGCAGATGTTTTGCTTTCGATAAACCGGACGGTAAGTCTCGAGAATTATCGTCCCCGACAAACCGTCTGAAACTCAGCAACAGGCTCGAATTGCAAAGTAATAGGGAATCTTGACCGCGAAATCTCGGCCCAACGAGGACAACTTTTATCGCAATGTTCGTGATTTTCAAAGTACAACTACGCGATAAGCCTGACACGAGTTCCTCAAAGTCCACGAATCCTTTGTTTCGCGTTAATAGATAAAGTTTGATTTACATTCAGGAAATTCAGCGAACTTGTTTACATTAAATTTCGCGTGACCTATCGTCACCACATTGACGAGATTGCCCGGAAACTCAGTGACATTTCTTTTTCACGGGAACAACGTGTATGGGATACCGCGTAAATGAATTGCATCGTGCGGGAATTCCTCGGGAGGGGAGGGGGTACAGAGCGGCGAAAAGGGCAGGCCAAGAGCGTGCAATAACCGCGCGAAAACGGGATTGCCTGAAGAAAATAACTTTCTCGGACTTTCCGGCGAACTTCCACGAGTCGTATTGATCCTCGTCGAAAAATGATAGTTATGAAACCGCGGCTCTTACATAAAATTCACGCACATGATACAAATGCATCGACGTAACGGCCGGTACAGCCGAGACACCGGGCAGCGCATCTTGTGCCGACGGTTGCACTTTACGATGCATCAATATTATTCGATCGATGCACCGAATCCCCGGCGATAAATACAAAATACTGCGCCGACGACACATTCTCCGATATGCAGTCGATGCACCGACATATTTCATCCTCCACCAATCTGACTTTGCTCACTTTTCATCACTTTTATTCACAACACCGAGCCGGCAACGCGCGACGGAGATTTATGGGAGATATTGAGCATGTTTCAACACCTTTACAAATGTCTGAATTAGTTTGGGAAGATGGCGATACATTTGGACGGTTCGTTTATTTCGTTCACGGCGAATTCTTTAATGAATGCAACACGTGTCTTGTGCACCGTCATTGCACTTTCTTTAATCTTTTTCTACGGTTCAGGTTCGTTGGTCGGTCATTATCGCACCTCGTGGGCCAACCGACACGGTAAATTCATCCGCAGTCGCAAGAAAAGTCGGCCTTGCCTGGCCTTATTCTCGTTTCGCGCGAAGGTCGTAGTTTTCTATTTTCCACAAAACGATGAGAGGAGAATTAGTCGAGCGAGACAGCTGACGACATTCATTCCCAAGGGTTTTTCATTATCTTAGAGGGGTTAAAGAGGAATGATTCGATGGTGGAAAGCCAAGGGAGTAATGGCAAACGTTCGACTCGGGGGTAACGTGATTAGACGATAAGTTTGCGCGGCGATCGATCGCGACGTCGGTTGATTAATCGCGAATATCAATGGGCAATAATGCGGCGCGTGACTCGGGGACTCGGGGAACACGTGACGACTGCCACTTGATCCAACGTTTATGTCGCCGGCCCTTGTCCATCCGCCAGGCCGACCACGTGCGCGCAAATCTATCCAATATCACAAATACACGCTTCATCAGTACCGACCTGTCATTTCATCCTCACCGGAAATGAAGAAATACCTTCTAAATTATCTACGAAAGGGAAAGTTCATCGATTTCGCTCCACAAACGTTTCCTTCATTGCTGCGCTCATCTACGCAAATGAATATATTTAAACTGCTGGTTAATTGATTTAATGAAATACTTGGCGGCTGCCTTTGATCAATTAGCGAATGTGCGCTGCCTGGAAACTTGAGTTTTTTCATGCCGCTACGGTTGAGATAATGTGGAGAAGCGTGACTAGGCAGAGAAAAACGTTGAAACGTGATATATGAACTTCAAACGGTGGTTAAGTCGTCGAATAGCTCGTTTTTCGACTGCGCTGTTGTTCCGTGTGAAACTTTTCCTCAAGATAAAATATTGATTTCGTGACAAAGCATACATCATGCGGGGAAGATATATGTGTCAATTGTGGCCGACGTTAAAGACAGATTAAATTTATGGCTCATTGAGCATGACGGTTTGTCGTTGCGTATGGAAATTCGGTAATGAACACCAGGAGCGATCACACTTTTGCTTATCTATGTTCAAAGACTCAGAACAGACGGGTCACGAGTTCAGGAAGCCATTAAATATGATTGATCTTCGTACAATCTTTTTCTCTTTAATATGCTCATTTAATTAAGAATTCACACAGTTGGTGCACAGTTGTTTTCCGCCGATGACGAAAGTAGTTTGGAGAACTGACTCTTCGCTATTCTTTGAAACGTGATCAGTTGACTATCCGTTTTTTGTTTCCTTACTCACGATATTCTTTGTCGATCGAGGAGCCAGTGAAAGGTAGGATCGATGGAAATTCATCGGGTGATGGCAAGTATTTGCTGGCGGACCGATGTTTATTCGTTGGCGAGACGATTTCCTATGCGAGAACCGGTCGTAGTCGCGTTTGTCTTTGATTTTTGGGCCTGACGAGGGCCGCGTGTCCCAGTTCCTCGGGCTGTCGCGAATAATAAATTACGGCCGTCAAGCCCCGAGATTCCTGGGCTTCGTCATACGAGTCGCGTGACTCCCGGAGATATGAATTGAGGCGGATCGACCGTCTCGGCAAACCGGCCGACTTTACTATTACCAACCAGTCACGTGCCGGTAGGTCACACACGCACACCAATTCCACGCATAATCTGTCGGACGTTTCGAAGAAGGAATTAGAAAGAAATTCGGCGAAAGAATCGGAGAGAAGTTTCCCGACTCTTACGCTCCATGGACCTTGAATCTCATTCTCTACTTAGAATTTCGATCGTTTAATTCACATTTTAAGAGTTCACGAGCAAATATCACGGATCGAGACTTTCTATTTCGCGAATGATCGTTGCTCCTGCGTAATTCAGCGAGGTCGATCGAACTCGTCCATACGGACTCGTCGGCGTCTATAATAAATATTTGATTTCCCGAAAATCGAGAGTGACATTCGCCGAGTCAATAATTCGGCGATATGTCATCGCCCATCGGTGAACGATGCACCGAGGTAACGTTTCTTTGCGTCACGGCGAAACGTCGCGACAATAGTGCGGCTGTCGAAACGCCAACGACAGCTATACAAAACATGCATTCATCAGCATCGACCATCGTATCGGCTGTTTTTACGTGGAGCTTGGAAACATCGCGGCGAACACTCTTTCTGAGATGTCAATCAGCCGCGAGTTGTCAAAGATAATCCGCCGTCGCGTCTCAACCCCAACAAACGTCTCACAGTATTTCTCCACTTTCGTTTCAACGTTTACCCTTAACACTATCCATCTTCCGGTATTTCCAAAACTGTAGAACATGCTGTCGGAGTACGGAAAAGGAATTATCAGCGACTATCGTTTCCTCAATGCTACGCGATAATCGCGAAAATCGCGATTACGGTAATTACAGGCGCGACGATACGGCAGTTTTGTATATCATGCTCGGCTTATTGAGAATGTTTTTACGTCGGCCAAAGCAAACGTTGTTAAGATATCGCAATTTACGATGTTCTTACTCTACGTTTAAAGATACCGCAATTTTTACGACCTTCCTCAGAAGGAAACTATTTTTTTCTACGTCGTCACGAGGTAAAAACTATTTCACGAATTCTGACTTGTCACGTTGGGGAAATATCGTCGAAGAAGCATCGTGGTCATTGAAATTCCGACACTTTCCAAGGCCAGCATCACGTGCATACGACTTCCCGAATAAACTCCGAATTTCTCGTAATCAAAATGAATTAGCACTTTTTTCCCTTGGTATTTTACGGTTGATGTCATGTTTGATTATCGCATTACGATATTCTTCTTTGGGCCTTACCGACATAAGAATATTTTGAGGAAATACGTATGAAATGTTTAATTGGATACGAATGCGGTGTAACAAAACTGGAGATTGATGGTGCATTCCTGGCTGAGCAATATTTCAATTAGCGGATAATTTGTGGGAAATGTTCGTTTTTTATGTCCCGTGTAAAGCGCTCACGTGGCTGTTAATGTCTTAAGAGCATATCGTCGTTTAAAGTCCGTTTGCGACACGTCCCCAACGTCGACGTCTTACGGACCCGTTAAACGGCCGTTTAGCTCGCAGAGCCGTTAATATCCAGCGAATCCTTAATTCATTACAGGCTAAACGCTCGCAGAACCTGTATTAGCAGGCCCGAATGTTACCTAGGATCTCGGGGTACAGCGTAAAAAATGTGATAGTCGCCGGGAATTTTCACTGGATTTCCCGGCGAGTCGAAGGAGTCGTAAAAACGAGCGGGAATGTTGCCACGTAGCAGAAGCCGAGGTGTTGACGTCGAAGATTCTCGCCAGGAAGTCTGGAACATTGCCGGGTCTCGTGACTGTTTAGCCTGGCTAATTATTAATTACGCAGCTTCATTTAACCGCAGATGTGGAAAGCCAGCCTGTGACAGGCTGTTTGCGTTGCCCATCTTTCGATATTACATGCGGATTATTAATCGACGCACGTGGACGTGCCGCGGTAATTCCCTCAGACGAAAACGCAGGGAACGCACGTAAATCGGCCTCACGCTTGAGCCGTCAATTTCCACCGCGGGAACCGATTTTACGCGCAAACCGATAAACCGCGCGCCAATCGTTGCCGCTGTTTTACTTTCCGGCACGTGCCTGCAGACCACGACGATTTTTCACACCTCAACGTCGCCAGAAATCGCGAACCGTTCGACCCGCCACGATCGACAGGTCTCCTCGGTGTACCGATCAAACAGCAGCGAATACTCAGCCGGAATCAGTGAGTTTGTCTTAAAAAACGGTGCAACTGAATATCAGGAAAATAGTTCCCTCTGCGAGGAATTCCTGATTTTTTATTTTTTTTTTATACGGTTCAGTAACGCAGTCGTGACATTTTTTCATCCGCTATCGGAACGTTTGGAGAACTTTGAACGTGTATTACGTGTAGTTTTATCAAGAGGAAAAACGTCAAGCGCGAGAATGGAATTGGTTTGGCTGGCTCGCTGGACTTGAACGTGACTTTCTGTTTTCAGGATGAAGGGAGGCAGTGGTTTGGGTGACGATAGGCTGGAGAAGGGAAGGGGAGGGTATGTAAACCACGGGCTGACCGGATCAGCGGGAAATCTGGATCTCAGCAACGCGAATGGATCGCAAATCCTTCACGGTTCCCACGTAAATCACCGGGAGATCCAAGGCTCATCAGACTTCATCTGTAAGTACAGGAAATTCTTCGTGGGGTAATTGATTTCATCGACATCCCACGACTATTTAGTATTTCTCCCGAAACGAACGATTTCCGACAGTGAAACATAACTAAATTTTCTTTCCCATGCGGCGAGGATGTCACAAAAGTGAGTGAAATAAATTGTCTGCATAATTGATATCTTCTTTTTCTACTGACGCAAATCAGGCGCTTGGATGGGTAATGCTAGCAAATTGATTAAGATCCATGACGATCAAACGGTAAATCGTGTTCGCGTCATCGAGCCGAACTTGACAAGAATTGTGTGCAATCGGAATCACTCGCACTTGCGGAAATAATTCGATGAAATACCGTGCTTTCGATAAAGAGACTACAGAATTTATGATCCGAGCAATTAATTTTCTACGTTTGACGCGGCTGACAAAATAATTACAAGAGATACAACGGAAATTCATCGTGGCCGCGGTTTACGGTAGCAAGGATATTTTTACCGGAAAAAACATGTACGTATTTTTAAGAGTAATTAGAAGAAGATAAAGTTCATTTTTTAATTAGTTTCTGTTGGTGAGATTTGAAAAATGATGAACCTTCGGATTTCCGTCGGCGATTGTAAAGGCGACATGAGCAATGAGAATAAAATACGATCGGTTGATCCTGACCGCTTAGATGGACGACCATAAATCGTTGTATAGGCTGCAGAGTCAAATGACTTCCACGTTTCATCCTGCCGGACGCGATAAGTCTACCGTATTCTTACGTGAATACGATAAAAATAGAAGCTCATACATTAATAAGCATTACGAAGACATACGGACTGACCGGCAATTACTATAAATATTGTCCGTCGAGCAGGTGCACTAGTTTTACGGCTTCCTGGTAATATTTTCTCGTAAGGATTACGGAGTTTGTAGAATCGAAGAAACAACAGCGGTACGATAACACATAATAGATAGGTATTTGCGATGATTTAATCGTCAATTCTCATTACTCAATACGACAGCGCGGCATCGATCTCCTCCATTGAAAAGCATCGCCGGGAAAAAATGTCGATCAGTCGATCGAATAAGGACAGCGGATCGCATAATTAGCGCGCGTTGTCGAGCGATTAGCTTTTCATTAAGAACGAGGTAATCGCGTAAGGCGCGGCAGCGGTGAGGGGCGGGGAAGATTGTGTATCAGCGGGACAACGTTCGCCAACGAAACTCGTCGTTGTAATACGATCGAGATGGTGAATTTTATAAAGCACCAACCGGTTCACCTTCGGCGCCATGCAAATCGCCCTTCGAAAGACCGACTTCACCTGCCACGTGCTTCGCGCTCTTTTCGCGCCGTATTTTTCTTTTCCCTGCCGCGCCAACGATCGCCATTTATCAGAGACGTCACGGGCAACACACGTCAGCGTAACCCGCGTCTCCGAATGCAGGCAAATCTCTCGCCCACCCCCTATTTTTTTTTGTTATCCGCACCGCGATCAGTGCCGTTCCTATTCCATGATGTTGTCCTTCTTTTCCCTGGCGATGCTATCTGCGGGCCCGATCTGCCTATCGCGAGGCTTCAGCTTTCCGAATCTTGTGCGACGGGTCCGTCTGTTCCGCTTGACTGAATGGCGGGGCCATAAATAAATAAATAAACTTGACGAGCGAACTGTGCGTCGAGCTGTCAAGTCCGCTCGTAAAATCGTTTCTTCCGATGCTCATTGTTGTTCTTGTCGGGCGAAAAAATAATACAGTGGTCGAAGAGCCGGGGGATGACGAGGCCAAGCAGAAGGACGGCCTGATCGACTCGGTCGTTCGTTACGCTGCTCGACGTGTCAAGGCCGGGTGCACGAAGAAAACCCTCTACAAGAGATTACCCATCCTCAATTGGCTGCCCAGGTATAACGGGCAAGATGCAATCGGAGATCTCGTCGCCGGCATCACAGTTGGTCTCACTGTTATTCCTCAATCGTTGGCCTATTCCTCTGTCGCGGGAATGCCCCCACAGGTCAGTCTAATTGCAATGTTCCCACTTAGCAATTATACACACTTTTCACATGAATCAACTACTGTCGTACATTAATCCGAGATTAACTGTAATAAGTATGAACGATCACAAAATACGGAAAATTGAAGATACTCGCAATTAGTTGATTTCGTTGGAACTTTTTCGCTGGTATTTGCAGCGAGAAAGGAGGGGCAAGTAGAAGGGTAAATGGCGACAAGGCGGCTGTCAGAATCCGGGTTTATAAATTAATTAAATCCTTCGGGGTGGGACAAGGACACTGGGCCCCACCGTGAGAACTTTTGCAATGCAAATGTACACCGCCTTCTGTTAAGGCGTAAAACGAGAAACAGATCGGTATCGAGTCTCCCGCATCGCCGACAGAAAAATTCTTATCCACGAAATCACTGCCGTAGTTGCGTCAGTGCAAGGAGAAAAATGCATAAGTCCCTGCATTCATTGGAATAATTGGAATTTTGTCTTTTATTTAAACAGTACGGCCTGTACGGAAGTTTCCTGGGCTGTTTTATCTACATCATTTTTGGCTCCTGCAAGGACATCCCGTTGGGCCCGACTGCCATTATTTCCCTGCTGACCTACCAGACAGTCTCCCACTTGGATTCCCCGGTGCAATACGCAGTGTTGCTCTGCTTCATGTCCGGACTGGTGGAATTAATCATGGGCATCTTTGGACTGGGTTAGTCGCCAAACTACTCTACTCACTTTCGTTCCGTCATACTCAAGAAATAACAATGACATACCAACTCGATTTCATTACACATTCATCGCAGCAATCCTCCACTCAATGTTTTTCCAGTATTTCTATTTAACTTTCTGTTTTGTCTTCCCCAGGATTTTTGATAGACTTCGTTTCCGGTCCTGTCAGCTCTGGATTCACTTCGGCGGTCGCGTTGATAATCGTCACCTCGCAGGTGAAAGATATCCTTGGTATCAGCGCCAAGGGTGCGACCTTCGTTCAGATGTGGAAAAGCATCGTGGGCAACGTTCACGAGTCCTCAGCATGGGACGCGGCTCTTGGAGTTACTTGCATAGGACTTCTACTCATCCTCAGGGTGAGATTCTTTCATTAACCCAAAATTAATTCAAATCCAACGAACGGCATCTGAGAAACAGTGGTTTTTCAGCTACTTTTTGCCATTTTTCTTCGTTTTTTATGTTTACGAATGGTAATTTTATAGATGTTGGGTGCGTTTACCGTTGGTCCTGAGGAAGAAGAAGTTCGAACTACCAAGCATAAAGTCATCAACAAAATTCTCTGGCTGATAGGCACCTCGAGAAACGCATTGCTCGTGATTCTCTGTGGTGTTCTGGGCTACAGTTTCCATGGGAATTCTCCGTTCAAGTTGATCGGTAAGACGAATAGCAATTAACGAGGCGCATGATTCAATTGAAAGGGTTTTCCTCGCATGTATCTTACTGAGACGGTATTTGATTTAAGGACATATACCGGGTGGTATGCCGGCCATACAGTTACCGCCATTTGGTTACGTGAAGGACGACAACACGACGGTTTCGTTCATCGAAATGTGCACGAATCTCGGCAGTGGAATGCTCGTTCTACCGCTCATTTCCCTAATGGAGGACGTTGCCATTTGCAAGGCCTTTGGTAAGATCTCAATTAAACGAGTCACTCTGAAAAATGAGAATAACGATGTCCATCGCAGGAATAAGTCATTCAAGTCATCCTACTTCCTTTCCGTTAAAAGAAAACTGGAATACTAGAAAGTAGATCAAGTAATTCTGACGTAACGACTTCTCATTGTGCCATCCCAATGTCGAAACTCTGATAATTCTGGGAACTTTTTGAGATTCGAGGAAACTCTACGATGCGAATCAGGTTTCATCTATGCAATGGCACAATAAACGAAAGTGCCAGTATGCATTACGTCACGACATTCCGTCCTGATGTAACCGGTTTAAAGTAAGTTTACGATTGTCGGCAAATTTTCGTCGAGGCCGGGCAATCGGTAAACACGCCGTCATAAATCGTACCACCCGTAGTTTTCAGCGCAAACGTTGCAAGATCGGTTCAGTGAAATTGGGCCAAATTAATCACCCATGGTCATCGTCGAGAACCAATTATCGTTCGCTTTTAATAAGTTTAAGACGGCCAGTGTGCCAACGTTCATATCTACAGAGGCGTGTTTAATTTGCATGGTATTTTATTTTGATTACAGCTAATGGAAAATCTGTGGACGCCACACAAGAATTGATAGCCATAGGAATGTCCAATATAGGAAACTCTTTTGTCCAAGCCTTCCCAGGGACTGGTTCCCTGAGCAGAAGTGCAGTCTACAACGCTTCCGGAGTGAGGACGCCAATGGGAGGTTTTTACACAGGTAAGATTCATAAGTCAGCAACTGCGAGTAAATGTGTAAGTCAATAGAATTCATGTGAACCGCAATTCCCAGGTGTATTGGTGATCTTGGCGTTGCTTTTCCTCACGCCTTACTTCAGCTTCATTCCAAAGGCGACGTTAGCAGCGATCATCATAGCCGCCGTCATCTTCATGGTCGAAGTAAAGGTGGTGAAACCCATGTGGAGGACGAAAAGTAAGAATCCAGCTCTAAGTTCGAATTTTTCAAAGTCTTAGAAAGTTTCTAGACGGTTGGTCCAATTTTGTTTTCTAGAATCTGACTTGATTCCCGGGGTGGGAACCTTCATTGCCTGCCTTGTCCTGCAGCTAGAAGTTGGCATTATCTGCGGAGTGGGTATCAATGTTCTTTTCATCCTCTACCACGCAGCCAGGCCGAAAATCTCCGTGGAGAAACTAACCGTAAGTCACTTCATTCAAGCATAATCATTAAGACTGTTTGCCGAGGTCCACTGGATTTCCAATTGTACGTACAATTTTTTTCCCAGACTCTACGGGGCGTACAGTATTTGATGCTGACTCCCGATCGTTGCTTGATTTTCCCCTCGGTGGATTACGTGAGGAACCTCGTGACGAAGTACAGTCGTCGGGCCGGAAGCGTCGCGACGCCCGTCGTCATCGACTGCACGCACATTTACGGTGCCGATTTTACCGCAGCTATGGTTATCGAAAGTCTTACGAAAGATTTCGCTGATCGGGGCCAACCGCTATTCTTCTACAACCTCAAACCCTCGGTTTACGCGGTTTTCGAGGGCGTCGCACCCACGGATTTCGTCGTTTACTACACCCAGGAAGCCCTTGATGATCTTCTCAAGGAACGGGGATACTTTAAACAGATCAAACAGGAAATGCTCTCTGCGTAGAGGGAAAATCGTCCGTTGATGTTGAAGAAGACTGGAAAATGACAGACAGGGAATTCACCAAGAGAACAAACCTGTAAAAATGTTACTCCTTTTGTCATCTGGGAACTCTAATGATTACCTTGGAGGGTTGAGAATGTTCTCACCGAGAAGAATGAATCTTCCTTGATTCTATTCCAGCAATTTCTTTCTCAGGAAGCAGAAGATCATACCTCAACCGTATTGCATCTTGGGAGCAGTGAATTGTTTATTTGAAAATTGCCTTCAGAGACATTGCCGAAGAATTCAACTTCTACCAACAGCGTAGAATTTGTACATAAATTATATGGAACGAAGGACTTTTGAAAATGGATCGTAAAGTATCTGTCGTTTCCTACCATTCGCCAAATTTGTAAAAGTTCATTCGATTAAGCTCTGCCTCACGTGGGCAATTCAACCTCGTCGGAAATTGATTATAAGGTGCTTACAGGTGTCTATCAGGTGAACCGGAAACAGTATTGTACGAGCGAACTATGATATTGAGTTACCTTGAACCGTTTGTTCGAGCAAAATATGCGCCACTGTTTTGCCGGGCTGTCAAAACACTTTTGATTAGCCGGTCAGACTACTATGTACTCCTCTGAAGTATTATCGCAAAGTATTAAAGGCCGAACAGTTTTTAATAGTTTTTACATATAGCCTACACATCCGTTGGAGAATACTCATTTCGCTTGAATTTCCCTACGTAATTCTATTCGGATTTCTATGTACATGTAACTTATACGCTTTCGTTCAACGCTAATATTCACGAGCTGCAGCGATAAAAATTCCTCATACGCCAAAGTATGTGCATCGAAATCATACACACACCTCAATCACTTCCGCGATCGCATTGAACTTACTTATCATTCGTACGGCGTAATTAATCACGCTGGATCGTTAGCAATAACTTGCTAGATCAGCAAAACTGGTTCTCCTGCATTAGTTGTATAATTAAGCCTCGCGTTGTGTATATTTTTACACACCTTCGGATGTACTTTATATTTTCCACAACGAACTCGCCGAGAGGGTTTAGCAAGTTGCATTTCCCGCGGCAAGGCTTTCGTTATCGACACGACGGCATTGTACATAATATTAGTAATATGGTTCGATCCGAACGACACTGTGATAATTTTGTAAGGGAAATCGGTGGAGAAGCGAGGCAAAATCGATTGTAGTTGAGGAGTCACATACGAAGGATGCTGGCTTCACCGGTTTACTTATAATCCTTATGAAATATAGTGTATTTATAAACACAATATTGTTTCTTCCTCCCTTCCATCAATGACCGATTGTACTAAGAACTGTTTACAAAACAATTCTTTGTTAAACACGTATTGTTTTGGATTCAATCTTATACCTCGTAAATACTGACACACCATTGACCCGAACGTATTTCAATTTATTTATCGGTATCTTTTTTTTTACAAATTTTCATATACAAGAGAGCTATGTAGTATCAACAATCCTATTATACAACTTGAGCAAAAGCTTTCGTACTTTACTTGTCTTGCATTATCGTGCACTTTTCTTTGTGATATGCAGTAATTTCGTGCCTGTCCTTTCGTACGACTCACACGAATGCATTCTCTGCACTTATCTTATATAGAATTGTGCTGGTCTTCTCCTTCAGACTAAAAATAATGAAACCGTCGAAAAGTGTACGTCGCGGCCTGACGAAACGTTGTTATTTATTTTACAAACCACTCTAATGTATAAATGTTAATATTCAAATTTAGATACGCCGGTGTATCCATCCAACAAATGATTTTCTTACGACGCGAGATAGCTGCTGGTGCATTAGCCGGTCTGTTTTTCATCATTTTTCTTATCGCTTTTCGAAAGCGTAACGTTTCAAGATAATGTTCACAGTGACGCGCGTAAAGAAGAACCGAAAGTTCAGGTCACGATACATTTGACTTAATTGCCCGTTAGATTACTACTGAACCAAGTGTTTCGCCCGCAACGTGCACGTTTCTCCGAAATTTCCAAAGATTAAATCGTAAGATAAAATCCCATCGGACGGTAGCATGTGGTACTCATGCCAAGCATGCTTTATACTACTCGTATGAGTTTCATAAAACTCAAGTATCTCTCCCTTCGTATACTCCTTTAAACAAGCAGATCTATCTTATTCGTTGCGGATTATATGTGCGATTCAGTGCGTGTACTTATATTTTTCCATCCCTTTGTCATTATTGCTTCTCGATAAAACTATAATACGCTATTAGATCTTCTCTATGGATTTTCGTAGTTTTCAAAGAAACTTACGTACGAAAATTGACTGCTTATTTAAGTCTAGCCCGAATTAACATTTTGTTCCTCCGAGTAATGGTAACGAAGTATTTACTCAAGGCGACGTAATATTCGTAATAACAGTATTGTAAATCTTTACGCGAATTACGTTCTTTTTGCTGTAATTTTTAGGAGCTAGACCATACTACGGTGCTTAGGGAAATCAGTTTTATAAATTCTCATCTATACCCTAACTTATTCCTTGACCGAATACGATCTCAACTTTGTTATAATAAAAACGAAAGATTTCCTAATTAATACCGTACGGCTATAAATCTGTCAAAATGATATGTTAACGTATAATTAAAGTGACGTCATAATGGTCACGGAAGATAAAAGAGAATTAATTCAGCTAGCTATTGCCACTTGGCATGCTTTTTGTGCACGTTTGGCTAAGTACTGTAATTCAACAAATTGAATAGTATGCATTTTTTTCGATATGCCCTGACCGAAAGTCCGCTGGAAAGTCGACGTAAGCGAATAGGAACTAACGGCTATCGAATAGAAACAGGAGAAACATTCCTGATTTTCTATCATACCTTTTTTCTTGGCGGACTTTTCAAGAAGGACCGGTGATCGCGCGTTCTTACTCGAACACCATGAAAATTGACTGCGTTACATTTGACTATCTACGATATGTGTCTAATTGATGGCGAGTCTTGCGAGATCCTCAAAGCCAGCCAAAGTCCATTCCGGTGAGTTGGTAGAAACGTTGATTGAACGGTCGATAGAAATCCCTCAGCCGTTCGATCGCAGTTGGGTCTATGTGAGGATGACTGCGGCCCTTATTTTTGCCTGAATAACAAAAGGCAGGAATATTTTTTAAGGCAAGGACATATCAATTATTGTGATATGAGCATACCAAGACAGTGAGGCGTGGAACGTTCCTCGGACTTGAGAAGACACGGAAAACCCTTGGTAGCGTTGAAGTAAAAATGTTTCTCGCAAATGACTCTCTTGAGACCCAGGAAATCCTGGACCCGCGTGACTTCGACGACCGGGTCGGCGATCAGTCGTTCACCGGAAACGAAGAGCAACTGCGACAGGGGGAAGTATTGCAACCATCTTTCCAAGTGTCTGGCGTAAACACCGATCTTGAGGGGCGCCCAGGACGTGTCGACGACGTTAGATCCGTTCATAAAAGCCAAATCCTCGAACTTTGGCATCTTGATGCGCTTGCTTTTCACCTGCGTGTAATCCGAAATCGCCCGGGTCACCGGGTCCCTCACCACAACGATCAATTTCGTCCCGGGATTCATGTGCTGCACTCTTCTCGGCGCTTCTGACGTCACAAAATATGACGGTGTTTTTTCCATAGTGATTTGACCGCCTAGAGTCGGCGGCATTCGGTGCCTGTTTATCAGGAATTATCGATAAGACGTTCTTCGCAGGGTGACGATGATTTTTAGACCTACCTGTACCAGTGGAACCCCTTGGAGTAATGATGGTCGAAGAAATGAACTTCCGAGCCAGCGGCACGGATGTCAGGATGGAGTCGGAGAAATTCCAAGAGGGCTCGAGTTCCTCCTTTCTTTACTCCGATTATTAGAGCCGTTGGCAGCTGTCTACTGGGCAGCAACCCCCTTTGCCTCAACACTTGGTACTTCGGGGAAGTATCGGCAATGTCCTTGAAGCTGTCATTCGCTGACCAAAGCGGAACGACTTGGACCTTCGTCACCTTCGGCTCCAGATCTACGTTATCCAGCGGAATTTCCTCCACCTTCGCCACGGATTATCAAAATTAAAATAAAAATAATTGAACTGTCAAAGAACATTTGCCTGTTTAATGTAATCTTTTGGTCGAAAACAAAACTAGTATTATCTTACGCTGGTCTGTCCTTTTTTGCCACTGACCTTGACTTTTTCTGAAAACCGATGAAGAGCACTTTCTGGCGGAACCGGCGGCCTTGTTCTCTGCGGGTAAATCCTGCGCGAGAGGCCACCGAAGAGGCACGAGTTGTCGTTGAAGAGGACCCACAGGAGGACCATGAGGAAGCAGCCAAGGGCAGCAATCTTCTTCGGCCAGAAACCCTTTCGCAGTTCCATCCTCAGTCTAACGAGCTCCGCGTTTCACCGGCACTCGTAATCCGGGTGCCATTCTCCCGCCGCATTTGTCTTATCCATCTGCCTCGATATTATCCTGCCCACAATATTACCCTCCTTTCTCAGCGGAGGGCGATCATCTACTTGCAATTCAGAAAAGAAGCTATTGCACCTGGAGACATCAAAGAAAAACTTTCCTCTTCGTTTTTTATCATATTCCTCGCAACAGAAATCATTAAATTGAAAAAATATCCATTTTAGAGATCGTTTTATGCACACAAAATTCCTGGTAATCTTTTCTCTATTTAAAAAAAAAAAACTGAATAGTTTATTGCTGCACGCAACCAAGCGTTTACCCGTTTGGAGCAGGTATTGTCTGTGCTTTTATTGGCCACGTAAATTAGCGGTCAGTGAAGCGCTGTGGTAATAATAAGACAGTAATCCAGACCTGAGTGTCGGGAAATTCTTGGTCGTGTCACGGGATGTCTTACCACAATGGCATGGCTTGTTTAGTGGCTCGTAAAATCCGTGCTCCATATGAATGATGGCTCGAGAAACGTCCGTTCAAGCCTCGCACGGAGAAACGCAACGACCCAGCTCCGCCGGAGGCAAAAGCACGTTTGCACGGTATCAAATGGCGTGTAGGGAAAAATCGATAACGCTGAGGGGTGGAAGGGAGAGGTCAGCAAAGCTATTCCTGCAAAACACATCGAATTTTCGCAATTATCGCGTCCCAGAGTCGACTTTTCTACCGCTCAGTGGTTTTTTCTTTATCTTTGCGAATTTCTTTATCTTTGCGCGTTTATTTGATTTTCACCGAGGCACGAGGTTGTCGAAAGATGTCGCGAGGGTATTGCGATAAATTCTTATCAGAAACTTTCGAGCTTCGAAGGAAAGTAGGATGTTTTTAGGGTAAGATATTAAACAGGACATTCATTTCTACTTGAAGAGATATTTTATTTAGATAATCAACAGCTTTGTGTTTGTAAATATCTATTCGTTATGTATCTGTCATATTTTTATTCGGTCCGCCAGTTGTCAGTTCCTCTTGATGTTGATAGTTAATACGGAATGGAGAATGGATAATATTTGTGCGCTTTAGCTCTGGAAAAGAAATTAGAGATTTAATTAATATTTTCTACGAAAATTAATAAATTGTACAAAGGTGATTTTTGTTCCTTACTCCGCAAATGATGCAAATCGTGCACCAGTACCAATGCTTCTTATGGCGTCCATTTCTTCTGGTGTTAGCGAAAAATCGAAGATATCCATATTCTCCTTTAGGCGATTTTTCGACACCGTTTTTGGTATCGGAATGGCCCCTTGTTGATACTGGGAAACAGAGTCCAATATTTTCATATTAATGAGGAAACAATGCGATATATCTATGAAATATATAAGTACTGACCACATATCGCATAGCAATTTGGGCTGCAGTTTTGTTGTACTTCTTCGCCATTTCCAGGACCTTCGGATTCTCCAACGAATTTGGAATTCCGCGTTCATTTCCGGGATGTCCCAGGGGAGAATAACCAGTTACCGTAATGTTGTATTTTTTGCAGAATTCAATTAACTTCTCTTGATTCACGTTTATGTTAACTTCGACCTAAAAATACAGGACGATGTAATTTGCAATTAATAGAAGACATATGTATTATTATTGCGTGGAACTAACGATCTTACCTGGTTATTTACGGGAACAATTTTTGCAGCCTTCATTACTCGTTCGATTTGCTCTGAATTGAAATTACTGAGGCCAATGCTGCGCGTTAATCCCTGACGGACGCATTCTTCCATTCCTCTCCAGGTTTCCAAATAATCGATGTCGAGGAACAGATTTTCAAGCTTTGTACCTTTTGGTATTGGGAACACGGATTCCTATATCCGTAAAATGTGACGTATAAATAACAGTCAGCGTCTACGTATCTGCTTCTTAAAGTGGACAATATTTAGGTCAATTATCTATAACATACTTTCAGTGCAAAAGGCCAGTGAATTAAATACAGGTCGATGTAATCCAGTCCAAGATTTTCCAAGGATTTCTTACAAGTTGGTACGACATCTGTTTCTTTATGGGCATCATTCCACAGCTAAAAGACGCTCTTTTTTAATACGAGAATTCATTTGTAGAATCTAATCAATATTCCAGGTTTAAATATCAATATTGTTCAACCTTTGTTGTAATGAAAAGGTCTTCCCTCTTCACCACTCCTTCTTTAATTTTATCTTTTACCGCTTTCCCGATTTCTTTTTCGTTGCCGTAAAAGAAAGCCGTATCAATGTGTCGATATCCAAGGTCAATAGCGTCCTTAACAGCTCGTTCTACATCACCTTCTTTGGACTGTAAAATATGTTGCGCGATCGTGAGGAATGAAATGTTTAAGACAAACGACATACTCAATATTTATTAAACGTGTTTAAGGTTTTTAATAATAATACTTGGATTATTTTTTTTTCGTATTATAGTGATTGCAAGATGGCCTTGAATTGTACGTTGAATCAAGAGGATTCGAAAAACCCGCGCGTCGACTGTATCAACCTTTCGAATGCCATCGGAATGTCAAGATGATCAAAGTAATTTGCTTTGCAGTTATCTATTCTAGTGGTTCGGCAAATATTCGTACTAAATGAATATTTGCGAATTATTAGAAATGTTCAACATCATCACGTTTACCATGAAGATAGTGATTTCTGAAGAGTAATTATTATTGAAAAGTCCTACCAGGTATGTGCCTAGACCAAACATCGGCATCTTGTATCCATTTGAGAGCGTGACTGTAGGTATTCCAGCCATTCTTGAACAATTTCTTCGTCAGTTCACGATAGATTTGCAAATATTATTGCTGCTTCTTCCGATTAGAACGAACACAATTGAAACTAAATTGATCTCACGTAATAATGCGTAGAATTATTCTGGATGTGTTGGGAACTATGTGGACGACTTGTGTTCCTGAGATTGATAGACAAATGATTACGTAATGTCTTAACAGCGTAAAAAGCACGTACTGACGGTCTCTATATCTGCCTCGTGCTTATAAGTAATGAAGCATACTGATTTTTTTAAACCTGTTAGTAGAAGCGGAGATTATCATTACACGGGTTATGTGCAGGTTTTCTTTTGCAAAAGCTGCTTAGACGGTATCTAATCTTTTTGAAATGTCCTTATCGCCGTAAGAATAGAAAAGACAAGCGGAAAGTTTCATTTAGTTGCATTAAAGAAAAATTAGGGTACAGATACATATGATTATAGATATAGCAATAATTTCTTTATTCTTCATAATTATTTAATTGATAAAAATATTGTAAAGTATATCCCCTCTTATCTTCACCCCGATAATCTTGTAATGTTTGTTATTTATTTGCTTCAAGTTTGTTGTTAACTGGGTAGTCCCTGTGTCCTTTACATCTGTAAAGTATAATGTTAATTACATCAAATCAGTAGGGTAAATGTCCATACCCCAATCAAAAAAGGATACTTTCCAAAGGTATAAAAACACCACTTCAAGTACAGTATATTTAAAGTGGATTACGTAAAATGACAGGATCGTTGTATTATCTTGAAAAACGTCCGATAGATGGGAAATTGAAGTGCATGACAGTACATAACATAAATTAATCTTATCGCAAGTACTTCCTTTGCTCGACATAACGTAACATAATTACATGATTTAATAATTCTCGTGTTGCAACAGTGTAGCAAGAGAAATATTAATTTTTACAAACGCCCAGATAATTGGTTCTGAGGTTTTTAAAGAAATGTCACGTTTTAGATTTTTATAAAACTTTACGTAATTGTTTTATAAACGTAATTTTTGCTAACAACTTGAACATGAATTGCGTGATATCCCGACTGCTTTATTTCTATTTTTCTATATTTTCACAGTTGTACACCGGGAGTATTTTATTTTTCTCTATTAATGCAAAAATCGTACAATTTCAAAGAGTTTGTAGTGTACTTTGAGCAATGCTCATATTTCCATTCAAAAACCGGAAGAGAGAGTAAGACGGTATGTATTAGCTATCGCCATCTAACTTCATTCATACCCATTGGTCAATTCGACAACTACTTCCAGGACCGTATGTTATTTTAGGGGCTTTAAGTGTAAAACTGTAGTATATAATATGTAATTAATATTGCTTCTTTCTAATGGATAGCTATGTTTCATGAATGAGACGAAAACTCATTTAAAGACCATATAATACTTATTAATGTAATATGTGTAATTAATAAGGCAAAATTACGGGAATGTTTATAATAGTGAACTTGAATATTAATCGGACTCGAATAAATAACATTTTACGCAGGAAATATTATTTAACTAAACACATGTACAGTAATATAGTTATGAAAAATTATGAAAAATGAAAGTTGTCGCATATCATGTAATCTGTGTTTAATTTGGAATAATTAAGAAAAAAGAAACATGAAGAAATCTTATCTAATTTTGCGTAATAATTATTAAATAAGACAATATTGTTTAACACAAATTGTACGTTGTGTTTTCCTTCCTTTGTTGTTAATGGTTTGTGGCAACTGGTTTCCGATATATGCCAGTGTACACCAGTGCGTACGCATACACACGCAAAAACGGCGGATTGCTATACACGCGAAATATGGCAAGCTCGTCGAGGTGAATTTAATCAAAGTTTTTTACGTGTAATATTCCTTGATTCGAAGTTAATTAGCATGTTAAGTCCGTGTCGTGCAAAATGAGGTTAGGGTATCTGCGCTTGGTGCATTTCGTACAAGATTTAAACACACTTTTGTGGTTATGTGATTTTTGTTTGACAGTACGACAGTGTTGTTTTCTGAATATTCCATCGTAAGAAGCATTATTAGTATCTGCAGAGGAACCTGAATAACCCTGCGCGCAGTGATATGAATTCGTACTCCGTTCTTTGACAATATCGTTTAAAGACACTACACATTGTAGCTTGAACATTTTTGAATAAAAAGATTGCCTAATAAATTGATGTGTTTTATACATGAGATAATGTCATAGTGACACATATTTAAATGGGCATAAGCCTAGAGAACAATGTCACTTGCTCCTCAATGCCTGGGCCACATTTTTCTTTATAGTTGCTTTTTGCAGGTATGATACGAATAAGGTTTGTTGCTACGCACATCCAGATGCTCCTCTAATTGAAGATTATCGTGCTGGGGATCAAATTTGTTCAGAGTGTGGATTAGTTGTAGGGGACAGGTAAAATACAATAGGAAGCAAATAATTTTATTAACTATGTGAACATTTTTATTGAATATGTGAACAATTTTATTTTTACACAGAGTAATCGATGTGGGTTCAGAATGGAGAACATTCAGCAATGAGAAAGCAGGTGTTGATCCATCGCGTGTTGGTGGTCCCGAAAATCCATTGCTTAATGGTTCAGACTTATCCACCATGATTGGGCCAGGAACTGGAGCAGCTTCATTTGATGCTTTTGGTGCCTCTAAATACCAGAATAGGCGTACAGTAAGTATTGCAATAAATTAGAAATAAAGCAAGTATTAATACTGTCTATTAACGCACATGTTCTATTTACAGATGAGTAGTTCTGACAGAGCTTTGATTAATGCGTTTCGTGAAATTAACGGTATGGCGGATCGCATCAACTTGCCAAAAACTATCGTGGATAGAGCCAACAATCTATTTAAACAAGTGCATGACGGGAAAAATTTGAAAGGAAGGGCAAACGATGCCATTGCGTCGGCGTGCCTGTACATTGCATGTAGGCAAGAAGGTGTACCCCGTACCTTCAAAGAAATTTGTGCCGTTAGCAAAATAAGCAAAAAAGAAATTGGCAGATGTTTCAAACTTATTTTGAAGGCACTCGAAACTAGCGTTGATCTCATCACTACCGGAGACTTCATGTCCAGATTTTGTTCGAATCTTGGTCTTCCAAACATGGTACAAAGAGCTGCTACACATATCGCGAGGAAGGCTGTAGAGATCGATATCGTGCCCGGAAGATCTCCGATTTCAGTTGCCGCTGCAGCTATATACATGGCATCACAGGTATTTCACAGTAGAATTCTTGTTTCCAAGAGAGATGTAATGAGAGTAATATTAAATCATTTCATATCATTGAATTTTAGGCTTCGGAGGACAAAAGATCGCAGAAAGAAATTGGTGACATCGCTGGTGTTGCTGATGTGACTATCAGGCAGTCCTATAAATTGATGTACCCACATGCGGCAAAACTATTTCCAGAAGATTTCAAATTCGCAACACCTATTGACCAATTACCACAAATGTAAAACCAACGAAAAAAGTTTCCTTATAATTCCTCCATTCCTTGCTCCAACCCTCCTAACGTTCTTTTCTTTTATCAAAGCTAAATGCGACATGTCATGAACCCGCAAAATATTTTCTGTTCGCGGAGTACATTCCCGAGAAAGTGTATTAAAGTAACCCTTAGTTTAATCTACTTAGGAACGAGAAATTAAAGTCACACGGTAGGACCCACATTTCAATACCATCCCGCCTTGTGTCCACTGAATTCGCATAATTAGACAACTACGATGTATGCGACGCGTTTAAATAATACGTTATAGTTCCACGAAATTATTTAATTGGAACAGACTGGTAATATAACTTTTTCCTTACATTATTACTGTATTGCAGAGGATGATATTTTTAATACGGACAATTAGAAAGTATTATTAGCAATCGTAGCGCTGGCCTTACTGGATATGGTTTTGTATTTAATGCTCCGAGTTGCAGACTCGGGGAGCAAAAAATATTAGCAAATCGATAATACTACTTTGATATCGTTGGATAGGGCATGACTTTAAAATCAAAATCGAAAACACAGGGTCGAAAATTCGAATATTATTGACCTACGTTCATACAAACACGCGTTTGCTTGCTGGTTTTTTTTGAACATATGTTTTAACTTTTAGATGACAATATTTCATCACATATTTAAGTATAAAGGACATTGCGTGTAATTTATTTCTACCAAATGAATGAGTAGTCCATTTAAACCATCTCTGTTTGTTTTAAATGCGATATATATTTATATCGTTGAATTTGAAGCGGGATTCCGCAAATAATGTAGTTTCAGAATAAAAATACAAACTCTAAAACAACTTGTTGGTGTAATGCGTAATTAATTAAATTCCAGTTCACACTCAGGAAATTCTCGAACCTTGCCTTCAGTCGCGTATTATCTCCTGACTTTTCAATCATTTTATGTAGTACGGTGGAATAAATACGGCACCGATTTCGTTCTATAAGAATCGTAATTGGTCGCGCGAAAGTCTTGCTCACCCGCGCGGATACATTTCGTTAATTTGTCATTATATAATTCATTAGCATTCCGCTATCGACGGTTTAAGACACGCGACGGCACGTCCAATAATAATATCGTAATTACACTTGGTCATAATTAACGTCGACACTTTCGCAAAGAACATTGGTCTCGCGATTCGACAAAACATGAGGGTGACAGAAAACAAAACTTCTTTATTCGACTGCACGAGGTTTTCAGTTTCTTCATTAATAATTTTCTAGAGCTATTTCCGAATATTCTCTGATCACAGAGGTCAAGTTTAATTGTTCCAATCGTCCTACCCGGAAGGGTGCAAATAAAAAACCACTCTTCGCAGAAACGCAAGTCGTAATTGCTGCGTATCGAAATCGTTGCACGTCATTCGTAGAAAATATCATTATTTACGCGACATTTAGTTTTGTTTCCTTCCATCGTACACCGAAACGTAGAAAGACAATGTTTATGTTTTTCTAATCTGTCCACGTGCTGTGGCAACTTCATCTCTCGATTAAAATACAGTTGATTTTGTTTTATTTTGGCTCCATTGATATTTATGATGTCTACTCGTATCAGTGGCTGTAGTACGACGAGGATACTGTCAATGTGATTAGATAATGAAGCTACTAACTGCCGAATAACACGTACAACCTTCGTTAAGCCGCTGTTGGCCCACGATCGTTTCTTCACAGCAAAAGAAAATGGATCATGACAATATTTTTTAAAAGTAGAAAATCCTAGAACGCATAAATGAGTCGAGCGAACGTAAAGTTTGCTTTGCATAATAATATTGAACGTATGTAAACATTGTTGGTTGCGAGGAAATGGCGTATATTTGGCGCGCGTTAAGAATAATTGCGCGTGCCATTCAGTATCGTATCGAGGGAGCGTAAATCACGTAATTTCTAAAGTTCTTTTGACTTCGGGGAAGCTTTAATCTCGTCTCAGTGAGAAAAGTGGAAAGAAGACGATAAGAGAAAAATCCCGGAGGCCGAGGTTCAGTCTACGGTTCGGTCTACGCCGTTGTGTCTACCCGCGGTAAAGAGATTCTCGTGCACTTTGCATCTGCCACATGCAGATATTTCATTAAAATTCACAACAGCGAGATAAGAGCGTGAAGCCAGCGGGAGCCTAAGAAAATTATCCCTTTTTCAGTGTCAATTTCACTCGCACCTCTCGACAATTTTCCCTCAATTTCTTATCAGACTCGGTCCGTTGCTTTTCCCAATTTCCTCGTACTCTCCCGTCGTTGCATTATCTCGCTCTTTCCGCGAATAAACTCTTATGCAACGGAGATATAGGCTTTTTATCGAACTTTTAAAGCAACGTTCACGTGGTCAATCTGCCTGGGGGGTGGTGGCCTGTGCAATCCATCGGTCATTTCATTTACATAATACTTTCCGTTGGTCTATTATTTTTAAATTAAATTTGATAATATTCTCGAATGACTAGAAACGTAAGAACTCCGCAAACGAATCCTGCGGGCGTCTTCGACAGCGGAAGTTCGTGTCTTCCTCGATTTTCGCGAGGCTCTCGTCGAAGGATTTACCAGGACGATGAATGGGCCACTCATTAAGATTCATCGGCTACGAGCGGACGGACCGTGGCCGGTGATTTTATCGCGAAGAAGAGGACGGCGCGCGACATGCGTGTGCCGTTCGACGTCGTTCTCCGAGGGCATCAGACGATAGAGAAACGGCCCCTCGGGCTTCCCAGCGTTCCCGCTCGAACCGGTTGAACCCTCGCCGATGTAGCCGCGGGACGCGGGGGTGCTCCGCGTGCTCGCAGGTCGAGGTTCAGAGGCGCGTCGGCCCGATTTCACACGCAATCGCCGGCCGATGATGTACGATCGTGCCGTTATCACGAAAGCCAGACGTGCGCCACGCTCGCGTCCCGCGAACCATCCCCGGCCGACTCTGGTGGGGGGTTGAAACCGTATCGTTCGCGCCCCGCCGCATTTTTTGAACTTTACACGACTCGGCCGAGCGACGACGATTATGGGCCCTCGCAGGGTCAAATTCGCTGGTGGGAGGAAAAACCACGAGGGGGGGAAGCGACGTATGCATCCCGCCGTCGTCCACGTCTCAAAACAGATTATATCTTTATATAGGGCCAGTCCATCCGATGCTTTCAGTTTCTTCGTAAATCCGCAACGACGACTTTTCCGACGGCCCAGCGGCGACGCTAACTTTCTTCGCCTTCGCGCAGCAACCAGGGCTTTATTGCTTCAAGTAAGCATCGAACGCCTTTGCGCGGTGCTTTTTGCTAAAATTTAACAAATCCACGGCTTCAATTCACCCGGGAATTCATACATCCTACGGTCCAGTAGAATGTGTAGCTTTGCGGTCAACAGTATTGAAAATAATTCACTTAGAATCCAGTTCTATCCAAGGAATTCCTTTTGCGTACAGATAGAAAAAGTGTGACGTGGTGTATTTTTGTAATGTGTTCTAAGGCCAAGCGAATTTGAAAACCAATGAAGCGCATTACGAGGGATACGAATCTTTGTGCATTTTCAGAATGAGTAGATTAGGCGCCTTGGGAGACTGTTCTCTGTCTCTGATCGGAAGCTCTGCCGCTTCCTTCCGCACAGCTTCCGGCTTTCATCCGGAGGGTCGACATTTCGCGCACGAAATTGTCGACGCCGTCTCGATTTCCGGCAGATCTGACGTCAAACACGACCTCAATGGCTACGTAACAGCGGCACAGCCAAATCCAAGTTCCAGCCGATACACCGGTCCGCCGGAAGATACGAGGTACGACAAATATTCCCCCGTTATTCTCAGCGACAGTTTTCATTACTCGCTTGCATTCCTCTGCGAGATATCTGTTTTATAAAATCTAAGTCCTTTCTGACAGTCCGACTAAAGCTCGTCATTATCTACTGATTAACTCACAGTCAGACTTCTGTTACTACTGATTTCAAGAATAAGACAGTCTATTAGAAATCTTGGTTCTGATGTTGCTTTATTAATCATTTCGTTGTGAACGTGCGACAGATAGTTGAATATTTTTTAGACAATTGTACGAGCTTGGAGCCTACGGCTACGGGAAAAATAATGTCAAACTCCTGTACGTTCGTCGAGAAAATGCTTTGCGTCACGAAATTCGCGAGTACGAAGTGGACACACATCTTCGTCTGGGATCGCAGAAGGATTATCTGGAAGGGGATAATCGCGCGGTGATCGCCACCGACAGTCAGAAAAATACGGTTTACTTGCTCGCCAAGAAACACGGTATCAAATCGCCGGAGGAATTCGCTCTTCTTCTCTGCACGCACTTTCTCTACACTTACAAGCACATCGAGGAAGTCCATATCACCGTCGAGGAATATCCCTGGGCCAGACATTACGTTAATGGAGTACCCCATAATCATGCTTTCGTTTTCACCCCCACCGCCACGAGATACTGCCAAGTCACTCAGATTAGAAACGGTAAATCTTTGTCGATTTTCTTTGCCACAAAATTATAATTATCCAATTATGCCAATGACGTCACAGTGTATTAGCTTTACGAGAAGATTTGTAATAACAAGGATGATTTGTCGTTGTAGAGTTGCCACGAATTCGCGGAGGATTAAAGGACCTGCGTGTACTGAAAACCACACAGAGTTCCTTCACGGACTTTATTCAAGACGAGTACAGATCGTTGCCGGATATGAACGATCGTATTTTCAGTACGGTCGTTACGGCCAGCTGGGACTTCTCCACGGCTTTCGGGGTGGACTTCGATAAAGTCTGGGAAACGGTGAAGGACTGCATAATGGAGAACTTTGCCGGACCGCCGGAAACCGGAATTTACTCCCCAAGCGTGCAAAATACTCTTTACCTGGCGGAGAAGTGCGTCCTCGACAAAGTTCAGCAGGTAATTTACGTCGACAGAAAATTAGAAAAAAGGATTGCTAGAATTCTGAAGAATTATAATACTTTCCTCTTCGTGCATTCGCTTCAATTCCCGCGAAAAAAGATTCAGATAATTTGTTCTCCCTTCCTCCGAGCTTTTTAAGGTGAAACGTAAAACGACGAAACGAGAGAGGAAGATACGTCGTCATAAACATTACTATCGACTTTATCTCATTCACGTGACTGTGTTTTTGGGGGGTCTTAGGAGTAATCGGGCAACGGTTTCTTGCAGATAAGCAGCATCGAAATGAAAATGCCGAACAAACATTACTTCGACGTGGACCTCAGCAAGTTCTCGACGGTCGTTCAGGGCGAGAACAAGGAGGTTTACTTGCCGGTGGACAAACCCTCCGGCATAATTTATGCGCAGCTCAACAGGAAGGACCTCACGTCCAAGTTCTAGTAAATAGGAAAAGACGGAAACAAAGCCCCTCGAAATTGGACAGACACTTTCGGATGGCGCCGTCTTATCTTCCCGTTTGGCTGCCGGCGAATTTCTGATACGCCACTTTTTGCTCTCGTCCCGCTATCGACTGAAAAATTACAACTCAACTCTTATTTATTGACACTATTCGCGCGTCACGCGCCTACCAGTATTACCCCTTGCGTTGTGGTCGTCGTAAGAGCCTCATTGTCTTGGTGTAAGTTGCGACGATTACAGGACAAAAAGAACGGTGGCGTTAAACTTGTACGATCGCCATTACGATCATGTTATTGTTTTTACTTTTAATACATGGATCTTTTAAGAATAAGTCGTAAAAAATAATAAAACATTTCTTACTTGTTACATACGCATTATGTCATTTAACCCGAGAATTTATCCTTTTGATACAATTTTTTCGTGGTTGATGCTTGAATAATTTTTCTATTCAAACGCCCCACTGATAGTTTTGCATAATTTTTTTACTTCGGTTATTGTTGATCCTGAGGAAATCGGTTGGAGTAAAGGAATAAATAAAGGAGTCTCAGTGAATTCGTCTTAAGAGTACTTATTTTCGGGCAGGAAAGGTCACGCGTTAAATATCAATGAAATCCGCGCGTAATACTTTTAGGGCCACTCGATAAGTTTTTATGTAGGATACGCGTGTATACGTTTAATAATAATCGCGCGACGAATGCTTGCTCAGGCGTTCGATATCTGCTCCGACGACCTACATGTCAGCTCGTCACAACGTTTCCTAATCGGCTATCTGTAAGGCTTCGATGCACGCGATGTAAACTTTTACACGATAGAAGTACGATTCTCGAGCGTAAGAAATACCAGGCTAAAAATACCATCTCGATTTAAAGTGGATCTACGAATCTCATTACGTTCCATTGCGTTAAAATATCTTTAGAAAGAGCGAAACGATGGCGAGGCTAAAGGTCTGCCAAGTAGAAAACTATTTCCCGGATGGTGTTTTTATGACGTCGTCGATGATTCGTTTCCGTTTTCATTTTCTTCGACCTTCCAATCATTCGTTCCACAAAGCTGCATTTAACGAGCGATTTCTACACACATCCTCTAACACGCCTTCTTTCCGCGCCCGTTCGTCACTTCTCAAACACGAATTCTCGCACAGGTGAAATTGGAAAATATTGAACTTGGGCAAACAGCCGACCTTTTAAAAGACGAAGGCCCTGCGTACGCGGATTCAGTGCTGTTTCGGCTCGACCATCATGTCTCGTTGAAGCACAAATTTTCACTGTAAACTTTCCTCAAGTTTTCCACTAGTACGCGTGTCAGTGGGAAAACTCGGTGACCCTCGTTGCGAAAAATTTTGTGCGTCTGTGTCGACCCACCGGATACGATAAACATGTGGAAAATATTATCGCTAGTTTCGATTCTCTCGTTAATCGCGGCAAATCGTGTCCACGGAAAGTCGGAAGATTCTCTAGCGAGAAAAGTCCAAGAAACTTGCGGCGGTGCTTATTTTGGATATCAGTATACTATCAGCAGTCCTAATTATCCTGCTAATTACTCCGGGGATAGGGATTGCGTTTACGAATTGCGAGGTAGTAGACTGGCACCCTGCAAGCAGGAATATCTCTTGCAGTTCCTCGACCTTGATTTGCGGTCCAACGAAAATTGTTCCAAGGATTTTCTCGCAATCGGAGCACGCAGTGTCTTCTGCGACAGGATTTCCGGTGTCAGACAGTTCGGCGGTGAGGACGACGGTTTGAGAATCGTTTTTCATTCTGCCGCCGGAACTGGGGGCAGAGGATTCAAAATTCTCGTCACGACCTTACCTTGTATAAATTCAAGGAACGGTACTCAGAGCAAGTAAGTCTGACGGTATTCTCATCTCGTTGATGCGATTCTGATTAATAAAAAATATTTAAACTCTGCAGCGAGCTGCTGACCAACGATGATAAGTATAAAAATAAAAATATTGTTGCCTCGGAAAAATTTCACCCTGTGTACAAGACTGTCACAGACTCCACTATTGGCGATAAAAAATATGTGACAAAAAGTCCAGGAAAAACAGAAGATTCGAAAACAGAAGCACCGCGGAGATCGACATTTTTGTTCGTACCATCGGCGGGTTTTCACAAAGATATCTACGAGTCGACAAATGTTTCTGCTGAAAATCGTAAATGGCCTTCGACGACCTCGCAGAAATTCCAAGTTCCCCTCGACGATTCATTACTCGCTGGTAAGACGAAAGTTTGTAACCGGTAAATATTGATTCTGCAAAGGCGTGAACGTCGCACGATTTTTACTTAACGAGAACAGATGAACTTCTGTCTCGTTTGATTTTGAATAACGATATACCGCTTTTGCGCCTGTGTTATTTAAATTTTATTACATATTAGAATATTCTTGTAGAGACAAATACATCGACGTCCACTGACCCCCAGGGAACCGATAGATTCCTTAAAACCAATTACGACGGACCAGCGTCGAATTTTTATCCATCCATTGTGAACAATTTCGATGGTCCTTACGTAAGCCCGACATACGGCGAACCAGTGTCACCTGCCACAGTCAACGTAATTCCTGGAACGAATTATGGTTCGCCGCCGTTGATAGATTACCCTACTACCAACGTGGCCAGTGGAAATGGAAATTTTTTGCCAAACCCCAATGACTGTGTGACTCCTAATTACGTATCCCCAGCTGTTGTCAGCGTGAACAGCGGAAATACATATCGCACTACGTTCGCGGACAATAATTGTTGCAATAGAGTTTATTCGGATAGAAATTTCCTGCTGGTCAGTCCAGGTTTTCCATCAGTTTTTTACTCGTCAGAATCGTATTCCTGCTGGTATTCGATACGAAAGTACTCACCGCAGGTCTGTCGATTGCGACTTAGGTTTAAGTTTTTTAATCACGGCTCGGAGGATCGCTATTGTAATTACGGCTATTTTGAGATCGACGGGCGTCGAATTTGTGGCTGTCGAACTGGACAGACCATCGCTATTGATTTCCCTTACATCGTGAAAAATATTAACGTCCGGTACGTGGGGTACCCAAGGGTAAAGTTCAATGGGTTTGTCGTCGATATCCTGCAGGAGACCTGCGGGGGATATTATTATAATAACTTGAGTAGAAGTAAGAAGGATCTCGAGTCCTCAGGAGGAAATTCGTCGGTGACGTTTGAGCCAATTTATCAGAACAAAGAGACGTCCTCGGCGGAGGGATTGCGGGATGGTAGAAGGAAAAGGGAATTAGGGTATACATATGTGAAGCCAGCTGTGGAGTTCGGTGTTGAAGAGGTTCCCAATACTGGAACCACGACGGCGACTGGTAATCTTCTGTGGGGTAACTGCCAGAGTAGAGCTTTCTTCGATTGGATCATTGTCGCGAAGGAAGTGTATTTGAAAGGAGCACAATGTTCGAAGTCAACAGGGTGGAACCCTGGTCAAAACCCCGGATGGAATCCTGGACAACATCCTGGGTGGAATCCTGGATTGAACCCTGGGTGGAACCCTGGTCAAAATCCTGGATGGAACCCTGGTCAAAATCCTGGATGGAACCCTGGACAGAATCCTGGATGGAATCCTGGTCAAAACCCTGGACAGAATCCTGGATGGAATCCTGGTCAAAACCCTGGACAGAATCCTGGATGGAATCCTGGTCAAAACCCTGGACAGAATCCTGGATGGAATCCTGGTCAAAACCCTGGATGGAATCCTGGGCAAAATCCTGGGTGGAACCCTGGCCAGAATCCTGGATGGAATCCTGGTCAAAATCCTGGGTGGAATCCTGGTCAAAACCCTGGAACCCCACCAAATTTACCAGTACCACCTCCCGGTGGATGGAACCCATCAGTTCCACCTGGTACTTGCGAAAATATCAATGTCCTGGATGGTACTCTTTCTTCACCCCTTTATCCTAGTTACTACCCTAACAACGTTAATATTTGCTACCGGTAAGTCAACGAAAAACTAATACCAATGTTTCTAGAAAATTTATCAATCATTTTCTATAGCTTCACGCCAGCCCCAGGTTACTGTCAACTGCAGTTGCAATTTCTCGATTTTGATATTGAAAACAGTATCGGTTGTTCGAAGGATCACGTTACCTTTACTGGCATGACAGGACGTTACTGCGGCAGATATTTCCTAGGGAAACGAGGTAACTTAAACATTCTCATAATAAAAGTAGACGTAGAATAACTCACAATGTATTAACAAAAACAATAAAGAAATATTGAAACGTTATAATTTCTTTCAGTGATGTTAAACTTCTCAAGAAGCAGCATTATCGACTTCCGCTTTGTGTCCGACTCGTACGGCAATGGGAAAGGATTCAACGTGGGTTTCACGCAAGTACCTTGCCAAGGACTAGTCAATATCTAAATCGTTCATCACAGTATAACGATAATGGCAACGAACTGAACTGAAATCAAAATACCCAATAAAATTTCTCGCGAGGCAGTTGGCCAGGGATATGCAATCAAGACACGTCTGTTTCTTTAGTAATGTAATTCTTATTTGTTATATTGCCAGCCAGCGTACCCGTCAAGGCATTATCTCTTATAGCCAATATAATATAATGACGTAATTTAATGTAGTTTATATATTATTAATTTATATATATATTTATATACATATTCGTACAATGTTATTACATGCCTATTCGTATAATGTATCATTACATAACTATAAAACATAACGATAGTTGAGGTGGGAAAAGGGCGGAGAGATAGAGAGGCTAAGAGATGAGGGAAGCTCGAAGGCCATATGATCGACGACAAATGGCAGGAGTAGAAGAAGAAGGATTATAAGGGCAGGTAGAGTGGACCGAGGTTGGGTGAAGTCGAACGTGTACAGATCGATAGATGACGCGAGGTAATGAGAGAAAGGGGTGACCACAGAAGAGGGGCAGCCAAAGATAGAGAAAGTGAGAGAAAGAGAGACAGAGGGGGGAGAGAGTGTGTAACAAACGAAAATGCTATTTTCATATTTATAACGCTACAGACAGAATCAGCAGCAATCTCTCGTGTTTCCTTACATCTTCGCATCGATTCGTCGCTTTTTATTTATTTTTTAGTCTGGCTGCTTGCGTGCATGTAACATCGAAATCGGAGCACCTGGTTTACGTGTTTATCGCGGCTTCGTCGACTCATCTTTTTCTTCCCCCGACGGGGAGAACGAGATTTTCGCGCTTTCCATCGTTATGTACATAGTTGCGGCTCGTCCGCGTTGCCTGCATTTAACGCACACCAGACGAAGGTAAAACAAGAGGACTCTAAAGAGACGTTCATAGTATAGTGACGCGAAAAGTTTCGTCGACGAGTTTCACACACTCTACTCGCTTCATTGCCTAAGAGCAAAACGAAAAACTCTTTGTACGACAACGTGTGTACGAACGTGCTGAAGAAGGTACTTCGAGACCGGAAGTCCGCGATACCCGGTATCCCATAGTCTCAGGGCTATTTATATATGTATATATATATTTATAGTACGCGTTGACCGATCGGAACGATCGTAGACTTACGAAAAACACGGGACTAGAGCCGACGGATTTCGGGGAACGATCCTTCCAACTGAAATTTGCCTCTGTCGGCGCTTAGGAATTCCTGGGCGAATTTCATAGAATTTTCCCGTTAAACCCCGTTGAAGTCGGCACCGTGGAGAGTTTTATGGATTGCCAAGAGACGAACTACGGTGCAGTCCTTCCACACTTTCGCCGCGACAACAATAACGATAACAACGATAACGACTGGCAAGTGCCATGGTATTTCCCCGAGGGGACGATCGTCCGTTCGCTGAAATCCCGGCGGCTCGGTTCCCATGGGGAAAAGAAAAACGGAGGAAAGATCTCGTCGTTAGGATTCGCGTACTCCCTTGAGAGTTTTTCTTCGGTTCTCCTTGGGTCATCTTGGTCGGGCAGCCTAAACGTACGTTCAGCTGAGTAGAAACGCACGGCGGAACAAGGAGACGGATGGCTAAACCGGCCTCGCTCGAGGCCCGTTCCTTACAGTTACTCGTTTATCGTAAATACCAACGATTCTCGTTAACAACAATAATAATCCCGTAATAATAATCGCCATCGTAATCATAATGCTGAGAAGAATTTCGATCAGAGTAGTCGTAGTTACAATTACGATAACAACTATACCGTCGCTCTCTCGTCGTCTTCCGTCTTAATGGTTTTTTTTTATAGTTTATTCATCTTTACATTAATCATATTAATGCCGGGCCAGGCCCGTCTACTTATCAAACGATCGGCTGAATCGCGTTTTCTCCCTCTTTCGCCCCAACTTTCGGCCCGCTTCCGGTGAAACTGCGCTTTTTACCCGTCTCCTGAAGGATACAAACGTCCCCGGCCGATCGAATCCGCGATAAAATTTCAAGGATATCTCATTGTCCTCCATTTGCCAAGGCGCAATTTCAGGACTCTAAACTCGGCATAAACGTCGGGCAGATACCTAAGCGCAGAATTCGATCGTCCGAAGACTAATCCTGACATTTATAAGCGAATCGGGCGCAAACGGACCCAGTAAATTCCCTCGTCTGTTCGTCAGTGTGTGTCTTCTTCGTGAATGCATGTGTGTGAGTGATATTTGGGGCAGTGCTTTATGTACAACACGCGCAGCTGCGGCTCTCGCAGGAGTTGCTAGTTTCTCGTCTTTCGCAGGGCCTGGCAACGATTCGCGAGGATAAAGGATTCTTCGTTACTATCACGTCTTTAGCTTCGAAATAGTCCCAATTTCTCAAGCATCGATGACCGTCTTATTGGATCTCCGGCGAGTCTCGTCCAACGAGAACTACTCGTCGTTCACCACAAGTCGGTTAACGATGGCGCGGAATTCGGATAGATCGACGTAGAATTTCTCCAGGAAGGACGGTCAATCTTCGAGGAGTGGAGAGGAAGGACTCCGCAGGATTCTGCCGAGTCTGTCCTCCCCCAGCGGACTGGGGAATAGAATTGGGAATTCCTGTGGGACTCTTCCGGGGGGAGACGATCGACCTTCGGGAAGGAAGCTCTCGTTTTTGCTTCGACAAAGGGAGACATTTTACTGTCGATCCGGATCAGGATCGAAAATCGACCGGTCGTTTCCGGTTTCCGGTAAGTGGCGAGGAGAATTGCCGATCGTGATCCAAGGTCGATCGATCACCGGAAGTCTGCGCTCATCGACATCACCGGAAGAGGACGTCGCGCCCGACCGAGTCGTATATTTACATATTTATATATGCACGATACTGTGGTGTGTATGTGTGTGTTTGTGTATGTATATCACGGACTTAAAATTTAAGAATGGGCGTAGCTCTCTCCAAGCTCCCCTGCGTTATTTATATATTTATATACGTCTGTGTGTGTGTACGTGTGTATCGTCATCTCCCCCTGTACGTAACTGCAATAACTGCGATACTTTATCGTTATAATCATTAGTATTTTTCCTTTCTCATCGTTAAACCACTATATATACGATATATTTAATCGATAACAATAACGACAGAAAAATATGACTCTTATACTCTGAATTAACGAAGTTAGTCTCTCACCGCTCTCGCGCTTTTCTTCACAGATTTCTCTCCTTCGCCTGGGCTTACATCTCGATTTTATCTTATATTATACGTTATCAGCGGGCTCTACGTGCGCCTACTGCTACGCAGTCCTTCACGATACGGACGCGAGTTCGTCGCTCGAGCGCAGGACCTCGCCCTCCTTCGTTTCTGCGTATTCGCCAATCGTAAATCCGCAACGATCTGCGGATTAGCGAGAATCAGGCTAATCATCGCCAAGTATCTCTGCCGAGACGACAGCCAATCTAATCTGGCCGTGAACTCGAGCTTTGAACCCACGTGCGGAAAATCGAGAGGAGGCCGTATCGTGACCCACGGAACTCAACACGGTACCATTTTCTGGCTCGTGTCCGTCCACGCAGTGTTTATATTTTTGTCGAGGTTTCGGTGTGGTGTATGTGTGTGTGTGTGTGTGTCAGAGCGAAGAAGAGCAAGAGAAAGAGTTTGTTGGATGCCAGCAGAACGAAGGAAAGAAAGGAAGATGCGACTGGTGTAAGTGTGCTAAATGAGTGTGTGTGTGTGTGTGTGTGTGTGTGTGTGTAGGAAAGAGAGAAAGGGAGAGGAGAGAGAGCGTGAGAGGACGATAGAGAGATAGTTTGAATGAGAAAGAGAGAGAGAGAGAGAGAAAGAGTCGCGCACCGCACGCACACATCTCTTACGACTAAATATAATTTATGTATACGTGTATATATATATATGTATATATATATATAGATTTCTATATATATATGCAATTAAAAAATGGTACATTCTCCACCCTTCCTTCCTTTTCGTTTATTTATAATAATTAACAAGCGGCGTTAAAGTTAACCCTTATCTTTGGTATCTGTTTCCTCATCATTATCTTATCGTCTGTAAATTTTCTTAAGTCGAGTAAGAGAGTAACACGAGTGTTTTTAGTTTTCGTATGCACATTTCACTTAAGTTAATAGTTACACCTCCGCAGTGTCTGTCTTCCAGTGTGTGTATGTTTGTGTGTATGTGTCTGTGTCCCGTGTAATTTCGCGCGTTTTATAATATATTTATAACGTGTAGAGTACCCGCTGGGGTAAAGAAGTTCGGGCACTAAGCGGCCCTTTTTTTACGTCGGCCCTATCGCATTCGCACACGTACACGCATACACGCACGCACGTCTGTCACACACGGCGAACATTCTGTTATCTCCGTTTTTGTTCGCAGCGTTTTGTCCTTCGCTGATTTCCCTCCTCGCGTTCCTTTGTCGGCGCTCAGCGAATTCGCAGGATCGCCGTGTACATATCTGTCTACGTATCATTTGCGTACACGTCGATCGGTTAAAATCAATGGAGCGGGGGGTGGCAGTGCAGCCATGTTGGGGGTCGTCAGAGATTTAGTAGGTTTTTTTCTAGGGCGTCGAAAGGCCCCGGCTTTGTCAGCGGTGCCCTTCCACGCGCTCGTCAATCGCGGGCAAAATAACCCCCGACTTGGCGATACCGACGAAACACTTCTCGAACAGTCACGTTTCTATAACGCCGTTATAAAGTATCTCGGGAGTGCGGTCCGTGGCGGGAAAATTTCTGTGCAAAACTCTGCAAAGTCACGGCGACGTTACGTAGAAGACGGTTACGAGCAAACGTCTATTTATAACGCGCGATTACGATCGAAAAGAAATTTTCTTTACGCACATCGCTGACCCCGGGGGGTGGGCTGAGAATCGTAATCGACAGTCGACGTAACTTCGCAATGTCTCTGTTCGCGGATGAGACGGAGAATGGGGATCGAGGTGGTAAAGTTCAACGCCGATTTCGCCGTTGGCAGAGGAATTCCGTGAAATCGGTAAATGCCCTTTGGGACGAGGAAAGAAAGAGCGGAAAACGCGGGGGGAACCGATGACGATCGTTTGTGCCCCTCTTACGAGAATTTTCAGATCCGTTCGTTCGGCGGTCCTCCTCTCGTTTTACGCAACGGCTCGTCGTTTCGTCATCGACATCGCCGGAGTTAAGTACAAAGTTTAATAGTATCGGCGTCGTCGGAGACGACGGCCAACGACGATAGAACTCGCGGGACGAGGGGAAACGCTCCCGGAGGGGGAGAGCAACCGTCGTCGCCGTTTTCGTCGCTCGTGAAAATTTACTGCTCGCATTAGTTACCGTTTGGACTTATTCGATGTCTATCATCGAGAATTAGTGGAACACCTGTGGCTTTTAACAACGTCAATTTCGTCAATAACGACAGATACCAACGATAAATTTTCATGAGAGAGGGCAAGAATGAGAAAGCAAGTGGACGAGAAACAGAGAGAGAGAGGTAGAGGGGGAGAGAGAGAGAGAGACACACACACCTTTGATGAAATAAAAAACCGTGGGATTAATTAATAAGTTGATTGGCGGCTGCGCCACATTTATCGGCGATTAGATACGAGCTTTGGCCACTGCTAAAAGAATGTCAATCAATTGTAATGCGTTCGTTTGTCCCGATTTCTCAACAATTTGTCGTTTTTTCGTCCAATTCCACGGGAAACCCTTAGACTCGGCATTCGAGGGCAGAGCCCTTCCTGACCCTAGCGGATCCGAACACCTTTACTCTTTGCTTCTCTCGAATCCAAGGAAAATTCCGCGTACTGCACGTTCTAGCAGCGTAAGAATGGTTTTTGGAAAAATGCGCGTGAACGACGACGTCGATGACGAGAAAAATGGCGAAACGTCTCTGCGTCCCGGGAAATAAATAATATCCGTAACGACAGCGCGTCTTTATTAATTGGCAGTGTAAGGCGTATAGAGTGCTTAAGACTAGAATAAGGTGCGGCAAATATAGGCCTCTCCAGCCCGTTTCTGCTTTTTTCTTCAATCAAAACGTAAGTCCTACGTCTCGAAAGAAACAAATAAATAACGTAAGAAAATCATACAATAGTGGACGAAGGTGGGCAATTTTTTTATTGAATATACTGGCACCAATGCTTGATGAAATAAATACATTAACGAATAAATGAAAATCTTGAACAAAAAGAAATAACTGATAAGTCGCTGGATGCCAATGTTTCGTCGGCTTAAAATTTTCAAGTGTCAACTTTGCGTAATATATACGTACGAGTTTGTCTTTAGAAACTCATGGTTTTAGGATTAATAGATTTATGATTAGGACAACACAACTGTTCGAAAAGTATTTTAACGAAGGAACGTATTCAAAGCCTTATTTTAGTCCGTAGTCAGATAGCGTATTGGTGAATAAATAAATGAACGAAAATTCTTTATCCTAAGGAACAGAACGAATACAAAATGAAAAAATTGTTCACGGCAGGACTCGGCGAAAAATTATTTCCATAAAAACACGTAATATCTGCTTGAAATATTTGTCGAGTCAAATTATAATTGTCATTGTTTGAACTTGATTCACTGAGTTCTGCTTTTATCTGGCCGAGTCCTATCGCGTTATGTACAAGCACAAAAAATTGAATTGGCGAACCGAGTGTATGATGTGAACACAACTGTGATAACAACTTGTCGTGAGGACTTACGTTTGCCCCGTGACAGTGGCAATTTGGCGATACTCCGCGCGAACCGGGAGAATGAGTTTCATGGGGGGGAAAATAATTGGAATCCTGTCCTGCAGTGGATTCCTCCCGGCGCGAGATTGAACATTAACGGAACGCAAGAAAATGGTCATCGGCCGAAACGAGTTTTTCGCCAAAAATTTTTGCCCCCTGCGTATCCTTCAACTTTACGGAAACGCGAGCAACGCCTCTCCCTCCGTCCTTCTTCCCTCCCGCCTCACCGCGTTTCCTTCGACGAAGCGCGGAAGTATCATGGAAATACAAACTATTGACTAGATCAACCTTAAGTCTTACGCGAAGGAAGGCGAGGGACGAAACAGAAGGTGACCGATAAGGAGATGAAAATTGGGGAAACGAGTAAAAAAAGAGAGAGAGAGGGGGGGGGAGAAGTCGAGAAATTCGACGGAGAAGAGAAAGACAGCGAAGGGGATGAATGAAATCTTTTTCTATTCTTGTTAAGTGTACGTTTGGCAAGAAAATTCGTCTGCTAGCTTTCTCCCGCTTTCTCTCTTTTTCTCCTTTGTCCCTCGTTTCCCCTTAGAACCCTGCTCCGTCGCCCTCTTCGTCCCTCCTGGCGCGTTTCTCGCGTCTCCAAGCCGGTGCGTGAAGAACGAAAGAACCGAAAGAAAACGAACTCGGCGAAGAAGAAAGGGAAGATGAAAACAGGACGCGACGACGACGAAGAAGAAGAAGAACATAACGAACCGCTAAACACAGGGGAGGCAGTGGTGCGTTACTTTGGTATAATTGTAATTGGTGTTTTGCTCGGATCAGCTGCGGTCCGCGAATGACGAAAATCCAAAACGGATGGTCGTCGACGAACGCCACTCGCCTCGCGTATTTCGAGCTGACGAATTTTTCCAATCAGCCGAATTCCCGCAATTGCCCTTCAAGAGACGTTATGTCGAAATCAGCAAGATTCTCCAGCGAGAAATTCGTCGGTAACTTTTGAAAGCTCAACGGCAAATTTCAAGAGCAAACGATTTGCTCGTACTTTGACATTAGCTGTGCAATTTCCAATGGATTTTATGAGGTATTTGTTTCTCCGCAAATCTTGTTTCTTTCGACCGTCTATTCTTAAAGACCAACCAATGAAAATCGTCCGTAATCCGACAGCTACGAATATACCTAACGTTAAATGCTTGGATGTCCTCAGGATGTTCCACGAATCCAAAGAATACCTGCAAGATATTTCTACTCTTGGACAAGTCGAAGGATATATAGATAATATCCGTCGAACATTCATATTTTGCAGGCATTCGTATTTATCCCCGAACATCCGTGGGACATCGAAATGATGTTTCATTGGTCCTTGATGAACCTTTTGAGATATCCGCGTAGGCGGAACACTTCCGGCGTCGAGCACGACGACCGTCCATTTGGTTCGATCGTTTTACCTCATCCGGTCGGGTTTCGGCCCTGTTTCTCGAGTTGGTTTGACTAGTCGAAGAGCGTCGTTGCCCTCTCTCGTCCTGGGCGTTCTCTCCTGTCGGCACGGCTGGACCAGAAGGAGAAAGGGAAGGGCGAGGATGATGAGGATGATGAGGATGATGAGGATGATGAGGAGGATGAGGAGGACGAGGAGGACGTCGACACGCGGGGAAACGGGAGTCAGACGGCGACGACGCTCAACTACGTCGACGTCGATGACGATCATGAGGATGACGACGACGATGACGACGATGACGACGAGGACGTCGCTGTACGTCCTCCTCTAAACGGCCGTCTCGGTGTGACTGCGACTCGAGAGCCTCTCGATGTCGATGTCCGGTATGGTCAGCTCATCCTGCATGTTGTCCGCGTACTCGATGCTCCCCATCTGCGAGAGCCGCTTGCTCAAGGACGACTGCTTCCTCAGTACCTCCGCCAGGGTCGTGTTGCTGTGGTCGCCGTAGCGCGCGTCTAGGCCCTGCCGAAATGCGTTCACTACGCGGATCTGCAACGGAAACCTCGAGGTTGGATTAATCTCGCACGCGAGAACCTCTTCTCGCACGCCGCCCATCCAAAGCGTTCCAAACCAATCCCCCAACACCCTTGCCTTTTCTCCGCCTCTTCTCCCATCAAGGAGAAGGGAATTTTACATTGGACTTAAGAAGGACCAATGAAACCCCTTCTCCGCGGGATGGACTTGAGAAACCAAGGGGGCTGGGGAAAGCAAAATCCGAGGTCGTCCGACGTACCCACTTTTTCAATCACTCGGTCGGACGGTATTCCTTTCCTATAATTTTTGCCTCCACACAAAATTTACCTACACAATTTCGTCCAATTCGTTTGACGGAATGCCGTTCTTTTCAATGTCCCCTTTGTTCATTACTCACGCATGCGTTAGTTGAGTAGACTTTTTTCTGTGGGAAAATATATTGTCAACCTTGCCAGATTACCCGAATTCGAATTTCTCTAAGCAATTCAGACAGGGATGCGCCCTGTCTGTCGAGTGAAAACCCGCAAAGTGATAGTGCACTAAAAACCAACAGATCGTCCACACATTTTAAGCGACAAAGCAACAAGCATATTCCGTAGATTGCGGAGCGCTCGCGAAATTTTCAGAGTGAAACATCGAACAGACTTCCGCATCGGTGAGCAGCTAGTTGCTGTTAAATAAAACATGCATCTTTCTGGCAGAATTATTCGCGGCCTGCCGCCCAGTTTTCCGCTTCGTTCGGCGGATATTTTCTCTCGGGTACACCAGACGATCTCCGTGTCGTTGTACGAGTCGGCAGCATTTTCAATAGATGTATACATAGATGTATATAGATATAGAAACAGATAGAAGCAGCGGCCACAAGGTATGTTGAGAGCTAGGCGAGGCTTCGATGCCCTCTGAAGCTAGGCAGGAAGACACAAAATTCACAGACCCGGCGTCGGCGCGACTTCCGGAATAATTCCCAACGTTCCTACACTCACCGAATACTTTTCGAGACAATAAAAGCAGTCCTTTTCACGCGTCTCGCAATATTTTCTTGATATTTCTTGACCTTTCGTTGACGAGGAACGAATTGTTGGAAATCTAAACGATCGGTAGCAGCATTTCTTCTGGATGCTCGATATTTCCTGTGATCGTCGTAACACCGACGCCGGCGTCGACTTTCTACTTACAAAATCGCGCAACACCGCATGCACCCATCGACTAGCGATCAGAATATCGACTTCACCGACCCTTCGTTGTTTCCCATATTTCCCTTTCCGTTTGTTAATTTACGACGTTTAGCCTGCTGTCACTTTCTCTCGATTTTTCGTTAGAATGCCGAGTCGACCGTAGGTCCAGTCGTTTATTTCAATCACTTCGACAACTGTGCGACGATTTAACCGACTCTTAAGCCGTTACATCAAATACAACCCTTATAATTATGACGTTTCGTTCGAAAAAAACACGATTTTGGCAATGGTGCGTTGCCTCTGAATAAAAAGCATGCGCCCGTCGTTATTTTTAAAAAAGCCAAACTTCATTTATCGCGGTTCTGCCGAATTCTTGTTTATTTTTCCAACTTCAATTATGCATTGTTTTTCCCGCACCGATGCAGTTCAAGCGAAGGTACTGCTTCGCTTGGAATTACAAAATTATGATAAGGCAGTTGATCGATAAGACGCGTTAGTCTGTAGCAACGAGCTCTGGCACATCTTGCCGAGGAAAAGAAAACAGCAGCACACGTAATATAGAGTTGCAGAGAGCCATAGATAGACAGGAGCAGAATCACAATCCGTACAAATGCACTTTCAGATATTTGCAATGTGAGTTACGGCTCGGCATGCATCGGCCAGTTATATAAAATTACAGCAAAAGTCCACTGTATTTCGTCGACATTCAATCGTCACACAATGTAGCTGTAAATATCGACAAAATATCAGCAGGGAAACACTGTTATACAATAGTTTTTCACGTGAAGATTACATATAATTACATGAAATATGAACCACCATTCCCCTTTGTGATTCCTTCAGCTTTACGTCTTTGTATACCTTTTTACCTCGAGTTTATCGTGCCTCCGACATTCTTCCTTCCTTTCTTGCACCTTTCCTTGACTACTACTGACTTTCTGTAATGTTCTTTATTGACGGGGGTAGTTGGAACCAGGTACGGGCAGATTCAGATTTATGAATGCGTTTTTTGTGAATAATAAAGATTAGAAAAATTCGAAATTACATGGCAGGGTCAAGTTAGTGGCAAATCACTGTGCTGAACGCTGGTTCAAACGTCGGGTAGAGAGCAGGGAACAGGAGTGGACGTTTCGGTTTGAAAGAAAAGGGAGAACACAAAAAAAGTGAAACGTATTTGAAACGTACTTACGAGATCCGTGCTTGGGAAGGTCGGCCTACGATAAGCGAAAAATTATCGCTCCTCGAAAAGTCCCCTGCTGTTTTCCACGATTCTACGTTGATTTACAACCTACACCTCCCCGGCTTCTGTCTTTCGTATGTTTTTTGTTTTTACGACGATTTCGCAGGTTCACCGTTGTCACGCGCGGAGCGGAATATTGCACAGGTGAAGAAAGACAGAAATGTCGGCAAACCGAGGAGGATAGTAAAAAAAAGTGCAAGATACAGCGCGGACCTTACGATAACGCGTGTCGTCAGTTTGTCGTGAGTTTCCTAAATTTCCAATCAATCCAAGAGAAAGAATTGGATATTCGAAACATGTGAAATCTGACGACAATCCCAATAACTACGCTACATGAAATGTACACTGGGAAAAAGGACTATTTGTTTCAGTGAAATTCAAGCGAGATTCCGTGGATTATCCGCAATTCGAGTCGTTCTCCTTCTTAATGCAAATTCGATTACTTCGATTCTCTGCATTTTTCTTCGCATACAGTACAAGCACACTCACACAAACATACGCAGATATGAGCAGTCAAGTCTATTTAACGAGTAACAGTATCTACTGAAGCTTACTAGTCAGCTAACTAAGGGTTTTCGTGTCAGCCAGAATGCGGAGAATTTCACTATCAAGCATGGTAGCGAAATGATAGAGTTCAGGAACGCGTGGAGTGTTTTTTACAAAAGAAGAAAATAAAATTGTTGCGTTATTTCGTTCACAAATCTGTGGACAATTTCACAACGGAATAAAAGCACGTAGAAGCTCGAATTTTCAACGACGACGAAGTCGAAGCGGGCTGGTCGCTCGCCGCTAAAAGAATAGTTTATAACAAAAGCAAACGCTTCGCGGAAAGTAATATATTGACAGGACAACGAGTAACAGCGAGTATAACGATATACACGTGTTTATGTTCCTAGGAAATGCAATGATGGTGGGATACAGTGAACGTTGGAACAGAGGTTAGCAAAGAATAAAGGTGCAGAGGAAAATTGAAGAGATAGAGAGAAAGAGGAAAGAGAAAGACAGAGAAAGTACGCAGAAAGAGCGATTTTGCTATGACAATAGTTCTACTGAAAATATCCTGTAAACTTCTAGAACTACCAAACATTGTATAACAATGTGAAATCATTAGTATCTATCACATAAAAAGAAATATTAGTGGTAAAAAAACAGCAACCTTTCTTTAATTCGCTCAGCAAAATTAAAGCTGTAAATGATTGAACGAAATAGCTAGATATTTTAATACTTCTTCTACACGAAGCGATCGAAAGGAATTATTTGAAAAAAGATATTACGAATTCAACGACTGGATTGTCCTGGTAAAATCGCGTAATTCAGCGCAGAGGCGGTGAATTAGTAAAGGAGAGAATGCAGTAGCGGGCAAGGCGGGCGAATGAGCGAAAACGGAAGAGACAAAGTGACAAAGTGACAAGAGAGAATAGTAACAGAGAAAGAGAGCAAGAGAGGAGCGCTTACAGCTTGGTCTGTCGAATTCTTGCTGTAGGGTACCGGTATCAAACGTTCCTGCAACTCGCCACCTATCACCTTCAAGAGTAAAGGGTAATAAAATGATTACAACGGGGTGCCACGAGCAATACGCGTGCAAGACACCACCACTCTTCCAATGCGCCTCGACGGTGCCTGACGTTCCCTCTGCTACCAGTTCGTACTTTCCAACTAGCCAATAGAATACAGATTTTCGAAGATACTGGCAAATTACGAACGAAGGACCTAAGTCGATCACAATTTCTGCGAGTAGCAGAGAGAACGGTATTCGCGCTCCGCTTGGCGCGTTGCTCGACGACCAATCAGCCCACGCGATAAGGAAAAGTTCGGTTAGCCCAGGGGAAGAGACCCTCGCGGATGGAAAATGCAGGGGAAAATGCAAAAGTCGAGCAACGCGAAGCTTCGCGGGAAAAACTACGACGAGAAACGCGGACTCGAGGCAATTGCAAATCTCTTCGGTGAAAAGGAGCACCGAGAATTTTCAACGAGAAACATCATGTGTGAATGGAATTAAAATTGACGTCGAGTCCGACTTATTCTCCGTCGATCGAGGCAACATGTATATAAAAAGGCACTCGTACCGTTTCTCCACCGAGAATCGACAATTCAGTCGGCCGAATTGTTGATCAGTCGTTGAGCAACGATTGTCTCAACATTTGAGCCGAGATGACGACGATCTCGCGGTCGCTAAAAGGTACTGGGGCCTTAATACGTTCGATACGCAAGTACGCAGACTGTTTCTACCAGCGAAAGTGGTGCGTCGAAGGTAGACTATACAGACAGATGGACAGAGCAGATGTGAGAGCAGGTGGACAGACACGGAATTCGTGAAAGAACGTACCACGGGCTCGTAGATCGTCATCTACCGCGATCCTCAGCTAAGGTACACGCTCGAGAGTTATTCGAGAACGCGTCACGTGTTTTTACCGGTCGTGCATTTTAAGGACGGTGAACGGATAGGCAGGACAAAATGTCCCTTCCTCCCTCTCAAGTTCAGGCGGAAAGAGATCGTCGGAAAAGTCCGTTTAAGTGTAGGTCGATAGCGTATACAGATTTCATCAGAGATATGTACAGTTGCACATATTTCCGTGGGTGAAAAGAAGTCATCCAGCAAACATACTTTACCAGATTGGCCTTCTATTCCTTCGCGGAAATATTTAATAGTTTGAAAAAATCCCTCTCAAACACGTAGGGCTACGTAGGCGAGAGGATTTTTTTCCCAGTGCAGTGAAACAATTCGACATAGAGACTCGTCTGAACACCTAGACGTTTTGCCAAGGAGTCGAGAATATCTGCCTTCTCATCTCCCGGATTTTCGTCCGTTCGCACAATCAGCGCGTCTAGGGATTAAGAAGGACGATAATTCCAAGAGCGAGAGGGGGATTTAATCGACAGCTAGAAAACGCAGAGCTCAAATGTCAGCTCTTCGTCGGAGGAAATTAATTAAGTCGGTGGAAATGTTAATGACGATCGTTCGTCTGGCACGTATCTTCTGAGCGTCTCAAAGAGAAGACAGTAGAGCGAATGAGTTAGTGAGTTAAAGAGTGACTGAGTGAGCGAGCGGTACAGTGAGAGACAGACAGAGAAACAAGAGAGAGTATCCACGTGGAAACGAGCGGACCAGTAGACGTATATTAGCACACGATTGTCATTCGCCTGCGCAGTTTTATTTTCTTCAACATTTCCCGCAGCAGTGTTATCCTTTAGCCGTGCCAATTACGAAGCATGTACCTGATATCGATTAATTGACGGTTCCGGTCGATCGCAAGCTTGCGCTCGTTAATTGGACCAGCCTTCTATTTTAATCGTATGAACCTTCTCGATCAATGGAAAAAGCAGAATTTTCTGCTCGCTTGGCCGAGTGCACAGGCTAGCACGACAGATAGAAGAGGGAGAGAAAAGAGGAAAATAGGGGAGAAAATGAATGCGTAGCGACGATAAGGCATTGCGCGCTATCTCGTACGTGAGAAAAAATCCCGCTGGGGTAACGAAAATAGCTACGGAAGATTTCCCTGGAGATTATCATTGACCTTGTAACAAAGCGATTTGCCCCATTTACGTGACTCGTAAAACCAAACTTTCTCATGGTAATTCCGAAATTGCCGGCCCAATTTTGCCCCAGCGAAATCTCTTCGATGAGTAATGAAACGTCCAACGTCCAGGACGAGTAATTAATAACTATTCATTGCCACGGTTGAGGGAGCGGTGCGAGAGGATCGATCGAGTTTAATCGCATTTTTTCCTCACATTTTTCACATCAGCAAACCGTCGTCGAAAATTTCTGCAAATCGATTGGTAGACAGAATGACGAATAATTTTAAGCGACAAATGTGCGTACGAACGTTGTAGACGATTGCCAAGCATTTCGTTATCTGCCAACATTATCCTTAGAAGAAAAAACGGTACGAGAAAGCTAAGACGTTAAAGAGATGGGCAGATAGAGGTATTACAAAACGAGGCAACCATGAAGAGAGAATAGGTGTGAACGGTAGAGAGACAAACAGCCGAAGAAAAAAGTATATACATTAGAAATAGCGTGGAATTAGCATGGCGTTAGATTTGACACGTAACTGACGATTGCCAAGCGATTTGGCGAGACGAAGGTTGTGAAAACGTGTGCAAAGATGGGCTGGAAAATAACCTTGCCGGAAAAATCGAGTGAGAATGGCGCACCGCACAACCACTTAATTGTAACGTGTCTTAAACTTTATTTTATATAGTAATAGAATAATAATAGCAATAATATTAATTAATAATTAATAATAATATATTCTATATGCGTACAGTTAAGTCGATAGTCAACTAGGTATCTGCTAATTTGTGTGTGATCTTTAATAACAGGCTAACAATGTCTCGATATTAAAAACTAGACGTCATCTCTCGTTTTTGTGAATCCGTTTCGTCGCGTACAATGACGACGCGCCGATTCCCTTCTTTGTCCTTCGTTTTCTCGACTAATCAAACGCCCTTCTCGCTGAAATCTTCTCCCCAAATGTTTCATCGACGGTTCTCCTCGATTCTGAACCCGGCGGATTTTACGCAGCGGACGATTTCCCGTGACTTTTGATAACCGGTACAATTATAATTATCGCCGAGAAGTCGTGTGGAATTATTTGCAAACGTCTCTCAAGGCTCCAGAGCGTGCCTCTCCTTATTTACATATTTTTCACCGACCGACTCGATTCTGAGCAACAAACGCCGAAAAATCGCCCGTTCTCGCAAAATCTGCGAATTTCGCTTTCACCGTTTTCCCTGCTTTCGTGATTTCTCTTTCGAAGTCGCCGCGTTAGCGCGTTGAAACGGTAAGTAACTACTGCATATTAATTACAAGTTGTTTCTTCTTTCAGAAATCAACATTAAAAACTATACGTCTTCTATCGTTGATTACACCGCCAATTCTTTTTCGTCATTTTTCTTCTTTGTTATCGCTACGACGACATGCACGTCCAATTTCCGTCACGTCTCGACAACTCGTTTATTTCCGATGGAAAATGCTCTTCACGCGAGTCGAGTGGGAATACGGGTAAAATCCCGGCGGATTCGAGACAACGCGCCAATTGTACACGCCACCTTCCAAATCCCTTTTCGGCGGGAGTCAAAATGACTTTAAAGCCAAATGCAAGGCAGATTCGTCCCCTTCTTCGCCCTTTAGAAAGACAGTTATTATCGTAAAAAGAAACTTCCCGTCCTGCGATCGGGATCACGGAATTCTCAAGGAATATGTTACGGTACACAATGAGGAAGAAATTGAATTATACGAAGAAATATGTCAGATGTCCAAGGAATGTGAATATATTTTGATTTCAATGATCCCTTTCGTCGACGAGAAACTTATTTCCGTTGACCGGGTGATCGAGAAATTTGCGAAATTTATTTGCAATAACGGAGGGTGGCGAATATGGCTTCTAAGAGGCTCAAGGAATCCTAACGTTTAAAGTTTCACAGCTCTTTCCGTTTCTTTATTGTTTCGTCGAAATCGCGTGTCTTTTAGCTTTCTTCGCGCTCGACCGAGCTTAACGCTTGGCAGTAGCGGAACAACATTGAAATTGGAAAGTTAACGATTAACACGAAAAAGCAACGTTCCGGCCGGCGGAATCGATCGCATAGATTAGCGATTTCATTGAACATCGATAAGATTGCGGAATAACTGATTTTGCCGGAATTCGTTATGTCTCGACGATCCACCGGCCTCGACGTCGATTTTTTCTTTAAAGAAAAAAAAAACGATCGCACCGAGAGGAACAGCTGCGACCGTCTTCCTTAAGCGATTCGCGAGGAAAAACGACGCGACGAGCCGTGCCGGTTTCCCATTCGACGGAGAAAAGTCGAGCGATCGCGAGGACCGAGAATACTGCTACACGAAGACGGATTAAAAATTCGACGATTAAGTACATCTTACCGATCGCTCGTTTGCTTGGCGATTGTCTTCGGCTTGGACCCCGGCGGATGCGAACAAGGTTAATGCAGGGCTGCGATTGTCGAGAGAGAAAAAAACCGGCACGTCGCGAGGCAGCGACGATTTTCCCAGCCTTTTAGTCCAACCCCGCGCTCGTGTCCAATTCGTTCCATCCTTGCTTTCCGAAAATTCTCACCATTTTTGAGCTTGCCGAACGAGCAAAAAATCTGAGTATTTTGGAGTTTCGTTTCCTTTGGAGTTGCCATTTTCCTCTGCTGAGACACGAGCGCGAGTTTCCCAACAGCGAATCGACGAGTATGCGTAGAGTAAGTCCGACCTACGATGACGCCCGCGATGCGCGGACGCTCAGTAGACGAGGTTTGCGAGCGCTTATTAAATAAAAATCGCCGATTGTCCAGTTAAATAGTGCTACGTTTTACAAAACAGACAAATAAGAAGAAAGGTACGCGCGGTAAAATAAACGAACGAATCGACGATCGGCGCTGTTAAATCCTACGAAAATCTCAAAAAATTTCGACCGAGGAGGAAATAAAAATACATTTGCAAGTTCGAGCTCAATGGAAATTGTTTGATCGTTCTTTGAAGTTCATTTTTCTCGGAAAAAAAGGTGTTTCTTAGCGGTTTTTTGAATTTAACGGCGCGTTCGTCAAATTCGGTCGATCACTCTCCTCGTTGTCGAGGAAGAAACGGTGAAAATGAAGCAAGCGAGAAATGGCCAATGTTCCGTTTCTCACTTGTATCCTTTACAAACGACCACGTATAATTGTGCCTCGCAGCATCGACGGATACCGTCTAACAGTTACAAAATAAAAATAGTTACACGTACACGCGTCAATGAAAATTTATAAACGCAGAGCGATAGTTACATCGGTTCGTAAAAACTACGTGTACGCATTCGCAAGAGAGAAATGCACTGAGGATTAACATTCGTTGAACGAGCATTTTTCGCAGGGAGAGTTTTTCGTCTTTCTCCCCCCTCCCTCTCTCTCTGAGCCCCGGGGGGATTCGTTATTTGTACGAGCACTTTCCACAGCATTCGCTGCCTTTAGGAATCATGCGATCGAAATGAGGAAACGTTAGTAAAATGTCAGAAAAAAGCAAGCGCACACGATGATCCTGAACCCCGCGAAATCTTCGTCAGAATGTTAAAAGTCACAAAGGTCATGACCCTAGGGCGCTCCAATTAAAATGTCAGTTTTATAAAATTCTGTCTCATCGTCACGGTACATATGAGTTTTTTGAGCGGTGGAGTCGTCGTGATTAGCTGCTTTTCACTGAGCTATCATATCGATAGACGTAGGTTAAAGACTGGGTCAAAGGTGGCGCAACTCTTCGAGAGAAACACTCGGAGATTATCGTTTCGCGTAGATTTATGAAAATAGGCGGAGAGAGGAGATCTCGAAGAAGAATAGCCAGAGGTAAGTACAATTCGCGATCGAGATAGAAGGCGCGTTCCCTGCCGTAATGGCTGGTCCCGAGGGAACCTTCGATCGCGATCAACGCACCGCCATTCAACCGGGAGAAAATCATTTTACCAAGTCATAGAGCTACGTGGGACGGGCGTCGATCACGATCGTTGGTCGTAACGAAATGAATCCATCGATTTCTGTCCCTGCGGACGGTGTGATATCGCCAGAACGACGAGTTCCCGTCGTTCCGAATTGTCGCGCACGTTCGAACCGACGGACAGACACCTTCACATCCAATCCCAAACAGACAGGCAGGCAGGCAGACAGCCAGAGTGATCGGGTGGGAAGGGGAAGCGGACGTTGCTGCGCAAAGATCCTTCGATCGGCCAATCATTTTTCTCCAATTTAGAAACACCAACGAATTCTCGAAAAGATCCCACCTTTTGGATCCTTTTGGAAAGGCGGGTGCTTCTAAGGGAGAAAAGATCGACTGACGAATCATCTTGCGAGCAATGATTAGCAGGCGGGCAAACACTAGTAAGAAAGCAGCCACAGGTTTGAGGCGTGCAGGGGATCACAGAGGAACACATCGAGAAAGCGTTAAGTCTAGACGGTTGAGGTTTTGTCCCGATGATCTGTCGAAATTTTGCGGTAGTCACGAAGTCGCAGCAACGAAGAAAATCATCGCAAAATCATTGCAAATCGTTAGCGACGACATCGTGACTGTTCTTGTTGAGGAAGAAGCGTCAAAGCAAGGGGTTCTGTATGAGTGCGTATCGGCCAAAGAGTGTCGTGTTCGTGACCGGTGCGTTCTTCAGGTGGCCCTGAAAAGTTACAACTGAGTCGTCCACGTGAAATCCCAAGGTCCAGCGGAGAGAAGAAACGTTCACAGGAGGAATTTAGTCGTCCAGTTTCGTCTTCCTTGACCGTGGACCATTGCCATTCGTAAAGACCAGCTTTCCCTTGTCTCTCATTCTTCGTTTTCTACAATCTTTAGGGATTTTAAGTACTCGAGATGGATTTTCGTCAGGTCTTCGGCTAACGAATCCTCTGGGTACGAATGGCAAGGTTCAACGGTCAATGTCAATGAGTCCAAAGTCCACCCGTCACCACATGAATTCCACCTTCAGGTCCAGTTAGATTCGTCAGAGAGAAGCGGTTAGTGGAGAAGCACAGAAAAGAAACATCAAGCCCCCACGACCAAACCTTTCATTTTCCAGAGTGCCTTTTTTTCACGAGAAAAGAATGGCAGAGACGTAGAAAAGTCCTGCGTACTCAGCAACGACTTCCTCGACGTTGCTGAATTTCTTTTACGTAAAAAAAGGCTCGGAAATGAAATCCTTGGCTGTAGAGGGAAGAATGTTTCTTTTGGAGGGAAGGAAAACTCACGTGAGACCGAAGGGATCAGATTGTGACGGAGTACGAGAGTTACGAACGGTCGATGGCCGTTTCAGAGACAGAAAGAGATAAACAGGAAGCTAGCAGCACGTAACCACAGGATTTCAAAAAGAACCCGTACTCAATAAAAAGTTTAATACTTTCGACGAACCGTCGGTCACAAACATAAGTCTTGATAAGTCCAAATGAAAAATAGTCGCTAAAATAAAGGCTTATTTCGTTCGTGTTTAACAAGTAACTTCCCGCTCGAAATAATGCGATACTCTGTCAAAGGGAATTTTTTGAAGTCAATTAATCGTCAGTTTTATCATAGAAAGACATTCGTCGAAAAATCAAACCTTGCGAGAGACGGGGTCAAAAGCACCTGGGGAACGCAACATCGAGATTGAAATTACCGAGTTTTGACCAGTTCTTCAAATGCACTGGGAAACAATTTTCTTTAAAGACCGGACATTCGCGTGAATGAAATCCAATACCACATCCAGCCGAATAATTACGCATTACTATCACATAATTTATAATTAACACGAGAAAGCTAGGATAAAGTGACCGTGAATGTCTGGAAGAAACTACACGTATAATTATCTACTGGCCCGAGGAATTGAGTTCCATCCGATTATCAACTGTTCAACGAGGAACCAACTGTCAGTCGTTAGAGAAGAATTATTTTGCCAGTGCACCGATCTGGGATTCAACTCGATGTCGCGCAGGATATGTGCTTTGGTACGTAACTAATGGTAACGACTGGGTCGTGTATGGGGGTCGTAGAAAAGAGATTGTCGACAAAGAGCTCGTCGTGGAAAGATGCATGGGACTGAGGGTCGGGCGACGATGACGAGGGGTCAAGGAGAAAGTTAACGACAGGCCAGATGCCTCGTGGATGATGAAACCAAATCCTCAGGATCTTCCAACAGCAGCTACTTCCTTGCACCTCTTCTCGAATGTTTGAGTAAAGAATTGTACGTAGCTTTGCAGTTTCCGAGGTTCGAGAGTGACGATGCAAGGAAGGAGAGGTTGCTAGGAAATCCAGGCTTTTGGCGTGAGTTTTAGATGCTGGTTTCGTGAACGAGTTTCGTGAGCTCCGGCAGGGCGAGATTGTTGGAGCTCAGGAGGAGAGGGTTCCCGGTTTCCCCCGCGCGGTTCGGGCTCAGGGGTTGATTGAGGGCGTTGTTGGATGAGGATCTGTTGCTGTTCGCGATTGTGGTATTGGTAGTATGATGGCTTTGCGGGCCGGTAGATCCGGGAACGCTCAGCAACAACGGCGATGCAGGGCTGTTGTGGGACTGCATCCTTGATCCCCTGGAGCTCGTCTCGTAATCCTGCTCGGCAGTCCTGTTAGCGGCCTTGACGGCGTTCTGCGCCGTGGCGCCGGTGCTGTTTGTCGGGTCTTCGTCAATGTACGTGAAGTCTGATAGTGGTCGGGGCCCGGTGTGGCTGCGTGAGCTGCGCATACTGTGTAAGCTGTGTAAACTATGGACAGAGCGACGCTCCTCCAGATCTTCCAGAGTCGACTTGAACGCTCTGATTACTCGAAGCTGCAAAAACAGGGAAGGGCGTACTATCAGGAAAGCAAGGAAGGCAGGCCAGCGACACACACAAGCACGCCGTTTGTTCATTTCTGTTCTCTGTGCTTCTTGTACTTTGTCTCGTGTCATCTTTTCCCGGGAGCATCGAACGTGTCTCCCCGCATCTGTTCCCGGGGTGAGTGAGTCGTCGTGTGCCCAGCGATTTTCGGCCCTCGTGTTCGTTTCGCCTACTCACAATCATCAGCTCTCTCTACACCTACAGAGCTTCTCTACCGCTGTTCCGCTGCGTGTATAGTGTAACTGTGTGTTGGATTCTCTTTGTCGCTGTGCACACAGATCAGTGTTCTCCGTATTTCGCTAGGTACCAGCGAACGATAAAACACACACAGTTAATGCGAGGAGGAGCACGAATCCGATTGGGCCACACATACGGGTTACATATAGATAATATCCAAACATATCCCATGCAGATTACATATATATAACCTACGTATATTCAGCACCATCAAATAAATGCCAACAGTGGTTACCACGTTTCTATCACCTAGTCATCCGATCCGCTATTTTCCGCAGGTCTATAATCCACATACAATTCATATATAGCGTGAAACGAAATTCACACAAGGCGTACGAGATTGTTTAACAGTTCTTCAAATTGTTTGTCCTGGAAATTTTCTTGTATATAACGAGTTCTGTGCGTGGGTTCGTACAACTCCTCCCCGAAGAAACTGTTCACGTTTCTTTTTGACTCTCCAATTCCAGTGTTTGCGTGTGTGTGTGTGTGTGTGTGTGTGTGTGTGTGTGTGTGTGTTTGTGTGCATTATAAAAACGTGTACCTACTGCGCGTGCCGTGTATATCTCCGCGTGCCTGCGCACGTGTGTCTGTGCGTTGGTTTCCCTCGGGCGTAGGTCTATTCGATGTCCTAGCCGCGCTCGAGAAACCGTCCGGACGATCGCGGACATGACTCGCTTTTTTCCTCTCTTTTTTTTTTTTTCGGAAAACTCGTCGGGCAGACGAGCAGAACGAATGTATGCGCGGGTGGGTAAGCGATGCTGGAATGCTTACCTACCTTCGTGAACGATGAGGGGGACACACCGCGGAAAATCCGCGGGGTTCGAGGCCATCGAAGGCTCTCAGGACGATCGTATCATCCTGGCTTCTCGATTTTCTCCCGGGGAACTACTTACCGAGTTTCCAGCCGCTCCAGATTAATATTGCCACGGACAGGCTCGAGATGAACCGGCAGATTTGTCCGCTAAAAGCGGGTGTAACGGGCACTGCCGGTTCTGATAACCGAACGTGGTGTCCGAGCTACACATCTTTCCTTCTCAATACATCGGTCGACCCTTGAGTCTCGAACGATCGCGAGTCAGCAGCAAGGGTAATTATAGTAATTATCGCACGCGTTGTACCGATAAATCGACTTATCGCCAATGATACGACCGAACGAATCAAAACTTCAAACATTCTCCTTTTGCTGGCTGAATGCATCGCTTATCAATGAATCCATGTGCGTCAGAAGTTTACGTCTACGCAGTTACGTTTAAATTTTATGTAACATCTGATTGACCTTTTCGGCGAAGAGTCAGATAAAAATGTGTCATGAAGTCATCGGATACGACTAGAAGGCGCGTGTGGAGTTTCGAAAGACACATTCGTCCGGAGAAACTGGCTACTCGGGAAGTAATAGCCCCGTGCGTTTCTTATCTTCGCTCGTGGAGCGATGTTTCCGAAAGAATAATAACGGGACAAGAGAAACTCCTGAGTCCTCGGAGCAGAGAATTTCTCTGTCGGCTAGGCTTTTGAAATTTACCGAAGGGGCAATTATCGGGGGGAAACACCACTCCGGACTCTGCCGAAGAAAAAAGATTATCGCTAATTTCCACTTTTTTTGCGGTGGCTAATGGGATTCTCTCTCTTGTTTTTCGCTTCAGTCAGTTTGGCCTCCCTCGCGCGACTTACTGGTTCATCCAATTAGGAATGGTCCTCGACAGTCCTGTACCAGTTGGGCGCGAGAACCGCGCATTTCCGGCGGGGAGGGGCGGAACGCATGCAAAAGTCCCGACCGACCCTGGCCGGTCCAGCCAGACACGCACATTCAGGTTGGAAATTATTACCGCCAGAACCGTTCGACTAACGAACCGTTAGTCAAATAGTTGCGACGGTTCTTGTAACCGCAACAACACAGTTTTCCGTGTTGGTTGATGCAAAAAGGGCGTGGGCAAGGGAACGAATGGAAAGAGACAGTAGAACAGAGAAACAGAGAAGTAGAAAGAGAGACAGAGATAGAGAGACAGAAAGAGAGAAAGAGGCACGAGGAGTCCGTGTGTAGTTCGCAGATAAGCAGAGACAGAGATGCAACGCGGTGGTAAGAGAGACAACACAGACCAGTATTGTGCCAGAGGATGAAGTAATCGCTGTCGGGAACAGCGCACTGAAACCAAGACTATCACTAAATTCCAGATACCGAGAAATTTTAGCACCTGAGCCATTTGATCGATCGCTCAAAAGCGCGAAATTTACAGCAATTTCAAAAATTGTAGAGTCTTCCAAGCATAATCTTTTTTCAGTGCGTTATGAACAAATGTTACCTGAATTAAGAACCATAGAAAGACTCATTTTAGCCTTCTTTTCTTCCCTTCAAATACAGGACAGAGTAGTTGTCCAGTTTTACATCTTAAAGGATGAAACATTGGAAGTCTAATCTGCACTGTCATTGAAAAAGAGAGAAAGGCAATATTCGATATACCTGAATGTTTGCCGAAACAAATTCTTGAACGGCAAACGATGATGTTGCTAATGCAATTACCAAATGTTACGTTATCACGACATTCGTGGCCGTGATAACGTTTAAAAATAGTTTGTTTCGAAATGTATTTACGAACCTAATCAACGTCTTCCGACGCTGTTCGTTTAAATTTAAGTAGAGTTCAGCGTTGCCAGCTTTACATTTCCACATATTTCTAATAATTTTCCTATTAGTTAACATGGTTCACATTATTCAGTTGATGAAAAAATGTCATTAGATCAGGAATGAATGTATCTGGCAATTCTGAAGCTTTTATCACATAACTGATGTAAAAAAATATTCAGCACGCAGAAAATTATTATTACTCTATGACTACTATTTACAGTACTATATCAGGAACAACAATTTATTGTGTATGGAAATGCTTAAATCTCACGTTTACGGGTTCAACAATTGATAAATTGTTGTTCTTTATATAGCACAGATAGTAGCGTTATTAATGCAAAAGGTTATTTAAATGCCAAGTATCGTTACGCTGTTGCACATTTTTTGCTTTAATATTGGCACACAATGACAGTGGCAAATATAAGCCCCACCTACAATCAACGATATTGCCAATTTTTTCCCTCCGCTCATGTTGAACTCAAATATTCAGTTAATTCATTAATCGTCGCGCGACTATTTAAAAAATTTCGCGTTCAATAATTTGCTTGGCAAATGCGCCGAATGTCCCTCGAGTGAAAATCTTGCGCGACATTTTCGCCGACTAGATGTGAACTCTTGCGGAAATTCGCACGATCCTACATCGCCTACAAAGAATTTCCTCGAAAAGAGACAAGATTGAAAGTGTCAAAGCGTTCAATCATCCGAGCTTTCAGCTTCCTCCTGTGATTTTCGACGGTTCAAAGTGCGTCGAGGAAACGCACTCGGTGCGAACCTTTTTACGAATTTCCAACCTCTCACCTGATCCGCCAATGCCTATGCTCAAACGTCCACCCCAGGAGAAAATGGATCTGATTTAGCAAATGCTCTTAAAATAAGTAGACGTGACATAAGGGCAATACTTTTATGATAAGAAATGCAAATGAAAGGACGATCGCAAATCCAATTTTCTGGATGTGACGTTCAATTGTACGGCAGCGCGACTCGTCGACTGAAAATATCTTTTTGTACCGTGCTAGTAAGTCAAATTTCTTGCGGCACACGCAAAAACAACGCTGTGTTAGACGTCCAGACAAACAAAACCAAACAAGACGTCGATGCAAAAGTAGCCAACCGTGCACACACGCCCACGCTCACGCGCGCAAACCTATACGCACAATCGCACGCAGCAGCTGACACACACACACACACACACACACACACACACAGACACGCACACAGCACGCACGACACACACACACACACATACACACACGGGAACAAAGAGAAACCGGGACCGGAAGTGGGTCAGGGGACTTTGTTTCCTTCCCTTTTGTGGGACGTTATTTGCTTTACATCGGTCGAACTTTACTCCACGATTTTATTTGTAAATGCTCGTATTCACGTAGAAACGAAAGAATTCCTGAGATACGGCGATGCAATTTAAAGTACTGCATGTGAAAAGGACGAATTATCACCGTAGAATAATTTACGCTGCATTATCGCGAATTCGCGCTTCTCGAACCGTCGACGGAAACGTGGGGTATTCTTTCGCGGTTAGGCAGAGACATGGACAAGGCAAAGAAAAGAAAAAAACTGAAAAAGAAAACTAACGAACGAATGAGAAAAATGAACGAGCAGACGACACAGTATCCGCTATGCAATTTCATCTCAACCTCATGCGACTCTACGCACGTTATGCATTTGCATTTGCATACACATACATATGCACGCGCGTGTATATTACGTGTACGTCCAAGGACGACGGGTGAATTGTTGTTAGGTAAAGAAAAACACGACGGAACATTGACGTGGCCTTAGCAAAATGCGTTCTACGTCGCTGTTTTAACTGGAAAAAAGACGTTGCAGAATTGGAGCTTTCTTTCGGCGTGGATGGGGGGTTGGCAAATGTGGAAACACGCAGCACACTCATTGTCAGACAGCTAGACTACTTGAAAAAAAAGGCGCGGAAGGCCGGTGCCCCGGCGGTTTTTAAAGCACTGGGAAAATCCGCGACAGGGCCCAACCGACCATCCCAAATGCGCTACACAGAGAACACAATGGCGACGACGAAACATCGTGCACGATCGAAACTAACCGGCTGTCGACGTCAATTCAATCTGCTGTTAAATGCGTTCAAAATTATCCTTCACCTATGCCCAGCGATTTCTACCACGCGAAATTTCCTAATGCTTTTGTCAGCACCCATTGTCACGGGACAAATCTATTTATATCGTTAATTAGCGGCAATTCATTTGAACGTATTTTAACGGCACATTCATTCGATTCTGTCAACTATCGTTAACGTTTGTGCTACTTTCGTCGTTTTCGTTTACCTAACGCGAAGACTAGCACAGTGAGTTTGCCTTCGAGTCACGACAATCTCCTTATTTCGTTTCACAGTTCCGATTAACGTAATTGGCTGGAAATAATTAACAGGCACGTGAATTTGCATATCGCATCAATTTCTCTGGTCCGACTATCAGTTGGATGAACTGGTTTTTACCAAGTCGTTGCTCGAAGTCAAAATTCACTGGAATTCGGAGGAATCGACGAGAGCGAAAGATAGAGAGGAGAGTGGTGAGAGATAGAGAGTGAGAGCAAGAGAAGAAGGATAGAGAGAGAATAAGAGAGAAAGCGAGAGAGAGAAGACTCGCGATACCGAAGAAGACTGTGACCTACGACGTTTCATCGTGCGCCCTTTACGTATGTCGACGATAATGCCAGTCGTGTATGCGTACGTAAGGTTCCATAAGACAATGTATTAACGGCAGGCCATCTACGTGAGCTACGTACTTGTTTGTACTCCGACAGGATAAGTGTGGCGGCGGGCAAGACTGCCGCCCCGTTATACCTCAGTCTCTCGAATGGGTTCCGCTGGCTAACAAAACCATAAATCATACCATCAGTCTTGTTTCGTGTTCGCTCCTACGTCACTACTTAGAGGCGTGTTTTGTTTGTCTGTCTAGGTTTTTTTTTTGCGATTTTTTTATTGTGTTCTTTTCCGTTGCGTTTGACGTTCTGCCGTCGTGCTTTCCGTTCGCTTCGTTTCGCTTCTCGTTTATGCCTTGCGCTCTTTTCCCTCTGTACGTGGTCGTTCCGCTTGTCTTTAGCTGCCATTGCTCCCTTTTCTCTCGTCATTTATCGTCCTTTCGCGCGCTCTCTCGCTCGTTTTTCAAAAGGGTTTACCTCAGCCAGCCGCATTGCTGCTGATCTGTGGCTTCCATTTTTGTCCATCTCGAAGTTCTTCGTACCGTGGCACGAGCAAACCGAAATAGCCGGAAAAATTTGAGCGAAAACCGAGCCTCCTCCGCGGGAAAATGAAAAAGACAGGAGCAAAATAATGTCGTACCGAGTTTCACGATTGCCGAGCGAGAGCTATAGAAGAAGCGAGAAATATCCCCCGACGGGCTTCGTGCTTCATTCTCGAGATGAGCGGAAAAGTGAAGTATGTGAAAAATCGTCGAGAACGGAGATGAGCCGCGAAGGGAATCCAAATCCACGCTAAAAACGCGCGTGTCCGCATGAGGAAAAATCGTGCCGAGCGGGAAAAAGTTGGCTCGCAATGATGCATCTGAGAAAAACTTTCCTTTCTTGCGAACGATTGCAGCAGAATTGCGATAACAACAGTGGCGGAATGACGACAAGCAACTTCGAAGGCAGCTCTGACGATTCGGCGGAAGTTCGGCGGGCCAAGCAGATCTTTTTTTTTCCGACCGAGTCTCTTTTACTGAAGCTGTTTTACGTGTTTCGTTTAACTTCGGCGGACGCAACGTTCGAACGTGTACAACGACAAACATTTCGCTGCAAATTCTGGGGGGACCGATAAAAGCCAGGCTTACTCTCCAACCCCTTTCAACTTGCTGGTAAATTACCTTCTAGTAAATGTTTCGTTTTCGTACAAATCGAATCTATCGATAAAAAGGGGCAAGAGCACTGGCGATTATAGTTTTTATCCTTTCATTTATTTTCGTCGAGGGCTTAAGCAAGTTTTCCAATCGTTAAACTTTTCCCCGGCGATCTCACAACATGTGTATAGGTACAAAGCACTTGAAGGAATTTAAAAAAGAATAACATACTATTTGACGAGCTTAAAATCCAGTCGTAAACCGGTTCGAAAAATATAAGCTGACATTTTGGTCGACGACGCTTTTCCGAAGCATCTTACGGTTCGCTTTGAAGTTTTTACGAGGCAAAATATGTCGAAGGGGCTTCTTTGAAGCGCTTGGCATCTCGGTAGATTGGATTTCGTGAGCATAGTGGGCCGAGGCGAAAGCGTAAAAGTTGGAGAACAGCTGGTACCCCTCGGCGAAGAAAAAGAAAAGACTAGGGGTGATTGACACATCGGTCGGAAGCCGCAGCTGTGTCAAAATGCAGCGGATTGTTTTTCAAACGCGTCCGAACGGGACGAAATATTGTGTATAAATACGTATAATATATAGTATGGATATATATAAGTATGATACCTCATGTAATAATACTCGATGCACAATGCACATACGTAACACACATACGCACACACACCATAAGGCACGCACGCGTCAAGCTATCGTAAAACGCGCGCGGCCACATCGATATACAATGTATATAATGTACATTGTACAGGGCTTTGTTAGTATCACAGCAACACCACACTGCAGTAATCAGAAAATAAGAGAAAAACAAGGTGGGTGGGCTGACGGGCCAGAATCGAGAAGAAGATCGGAAGAGAATCAACATAAGACGAAAACCAAGTTGGAATTAACGGTGAAACGATAAGAGGAACAGCCAAGGGAACTAAGTCATCACATTCGTCCTTTTTTACTCCAAGGAAATAGATGACAAAATTTTAACGTATTAAAATAAAGATATATTTTCGTACGACAAGATTTGTCGTCATTTCAATGTGTAAAATGGTCCAAGTGATAACCGTTTCGTTCCCTCCGCGACGTTAATCACAATATAGAAGCGAAACACAGATCCATAGAGAGTCGAGTGCCTTAAAGTATATATCGATACACAGGACACAAGTAGCGACATTGTTTCACGCGAGGTATAAATACACATGTGTGGATGTATATAAAAGCGTGCATTAACGTCAGACCGTCGATTTTCGAAATCCCAAAGCCGAACCGAGAAAAATAGTTGCTCGAATAGAACGATCGTGCTGCCAAGAAAACTCAGTTCTTATTTTATTCATTGACAGCAAGAGCACCAAAAGACCGGAATAAATTAATCTATTCAGCAAAATTTTGTCTTATTGCTCTGTCTTGACTGCGCGTTTTCTGATTTTGATAATTATTTTAATTGACCTAACGAATATCTGGAGAAACGTCGGACTGTACGTTTTGCACGCGCGTATGCGTACATGCGACATCATGGAATGTACATTAATGGAACACAAAGTGATCCACAATGCGAAATCATGGAAACGAAAATGAAACGAGAACCAAGATTTTCCAAGAAATAAACGAACCGATTTGGAAAGTAATTCGAAGCACATGGCGACAGCCAAGTTATCGAATATTTGACGTTACTTGCGGCCGAAAACAGAAGCAAAAAGCCCTCGTGCGATTTTCCAGCACGCTGATGTGCCACTGTTTTTCTCTCGGCGAGTGAATTTTCCGAAATTCCTTGACTTCAGCTGCCTCCGACGCTTTTGCGAAATTCGCGAACGTTTAATTTTGTAAAAAATAAACGAAAGGATGTGGGATAGTGATCGAGAGAAAAACCAGCTCAGCAGATCGCCGCTGAAACTTCGCCTAAAGTTTAATCCAACGCGACACGTTGACTCGACTCTCAGGCGGTTGAAAGTGATTTTTGCGGATGCAATGTTCACGGAGAAAAATTACTGGAGAATTCTTGCTGAAAAATTTAATAAAGCTCCCCGTCTCCTTGAAAATTTTGCATAAGATTCATTGTTCTCCGTGGGGCGCACGAGTCCTTGCGATTTCCTTCGAAATCCCAAGCTAACGATTTTGAAAACCGTCCGCTCGATTTTCAGAAGCGAAATGCAATGAGGCGCCTGCACGGCATCCGCGGAAAAAAAAATCAAACGACAGACCGAAGGAAGAGAAACCGAAAGGGGTAGAAATAAAGACGATAAACAGGCGAGGCAACGTAGTAGCCGCAGATTATCAAGATCCGGCAAGCAGTTAGTGTGAAAACAAGACAAGACAGAGTGAAGTAGAGGGTTCGTGTGAGACAATAAAGACGACACAAAAAAGGTATCGAGGATGAAAAACACAAAGGCAACACGCCGTTATCCAAGGTATATAGACAGAGAAAACAAAATGAAAAGAGTATAGCATAGGAAACGATAAAACAGAGTTCAAACCAAAGTGAATGAAAAAAAAAGAAAGAACGAGAATTATATATGTATGACAGAGAGAAACGATTATAACCAGATTGTTACTTAAAGACGGTCAAACAGTGCGGAGAGTGGATATTGCGGACTAACCATATAGTAATCCTGAGAGGGGGATCTGCCTGTCACAGTTACATTCTGCACCAGAGTTCTATTGCTCGTCTGAAAGTAGGTCACACATTCAGTTTTATATGATTAGCTTAGGCGAGCCATTTTTTAAGTGTTTCTTGTTTGTGCTTACAAACGATGTTTTTCTTAACACTTGTACTAACTCGCTGACGATACAAGATACAAGAGCATTGAAAGATAAATGCACAGATATATGTAGAGAGATAGAGATAGAGAGAGTTAGAGAGAAAGAGAGAGAAAGAAAGAGAACGACAGAGAAGTAGAGTAGGAATGTGAGGAGGAAAGGAAGAGAAGAAAGGAGAAAGAAAAACCCAATACCAATAAACAATAATGACGAACAAAAACGTATACAAGAGAGATATAGAAAGAAGAGTAGGATAGAAGGAAGCAAGGAATGGCAAATTGTATTTCAAATACAAATTGAACCCTTTGTAAAAAATGATGTTCCCAATATATTGGGTGACAGAAGTTTACCAAAATTGTGCAGCCGTCATTAACTCAAGTTTGGCAAACAATGAGTATTAAGAGGCCGACTGTTCGTAACGCAGATTAATATGCAAAACCTGAAAATATTTGGTCTTGGCAACTGTGTCTAACGTGTGATGATTTAACAAGTCATCCACGAATTTTGTCGTGTCCAAAGTGCCCCTTCTTAAAACTAATTATTGTCCGTGGCAAACTAATTAGACAGAAAGAGCGAGGTCGGAGAGGACTTGGGGGCGAAAGAAAGAAAGAAAGAGAGAGTGTAAGAAATATTGGCCAAGGACTGCATGGACCATTGCTAAGTGGCTCTAGCTGGTTAGATTCTGTGGAGTAGTCGCGTGGTTCTTGCAAGCTATAATACGTCAACGTAGGAGGAACGTAATAATACGCGCTCGACGGTGTTTTACGTTTGAACGGGTGTACCGGGGTTCGTCGTTGAGCGTTGAGCATTGCCCAACTATAACTTTCGACAGTTTCGAAGCCTTCGAAAACGTCGAAAATTCTCAACGGGACAACTCCGTGCGATAGACAAGGGTTGGGGGGGGTGTGTCTTCGACGACGAGTTTCTGGTGGCGTGGTGGTGGCAAAGGGTGGTTTCTAAGGGCGCGTTGTACGGACTACGGATTCCAAGGAGCACCGGTCGCCATTTTACTCGGACCGACTAGCGGCTGGCATTTATCCTACGTTTCCTAAGGGCGGTCTACCGTCGACTCTACGGGTGGCGAGGAAACGCGTCGCTGCGCTGTCTGTAAAGTCGTACATGAACGTCGGGAAGTCACGTAGAGCTCGATAAACACGAACTGCCGTCGGTTATTCATAGCCAGTGGTGACCGTCGTAATGCTTATCACGGGAGTCGTGAAAACGCAATGCGAGCGTTATCCGAATTTCTCACGAGACTGGCGCTACTGACGAAATTCGGGGAATTTCGTGAGATTAACTTGTCCGCCCTTGCCGGGAGGTTCCGCAATAGTCACGTTGACTTCGTGGAATTTGCGGTGAACTTTGCAGCGATAATCGCCGCCACGAGATAATTAATTAACGATACTGCAGTTTCGCGCTCAGAAGAAAATTTGGCCAAACAAACAGCCACCCGCAGCCTATTGCGTGATGCTCGTTTTTCCTTAGAGTTCATTTCAGACGCATCCTCGGGCACTAAAGTATGTACTTCGTCGACAACAACCGCGTTCAGTATTTCTTCCTGAACGGAAGATGTAGGTCGATCGGTCAGTCGGTCGGTGGACAAGTTGAACTTCTCTATTTTCACGCAGGCAGGTCATGGTCTCGCGTATCCGTTTCCAGTGATACCGGAAGAAAATATCTTCAACCCACCCAGACAATTTCCTAACGTCTGGAGCGAGTTTTCGAAAACCATTATCAATCGGCATCCCTGTTTGTTCAAAAATCTTCCAACCATCCGCGAGATGATCTTATTTCCTTTGTCAGCTGCATGGAATTTCTGCGCGCGACCCGTAAAACCGGAAGTCGAGGTGCTCTAACGCGAAAAAGGCGACCTCACGTCACCGCTCCGTAACGCGAAGGACATGCTCGACAAAAAGAGGACAACACCGATGTCGGTTTAAGGAGATTACTTCGCAACCGTCCAGTCAAAAACGCTCATTAAACGAGAATGTTATTGAAACAGCCGAAAAAAAGCAACCGCTATCGGTGAAGCTGGGTTACTAAATAACTTTAATTACGTTAAACGCTTCATTAGGGGTTTTACGAGCAGATAATTATAATCAGCCCGATTATTGTACGGAGAATTTATTCGGCAGTAAAAAAAGTTGAACGATATTTCGGCACAGATATCCTACGCTGAAGATACATTGGTTTCCGAAATTCAGCTTCACCGATTACAGTTTTCTTTTTTGAGGTACTGTTCTCTGCCAATTCTTCGGATTGAATACTGCTTTGACTAAACCGCGTTGCTCCTTAAGTAAAACCAATGATGAAAAATGTGCCACGAATTGGAATTTCGCGTTCCAGCGCTTTGCCTTCCTTTCCACGATGTTTCAACGATTCAGACGGAATAAATACAAAAAAAAATAGACAGTCACGTTTTCGAGTGAACCACGGATATCCATGGCGATGCAAACGGTCGAGTGCGACGATAAAATGCGCTTTCGGGGATACTGAAACGCCACTGGATTGTGCAAAAACTTATCTCCGTGCACGGTCCCTCTTTGTCGATAACAATGAAAGCCGACGATTTGATATCCCGCCGTCTGAAACGGGCATCGGAAAACGATAAAGCCGCGAGCGAACGTCGTCGGTGGTGTCGAGGCGTTATTCCGCTGATCGTTTGGCGGGAGAGAAAGGCTACGCGCACCGGAAACGCTTCTTCGCGATGACTGTGGAATCCGAGTTGTCGTGGCGGGGGGGTAGGTTGGGGATCGTGTCGCACGACGAGCGTAAAAAAAAAGGCCAAGAAACGATTCGTCGAGGTTGGGAGGGAGGGTCGGGTAATCATGGCGGTACGTATGTAAAATGCGAGACACACGCGACGGTATTGGTCGTTCGGTCGTCGAACGGGCTCCTTAAAAAAAAAACGAAAAAAAAACAAAGAGATCCTACAAGTAGAGGAGGATTCGTATGACAAAACACGGGGATCGGGGCGGGCCAGGAGCGACTTCCGGTCGGAGCCGTCCTGCCCGGTCGTCCTAAATCTCGTTGGGGGCGGAGGGGGGATTCGTCTCGCGGGTCAAAATGTCGAGATCTCGGATGGTGACATGAGAATGAGAGATTTGTTGGGATAGTTACCTGTGTCTGTAGCCGTGTCAGACCACGGATCCATAGTATTTGTCCTGCGCGCGGCTTTTTATCCGAGTCGGGGTCGAATTTCTCGTCTCCTAGATTGATCGCACCGATATCATCCGGCTGGCCGCGGCCCCATCTGTTTTTAAAAAAACATTAAACCAGTTCTTCATCACTCGGATCCCTGTTAAGTAGAGGTTGTTTTTTTGTTGTTGTTTCTGTTTTTTTTTTTGTTTTTTTTTTCGACTTTTTTTGTTCGCTCGTTAGTTTTTCGATCGACTGTTACTGTTTTTTTTTTTTTTTATTTCGTGCGGCTCTTGCGTGTCTTTTTTTTTTTATTCGCAGCTCGTGGGCCGGCTCCTCGACGCACTGCACCACGACTTTCCATTTTTCCCCTCGCTCCTTAGCAGACAGACATTCCTAATATACCGACGCCAATTTGCCGTTCGTTTAAACGCGGCATAAGAGCGCACGGAGCATTCGACGGCGATCAGCGGTGGCGAACGATGGTGATTGCCGGTGTTTTCTGATCGTGAAAGTGAAGCGGACGGTAAAATGATGGGACTACGACAATGATTAACGCGTACTTCGACGATCGGTCAGGGCGATTTGCAAATGACAGAGCGGGCTTTTCTTTTTGCTCCATTAAAATCAAACGAGACGGCGTGGGCGCGCAACGAAGATAGAAAGTCGTTTCGATCGATCGCACCTAAGGTCGCGGGGTACCGTGCGAGTGTCTCACTCGCGTGTCCTCGGTTAAACGATTTTTTTCGTTGGAGCTATAAAAATTCCATAACGAGGAAATCGGGGGCGTCGTCGAAGTACGCTCGAGGCCGTGGAAATGGCGGGCAAACAGAGAGAGAAAGAGAAAGAGAGAGAGAAAGACACGTAAAGTACCCACGTGTATGTACACGAATGAGCCGGCGAACGAGGGGATGAAAGGAGGTGCAATGCGAAATACACGAATGAAAATGCTTTGCAATGATCGGAATCGGTGAGGCGTGTCATGTTCAACTTGATCGGCGAAAAGGAACGCATCGCGTGGGGATGAAAACGGAGGCAAACCGGGAAAAGATGAGGGACAGCGAAGAAAGCGAAAAAAATGAACAGGCTTAGGGTTCCTGGGGAGAGATTACGATGCGTGATGGGAAACGAAAAAAGAAAAAAAAAGACAAGAACGGATATCGTTAGTACGGCGTTACTGGTTATTCGTTGTTAGTACGGCTGTGTCCTTTGCCCGAAAAACCGCGATGATTGTCTCACTCGCGAGACCGATTTCGCCGCAGACCGCAAAACGCCCATGAATTAGATATAACGAAGCGGCGGGAAGCTGATATAAGCGTCGGCCAACTGCACGTTCCTTGCCGTTACGGATTAATGTTACCTTCTCTCCGTGTGTGTGTGTATGAGTGTGTACATCGCACAGCGTCTACGTCACGTCGGTCAGAACGACGAACCGTCCTCCGTTGACGATTCCGTCCTATCGATCTACACCGAGGCTAATTTCTTTCACACAAACCTACGAGGATTGTCTCTGCGTGCTGCTAAAAAACGCAGTCGCTAACCCCTTGCGTCAAATGCATCTTATCCGTTGCACTAGGCTCTGCTCTAATGGGATTTTCGTCAAAACTCACAGCGTTCAGTGGCGTCTAGGTCTCGTCCAAGGCAAGGAAGTCCATTTGCGGGAAGCGAAAGCGTGTATTAAACTTGCTACCATTCGTTAGTCAGCGGTTAATCTTTTCTTTTTAGTTAGGCGCGCTCATGACGAGAGCAGCGAATATACCAAAGTGCCCAAAGTCACAAGATCGAAATGTCTCGAACCGTTAACTTTCACCCTCTTTTCGACCTTGCGATTTAGGACTAAGCCTTGGTCAAACGAAGCGGAATCTTCGCGGAAAAATAGTGTTGTACTAGGTTTTTTTTTCTTGTGCGGCCAAAGTCGCGAGATTAGGGCTTCAGAATATCCAGGAATTTATTTTCTCGGCTGAGAAATGTTCGGAGATTCGAAAGAACAGAAAAGGTTTAACGATCTGGCAACGTGATATTGGGATCTGCTGGAAAACCGACGTTTTCAGCGATTCACGATACCATTTCACCGGAATAAGGACTATCTCTTCCATACGACTGAAAGGAAGTGGAGGTTCGGGTGAGAAGGAAAGAAAACGGAGATAAGCCGAGATACTTTCCGAAGCTTTTCTAGTGGACTTCCATCGAGTTGGGAAAGGAAGCTTACTTTAGAGCTTTATTGGTCCTAGTACTTCCCACTACTGTCTTTCATGAATTCCGCAGAATATTCCGATAAGAGAGGAATCGACTGACCAGGACTGCAATTACGGCGAAGAGTGTGGCTCCTTACGTGTGCGACAGATGGGACCAAAGAGAAAAACGACCAAGGGAATCGGAGGAATGGCAACGGGGGAGAAAGAAAGAAAGAACGGAGAGACAAGCTGAGAGAGACGGACGTAACACATAAGACGGATGAACGGATGGTGTAGAGAGAAACACCAATCGACTGTCTCGTGTTGGCTGCTCGTTAAAGCTCGATAAGCAATCATGAACGCATCGGAGAGGGGCCCGTTTCGCCCCGTCAGACGGACCCCCGTTCCTTCGTATCCATTTAATCGGCAAGCGACGCAGCATCGAGTCTCGTTAGTAGAAAACTTACTTTGAACGGCTTTGTGCAATTAGGATAACCGCCGATGACGCCGGTGGGCTCGTTAATATACACAAACAAGTACGTAGATTTTTGAAGACGGCTGTAATCATGCAACGGCTAACGTAGACGTACAGGTTCTGGGAGCGAGGGAATGTCTCGGGGTGTTCTTCAACCTGCGATTTTGTTACTCCGACTAAGCATCACTTTCCATACCAATATAATGAAATCCCTTCTCATGGCGCGAATGACCAGTACACGGAGAAAAAAATTATCCCAAATTTGGATTCTCTCAGCAAAGTGTATTGTGAAAACAGCAATACAATGAATAAATTACAATTTTGTATATGTCAAAATAGTCGATCGAAAGCGCAGGTACAAATGCCACGTTTTTTCTAACATTTTCGTCTCCGTGTTCGTGTAAGTTAATCGTTATGTCATTTGAAATCGTGCATTGAAACTATCCTTCGATATCCATCGTTCCCTTCCGGAATTCTCGAGGTATTCATGCTTTTTTTTTAACTGTGATTGTTTTTTCGAAGGAACAGCGGGTAAGCGAAGGTCAGTTTCTAATTCATCGGCTAGGCATCGGAGCAACATAATCAGCATCGGGTGACGGACTTTGCGGGGTACTGACACAAAATTGCCTCTAATCCCGCTAAGATATATCGATCAGCAGGGGGGGGGTGAGCTTAAGGTCTAACATGCAAAGGCCGCTACGATTTGAAATCAAGTTGCTAATCAATCGTGACAGGACACTAACGGTCGTTAGTAACATATATAAACGGTTAAAGGAGAGAAGTTAAGTGACACAGGCATCGCGACGATGGATCACGACTTTACATCATCAAGAAATTTTTGTCGACGATTTTATTGAAGAGACGTGATTTTACGCGATGCAAGGCAAGAAACTCATTGTCCGATCTTCGCAGGTTCATTTCCGTGCGTGTATCAATGGCAACGGGTGGCAGAAAATGTCTGCCCCGTTTTTCCTTGGGTGAAGGAACTACCGAAGCGCTTATCAACGGGGTTTCTAAGTTCACTCCGTCGTGAAACGCGATGATAAATGCAAACGTGAGATATAACTCGCACCCGCGCGAGAATCTCTCGCTACGCGATATTCAAAAATCGAATAAAGGATTGCCGAATGTCGCGCTAGACGCTATAAAAAAATACAAAATAAAAATGATTTAGTAGGTGTCTTGTTCATAACTTACGAAAGAATTTTGGGAATCTTGCGTGTAGGAATAGTCGTGACTATTTGGCCCCACAATAGCGTACCGAATCCGAAGAACAGGCACCACAGCCATTGTTCTAGATTGAGAGCTTTTGTGCTGAACGCCATCTTACCATACTGTATGATGACCACCTAGAAGAGAAATAGAGAGTTCGATTAACGAAACATAAGATGCGGCGGTAGGAAAGTCACCGTTTCATCTCGCGCGTCTCTTGCTTTTTCGGTCCGGTGCCGATGTTTATCGAATACCACGCTAAATTTGACGATTCTTTTCCTTTCCGCCCTTCTTCCACCTTCCTCCAAAAAGTCCCTCGTTAAATACACGCATATAGCTTCCGTTCGTCGGCCTATCGTAATTAATAAAAGCTGGCAATTATCGGAACTAATATAAATGTAATGCCCTGAGAGTAGAATGTAAATAAAGAAGATATGATGTAAAATAACCGAGAGCTCGTAGTGAAGAATTTAACAACGATCCTTATCTTAAAGTCTCGTCTGGGTTATAAGGATCAATTGGATAACACGTTTATGATTATGATAATGTAATTCGCAGTGCCAAACTGTAAATGGTGTAGTGGAAAATGACACGGGACTTACTTGCGCCAGGCATGTGCCGATCCAAATAGAATAGAAGATGGGGTTGGTGAATATCCCTTGGAAGACATTGCGCTGACCATGAATTTTCCTAGCGTTGAATTCGTTGAAGAGGGTCATCATGACAAACGTGTTGAAGATGATGGTGAAGTGTTGCGTCGGCACGGAGCTGTGCGCCGCCTGCCCCCGTCCGGTTGGGATATCGAGCATTCTATCGCCTAATTTATCCCATAATTACGTCAAAATTGTCGTCCCTTACAATTCGCTCGTAGAAATGCCAGAGGGCTTTCGATAAGAACGAGCAGCAAATAAAAGAATCGAAGAGTAAAAGAGAGCGCGACTCACCGACGAAGAGAAGCATAAAAATAACGGCCAACTGATAGACCGCTTGACCGAGGATATTTTTCATCATCGTCCTGGAGATGAGGGGCTTCGTGCGACCGTACGGTCTGCGCAAAAGCAGATCCGGCGTGGGCATCTCAGTGGCTAAAGCAAGAGAGGCTAGTGTGTCCATGATGAGATTCACCCACAGCATTTGCACGGCCTTGAGAGGCGAGTCCTGCACGGCACAAGCCCCAATAAAAGCGACGATAACGGCGACGACGTTCACGGTCAACTGAAACTGCAAGAACTTGGCTATACTATCATAGACGTTTCTACCCCACATCACGGCCTTCACGATTGAGGAGAAGTTATCGTCGGTGAGGATGATATCGGAGGCTTCCTTTGCGACGTCGGTACCGGCGATACCCATGGCGAATCCGACGTCGGCCTTCTTCAGGGCCGGCCCGTCGTTCGTACCGTCGCCAGTTACCGCGACGACCTCGCGACTCACCGAGGCCTTACTGTCAATAATGCCCTTGACGAGCGTGTACTTATCGGTAGGCGAGGATCGCGCGAGCACCCTCAGTTTCGGCCAGACTTTGTCCAGTAAATGCTGCTGGACCTCGCCATTAGCGTCTCTTATTCGCCTGTTAAACTCTTTCCCCTCGAGTATGAGGAAGTCCTCGTTTGGCTTGAGTATACCGCATTTAAGAGCGATCGATCGCGCGGTGTTAATGTTGTCGCCGGTGACCATTCGCACGGTGATACCGGCCTTCTGGCATTTCCTGATGGCGTCTGGCACTTCTGGGCGCACCGGGTCCTCGATGCCGACGATGCCCAGGCACGTCAGATTGTTCACCACGTACTCCTCGTCCTCCCAATTCGGCTCGTTCTCCGCGTGGACCTGATTCACCTCCGCCTTGCCAGGAACGAAATCGCGATACGCGATGGAAATCGTACGGAGCCCGTCGCACGCCATTGGTTCGATCACGTTCTTCACTAGACGCTCTTGCATCTCCCTCGTGAATTTCTCCAGATGACCGTCGCGTCCGTAGATAAAGGCACATCTGCAACAAACGCGAATTCATTCCTACAGTCGAGCCGAAACGAGGCTAAGATTTGTAAAATTCTTTGCTGAGAAGCCCTCGTACTTCTTCATGATGATCTCGGAAGCGCCCTTGGTGAAAAGCCTGTAGCCACCGCCCTCCCTCGGTATGACGGTGGACATGCTCTTCCTAACGCTATTAAACGTGTAGACTCGCGTGAAGGTTTCCTCGGGATGCTCGTCCCGGATGGTTTGATAGTTCTTGCCCAGGGCCAACACGAATCCAAGTAAGGCACATTCGGTTTTGTTACCGACCTGCATCGGCAATTCGGTAGGGTCTTGCGAGGGCATGATCCTGGACGTGTACGCCGAATTAATGGCTATACCCTCGATCAAGAGGTTCCCGACATGGCTCGGGATGTCCGAGAAGGGCGTCACAGATTTGCTCATTTTCTCGCATATGTACGACTGCACCACGGTCATCCGGTTCGTTGTCAGGGTACCGGTCTTGTCCGAGCAAATGGCGGTGGCGTTACCCATCGTCTCGCAGGCATCCAAATGACGCACCAGGTTGTTGTCCTTCATCATTTTCTGCGCACAAAAACCCCCTCCCCGTCAGGTCAACCCTAAACGTGTTCATAATCCAAAGGTAAATAGTGATAGCAACCTTGACTGAATAGGCGAGAGACAGGGTGACAGCGAGAGGAAGACCCTCTGGAACGGCCACGACGAGCACCGTCACACCAATGATCAAATGCCGCACGAGATTACCGGCGTACGTATTCTTCCATGGTTTCCCCTCGATCACGAACGTTTGTACGCAGAACTGTATGACTAGAATGACGACAGTGAGCACGGCTATGGTCGATCCGGCGTAACCGATTTGAATGGCGAGTTTAGTTAGCTTTGCTTGAAGGACGCTCTTCTCCTTTTTGCCCTCTCCCCCGCTGGCCGGGGCGGACGCATGATGATTCTCACCACCGTCGTGTTTAGCTCCGGCAGCGTGGCTGTTGCCAGTGATTTCACCCGCTTCTTCTCCTTTATTATTACGAAAGTTAAATCAGGCCGTGCCCTATTTTTCTATGCTCGGATCAAGGCTCAGCTTCTGCGAGAGTTTAATTCACTTACTCGAAAAGATTTTCAGATGTAAAGTGTAGAAAATGGATAAAAGACATTTTACTTATGATACAACAGGTCGTAGAACTGAACCTTGATGACGACAGATCGGACGATCGTTAGGTGTTACTACTATTGTTAAAAATTTCATCAATGACAATATCGACTAATGTTAGTAATTAAAAATTTAGACAAAAGAGCAAAAAGTGTGGATGGTCTAGCAGCCTTCCTAAGGGTAGTCCAAAGATTATCCAAAGACAAAACAATGACACGTTAGGAACACAGATTAAAATTATGGGGAAAGGGACCATCACCAAAGTGCATCGGAAGATAAGCTAAAAACCGTTAAATATGCTCTAGCATCAAATGCATCAATGATCGTCAATGGAACACTCAAGGGATCTTACATAGAAGCAATGAACAGTACAAACTCTTCGTATTAGCTTTTGGTTCTCTAAGTTCCAAGTATGCTCCTATTTTTTTCAAAGTGGCCCCCTTAGCCGAACGCAAAGTTAGTTCTAACCGTATGATTTAACCAGTAATTAATGCAATAACAGATATAAGAAGGCTGTACTACGCAGAAATGAAGATGAAGTTACGTGTAGAAGAAAAAAATGGTGTATTATGTGCTCGCCCCTGACTTAAATTCGTTGATGTCAATCGACTTGTTGACCCCGACACGATTTACGTGTGACCGGAATAGTGAACAAGAGAAAAGTATTACTTAGTTTCAATCACCTGGTAATGACTTCTTCTTCCGCTGCTTTTTAGCCTCTAGATAAAAAAACGCATGCAAAACAAAATTGATTAGCAATCTTTCCAGAGGTGTATCTGCCAATGGTAAGTTACACAATATTTTAACTTTGCTCTGTACGTGTTCCGCGGGATATCTTTTTCGAACGCTGATACTAATTGCTGCAGTTCTCCTTTGCACCTGCTCCGGCTGAATGAGCAAGCTGGAAAGTCCAACAGGAGGAACTGGGGTCTAGTGTTTCGTTCTGAGTATTTTCATTTAGAGAGTTTGTCATCTCCTTACCGTTACAATGTTCGAAGCGTTAAACGATACAAGGAGAGTACACTTTATTTGTCAGGTTGTGCAGAATCGGAAAAAACATTCAGAGGAGTACGAATGGCGAAAAGTGGGCACTACAAGTGAACAGAGATTCTCTTAAGGTGTTGATCAATTTTCCGCTATTCATTAACATTTCACAAAATCGTGAACTAGTAACACATAAACTTTGCAAGGTATATGTGACCGCTAAGTAGAAAGTTCCATTTGCAAGGCAAAGAGAGTAATACGTCAGATAAAAATTCATGTTTACGTGTGAAAGGGAGCACAGATTGCTCAAGATAAGAACTATATGACGTTCGTAATAACTATAGAACAACCAGAGGTTATACTTAGTAAGAGTACGATCTATCAACATTTTTTAATGATAACATTTTGTTCCTTTTCATAGAGACTGCACTGTTCGGCCAAGAATATGGGAAATAAGCGTACAATACTTAACAGAAACAACACACTGCGATTTAAAGGAGAATAAGTAACTTGTAGAATTTCATTCTCAATGCAGGACACAATATTTTATTTTGGTTGATTGAATATTCTGTATTTGCGGTGGAATTTGTTGTAAGCAGTCGTCACGATATAAGGCGTTATGGACAAATGTTGACAACTGGAGGTTTCAGTTGTGGATGTAAAGCATTGACTCTTTACGACGTTGGTCGGCGCGTCATCATTTTTAATTATTTTACGAATCGAATTTGAATTAATCACTTTAATAAATTGGCGGTACTCTCACTAATTAGTCATTAGTAAATGGTAAAAAATTTGTTTGGATGTGCCGCACGTACATGCCAAAACACAAGGGGCAAAAATCATCTATATCGAGATTCATAATAAATTTGATCACAGCAAATCAAAACCATGCGTCCATTGTAATTGGGCCACACTCATTTTATATACTCTGTAATTCCATGCCGCGAAATCATTAACTCGCTACTCCTCTCCGTAAAAAATTGATCGATAACTTTATAAAATTCTTTATTATCTTTTTGTACAAACCCTCGTAATTCAAACTGAAGGAACAGTTGAGACCGTCAACAGGTATTGCCGATATGTTTGACCAGGCATTTGAATATGTCGAGAAGTAGCGAGTGAAAATTCAAACCTGACTTGCGGAATTATCCGGTGAAATGTTGCGTACGTACCTTTTTTCATCTTCTTGATTTCTTGTTCTTGTTGGTCAACAGCAGCACCCAATAAAGTGAAGATGATACCAGCTTGAGAGTTTACACCTACCGCGGTTACCAACATTTTGCCAGACCCCTCCATCACGTGTGTACCTGTGTTTTTGAGTGAACATTCTTGTACATTTTAAAATCCTTGAATTCACAAACATTTAGATGCTTCGTTTGACATTAATCAAACACAATGGTGCGCGGGTACATTTGAGGCATAGACAAAAAACTTACCTGAAAGTACCATGGGGTCGAACGACTCTCCTTTTTTCACATGATCCGACTCTCCGGTTAAACTCGACTCATCAACTTTGAGATCGTTACTTTGTATTAGGACACCATCCGCCGGTAGAAGGTCTCCATACTTTATCTATAGTTTAAACAATAATTTCATGGGTCAGCAAGGACGCGTGATATCCCCTTACCAAGCTTTTCTTTAGTTTCTGCTTACCTGACAAATGTCACCTACTACAATGTCTGATACAGAGACTTGCTTAACTTCACCTTGCCGGATAACTGAGAACTTGTGTTCTCCTTCTATCCGACTTTGCAAACCTCTGAATTGTCTTTCTTTAGAATAGTCATTGAATGCAGTTACTAACACCACCACAATTACAGAGATCAATATGGCAAGACCCTCAATCCAGCCATACTTTGATTCATCTTCATCTATTAAAGCTGCAAATGTAAAGAAACATATGTTTTACTACATGTTACGCAGGGAGAATGCATCCTTCATACTTACGCTGTGAAGTATCTGCTGGATGGTAAAAACTAAGACCTAATGAAACCAATGCTGCTATTTCCAAGATAATTAATGTAACATCTTGTAGAGCTTCCCATACTAACTGTAAAAATGTTTTTGGTGGTTTAGGGGGTATCATATTGGAGCCAAATGTGTCTCTTCTATGTTGGATGTCTGCTGTTGACCCACTGAGACCTGTTAGTAAAAATATACCAAAAATACATTAGAACACTTGGATAAGCCTTAGAAAATTTTCTCCTGCATGAAATCTGCTACTATTAAGCAAGATAGAGTTAACAATCTTTACCTTCACTAGGGGAAGTATACAGTTTTTTGCACAACTCCTGTACACCACCATAGCTATTGACTTTGTTGACACCTTCACGCCCCCGGAGCTCCATGAGCTCACGAAGTTGTTTAAGAGTAATTCCATATTGGGCCGGCCGGCCATCTATCGTCGCCATTTCGTCTTCTTTACTGGTGTTGGCCTAAGCCAACTCTACTGCGCTTTGTCAAAGCCAAAGTTACCACCTTGTACTGTGTACCGGTGTCACTGCTCCACTGGCCTCCAACCGAACGGAGGGCCAACAGCTGGAAACAATTATTTACCATAGCTTAGATAAATCCATAATTCAATATACATAATATGCCAATTAATTATCAGTATCTAACAAATAATGATTCTCAATACAAATGCATTCAATAAAGAATAAGCTGTTCATATATTTTCATTGTAGATAAAACATTCTTACAGTTGTGAAGGAATTATTGTATTGAAAAACACATTTGTCACCTGGCTATTTCAATTTCATTATAAGCAATAGCCTTATTATGATTTTATCTTAATGACAAGTGTCATGGAACACGAAGAGGTTGACAAATGAACGGTTCATCAAAGTTGAAAGCAAGGACATGTGTACAATGGTGGTTGGTACACTATGATAAATATAAAAGGAGTCACATTCTCTGTATACACCATACGGGTAACAACACAGAAGACAAACCTTCCCTTCCACTGGATAACAACGATTAAGGAAAAACTGAATTGTTTATTGCCGTTGGAAAGGTGCATGAGGAATTCGTAATACACTGGTTAGCGGGCAAGAAGTAAAAGCCGACAGCGAGTTAAGGTTATGTATCGTACGTCAAAGGGACCAGAACTCCGGTTTTGGATGGAATTTAATGGAGTAACCGTGTGGAAAGCCAACACGCGAGGAAGAGTATAGAAAAAGTAACGGTTTCGTTTCCGCGTGGTCGACGGGCGACAACGGCGAAAAGTAACGGCTAACGAGTTTACCTCGCGCTTATTTTTCTCGGTTATCGGCGAGCAGAAACCGTCAGCCAAAGGACCTTGCGGTCCCTTAATGACTTCTCCCTCGAAACTGCATTTTCCCCCGTCAATATACGAGCTGTATTAACACGAAAACCATCGGCCTGCTTCCGCCCGTGCGTATATTTAAAGGGGAATAAAGAAGCAACAAATTATTTATCGATTCGTGTTGCCCTCTGGCCGACTGTCTACGTACTGTTCCACCAGGCCCTCGACTTCTTCGCAACCGCGTAAACTTCCGAAATAATAATCTTATCGTGGAGCGAGCGAGGGACGAACCGACGAAGATGAGCAGAGCCGGCCTGTTAAAAGCCGACAGACACGAAACACCAACCAACCATCCCGGCGAGCATCCCGGACGAGACTGCACGCCTTGTCACTTCGAAAGTTCACTCTGATTCATGCGTCCTACGTTTACGTCATTTTTACTCGTGCTTCTATTTTCAACCGACTACATTGAGCCGCCGAACAACTGCTTTCCGCAGAACTAATTCCTTTCGCGTTCAATTCACACGGCTAGCCGAGCCGCAAGATGCACCCTGCACGCGTGAATGCACGCGACATTATCCATTCACTCACTGTGCAAGTCTTCCTTCGCTTGAAGAAAAAAAAACTTGCAAATACATCTGCCGTAAGTGAGAAACTGATCGATTAGATTGTCGCAAAAGTTGAGCCAGAGGTTTTTGAGTTAGCGACTTCTACCACGTCCAGCCCATGTCTTGGGAAAGTTTGAAACAACATAAACCGAGACACGTTGTGCAAGAAGATACACGGTTTGTCCCGACATGTCGGACCAACTATGCAGAAAATTGAGCGCCAAGTGCTTCGTACGAAAAATTCATCCAACTTTCGCATCGACCCAATGCCGTTTCCGGATTGCCAAACTTTTTCGACCCAATCATACTAACAAGTCAGGGTTATAATTCTCTTCCTCGATACTATGTCTTACCGTTCTTCAATTTGACTTACAGATGTTAGTTTTATTGGCTGAGCGGTACGGTCCCTACTGTCTGACGTTTAATCTCATCCTCCACTTATTTCGATCGCGAGTTTACTTCTTCTCCCGATCGCCGTTAATTGTAACAATAATAAATAATGACCATTGTCATTTTTCCAAGGTTCAAGTTTGACAGTGACGCATTTGGACGACCCACATCTTGTGCTTTTTTTAGCTAGCCCATTCTGCCCATCTTGAAAAGTTGTAAGAAATCTATATTCGTTTCGCGTTATTTATAGGGTTTTGCTAAGTAAAAAGTTACTCGAGGAAAACTCCGCTCGCCCTCTTTTTGTTCCCGCAGAAGGGTGCGGGTGAAAACAGGAAATGAAAACAATGAGGCCCTTGATTACGGGTCCTTTAGGGACATTATTTATGGCGGAGCGAATCGTCGATGAAAATATCTCTGAGGAATCGCGTAAACTTCAAGTCCGATGACTAATGCTTTAATTAACCCTTGCCGCGGACTCTGAAAAATGGTTTCATGAACTATTAATAGTGTCGAGAATGGTTTTTTCCATTAAGGACCATCAAGACCCATGTACTACAAGGCTAATGGTTACCGCCGTGAAATATACCGTAACACGTGAGCCAAACGATATCCCTAAGAACGAACGCATTAATAAAATATAAACTTTCGGTTCACTGACCGTCAAACTATCAAACTCGAATTAAGAAGACGGCGATAGACGGGCAAACAAAAACCCTCCATAGTTACGTATAGCATGACATTCATTTGGAGTAATCGATGGAATTAACCGGCAACAATTTGTTAGCAATACTATGTAAAGGCAAAGTTTATTAAATATCGCCAGGCTGTATATTCAGCAGAATCGGCGAACGTGTTTAAGTGAGAAAACCGCAATATCTTGTGAACGAAACGAACTATTTCAGTTAAAGCATCCACACACATGGCGCGCACAGAAAGTGTCATCGTTGTAATCTATTTTCGTACACGTGGGTTCCCGGAGATCGATGTAATACTTTAGACAAGTGTTGAAATGGCCATCATTCGATCTTGCGAAAATCTCACATTCAAGAAACACGTGCACACGCTATAAAATTCGTCAACGAGCGTTACGAATTTTTCTCAGAGTAGCGTACTCATTTTTGTTGACCTGTTAAATGGAATTTAATGATACCCTTTCTACTCCTAAATCGTGTGACTTTAATTCCTCATTCCTCCGCAATTTGCTCACCCCTAATTGTAAGCCCTGACACGAAGAAATCTCGGGGCACGATGAACCGTTGTTTCTAACGGAGTGTGATAAGTGGTTGGCACAGAGAGAACGCGTGGCATCGGCGATCGTGCATGTATTTTGTCGTCACAGCAAAGACATTATGGATAGTTTAGAGCGCGGTCTCCTTTAGTGGGAATGATACATACGCATCCCACGTTCAATATGCAGCGCGATTACCTGACAAGATTGCGCCTAAGACTGTAGACAGAGACGCGTTTGCAATATCAACCCACGTTCCTGAACGTGCCTCTCTCTCCCCCTTACTCTCTCTCTTCCTTCACAAGCACGAACACACACACACAACCATGCACTTCCTACAATCACAGAACGTGGCCTTTAGAATTTTCCGAACAACGGTCCGCCTTGTTCTTCCTTCGTTTCCCACGTGGAATTGCAGTGGCCGTCACTCGAAATATTTCCTTTCTGTCACAGCGCTGCCAATGTTCCCAGTAGACTTATCTAGCAGACATTGGCCCTGCTGATCGGGGCCTTATCTCAGGCTCGTTGTGACACGCAAGGCCCATCGTAGGTTTTCCAGACCAGCCTCAAGCCGACTCGACTGAACGCTTACTCAGCTCACACAGATAATGCCTTTTCGGCGAAAACAAATTCCCAACGATAGGTAGAGTCTTTCGACAATGCTTTATTGCTTGACGCGTAAAACTCCGACGTTTATCTAGGCGTGTCGTTTTTTACCTGCATTCAAGCTATAAACGTTCCAACTGTCTGCCTCCGCAAAAGTCACGCATACCGGCGGTTCGTTCGTCACTGGTCAACGGATGGCTGGTAACTGCTGGCCTGCCGCTTGTATACGAACTGCCGGATCCGGCAACGTAACTGCTGATAATATACAGTAAGCACATTGCTTTGCAAACAGCGCGACGTTGATTCCGCATGAGCTCGATACACTCACGTTCCCCGCTCGTCTCAGACAGTTCCCATTAATGCGTACCGATAAAAAATCCTGTCGCTCTTATTTAGCAGTGTAATCGTATCTCCGGAGGTCCTCCGACGCAGATTGGCAAAACTTTAATTCCCCCTCTCTGCTCCCTAGAATTGACTTGACTATTCGTTTCACGCGGTCAGCGGCTGCAGCTTCTGCTGACGTCAGCTGCATGCGATCAGCGTTGGAAATTAATCGGGCCGAATTTTTTAATGTGTCGGATCAATCACGCTATCTCACTGAGCGGCAGAAACTCTACGACTGGATTGTACTTGGTGGGAAAATATTTGCGTGTTAATCATACGGCAAGGTCAGTTTCGTGATACCAACGACCGAGTAAACTTTACTCAACTTACTGACACTTTTTCCCTTGAGTTTCCCTGCGTAAGTAAATGTACATTCCCGAGGATGCACGTAAATCGGAAAAAAATGGGATGAAAAAGCGGCAGGCCGGGGACAACGTTCGACGGATGTGTAATATATATTTTCAGCGACAACCGAGCACTCTTGCAGTCTTGGATAGTATTTTTTATGAAGTATCGTACACACTACACTTACACGAGGCACCGTTATCGCACTTTGTCTCGGAATGCCCGAGTCGTGACGTTCTCGCGCGAATCGGTGAAAAAATAAATAGACTCTGCCCTTGAGCGAGGATGGACTGGTAATGGCGAACGCGAAGCGCATCAACTCGTCAGTCAGACTGCGGATGTAATCGTACAACCGTCGCTCCCGGACAGGTCAACCCACTCTGCAGACTCTTGCTAATTACAAGGCGTACACCGGCGTTTGTTTCGCGTCTCACCGTATCCCAGACTTCCTGCTCAAAAGAGTTCACTTCCGGCCCCTCCTTCGCCCATTGTCATCCGAAAATGATGTCGTTAAACCTCGAATTTCGCCATCTGCCTACCCCATCGAAACTCAACTCTATTTAACCCACTGAATTTTAATTAAATATCTGTACCAAGTAAAAATTGGTACAGTATGGGCCTCGTGAACGCACCGAAAAGTTGACGGTTGCTCAACCGAAAGATCGGCTGTGAAAATGTCGTGGAAATATTAACACGTTCCGAGTGCCGGCAGGGAGTTGAACCTACATTTCGCAATGCATACACTAAACTTCCGCTTGGCGCAACAATGTTCGTGCATTCAGCTTGCATGAAATACCATACAAGGGCCTTGCCTGGTCGCAAAGTTCCTGATCGTTAGATAGTTACAGCGCTGAAAGCTCTCACTGGTATAGAATAATACCATCGACGAAGGCTAACTGACACAATCGTCAACCCCTTTTACCATTCGACCCGTGAACGAGGAAAACTTAATCAAACTACCAGTTACGATCTGCCATTTAATTACGATTTACGCTTTCTCGCCAACTCGCTACTCGCATTCACTCCTCAGATGACATTTCAAGTTCCTCGTACGTGCGTTTCACTTGGACATTTACCGTAATTTAAGATTACTAACAGCTGTGAAAATATCCAAATAGCTTGAGCTCTGAGTCAGCCAGTTTTACACGTACGATCGACCGATACCAAAATTATTCTTGCTGCGCAAGAACAGATAATATCATCGAAATTTGTACGACACTTACTAAGATGTCACATAGATTTTTTCTGCCTATTTCCCAAAGTTTCCCTTAAGAGGGGGAATGAGAAGATACAGAAGAAGCCTTGAGAGGTCTTCCACCACTCTGGACATTAGGTCCTTAATGATGTCTCGATGATGTGAAATCAAGCTGATGGTTAACACAGTTTTTTACCCCTCTTGTCGTGATCTTCGTTTACACACTCGTCTCTTTGTACCGTAAAAACTCTAATCACAATTACCACACGTAAAATTCACAAAAACATTAGAATTCACTGACAAAACTGCAACTATCACTTCGGTTAATGATACTGTAAAGAACTGACTGTTGGCTGGAAAGAGGGAAACTAATATTACCGCTGACGAACATGGTTCGGTTGATTTTCGAGCAGGATTTTCGAGGAACTATTTGCTGGGAGAAATCCCGGAGATTCGAGAGGGAAACTCGGAAGTTGAACGACGAAGTTGACGCCGAGTGGCATTCTCCGGTGACGAGCGCGAAATTTACTTTCGGGGGGATGGAACGTGTGGTTTGCTCAAGGGGTCGTAAGGACAGAGGGCAGGAAGGTATTAGGCCGAACGGTCCAACGACTAATTACAAGCCGCTACTCTCCCGGGTACCAACTCCCACCGATAATGAGAGCTCAACAGATTTTAAGATAGCGTGGCCCGCTATCAACACGGAGCTACTGATAACGCCGCTGAAAATTAAGTGTCGTGTAAACCTTGCCGACGATGGAGCAGCACGTTGTCTATCGTCCTCTCTCTTCCTCTATCTACCTGATCCCACGGCGTAATCTGCTTCTCTCTCTTTCGCGTTTCCCGATTGACGTCAATTCCCGCGAGTAAGCGAAGCTCGAGGACGATCTCGAGGACGTTGCCGGTTTCAAAGGATCGGCTTCCAAAAGGACCACCGCGAAAGGATACTGCCGTTCGATGGGCCAAAAGGAAATGGAACTCGAGTTCGCCCCGCACTCTGACACCCCTTACCCTTCGCTTCGTAGTCCATCGAAAAAATCAATCTCCTCGAGAGACGATATACTTGGTGTACGCAGATCGGTTTGCTCGGGGACGAGTGTCAAAAAAAATAGATAAATTATCTATTCCCAAACGGAACTGGCCACACGCCTTTCACCGACTCGCTTAACAGTCATTTCGTAGGGAATAATTGGCGCCTTTGACCGTAATCTCTTGCGTATACAGCGGGAGATTCAAAAGGGTGTGTCCCGGGGAGCGCGCGCGCGAGCACGCGTACATGCATGCACGGAAGCTCGACAGTTATAAAAGATATCGATCGTTCTCCGTCATCCGACGGAAGCTTATCTGCGGGTATTCTGGGCCACGAGAGAAATTAACGAGGAACGATGCGCCCCGTACAACGGCAACTTCACCCGACGGGAGAGCACAAGGGGGAGAGAATGGACGCCAAGGAGACGCGTTGACCGACCCGAAGAGAGTGAAAACTGCCCGGCAAGGAGAGTAACGTGTACATATCGTGCGCTATGTGCACCGTTAGCCCGTGCACTCGTGACTCGCGGCGATTTCGCCCAAGAGGGATGACGTTCGTTTATCACTTTTACGATCGAGACCGCTCCTGCGGCCTACCGAGCGCTAATGAAATTTTCTTATCCTCCGTGACGGCATTAGTCATGCAGCGCCCCGGCAAACGAACAAACCAAGACAGAGAACGACTTGTCATTCCCCTGCCCCTCCCCGATGACCAACGGGACTAGCAACGACAACGATTGCTAAAATTAAGTTGCACAGTTCGAGGGACACGCCTTACATCGAAATCACCGGCTTTCGCCTAGTTTCCCTATCGCCATGCTTTATTAATACATTGTTCATCGATCCGTACCGTTTTATTATTCCTCCCCCACATTACGCCTCGCGTACCTCCTTACCATTATTTTTCATTGTTATTCGTACGTATACGTATTGTACGTATCTTTTTCTTATATTTACTTTGATCCATTATATTTTTTATATTCGCCTCAGCTGGGCTCAGGGTTTTTTTCGCGTGTTCATTGTCCACTTTGATCGTCGCGTGCTGCCGTGCCATTTCGAGGAGAACGCGGAAGTGAAAATCAAAACAAAGGTTCGCCTTCGTGACGGGGCATGTGCGTAGAACAGGTAGATTGTCGATAAAAAAAATGACGGTTTAACGACCGCTAAACTCCTGTGTCCGGCAGGAATTTCTCGATCAACGCCGTTCGAACGATCAACATTTTTCGCGGGGTGGGGGACGAGGAGGGGACGAGGAAGTCGCGAAACGCGAATAGACACGAGCGAGCGATTCGCTATTCCGGATTCTATAGACCGGGGGTGTCTTTCCCCCTGGAAATGTAGGTGATCGATCCCCACGCTAAATAAACTTCGATCCGCTAAAAGTGCTCGGCTACAACGCCGGATGTACAGGACACTGTCTACACAGCCAGGTAAAATGTGACAGTCGGCCGGACAGCTCTGCGATGTCCGAAATTAAACGCTTCACGCACCGACGTCGCGGAATTCGGCAGATTTTCGGAAACGTTGTATCACACTGTCCCTCGAATTTCCAATAGCTCTTTTTTTTGCACCGGGAAAAAATAATCCTTGGAAACGCGAACGTTCGTTCTAAACGCAGCGCGAATGGGCATAGTCAGCGACGAGGGAGAAATTATGCACAGAATGACAAAGATTGACGGATTACGATAAATAAACGCGTCATTCCCAAGTGGAAATGTAAAAACGATCGAGTCGTCTACGTGCACGTATTGCAATGCGCAACAATAAAAACGTTAATTACTTCATTATAACTCGAGTTCTTCGCGAGTCGCGCAACTTGTGTATTTTTACAGATAACAACCAGTTTGTACTGTCTCGTTTCATATCGTTCACCTCTTTCAGTCAACCGTGTCAAGTGTGACACAGAAATAAATTTTACTGTTTGCAAGTCCCTGCTGCGCGACCTTAAATTCTTCTCGAATTATCAGGCATCGTTCCATCGACATAATTATCAAGAGGGAGAATCGCATAGTTTCGAGGGTTATTCACGATAAAAATTTTGGAATTGTCGTCGGAACAACGATGAATCGCCCTTTTAAATAAGACATATGTCAAGGCGGTTATTAACGGAGTAGGTGGTGAATAGTAACGCACTCAAATTAAGGTCAAAGCAATTAAGGCGGCTGCACTTGGCGGCCTCTAAAAACTGACGAATAAACACACACGACTACCTGACTCTCGGTGTTACGTTAATGAACGAACGAGCACTAAAGCTTAATTACGTTTAACGTACGGCATCGAGGTACATCAAGTAAACGTCAATTGGAATACCTCGCAGGGCAAAAGTCACATTCCGCCGACTCAGAAAATTATTTCGACCACTCTACTCCCCCAAGAGTTCCTCGAATCGTCAAACAACGCATTTTGCCGGCCAATTAGCAGGAAAAAAAGCATTAAAAAAATACCGTCGGCCGATGAAAAAAGATAAACCGGAATTGAACATAGGAAGAGCAACTCCTTGCTAGTGTTTTTCAGGACGATTAAGATAATAAGGTGCTCGTGATTCCCTGAGGTTCGCGTCGTTAATGAACGGAGCACAATTGACCGATGGTATCTCCTATTCCTCGCGCCAAGGACGAATAGCTAATTAACCCGCGATCCGCTATCCGCGGTGCATCGCAAGACCGACGGATGAATGACTCAGTATGCAATTTCCACGAAACTTCGGAGTAGCGATAAGTCATTAGGGTGACGTCAGCCCAGCGAGTGAGGAGTGGGGCAAGCCGACTGACCCGTTGTATGATAAGTGTCAACACGTGCTTCCACCCCTCCGACAGGTTTCTCGACGAGATAGAGGCGTCCTTGCACTAACCCGCTGACTTACGAGCGTCTGACGAATAGCAGCGAGTTTTGCCGGAGCGACGATGAGCCTTGACAAATGACGGCAACCCTCAAGTGTAATTAAGATTCGACACGCCGCCTCGGCGACTTAAGGCACGCGGTAAACACGCCCCGCACGGGAAATATTGATTGACTTGCTTTCAGCGCAACGTTGACGCGCCGTAGCTTTCACCGCGGCCAACAGTTTTCGCGTAAAAGCTTCTTCAAGTATTTACCGAATCCATGGAAATTTTCAGAAGGAAGTTTCTTTAAATCGCATCAAGAGGATCTTAAATCGATGATCATAGGATGAACACAAAAACGTTTTGCGGATTATCTGGCCATTGCTGGTTTCAGGGCATTCCTTGGGACTGAGTCAGCAATAAAATGAGCAATCGTACGGCACCGTGAATCCTCAAACCTATTATTACAGGAAGGACAAAGAGTTACAGGTTTTTTTGCTGGAAGTAATCCGGCCCCTGAAAGATGAAAAGTCGTTTGAAAGGCAAAAGACGTCAGCAGTTCTTTTGAGACGAGAATGGGATTGAAGTAAAGTAGAATGGCCGGCTAGAAAAATGCATCGTTGCTCCGCACGACCTGTGTTCGTTCGCCCGTGGTTTGAATGAGACATAATAGTTGCATCAGTGCGATACGCGTGGCATAATAGCGCGAAAGAGCTTGTCAGACTGTTTGGAAAATGAGTACAAGGTCGGCCGATCGATAGACTCGGGTAATCCGTAAGAAGTATCTCGCTCGATAAAACGCAGAAATAATGAAGCTTTCCGCCGTATATACAGCGTGACCCACAATTAAAATGCATCACGTCCGTCTCCGACGAAAATACAGTCGCGCAAATGCCAGCCAGAATTTTTTTAAACTCTGCCCGTAGTCTTAATCTCGCAATGATAAACTCATGTGTGATCGATTAACCCGTGTGCCGTAATGCCGAGCACGTTGAAATACTTGGATCGAAACTGTAGTGTAGATTGTACCATTTCCGGGCCCCTTTCCGTATACCAGTCGTCTATAGCTACGATCCGGGTACCTAGATTTTTGCATACCAACGATAGAGAATATCTGATGAACCCGTTGCATTTAGCCCAAGTGTAATTCTGGCGAAGCTAGTCGATAAGAGCGGCATTTTCGCCGAGCTCCGAATTCTTGGAGAAAAGATCAACGAGAAGAGAATCCGTCGTTGACGACGCGTCTCTCGATATTGAGATTAATATCTGCGATATGGAAAAAAGGGCGATCCAACGGGGGAGAGATAAGGTAAACCGATAAGAGCGATAAACTCGTAACTGGCGGTTGGTCGATCGACCCGAATCCAAGAACCAGTTCTTCGCGACCTGATTCCACGATTATTCATACCGGGAACGGCATTGTCGTTTATCCGGTTGACCGAGTTTGATCGTCGCGCGGTCGGCTCGATTCATAACAACTCGGCCCATAACGTCATAGCATAAAGAACCGGACGATCGACGAAAAAAGGACCATGATTTCGATGCACTCCGCGAGGCAAATGCACCGAGCGTGTACCAGCCCAGCTAACGGCGACCTACCGGAGGAAAGTTAACCCCCGGAGAAACTCGAGCTAACGCAATAAAACGAGACGTTGGCCAACGAAGGCGAAATTAGCAAAGTCAACGTGCCGCGCGATAATACCTGCGAAAAGATTCGCCGGTAATTCGAAGGACCAGGGCCAATTCGAAGTTCAACTCTTCGGGGCAAATTCTCCGAACACTCCCTAATGCCCAGACGGAACAGACATTTCCCTGCAAAGCTTTTTTGAGTTTACGACTAAGCCGAGAAACCTCTACTCAGCCGCGCGGTTTGGTTTTTTCAACGGTTCGGATTCTTCGTGGATTTCGGAGAATCTGGATAGTCTTCTTAACGATTCCGTGGCATTAAACGGCGCGTGGGCAGACGCACGAGTGTTCGACCGAGTTCGACTCTCGAGCGGAGCAAAAGCGTGCACGAGGTCGGGCCGATGTCTGTCGGCCGATTCCCGGGAGGGATTTCACCGGCAATCTTCTCTCTCTTTCTCTGCCTCCGCCTCTGCCTCTGCCTCTGCCTCTGGCTGGCTGGCTGGCTGGCACTCCCGAAATAATACGTCAGACGAGGGGAACGAACGAACGAGGAGCGGGGGCGGGAGCGGGAGCGGGAGCGGGAGCGGCCGGCAAAGAGAAGGAAAAAAGCCGTAGGAAGCACGGATGAGAGGAATACTCGGACAGGGTAAATATTTAGCTTCGAAATCGCGAGAAAATCGCCCTCTAGTCAGATCGAATCTCTTAGGTTCATGTAAATGTTTCCACGTCGCTCGTAAATAACGGGCGAAGGGTATTTTCTTCGGTGCGTTAATAAATACGTGCGCGGAACGCGTATTAAATGGCTTTTAGCCGACGACTATCGCGTGACGACAACCCCCACGGTATGTACGTTTTGAGGTAGCTGCACCAATCGCTGACCGTAAACCCGTTATCGAGCTGACCCAATTACCGATCGCTTTTCGCAAATCCGTCTGGTCCAAGATTGGCCCGGGTCGATAATAGCTTCATGCTCTGTAATCACCACACTTGTTTTACGCTCAGAATCGTCCTGATAAACCAAAAACTTTCCATCAACCATTCTCTCAACGACGAGTCCCGACAGCAAGGTATTTTCGCAGTAACGGATAATTCTCGTTCCTTGCAATTAGAAAGTACCGCTGAATCGCCTACGATCGTTCTCAGTGAGAGTAAAAAAAATTCCTCCTAGTCGTGGGATGTTCTTATTGCGTCAGCGGCAAGATATTTCGATATTCAAGAGAAGGAGGAATGTAGCAGTTTGAAAACAGCCTCGGGACAACTAGCGTAAACAGTCGAACCGGAGAATGAAGGAAAACGAGGAGAAGGGGATCATGATCGAACGAGGGTGTGACGGAAAGGCATAATCGAACGAATAGCGAGACGGGAAAAGCCGAGTAAAAACCACAGCCGGAAACCGAGCAAGTGGAGGAGGGGAAACGGAAAAGCGAGTGAGCAAGTCTACCGCATACGGAACGAGACGACTCGGTTACATAATTTTCGTAACCCACTATGTAAGCGGTCTTCCACCTTTTTCTTCTCGCTCGACTTGAGACCTTCGCGGTTGCGATTTATGCACCTCATGCACAAGAATAAGACGACATTTCCTAATGCTCTTTTTCCGCTGACGATACGAAGACAGGTGAATGGACGTTTACTTCAACGTCCGACTGCTAAAGAAGCAGAAGCATCCAAAGTAAACATGAGATGTCAGTGAAATAGGTAATGACAGGATTAAAGACTCAAAATTCGCTAACTTACTATTACGAGATCGGGCCAAGCTAATGACAGCTTTGAAACTTTTCAGGGAACTCAGGTTTCCACTTTTTTACCTTCGAAAAAACTCCAACCTGACGAGACTGCGGCTATAATTGTCATCTATCGCAGTTAAAGATTCCGAGAGGAGAATAGCGATGCATGGAGTTGGACGAAATGGAATTAGCGTGCCTACGATGCACAAACTCGTTGCGCACGGTTGGCGGTTTTTCGAGGGGTGAAAAAGTACGAGAAATGAGCAACGACAGGCGGGTTGGAGCCGTGGTGAATAATGCTCGACGATCGGCCGAAAGTGAAGGGCGACAGGGAGAGGGCCGATGGGGGGCGGTAACTCCTGGCGCGCGTTCGCCAAGCAGAATGGCGAATCAATCGCGGCACGAACCACCATGCGGGCTATCGGTGTTTCTCTTATACGCATACTCACCGTCAACACGATTCGCGGTGCCTGCGGTCCCTTCTTCGTCCGCGGGAGCAAGCCAGGGTGCCGAGAGAAGGCAGGAATCGTAGCCGGACGGAGAGTCAGAGAGAAAAGTAGAGGTAGATAGGGTAACGAGAGAGAACCCCGGTATGGAAATGAGAAAGACAAGAGAAAAAGAGAGAAAGAGAGATAGAGAGAGAGAGAGAAAGGGGAATAATCCGGTGTCACATGCGCCGCTTCATCGGGCCACTTTCTGCTCAGGCGGCAAGGTTTACGACAAAGCGCACACACAGGAACACACGCACGCACACTCGCTTTCTCTCCGCTTGCGGTTTGGGCGCTTGCCGCTAGTCTCCACTAAAAATAAAGCGCGACGCTCCGCAGCCGTGAAGCCCGTGTTACTGTTGCTGCTATTGCTGCTATTGCTGCTGCTGCTGCTACTGCTGCTGCTGCTACTGCCTCGCGTCTTCCACCGCGACGGCGATACATTTATTGGCGCTTCCTCGCGCTTCCTCGCGCTTCCACGGGCACCGCGGCTCGTGCCGACGGTCCTGTTCAACCCCGGATACCAAGTTCCCCTGGACGATCAACCCCCGCCGCCAAGATTAACCGGGAACGGATCGGGGCACTCCTTGCGGTATCGACGTTCCTGACAACCTTCCGTCTTGGAGAACTCGCGAGTCCACCACCGGGCTATTCTTAGCCGTCTTTTCTCGCGTCAATCACTCGCACACGTAGCACCTAAAACACAGCAGCACTCCGCTCAACGTTCCGCACTCAACTCCGCGTGAGCACCCGGGAGCAACGGGATCAACGGGACGCACACTGGCCACCGAGGAGAACCGGCCTCGGAAGAGCGGAAACCCACGGAACTCGCCGCTGGATTTCAACAACCCCTCGTACGCCCCGACCAAACCGGGAGAACAACGAAGCAACCCCTTCGAGGAGGGTTGCCAAAGGCTGGCCAAGGTGCTCGTAGGTGGACGAAGGTCGCGAGAAACCGAGTCGTCAAGCGGTCGAAGGCCACTCGGCCGAACGAAAGAGAATGAGAGAGAGGGGAAGAAACGAGCAGAAGGGGGAGAGTGGTGGAAGGGTAGCGTGAGAGAAGGAGCCCGAGGAAAACAGAACGAAAAGCAAGGGAAGGAGAAGGAAGAAACAGAAGGAGGAAACGGAGAAGAATCAAAGCAGTAGAAGAGTGAAAGAATTGCTAGAAGAGTTGGACTCTTCGTCTCTTTTTTCGTCTTTTGCCCCCGCCCCTCTCTCGTCGTTTACTTCGATTCGAATGCCGGTATTTAGTGGACAGATCGTTTCATTCACCGAACCTCGACGGATCGGATATCGACTTTGACGAATAACCGATCCACTAGGATTGGACTAACCCGCCGTCTACCCGAGTATCGTGTTCACCAGTATCGAGTCAACTCCTCCAACGACTCTCCACTCGGCCTAGAGAGCACTCAATCCCATTCGTGAATACAAAGGCGCCCTGGCCGATTCGAAAATCACGCGCGAATCGTTTAAAACGGGAAACGCGAGCCACAGGGAATTCCAGTCGCGAGTTTCTCGTAACAATTGCGAACGGGGAAACGGTAAATAGCGGTTCTTTTTGCCAGAGTTTTCCTCGTACAAGTGGAAAGCCCGACTCGTTGGTCGTTTGGAAAAAATTAGGATGGCAAAGTGAAAGGTTTCCTGGTGAATTTGCCGAAGGGATTGGAGGGCGAGGGTAGTTTTCCGTTGGCGCTGGCGAATCCCCGCGAGGAAGGACGCACCTCTCGGGGTAATTTTGAGGCGGTTCTCGGCGGTTCTCGGCGGGTCGATGGCACTCTCGGCTCGTTTCTCCTTCGGTCTGGTCGGTGCTACGAGAAGCGGCGGCACGGCGACATCGCGATACTAACTCGCGCCGCGACGATCCCACTCCGGCGGCAGGTTCCCCGAGGTTCCATCGCTCCACCCTTCCCCCGGCTTCCTCGTCGGCCGAACGTGGAGGACCGAGCCGAGGAGTATCGGCCTCGCCGCTCACGAGACCTCAGCGACGTGTCTCACGGCGAACCTTCTTTACGGATCTCTTTTCCTACGAACGGCAGGACCGTCGCACCTCTCGCACCGCTCCCCGTCTGTCTTCTCGTAGGAGCCCCGAACGACGCCCACTCTAGGTTCTACCCGAGCCTCAGATCCTGCGGAAAGTAGAACCAACCGGAAAGAGCCGGACGGACGGAAAGACAGAACGAGAGGGCAAGAGAGAGATGCTCTGCGCGAGGCAGAAACGGCTCCACGGGAACACCCGGTTCTACGTATACGTGTGACTGTGTGCGTGCGTGTGGGTGGTCCTGTGTGTGTGTGTGTCCGTACGTGTAAGTGGAGAATGTGCAAATCGGTGGACGGTGTTAACGGTACTGCGGTCGCTGTAGGACTGCCGTCTCGGAGCAGCTCATCGAGTCCGGATCCGATGCGCATGCGTCCCCGCCTCGCCTCGCCCCTCTTCCGGTTCCGAAAAGCTTACCAGAGCTTCGTCTTCTTTCTCCCTCTCCCTCTTCCCCACTCCGTCTCTCCATTAGCACCGCACCCCTCCGCCCATCTCCCATCGTACTCGTTTCTCTTATTTCCCCTTGGCCGACGTCCTTCTATCCTCCCCGTTATTCCACGATCCTGCCTATCCTCAACTATTGCTTCTTACATCAGTTATTCCTCCGTTGGTCCTCCGTCCATTCGTTTCTCGTATTAATTCGTTTCTACGAGATTTTCAACTCCTGCCGATCCATTCCCCTTTTCCCCGACGTTTGCCCTCCTCTCGTGTTCCTCACAGACGAACCCACTCTAACTCACTCGAGGCCGCCGGCCTGCGACTCTTTACCCACTTGGACATTGCCGCTACACGCGCACAGAATCGACGAGGGTCGAGCGACAATCCCCCGCGACGCGGGCCAATTGTCGCGCGAAAAAGAGCCTTAACCCTCTCAGCCCGTGTGCTCCGAGAATAAGAAGAAACTGAGAACTGCTTTTCGTCGATGAGGGCGTCGAACGCGCAGGATTCCAGGCGAATATTTCCCTCCGCGACAGCCAGACGCCTTCATCGATGCTCCAGTCTGCGATAAAACTCAAGCTGACCGACTTCTCCTACCTCGCACTCTTGTCCAATTTGCCGGAGAAAAATTTCAACGGCGTAATTACAAATAATTCGCCAGGACGAGCGACCTACGAGTATTTATCAGGCGACACGGTGACCGATCTGCGGAACTTCCTAGGCACGTTTGCTCCGAGGAATTTCATTAAAATGGATATGCCATTCCACTAATCTATCCTCATACGTGCCGCGGCTAACACGTATTTAATAATTGCATACGAAGGTACTTTAATATCTCCTGGCAGTTCGGTGGTTGATGAAAATTTCGGCCGAATGTACGAACGAGGATTCTTAGATACAGCGAAATCCAATGAGTTCATTCAAATGTAATCGTGTCAACTTTTTAATGGCTTCTTTTTGTTTGCCGCAAGAAGACTATTCCAAATGAATGTCTGCACTGCTGTTTCCTCTGATATCGCGGGGAGTCAGAGCTCTGATATTTTCGTCGAGCTGCGAGACCCCAAAGTCAATAAAGAATACCGAAATGACTTTACGATGCGCACCGTTACGTAACTGCATTTATGAAAGAGTGACTCGGTAATTTCGTAGCGTTCACCGCGTGCCAACTGCATCTCAAATTGTAACATTCGTCTGGATTTATTATAAAGTTGAGATTTCGAGCATAACTCTGGATCTTACGTTCTCGTGGCAAGCATTTACCAGCATTCTCGGAATTTCTGGCAAAATTGCCTAAGAGAAACTCGAAACCTTGCGACGAGTTTTTACGCATCGCGTTTCACGGGGTATTGAAAGAAGTATGCGTTAGAAGCACGATAGCGTAAAGTTAACGGATCGACGACGATCCTGTTAGCTTTGCGGGGATCGAAATTTGCCTCTGGCGGCGTTTCGCCCGATGGATAATCATTCGGAAAGAAACCCCGCAAGGCCGGACTTGTGCGTGATGAAGGAGAATTTAAAAAAAAAATAGCCGAGCGAACGGGTCGTGGAGAATAGCGCGCGAGGGACGGTCGGGAAAGCGAAACCCTAGGAACACCGCTGCGCGAGGTCTCTCGATAATCGAGAAGTGTTATACGTATTCGGCCTATCGCTCGTGCCCGCGATCTTCATTATACCGGCCACGCCACGAATCCGTTCGGTCAATGGTCCCTTCGCGTGTTCCACAAAGCCGTTCGACTCGCGTCGTTCCACGCTCCGTATAACCGACCGTTCCTCCAGACACCCTTCAACTTTTTGCATCGCGCCAGGGGAAAAAAAACAGCGGCGACCTTTTCGCGATAAATTCCCTCGCATCTACGGCAGACGACAAACGATCGGCCCCTTTCGTCCGGAGCAAACGATTCGAATATACCGGCGAAATTGGAACCGTCACATCTTTTCTCCGGCTCAAGATTCCGGGCCAATCGTTCGCCAGTGCGGCTAAATAACTTTGCCCAGTGATTCGCTCCGTCGAAATAATTTGTCACAAGGTAAATAATGGAGGATCATTCGGCCTGTCGTTTCTACGGGATTGGACTGGACAAGAGCGCTGCTGTTCTATGGAAAGTTCGTCTCCCCTTTGGGTCAAAGCGCTTTTAGTTCGTTGAACCACGTTTCGGGGGTGCTACATTTTATTGGCTCAATTAAATAGTTGGCGAGTGCAGAACGGACAAAGAGCCCCGATATACCCCGCACGATTTTTCCTCGATTCCTTCTCCATGGAAAAGGGATTTCGTCGATTGAATAATTTCTATCGTTCTAATGGACTTTCGTCAATGGCCCAACCAATCCCATTGGAATTTTTTCCCGCGGGCAGTTAAATCTCCGGCCAGCCATTACGTAATCGCTTCCACTCCGGCATCGATTTACGTAATTCAATTAATACGAAGGTAAGCCGACGTGCTTGCGCGTCGGCTAATATTAGACAGCACTGTGTATTTTCGCCCTGTAAACGGTGCACCATTGACGCGATTCTGCCATACGCACGTTCGAGAGCTTAGTACCAACCGACCTGGCCGGACACAGAGGAAACTAAACCTAACAGACCCGCAGGACAAACGATTCGTTACGTGCAATAGCTTCAGTACCGGACGATCATCCCTACGAAAATAATTCTCTCCCCCATTGCTGTCGTCGCTGATTTCAAAGCCTTCTTAACGATTCTACCGCGATCTTACGGCTTTTATTAATTTCCTTTGGTTCACGTCATCGTCTATTCGTGGGATAATGTTAATGAATGGTTGGCCGTGTAAAGTCCCGAAGTTTCGGCATCGTTGGCCTGTAATAACATTGTTCGATGTACGCGGTAAAGCTTTCGGCAGGGCGATGGGAGCCAATAAATCGCAACGCGCGCGCTCAGCACGGTTAGCCTCGGAGCATTTTCGCGATCGCAGGGAGAGTCGAGAGAGCGTGACGCACCGCCTTTGACGTCATCGGTCCGTCGTTGCTGATGTATCGGTCGCTCCAGGCTCCCCGTTAAATGGTATTAACGCTCTATTACCGAAATTACCAGGCCGCGGTACTACCATGAGATTTTGCCACGTTGAAAAATTTCACTCAGCCACTCTTCCTCACATCGAACCCATGTACTTTGAAAAATACATCTCTTAAAGTGCTACCCGCTCAACATTATAAAACCACATTAGGAAAAACAATAGACCGAATTTTGCCGAACCATTATTAAGTATCATCGCTCTATTGAAACGAGACTGTTTTAATTATTAACGAGGCAATAGGTAGTGATACCAGGTGTTCTCGATGCTAAAAACATAGTGTTACGTGTTTCGAGCAAAAATTATTGCCGCAGTAGTAAAGAGCTGATGTCAGTAGTTGAGTCATCGCGCAGTCAGACCGCCTAGCCTATCACGATTGATCGCTACTCGCAAAAGCAACGAGCATCGATACCTCGAATATGCAATATGAGTTTCCCTGACTCATCACTCACTGCAGTTATTGTATTACGGGGAAACGTAATGCATCTTTGGATTTACAGCTTTATCAAGGCAATGGCTCGTAGATAGAACACGGCATACGTGAATAAATAAAATATGCGTCAAAGTAAACGTATTTGCACCAGACGTTCTATTAGCTTCGTCATACATAATCGTCATTGCATAAGTATGTCGTATTATACTAAATATAACGTGATGACTGATTAATAGGCTCAAAATATCTCCTACACCAAAGGTACATTGTGTCTAAAGAAATGTACCGTCGAAGAATTTTTGAGTGTACCAAATGAAACGATTGTTCATAGCTGACCGCTAGAAAAGGCGTATAAAAATGGCAAGTGGGTGCGAAGGCTAACACGGGGGTAATCTAGTTAGCAGGAGTATACCGCAAAGTACGCAGAATTGTTTCCTCGGCATTTCTATCTCATTAGTTTGCGCCGAGGTGCGCGATACGCCGTAGGTCGAGCTTCCATTTCCAATCAGATTAGCAAATCAATCGAAAAATTCTAACCAAGGACTCCGCTTCATGCCGACGCTGTTTTCGGGATTCTAATTTCACCGTTGCACGATTAATAAAACAAAATGTCGTCCCTGTGGAAATCTAGGACCTTACGTGAATTGAATAATACCAGCGAAACGTTGCTCGCTACGTTTTTCCCTTGTGTAACATAAGAACTGCCCGCAGAGCGGTCGGCAATTAAACTTTTTCTGCGCTCCCTGCGCGACGGACGTCATCTCAACCGAGCCGATGCAACGGCAGATATCATCGTCATCATCATCATTGTCATCATTAGTGCGCGAAAAGTTTTGTTCTCACGAATTTGCAAGAACAGGCGCGTAAACCGCTGTGTTGCTGCGAGTAAATCAAATAAACGAGTTAATTGCCCCAGGGCCTATCGCGGCCGGACGTGCGTAAGAGTTCGTTTAATCTCTCTCCCGTCCCGCCAGACGGTTCTGGTTTCATCCAGCCTTTTCTGCCTAAATTCACTGCTACGGCAATCAGACAGGCAGACGTCACCCGCCCCCACCAATCCCCTCTGACCAATCAGATATGACCGATTAAAGACAAAATGCCTTGCGGATCCAGACTTAACGGTGCCTTGATAACAACGTACGCGCGATTAATTATTTACAAACTGCCGACACCGCTCAGAGAGGTTTCGAAAAACAGATATCGAGTATTACGTAGACGTGTAATAACAATCTTCGTTGTCTCGTAATCTATTTTAAGAACCTTTAGTGCTTCTCTTGGTAGGAATGCTTTTTCAAACAGAGCTAAAAACTGGAAAATGCTGATTGGTATCTGTCAACTTGTCTCAGTAGGCAGGTTCGTGCTGTGATTACACAGATGTTCGCACGATCGACGCTGTTTGTGACAGTGGAAATTGTGCCAGTGTGCGAACGTAGAAATAACGTCCTTCGTCGGCCTTGAAGAGTCGATGATCAAGAATTATCCGACTCCTAAATATCTGTGAGTTTCTCGGCCCCGTATCTTACGCAAGACAGCACGGTCCAGGACGGATTCTCCATTAAGGCCTTTTCTTCGGCGATAAAACTACGTTAAGTAATCCCGGGCGTTCCATAAAACCGCCCTAGGGCGCTTCATTTTCCTTCCCTCCCACTCTAACCCACTCATCTCACGCTTCGTTTTTTGCCTTCACGTCACTTGCATGTTTATCAGAGCGACGGACGTTTCCAATTACGCTCTGCCCGCGTCATTCCAGTCTTCGGCCTAATTGGGGGTTGCTTACGAGCGGCTAAGAACGACTGAAACTCACCTAGCTCCCAGATTACGGATAACGTAGCTTACCCCTCCGTTCTCTTCGTGAATACACCTCGACAAATATAGACCGTGATTTCGCCTGATTGCGTAAGCAATGGGCGGAATGCTTGTTTCATTTTTTACCATGAAAAACAAACGTTTCCCATCGGTTTGCTACGTGGAAAAATGTTGCGCGCAAACAGATCGCCGATACAACCGTTGACACGCGGGAGAAAAACATTTCTTCCCATTCATTAAACTCGCCGACGTGTTGCGTTTTTTTTCGATATCCATCGTTAACGTTTTCGCCCGCTATTATTGTATCGGTTGTTGCTCGTGCCGCGTGCAACTACTGTCCACTTATCGACGTCGAATATTATTAAGCTCTTTGAATAATTGACGAAAAGTCTTTACGGTTCGTCCACGTCCCCCTATTATAACACCGCGCAATTATTGCACGATGATGGTCGCTCGAAATGACTCACTTTACGCGTCCATTTAAGTGTACGTCAAGCGGAATTCAATATTAATGATAAGTCCTCTCGTGCGTCACAACGCGCTCGTACTACACGTCGAGCGTGTCAGGAAAACGCGCTGTACATCAGAAAAATTACGAGTACCTCGCCTTTATCTCTTTAGCCTCGCGAAAGCTCTTTAAAAAACACGTGGATCTCGATACGTGATTTTATCGATCTCTTTCGGGACATCACGGAGATTAGAAGAACGTAGACAATAGGGTCTTCGACATACGGTTCATAAATGATTTTTACAAAAGGGCAGAATGGCCGATTGTTCCTGGATGAACTTTAAAAAAACAAATCGCTCTGAGGCTAAATAATGGCTAAATGAGGCTAATTGTTAGTCAATATATATCAAAGTTTGATGAAATTCTACGTTGGATGAATGATGGATCAAAGTCTATCGCGTTGGACGGTGTCTCGGTCGACAGGGAATAAAGATAATTGATTTGCTCACCGTTTTCGTAGGATCTTGCGAGCCAATTCGCTTTGCGTGTCCTTACAACCCGCAGTCCGGCGTCTCGTCCGCAATAAGCGGGCCCTTCTCGGTCGATGCCCGGGGCTACCGATACGTCCGACGACAATACTGCCGCATACGTGCCTGGAAATCAATGAGCATCCCGTCATTATCAATGAGTGCCGGCAAATCGATAGACAATTGTTCCAACGAAATTTCTCGCAATTGTCGCCAATCATTTCTTCATCGCGCTTATTTCACTTCCCTGCCCCCCAACAAATTTGCGAGAGTACGTCTATTTACGTGGAAATTCTATCGAATACGAGGCTTGTATTATTTTGTTGCACTTGTAACGGAAACGGAGGGCTCGATGCGCAAACTTTCGGCATTTCACGGAAATCATATTATTTGGTTTATGTAGATACACGCGGAATACCGTAAAGATCTCTGTGCGTGGAAAACGACGTATTCGTACATTGTTAAGCCCCGATGGAAACGTATGCAACGTGCAGGCGTATATTTACCTCTATTCAATTTCCCGGGTTATTTCCAGGGCCCCGGGACGGCTCTGAAAAAATACGCACACGCTGGCGTTTTATCTGCTTATGTAATATATGTATATATGTAAATACGTATCCGTGTCGTGTAAAAGTCCGCGCATCGATCTCCGTGCGACGAATATTCCCCGAATAGAATCGAGTTAAAAAACAAAGAGAGGAAGCGTGATGTCGAATAAAGTTTGATCGACGCGCGCGATAACATAAAAGAAGGGGATAACTGGGTCATGCGGAAAATCTCGTTAAAATTGAATTAAATGTCGGCGCATGGAGACGCACAGAGCGAGGGAAAAAATTTCTCCCGTCAAGCAGCTCCGGGCGCAAACTTTCCTCGCAGAATCCAAACCGTCGTATTTCGGCGTATTTCGCTCGGTCGTACGACCCGTGTATCCGGTTGCTCCCAGAATTCTAACGTCCCGAGTTACCACTTCTCCCTCCTCGTGCGCAAGGAATTTACAATGCAAAACGGAGAAACCGTCGTTTTCTTCTGCGCCCGCCGGAAATGTCGTCCCGCTAAAAGCGTCATTAAACGATGACGACAAGGACGATGTTTGCCCCCCGCGAAATCGTATACCCAAGGGCGGAGGCAGCTCGATATCCGTCTCGATGTCTCGATGTCTCTCGGCCGGCTGCTCCCGATATACGCGAAGAACGGCCGAGATGTAACGGCCAAGCGATTGAGACGGATGGCGCAGAAGCTTGCCGGCAAGGATTCGCGAGACACGCTCAGCCGGAAGGCCGCCATTAGGCACGTGCGGCCCCGGGGCCGAGCGTTTTCGAAATTCACCCCTCCGGTCGCCGAGGGGCCGACTTCTCTCCAATCGATCTCCAGAACCCCTTCCCCTTCCCCTTCCCCTTCCGCGCCTTACTCTACACATCCGTCTACCCGACCGTCTTTTACCATATCTTTCCTCCGATCTCGATTTGAATACGTTTCATTATCTTACCTTTTCTCCGCCTACGTTTCATTCGTTTTCCGTCCGTCTCCGTTCAAACCTATCCTCCAACCCCAGCCTTATCGCACCGCCATGCGTCATTTGTTTGATCTTTATGAAAAATTCAATGTCCCCTCGGTTTAATTCTCGATGGCCCTTTCAATTAGTAACGTTTCTTGCCGGTTCATAGAGGAATGGATTTTACCGAGCGGAGATGATAAGTGGCGATTGAGATTTATCTTTTTCATGTTCTACCTCCACTCCCCCTTCCCCTCCAACTCCCTGTTTTTCTTCATTCCAGAGCCAGATACGTCTCTTAAAAGAGCCATCCACGTTTTCCCGGTAATCGCACTTTCATCATCTCTATTTACGCCGAACAACATCGAGCTCTTCTTGAATTTCTGCAAGGGAGTGCGACCGAATTTCTCCTATTTTTTGTCCCGCGAGTCCGAGTCGAATTAATTACCAGGAGCCCGCGCTCTCTTTTTACTTCAATGGGGGAATCCAGAGCAGCGGGCCGAGGGGAGGGCTTCATTTGACATACATATATCACGGCACTCGAGATAAGATTATCTTTTTCTTGGCACTCGAGCGACAGTACCTGCTCTCCGGGAGATACGCCATTGCGAAAACGTAATTCACACGAAAATACACTCATAATCGAAGATAAATCGCCCCACGGGTATTTACCGAGTCACGAGACTTTTCATGTCCATCACATGTAAATACAAAAGGATGAGTATTTTTGCCATCCGCGATTTCTCCACATAGATTTTATCCGAACGCGATTGTGATTTCCCATGTAATATACAATATGCATCGGTCTACCCCCTCCCCCCGCGTCCTCCGTTCGGCTTGCGACAAAGAAGAATATATAATTAAGCTTATTCGAGCGCCATGCAGGCCGGAAGTGGCGTTTAACAATGTAAATGCGTAGGCTTTCACGAGCGCCCGTATCTGCATGGCAAAAGATTTTACGCGCTCTTTGAGGAATAATTTAAATGCACGGCAATGTACGCGCGCTGTCATCCAAACCCGTTTCCATCGAGGGGGAATGTCACCGGAGGGTAATACCGCATTAACGTACCCAGACCGACGGCTTTCTTAGCAAAGGTGCGGTCTTTACGCGAAACATATGCGCGGCACATCGGTTCAAGTTTCCGTGAGTTTATCGCGAAAACGTCAGACGGTCTTGGGAACTCCGCTGCTCGTGTATCGACTGCGTCCAGCTAATACCGGCTCCGTTGGGATAGATCTCGTTTGCAATTCGCGATTGTCCTTATCGCCGAACGCCACTGCGAGCCAACGCGTCCGAGAATTCAAACGATATTCCACGAGGAAAGTGGGTCGATCGTCGCGGGGGACCAAATTCCAGCGAAGAATTCTTGGATTTTTCCACAAGAAATTCTTTTGGACCGCCGCAGTTGAACGTACCGACGCACACGCCAAACGAACACGCGGTGTACAAGATAAATGCCTGGATTATTCGATCACAGAGCGCTATCTACTCCTCCGAGCCCCTCCCGGCACGAACAGCCACGAGAATCTCGTTGGGAGGATTTTCCTAGGAACAGCTTCGTCAACTCGATGAGGGAGTCGAGACGGGCTACGACCCACGGGGAAAGATAGCTAGATGGATAGATAGCACGGATTTATCTTCCCATATTATAAGCACAACGACCAGAGTGAAGGAGGAAAAGCCGAAAGAAACGGAAAAAGAAATGGGCCAAGGAAATTGCCAGTTTGATTGATCGTGTATCAATGCCCTTTTTGAAAAAACGACACTTCGTCCAAACGAGCATGAATAAAAAATTTAACATGAGAGCAGTATACGCCTTGTTCGTCATTTATGAGATTATTCTAAGGAGGGTAAGTGGGCTTACGAGAAGCAAGGAAAAAGGAAGAGTATGGAGGATGGAAAAGAGCAGGACGTGGGTATCATGAATGAGCGGCAATTACGAGGCACGTGCCAGTCGGCTTCAAGGCGAAATCCTCCTCTCGAGGGTTAAATCAATTACGGCCAGGCTCTTTGGAATTTTGTCCCTCCTCCATTACGCGAATTCAAATACGCTACGGAGCTAATCGATGCCGCGGTTTGTTCGGTTTCACGCGCCGGAGAGGGCCGCAGGACCAGCGAGCTTCGCACTCTTCACGAGGCAAAAGAACGACAAAATCAGGTGACACAATGTGCTGAAAGAGGCGAGAGGGCAGAGGGAAGGAGAGAAACAGAGTAACGAGAAAGTGGGAGGACCAGTGTGTGGTTCGAAGGAAAGACGAAAGGGAGGAGGGAAAGAAGGATGGAGAGAAACGAAAGAATCGTTGGATGAGTGTCAGCCTGGCAAGAGAGGCGAAAGAGAAGAGAGTAAAGAAAGTCGGAGGATGAGCATGAGCCTGGCGCATCCTGGCTGGAGGATAGCCGACCGAACGTAGGCAAGGCGCTGTGTGTTCCGTATTGATCGGACAGAGCGCGCGAGTCTGCCCCCTCCAGCTCGGCCATGTCCTCGGCCCTTGCCAAGCCCCACACAACCCCCGTGGCTTTCCTCTCTCTCTTTCCCTCCGAGGGGATCTACGCTCCCCGCAGACGAGCGTCTTCCTTCGACGAACGTTTCTACAACGACCGACGTCGCGCCATCGCACTGCCGACGCTGCCACCACCGCTACCACCACCGCTACCACCACCGCTGCCACTGGCCACTGCTTCGACAACCCCTCACCCTCCTCACTACCCCCCTTTCGTCCCCCTTTCTCACTCTGTTTCTACTTTCCCTGGCCGCGACCGCCTCTCGCCCTACAACCCTTTGCGCTCTCCTTCTTACGTTTCAGCTCGCACATGACTTACGATGAAATCCCATAATGTCCTAATTTGGCAGGGCGCTAGGAAAGTTGGAGCCGTGATGCGTGCAATAAAGGAAACGCCGGTATTTCTATCCGGGGTCAAAAGCACACTCCAACGAAGATAGCGCAGTTTCAAAACGAAACGCACGGGAATGGAGAAAAAGTTGCGCTCGAGTTGTAGCGCGCAGGAATTTTCCGGTCCGACGATCACCGGTTTTCCTAGGGAAAACGTTTCACAAGCTGCGCCCGGAAAGATGTCTTTTAAATCAGTATCGCCTGACAAATGACCAGACATTCCCGAGAGTTTGCCACGAGCCGAGAATGTATCGCATCGATCCTTCTTCGGGTCAGAGCGAGAATCCGAAAGGCAACACAGCCGGCCGGTGAAAAAAGGTCCTCGGACGTGAAGGACTCGTAAAATCGTCCCTCCTCGTCCATCCGGAAACATGGCGCATTACCGGGATATAACAACCCGGAGAAATATCAAGACAAAACGGCTCCATCGCTCTTCATTTCCTCCGTCTTCGGGGCTCAAGTAGCTCCACAAGCACCAGCAAATATTCCTACGTCAAAGCCAAACTTCGGACCTTCCATCTTCTTCTCACCTTATTATTAAATAAAGGACGTTCAAGCTTTTCGTGTCGTCCATAGCTGTATTTTCTTCGTATCAAGAAATACAGGTAGAAATGGGAAGAATGATCGACCCTATTGCCCCGTGCTCGTGTTGGCAGTGAATCGAGAGTCACTACACACGAGCATCGATTGTAATCGCAACGCGCCGGATTTCCCTTTGTTTCTGCCGGCGAACTTGTACGTGATTTCCGACCTTTCCGTCGCTCGATAGCACGCGACACGTTGATATGCAGCTAACGAAACAACGGCGACACGTGCGAAGGGCAATCACGGCCGACTAATGGATATCGGCCTGCCGACGCCTTGCCGTCGTCTCATCTCTCACAACTTAATTCCAACGTCACGGGACCAAGAGAACACGACGCTCGACTACTTTTATTCGCCTGTCGGAAGGATAATGCTTGCCGAAAACCGTGACTCATCGACAGGGAGGGCCAGTCATTTTTCCGCACTTTCTCACACTTTTTCTGGACGGTTTCAGAAACTCCGAGATATTGATTCTCCTGGCACACGTATTTTCCGTGGAAAATTTCGGAACGCGAGAGAGAGAGAGAGAGAGGAAAATAAATTGTTACCCCTTCTTTTATTCCCCGCGGAGTAAGAAGAAGTCGGCCTTTTCCAGCCAAGAGCCGTAAGAGTTCCGATTTGTAACCAACGTTATTTCGCGTATCGATGTCGCCTGTCGCTATCGATATTCCCCAACGACCCCGGCGGCTGTCGACCAAGTAGGTGCGCTGCAGAGGAATAAAAATGAAAGTCCATCTTTTCCGACTTCCATCCATTTCCAGCGATAAAACAGCCGGACGCTTCGACGCTCCGAATTTCGTTTCCTTTCACGTCGCTCCCTCAAATCCGCATTTCGACGAGACTCAACATAGTGTACGTGCTTTTTAATTGAACTGACCTTGGAAAATTTTAATTAAAATACAGGCGTCAATTTATTCTTGAAGCAACGGGCGATAATATCGTTTAAACGAACGATTAAGTTTTCGCTTTTAATCGCGTTAACGGTGTCCCGCAGCTTCCCTTGTTTAATCTTTACTTAGGGTATCTTTCGGTAAATCGAATCCGCGTTGGAAAGCGAGCGAGTGAAACAAATCTCGGGGATTTTGCACTTTAGTAAATTCGAGAGAGAGAGTAAGAGATGGCACTGGAAGATAGGAATGTAGGATCTGCGCGGAGGACAGAAGGCAGCCACCGGAGCCCCTGACACCGATTTTCCGAGGCAGAAACGCCGACTCTTAACCTTTCGAGTGCAATTTAATTAACCGACAGGAGCCGGCAGTCTCGGTTAACGGTGACTACGCTGACGTCAATGACGCGAATTACGCTCCGTACGTTGCACCCGGCATTTATCATGCGAGACTCGCGAAACTGTGAAAACTCATAAATCCTTGTTTTGTTCAAGAGTATATCGCTATTTATATTTGCTTAATTCGATGATCGGAAGAGTCTTTCCAGTAAGATACCGTAAAACCTTCCTATTCGTTGCCCACGATTACTAAGTCGATCGATACCTTCGCGATATGCATAACTCGTTGTACGTGAAGTGGTGAAAAACGACGGTCGTAAGGTTTTACGTGGTGGAGTTTTGACGACACATACGGAAATTATCATGGCAACGGAGCGTGATGGACATTATACGGACAATTACGGTCGGCGCTTTTCATGTTCCACGGGCGAGCAACGCCGAGCCTTTAGCATTTCATGTCGGAGATATGACCCGAGGACGATTATTCGCCGACCGCAAAACCATCGGCAGACACTTGCCTCGCATTTTCCGTTTAACCTTTACCGCCTCACCGAGGAAAACGACGCACCGATGACGCCGGGACCATCCGAAAACAATGCTTTAATTACATAACTACGAGGAAAAGAACGGCCGAGACCGTCCCAACTCCACAACTACAGTTATCGCAAGTTTTTCAACTGCGTTAGCCAAACTAGGGAACTCCTGCCACGTCGATCTACGGATTACCGTACGCGTACTTTTATTCGTGACCAAAGACATTTAGAGCACGAGTTATAGTCGGCTAAAGTTGAGCGATACTTTATTTCTTAAAATAGCACCGACAATGTATGACGGCAAGTAAATTCCCTACGAATAATACGAGCTTTCTGATAGTTATTCGAAATTTTCATTGAGATATTTGGGCGGTTTGATCGGGAGTTATGCAACGTGTAGGACCGTCCGCTCTCGTCAATGAGCATCTTCGTCGGTCGAGCGACAGCATTGGTTGGCCGACAGCTGCAAACTGCCGCACGATACACGATCTCCTGGATCCTCAAAGGAACCGCCCCGTATATGTCACTGCAGTCAAGCCTGCAGAAACTATTAGGCAGTTCAGAACCGTCGTTCGGATTCGATGAATCTGCGATCTCGCTTACAGCGGAACCATTCGGATATTGCATTGCCAGAGAGATGAATAAATGACCTTCTTTTCTCCAGGGTAACAGGCGTTATTACGGAAAAGGACTACACGAAAGTTGAGGAATTTCTAGGAATTCTTGCCAAGAGTGAATTTTCATGCGATTCCGAGTTAAACAGCCAAGCTGAGGGAGGAGAAAAATTCTCAAAAGGTCGAAGGTAACGTCTTCGGGAGCTCTTATAAATGCATCGACTAATTATCGCTGGAAACGGAGGATCCGGGATGGAGTTTCGCCGTGGTCCAAGGAAGAACTAGAACGCCCGGCAACGAGGTAATTGTATCGGTGAAAACTCCGAAATATCTGCTCTCTAGAAATTGGCCCATTATCAGTTACTCCAGTGAGCCTTTATTGATGGCTAATTGATCGAATTAATCGACGATCAGCGGGCCGGCCGATAGCTTATCGTTCGTTATCCGTGACAGTCGAGTGCGTTGGGGTAACGAATTTCCAGGACGGTGGGATAAGCGCGGTGCAATGGCGCTCCTCGGCGAAATATTTGCGGCCTTTAGATGGAGACTTCTGGCGTTGAGAAATTCCGTGGCGGGGAGAAGCAGAGCCAAGCGGCGCGTTACATTAACTCCCCGTCGGGCTCTCGGCCGGGACATTTTTACTAGGAAGGAGCACTCGCAAATCAGCTCGAAAACGTCGCCGAGCAAGTGCAGACGTACCACAGTCTCGACGGCGAGGTAGTTGTACCGGCGGAACCTTCGAATATCTGGCGGCGGGCATATAGCATAGAACAGCCGCTGACGTAACCCTCGGAGTCTGCCGTTACTGCCGCAACAGAGAGATGCGGGGGGACCTTGCCAAGAAACGGCCACTATGCCAGCTTCGCTTGTCTAGGCGAAGCCGAAATTAAATGCGTAAGTATACCGGGTGAACAGAAATAAATCGTCCTCGCTCGACGAACCGAGCGAGCCAGAGAGACCGACGAGAACGAAAGACGGAGACAGAAACGCACGGAGGAAGAATAGACGAGGAAGCGCAGCCGCGAGAAAAGGAAGGATAAACAAAAGTCACAAAAATGTGGAATGTCAAGATGCGAAGAGAAGAGAAAGACGAAGGAAAAATTCAACACCGTCCGTACTACTTCCCTCAAAAACTGTTTCTTGGCCCTGTCGAAAAACCGATAGTATCATCGATCAGTCTCGTGAAGTATAGTGAACGGTTTCCCACGTTCTTTTGTCGGTTGGTGAAGTAACTTTGAGGAATCCGCGAAAACGGACCGACGCTCGGAAGCTTGGAAGCTCGGGAAATTTTCCACAGCCACGCAACTCCACAACTTCTCGTCGTTTACCGGCTTTTATGTTCGTTTAGCTTGCTTCTGCGAAAAGCAAACAGCCAACACACCGACGCGGCCTGCCTATATATAAGTTTCACGCGTGTCACGTGCGCTACGGGGAAACACCGGGGAACACTGGAGCATTTATCGGACCGTTGCACATCTAAATCGACCGACGCAGAAATACGCATTGATGACGCGCACCACCCGCACCGGGAAAAAAATGCTCCCGTGAAGGGAGCATTCACGGCCCGACGGCAGATTGTATCGTTTTTATCGGGCTAAAACGAGCCGAGCTTTCGCTAAAGCCCGCACGCGAACAATAATACTTGCCCCGGCGTTGCGACATTTTGTCAAGTCAAACGGCGAAATCGTGGAAAACTACTCGGCTTGGCTCGGCTTGGCAGCAATGAACAACCGGCAATTCTCGCGGAATACAATTTACTTTCGTATTGCCCGCATAGTAATGCCGTTATCGTGGCAAATTATCCCCTTTTAATGCGAGTAAAACCAGCGTAAAGCTTCTTCTCGTGTAAACCGACGTTATTTTCGGTAGAAAGAACTCAGCAACCCCAAGGTTTACTAATCGGTAAATGCTAACCGCCACGTATGTTGCTACGTTATTAGTACTCGACACGGAAAGGATATTGTAAAACAATGTCGAATGTACGTGAACACGTGCAAGTGGAAAAAGCCATTCGTTTGCCATGGCCAGATGGTCCAATATTTACGAGCTGCACTATTTCAAGATTTTAATGCTCTTAATGGCTTCCGATTAAATATCGCTGGCTATTTCCGTAATATACACGTGATAATTCGAACCGTAACGTCCCAATCGAGTAAAACACGTGTCAGTGAAAGAGGTTCGTCGATAGGCGGCAAGATATTTGCCATACGTAAAGTGTATAGATTGATACGTGAGATATTTCCTAATGACACTCGTTCGATCCACTTATTTTCTCATCGGATAAGGTTAAAAACATTCGGCGTGCGTGGAAAAGGCAGGCACACCTAATTCCCCTTTTTCCAGCAAAAGACGAAAGGAGGGAGGGAGAGGGGGAAAACACGCTGTAATTTCGAACGCCGACGATCCAAGTTGGAAGTGTTTGCCGGGCCCAAGCGTTTTTACGGCAAGTCCTTTGCCAGCGAGAACCGGTAAAGCCGACTTCGGAGAAGGGGCTTTTATTACGGCATCGGCAAGAGCTCGGCCGAGTGAGCTCGCTCTAATAGTAGTTGGCCATTTTAAAGACGGTACTCCGTATGTATGGCTGCATCCAGCACGCTCGACTTTTCTCTACCCATTGTCCTCCGCGATGCACGACCTATCGGACGCGCTTTGGTTTAACTTGCAAATTTCCCCGCTGAGCTTTTCGCCGGAAGATCAAATGCCAAAGGAAGGAGACGGTTAATCGAAACAATTCAACTTAAAGAGGCGCCTTGTAAGTCTATATTTTTTCCATCGATATTTTCCCCGGCAGTGAAGAGACAATGCTGCTTATCGAATTCACTGACGAAAAGTCATCATCGTAGCTGCCGTAATGGCGAAACAGTCGTAAAGTCACGTCTACGGCCATTTCTCGGAAGATAACTGACGCAGAATCCACTGGTCGTCATAAGGTCAGCCGTAATCTGAAAAATGTGTGGAGCAAAAAAAGCTCCTGTCCCGAGATTCCCTTCCTCGTGGCAGATATTAAAAGCTTTTGTCAATACGCCGACGGAGTAATAAATGTAACGCGAGAAAGCACTAAAATTCCTCATTTAATTACGTCCTAGCGGTTGACGGTAAACAATATCCGAGCCGTCGGCGAGAGCCGATCGATACGTCGAGGATTTTTGCCGCGAGCTAACAATAAGACGAATATGGAGACACGGGCGTAGCTATTTCGCCGGGGCAAATGTAAGCGAATAAGTCGGCAGCCGAATATCGTGTTCTTCAAAACGACTGTACCGCGCGAAGCCCAGAGAGGTATGCGACTCGCGGCCGTGCTTCTCGTAAAACCAGTTATTTTCGTCTGCTACGTGCACGCGAGTATTTTCCCGAATTATTCGCCGCGGCTCCGTGTGCGTCCGCTGCGCGGCTTTAACGCGTTCTCGAATTAACCGTACGCACACGTGCAACTACGACGTGTCTCTCTTACGCACGGGAATGGCCAGAAACCATGCCGAAATTCACCATCGAACCAACCAAAAGAAAAACTCTCCCGACACTCGCGCGTAATTCCGTCTGTTCCCGCGCCGGAGGCTCACTGAATTTCGTACGCACGGACCCGCTGGAAAATCTCGATGTGCAGTACGCCACGCGCATAATAATTCACCGATGACCTAGGACTCGCACATGCACGAGGAATCGCCGACGAGCCGACGATGCAATCATCCCGTGTATTTTGCATTCATCCCGCAAAGTGTCCGCTGAAATGCCCGCTAGTACGAAGATAGAAAAGATCATTAATTATGAACATAGCCGACGATGTCGCATTTTTGCGTGTATCCCAAGTGCGTATTGTGCGCGAGCAATGCTCAATCGATCGACACTGCATGGATGATTAACCGACAATTTCCTCGAGTTCTTCCGAGACGCACTTTTCGTTAGCCCGTCAACCAGTCGTAATCTCTTAGCATTATTTAACATTAATTTCCCTATGTGGCGTACTTGCCTCTTAACTCGGACCGACGCGCATAATTCTCGTAAATTCGTCTCCTCGCCGGTGGTTTATCGTTTTCCGAGAAGCGGTATTACTCAAACGAAAATAACGGCCGGATCTTTGCCGCGACTCACGTGCATGTATTATGAAATATTCCACGTGGCTAGCCGCGTTACCTTGATGACGTAGTTTCTTTTTCGCGGCTAGCTAGAACGGCGGGCGGAGGAGGACTAGCAAGTTCGCCGGTCTAACACGATGCAGCGCGACATGCACGTCGATGTACCTCGGGGCGGACATGCACGATGCACCGAGTAAATCGATAAACGGGTATATAGGCCGGAGTGGAAACGATGAAAGTATAAATCGGGGCCGGCGGCGAGAGCAGTGCCGAAGGTTGTAGGCTCTTCTCGCCCGGTGGCGGCTATATAAATATAACTCGCGCGAGACTGGCCCATCGAATCATTCGATCGTGTAGCCGCACTAATGTACTCCTCTTCCCTCGGTTCCCCTCGGCCCTCCGTCACTCCATTACCTGCAGCCTTCTCCAACTTTGCATTTCTACTCCCCTTCGATCATACGCGCCGATGCATGCATGTCGGCAAATATTCTCCTGAACCCCCGGGTGCAATGAGCCTGCAGCACCCTTTACCCATAGCTCTTTCTCTCATTAAACCATCCTACCGTTACGCCATTTTCCTAACCATTCTGTCCGCTGAAAAAAATGTACGATTGTTCGTCGATAACATTGGACATTTCTTCTGGCAAGGTCGTTACACCCGCCTGTTTTGACGCCAATCCGCGGAATAGTTATTTCCAACGAATTCCTAGAATACCTAAGTATTTCCGAACGGTATTACGTGTAGTCTCGGGGAACCGTCGTAGATTGAGCATATTTAATGAACTCGTAAATCGAGCAGCTGACGATCAATGAAGTCCAATTACCGTGGAAACCGACAAGTTCCGACCGCGATAAAGTGAGATTTTAATCGACGCACACGTCCGCTTGGAGATAAGGAGATGTCCGCCTAAGAACGGTATTACCCACTGCGAGATCCTTCCATCTCCTTCCCGCATGTTCACGTTCACGCGGTGCTAACTAATTTGCGTAAACGAAGAATTAGCCTTTCGTCGTGCCAAGGTTTACTTAGCCTCTGCTAGCAGCTGTCGTGCGTTCGTTCCGTTATCTATTTACGTCAAATGGATCACGAGGGACTGAGAACGACCGAAGGAAGCAGGCAGATGGAGAGAGAGGGCCCGAAAGAGAGATTCACGAACTCTGTCAGTCGATAAAAGAAACACCGAGCCTCGGTATACCGTAAATTCTGCGTACAAAAGCCACCGAATATCAAAGCACGTAATAGAAATTTTCAGACGAGGAAAAAAACCTTTAAATCCTGTGCTAATTAATCGCTTTCTACTACCGTGCCATTGGTGTTAGGTTTGCGATTGTAATTATGCTTTCCTCGGGACGGGGGAAGCGAGGGACTATCGGAAATAAACGTGTGGCTGTCTGGGAAAATACACAGTTCCCTTAGGTTAATGGAAAACCTTTAGTCGGGACAGTGGGAATAAAGAAAATATTGTTCCCCGGGAGGGGAACGTCGCAACATCGCAACGTCGATCTCCGATTGTATAAGATATCTCGCTCGCGAACGGCTGACCGGCTGACGTGGAGATTCGCTCGCGTACGTTTCACGATGTCGGGCTGACGTTTATTTCAGGCCGGATTCGTCTGACAAATCCAAACGACAAAAATAGGCGACCATCTCTCTCGGCCTGCGTCTCGCGCCCTTGCTAGGATAAACGACCTTTGGCGATTGCATACACCGATCCACCAGTCAAAAGGAAAAGCTTTACAAGCTACACAAAATTCCTATACTTCGGCGTCTTTCTCATAGGCGAATGATCGTAGATGAAAGTGGATCGCCGTTTCTCTGAAGGGAAGTAAGTAACGGAACAGGGAAGAAAGGGTATGAATAAGTAAAATTTGTAAGAAGGCTTGGAGCAAAGTCGATCGCCGGGCATCGTCCCCTGCAGACCAATTCGTTTTGTTTTACAGCAAATTTCCCCGGAACTGCCGTTCGTCGCGCCGGTTGTTTTACGATAGGAAAAAATTTATAGCGTCTCATGGCTATATGTCTGTACATTTTACGACAGCTCTTTTCAAACTAAAATAAAGTCTCCTGCAGCTTCCGAACTAACGAACGTAAATTAACGAAGAACCGTAGCTTGCATTCTCCATTACTTCAAGTATTTTTACTTCGACCTTCGGTTCTTCTGGTTTGCTTAATACTTGAGCCGTCAGCTTCTTACGCACGAGGGAACTCTGAGCGCTTAGTCGCTTTACCGACAAGAAAATTATAACATGACGACAGTTACGACTCGAAATGAAGTACTATTCGTATTTGCCCGCCGTGTCTCGCATGCCATCGTAATTATATTAGCTGATGAGATAATGTGCTCCAACATGCTCAAAGTTTTTTTATCAAGTGTAAACGAAATCGATTTGCCGTTTAAAGTTGACTCACCCCGAAGGCAGAGCGACAGACAAAGCCCGTCCCTGGCGGAAAGTTTCTCTTTGACGAGCGTATTCGCGTGTTTAAGCTAACTGCGAGTTTCGACGGGACGGTCGTTAGAATCGAAGAACTCGATGGAGCCGAAAACGTTCGTATGGGCTATGACGAATAATTGGCAATCGGTCGGACCATGTGAGACTGCAGCGGCAGAAGAACGTCGAATTCCAAGCCCTAAAAATAAAGTCCTCTCCTCAAGAGACGCAGGGGAGGGCGAAAAATTTGCCACTCGCTATCTCCGCGAGTTCGGGGCTCAAGTTGGTCCGTTTTTTCGCTGGAAATTCACGAGAGAAATATCGGCAACCGTGTTTCAACACGCTCAGTCTTTTCGGCCCGGCTTTATATTGCCTCGCACCGACACGCTAGTTGGCCGGTTTTTACAACGTCAAATATTTGTTATCGGCTTATTCCGAGTGTCATTCACTCGGGGGAAACTAATGATGAATGAAAACTGAGGGGACCAAGGGGCATTCGAGGCTATCCAGTTGGCACGTTTTGGCGAACCCTTCCTCGGCCGACGTTCCTCGGAAATGAAGCTACGATGAAGAAAAAGCGTCCTCGGGAAAGCACCCTCCCCCCGCGCTGCGAAGACCATGCTCTATCGCGGTGAACGATCTCGCTTCGAGCGACTCGTCGATAGCAGTCGGTCGTTTGGTTATTTTCGACCGGGAGAACGTTCCTCCGCTACGGCGAAAACCTCCGACACGATGACCGGCCGTTCACGGTGAAAAAGCGGGCAAGGGGGCGGCGCTGGGGAGAGAGGGAAGCAGTCGCTTTATGAACTCCACGGCTGGGCTTTCGAACGGGACGCATCACTGCCGTTCTGACCTTAATCCAAGTGCAATCAGCGTGCGCTCGACCACGCCGTATTGGTTGCCCCGTACTACCCCGTTAATAGATCGCTGGATCAAACGGGATAATGGCGCGAATCTAATTCCATAAGTACATAAGTGCGCGCAAGTAGAGACCCGCTTTATCTATGGTTCTACTGCCCAGCACCGGCCACCGCCGCCCACTGTCCGCGGACGACACTGAAAACCAAGAAATTCTACGCGCCAAGGAACCCCCGTCAGTCTCCATCAACCGTCAATTAAACGTACGCTTTTAAACACTTGCAGCAATTGCTCGTTTCCTACGCGTGTTTGTTTCAACGAACGTCCATGTTGGGACACAGCACTCGAAGTGGCCTTCCTAGCTCTTAGTAATTTCCTGACCAGTAAATAACGGTAGATCTGTAAGTCCCTTAAAATCGTATGGACGATCGATTTTTCTCGAAAATGCCTATGCGTAAGACGATCAATTATAAGAGTTTTTGGACCATGAGAGTTTGCCCATCGTTCTGTTTTTTTGCCGCTCTATGTCGAAAATCTGATCTGCTTCTCGTCTCTCGAGCATCTTTTTCGCGTCAGAGTTCGCGCACGATGGTGCTACAACTAATTATAGACAAGCCGTGGTTGCTCTCCTTCCTCCAGGCTTTCTCCCGTCAACGGTACCGCTTGGCCGACGTCGACGAGGATCGTTGGAAATTCCCTCGTCGCAAATATCCGACGTGTATAAATTCCACGGACACGGATCATTCACGAGAGACGTCGAGTCGGAAAATAAGAGCCCCGTGAATTACGAGCGCGCGGTTATTATGCATACACGAGAAATGCAAGCGCAAAATATACGGCCTTTGAAGCGAGCCTTCTCTTGATTCATCGCACTTGCAGTTTCTTTTTTTAATCCTGCTTCACAATTTAATGACTGTCTGTCTTGCAATTTCTTCGGCAATCACACTTTTTCTTCGTTCGCCTTTTTCTCACTCCGCGGACCTGCAATCAGCCGTTAACGACGCTAAGCGGGAATAATGCGGGGAATGCATAATACTGAAGAATCACAGACGTATCGGAAATCGAAGTCTCCTTTAGCTGACTATTCGAGACGGTCGATCGGGCCTTTGTGCAAGAGAAGATCGACTATCCGGGAAGACGCGGAAAATCGTAGCCGAGCGAATCTCGGGGGACGGCATGTTTGTTTGATCGTAGCGCGTGCGGGACCAACACCTCCCTCTCGTCACACCTATTTATAAATCCACGTCCCTCTCTTTTCCTTTCTTTTCGCCCTCCCTGTCCTCTTCTCTCGGTTCTCTAACAGTTCTTCCCGACGTTCCTTCTTTTCTCGATCGAAGGTTAATAAAAATAACGCGCTGGTACGTCGCGGCTAGCCTTCCGCCTCTGTTAAAACCCGTAAGTCAAGGATGCCGTGCCGATTTCCCTCCAATTTACTTCCATCACCCAATTCTAACCGACTAAAGTGTTGCGCGAAACGTTATCCTTAGGACGGCCAATAAAAATCGCTCGCCTCCTATCCATGGATTACGAAGAATCATTCCCTATCTGCTTTAAACCTCGCTGTGTTAATTCCTACGCGGTTAATTTCTCACGGGAAGATAAATGACGGAGATATTGTGACACAGAGAGGACGAAACTATCCAAGTATCCTAACGTCTTTGTCACCGACCGTCCGCTGCATCTTTCGACACAATTGCCAAGGAGTTGTGTGCCGATGTCGATGACTGGGACATCCACGTTGTGCCGAATAACTTTTTATCGGGGCTTAATACTCGGAGCCAGAGAAGAGAAATCGGATGGGAGTGTAGAATCAATGACGAGGGGCGTGACGTACGGGGAGAGATATAAAAGGAAAGAACGGTGGAAGGGAATAGGGCCGGAAAAGTGATAGAGAAGTTACGTGGAAATACTACTGTGGAGCCATAAACGAAAGAGGAGTAGAAAGGAGGGAGGGGGAGGAGAATGGAAGATCTCATATAAGGGTGGAACAGCGTATGGCCCGTTGGTCCGCACGTGCGCCCTTAAGGGCTCGATATCAAAAGCAGTCTCTGCGGAAAACCCTCGCAATACGACAAATGTACAGTTAACATCGCCATTCCCGCGGTCCCGGCAACTCCGAAAAAAGAAACTAGCGAATGAAAGATTTAGCGAAGTAAGTAAGAAGAGCAGCTAGGACAGTACATCTGTCGCTACTGGACTTTCTCTGAGTCGTCATATACATATACCGTGCATATACCGCTGTTTCACCCCGAGATCGTGGTATAAACAGTCAAGGCCGAGTGTCGCGTCTCTAGTTTTCGAGATGAGTGTGCGCAACTCGCGATTACGTGCTACCTACGCGCACGTGTCATCTAGACGTAAGCCCCGACGGAGCGTTTCGCCTTCGCACATGGCTTGCATTTGCCAGTGGAAAACTTGCGGCAATGCCAGCGATACGTGCGTAAACGATTACGATAGACCACGCGGCTCCCCATAGCTCGTACAATCGTCTAGACGAGACGTTCCTTCGGTCTAATCGTCGGCGCAGTTTGCGTCACTCATTTGTCAATTTCCTCGAACGGTACGACTCGGTTTCACGTTCGGCCAAACCGTTGATTTCAGAGATATACGCTTGTGCACTTACGCGAATTAAGGCGAGACAAATTACCGCTTCTATCATAATTGCCCGGTGTGGAACGCTACGAGCCATGTCAAGGGGGATAAGAGGAATTAAAAGATAATCAAGACGGGTCAAGTTCGATTAAGCTCCTTTTCAACGAAAGCAAATGGTACATGTCTCGATGTATTTACGAGTTTTCTCTCCCTCCCTTCCGTAATTTCGCCTTCGAGTGCCTCTAATTGGCCAAATGCTCCTTCCATCTTCCGACCGTCGGTCTTGTTATTCGCGAGTTTTTCAAGCTATCGGGAATATCAGCCAAGCGAAGCCGTCAACTCCGAGACAAAGGAGACGACGTTCCGCGAGGAAACGAGCCGGCGTGATAAGACGAGATTGCGAGTAGCTGGCAATCGATGAGCAAGAGGGAAAACTCGAAGGACTCTTGAAACGAGTCATTACGAGAACCGGGAAAACGAGAGTGCTTCGTCGAGAGTGGCGCCGAGGAAGAACGGTTTTCGACGCTCGGCCATTCGCCGCGAAAAACCATGGGAGAATTGCCACTGCAATTATCGTCCCGTGTCATTCTAATGATCCGACGTTCCGTCAAAAGCTGTCTTAACGAGGAATCTCTCTTAATTTAACGGCTTCCTCGGCAACCGTAATATTAACATTTCCCCGGACGACTCCGAATTTTGTCTGGAAGCCTTCGGATCTCCCGAAGCCTTCCGCGAGGGAGAATTTGAGCATCGGAAAAAATGATGCTAAGCAACGGCAGTCCCGTGGGAAGGAAAGACGCATTGGGAAGACAATGCCAGGGGGGAAGGAGGCTGGAGAGAGGAGACGAATGAAGGACGGGACGTACAAGTAGGCAGGGTAAATTGTCGAGGGCTGAAGCTATCGCGCACGATACCGATCGGTACAAGCCAGCTTTGCACGGCGCCGATAAAGTCCACGACGTCACCGCTATCCCGCTCGCCCCCTCACGCTTGACCTGCTTCTCTCTATCTTCCCTTTGTCAGCTATCTCACTCCTGCACCCTCCTCTTCTGCATTGTTCTCAAGCTTAAATAAATACGCCGTTTTCCTCACATCTCCGGTACCGCGCATGCACGTAAACGCACAATTAGACCGAAAGAGATTATGCGGATTTTTGAACGGTGCTCCTAGGAGTCTGAAGATCCGTTGATTCATCGAAAAAATTGAGCTTCAACGACTTACGTGTCAGTCTTCCGCCGGTCCCGTGAATCGCCGCAAGATCGGGTCGGTGGATTCTCGATGCACAGAGTTTATTCTGAAAAAGAATGCTGTTATTATTGCGTGGACAAAAATGGCAGTTTTCGAAGTGACATGTGACGGACATGGCAAGGTTCTGAAGAGCTGATTTTTATTTCACTGGTTTTTCGATAAATAATGAAACTCCATTTGTAATGCGCCGTTCTCGACGGGACTGAAACTGCCAGCGTACCTTTGACTCACAGCACGTTTTCTATGGTGAGATAATCGATAAAGCATTGAATTAATAAACGAACTGTCTCTGTCGGGCAACTGTGACACGCCAACGACTCTGGATTTCGCCTTACGTAACGACAGGCGCAGTCCTATTAAATGTCTCCGGCGTAATTTTACGATTAACCTTCGATTCAAGCAGAATCGACACGAATTAATTACTGTCGCGCTATGTTTATCCGGATGGACACTTTGCGTTACATGATTGTCGGCGATCAATTCTTTTGAGCCTCAGGAATATATCGAAATCGCTGTTTAAAGTTAAGCGAAGCCGTTAAGAGAAACGAAACGCAAGATACGCAGAGAAGATTTATTTGATTAGCACCGTCTGTCTGGAAAAATACGTCTTAGAGGTGTTCCTGACGTGTACAATGGAAGGGCGGAAGTGGAGTAGGTAAAGCGACTGTTTGACGAGACGTGAGGGCGTTAGAAAAGATCTCTGAACGACCGAGGAAGAGACGGTTAGACAGTGCGGAGGAGGAAGAGGAGGTGGAGGAGGATTTAAGGTTCTTAGGTGTGAGAAGACCTAGAGACCAGAATAGAGAGGAGTGGGCTTGTGTGTCAGGAGAGAAACCAGGGCCGTACAAGTGGAACCCAGAACCTCACTGTCAGCGATTGTTTAACCACGATAAACATAGCTCTCCATCTTTTTCCCCTAATTAACAAATAACTAAGGACGGTCCATTAATACGCCTAAGAGACCGACGTTACCGCACACTTTTTCCATTTGCAACGTCAACTCCTCTTCTTCTTCTTCTTCTTTTTGGAACAAATGGAAATTCGTATCTGCGATAAATGTCCACGGGGATTGTATCACTCGAGGCGAAATCGAGATCCATCAGACGCTTCACTTTGACAGACCAGAATACTGCGGTAGCATGATAATGCGGATGTCATACTCACGTTTCGAGCTCTTGTGGCAATGCCACGTTCAAGTCTGACCGGTCAGAGTGATACTAATCCGTTCTATTGAATATGGGGCCCGTGCCATGCACGTGCAGCTTGTTTATGAATGCGCGTATGCACGTTATAACCAGCGCGCCATTGATTGATCATTACCTGGTCGTTTTGTTTGCGTCACGATAAAGATAGGACGGGAACAAAGCCTGACCTCGCCGGCACATCCGTACTCCAATGCAACCGGAAATAAACGGTCGTTTACGCACTGGACGCGCTTCGATAATACTTTTCTATGGCTCCAGCGGTACTCTCCACCGTCCACTGAGTCTGCATTCACTTAGCTCAAGTGGAGGCAATGTGTGTGTATGAGTGTGTGTGCGTGTTTGGACGGACAATCCTTTCAAATCCAACCAGATAACTTGGGCATTAATAGCGTGATTGAAATTACGGCCCATCTAAGGAAATGATCGTCTACGACCTCGTTGTAATTGTCGACTTGATCAACGTAATCGAATCGCGCGACGCAAACGGTGACTTCGCCAGAGGAACACGAGTTCTCCATTTGATATCCGTCAATGACGTCACTAGTGACGCCTGTCTCAAGAAAACTGACGCGTCGCCTAGCAGACACGGAAAGACATATTCTTCGGAGACTCTTGCCCCCGTGCGCCAGTCCTTCCATAAACTCAAACGAGATCGGTCTACGGACGCACGTGACGCGCACGATACACCCGTCGTCCAATGCAAACACGATAAAATTCCGGCCACAGCTTCCCTCGCTAAAATTATCCCTCTACGAATCTACCAGGGCGGTGATTACAATCGGTAAAACATTGAATTTCGGAGCTATCATATTCGTTCATCGCGAGATGAGTCCGTGACGAAATACTCTGAACCCTCCATCGTTGAGCACACACTAAAGACCCACGGGAGAAATAATTATAATCTCTTGATGACGAGGTACTTGAATCACCAAACGCGTTTGTACCTTGCACGGTAGATTAAGCTAGTGTCGAGAGAACAGCAGTTGCTTCCCCAGATTTAACAATAACCCCGAAAACGCGATAAGAATAGTCCCAGGTGGATTGGAATTACGTCAGATGGAAGTGGCTTTTGTGTCTCCACGTCGTCCTTCCTCGTGTGTCTACCTCGTGGCAAATCGTTCATCGTGATGTTCCGAGCGAAAACAACGTCACGTTACCAGTGATGTCATCGTCTTGGAAGCCGTGCTATATCGGTTGTCCTCGTTAGACGGATGACCTTGACTACGCGAATAGGAGTGCAATCGCAGCTGAATATCCTCCGCCCCTTCACCTGCCGATCCTCCGGTTCTCTGCCATTTCCCACTCGTCATTCCATCATCAGCGTATCGTGATTTCATCGACTTCGTAGCACGCGTTCGCGGAGTGTACAGCTCAATTTTAATTCGATGGACTCCGGTGTGTTAGGAATGCATCATCGTGGCTTCGGTTCAGCCCGTAAACAGCATATATATGTATTCTCATAGGTATTCTCAAAAGTAAATACAGAATTATAAAACTGTGTTGAGATCTTCCATTGAATAATTAAGATCCTAAAATTTCCATGAATCTTCGTTTCTAAAAATGAAGGGGCGGGCAAGGTTTTGACTTGCCCATAACTGACGTGTTACCTGGCGTATATAAGGTCTGGTCTCAGATTAACCGGAACTTTTTCATCGTAGGGACGATGAGTAACGGCGCGATTACATCGGCCGGTTTTCTCGCGATCGATTCCCATCGGGGGGAATTCGTCGAGGCAATATCTCCTACCAAGCCCACCTTTTTGATCACGCGACTCCTCGGCTTGGGTCAACCGTGCTCCTCGGCTACCTGCTTTTAATGTCCTTCACCGCCGAAGGTGCGGAATATCAGCCGCGCGTTGTAACGACAACTACTTTTTTCTTTACGACAACAGATTCTGCAATCTCGGCGAACTACGCGTGGACCTGACATCAGCAGGTTTTTTACGTCAGGCAATTTCCTGTAATTTGCGTCCCTCATAGATGCCGTGTCAAATTTCGTCCCATTCACGAGGAAATCGAGGAAAAATTGGCAACGATTCGCCATTCCGTTGTTAACATTAATTCAGATTTTCCCGAAGACAAACAAGTTTCAACGAACAATTTACTCAGATCGTAGTTTAGCAAATTCTCAAATAGCCCGGCCGCAGAAAAAGCGAAGGTACATCTCGCCCTTAGTACGTGCGGTCCTTACATAAAAGCGTGGATCTTTTAACGGGTTATTCGAAGCATTAATATCCTCCAAATGTACATAAATTTAGCGAGTGTGTGCATAGCGGATTTCGTGACTCTTTTACTACGCCATTGTAAAATCGATCGATTAGAGGGTGAAACACGGAGGGAAGGAGTAAATAGACGCCGGAGGAAGAAAGAGAAAGGGTCCGCCTGGTAGGGTGTGGTCCTGTCTATTGCCGGTTTGCCAGCGCCATAGCTGCGGCGAGACCGATTCGCGTTTCACCACGCTCGCATCTAACTATGTACACGCTTTTATGTACCTATGTGTGTATGTCTATATATATATATATATATATAGACATATATATTATACATGTACGCTGGGCACGTGTGGGTGTGTAGGCCGAGGAGCAGAGGAGTTGGAAAAATCAGACGGGGCCAAGTCCTATCGATCCCAGAACTGGCGCCACCGCCGTCCGCATCCTATATGTCTCTTCCTCTCTTATTTCGCGTCTGAATATGTACCGAACGGCGATTTCTCTCCGCTTTCCTTGCATTAGTTACTCCCCCGTATTTATCCGGGCCGCATGAGCTTTCTCTCCGCCGACCCTCGCCCTTCTCCGACTCTCAACCCCGTCTCACCCCACCCCCTTCGTACTCGGGAATTGTAACGGATAATGAGGACGAAACAAGAAAATTACGGCGCAATCAGACCGTCATGACTATTCGTCCGAGTCGTTCAACTAACGAATGGCTATACGCTCTTCAACAATTCGCTTGAATTTCCCAAGAAAAGTGTACTTTCGATTTAACGGAATTCGAGACATTTCACGACGACGACGACGACGACGACGACGACGACCACTTGCCGATGTTTACTCGAGCCGTGGATTATTTGCTGACGGCCGAGTAGATTTTACGTTGCGCGGATGATAATTGAAACTTCCGTGGAGACGAAAAAGGGCCTGCTGGCTCTCGTACATATCCGGACGTGAGCGTTTCAGCCTATTTTTAACTATGCGAGCCTCGGAAATGGGGCGCGAAGGGGCAGCGATTAATTAGTACGTAACGATGGAAATCCAATATGTCGGAGGGACGACCCGGTGAAACGATTAAGCTAATCCAATATCGGCGAATGACAGGCGTTTCCCCCATGTAGTGCGTTGACTCCTTCGCGTTTAGAGCCTCGACGATGGGACATACGCATCCGCTGGACTTTGCATAGGATATCGTCCTATCCCATTCCTATTTCCGTTAGGAACCCTCGATTAATAACGATATTACACGCTCAAAAGGCCGTCGACGGAGGGGAAGACTCACCGGCGAACGAAAGCTTTTTTATATCCACAAAAATTGCTGCATATTCCTCTAATATGTGCTACAAGAAAAGCAAGAAAGAGTCTGACAAATTGCAGTCACACCGACAAGCAACGATGTCGAGTAAAGGATCGGCCTAATTTCCAAGGATCTCCCTTGTTAATTCTGGAGGAGTAGACGAAGGCTCGGAAAATTTCCTCGCTTGCGAGTATTAAAATCCCTTAGCTTTGATAATCGTGCCGCGGTTAGGTAGCTCGGCTTTATCTCCGGCAACGAAGTGTGAGCCGATAAAGGGAAATCCGAGGGCTGGAACGGACACAACGGCATTACATACGCGGCTGCCACCCATCGAGTTGGCTAACTAGCTAGTTAAGTAGGTGGCTACTCCCCGAGCGTGAACTTAGGATCGTTAAGAGCTCGGTGTGTCGCGCGCACCACGTCCTACATGAGCCTCGCGGCCAAGAATATCCGCACTAGATCAGAGACGCGGCCAACCTCGAGAGCCTCACGGCTTTCCCTCCTGCTTGCCTACCTCTCCCTCACGCCTCACGCCTGTCGGAGTAGCTGCTTATTCCGTACTACGTCATCGCCGAGTGACACGAGAATGCGTGACACGCATGAACGCACCGACAGACCCAACTATCGCCCTCTCCGTTCGCACCTTACCCAGCTTTATCGAAAAACGATACTTTAATATTCGTCCCAGACGGATCTCTCCGATTCTCAATTTTACGGGTTATTTTTTCATCCTATCTACCCAGTCGGTAAGGACGTTCGTCCTTTCTTCTTTTTCTAGTCCGGAAATGAGTGGAGAAGTTATAGCTCTACTTTGGTTCGAACCCCTCAAGGCAATCAATTCATCGCTGTATTATTTTACCGCTTTCGACTACTTATCCAGTGCCGCTAAAAATCAAGCTTCCGTTTCCCATGAAAGTATTCATCCGTGGAACGATTGTTACTTGTCGATGAACAAGATTATGTAACTATCTGGGAATGTGATGTTAACGACTTCGTTTCTGTTCTGCGAAAACCTTGCGCAGGTTCTGTGTAATGTTACACCTCGTAGTTGCTCGGGTCTGGTTGGATGATGTAGTTGCTTATAATCGGCAGCACGTCATCGCCCAACGACGAGAATATACACGTCGTATTATGTAGACACTCACACACAACAACGACATGCCTCGAAACGCGAATTCCGTTGGCCGATAACTGATTTTTATGAAAACTAACAGACTCCTTTTTCGATTCGTTCCAAACCGGTTTCGCGAATATATTTCCGCAAACTCTCTTCATTTCGATCATTACATCATTAGACCTACAGTTTAATTCTTCTACTTTTCCACCCACGAGGAGAATTGGAGGTAAAGAAGAAACGCTAAATAAAAGGATGTGCACTTAGGTGCATATCGTCTTTCAAAGCCACACAAACACACGAGTTAAGGCCAGAGTATATTGGCAAACTTTTGAGCTAAAGGTTATTGCACACTGAGACGAGGAGCTAGCCATAAAGTCTACGATTTGTTTACGACTTTACCACTTAGAAAGCCATCGGGAATTTAGTTTGGATGGGAAGACCGTTTGTCTGGCGGAGAGTTTCTCCTTAAGTAGATACGGCACCGACTTTGATCGGACCGTCGGCCTCCGAACGTCCTTTTCTACTTAATCAAATATTTAAAAATCTATTACCCGATAATCGTGCAGTATTTTCTTAGCTACGAAAACAGCCAGCTTTCGTCCCTGCTTCGTACAATGAATGGAATGTAATTCATCGATCCCGAGGAAATTTGATTTGCGAAATGGCTTCGTAGCTTACACGCTCCGATTAGCGGGGACTTTTATTCCAGGTTATAGAACTTTTATTCCATAGAATGTAACGAAACGTCAGAGCGGAGGAGTTTGAAGGCAATGAAAGGACGAATTTGTGAAAAACCGGAAGAGGGAAGCGAACAATGGCTGAGAGGAAAGTAAAGACCATTGCCGTGCGACCTCGTGGACGTTCTGCACGTCGACAGCCCTGGTTAATAATTCGTCGGCAAAATCGATCGGTTGAACGGTCACGGTGAACTATTTTCGTAATGTTAGGGTTTCCGTGCTTGGCCGGTCTTCTCTCGTATGGGCTCGCAAGCCCGCAAAGACAGAAATCGAGATTATCTGATCCCGGGGAAACCTTTCCAACGGTCGATATTCCAATTTTCCTCGATCCGAGACGACAAACCCCCTGACGCGAAAATCTACGAGATAGGAATCTCCTGAGATGCCTGTCGAGGAAGAATTTTATTTGTCTGATCGAAGTATCGATCGAAGGGATATAGCGCCAAGGCGTGGACGCAATGCGCGGATTTATATGAATTTCCGTCGAACGAATCGTAGCCAAGGCATTCGCGAAACGAGGACATTTTTCACGAGCCACGAGGTACTGTCGGACACAGAAATGGGCAACTAGGGCGAGACAACGGCGCCACGTCTCTATTTCTCTCCCTCTGTCTACCTACCCCCCTTTTCTCCCCCGCCGTTCCTGTTTTTCTTCCGTATTCCACTTAACCCGCTACGATACCGGACATTTAAATCGACATGGCGTACAGAAAATCGAAGAGATTGCGTGTCCGCTTACGCTGACCGTCGAATAAAATTACGACACCAACGTTACATTCCGTCAGAACCAGATGCGTGTCTTTAATGACGGTAATTACGCGTTATTGTGAACTCTATTGACATTGTTCGGTTGATTACTGCGTTCGCCCATGGTCAGTGGTGAATTAAATTTCCTTGGAACATCCCCTTGGAGGCCACGATAAGGAGGCGGGGAAAAAGCAGCTGGCCATTGTGTATAACATGAAATATTACTAATGTCATTATGGCGATAAAAAAAAGACGAGAACGGTTGGGAGTTAGTCGGGTGGCTTTGAAACGGCCGATAAGCGCCGGGAACGTATGCGCATCGTGTGTAGCGGTTCGATGCGGCGTGATCCTTTGACCTTTCCTGCTTGCACCGCGGGGTCGCGGCGAATGGGAAGTTAGCCCGCGGGGCGAGAACCGGCCATTTCGACGATCGCATTGTTACGCTCCTTCCTCGGGCGGAAGGCAAAACCGAGCACGGGCTTTTCGACCTGAATCTCGCCGATTGCGAAACGCGCGACTGAAAATATGTCGCGCGGGCACGCGCAACAGGCCAACACTTCGCCTGACGTACAGGAATATCGAGAACCTACTTAAACCCGTTTGCCTACGCGACTCGCGAAAATCAGCCCGCCAAGTCCTTGGCCCAAAGTCGACACAGGGTTCTTCGGTGAAACGTCAACGACCGCCTTGTCGAACGAACGAGAGGAAAGGCAAATGATAATCTTACAACGATCGTGCCCGTGTCCTATCGACCTCACCGCCACTCTAACGAAATTCCTCGCTTTCCTTCCCTCACACCGGAACAACCCCTCTTCCACTGGCACCGTAATAAATGTCCAGTGAGGTAGTAATTATTAATCGAGACGAAAATACTCGCAAAAGTTGTATCATTTATTACATAATCCTCGTCGAATTGTCCCTGTATCGCGGTTGGAAAAGCGAAAGCTATACGTCGAGGCAATTAATGGTACGTCCTTTATGGCCGCCAGCGTGTATATACGCATGCCGGTAATGGAGTGCTTTCGCGCGGGGAACGAAGGAAGGGAGAAACGAAGGGGCAGAAGGTCGCGAGGGCCGAGTATCGCGACGTCGCGTGGTTACAAGGAGATCGAGGGTGAAACCTACGAAAAACATAATGCCGGCTGGCTCGGCAGGAGCGTACTTGATCCGCGAGGCTGGCGGCCAAGGCGCTCGGTGGGCCGGTAGACGGTGAGCCGTGCGATCGTATTGATCGGGATAAGAAGCGAGAGGGTAGGAGAAAGAGGGAAAGAGGGCCAGAGGGAGGAACGGAGGGTGTACGAGCGAGAGGGAAACGGGCTCGCCGGGGAAGGTACGAGGAAGAGGGAAAGTCGAACCGAGGGCGCTGCTGGCAGGAAGCAAAACGACGGGCTGACTAAGAGTATGCTGCGGCCCGTGCACGTACGGGGAGATCCACTCATCGCCCTCACCTTCTTCCATTCCAGGATAAACGCAGAAAATTCACCGCAAAAAGACGTCGCCGTTAGAGTAGTTCTTGTAATTCTAGAAATTCCTAGGCTTTCAGGAAGGAAGTGTTTTTCTACCGTTCTTTGAAGCTTATGTAGGTTTTTACGTTTCAATCATGTTCACGTAATATCGTTAATTAATATCGAAATATGCTCCTCTGAGAAACGTCATTACTACGTTACCCTCGCAAGGATGATTAATAATTAAGGCACACAAAGTAAATAAAGAAAATAGGGGATGGTCAGAAGGGGAACTAAGGTGACCACGAGCGGTGCTTTTATCTTGCAGTCAGTAACGTGACTCGATTACTCGACTTTCATTATCGCAAAGTAATGAAATTTACGTAGTATCAGAAAGCCTTATAATGGCAGAAAAAAAGAATAAAATATTGCCAAGCGAATGACTCCATTATAATGGCAAACACGATGATATCGGGAACCATTCTTAATGGATGAATGGCTATTCGCGAGAGTGTTATTCGGGAAAATTGGTCAGGGTGAAGGAGATCTCTGCCAAGAAAACGACAGTTGATCTCGTTTCGGCTTTTCGGTGAACGGCTCGTAGATTCTGATAAAGATATTACGGTAGAGAGGAAGAATAGGAAAAATGAAGTAAATTCCGGAGATCCAGGTCTTGGTGGGGTTGCCGAGGGTTTCACGGGGACGAAACTTCAGGCGGGTGCCACTAGGTGGGCAGCTCGCTCGACTTGGAAGGACGAAAATCAATGGACCCGCGAGGAGTCGTACTCTCGGAACGACGTTAACAGGAACTACCATCGATCCAGGAGTAACGGTAGAACTTGGGCCCCAGGAATAACAGGGATGATGCTAGAGTTTGGCGAAGGGCCGCGAGTCTTAGGAGTAAGGTCGTTGGAGCAAAACAGTTACTCACCGAGGGGCTCGGGGGGGATTCCAGTCCAGCAAGGCCGTCCGCCTCGTTCCGATTTGCGGCGCCGTTGGGCTCCGTTCGGCAGCAGCTTTCTCGCTCGGCCGGTTGAAGCGTCAGAGCCGCGCGCAACGAGCGATTCGACAGCCTCGAGGAGGTGACATCGGCGAACACGTCGCTCCTCGGATCCTTCCCTTTCCGGCCACCTTCGTGGAGCCCGTGCGGCTCTCTGTGCTCCTGTTCGTGGTCCTGCTTTCCTCTGTCAGACAGTCCCTAGGGGCTCTCTCTCCTCGTTCCTCCGGGGAAACGGGAGGGCGGCGGGACCAGTTTCGTCTGCCGCCGTTTCTCTCGATGTTTTTCCCCCCCTAGCACACGCGTTCGCGTCGCGGAAACACGCGTACGACGGCGATGTCACCCGCAGCGAGGACCGGCGACAGCGGCGACCGCGACGAGGCTGACTCGGCGGAACAGCGACGACAACAGCAGCAGTAGCAGCGGCAGCGGCAGCGGCGGCACAGGGGAGGACGACAGCCCGTCCGAGATCGCACGAGGTCGCACAGCCGCGCGACGAACGCGGCTCGTCTCCGCATCGAGGTCCTCCTGGCAGGCGCGCGCACTAATCGGAATACCGGCCCACGGAGCACGCACGTCGCCGCACGCATGCAATCTCCGCTCTCAAATTCTCTCTATCTTTCTCTCCTCCCCTGTCTCTCTATCTACCTACTTATCTCGGTCTATCCGCCCCACTCTATCCCTCTTACTCCCTCTTTCCCTCCCTTCCCTCTACGCACGACACACACTCGCGGGAGCACGCACCACTCTAGACCACCGACTACCCTCCCCCGGACGATATTTTCCTTATCTCGACCAACGATCTCTCGTGCTTCCGACTTTATGACACGGCGCGGTGGGAGCGGTTTTTCATCAGTGATCACAGTCGTCGCGAGCAACCAGGATTGCCACACTACTCGCCCTACACCCTCGTGGCTGGGACTCTCTCTCTCTCTCTCTCTCTCTCTCTCTCTCTCTCTCTCCTCGCGTGAATTTCACCCTCTCTGGCACAACGGGCGCGAGAGCGCCATCGGATAAATCCTTCCTTCGACTCCTCTCGCCAAAGCTCAACGCGACGGCGCCGACCAAACGGACCTACCCGACCGATCCACCCCCTCGCCTCACCTTCACCTACCTTAACGAAAGCTCTCTAAAGCTCGCCAAAGCCCTCGCCCAAGCTTTCTTTCCTTCGGTACCTCTGGTGCCATCTCTCAAATTCCTTCTACGACCGCTCTATTCCCAAAGTTCACCGATAACTACGCCTGCAAAGAAAGAACAAATCACTACCTTTCCGTTTTGAAATATTTATGAAAAGTGGAAAAGAGTCATTGTTCTTGAAATAAATTTATGTAGCTGATCGCGGAGTGATTCCGTTTGAACAAAAACTGCTACCAAACTTTGCAAACAGTTGGTGAAAATCGTTAAATACCTATCTGGTTATATATACTTGCTACTTATACTTTCGTACCTACTTACGATGAATTTCGTCGAAAAGAATACTTCAACAACTTAATAATAGAGATTACTGATGGATTAAATAATTCTCGACGTCTTTCGCACGGAACTTTACGGATACACACGTTGCACAAATTCGAACCCTAACCGGAAGTAGGGACCATAATGGCGGACAGAAAGCAACCAATTAGAAGTAAGTAAACAAGTCGTGCGCGCGCAAAAATTAACATCAGCGCCCTTTGATTTATTTTAATGTTGTTTAAATGATACATTAATGCTATAAATCAACTTATTTACCAAGAACTTATTGTAAATTAATTATTAACTAATTTTATCAACTAGTTTTAATGAATTAAGAATTATTCTCATTTTTCAAAACTGTCATTCACATGTGCATAGAAAGGCATATTGTATATTCCGGAAGGGGTGGATTTGAATTGTATCTGTATGACTATGTAATGCAAGACGTGTGTTGTAACTGTGTGACAATAAACCATTTATGATTACCTTATTGACATGAATTATAAACCAAATTTCCAGCACGTTTTCTATTACACAACTACACGTTGATTATGCTCACCAGAGTATATAGGTTACGAATTCTGAAGTTTTACAGAGGTTAGTTTATAATCAAATCGAGATTGACATCTAAACAAATTTAATATCTAATGATATTCTTGATAAATAAATGTGGATTCATTGCTGGTAGAATTTTTGTTTTATTTGACGGGGTCATTTTTTCTACAGCTCGAATCCTACTGGGTGTTTAGAGGTTAAGTTACATCTGTCATAGTGACAGAAGTCTAGTACCTGGTTCAATAATATTGATATAAGCACAATATTATTTTGTATTAAATATTAAGTGACCTTGAGAATACAAAATACTCTTAAAATTAATATGGCAGCAATTCGGCATACATTACAAAGGGAAGTATTTTCCCCAAGTGATGAGAAATTGCTAAGCGTATGTTATGTCAGTAAAGCCTACAAGAAGAAGAAAACAAGTTTCCTATGTCTTACTACAACAATGGAGACACCAGGGTCATTATTACTATATCAAGTGAAGAAAAATGACAAGAATGTCTTTAAGAAAAAACAGTCTTGGCCTTTGAGTGATATACAAATTGTTGATGGTGTAAAACTGGACTCAATGGATATAGAAATACATATTGACAAAGTATATAAATGGTCTGCAACTACTGTACAAGAAAGGCGGACATTTATTAGCAACCTGTATACTTATTCCTGTGGTTTATCTCAAAGACCTGAATTTAAAAATATTTTAAAAGAATGGCTAGTTGATCCAGCTTCCCTCAAAGAAAGTGACAGTATTACATTTACCCCAGGTTGGTGCAGAAGTATTCTCTTGTATTATGTGAACACAATCAAAATTTTAATAACAGCGATGACATAGTAATATTACCTTTTTAGATCTTTTAACTCCACCAATAACAACAGAATACCAACCTGTTACGGACAAAGAAGCAGCTGATTTAATGCAACTGATGGAAGGTTGTGATTATGCAGTTTCTAATGCTGAATTGTTTATGGAAACACTAGCAAAAGATTTGTCTGTCCTTGATGGGGTAAACCAAACTTTGATTTAATATATTTCCATGATCGGTACAATCGTATTTCACGTTTTCGGTGTTTTTACAGGAAAATGTACAATCCGTGCTGGCGTCAGAAACGCAAGTAACGCAGTTGATGAATAGCATAGAAGCGGCGATCTTAGAGGCATCCATAGTCGAAAAGCGACTAGCTGCCTATGACGAAGCGCTGGGTAGAATCAGGGAAGTCATGGCACGCGTTGGCCAAAAGAATCAAGCTATACACACAGCTAATAATAATGCCAGATTGTTATTGGATCAACTCAACACGATAATTGTACGTTTACGTCATTACGATTGTTTTTCACTGTGCTATCTAAGTTAATCATGATTTTGCTATTTCAAGTCTCAACTAGACATTTCGTCCCATCACCAACATGTATTGAGCGAAGCTGAACTACCTGGTGGAAAGGATGAACTCAGTGCTGCAGGTGCAGCCCTTTTAAAAGCGATAACCGCGCCTTTACCGCCTGGCATGGACAAACTCAGTGCCGTGACAGAACAGAAAAAACGTCTAGATAAACTTAAAGCAAAGTTCTCCCTCATAGTTGCCAGACATCTTAATAATCTTTTCATCCATCTGGTATGACCGCAATAAGCGAAAGTAGGACAAATATTAAGTACGTTTATATACATTTTAAACTGTGTACTAGGGTAATGACATAGGCGAAAAGTCAATGTCAGTAGCAGATCTGACGCTTCCTACTCATCAAACAGTACACCGCGAACTTGAACCGTACACCGAATTAATGCAACTGCTAAGAGCACTGGACAATAAGGCCTTTGTTCAATTAACGAAGGTTTACACAGAAACGATGAGTAAACTGTACAGAAGAGACTTGAAACACTTTTTTGAGGAAGCTAAAAATAAGTTAATTAGTAAACGACTTCAAGGTAGGGCACTAGACTTACAGACATATATTTAACAATCAACAGAGGGGTAAATTCATAATTATATTTTAAGCCAACGCACCGAAATCGAGCGGACAAAAAAGTGAAGATTTAATCAGTCCAGCACCAATGTGTCTTTTGAGTGGAGAATCGTGGGCGCCACAAGGCGATGGCAATCTTCTTGACTCTGTACTCGATTGTGTACTTTCACAAATGCAACCGGTTTGCTTAGCGGAACAGGCCTTTTGTGTATCTTTTCTTCAGTTAGACTCCGTTCTTTCGCCGTCAAAGGTATAATCGTCTTTCTGTACTTACGATACAAGTGACCTCATCGCAATAAATGTCAAATCATTTGCGTGGAATAGAGTAACGAAGCAGATGAATCTGATCATGTAAGTAACGGTGCTGCAAGCCCAGGATCAGTTACATCAACTGCTAGTAAAAAATTAGAACGTCAAGTGAACGAAGAAGTACGGGCAACGATGGCTGCAATATTCCCTTCGCTAGAGTTAGAATTAAATAACTTCCTTACGTTTCTGGATAAAATCGATAGTTTGTAAGTATTGTCAATCGATATCGTATAAATTGAGAAACAAGTTTGTACATAAATCTTGTGTTTACAGTTGGTGCATGTACGTACTAGTACGATTATCCCAACACGTTATGTCAGCTCAGGATACTGGCTCCTTTTTGTCAATGACTTTCGCGTCTGCGTTGGTTCAAGTGAAGAGAGCCTTTGATAAATTTATGCAAGCCCAACTGCAATCTATCCTATCTGATACTAAAGTTAATCGTAAGCACAAATGCGGCATATTGCCTTACGTAGAAAATTTCGAGCCTTTCGCCAAAACAGCGGAAAAGATATTCAAGAACTCTGATAGAAAAGTCGACCTAGAAAAATGGTACACAAAGTTGGTAAACGCAATGTTCGAAGCAATTGTTATTCATAGTGGTGAACACCACAAAACGCCACAGGAAGTTATAAAAATGGGTAAGTCAGTGGCTTCTTCGTCTGCGAGGAGTACGATTACTTTGCTGAATTATTAACACATCTTTTCAGAAAACTATCATCACCTTTATGACCTTCTATCGCAATTGAAAATTTCTGTGTTGGATCACGAACGCAAAGAAGCCAAACAGAAATATCATGATGCCCTTCGAGCTTATGTAATACAATATTTCGGACGACCGCTTGAAAAACTAAACGTTAGTTATTGTATTTCAATTATGAAATGTAAATACCTTAACACTACGTGGAGACTGACTGTCGTGTTTACAGTTGTTTTTCGAAGGTGTCCAAGCTAGAGTGGGAGCCGGGGTAAAGGAGTCAGAGATAAGCTACCAAATGGCATTTAGTAAACAAGAACTACGACGTGTAGTCAAGGAATATCCGGCCAGAGAAGTGAAAAAAGGCTTGGAAAATCTCTATAGGAAAGTCGAAAAACATCTCTGTGAAGAGGAAAACTTGTTACAGGTAAATTACAGACGTAAATCAAATGTTTTCTATGTAACTTATGATTGTCTTATTTCTTGCAGGTCGTTTGGCGCGAGATGCAAGGAGAATTCATTGCACAATATATATATATTGAAGAGTTAATACAACGGTGTTATCCAGACAGCAATATAACACTTGAATTTACCATTCAGGATATTTTAGAGTTTTTCTCGGAAATAGCGCGATCTCATTAATGCCACAAAGCTTTTGGACACAAGAGATTATAGTAACTTATAACAATGTATAAATGTACATACATAATATTTCGAAGAGCCTCTAGTATATAGTAATGCTTGATCAAATATAAATTAAATTGTACAAAAGCATGTATTATACTGCTGCAGTACTCCTGAGGAGAAAGTAGAATTAAAGCTAATAATAAAAAAAATCATATACTAACTGATATTGTATGAATGCCTTATTCATATTTGTATAAATACGGTTTGTATTAACATAGGAAAATAATAGACTTTTATGCCAAGTGCTGTATTTTATTGCCTGCATATGTTTATTTGAAGAAAACCAATAGATATTTTTGGCTTTCTCATTTTATGTACATAATCTGATAAGACTTAACGTCTACATGACAGCTTCAACACTTATATGAACCTAACTAATAGTACTACTACCATTTTATTCCTCATCCAGTGTTGGGGGGAATGCATTCAAATAGATCCATCCAGTTTGCTTGGCCTAAAACATATAAGCAATAAATATCTATCACATCATTCTTGTCACTGATGTTAACAACCTTGGTTCAAATTGGTTCAAATCTCTTTCTGTGTTAATATACTTTTGACAGGAAAAGAATATAGAAATGTATACATACCACAAGAATTGTAACGATGAGGGATGCAACACCCGCACCTAAAATAGAGTTGTTAATCGTTTGTTTCTTATTGTAATGTTCTTGCCAAGAGCCATGAGGCACAGGTACATCATCCAGGCCTTGTGTATTCTGCCGTGCAGGTTCTTTGTACGAACGTGTACCTTTTTCACACAACAAGAAAATCAATGATACTTTATATTATGTAAGGACACTGCAAATGTCGACGACAGACGTTAGATGTTGCTTATGGCAATGCAACTGTTTGTTAACTTACCACGTCGAGCAATTCGTGCAATTGGCCGTGCAATGTGGTTCAACATTTTGATGCTTTAAACCCTTTCGGTTGAAATAGCCAAATGATGAACAAAGTTGATGAACTATCTCGAAGAGATGGCCACCATTCACCGGGAACCTCGAACGTGATAAGCTCGGAGTATACAGTACACAAGATAGAAAAATCTAGTTATTTTCTACGCTTTACGAACGATACTCTTAAATTACCCCTAGGTTGTATAAAGTCACTAGAATCAAGTTGGCGGCTTTTTGAAATGTAAATTTAACATAAATGGAGAGACCAGTTGCGTTTTATATTGTTTTATTACAATTCTTTAAACATAACATACAATTAAATACAATATTAACCGCTATCTGTCTTCCCACGTCTGAATATATTTGTATATATTAAAATAATATTTTTAGTATATTACATGATTATGCGGCACCAGGAAGGTACATGTCATTTTTATAAAAATATGCTTCTTAGGGCGCACTAATGAACCACTCTTTTATTATCGCGAAGGAATCTAAGAGTCGGTCCATATACAAGTTCTGGCGCATCAACACCCCATGTAAAAGATTGATAATCAAAATATTCATGCGGCACTTTCTTTACGAAAGCCAAATTTGGTAGCTCATGCGCTAAGCTCAGAACATCCTGTACAAATAAAATAAAACCATAATTATTACTCCGATAGACAATTGAATTTATGCATGTATATTTACACTGACCTGTTCATTCGCTAATGGGTCCAATTCAGCGTAATACAAAGCTACTGGGACTTTGACGTTATGAAGATTGTAATCCGGAGGACTTTGACTGCCGTATTCTTCGAGGTTGAGGGATGGGGAGAGATGTTTAAATTTCACGAATCTCTCTAAATATGAGAAGGACAAATTTAAATATAAAATCAGTAAATATTCAGCAGATTGTTGTTACCAAATCTTGTACTTACTGCTGTCAACACATTGCCCATAGTGGACTAATTGTTTCAGAGCGAACGACGTAGTGTGACTCAAGAACTCTGGTGCTCGTGCCTGAAACATTTTACTTTTATTTCGAACATCCATAGAAGCAGCTAAAGCAAATCAACGCCATCATTAATACAAAATTAGAGATACTAATGTAATTCCTACCCTTTCTTCCTGTTTATTGTTCCAGCCGTATTCGCTGTACAGGAGAGGCAGACACAGAAAATCAAACACAACAGGCTGCTTGCACATGTGCTTTATAAAGTTTATGTGTGGCCCATCCAGAGACAATAGCTCAATATCGCGATGCGCAATACCATAATTCTGCAAAAGGTTTAAAAGCTCTCTGTATTCTGAGCTAATGCTAAAGAGATACAGATGTTGATAGGATTAACAGGCTAATGAAACTCACGAATAAGTGGGCAGCAACAGGGGAGATATTAATTGCTCGAAGATGACGCCAGAACACGAGGGGTGCATAACCGACCATTCTTGTAATTTTATCATTGTATTCCGGTCTCTCGGAAAGCATCACGAAGAAGGCCGTTGTTCCAGCCGTATATCCAATAAACGTCAATTTTGCACAGCCGGTCTCAGCGAGAATATAATCAATCGATGCGGGGAGATCGTATACTCCTATCTCGTGCCATGAATGATCCCAAAAGGCGGTGTCGTTCACCGACAAATACTTGTGCCGTTTCGAATAGTTGTGTCCTCTTGAATTGAGAAGCCACACATCGTAACCCGCATTCACGAGCATTAAAGCTGCAAGCAGAGGAAAAGTGTGAGTTCTTCGCCCAAAGAGTGCAATCGAGATTTTACTTATAAATTTATCTTACGCAGTGAACGCTCGCCTAGAAGCAACCAGTTGTCCGAATTAAGGAATATGCCAGCCAAAAGTGCGACGACTGGTCGTCCTTTTGGAGGAGGATTGTGTTTAGGAGTGTACATTCCATACGTAAATCTGCTGAACCAATGTTGTCTTTTTTGTGTAATGCGGAAATGAGTTAAAATAAATCCATCTTCCGTCACGACTTCATGAGTTTCCGTTTCGTATCCATATTTGTTGGCCAATTGAATCTGAAAGATAAACATCAATCGCACAAACGTCGGACCATCGAAATTCTAGATATTAAAGTATTGTAGTACCGAAAATGTAAGCAAAACTTACGGTGCTTGCACCAATGTCCGGATTTGACATGATACTGTGATAATTCGCGATAGAAACAAGCGATTGCCAAAGACTGTCGTGGAAAGTGTTGAAGTAATTTAGCTAAAAATAAAATTGTATATTATGTAATAATGTCGTATTAGCACATAAATATACGACGATACACATATTAAAACTTACACCAATTTTACTCATTTGTAAAGCTTTATTTAATAGATCATCCACATGATAGGCACCCCTGAAGTAGGAAAGGTGTAAGTCCAGTCCGTTTCCATGAGTATAGTGCGGCCCCTAAAAATATTATTTAACACAAAATTACGAATGAAAAGTTTCATATATTCTTATTACTGAACTGTACGTATTACTTACCATGTCACTTAAATATGGGTCGTAAGGTGAATGTTCTTGTCCCATATGTGGAGAATGCGGGTGTACTTCATGTTGATGGCCAGTGTTTCCATTGTGTGGCTATGATAAAAATGTATATGAAAATAACGTATTACTAGATAGCCATGGTATTAAAATGATTAATGATCTTACAGTGTAAGGAGAATTGTTTGAATGTGGCGTGTTTACGAGATGATCACTTTTTCCAGGGGCAGCAGTTTCTGGATGTGCTCTATTTTGTTTACCACTTTGGATGTTATTCTGCTGAAATTAGAATTATTTGTAAACACTAAAAAATTATCGTTTGACAGTAGGATAATAATCTCACGATGGTAGGGGCATGGTGTACAGGTGCTGGTGCAGGCGCAGGTGCATGTGTAGGAGCGGGGGCAGTTGATGCTGGGTATCCTCTATTTTGGTTAATAGTTGGCTTATTGATGACCTAAAAGAAAAGTTCTTCATGAAATAAAAATATTATTATTATCGTCTAACAGTATATAAATAATCTTACTATAGTAGGGGCATGGTTTACAGGTGCACGTGCAGGTGCAGGTGCAGGTGCAGGTGCCCGAGTGGGGGCAGTTGTGATTGGATGTGCTCCATTTTTATTATAAATTGGTTTATTGGTTTCCTACAAGAACAATTTTTTATGAAATCAAAACATTGTACCATTAAAGTAAAATAATAATCTTACTGTGGCAGGCGCTCGGTATACAGGTGCAGGCGCGGGAACAGTTGATACAGGATGTGCTCCATATTGATTATTAACTGGTTTCTTGGTTCCCTAGAAGTACGATTTTCATTATTTCAAAATATTATCGCCTAACAATAAATAAATAATCTTACTGTGACAGGAGGATGATATACAGGCGCAGGAGTGGGTGTAGGGGCAGTTGATACTGGGTGTGCTACATTCTTATAATTAACTGGTTTATTGGTTACCTAGAAGAACGATTTTTATGATCTCAAAATATTATCGCCCAACAATAAATAAATAATCTTACTGTGACAGGAGCATGATATACAGGCGCGGGAGTAGGGGCAATTGGGTGTGCTGCATGTTGATTACTAATTGGTTTACTGGGTCCCTGGAAAAACAATGTTTTATAATATGAAAATGTTATTACCTAACAGTAAATAAATAATCTTACTGTGATAGCAGCATGATTGCCGGGTGCCGTGACGGGGGCAGTTGATACGAGACCTGGACCATTTTTATTAGCATGCGGCTTAGGACTTCCCTTAATAAAGAATTCTATTTTGATTAAAGAGCCTATTAAACTATTCACTACAGATTGCAAAAGAACACTTACAGTATTTATCGTAATATCTGGGCTTAAGATGTCTATAGAATTACCAACCGGCGCGGAAACTAAATATGCCGGAAGGAGCGGATCTTTTACTTCGTTATACCTGCTTTCGGTTTTGTAAAGAGGCACAGTAGGCACCAATGAATTCGGGTGAGTCGCTTCGCTATTTCTGACCTGCGAATGGAGATTTGTGGATTATGCGCACGAAAACAGTAAATTTTATTACCTTCATACTTCATTTTGTTTGTCAGCAATACGGATTACCTGAGTTTCAGGCGTCGTTTGGCCATTTTGTACACTGCCGGAGTATCCTTTGATCTGCGTCGTAACAATAATAGCAATAACTACAACAATCGGTATGCATTTTGCGCAAAACATGGCAATCTTGCTATTTTTTAAAGACGTTTTAACAACGCGAACTGATTTAACATTACACTTGTTCTCAGACGTCGAGGGATTTATATCGTGTATAGAGTATATTTAGTTTGCCCCACCACCTTCCGAAAAGAATAATTACTACAATTGCATACACATCCTTATCATTCGTGTCCTTCAAAAAACAATTCAACTTTGTACATATAATCTGTAATAATATAAGAAAGAAATGATATCGTATAAATTCCGTCGCAGTTTTCATAAAGCATGCGCTTAATATTGAAAGGACCATTCAGCTTACATATATTATTACGACTGCTCTAACATCAGTTTAAATATCACTTCTTTTACCAATTAATTTTAACAATTATACTATAATAAACTGTGAACCAAGTATATCAGAACAGACGTTATTTTTCATGAACACTCATTGATATCAATTAGTATTCGAGTTATTCCAGATGAAAGTAAAATAGGGATATGCACTTTACAATGCGCAGCTCAAGGTCTGCAGTAATTATATATGTATTTAGCGTGGATAGATTGACCAAAGTCTGCAATCTGAACATATATTTTTTTGAAAAATTGATTCTCTTTATTACAGTGTTTGTTATACGTTCAAGTATAACACATAGTCATATAATAAATGTTTTTTAGCGAGAGAAACGCAGGTGTCTCATGCGCCATCGTCCACTTCCGGAAAACTGCGCGCAGTGACCGGAAACGCGAAAGAGTGACTTCCTGCAGGTTTTGTACAGAAAATTGTAGTCAGGATTCGCATTTAAGATCGACTTAACTTCGCGACGGTACTGAAAACATCTTTCACGATTATTCGCACAAATGACGCATGAAATTTTTAACAAATTACGTCTGTAAATTGCGCGCTACTAAGCCCGGCTTTAATCGTACCTTGATTTCAAGCACAATTGACGCTATCTAAAAGAAAATATTATTGCACTTCGTTCTAAAAACAATACGGCATTATTATCAAAGTCTAAGCGAAGGCGAGGATCAAGAAAAACTCTTGTCGGGAAATAAACTGTAAAAACATTAATTTCGTGGGGGAAGAAGGGGGAGAAGTATAGACGAATTTTCATTTTCTCGCAATGGGGGCGCTTTCGCGTCCCACGCGCTTTGTAGTTTGCCGCCTGCATGCCTTGCCTTGCACCGAGCCATTAGTTGAGTCTATGCAGTCAGTTGTGCCGCGTCTTCAGAGCCGACGTCACCGTTCCTTACTTAGAGCTTGCCTCCTTTGTAATCTGTGTCAAATCTTGCGAATTTTTCTCCACTTTCATTAAGGGCGAAAAAATGAGTCCTGTTGCGAGATTTCGTACAGCTGCCACCAATACCAACGAGGTTGTATCCCGTTGGCGAAACATCGCTCCGACTATTCCCTACGTATTTTTTATATTGGCCGAGCGCCGCTTCAACTACCACCCGGAGATGTACGACGAGGTAGACAGGGCGTTACTCGTCGAGTACCCACGCAGCTACCCCCTCATGTGCCACAGAGAATTCGTCAGACACCTCGTAAGTAACAGAACAATCCCTTTAAAATATCTTTAACTCTGTTCCAATGTTTCGGAGCGACCCTTCGCCGTAGCAAGACGTATCGATTTCCATCCTTCGCCGTTAATTCTCCTAAATGAATGCCCGACTTTTCGTCTCGCTGATTATTTATTCAAGGTTATTTATTCAATGAGGAATTTTCAAGAAAAATGCAATCAATTGTACGGCAGAGACACAGCCACTGCGCGGGGGTGTTTACCGACGCCATATGCAAACGCGTCCCTCTTTCTCGGAGGAAATAGAACATGACGCACGATACTCATTCGCAACAGCCCCTGTTTATATGCGTTAAATATAATCAACCGTGGTCGAATAATTTCTTTAATCATGCGCCCATTTTTTTTATAAATAATATACCAAGAAATTGAATATTTTTTAACATTCTGCTATTGTTTACGTCCCATACAGAGACGGCATTTTCGCGTGGAACGGAATGACCCAATCTCTTATATCGATGATACGGGGGAAGAAGCTTTCATTAGATCACAAGACGATTTTACCCAAGCCTTGCAAGTATGTTGCTATAATGTTAAATAAACGCTGACATTTACGATTGAACGGTCATGATTTTTCTAACTTACTCTTAATGTCTTTCAGCTAGCTTTCGATTACAGAAAATCGGGCAAAGCAGTTATATTGTTGGTCGACAAGTTCGACTTGAGACCCGATTGCTTTAGCCCTGTGGCGAACAGAGAGGAATTGGAGGATGTCCGTGAACTGCAGAGAAATGACGGGGATTCGTCTAGCCCGCCATGTTCAGGCGCTTGCATGAGATACTCGGACGATTCGGAATCCAGTATGTCAGAAACGGAGAACGAAAGTATAAACGAAGTAAAGGTAATGGATAATTTTACAGAGATATGTTTACTTGCCGCCCCCACGACGAGGGACGACTTTAACGGGAACGTAAGAAAACAAAATGAGAGAACCGTTGACGTTAAATCGACGAAGCACACGGCGAAAAAAGCTGCGACAAGCAGATCGAAGTACGAGCCGATCGTAAACGTTTTACCATCTGTAACTCGTTCGTTGCCCCGACGGTGTGCCGAGTACACGAAACTGGTAAAATTCCGGCTTCGGAAGAATCATGAAAATTCAGCTACGCGACGTCACCTTTTACTTTGTTGCAGCCGAGAAGAAATGTCACTGGGGAACCATCGAGCCAACAACAGAATCAGCCGACACCGTCGACCAGCGGAGCGAGTTTAGGCCGGAATAAGAAAAAAGAAGAGAAGAGGAGATCATCAGTAGACGAAGAGAGGAAGAGAATAGCTGCTGAGGAAGAGAAGAAAAGAGAGGCAGAGGAAGAGAAGAAAAGAGCGGCAGAGGAAGAAAGAAAAAAAATGAACGATTATTATTACGGAAGGAACAAGACCCCCGGCGAAACACGTGAGGAATTAAATCAGATTATACCGGCGCAGGTTCTGTTGAAAGTGTTCGAGAAGAAAATCCAATATATTGATGAGGAAATTAAGAAGATAACGGCGCGTAGGGATCGTGGGGTACCCTACGTTGCCACAGAGAGTGATGTCGAGGAAGAAGAGTTGCCCAATAAATTGTGGATGCAAATGTCGCAAGAAGCGATACAAGCGAGAAAATATAACACCAGGATCAGGCATCTGAAGCTACGAAAGAAGGAAACCGAGGAGTCCAAGGAAATTTGTCAGATTTTGATGGAAAGCGTAGATCAGTACGAAAAGGAAAATGAACAACAGGAAGTCTTCACCGAACGATACGACTTACCGGAAAATCCCAAAATACCGATCATGCATGGTGAGTTTACTAAGTTTTTCATAATTTATGATTTTATTTCCAGAAGAAAGGTGTTTCATTTCTGTACGTCCGGTCGTTTTATTTTTACAGGAAGGAATATATTGGAGTGCGGAAATTGCAGTAGAAAAACATCGGACGATAATGAAGCTGAAGATACGCAAGTCACTGCTAAATCTAAGGATAACGGAGTTCGCATTACTTGCTATATTTCCTTTCCCGATAATAAGAATGAACAGTCTAGAGTAAACCGTATGGACACGAATGTCACGTCGGCAAATTTCACGGTTGCAGAGGAGGAGGATAATTTTGAGTTGGTGAAAGCGCATTGCAGTCGTCAGAATGAACCGAAATCGAAATCGGGACAGCCGGAAATTGATGAAGACAAGTTCAGCGACGGCAAGGATTCGCCTAGTTTTGAACTCGTTTCTGAATCACCGTCCCCGGCCAAGTCGATAAATCTAAACGACGAACACCTCACGCAGAAGAAGGCTGAAGAAAGCCCCTTGAAGATTCTCAACGAAATTGATACAGACGAAAGCAGTTCCTGGGCGGAAGTTTCCTATAATGACGACAAGCCCTGCTTGGATCAGGAAAAATTACCCCGTGATGTTGCTCCGCACAAAACCAAAGACGATTATATTTTCGTGCACATTGATCACGCAGCGGAGGTCAAAGACAGCTCCAATTCGATGATGAAATCCAGCCAAACGGACAACGATGACGTGAAAACCTCGCACAGCAGTTATCCGAGCCAGGCAGAAATGGCGGAGTTGAAACATCGGGAACTTCCGGCCACACAGCGCAGTTGCCAGTCTCAAACGGACTCGGACGACTTCGCACAGAGCTTTCACTCGCACACCACCTCCGTAACTGAGAATGACTTTTACAGCGGCAGAAAATTAGCGGAGGACAAGCAATCCTCGTCGATCGCCCAAACTGATAAAGAAGAAACTCAAGAGCCCCCGACTTCGAATCGTCGAGGATCGTCGAGCAGTTCGCATTCATCGATCCAACAACCATCAACGTCAGCCAGTGGAAGCGGAACTCAGCGGAAGTTCGAGGAGGTCGAAATAGAGGAACTCAGCGATTCCGTGCACATTCTACCGGAAACTCTGGTCACAGGAGCCGCTTCAATTGCTTCGATGGCTTATTGCTCCGCGCGAGACGTCCTGGGCAAACTTCGAGCTCATACGGTAATTTTTCAGGAATCACAGATTGATCGCGCAGAACTTCCCCCTGGCAACGTTGCCCAGAACCGAAGGTTCAATTTCATTGACAAAATACACCCAAAGATATTCCTAAGATAAACGTAAAAACTTGTTCCGTCCCCGGCGAAAAGGACATCGGTCGAACAACGGTCGAACGTGTTCCTGTTTCCGCTCCGTCCCGATTATCAGAAAATTCAAAAAACAACGTACTTTCGATTTCAGAAGGACACAACGGAAATACCAAAGAGCTCGAATTAGGCGCATGGAATGAATACCCGTTGATTCACACACTCACACACACACGGGTCAAACGCGTTATAACAGAAAGAACGTATATTCCTAAATAAAAGTATTATTATCTTATAAATTACTGCTTGTAACAGTGGTGTGCACGTAAGTATATGAATTCGATATTTTCTCCGTATAATATAAACTAGTAACAATTCAAAAGCTCTCTTTCACAACACTAACTTTCGTTTGAGAGTATAACGCAATATTTTAGAACGTCACTTCAGAAATTTTACCTTCCCTTCGAAATACATATGTTGACTCCACGTGATGCTATGGAAAGTATTGAACAAACAAGTTTCGGACAAACAGAAGTGTTAGTAGTGTAATTATAAATAATGTGCAATTTGTCGCTGTGAATTTTTCATTGCCATACGCTTGTTGTTGCTCGTAGATTTTCCTATAGAAACTGCGAATTTATCCGAGAATAACGGTGCTGTTTAAATATCGAACATTCTCGGAAATGGAAAGTGTGTATGTTTTAGGGAAGACCCTCGAAACGACCTAAACCTTTCGGGCAAAATCGAGAAATCGTTATTTTTTTATGGTGGTACACCGTCATTTATGGAAAACAAACTATTTGAATATTTAGAGAAAATGTTAAATTTAAAGAATCCATGGTCTCTGACTATATATATTTGCATGTTTTTGCTTAATAACGCGAAAAAGATGTGTGATTCAAATAAAACAAATGAAAACCATACTTTCCATTTGTGTAAATTTTCTTTTCCGTTGCTGCAAATGTCACCGTTCATGACACCATATAATAAAAAAGAAAGTGGTTCATGAGTCGGTTAGAATAGTCCTTACTAACGGAAACCGATTAGATTTATCTGCGAATATTGTTTGCATTAATTGCGATGTATTCGCTGTAAAAAACGTTTTGGGAAAGCAGTAGAATGTACAGATATATCTGTATATTATGTTACGGACTGTGACGGTTGGCTGTGATTGACTTTGAATTAGTATACGGATCGTTGCATCGCGATATTTTACTATTAGATAGATAAGTAAATATCTATTGGGCGAGACACGAATACAATGCGTTCACTTCCGGTGAAGTAATAACAGAACTCGTAACGTGTGGAAACCACTGAATATTTGTAAAAAATATAGTTGATCGATAACTAAGAACGTACGAGAAACAAAGAATTATGAAGTGCATTCGAACAAATTAGAGGTACAAAAATGATTCTAGGAGAAAAAAGAAAATGGCGGGAAGGAAATGTATAAAAACAAATTCGTACGTCCTTAAATTCCCTATATCTATTGAGTATCTATCGACTATAGGGCGTAGTTCTATTGGATAATTACCTCATGTATCTGTGTGTAAAACAGAGATGGGCGTAGCTAATTACAAACATTCTATGTTTTAATATAAATATTTTCTCATGGCAGAACTGATTAAAAGTCGTAACAATTGAACTGTTTAGATCGCTCATGTCGAATATAATGGTATCCGTTGATAGTGACTAGAGTATAGGGGCAAACGGTTTAGAGAGAATTGGAATCGGCTGTTTAAATAGTATTCGCCCATCGCTGCTAGAAAATCTACAAGAAAACCTATTACGGTAGACGTAGCCATAGCTCAATGTATTGGATACGAAGGTATAAACATGTGGTCTGTATAAAGGTCCGAATAAAGGATTTTCTTTGAGAGTTAATCAATGCATCATTGAAGTTCGGAAAAAGGGGGGGACAGACATGCTTTCATTAAAATTTTATATAAAATGTATTAACACTGTCCTTTCGAACAACTCAATATGACAAATGAATTTTACCGCGTAAAATGATGGAAATATGATGTTGGACTATAGATAAAACTTATACAATTTGGCGCTTAAATGACTATTGTTAATGATACGTGTACTAAAAAATATGTACAGGAACCGTTAAAGCTCATTTCTCGTCATGTTTGTAAGATTCGTTAATCTTGCCAGTCTTCTCCTCCAAGCCGATATTTTCTACAGAATCGTCGTCGTCCGATATATTCACATATTTATAGAAAATGCACATTATGCCGAAGATAATAATGTCAACGAACATCAGACCGGCGAACAAGAAGAATTCGTTTGCCTGGAAAAAAAGGATGAGAATAATTTACGAAATTTATAAATTCTTATGGGGGGCGGTGATTCGTGAAATTAGTAGTTGGCGGAAAGGTTTGGGTACCTGTCTACTGAAGAAGGAAACCTCGGCAACGATGACGACGATGAGATTTCCTATGGCTACCGTCAAGAGCCAAGCCGCTTGCAAAAGAGATTTCATGCTGACCGGGGCCTGAGTAAAGGCGAACTCCAGACCCGTCACGGAGAACATCACCTCGGCCATCGTTATCACTATGTATTGTGGTAAGAGCCACAAAATGTGCATCGAATTTGGCTGCGTTATCACGACCGTGCGGGTCGTTGAATTTTTGTCCGTGTTATAACCGATCACCGAGTAAACTCCTCCGAGTTTCAAGACGACGTTCTTTTCGACGACTTTCCCGTCGATTTCCAGATCGTACGTTCCCGGTTTGACTTCCACCAACCCCGTGGCCATGAATGTCCCTGCGGTCACGTTCAATTGCCCCCCGCTCTCGCCGTCCTTCATGAAGGACAAGCTAACGTTCACCTTATTCTTATTGACCTCCGCTGTTGGGTCTACGTAAATCAACCCCCGAACCCAAGGATTCCCCGTCTTCGATTTCGCAACGTTGTCAATGTACATGTGGGAGAAACCACTGGGCGTTATCACCCACGATGTAGCAGTTTTCTCTAAAACTTTTAGGAAATCTAAAACAAAAGGCAATGAAATATTAGGGTACGTAATTTTTGACCAATTATTTCGCCCTTTCTGTACTCACCTCCTTTTACTTTATAGGCCATCGAGTTCTCTTGAACCCCCGTGCACTCTGAAAAATCTGCCGTGTAAGGCAGATGAGTTACACCATCAGCTTCTATATACTTTTCCTCGAACATGCCGAGTCCTTCCAACCGAAATTCTTTGTCCATGATCTTCATGTTCACAGGACAATCTAATGTGTTAAAAATTCTCAGCTGTGCTAAGTGATCCGAAGGCATCACCGGATACGTTTTCTAAACATAAAACAATAAATAAATGAAAATTTAAATGTAGCACATGATAGGAAAACATAGATGTTGGAAGTTATGATCACCTCGAGTTGCAGTTCAACCACACCGGAAATAACGAAGGACAAGGCTGCCAAAAGTCCTCCAATTGTCAATTTTTTTAGTGGTGTGTCGAGGAGTCGTATTTTGCCGAAAAGTGGGTAAATGCAGGTTTCGAAGAGGGGAATGAAGAGAAGGATGAGAAGGGGATTCGCGACTTGCATTTGGTCGGGCAACAAGAGGTAACTGCCTATCTCGCCATTCATACGGGTCGCTTGAATGGTCCATCGAGATCCTTGCTGGTCGAACAAAGCCCAGAATACCGGCAAGGGAAGGAACAATTTCAAAACCTGCATCGTTGCTTTAATATCCGCGATTTGTTTCACATCGTACTCGTCGTCCGCATAGTCCAACCAATGATCGCGCTTCACTTGCCGGAACTTTATCTTATTGTAAATCGCGTGCTACGCAACAAACAGGCAAATTGTTATTTTATTATTTATTTTTTCAATTATTTCCGATGCTAGAAAAATGTAGTGAAACTTACAGATACACATTTTGTGACATTCAGCACAACGTTGCCTTTAGGATCAACGATCCTGTACAACGGTTTTCCGATGAGAAAAATAACTAAAAGCAAAAACGTTTCATAATTACGATGAAACGAGAGGCATTAAGTTTCATGAAGGCATTAATATTGAGTATTTTCGTATCGTCTCACCGATCGAGAGGATCATCAGAACCGCCGGGACCAAGAACGCCAGAGAATAACAAGTGGTTTCACCCATGCAAGAAACACTGCTGCGGAGCAACGGCGTGAGGAAACTCGAGATCAGTGAGCCCGAATTTATGGCGAAATAAAAGAGGGAGAAAAACATGGAGAGATAACGTTCTTGCTGCGGCAGGACGAATTGATCGCCACCGAATGCCGCCACGCAAGGTTTTATGCCACCCGTCCCAATGGCTATTAACAGCAAACCAACCAGTGAAAATTCCCTGAAAAGCCAAACACTCACGTATCAGCAGTATTTGACAAACAGACCTTAGAAATCTATGCCTCGAATTTCTTTGCCAGTAAGAAGAACGTCAAGTCGAACGTTCAAGGACAATTCTATCTTATTGATCAGTATTTTTCTGACGATTGAGTACCTCAGAGGTAGCCCTAGTACAGGCGCTGCGGCAGCTGAGAGGAGCAATTGTCCCAAAGCATAAATAATACTGACGTAAAATATCGTCCGGAATTTCCCGAGCAACGAATCCGCCAGCATAGCTCCCAACAGTGGGAAAAAGTAGACAAACATGGCAAATATATGGTATATCACGGTGGCCGTGTCGTCCGTGTAATTAAGTTTATTCCGCAGGTACAGCACCAGGACAGCTAAAAATTAATAAAAAAATTAGTGATCGTAATCAATGTAGGAAGAAAAATATTCCCCTTAATTTATACTCACTGCGCATCCCATAGTACGAAAATCTTTCACAGAATTCATTGCTGACTATGAAGAAGACCGATTTCGGATACTTTAGCTTCTGCAACAGTAGACGTGATTTTTCAGAAGATCGACGACACATGAATCGCAAATTCTTATCACCAGTCACATCGAAGACACGTGAATTTTCTCTCTAATGAAACTGACCCTATTACTCCGCAGTAGTTAACTGGTAGTGGACGCAACACTAGTTTCAACGGAAAATGCGAAGGTCGTATATGAAAGATAATTGCTACTGCAATTGTGGATTCTTGGTGGTAATATGCGTGTTTGTCTAATTCACGGAAGTCTATCATTTCATGGCTTTGTAGCTACAATGTGTATTAATAAGAAAGCATGTGTCTAGACAGAAACGAATTTTAATATCGACTGCGTAATACGGTTGGCCAGGAGAATCAAGATCACTCGAATCATTTATGCGTGAATGACAGTACTAAAATACACGACAAATTAAGGTCAGATTTCACTCTCTGCAACACAAACCGCAGAAAGCGCGCGTGTCCATGGCCAAATTTCTCTCGGCCATTAAATTGTAATCGCCAACCTCCTTGTTTTTGTGTCAATGGAAATTAAACATCAACATTTCTATCGTTACATAATATTCACTTGTTTCTAAAATTTTTGTTGTTTATTTATTGAGTGAAGCGCTTGTATTGTGTACTTTCGTTGCTATGTTATTTTAGACGAGGTTCATTCATGAACTAGATTACGTTGATCTATTTACAGATAACATTCTATGACGTAAATGGCATAGGCCGTGTTAGTTGCTTGCCTAATCTATCGTTCACTGGTTATCGCAGTTTCCCGGTTCGTTAGGTGCCGTAAATTGCTAAGTTTCAGAAGTGCTCGACATTTTCCACGGGGACATAATCCGGTTCACGTTACGAGCCAACGTAAAAAGCAAAGGTCCAGCTGAGGATTTCTCTCTTTTGACGAATTCCTTTATCCGCTATAAATCGAGTAAATTTATTTTGGAATTATGTTATCGTATGATTAAGATTTTGTTTGCTGTGGTTATCGTAAAGCGTGTGTATGAAAGTTATTGTTAAACATGGATAGATTTGCTACGAAAATGGTATTCACCCGAGTCAACCGATCGATCGAAACACTCTTCGATAGTGATATAAACTAAAGCTAAACGCGCGACACGCTATATTCCTGCCAATATATTTCATTCAAATAATGTCGACGACCTCGGCCGACAAAAATACAGTCTCATTTAAATCTCATTTATATGCATTTAAGTAAAAGTATCACGTCACATAACTTGGCGCCAGATCATTTTTTTCTTCACGTAACTCACGCTTTGAATTCAATTTGCAATATTCAATGATTCTAACGTTGTTACATGCTATACATCTATTTTACTTTATCCTGCGATATGATACGATGACGACTTGTGCTTAATGCACCGTCACTTACATTACCTATTTATCACGGTTTACGTACGTGCGATTAAAGGTAACACAGAAGCTGTCTGGGAAGTTACTGATACGAAAAACTGTACCTGCTTCGCACCGAATAAACTAATTGAAAAAGTCCGATTACACAGCCGTGCAAAGAACTGCACAAACGATACAGTTTCCGTGGACTTCGAACCGGCGATTAAGATAAAACATGTCAAAAATGAACCGGCGGAAATGTACAACGACGTAAAATATGGAAGAAAACGCTGAATTATCTTCAGAAAGTATATGCATGCGTGATGGAATGCAGTTTACGTTAAAATATGTGTTTTTTAATATCCATTTTCTCCTTGTCTTCGAACAGTCGCTAATGTATTCTTTCTATAAATTTCATTGAGCTTTCGTCATTGGCTATGATTGGATCATTCGTAATGAAAGAAACAATTTTCACAAAAAATGAAGACTTTTTACAATTTGTAATAAATGCGAGGGTCCCAACACAAAGACAGGAATGTCTTATCTTAATTTCCTTTTTAGTCTCACGTTTATAACCATTAAAAACTAGCGCCTATGGGGATATCAGCTTTTGCTAATTCAGAACCGGCAATATATCATTGATGACTGGTTAATAACCGTGATAACATTTTTTCTACGCGTTTGTCCGGCTGTCGCAACAATGTTTCACGTGATTACTATTTGCTTGTCCCAGACATGTGCATAGGGCAAACATAACAAACGGCACCTGGCTGACTATGTCGGAATTGAGGGCAAATCTTCTCACCTGTTTCAAGCGCACTTCTTTCGAGACCATCGTACTTTTCCAGAATTCCAGTTGACGATTAGCATAAATTTATCACGATGCACAGACACTTGATTTGCTTGAATTATCACGTAGGCTAACTAAGTACTTTCATTTATCAGTATGTCGCCAATTATAAGAGATAGACATAGGTAATCCGAGTATTATCATAAATTCCAAGCACGTCTACCGCGATTTTACTGCTCACTCTTACGCGCGGATAAATTAATATTATTCTAGTTAGAGGATTGACATTGCTTAGAAAGTTTTCACTGGGATATTCCGTTACCGCGATACTCTGAATTTGTAATCGATTACGGTGTGATTGATCGGTTGTAAAGCGGGTCACGAGGATCGTGCGCGGGTTAATAAATCGCTGGGACCCAATTGATAGTATCGTTTGGTGTTACCGGTAAATAGTTAACGGAAGACACTGATCACTGAAGTATCGTCGGCGTGTCGGCGACCTTAGACACTCGCGCGTTCTGTTAATTGTGCAATTGCTAGTAATTGTCAATAGGGGAGAACCGACAGGCCGTGGCGAACGCCTTGCTCGCCGGCATCGTAATACCAACGTGTGCACGATAGCCTCGCTCTTCGGCACCGGTACGACGTGAAAGTACCGTCTCAGTAATTCTCTCTAACATTTGTATGTGTCGCACGAGTGGGGATGGCAAAACATCTCACCCATAGCCTCGATCCATGGAAAAACTTGTTCGACTCATGAAACTTCGCTATTGCCGTGGTCCCGCAGACTTCCCAAATTAATCAGCAGTGTTTCATTAAAGTCCTACCCGATAATTATGAAAATCACCCCCGACCACTCGCTCGTCGTGCACACTGTTCTCCAAGTCAATAGCTAACCGATTGATACCGTTCAAATTCCGCGACGATGTCGCTTGGATTCGAATTGTTCAGAATCTGCGGGCTTGTAAAAATCTAGCTCAAGGAAAAGACAAGGGGTCTTACGCAATCGAACCGGTTCTTCTACAGCTGTAAATTCAATGCAAAACTTTGAATGCCTACGCACGTAACGATTTACCAATGCAACGATGCGCGAAGACCTAATGATGATACAACCTGTGCAAGATTTCTTATCCAGTTCCCGCGTGACAGTGACGATCATAAACTGTTTATCGTAAAACTACGTTTGTTGAAAACTCGCCGGTGATGAAGTTTCGTTGCAGTTTACCAACGGAATTTCACGCACCGTCGATGTACCTGGTTTCTTTTGAGTGTTTAAAATGCACCGACTGACATATTATACAACGCTTTACCTGCCTTATATTCTTACGTGCGTAAAAACAACTTACCTCCGTGACGGTCTCAACATCTTCGTTATCCGGGTGCCCTGAAAATAACGATAACAATTTCAAAATATAGTAAAACGTATATCAGTGGTTATCAGCAATTTTGACATACAACGTTAAAAGATTATATTTCTCGGCATAACTTTGTGTACTTTTAACGTAGACCAGTAACACCCACCTACTTCGGTCCTATTAAAATCTCAAATGAATATGGTTGGTCCACTAGGCTCCGTAAAATTAGGTCACAGACCAATCAAACGTCAATAAATTAAGATTATGAATGAAATTTCAATGAATGCCACGTTTTGCTTTTCCTTATTAAAATAAATTCATATAAAGAGTCAATTGAAAATCAATCACGTTCACGTCTGCGGAATGTCTGATTGTATAATTTAAAAATCATTCATATGCCTCGTTAGTAAAAGCCTTAATTTATAAAGAACGTCTAAATACAATCAGGACATAAACAACTGTCTGATCCACGTAAATTTATCGGCAAGGTATGAACGGTGGAATTAGGGATCTTTATCAACGGATATCCGTCTTAACGTCGTCTGATGCTTTTTCCTGCGCGAATCAACAAATCTCCAAACACTTCACGTGTCATCGCGGTAAATAACACATTGATTTTTGTATACAGCATACACGGAATTATCTTATAATTCGATTGATGCCGGATATTGTAGTCGAACATTTTTGTCCGCCTTTTCAATTGATAAGAAATGAACCTTACACATGACACACTTGACAAGTTTCAACCGTATCCTAAGAGTCTCGAAGAAAGTCAACGCAAGACTTTACTCTCACTCTACTGTCCAATATTGCTTTACAGGATTGTAAAAAATTGTTCTTTCAAGTACCACGTTTTCAAGAATTTGCGAAGTAAATTCTCAACTTAGATTTCCGGAAGAAAAATGTTTTAATAGCACGGAGATCTCCAAATTTAGTAACAAAAGTAGACATAATTAAAACATGTTTTATAAGACAATTTGAACATCAAGTTCCAAGTAAAATGTATTGACAAAATACAGTTGACTTTAATGTAGGACAAGCACAGAGTATCTTTAAAAGTAAAAAATCGAGGAATGACAAATTACGTTTAAGAAATCGAAATACATTTCGAGCTACGATGCAAATTGTTAAAGTTTGTACCTTGAATTTCAGATGCTGAATCTCTTCTTTTCACAGACATGTTCGAACCGTTAGACTATTTCGGAAGCAAACTTCCTGGTTTATGAAGTTAATTGTCCGACAACTGGACTGGTACTAATACGGATTACTTTCCTGATATGTGTCTTTCGGCTATCTCTTCTTATCTATCAAACTATGCAAGCTAATGATTGTAAAGAAGAATGAGTTTATCATAAACGATATAATCATGAGATATACAGAGGTAGGGGTCTGACGATTTTATAAAGTATACCAATTCGTTTTATGAAATACACTATTTCAAACTAGTACGCTCTAATGACTGTCTGAAAATTCTACTAATTGTTAATTATGGATTTCCTATTCATTTTACTTAAACTTCCTCATCATTTTAAGAAACGTGTAAATGTGCATAATTTCTTGCATATAATGTGCGACATCATTTGCGTACTTTCTAAAAGTAAAAGTCTTAAGGAGTACTTAAATTTAAAGGTATGAGACAACGTACTCTGTTCTCTATTCTGTATAAGAAAAGAAAGCAGGATTTCAACTGGATTTCTAAAGAATTAGAATAATCGAAACTAGAGCTTTTTTTCTCAATAGACCGTATTCTTAAAATTGAGGACACTTTCGATCATTCATCACTATCTTAATTGAGTTCATGTTGGGTACATAATTAAATAACATGAGATGAATATATATGAGCATAGAAATATATATTTTGATGTTGGATTACGGTAGAATAATAGAAAATGAAAAATGAGGAGTGAAGTACGATTGTTGGACCGGTTCAAATAAGGCGCTAGTGGGTAGACGATTTAAATAGACGCGCATAGGTGAAGGTTGGTAACCTGGTGTGGCAAATTGCTGCATTTTCGGCATGCAACTGCGCATGCATAAGATGTGGACTGTCAACTACAGCCCTCGTGTTATTGGGATGGAATAACGGTATTCCGTGGTGTTCGCGTGGTATGAGCGTCGCTGATATCAAGTTTTCTGGATTACCATAGCCCGCGAGAGAGGAGCTGATCCGTAGGAATAAAGACGATATTTGCGGCTAAAGGGCCACTGGGTTGTACAGCAGTTGTCCGCAGTGTATTTCGGGATTGCGTCTCGTTACTCGGAATGGGGTTCGACGTGAATCGATTTCAGGGCGACGTAGACGAGGAACTCGTTTGTCCTATTTGTTCGGGCGTCCTCGAAGACCCCGTCCAGGTATTATTTTTCTTTTGCTCCTAATAACGCGGAAGCAACATGAAAGGTTCTGTCGCAATGGTACTCTGTCGGAAACTAACCTCAATTTCCTTCATTTCGCTTTCCTCAGATAACACTTCTGTTTTACTGTTACTCTGGTGATCGCATTATTTGCAAGTATTTATCTTAATCTAACTTTGACATTTAATAAATATCGTTTTTCTGGCACTCTTGACATGTTTTAATAATCTATCGTATGCTGCTCCGAATTAGGCTATTCTACATTCTCTTTAACAACCTATGCATTTATATTCCACTAGTTGTTTCTGTTATTATATCGGTAAATATTTAGAATTCACAGTGATCTTTAAAAGTTTATTGATACATATCTCTGTAGATAATACGTAAATTACTTCTACAGTGTTAACAAGAAATCAACAAGGTATTGTTCAATAATGGAATTGCTTGTGTTATTGTCACATAAATAGTTTGATGTTTATGTTTATATTTACATTAGTAACTGACCTATAAAAGGGTATTCACTGACATTTCATTCATGAAGTAGATTATAATTTGACTGATAATAAATTTCTTAGAACACAGTACTAAATCTTTTCTAAATAAAGATAGTGAATATCATGTTTATTAGGTCTTTACAAGTTGTTTAGTTTGCTTATAAGCATTGGCAGGTGAGCAATGTGTTACAGGCACCTGTCTGCGAGCATGCATTCTGCAGAGCATGCATAAATGAATGGATAAACAGACAACCAACCTGCCCATTGGATCGTACACCAATCACATCGGCCCAACTTAGAGCAGTTCCAAGGATCCTAAGAAATCTCCTTGCCCGCCTTTGTATCAGCTGTGACAACATTATGTATGGATGCCAAACTATTATCAAGCTGGACAGTCTTATGTCACATTTAGAAGAATGCGAGTACAATCCCAAGAGACCAATGCCTTGCGAGCAAGGCTGCAGCCTAATTGTCCCAAAGGATGAGTTAAAGGATCATAATTGTATTAGGGAACTCAGAAACCTCATTCAGTCTCAACAGCAAAAGCTTACCGACATGAAAAGAGAATTAGGGGAGCAACAGTTTCAAATTAACGAACAAAAACGAGAGATACATTTGTTAAAAGACTTTATGAGAGCAATGAGAGTGTCGAATCCAGCGATGCGCGCAATCGCCGATCAAATGGAGCGGGACGAGGTCGTCAGGTGGTCTGCAACTCTTCCACGTGCACGAGTAACGAGATGGGGCGGCATGATCTCTACACCTGATGAATTGTTGCAGGTACCCTGCGTCATTTAATAAGTAATGAAATTCCGATAAAAGAGCTGGCGAAATAATGAACGTATGATCTTTGTTACAGACGATGATAAAGAGAGCGTTGTCGGAGTACAATTGTCCGCCTCATGTGATTGATGAACTTATGGAAAACTGCCACGAGAGGAAATGGCCACCGGGACTAAACTCGCTTGAAACGAGACAAAATTCACGTAGGCAATACGAGAATTATGTCTGCAAGCGCGTCCCCGGTAAGCAGGCTGTTTTAGTACTGCACTGTGACAACACGCACATGCCAGAAGACATGATGGTCGAGCCGGGATTAGTTATGATCTTCGCACATGGCATCGAGTAATGCCCTTGATAGAATCTTATAAATGTCCTTGGCATGCAAAAGTGAAGCCGCCAGCGTTTCCGTGTTTAACACGATTTTATAACATTAAAATTTCCCGAATTAAGTACCGTCTGCTTTTGAAAATTTGCCGGCTAAAGTTTGGTAACTCCGGTTTCATATTTCTCATAGCAGACGATAATATACAAATGGAACGTATCAAATAATTCTACGTTGTCTAACACGGAATATCTGCCAGCTTCAATTTCATCAACATTGTTTTAATACCATGTCATTCTTTCGAACTTGTTTACATGACTTAACACATCACCATCATGGCTGAGCAGAGGTGGGTATTCATCTGAAGTATTTTCAGAACCCATATAAAAGCAACACGTCTTATATAATACAAATTAACCCAAACCCTCTACTCTTCATTCTTTTAGAAAATTACAATTTATTATGAAAAATTTATATAGGATATTATTTTTGATAATGATCGATACTCTTCTATTGACATTTTGTAAGTCCACTTCATTTCTTTCTCAGTCGGGAATGATGGGCATACTACACCAAATTCAGATTACGCGAAGCGTACAAGAGTCTCTCGTGTCTTCAGATTTTTTAACGTTTACGAGTTATGAAAAATGAAACCTGTTGGAAATTTGACCGAAGTTCGAATTTGCTAAAATTTCGATGTTATGACCATGTTTCGTTTGTCGCCCTATGTTTAATCTCTCAAAAAGAGACGTAAGAATCATTGTTTTGGGTATTCCTACCGACGGTGTCTCAAAACGATGCCCAAACTCTGTCAATAAATGCATCAAATACATTTTCGAACGTGTATGTATCGAAGTACGACGTTGGACCGTTATTTTCTTAATGTACCAATATTATTAATTACGGAAGTGTATGGAATATCTGTGCGTGTTTGTAAGACTAACAAGATATTCGCGTATGCTAGTACGTTACGTCCATTTACGATTTGTTTCTGACCTAATATTAAGAGGAACAAATAACACGACTTTTGTGATATATAAATATACAGACTCAATTGCCACACAAAATCTAATTGATCGTCTGGATTGTTACACTGTGATATACCGCTTCATTGGAAAACTTCCTGAAAACGCGTGATAAGCGAGTCGTTATGATTTTCGCTGGACTAATAGATTTACGCGTTTACGCATTTTTTTTTCGTAATGATCGACTATCATCCGCTTCAGGATATTTTCTGCATGGAAGTCTGTAAGTGTTTTATTATAAGACTAGAAGAGTAAGAATTAACGGAAAGTTGATTTAACCGTACAGTAGTATTCTAGTACCAAGAACGTTGTTTGTGTTAATTATTCTTCAGTTGACTTCCGTATACACCCGACTTTTGTATTCCTTTTGAAGTACATTCTTCGTAGATGCTAATGAAACGAATCTAATGACTACGAAAAGGTTTGCGCGGACTGATGTTTGTAGTGAGAAACCGATAGACATTCTGCTATGTGTTATCATTACAATAAAACGAATTTTACATACACGTGTATAAATGAATGATCCCTTTATTGAATATTCGGAAAAAGTAATACATGTAGATTTACATTATCATACAAAATGGGTTGAGTATCATCTTCACTTATCTCGCTTGCACTATTTTTGTACAATGAGAAAATTTCCAAATGAATTTGAACATACATTCAATAAAATACTTGTTCAAACTGCGACAAAGAGACGTTTTATTATTAAATGACTCGCTTTAATTATGCCATTGAATGTGCCGTTATATGCAAACAAACGTCTTAGTTATTTTAAGTCTTATTCGATGAAAATAAAGATACAAAAGAAACATCGATGGTAAACGGGACACCTGAATAATTTCATGCTACCGTGGATCCTTCGTCAAAGCGCTCAAATATGTATTCGAATGTACTTGAATGGTCCTCCCAGACGAGTTTATTTTTCTGTGTGTGGAGTTTACATGAAGTTTACAAATCTGCCGAATTTTTATATGGTGGGACAGACGTTAGCGATGACTCGTCCGTAGGCTCGATCGGCGGTCAGCTGGATAGGAGTGGAATTGATACGAATATTCGAGATACAACCGACATATTGAGCTTGAGACGTGCTTCCGCGTAGTCTTCTTCCCAGCATTGGATGACCACCGATGAATATCGGGTGTTTCGACAAAACGCCAGCAACGTTCTTTCCTCCGATGCCAGGCGGGGCTGCCTTATGGTCCACCGATAGAAGCACGGCATTCTTTTGCTTCATAGCTGTCGACCAAACATGGTATTATTAATATTATTCTGCTTGAAAAGCCGGGTGGTACCTTCTCTCAAGAATATTTAGCTAAAAATTACCTCGTATATTATGCCAGTGCCCGTCGCACAATGAATTCGGCTGCGTCGGTTCGAAGGACGTCTCTATAGCTCCCTTTGCCGTTTTTACGAAGAACTTGACGGTTCCGTTGATCATTTCTAGGATGAGGTAATCTCGTTTTCCGTGTACCGAGAGCAAATGGCCAGACGTAGAACGAGGTTTTATGTCCATCTGTATGTCGACCGCTCGGCCGACAGTGAATCTGTCCACTGGCAAAAACAAGGAACATTAAAGTCAGAAGATTGAGCAATTATTTAATATTGTCAAAAGGTCGGGCCACTTACTTGCTTTGAATAAGTTGCTACCGTTACCCGGGTAGAAGAATAATCCAGGTTCAACACGTTTGGAACATGGTATCACACCGATCTTCTCTGCCGGTTCGCCAACGGTGAGACCATTCATCATGAAGTTTCCTAGACATCCGCTGAAAGTCTTGTTTGTACCCTACGAAAATGATCAAACAATAAATCACTGTTTGTACTGTCTGATAAATTTCATTGTGTTCTCGATAAATAAACTTACGATCGTTGCCATTACGGCGCTGGACAATTCAGGTAACACACCGCCGACAAAGAATGGCGGGTTCACGTTAATGGAAGTTGTGTGACCTAGAGATGTTCCGCTTACTGCCTGGTCATCATCGACGATCAAATCGCCCACATTTCCTTGTCTCTTGAAGACAATACTGTGCCATTGATCGTCGTTGATCCTCTTCTCGCTCACGAGCAAAGCCGGCCCACTGCCGCAATCGAATTTGTAGTGTATCTGAAAGATAAAACAGCCACGTGAATTAATGTTTGCCGTTCAATAGTTTAAAAGCACAGACATAACATACCTTTCCATCCATCACGTATACGGAAATTAAGTCTTGTTTATTTACGACGGCGCTGTAGAAGATTATTCCTTCCTCGGCTAAAGTTTTTACGTCAATCTGGAAGTCGTAGTCATCCTTGTATCTTCCCTTTAGCGATCTGTATTCCAATCTGCTGTTTCTGGCAGTGCCTAAAATAATAGTAAAATCGCAGAGATGAGCTTTATACAGAATTTTTTTAGCTACTTCTACACGAAAATTCTTACCGAATCTCCATGCGTTTTCTAATTCGGGATCGACGGCGGGATAATAAGGCAGACGACACTGATCGACAGTTTCCGGCGTTGGACTAAGAGTAGTCGTGGTCGTTGGCTGCGTCGTCGTCGTTGTGGTTGTCGTTGTCGTTGTCGTTGTCGTTGTCGTTGTTTCAGATTCACGTCCACGACCTTCCAGACCAGGTCCTTCCTGCTCATTTATGTCCACCACCGGTATATCTATGTCCATGATATCTAAAAAAAAGAACGCACCGAACGTAAGTTTTCACGCGACTTCCGTTTAACGTTGATACCAAGAAGGTTTTTCCGGTTTTACTTACTGACTCCTCCGGTAGCTTCTGTATTTTCTTCCACCGTTTCCGATGGCAAGAGGGGCGGTAAACTGTCAACCCCAGTATCCACTATTGGTGGTACTAAAGAGAAGAACAAAACGTATTTCAGGATGTTGATTAAATTTTGGAAAATTTCATCGACTTACATGTCTGATCACCGCCCTTGCATTTTCCGAGAAGGGCATGCGGTCTCTCGGTAGTGTTGGCGAAGTTTACGATGGTACCATCGATCGTAGCGTCGCCGATGCAACCGACGAACGGTTTATAATTTCCGTAACGTTGAGCTATCGTCGGCGGAAGTCCACCGATGTAGAGATCCCCGTGAGGAAGATGAAGACCCGGTGGCGGGCTGTCGGAGTTGTAATTCTTTGTATCGTCAATGTCCAACATGAGTGAATCGTCTCTGTGTGTCGCAGTGACAACGTGCCACTCGTTGTCGTTGAATTTCGTGTCGGCTGAACTCGTCCTCAATTCTTCACCTTGGCTGCTGAACACCAGCTGACCATTCGACAGGAAGAGCTGAGCGTAAGGCTCACTGGCCTCGCTACCGACGTACCATATCAAACCATCCTCCGCTTGAGTCTTGAATTTCAGATTGATCTGCAAGGCGTTAGGCACCGATACGTTGTGCCATCTTACGTAACCCGGCATGTTCTCCTCGAAGGACACTAGACTGGCAAACTGCAATATGAAGAAACAGTGCATATGATAATCAAAATACATGATTTAACTGAACAGAAATTTGCAAAGGATACTTTACCCTGACGTGACAACCAGGCATCACTCCGAAGGCCTTTATGTTTCGCGTGAGGTCAACGGACGTCTCAAGGATGACTACACCGTCGATGCAACCCTCGAAGCCTTCGTTCGTGACAGGTTTGTAAGGATGTTTGGCGTTTGGTGGGTAACCACCGAAGTAAATGTTGTCGGAAGATTGTAGAGTCTTGCTGTTTCCAAGAACTTCGTTTCTATCGACCATCGCACCGTCGATCTTGAGGACACCGATCTTCTCGAGTCTCAGAGCTTCGAGAGTATGCCAATTGCCATCGTCGTACCTGCGCTCGGACTTGAGAGCGACTTCGCCTTCTCCAAGGCTGTACTGATAGAGGATTTTACCTTGTTTCACCTCCAGGGACAGGAACTGCTTGCCCTTGCCCATGAGATACAATAGACCGTTCTCCGCGTAGGTCTTGAAGTTCATCTTGATGCTGAACTTCTTGCTGTCCGACGGTATTTGCGAACTTCTCTTGCTCAGAATGGCATAGCCGTGCTTGTCGAAGCGGAAACCAGTGCTCGGCTGGAAGTTGACGAGCTTGTCCCTCTCGATTGCCCCTTCCCTGTTGTTCTCCCCGTCTACGAAGTTCCAGAAGGAAACCGGGATGTCGCCGATCACGAGTTCCTCCATTTGACCCTCAAAGGAAGACACTGTTACCGCGTTTTGAATTTGGAAGGAAGATGGATATCCGCCCACGAAGAGCTTCGAGTGTTCCTGGTCGACGTTGAAGATCGAGTATGGCCCGGTCAAGACCTGCTCCTTCACGAACAGTTGATCCTTACCCTCCCCGATATCCTCGCGGACGATCAATTTCACGTTCTTCCCAGTCCTGTCGATGATCACCTGACGCCACACGTTGTCCGAAACAAATTTATTGTTGATAATCTTCTCCGGGCCAGAACCCAGGTCCGTTATCAAAACTGGATAACCGCTTTCAATGACCAGCGCCATGAAGTCGTGCTGTAATAAAGCAAAAAAATATAAGATATGTAATTTGACATTTCCGTTGAAGGGTCGTAATTAGTTGCCTTACCGTTTTCGTTCGTGGTGCATTTGGCCGTTCTTCATTTCCGACATACAAGAGGAAACCGTTGGTCTTGTTCGTTCGGAAGTACAAGGATATCTTCGTGGATGTTGCCAGAAGAGAAAGACTCTCTGGATTCTTCAGTTCCAGGGTAGTGTTTCTGTAGAACGTGAGACCAGTCTTAAATTGGCTAGCGAGTTCCCTGGCGTTGGCGATTTTGCTCTTCAGGGCCTCGATCTTCGACTGTAGATCGTTGCCAACGGCGTCGATCGATCTCTGACTATTTCCTAAGTTGTTGAGGAGATGCTTGATGTTCGGGCTGATCTTGTCCACAACGTCGAGTTGTTTGTTCGCTTGCGATATGTCCCGGATCGAGTCAGACATGTCTCTTGTTAAATTCCTCGAAGCGTTCAGGTCTCGTGGGATTTTGTCGACCACACCAGCCATGTTCTCGATGGCTCGCTTCATACTGCCTTCCACATCCGCCGCTTGCTTTATCGCTCCTTCGGCCACGTTCGAAGATTTCGAGGGAATACTCGCAAGGACCCTGTCGATGTAATCCAATAGTTCTTTGTTCCGTATACTCTGAGAGCCAACAGCAGCAACGTTTTCCTGAGCCTCACGCAAATCTTCCTCCGACATTTCCTTCGTCATCGATAGCGCGTCTTTGGCATCGTCCAACAATTCATCGCACTTCTCACGGGAAGCCAGCATCTTTTCTTCAAGTCCGTCGGACAGTTCTACCGCGTTTCTAGTGGCATTCGTGGCATCATGAGCAGAGTCGTGTGCACTTTGTATCGCGTTCTCGATGTCCCTGTAAGCGGAGACTGCTCGCACAGCGTCTGTGTTGCGAGTGTCCATCAAGAGACTGTCGAGTTCCATTGAACGCTGGTAAAGATTTTCAGCGTGGTTCCTGGCCTGCTCAACGCCACTCAAATCCAAAAGCATGTCGTCGTTGGCTGAAATTCGACTGGCCAGCTGAGTCGTCGCGCTGTCCAGGTCCTTTTCTGATTCCATGAGTGTCGTGATGTTATCGTTAGCTTCGTCGAGGTACCTGCTGGCGTTCCTGTTGAGTTCCTCTCCGGCGGCGAGGTCCTCCTGAGATTCACCGGTGAAGTTTTTCACCACGTCGAAATTGCTCGTGTCGGCCGCCACTCTGTTCTCTCGATTAAGATTCTCGACGGTAGCTGCGAGTTCCTGGGCTCTTCGTGCGATGTCCAGGAGGTCGTCGAGTTTAGCACTGGCATTTTTCGTCTTGTCGGTCAGTTCGACCACGGCTGAACTGAGATTGCTCACCGGGTAGTTGTACTCGATCATCTCGGACACGAGGATATTGGCGTTTTCTGCCTCGTCGGAGGCGTGGTCACGGAATTCTATGAAGGAAACTTCCTTGATCTTCTTGAGAATGTCCTCAGCTTCCTTGAGGGCACTTTCAACCTTGGCCCCCGTTCCCAACTCGATGTTCGTTGCCAGGGACTGAATCTCCGTCACGATCTTGTAGACCAAGTCAATTTCACGCACGACATCCTCTTCCAGCTGGTTCATATTATCCAGAGTATTGCTAGCACCGTGTTTCCACTTGATTCCTCCCTCAGCTGCGTACTCGACTCTTCGTTTTTGGCTGGAAACGTCCTGCTCAATGCGGGCCAATTCCTGCTGCAAGGGAACCAGGTTCACACGGCTCGGGTCCAGCAGTCTTACTTCCGGATACAGGTCGTTGACCGTGTCGTTAATGAACTTTAATCTCTGATTTGTGAAGTAGCTAGCGGCGACCATATTAAACTCATCGAAGACGGGGTGCAGAAGATTAGCCAGTTCGTCAGTGACGTCCAAGAGATCGTCCGTGCAGGAACCACAGGAGAAACAACCCTGTCCAGGGATCAAAACATGCCGATAGGGACAATGGTCACATTTCTCACCAATTACGCCCGGTAAACAAGAACATTGCCCGGTCGTTGTGTTGCAAGAAGCACCCACGGAGTAACCAGTATTACAACCACACGCTGAAATATTATCAAACAAAAAGACAGGCATTAAATTCAATGATCTACGTTCGTGAACGAAGTTCAAACTGGTCAATCAAATGGATACTCACACACACATCCTTCCGGCCCGTAATTCCAGTACCCTTGGATACACTGATCGCATTTTCGTCCAGTGACGCCTGGTTTGCATCGACATTGACCCTTCTCTTCCTCGCACTGACTGCTCTCCGACGCCAGTCCGCAGTCGCAGGCTTTGCATCCCTGACAGCTGCTAAAACCATAATGATTCTCGTCGCAACGGTCACATTTCTCGCCAACAACGTTCTCTCGGCAATGGCACTGGCCATTGTAGCTGTCACAGTGTTCCATGCCGCACTCGTCGCAAAGACAACTCTGACAATCCTTCCGTTGGATCGCATCGCCGAAGAATCCCGGTGCGCAGAGGTTGCACGCCTGCCCGTAGGTGTTGTTCAAGCAGCGCAAGCATTCCCCGGTAATCGAGTCGCAGGAACCAATCTCATTGGTGTCGATGTTGCCGGAACATTCGCAAGGCTTGCAATAATCACCGTAGCTCTCTGGGTTTCCATAATAACCAGCCGCGCAAGCTTGGCATCTGGCCCCGTAGTAACCGGGTAGGCAGTTGCAGCTGATCTTATTTCCCTCCTCATTCACCTCGCAGGAAGTGGCGAAGTTGTTGGAGGGCGAGGGCAAGGGACAAGCGCAAATCAGACAGTCCGTTGGTGTTCCAATCGTCGCGTTTCCGTAGTAGCCTTCTTCGCAGAACTCACAATGATCTCCTGTCGTACCGTTCTTGCAGTTCTACAATAACACAAGGCACAGCCCCCAGTGAAAAAATGACAATCGTTTGAAACTATTCAGAGCTTACGGTTCTCTTTGAACATTAGTCTTTTTGAAATACTTACGAGACATATTCCCGTGTTAACGTCACATGTGTCAGCGTGCCCGTGACATTGACATTTAACGCAATATCCACCGTAAGGTCCTGAAGGAAGTCTGTAGTATCCAGGTGCGCATTCCTCGCAGGATAATCCTCGGTAATTCGGTGGACACTGGCACTGCTCGACGCTATTCGCGGGGACACTGTAGCGAGGAGAATATTGTTCCGTTGTGACGTCCAGAGTCACGTATGATAATCTGAAACGAAGAACTTGTGAGCTTTCTTCCGCAGAGTTCCATAGCATCGGAGTATTATTTAATTAGAATATTTCTTACGAGGCGGTAATACTGGGGTTCCAGTAGCTAGCCCGGATGTACAAACCACGAAGATCTTCAAGAACCACCATAATTTGTTCCCTCGTGGCGCTTAATCGGTTGGCCGTCAAGAAGTTCGCTTCTACCAGCTCGAAGGATGCACGGAAATTCGTGAAAGACGGTGGCTGTTCGTCGGCGTAATAGAAAAGGATGGTGTCAGCACCTTGAAGAATCACGTCTGCACCCGGCACTGCCTTGCCGAAAGGCCCAGTCGTGTAGTGCACGGTGTAATTGAGAAATCCGCCGTAAGACGTGAATTTCTTTCCGAGATAACTCGGTGGGGCAGCGAAATAAACGACGTTCTCGTAGGTATCGTTGGTAGAGAGACTAGTGACGATGCTCGTGGCATTTGGTTCCTGCGGTAGAGTAGTCAGGATTATCATGTTGTCGTTCTTCTCGTTAGGCGTGGCCAGCTCCCAGTTGATCATGTCGAAGATGTGGGTCCTGTAAAGACTGGCCGAGCTACAACGCGTAGTTTTGCCGAAACAGAAGCACTTGGTGCAACCCTCCTCGTTGCTCGCTTGGATGTTGAAGGTGCCTTCCTTGCAGACATCGCAAGCGGAACCCTGGACATTCTCCTTGCAGAAACACTCGGCCGTGTATTGGTCGCAAATATCCGTCGTCGTTCCTCTCACGTCGCAGTCGCATTTCTCGCAGTGAGGGAACTGAGAGTACCCAGGTCGGCATTTGTCACACTGACGACCCACCACGTTGTCCTTACATCTGCAACAACGATCATCCCTCAACACCTGTTGAATATCCTAGGAAAAGGATTAAAATCTTCGACAACTTACCTGCAACTTCCGTTAAACTGATCACACTGCAAATCCCCGTCGATGACTCCCAGAGGCGAGCAGTTGCACTCGACGCAACCGTTAAAAGGGTCAAAACCATAAGTGCGAGGTTCACACTGGTCGCAACGTTCTCCAATCACGTGAGATGGACACTCGCATTCCCCGGTTTCGGGGTTGCAAACGGCCGTTCGCGGACAATTGCAGCGTTTACAGTTGGGGAATCCGTAGAAGCCAGTCTTACAAATCTCGCAACGTCTGCCGATGATATTAGGTTTGCAGGGACACTGACCGCCGAATTCGTTGCATTGGAAGCTCGTTGTTCCTTCGAGCTCGCAGTCACAGGACAAGGCACGATTGTTGTAATTCGCCGTCAACGAGAAAATCGACTCGCGACAGAAACCTTCCTCGCTAACGTTCGTGTAAAAGTGATTATTGCCGCATTTTCGGATGAACTCCTTCGTCTGATCAAACTGAATCTGTTTGAGGAGCTTCTCGTTGTACTGGTCGACCGGTATGACGAGGATGTAGTCCAGCCAAATGCCGTTTCCTGTGGCTTCCTTGAAAGTGATGACAAAGTTCTCGATCAACTGGAACTTGCTGTTGCCGTCAGCTTGTTGCACGATGCTACGACAACCGCTGTTGCTCGGGCAATGAGGAACAGGGACTTTAGCCTCGTAGAACTTGCCATTCTGCAGCAGGACCTCAAGTTGGAATTCCGGGTAGTCGGGCTGGTAATACTGGACGATGAACATGTATTCACCCGGCTGTGGAACTTTGGCGTGAATGTCGACCATCGCGTCCTTATTGTTCAGGTATATCAACTTGGTAGAATTATCGTAAATGCCTGTTGGACGACTTCCGACCTCCAGGACCTCGTTCGTCGTCTCGAATTCGATCTTCTTCGCGTCCGGCGCCTCAGGGAATATTCCCTGCACGCACTTGCCGTTCTTACGTACACACACAGACTTGGGTTTTATGTAATCCAAGGACCACTGTTGATAGGGAATCGCCACGACGGAATCAACGGCTACGCTCGACGTCGGTTCTCCGGTCAACACCAAGCTCACGTAATTCGAAGAGAAATTCATCGCTGTTACACGACCGAACGTGTCAGTTACGACTTGTCTGCAAATGCTCGTGTACCTGTAACGAAATTAAACGAGTCCTATAAAGACACCGACATTAAGAAATTATGGCAAGATTAAGGATCTGAGACAGACCTGCAGGGGTACAGAGTGGCCTTTCCTTTGCCAACCGTGTTGGCCTCGATCAAGAGGACTGCGGTATTTTCTTCATCCTTCGGAGTGATGTAGGTGACAACAAGAACGTGGGGACCAGGTTTGGAGATCCTAAGTTCGAAATGAACTTCCTCCTGTTCACCGTTGATCAGCGGAACTTCATCTTTGCCAATTTCCCCTAGAGTTTCTCTGTCATCGAAGTATTCCGTGAGGGGCATTCGAACGTTGCCTTCGCTGACGAACCCGCCTGCGCCTTGGACCGAGTCGAATCTCGTGAGGTCCGGGTAGCCATAGTGACGACAGAGACCCTTAATGCCAATCTTGCACGGAACGTTAACATCCTGCGTGAGGATCGTAGCTTCGTAGTACTCAGCGGGCAGAAGAACGAAATAATCTAGGAAAAGGCTCTTCTTCGTAGCTATGCTCACGGCCCAGTGACCCGGGTTCATGACAAAAGGCGTAGGATGTTTCCCGTGGACTCCTGCGACCGTCACGAAAGCTGGTTTTGTCGTTGGCTTGAAGTGGACCTTGAACTGTTGTTCCACTTCCGACGGATTGTCCGGGGTGATCTTGATAGAACCGAGAATTGACTCATTGTTCGGGTTCACGTAACGCAGGACCATCCGATATAAGGAAGACTTGTGAATGTCCACGTGCTGGATTATCTCGTCTTGCAGAAATGTGAAAACGGCGTATCCTCTCCAGCTGTAACCGGGGAATAGGTCTTCCGTGAATGCGAATCGCACCGGGCTATTACTAGGCGTTCTACCGTCCTCCACTTCGTATTGGAACTGATGCAACGTGGGATAGTAGTGGGCTTGCAAGGGTTTGTTACACGTCAGGCCCATAACGCGAGGCTGACACACACATTGACCGGTTTGCTTGTCGCAAATTGGACTGATGGAACCGCCGATATCGCAAGCACAATCTACAAAAATTAAGAATTAAACTGACGACATTTTATTCGCAAGGCCAGACGATTTCCTTTAATTTCTGCTCATTTTCATGGACTTACCAGCACAGCCGAAGAGATTACTCTCTTGAAGATTATAAGTTCCGTCGACGCATCGACTGCAACCTCTGTCCGTGACTCCGGGCTTACAGATACACTGGCCAGTTTTCACATCGCACTCTCCGATGCTGCCGATAACGCCAGGAATATTGCACTGACATTCTGAAAGAATAAATCAGTGTTACAAGCGAACCTCTGAAGATTAATCAGCGGATAAGCTGATTCTAGAAATACCCTCGCATCCTTCGGGGTTGTAAGGCTGTAGATTCCAGTAAAGGGCTTTACACCGGTTGCAAATGCGCCCCTCTACGCGGTTCTTGCACTGGCAAAGTTCGCCGGCTGGCAAGCTACCGCAGCCCTGGAAAGTCTCGACGACACCTGCAGGATCGCAGTTGCATCCTTCGCACGTGGGGAAGTTGTAAAAACCTTCTTTACATTGATCACACCTCGATCCGTCGAAATTCTCCCGACACTGGCATTTGCCTTCCGCATCGCAGGAAACACCGATGGAACCGTGACTGTCGCAGTTGCACGCTGCAATTTGTCCCAATCCAATGAACCCAAGGACAATTTTGAGTAGCTCATAAGTCAAATCAATTCCTACCTATGCACTCTGGGTACATGTAGTATCCGGGACTGCACTGATTGCAAGTTCGTCCGGAAAAGTTGGCCAGGCAAGAACATTTTCCTGTGGAGTCACAGCTTACCGAGGAAGATCCTATCGAACTGCAGTTGCAAGGTCTGCAGTTGGGGTATCCGTAATACCCGCTGATGCACTGATCGCAACGCTGCCCGCCGTACCCTTCTTTGCACAAACACACACCGCCTTCTTTGTCGCAAATACCAGGTTCTGTACCACGCGCGTCGCAATTACAATCTGATTAACAAAAAAAACCAAATACTTCAACACTTCGGTCCGTAAGAATGACGAATTGTTGGTAAATTTGTACACTTGGAGTACTCACACGTGCATACAGGATAATTGAAGTAGCCGTCTTCGCAAATGTCGCACGTTCTTCCGCCGTAGTTGTTCCTGCAGGTGCAGTTTCCACTGATAACGTCGCATACGTCATTGAGGGCACCCAGAGGATTACAGGCACATGCTAATAGTCAACGAATTAAAGTCATTGTGTGAGAAATTACTTGCCAGAGTTGAGGAAGCGTTCATTGAACAGATTAAATGAACTTACGTGTGCAGTTGGGAAAATTGTAGAAACCCTCGGCGCAAAGGTCGCAGTAATGGCCAGCGTAATTGGGTTTGCAAGGACAGGAACCTTCAATCGCTTCGCAGTGATAACCGTCTGTGCCTTGCAAATTACAGTCGCAGGGCCTGCATTTAGGGAAACCATAGTAACCATAGCTACAGGAATCGCAGTTCGGTGAGGTGAATTCTTTCCGACACTCGCATTTTCCGGTCGAGTCCGCGCAGTTTCCGGTCGAGTAGAAGAAGTCGCAGTTACACGCTGGAATTACGTGTTAGTGAAAAAACACAAGTATTTCATTGAGGAAGGGACGAATAAGTCGAAACTCACGTTGACAAACGTCGCTAGCATTCAACGGTTTATCTTGGGGCCTGAAGAACTTGGGTTTACAACGATGGCAGTTGGTACCTTCGGTGTTGTGTCGGCAATTCTGACAGACGCCACCACCCTCGTAATTACCATGAATGTCCAGGGACAAGTGTTTCTCGTCTATTTCCGGATCGTACGTACACTCGTCCGAATGCCCGAAGCAATTGCAAGCTGCAAGCAGTTGCATTCATATAGATTCGTCTGGATTTTCTTAAAGTTAAAGGCAGATTCACGGGGCTTACGTTCGCAAACAAATTTCTTGAAGGCCGTGGACTGCCGCCACTTCTTTTGCTCGAACCCTTTGCAGCATGTAGCGCACTGAGGGCCGCAGGTGTTGTGCTGGCATCTGCAAACGAGTTTCTTCGGCATGCTGGGATCCTGGATGTCGCAGGTGTCGGCGTGCCCGTTGCACATGCAACGACCGCCGATACTGATGTCCTTTATAGAGTAGAAGTACTAAAAGCAGAATCATTGTTTTCCTATTAACAGGAAACTTGAGCGGAGTAGCTGTCGATGGAAATGTAGACTTATTCGTAGACTTACTCGTCTTGTCACAGTCGTATCTTCCCGAGCTACGGACATGAGATGACCCAAGAAATTCTTCGTCCTGAGGAAACGGAAACGGACGTTCGTCGCTCTGGTCCATTCTTGCAGCACCGTCGAATTGAAGTAATGCTGAGCCGAGGGGCGATTGTTTAAAATGGAAATCGGTATTTCTCCACCCTCGAGGGGCACAATCTTCGAGTGTTCCGTTGTACATATTACGCTGTCGTCTCGTGTAATTTTCGTGTGACTGTCGACCCCAAAGTACGTCAGACAATCACTGTCCGAATCAGAGAAATATTGCCAAGGCGACCAGGTTTTCCCGTTATCGTTTGACTTTTCCAAAACCCAAAGACCTGGACGCGGAGAATTTCCCATTCGCACGTAGACGTACGCTACGTGAAATTCCTATCAAATAATTCAGCATGTTTGAATGAGATTTTCTTTTGCCTATTGAACATCGCCTAATCGAGAACATATTCTTGCGGCTACATCTTTGTGTGTATGTGCCAAAGGTCTATTTATCTTGCCGCAGGTTTTGTCATCCCTGCTGGGAAACTCATTGAGTCTAAGGCTAGCCGGCGGATAAACGTGTTCCGTTTCAGTTGGAGGGCGGCGTGGGTGGAGGGAAAAACCGAAGAGTGTATGCCAGATGTGACATTACGAGCGAGTCTTCCACCGAAATTCTTGCACGTGGCCGAGAAATACAGAAGAAGAACTCTGCGGGCGGCAGCGTAAATGAACCTTTCTTAGAAGTTGGTTAGCGGAAAGGCGATAACCTTCCGCCTACGTGCACCAACGGTTCCATTTTATATCTTAAATAAACCCACCAACGATTGTCTACCGATGGATGAAGGATTTTCTTTAATTTACATTCCGGTTCAGCATAGCTTTATGTTATTTTTACGCCAGTTCTCAGCGTGGAACTTTATACTTTCATTGGATTATTCAGTAAATTCCCCGGAAATTATAGATAACGAGTACGGCTCGGCCGGAAAACGCCTACGAAGTGATAGAGTCTCTTCGTTGCTGATAGCGCCGGACGAGACATTTTATTTCCGGTTAGCACGAACAGGAGGCGGTTAAAATAATTCTCTCTTTTACGTAAACTGAGTTTAGTTGAGGCCACACGTAATAAACTTACCTGTCCCAGGTTGATTGTCAGAGTAACTTCATTATACTTCATCCCTCGGGAAAGGGGTGGCGATTGCCACCAAGTTTCCATGCCATCGACAGCATATTCGGGGGGATGTCGTTTCTCTGGATTGTCTGGATCGCAATAATCGCATACCTGCCACAACAGATCAATTATCGATAAAATATGGCCTCTATAAAAATTTATTTCTTACTCTAAGTTTACCGAAGGTATCATTTAATTAAATAAAGACTTTGCTTAATGTATCTTTTTCCGACTCATAAAATCGTACCGGGGCCTTATATTTCTTAAGCGTATTGTGTAACATAGTTGCCATTTATCAAACTATTTTCTTTCTAGGACAAGTATGACACATCGCGTATGATTAGTGTGAATTTTTGAAATCTATATGGGCCATCCATGTCAGCAAAACCGTTCGGAATTGGAGAAGGCACAAGCCTCAGTGTTATCACCGGGTCACGCTTATCTTTCTTTTATCACTCCTCTCTTTTCTAGTCTAAGCAACATCTTATTTCATGCTTAACCGATATGCATATAGTGCTCAATGATGTAAAGTTTGAACTCTTGACTATAATGTCGCAAAGAATTCAGAAAATATCGCAGAATCAGTAAATGGAAAACGTGAATGACCGCGATCGTGCGTATTAATTAAATAATTGAGATTAAGATCGTTTCATGATCAAGAACAACTTTCTGTAGTATTTCTTATTTCTCGAATTGAAATGTTTTGATTTCGGGTTACTTAATTGCTTGATAATACTGGAAAATAAACTGGTCATTCAGTAGCACGTGTGTATATCTGTGAACGCATTCTTGAAACGCATCGATGAACCGTCTCTCCAAACGGGCCCTCGACTATAACTCGTCCTTAAAAAGAAGACAGCCGTTTGAATGGTCCTTTGTGCCGATTCCGCCGGCAAACTGCTCTCACGCTAATCCAAGACCGGCCCTAATTTTGGACCGGCCTACGACCCTGATTACTCTCTCATTTTACACAGCTAAACCGCCTTTACCATTACCCCTCGGAAACCGTAATCGTACTTTAAGAGCATAAACCCTATTGGAGCACTTGGAAATATTTATACGAGAAATTTTTTATTGTAAAATAAATGTATTAACTAAAGATGTTATTCGCAAAACTCTGTTAGCATTCATCAATATGTTGTTTTAAACAACATATATGTATCAGAGGAATATCCGGACTTAATTTTTCTTGCTGTGGCTGTTCCAAGGCTTTCTTATTTACGCAGGCTCCCATTCATAAGTTTAATCGTGTAAACGATTAAAACCGATAACATACATGCTCTTATCGTAATAGTGCGTATTAAAGACGGCACTGTATATGCAATAGTTTACGAGATGTTCGTTTTTTTTACCGAATTCATGGTTCCCGGTAGTGATAGAGACTCGAATAGAAGACGATAAAGCATAAAGGATATACGAGTAACGGGGTTCATTGGCTCGGAACTGATAAACTTCTTGACACGAAGGGACAATCAAGATAAAATGTTACTCTGAAAGCTTCAGAAAAAACTAATGTTCATCTTTTAGCCTCGCTAAATGTTTATTCTCGAAACTATCAGAAAAGAAGACATTCTCTTAAACCGATTCTTGCAGAAGTATCTTTTACATTTTTATTTCCACTTTGTTTTTCGTACGCTTTTGAAACAATTGCGAAGATAATTTAATTTCATCGTAACAGAAATGATTTTTCGTAAGTTAATTTACGAGATTTAAAGCTTGTAAGAAGTAATATACTTTTAAAAATCCGTCGATAAGCGATTGAGTTTTTTTAAAGATTTTGATAAGCATAACAAGAAGAAGACCTACCTGGCCCAGGATAAGATTAATATCTTCATCTTGATCAGCGTTCGCACCGACTAATTTACAATACAATTCCGGTCCAGGTGTGTCGACACCGCACGTCGCCGAGGCGATGATTTCCTTGCCCTCGGCAAGATTGAAGTACGGAGGAGTTAAAATTTCGGCCCTTACATCCTGGAGCAGGACACTTGCTAAGCAAAATATCACGAACCACCGTGACATGATGCCAGCGGAATAAAATCTGCCAGCGTCACTTTGTTTTTCGTTCTCTATCCAAGCCCCACTGGGAAAACTTCCTTTAAAACATCGGTTTCGCGAGATTCCCTCGCGTTCTCTACTCCGTCGGGAGAACTCTGAGGCCGCGAAGGGCCAGATGATGTACTGCCCGAACGCTTTTTCGGTGCAGACTGTCAGGCCATCGGAGAGGTCATCGGGAGCAAAGAGGAGCTACCGACTTCGGGGGTAGGGATGGTCCACGCAAGCTGGAAGCCCCTTCTTCACCGATCGCCCTCTCTTTCCCTCTGCCTTCTTTACGCGCACGCTACTCCGCTAAGTTTCCCATCAACGAACCAATTTCTTCCCATATCCTTCCCCATCTTTAGAAAAATTATGTTCTCGCGGATCGAAGATATATTTACTAAGAAGGTATTTGTGGGACCGTAAAATTATACAGGCAGATGTAATATTAATGAGTTTTTTATTTTACAAATATAATTACAAACATAAGACAAATATAACAAGTCTCACTAGGATATTATAATGAGGAATCTTTCATCGCATCGGTTCCTTTTTACTTCCTTTCGTCTTTACCTCCAACATGCCAAACACATCGTCTAACATGTCGGGGGCAAATTTAATATTTTGGATACGTGACTGTAGTGTTCGTATAGATGGATAGGGTAAATTCTGTTTTCGTACTTCGTCGTAACCAGCTTTGCCACAAGCCATATATAATTTCAGCCCTTTCAGTATAGTTTCATCGGACCATTCAAAGCCTTTCATCGTATTATTTTTAAGGTAGTACATCTGATCCTCGCCGAATGCATTCACCGTCTCGCGTAACGTTTTCAATTCGTCCTTTAATCTTTCGTTTTCACTCAAATATTTCTGTAGCTCAACCTTCAGATGCTCCGTGTCATTTTCTTCTCTTGCGGAAGTCTGTATAGATGATGGAGAGAACGGCTCCTCTAATATAATTATGGTCTCTTCCATTCCCGTAGTCTCCTGTATAGCTGATAGTTCCTCGTTCGTCAATGCCGTTATCCTTTCTTTCTCTACACAGGTTTCGAACGTCTGTTGTTGACCTGTTGACATCGAAGTAAGGAATCTTCAGTGTTTCAAAAAATATTTGAATACAGGGGAATGGTAAATACTAGATGTTTTACCTAATAGACGATTTTTACGAAGGATGGATATTGGTCCATTCTTTTTTTGCTGCAGAATTTGCTGATGCATACCAGGAAGTACTCCATTTACTGTTTTAATTCCCTTACATTCCTCTGTGATCACAGAATTTTCCTTCGTGCCCTGCTTATCTGTGAGATCAATGTAAAGTAGCTTAAGTATTTTGCAATGCTGGATTTATGGTAATATTGAAAAATCTGGTTTACTTAGAGGTCGGTTTTTTCTGAGGATTGAAATATTTCTGTGTCTATTTGGAGCTGCTGTAACTTGTTCTGCAGAGATAATAGGAATAAGTTCTGCTGTTGCCATGCAATCTTGTACTGTTGATGCATCCTCAATTACAGCCTCATAGACCTCAATTCCTTCTGTATTATATAACTCTTGCTCAGCTTCTGAAATCAAGGAAAATAAGTTCAGGCCTGTGATTGTATAGACTTTCTGTGTAATGAATTCATGGTTGAATAATTTAATTTACCTAAAGGGCTACCAGTACGAATAATAGAAATAATCCCATTTTCATCAGGAAATAATGTTGGAATAGCATTCCATCTTAACAATCGTCGACCATCCTGCCTCTTGTTTTCAAACTGGTCATTCGTAAAATGTACCTAAAATAGAAAAAGGAGACATTAAATGTACCTGACCTACCCAGTCCAATATTACTTCATGGTTTCCTTACGTAAGACATAAGACACTGGCAACTCTCAAGCATTATAATATTAGGATACTGTAACTTATTGCCTTTATGCAAACCTCACAAACTGCTGCTGAGCTAGGCAAGTCTTTCCTCCCGATATTGCGTTCCCACTGTCGTCGTCTTTCTTCATTTGATTTTCCTCTTGGAAGACCATAAAGTTTATATCCTATATTCGACCGATTTCTGCAATACGGTACACTGCATCCAGGCATTTTACAATTTTTATAAAGCCAGCCAACAAAATTGACCACTTTGTTATTGTATCTACGGTTCGAAAGATTTACAGTTTCTGATGTAAATAACGTCAATGTAAAAGTATCCCAATGAGAGAAAATCCAAATTTGTCATTGGATACAAGTAGAAATAATAACCAGAAAAAATGTTTGAATGGTTTCATAGTAAACTCAAATTTCATCTAGGTTTTGTTGACTACTTTCTCATTGACATTAAATCATCAACAAATATTACGTTCGTACACAAACAGGGTCACCAAATGCAGAACAATTTAATCCCTAATGCTTGCTAGACAAAGAATGAGTAGTATTAAATAGTTTTCTTTAATTGGCAGCACTGCGTTTGATAAAGTTACTACAGATTGAAATTTACACGTCAACCAATCAGTAAGTTACAAGAAGCTCATTGGCAATTCCTCTGGAACTTAGCACAATATGGATTGGAATATATTAACATAGTCGTATCTCAAGGTACTGCATAATTTAAGGTTGTATCTTCCGGTTTTTGCAGTAAAATGTTTTTAGAACTAATGATTATTCGCCGAAATTTTATAACAACGAACTGTAAACCACATTATACATTGTAACTACTACGAATAAAGTAACTTCCAATGACAGTTATTGAGATTTTCAAGGTAGTTCAGTGAAATGTGCCGTAGAAGCACGAATATTACACGGCGTACAAAAACATCGATCGATGCAGTGAGAGCGTTTAGAAATAATCATTAAGAATTGTTGCTAACGAATATATTCCATCTGCATTAACCGCCAGCCCTAAATCTACATCTTCGGCACTATTTGTGAAGATTATGGTATCTACACGAAAGAATAAAATCAATCGATTTGTCATTAGCGGTTTAATTTAGTGCTGCAGATGAATATGAGTGGAAGGATGTTTGAAGGGAAAGACTACCCGACTCAATGGGCCCTCAACCCATCCGCCTATCAAAATATGAGCAATGATCAAGGTAAAATAAAAGCATATTTAGTTATTTATTGTTTTTTAAATGTACACCAATTTTCATGTTTTGGCATTAACTTTAATTACCATTCTTGATAAGTGTAAAGATACATAATGAAATAAATTTTACAATTCAGTGGACTGGGCGGCATTAGCTCAACAATGGATCAAAATGAAAGAAACTATTGTACCTCCTGCACCTCCTCCACCATCCATTGACCCTATATGTCAAACTAATGATAGTGGAGGTGGAGAGGCACCAATGGATGTGGATACAAAAGAAGATGATATACCACCAGCACCACCAGCTCCAACTATTAGTGGATCAGGTATTACATGTTCATGAACATTTAAGATGACTTCATAATCCACATGTTACAAGTTTCATTTAAATATTTAGAAGCCTGGAATCAGTGGAGTCAATGGGGACATTGGAATACGACTGGCTCAGGAACAGGGAGCTGGGAATGGACTGGTGTACCACCGCCTGGAGTTACCATCGGACCAGATGGCAAACCAATGGCAATACCTACAGTACCTGTGATTCCACCTGCTCCAACAATTTCTTCTAACACAGGTTTTACAGTACCACCACCAGCTGCACCAGCCTCATATTCATATAATTCTGTTCCTCCAACTCAACCATATAATCAGGTCTGAAATGCAGTCTTTATCACCAGATACCAATATCAATTGCAACCAACATATTAACTTGTTTGGTTAAATAATTTTTAGGTGTCAAACTACTGGACCGGAGATCAACATAATGCTGTTTCTTCGCAGCAACCACCATTCATGAAAGGAATGAGGCATGTAAATAGAATGACGAATATGAGAGATTCAGACGGAGTCAGAGGTCGGGACGAAAGGGAAAAAACCCCGGAAGAAGATACCAGTACAACAATAGGTAAGTAGTTTATGAATTAAAACGCTCTGTCCAAAAAATGGACTACCTTAATTTGACGCCGTAAACGGTTCCTTTTAGACGCAGCAAAACGAAGACAATTGCCAGCATGGATAAGAGAAGGGTTAGAGAAGATGGAAAGGGAAAAACAAAAGGCAGTGGAAAGGGAAAGGCAGGAAATATTACGAAAACAAGAATTAGAAGCTCGTAAACAAGCAGAAGACGAAGCACGGGCGGTACTTAATCCTGGTAGAAGTAAATTTGTAAGTTCTGTTTTTCTCTCTATTGTGTTAATTGAAAAGTGGACAAAAATAAACATTATACTTCATTATTAGCTTAGTTACTGCATGTTTTTCGTGAAGTAATTGTCCTTTGTCACAATTGTTGACTTGTTCAGCTTCTTATTCTAGCATAAGTTATTGTATTATTTTGGGTACTATGACCTTTCTTAGTTATGTCAAAACAGTGAAATCTTACTGCAAATGTTGCTTTAATATCAGGGAATGAATAGAAAAATAACAAACTTTTCGTCTGATCCTGTAAGTATTAAAGTAAATAAGGAAAATCTCGCATAAATCTCCCTTACATACGAGGTAATATTCCAAGACAATAAGCAGTTTCTTCTAATAATAGAGTTATTTGATTACCAAAACACAGGACTCAGATTCCGAAAAAGAGACAGAGCAGGAATTTGAACCCGAGAAGCAGGAAGTTCCCGAGAACAACTACGAACGGGCTCCAGAAGTTGTTGTGCGACCGAGGAAGTCAAGGTTCCGCGATGCAGGTTCTCCTGACAGTCATGTTAACGTTGAAGAAAATCCTAGTTCCTCTGTTCCCGCACCATCTCCACAAAAGCGTACCCGAGAGGAAGTACTGCAGGACGTGGTAAATACCAAAATATTTCGTACAATGCGGACAAGTTTATTTACTATACACTGTGCTCATTTCATAAGTAAATGTACATTTTTTTTATTCACTATCTTCCCTTGAATACTTCCTAGTGAGCGGATGGATTATCATATGTATATACAATATTCAAAAATATTTGCTTTATTGACATAGATGCTGAAGGTCCGAAGATCGCTAACTGAAATACTGTTGGAAGTAACGAATGAAGAAATCGGTGCAGTATGCAGAGAGGTTTGGAGCCGCACACGTGCCAAAGGTACCCTCGATAAACCCGATAAATCTAAAAGATCGAAATTTCGTATTTTCGCTGATCAACGCAGAGAATCTTACTTAAGTATGTCTCGTGACGCATTTTCGCAACGCACCATCTACCCCACTGTGTATATAAACAATATGCATTTATTAAACAATGTTTTCCAATTCATAGGCTTAATTATTTAATGATTTCAGGATATCCTGCTTTATTTTTCCAGGAGTCGAATTACAAAACATTTCTTTATGTATGCCTATTTACGCGCTTATTACGCTGAGCGAATGTCGCGTCAGCCGCGTTGAACTAGAGGGTTAAATTTCGATAATTTAGCGATTTTCCCGTGGTTTAAAATGTAGAAAAGGCTCATTAAAAAGTATACAGTATTTTAGTTTGGTAACAGTTAACCGTCCTAGTTACCACATTTTACAATAACTAAAAAGTCGACTATCTTCATTAGAAAATTTTAACTTTTAGAAGTGTGTGTGTGTGCTTACAAAACGTATTCGACACTTATGCTGTTTGCATTGCGCTCTAAAATGATCATACGCGCAACTGTCAAAAATACGAGATTCATACATTACATCATATCTAATCCTTTACAACATTTTAGGTATTTCTGATTAAGAAATCAAGCATTATATCTTTATTATAAATTTTCGTTTTCTATTATTAACACGAAGAACGGAGAATATGTGCACAAACTAGAAAATTGATTTTGCTTTATGCATTTTCTCGTACAACCTTCCGGGCGTCTATGAAACTTCAACATACATATGTAGCCTCGATAATGCAAGGCTGCAATACATTATTAACACATGTCGTAGCTTATGTAACACCGCTGTTTGCTAAACGATCTATTAGATAAGATTCTGCATCGCGTGAATTATCGCAATCTTTTAATGACCCTGATGATGTCATCAATTAGCTTTAAGTACGGTATTCAGCAGTAGACTTTTTGAATAAAAAGTCGGAAAGTCGAAATGCTAAAGCTAAAGGAATAATGCTAAAGGTTTCTTAAGAGGTACAGGAGGGATGAGAATGGATAATAGGTTCTCTGTCTTCTCCTTCCGAGTCGGTGAAATCGGATGGAAATTAAAATGTGGGGGGTTGTCCAGAAAGAAGGAGACGTTAAAAGGGATGATGACTAAATGCGTGTGTATTGTAAGTCCCTGCAGGAGAGCCCCCTGCTGCATCCTTGAACAACATGGCCCCTCTTGCTCAGATCACTCGGAAACTTGGTGAGTATCGCCTAAATTTCGTAATCGTTCGCCTCACGGTCCGACCTAGGGACTCGTAATAAAGCGGCTAGTCCGGTGCCTTGCATGTTAATTAGCCGAGATGTCTGGCAGGACATTTTTCAATGAAATGCCGACGACAAATTAATCGGTCGAGCGTATGTCCCCCTTTCTCCTATACTTTCGTCAGGAAGGAAGTGGACACGACGAAAAGGGGTCCGACAGGAGTTAACTTGTTCTTGGTGTGTCGTAGGTCTGGGCATCTACGGCGACAGCGACAGCGAGTCCGAAGAAGAACAGAGTGAGCATGAGCAGCCCCAGAAGGACGACAGCGACGAAGAACTTATGGTGCGTATTGCCAAATACATCCTACAGAGTCAAAAGGTTTGAGGTACCTTTGGCCGGATATTTAATGGATCGTTTGCAGGAGACTGTACGGCGGCGTCAGCAAGCCTTCAGAAAGACGGAGGAGGAAATAGAAGCCCGGCTCGCCGAGGAAGAAGAGAACGAGCATCAACGGTACGAGGAACACGGGCACAAACAACAGGAGAATCATACTGGTAATTCTAGCTGCAAGGACTCAGGTATGTTTCGAAAGATAATAAAGTATGATGCTCAGTTGGGAATAATGAAGCGTAACATGATAACGTCGTACTTTAGTTGATGAGAAAGAAACGGTAAATAATGAAAGAGAAGCGTCTGAAACTTTATCGAGCGGCGGGCAAACTCCGCAACGGCAAAGCGTGACGACGGATACGGCGAAAGCCAGCAGCACGGTTTCTGGCTCGGCCGATTCTGCGTCAAGCAGCTCTGAGTCGACGAGCTCGGGCTCGACGCACAGCTCGGCCAAGAAGAGCAAGAGACGGCCGAGCGAGAGAAACGGTAAGAAAAAGGCCAAATCAAAGAGCAGGAGCAAGTCGAGGAGCAAGAGGTCAAGGTCACGTTCGTCCAGTCGCGCTGTCAAGCGGAAATCTAGATCGCGATCAGCCAAATACCGCAAAAGATTTCGCTCGAGATCCTCCAGTGGTCGAAGGACCGACAAGAAACGGAGATCTCGATCGCGCAGCCGAAGACGATCGGGCAGATCTAGATCAAGAAGTTACAGAAGGTCCAGGTCCTCCTCAGCCAACCGCAAATGGTCCAGGTCGCATTCTCACGGCAAGAAGAAGTCGCGTTCGCATTCCAGAGATCGTCGAAGAAGTCGCTCAAGATCCACCAAACGGAACAAAAGGAGAACGCGTTCCAGGTCGAGGGACGGTAGGGAATCACGATCACGATCCAAAGAACGCAGACGATCCCGATCTTACGTCTCGAGAAGCAGAAAGAGAACTCGATCGAGATCGCGTCAGTCCAGTCATCGCGATGGTAAGAAGTCGTCTTCGCATCGCTACAGAAATTGAAACGTTTCGATCATCTGACGATTCCAAGAAAGACAATTTCTCCAAATTTCCACCCATTAATCGCCTGTCAAAATTACGGGAAAGAAACGGTTGTTATCTTTATGCATATTTATTAATCGCGCATTCAATGAATACTGTTTCTCTGAAGAATTGTCTTTCAGTTAATTTTTTTCGATGGATTGTCTAGGCACGTTCTACGATTTCTATTGCAAGGTTGTATATACAGATGTATTATTATTTGAAAACAGGTTTATATGGAAAGTCGTATGTTCCCTGTACGTGAGCTTATACTGCAGGTGTTAATTACATGAACGCGATTTCTTTTGTCAAACATCTCCCGTTATATTTCGCTACGCAACAAGTTTTTCAAAAGCTACTAACTTTCAGACACCTTTTAGTAACCCATCTCTTTTGAGAATGGAAGTGTACTTGAACCGATTTATGAACGAATGACTGTGTATAAAGAGTCGTGTTGGTGTAATCGTTCATTCAGCTTTCTATATTGATTTCTTACACCGATATACACGATCTTTAATGATATGCATAATTTGATTTTGTCCTTTTTTTCGTCCATTTTTCAGCAATTGATTTGTATCTAAATATCATTTACTGGAAAATAGATCTGTTCTCGCTTCAATAATCCGGTTTATTTAGAATTACACTCGATTCTGCCGTCTAACAATGATACATTCATATTTTGATCATATCCTTTCATTACGATCAACTTTATCCTATAAATGCTGCTACAAATTTTGTCCTCTTTCTGTGTCGACCGAGGAAGAAACTTGTATATTCATTCTCTATTTATGAAAAAAATATGCCTTTTCTTTTAATTCAAACGAATTCATATTTATTACGCACATCAAAATAAAAGTCCATTGAACGCTATTTTTCACCGCATCGTTTGATATAATGTGTACAGATTTATATTGTACAAAATTTAGTAAAGTATTTGTCTTGAGTTTCTACAAAAAAGAGATACATAAAGTGCATCAAAAATGTTGTGTACTTTAATAATAAAAAGAATTATCACCGGCCGTGAAATATTAATATCTGGCGACTAATCATGTCACACTTGATGAACGAAAAAGTGTGTCGCGAAAATATTTAATCTCTTGATATAAGTTACAGAGAAATAAGAATTCCACAGGATTACCAGCTGGTGGAAAAGATCAACCATTTCTTCCTCAGGAAAGGGATTTTGAGATAGTGTTAAATCAGAACAACACGCGTTTTTTTTAATTCTTCGTATTAGTAGCACCCAATAACTACGGTACATACTCATTTACGACATTGACCGATAAAATCTGAACTTATATATAGATATATATATATATCAATGAATGACATAAACATAATTTTTTCAACATTGGGGATCATCCTGAGTTTTCAACTTTCTAGAATATTACAAATGTATATAGTGTGTTAAAGTTCTTGTAAAATTATCTTCAAGACTTTAGGTACTTATCCCAATTTGCAAAATGTACAGAGATGTTCAAAAAGTGTATAGCATTTTATAATAAAATCTCAACTTTATAGCCGTTTACACATGTTCTCATTATTTATATTTACCAAAAGTTTATCACAATGGGATAAGGTAGAAATAAATTGTGTAAATACATACTCCTTGATCTAAATACTCCTTGATCTTGTACATAAGTCTCATTATATTTCAAAATAATTCATTTACATTTATTTTATTGTTTATGTGTGGCATTATATTTACAAAGGACATAATTCTTTTTATACTTGACATCCCATTACCTTGTATAAAACAGTATTCTTGAACTATCTAAAATATAGTTTTAAGAATGTTGTTTTGACCTATGATTCAGGCACCACCACACAATGGAAATGCTTTATTAGCTCATGCAAAAACTCCACTAGTTGAATATGTTGTAATTATTTCCCATATCTCTGCTCACACTGACTGTATCTTTTAAGTATGCAAATAAACTCATTTGCTGATAAGTTGCTGTGCAATGGCAAAGTACTGAAAAAACAAAATAATGAATGTTCATTGTCCCACACAATTAAAAACTGCTTCTCAAATATCTATGTAAATATTAATAAATATACATACAAAAATGCTGTTGTTCTTGTGTGCCATGGAAGTACTCCATACGTAGAACAAGTATAATCACATATCAAAGTAAGATCAGGATCTGGTACTCCCTCAAACTTTAACTTTTCATCAAGCAGGCTATCATTAACTCCTTCAGATTTAAAATTTCCTATTTGTGCAGCTTTTGCTAAAGATTTTGTCACTAATACTATTCTCCCCCTACTATCATCATTAGATATGGATGACACATGAATTGCAGACTTAGTTCCTGAAATAAGTTAAATGTATTTAATGTTAAATTGAGACTTTCACAAGTAGGCTGCTATAAAACATATGTATGTTAAAATTTACCATTCACTCCATTTTTTCTTTGTGATCCAAGAGAATTATTCCAACTTATTTTCTCTGCTAGATCTGCCCTTAAATTAGCTAATGTTTCTTTGGTCATATCTTCATTATTCAGCAAAGAACCTATAAGTAAGAAACTACATGACATTGCCACTTTATCAACACTATGTCATATTATTAAGGATGGTAATCACAAGAAATTGATAGAGAAGATTGTTTGGAAAGGGGTCATTTAACTCCACTAATTGTTTTGTGTTTATCAAGATCTAAACAAGTCAAAGTACAATCTACAAAAATGTGAATGATTCTTCTTGCTTCGTGGAATGATAAATGAATTTTACATGCTATTCATTCCATCAAATTTTTTTTCTGGGAAGCATAAACTTGTTATTTTCATACAGGTGTGTTTTTCAAATATGATTTCTATTACTTTACCGTTATGATCATAAAAGCTGACGTAAGGTATACCAAGGGTGATGCACCATGCAATGATTTGCATTAGCTGTAGTATTGAACCTTCTTTCTGAGCAAGTATAATAACCAAATGTCTGGGTAATTTGCCGGTATTGCACGAACTCATGAGCATTTCAGCTTCTGCCTTCGTGCCTTTACCACACCAAAAATCACTGCATTTTCGTTTAAGAAACAAACGACAGTAATGCAATGCACAGTATAAATTATATAAAACGTGCAGTAACGTTAACAGCGCGCGATAGATGAACAACATAATGACTTTCACTAAAAAGTGCTATTGCATTTAACATAATCATTACAGTTCGTGTGACATCAAAACGCTTTGGGAGCAGCCGGTAACCCTCTAAATATCCGACAAAATACTGAGCATGGTGAAACTCCTGTGAGCATAGGTATTTACAGGTATGTGTGACAATGCGCCCCTCCACACGTGTTATCTATATCCAATCTGAGGAATCCTTTCCATTGACCCGGTAACTTTAAAAAAAAAAACTGTAAATAAACTTGAAGAATATGCAATATCAGTATAAGAAATGTGCTAGTCTAATAGCTGAATTCAATATATCAAAGTAGGTGAATATAAAGTAAAATCTGTAAAGGTATAAATTCAACATACAAATAACTTGTCAAAGAACTTTTTGTCCAGAATTGCAAAATTTCCAGTCATCTTCGTACGCTAGATAAATTTATCAGGGGTAATGTTGTTACGCTTGATATTATGTAAATTTTAGATAAGCTCTTAAGTAAAGAAAAAAGTTTATTTAAGATAACCTTACATTCTTATTGTGAATCAACCATTATTGCAAGGTAACCGAACTGAAGTGAGTTCCTCGTTTCATATTTCGGAGGTCGATTCCGAACACGAAAGGATCACTTCTGTGGCAAACGTCAAAGATAAAACAGTCTGCTTTAGATCATTTTACATTTTCTGCTGCTTTTCGTTTTCACAAGGGAGGTGACGTCTCGAAAATCAGTTCTGCTCGTCTTGACGACGACCTTCCCACTGTTACATATTGTTTCGCCTCCTTTCATACTTAATAGGCTATAAACGAATCGATAGGTACTCCATGCAATGTTAGTGCTGCTTCTCCCGCGACGCATTACGTTTCTTTTTTATTACTTTGAGGTCCAATGTTGTGATTATTCGAATTTCTAACGAGTCGCACGACAGTTAAGTACGCAAACGTTCGTAACATGTTTTGGTCAAATAATTATATGACATCGCAAAATATCGAGGGCTTGCTCAACAAAGAGGCAAGTACTGACATTCCTTATCCGTGAAATCGAGATTTTCAGATTTTCTAACTTCGATATTCTCAATCTAAATTCTCGAGATAATTTTCAAATGATGCTTCGAAAATTGTTACCAACTTTATTTGTAGGATGTTACTCTCCAAGAATTGATGAATGAAGAAGACATTCTCCAAGAATGTAAGAACCAAAATAAAAAACTGGTAGAATAGTAAGTAACAGGAAATTTTATCTAAAAATAAACATATTTCACCTATTTGTAATTCATACAAAAATGTATTCTTTAAACATTTAAAGTCTTACCAGACCAGAAGTCATGAAAGAACTTGTGACTTTAACAACTAAAGAACCACCAACCGACATAGAAGAACGCTGGCGATATAAATATCCCAATGTTGCATGCGAATTGCTCACATGTGATGTGCCAACGTTAAATGAAAAACTAGCTGGTAAATCTTTGTATACCACTAGCAATTCTTTATTGCATATTTTCTATTAAATTTCTTTTCATATTTTTCAGGCGATGAATCACTTTTGGCAAAGCTCTATTCTTTCATAGAAACAGACCAGCCATTAAATCCATTATTAGCATCTTTTTTCAGTAAAACTATTGGTGTACTCATTGCTCGTAAGAGTGATCAGGTAAATATCAGTACTTCTTATTTTAACTAGCATATTTTTTACACTTAGTATAGAGGTTATATCAGGTACAGAAATTAGATCAATCAACATGATGTTGATATTATATAACACTTAAATAATGAGTCTGTTTATTCTTGTTTCTTCCTTCCAACCTACAAACTACTTGCCCATCCCATCTATCCATCTGTTCCACCAGAACTGGTATTCCTATCAGTTCACATGTTTACAGGTTCTAGAGTTTCTTAAGAGTCGACAACATTGTGTTGACCTTCTTTTGCAACATTTAGAAACCTCTGCAATTATGGACTTAGTGCTGAAGTTGGTTACAGAAGTTGAAGGCAGTGACATGAGACAAAACATATTAAATGTAAGATAAACCTTTTTTCTTAAATAATGACAACTTTTTGGTCACATCAAGTATTGCTACATGTTGCTTTCATTATATTAAAAACAGTTAGCTATGATAAGGATTATATGGGAACTTTTAACAATACATTTTGATAGTCATTAAGGAGTTTTCATAATTGATCCACAACTTTAAAAACATCATTAATTATGGATTTTCCTTACATATTCTAAAGTGGTTGGATAGCCAACAATTAGTGCAGAGGCTAGTCAAGCTATTATCACCAACATCGAAACCAACTAAGCATGCCAATGCTGCACAGTTACTTTGCAGTATAATAACAGTAGCAAGGAAAAATCAGCAAAGTTCTACAGAACGTATGGATCCAGACCCTATTTTAAATACTCTGGAGTCGTAAGCATTTACAAAAGTTTCTATCACTGTTGCTATCATCTAATGCTTCAAATGAAAGCAAGATGGCACATTGTTTCTGGTAAATCCCAAATTTCTGCTTTCAGGACGGAGACAGTGAGTTTATTGTTAGAAACCGTCTTGTATGGTGAAAAAGTAGAAAGTAGCATTGTGGGTGGAATATATGTACTCCTAACACTCTTGGGCCAAAAACCTAATAAGTATGACAACGTTTTTTTTACATTATTATTGCTATCTCCAATACACAAAAAATCAGTTCATTAATAATACAAAATATTAGTATTAGTACATACAATAATAAATACTATATACTATGAATTTCCTGAAATTGACATACACACGTATTTAATCGTATAGCGTTCTAAATGAGGACGACCCTTACCAAAATAACGCTATAACTGACGCAGCAGATAACGAGCAACGCCTTAAAATATCAAACGCTGTTTTGCCCTTCTTGGAGCAAATTCATAAAATTCTGTTAGATCCACCGAACGTAAGTTATTTAATTACCTGACCTATAGTACTAAATTTATTCATTTATATCAATGTGTAACTACTTTACAGAAAGCTGCTGTAAAGACAACTGCAGGACTTTTAGATGTTCCTTTAGGTAACACGCGTTTGCATATCGCCACTTTGGTAGTGGCACTGCTATCCACGGAAAACTTAAAAATTCATGAAACACTAGCAGATTTAGGAACATTCCAAACATTGCTGGTACGACACATTACGATTATTTTGTACAAAGTATCTTCAGGAAGTAATGCAACTCTTGAATCAAATTTATTTCTGCCATGTTAGGATTTATTTTTTAAATATTCATGGAACAATTTCCTACATACTCAAGTACAACAGTGCCTGGAATTAGTAATTAATTGTAATTATGAGGATGGTAATGACAGTATTTACAATCATGTGAGTAAAAGCTAACATAATATCATTTACATTAATTACTATAAATATTTGAGATTCTAATGAATATTTTTTCAGATATTTATGAAATGCAAATTAATAGACCAAATTATAGAAGCATGGGATAAGAATGAAAGTAAACAGTAAGTTTGACAAAAAAATATTCTTGTGAATATAAACATATAATTCACTGTTAACTGATTTGTCTAATTACAGAAATAAAGAAAATGGGAAAAGACAAGGTTATATGGGCCATTTAATTATTATTGCGAATAATATTGTCACACAGTGCGAAAAATCCTACCGTTTAGATAATTTTCTGAAAACAAATTTATCTCCGGAAACTCTTGGTAAATGGGAAAACCTTATACGTACACAGTTGGTAGAGATTAACAAAACTTACCAAATGTTCCCGGTACGTTGTATTTCGAAAATTGTGCTAATTATAAACATTTTCGGAATTTGCAAGTGTTAGAAATGTTTTTGTTATCTACATCATTCAAATATTGTTTAGTGTGGACAGCCAGCTGATCTGACAAGTTCTGACGAAAATCCAGATGAATACGGTTCATACTCAGAGTTAAATTATATTCAAATGGTAAGAAATATACTTTGACGAAAATTTCAAACATTTCGGCGCTTTTGATATTAAATTTATCTTCACATAATGTTTGTATGATGTAATATTAGATGTACCCCAACTATATGAGACAGCAAATGACACCGCAGTATATCGAGAATTTCGGCTATCGCGATGACGAATTCAACGACGGTGAAGAGGCCCTTCAGTAAGTAGATATACCGATAAACATTGTAGTTTATACGTGAAATGCCTGTCGTTTGAAATCAAAACGGAATAGAGCTTTTATTGTATGCAGAGAGTCGCATTACAGAGAAATTTACTATCACTATAAAAACACTTATTTTTATAATTACAAGTTAGCTATATCTCACTTTGGAGACGTACTAATTTTCCGTTTGCAAATTCTTATCCATCGTTTTACATGAGTATAGTGGGAATAGTGTCAGGTTTTTCCCGACGACTCTGCTTAAAGTAATGCTATTATAGTAACTCGGTTGACCAATTAACAACGGTGGCCTTTAATCTCAGTGAGGAGGATTTGGACAAACGAGAAGACATGTTTAACGAGGTATGTGTGAGTTATTTACCTTTTCCCGTGGTAAATTTTGTCGAGAACGGATTGTCAAGAAGAAGGTGCGATAATTCGCAGATGTGTCAACAAAAGCAAAAGGCAGGACTGGAGGACAGCAGCGGAGGTGTAGAATGGGGTGACGAGGGTGAATTAACTTTTCAAACTGTCGTTGACAAACGCGACTGGCCTTCTAAGCAGCAGCAACATGACTCCAGCTCATCAGACGAGGAGGACGAAGACCCACGTGAAATGCATGACACGCACATGGAAATTGATTCCAATGATCGTATGTCCATTATTTCCGTACATAAGGTCCTTTGTATTATAGTTCTTAATTTCCGAATGTTTTCCTTTAGCTTGGGATTCCGCTGAACCATTACAATCTAATACGACGATACCGGAAGTGAATCCTTGGGAAGCTGCTCCCTCCGAGCCCGTCGAGTCTACCGGTTGGGCGAATTTCGACAATTTCGAAAGTACACTTAATATAGAAAATAACATTGCGGTTAATAACACGGCTCGCGCTGAAACAACGAAAGAAACGAACGACGTTGCCACGTGTTCCAAGGAACAGGAAAATGCCAAAAGTAACAAGGCGTCTACGGAGAATTCCAGCGGTGGCGGAGACGGTAATAATACCGCACAGGTGGAAGGCAGTACGAAATTCGACCCAGTAGAGACTAACCAGAATAACAAGCCCAAGAACGAAAATGTATATCCCACCCCCCTTGCGGACAAAAACGCCAATCCAAGCGACCACTTTGATGTCAGGTATTGATTGTGTTAATAGGTCTAATACAGCTCGCAGAGGTTTCTAGTCCTTGAATATTTATAAGTAAATTCCCTTCTTGCAGGAAACCCGACTGTACAAAAGATGAGAGTAGAAACTTAACGGAATGTACAAAGAACTTAGTTGAAAAAGAGGAGTCAAGTTCCGAAAAAGAAGCGTCGTGTACTTCGCAAAACGGGTCTTCTTCGGAAACAACCATAACGGCTACAGACCCGAAATGAAAAACGTACACTCGCGTTGTAATAGCACGGCAATAGAGAAAAAAGAAACGACGACGAAAGAAAATCATATCAGTATGAATTTGTACGGATGATCGAAGCATTTGGTGTCTCTATTTTCACAAAACGGTGTTGATTTCTCCTTGCAGCGTTGCTAGTTAGGGATTTACAGCAGGGTGTTAACACGAAATGAATACTGAAACTCTCTTTCAACGCTCAACTAAGTTTAGTGAATCGTTTGATGTATAAATATGTTCCCCATCCGCATAGTCAATGCTCGTAGGCGTCTAATTACGGATGTAAAATTCCTCGCGGTATTCCACGATCATTGTTAAGAGTTTCGTAAATTGTTATTTATACGTAACCGAAATATTATATGGAATTAAAGACATGAGATCAACTGTAGCACGATCACATTTCAATATGGTTTGTTACTTGCATGCTAAACGATTGTCAAAGAGTACAATTTTTGTGTATAGACGAGACTGGAAGAGGCAGGTGGACTCAGACGTCGGAGCAATTCGTTCTGTAAGATTTAATTTCACGGATGGAAATATACGTATTATGCGACGTGGTATAAATATAACGTTTTGAATAATGTGGATATGAGGCTGTTTAGAAAGGATCATGGTTTGATATATTTACAAATAGCTGGTGCTTTTGCTTCGTTATTTTGTAAGAAAAACGTGGTACTCGGGGATAATTCATTGCCGAGTTACACATGCCTGTGCGACAATGTGATGTAAGCAGAAAAGAAAAGAAGCACTGTATTTTTATTACTTTGACGATGATATCACTCAAGACTCATACAAGATGAAAATGTGATCGAGAGTCATAATAAACTTATCTTGTCTGCATTCCAATGACAATTTACATAAGATTGTGTAACAATTAGTCTTTCACAGACATCTTCCAAAAAGAATGACGTTACATTGCAAAGTACAACTCGGAGGTTTGATATTATGCTTTGACCTAACGACGTAAAAGAACTGCAATTTCCTCTCGAACAGAATTCTGTACATTAATTTCCACGGTCCTTTAACGATTTTCTTCTGCCTTAAAAATGTTTGCGATAGAAACTTGTTTATAGTGGTACACGATACGTTGTACAGAATTAGTTAATAAATGATATTCTATGAAATGTAATCTTATACATGATGTGATTATGTGTCATTAATCGTCGAAGGTAAACGTCCTTTTGTGACTGCAAAACAAACCCTACAAAAAAGATAACTACCAGGGTAATGATATATATATAAATGTGTTTTATTTCACATACACATACATATTTATGCACAGTACGATTTGTATGTTTTCGAGACTAACGTTCTTATGTTAATAATATTGTACTATTCTTTATTGCTAATCGTGCACAAAGCATTTTTTCTAAATATGCATCGGTAAAAATTGTATGCTGTAGTATAAAACTTTCGTTTCGTGGGTTTATTGAAGCTCACTAATTTTACACATTCATCATATTTTCCTTTGGTGGCATGTCATTATCATCTTTTGAATCGTTTGAAATAACGTCCGATGGGGATACTTCATCGAGATCCAAAAGTCCATTATCTTTGTGCGGCGGATCGTAAAAAGATAGATTGACTTTTTCATGCCTATAAACATGTGATAAGCTTACAAGCAAATTCCACAACCGAAAAAATCTGACATTATTAAACATATACCTCTCTGTGTTATTATCTGTCGTATTGTCTGCATCTGTTAAAACACCAATTTCATATACCACAGCCCTTATTACGTACCTAAACACAATATTAAAATTAACACATCATTATAATCTGTCAGTAATAAACTGTTGACCAAATCCAGGTATGCGATCGTCATTAGTTCTGTTATATAATAACGTAGCATTGATACTTGTAAATTAAAAATTGTCCATGCACAAGCTTTATAAAGTTATGTAGTAGAGAAGGAAATCTTACAGGTCACTACTAGTGGTATTCTCTGTTGATTCATTTGTAGAAGTCTCAGCGGTCACGTCCCCACTATATTCATTTGCAGAAATCGGTGTAGCTTGCAAAACGGTCAAATGATTCAATAAACAAAGTAACGATAAAATAAGACCTATCGTTCGAACTGAATCGAACGGCAGGTAGTAGGAAGCACTGTTATTCGCCATTGCAAGTGATACCTTGACATTGTCATCCTCACTTTTATACAGGCGAAGAACTTTAATTAACAAGTTTGCTCCCTCTCCGTACCGTCATCGGTAAGCAGAACATTTCGCACTTTATGTTCTCATCCTATTCATAACTGATGGTGGAAAAGTTCCATTTATTTTTCGAGGTATAATGCGTACAATTGTCAATAGATCCAAAGAATTAGTTTTAGCATAAAGGAATCTGTTGTTTAATGAATCAATTACATAACACAATAGTGCGAATACACGTCGAACTTTTATTTTTCAAGCATTTTCATGAACAATGCTTGCATCATTACAATCATAACTACTAGCACTTTATTTTTAAGTGATTTATTTTCTTGGCAAATGTACTTTTTTTATAAGAACCATCAGATCTATAACATTACAATTCTCACATGCTATACTAATAGAACGCGCACATGGCCGCGCAGGTGTTAATTTGTTATTCATACAATTATTTTCTTAGTAATATTTTGTTCGAACTAAAAATAGAATACAAGATGTTTCGTTTCTATATCCGGCTTCTCCGGTTACATACTTCTTATCGCGTACTCATAAAAACAACGGCAAAAACTTTATTATGCCTGATGAGTATTATAAAGGGCCCATTTTATTCTTGTTTACACATCTTCTTTCACGACTTTTTTGTTGATGTATAGTACAGATGTACAGTACATCCATTGATCAACAACCTTTTACATGTTATTGAACTTATTTATTAAACATTGATACTGGAATGCTATAAAGCAACATAACATTGTTAGCAATATTTATTCTAAAGAATTCAGCATTAGAAGTTGTTTTAACACTTTTGTCTGGCTAGTTTCCCGGATTTCTCCAGCAAGGAACATCTCATCCACAACAGTATATACCTATAAATAATTGCAAAAAATATATTTTTAGTTATGTCACACAACTGGCACAATTTTTCAAAGTATTCAACATGCAGCTGTCGTACCTTATAGAAATTAAAGACTAAGTCCAATTCACAGACATTGTGGAAGTATTCATTAAGAACTTCAACAAAATTGTGAATTGCTTCCAGGTAACAGAGATTATTGTCATTTACATCAACACAAATACAGAAATATAACCCAGCATATCGCCTATACACAATCTTGAAATTTCGAAACTGAAATGAAGGCATAAGCAGTTCAGTTAATTGTGAATTAAGTAATAACTACAAGTTACATTGACTGCACTTACCTCCACAAAATTAGTGTGCTTTGCATCTCTGACAGTTACAACTGCATGAACTTCTTCAATCAATTTTTGCTTTTCATCATCATCAAAATTCATGTACCACTTCGCCAGCCTCGTCTTTCCAGCTCTATTTTGGATTAAGATAAAGCGTATCTGCGAATTAAGAAAATAACTTGAAACTTCTCTCATCAACTTCTTGACATTTAAAGTGTCAAAACATAACCTATTATCCCTACATACTCTTCGCTAATTCTTGCTGTTTATCCTTAGTGAAAATTGAAAAGAGTATCAGTGATATTCATGACTATTACTGAATTATAAATTAACAAAAACGTGAAATATATTAACACATTTTTACACTGATGATCTCAGTTTTACATAGTGGTTTTTTTGGATAAGATCAATTTGTTATTAATAACATACCATATTTAATGTATATTTTTATATGCTTGTGTGGATAGCTTATTTAACGTGGAAAGGAGGCGGTGACAGACGTATCTGTCAAATGCTGTCAATAAGCAGCAATAACTCGGTAAGGTTATCCGAAGTTACCAGTGTCGACACACAAAAAATCTGAAAGTCGCAAATGCTAGTTTCTATAAAATTCTCTAGATCAATCACAGTATCACGCACATACAAGAAAGACCGACTTATCTACACTTTCTTGTTTTTATAAATCTGTTGAACAAATATCCTCCTATTTATAACTTATTCAACATTCCCAACCTTCACAAGATTAATAACCCTCCAATAAGAAGATTTTGATATTATTTTTAGGATAAAAGTAGAGCAATGAAGGCCTGCGGTACATTGTTTAGCATGGAATTGTTTTATTCTCTATAAGAAACAGAATAACAAAAATAGTCCATGTTAAAGTATGTGTTACAATATGATAACACAATGTATTACATTCTTATGTATAATGTAAAATAAGTCTTATGGGAAGAATAGTTGCTAGTGTACATCAAACATTATAAGGAAAAACAAAATGTAGATTCTTAAGAGTAATTGTGCTCTTTAATATTAAAAATCGATTTTACATTCCAGTGTAGTTTGTGTCTTATGTGTAATCTCTTTTTAACACTTTCAGATTATCCTCTATTATTTAATATAATCTAAAAATCATAATGTAGTATGTTAAATTATTAATTGCATGTTGTATTTTATGTAGTTTACCTAATTGTGTATTTCATCCTTCCGTACAATCCTTATTTTAGGGAAATGCAAATAAATTTTGTAGATCAACTAATTCTGTAATGTCCAGAAGATGAAATTTATGAAAGTATCATTTTTACTTCCCCTAGTTTTGTACGGATCAGGACTTTGTTCCTTTCAATTTAATGTGTATCATTTGATCACTAAGTCCATAATGATACATTTAGGAAAAAAAAGAAAGAAGTATACCACCAGAATAAATAGTCTTCACCTTATCAGTGTATTATGAAGTTTGCAAATCTTTACGACAGAGGTAAAAAATAATTCATTGCCTTTTGTTTTTGTTTCATAAGAAATTACATCTAGAACTCATTTCCATAATAGTCCATTTGCAAAACACTGTATGGCAATGTAGTCTCAACAGGATCCACCTCCTGTTTGCTGTTGATAAACTTCTATAGTATCTCCTTCTTCCATTTCCAAGCTCGTTGGGGTATCCAATTCATTAATAGGTTGTCCATCAAATCTAAATCTTACTGCAGCGATAGCTAATCCCTGTTAGTAATCAGTTTTACCATATATTGATACATGTCCAATTTCAGTTATCAATAAAGTTGCATGAAACATTTATCAACATAATATACAATAAAACCAGAATAACAGATAAAAGTTCGATATGCCGAACCTTAATAAATGAAAATAGAAGCATTTATATCTAAAATTGATAGAAATCTGAACTCACTACACGGTCACAATACGCGTTCATTAATTTGCGCAGAGGTGTGTGTTTCTTGATTTTGAATTGTACAACTGCACTATCCTGTCCGAGTACCTTTAGGTTTATATGTTCCGATTCTGATTTGGTTTCCTGTGAAAAAAACTTCCGTATAATCATACTACTCTGGACTTTTCCTAATTACATGTTGTAGGTTATAAAACATCACCTTCTTCTCATCAGACATGTCTGTGGATTATGAACAACACGTTTGTCTCGATAAAGTTATTAACCGAACTTTCAAAAGTCACTCAGAACGCGAATTTTCCACTTTTTTGAGTTTTGTGAAAGTAGATAAATACATAAGGCTTTGATGATAGTACGCCGCTTCTTTCTTTACAGTACCAACCACGATGTTTCCATTTTACATAAATAAAAGACGTTATAGACGGCGACGTAAAGTTCGTTTGTGTCAAGTCGGATCATCCTCATTTGTCCAATTGCTATCGGCTGTCTTCATATTTTGAAATTTTTGTATAATTCGTTAATCGCGCTACATTTTCAAGTAAAAAGAGTAACATTCATTAAAATTATATCGATCGAAAAAGAATATTTATAGAGAAAGCTACTTAAAAAAATATTTTTTGTGATACTGTATTCTGTTGTAATTCGTGTTTCGATTGGTTGAAATCTGTTCGCCAAGATAATATTGCTAAAATCTTCAGATAATATGATGAGTGAAAGTTTTTAGAACACACGGTACATATCCATGATAAGTTTTGTGATCGAATGTTGTGTCGTCTGTGAACATCTGGACATAGGAGATTGAAAGATTCATTACTTTAAAAAAAGAACGAATGAGTGTTAAATAAAAGTAATACGTCAGTATTATCAGACCGTGAGAACATAAACTGAATTTAATTGTTCTACTGCGATTGCTTTGTAGTATATAATTTTGTCAAATAACCTTGTTACTTGAAATGTCTACACGGTATTTAAAAAAAGTTTATGGGGATGATATAATTAGCCAAATTGATAAGGAGCATGATAGCGATGCAGAAATTGAACGTACCCGTGACATTAAATCCAAGTCATTCAATGTCTTCAATGTGGTATGAAATAATTATTTCTTTACCTACTTTCCTTATATTTAACCTATTAGTACTACCGCATATCTATTTACAATCATTGACAATTTTTGACAGTTAGTATGCCTTTCTAAGAATAGTTTTACAAAGTATATCAAAGTTATTTTGGTGTAGAAATCACATACTGATATCAATTTTTTTTCTGTGAATTCTGTCCATATTTAAATATTAGTATGACATGCATTTCCCCAGTTGAATCCAAATTCTGGAAGTGAAAACAATGAAGATGATGATGATCAAGACATTGTTGAAGACACTGTTGATTCTTCTGATGGAGCCAAAAGAAAAAAAAAGAAAAAGAAGCGTAAGAAGGCTGGATCTGGAAATATTCAACTAAAAGATCACGATATAAATAATCAAGATGTAGATGAAATAGAAAGATCTGTCAGAGAAGTAAATAAGCTGCTTGGAGAACCAGTAGCAGGTTGTAGTAAACAGAATGAAGAAGATCCACAATGGATAATTCAGAAATCTAAGGAAAGCATCCTATGTGTGCAACATAAACATTTAAATCCTTACAATGAACTTAAGAGAATCTTTGGTAGTAAAACTGTACAAGCTGATCAATAGTATGCACTAAATTTACTTGATATAAAAATGTTTTCTTGTAACTGGTAAATATGTTTAAAGTATTTTATTGTTTGCAGTAAAAGAAGAAGCAAGGGTAGGCTAAAGAAAACATGGCTAGTATGTCCTAGAGAAAATTGGTCATTGATAGGAAAGTCTGGGTTATCAATGTCCATAGACAATACAATTGAATCTTCAGGAAATGTTCAGTACTTTGTATATGAACATAGTCTTCCTTACAGACAAATTCAACTGAAATTTTTGCAGGCTGTTGAAAGCTTAAACCCTGAAAATATCATTGTAAGCTAGGCAGTATACTACCTTTGAAAATTAGTGTAATTCATAAAGATTTGATCACATAAAAAACTGTCCTTGTTTCCAGAGTATAATAAATGTACATCCTTATCACGTGGATGCTCTGCTGCAATTGGCAGAGCTTTGTAAAGTAAATGAAGATTTACCGATGGCTGCCGAATTTACAGAAAAAGCTTTATATTGTTTAGAATGTGCGTTTCACCCATCCTTTAATTTAACAATGGCGCGCTGTAGATTGGATTATCGAAAACAGACGAATCGTGCCTTCTTTATAACGTTATTTAAGCACCTAATATTCATTGGGGGGCGTGCTTGTCACAGGTAAAACGAAATGCAAAACAAAAACCAATACTAGTCACTAAAATTTTATATTAATAAATTAATCTTTCAGGACGAGTTTGGAATTCTGCAAGTTGCTTCTTTCTTTGGATCCAGAAGGTGACCCCCTAGCTGTAGTTTTATTTATAGATTTTTATGCTTTAAAAGCCAAGGAATACAAGTGGTTTGTGGAGTTCTGTGATCTTTGGGAAAATATAAGAAATCTGACACAGTTGCCGAACATAGCGTATAGCTTAGCTTTAGCACATTTTCACCTGAACAATCGAGATCTTGCGGATGAACTTCTGCAAAATGCTGTCATTATGTTTCCCGGTGTTTTGATGCCCCTATTGGATAAATGCAGTATACAACCTGATACAAAGGTATAATAAAAATAGAATATATTACTATTTATTGATATCGTCCGAAAAACTGCATATAATACTTCCAGGTGGTTAATCATAACTTCTTTAATGGTGAGGCAATAGCTACGACATCACCTGCATTAAGCAAGTTGCAAAGTCTCTACGTAGCACGCAGTTTTCATTTATGGAAGGAGACAAATGTTTTACCTTGGCTTGAAGAAAATGTTCACGTCGTATTAGACAGAATTACTCAAAAAGATAGCTATGTGAAGTATTGCCAAGTAAAACGTGGTAAACGATATCAGGGAAAATTGCCGAAAAATATTTTGCGGCATATTATATTGGCTGACATAAAGGAAATCACTGTAAACAGCCAAGAGGTAACGTGTAATTATCATTTTCATCTTTAGTATTGATTGTTTATTTGAATAACCCGGATTTATAATATGCTTCGATATTTTAGATGCAAAACGAAGCTCCTGTATTGTCGCATGATCCATTACCACCTACGGATAGCGTGGACATTTATTCAAGACCTGTGGCGAATAGGAGGCCAATTCAGAATAATTCGAATTTATTTTCTCTCTTCTTCTCTTCACTTTTTAGAGATATTAACGGTGAAGCCGCTGCTGCTGCTGTAAATGCCCTCAACTTGGAGTATGTTTATATAAATTTCTAGAGACTTAGACCACTGATGATTACGTAACATTCAATAATTTTATTTAACGTTTCAGAGATGAGAATAACGAACAGGCATGACGAACATAAAACTTCAATTATCGTGTAATGCAGAATGCTTTAAAATTGGTGGTGCGCAACCGTTGTTTTATGATTTGTATCATATACTAAATGTATGTATGTATATATATATGTACAACATGCGAAATAACTGTTATACAATTTTTGAAGCATTATAAATTCTGTAATAAAACTAATCTGAAGACTGTAGTATTTAACAGTTGCAGTATATACAATTTGCCAAGTTGTGTTCAAACGATTTTCTAAAACCAATTAATTGTAAAGACTGTGGAAAGGTTATGATGACTGCTTGGTGATTAACGTGTACAAAGGTTGAGACATTTTTTCTTAAAAAAAATTATTTTGTTTCATTACATTTTTCTTATATACAGCTCTATACAACAACTCCAGTACAATCTTATGTTGTATTATTAGTTGAAGCTTTGCACAAAAAAGGAAGGTGATTTTTCCTTTATACCTAAATCAATTGTGAAGAAATTTTATGAGTCACCTACCGTTTTTATATCTTCTGGAAGCAGACTGTCATTAATTAGTCCAATAATATACAAAACCGTAAGTGTTTTATAATGTGTTTTTAAAGGTGTATCATTCGACCAACTCAGTTCCGACAAACATTCCTTTTGGCAAAGCTTCCTTTATACCATTAATATATTATTGACATAAATTTTCTAAAAGTTCTAAAAATGCACATCTTGTCTGCTTGTTATAATGGTTAGTGAGCATTTTTATACTGATTATGTATACAAGTCTGTGCGTTTGTTAATGCGCTGAACAGTAGTTTAAAATCGTACGGTCGGAATGCTAAAATGATTCCCCGATGTTTTGGAGCGAGAATAAAAGAAAGTTCATGAAATGCGGCTGACTTCATCAAATGTACCATATTTTTTTTCAATACTTAGGTTTATATCATACTGTGAAATACGGGATTGTAACGACAAATTCCAGGACCATGTTCCTGATAAGCCTTTTTAGTATGACACACTCTGAAAAACTCTGGATCACTAGCTAGTAATGCTCCACCGTACCATACTGCGCAACGCTGTTTGTGGTGAGATATAACACGTACGTCTATTGGTTTTGGCTGAAACAAAAAAAACACAGTTTGTAATATATGTTACACAATATGTTGAAGACAAAAGTGCCACACGTTCTACGTTTCCAAAAACATACCGTAATGTGGCTACCACTTAATGTTTCGCTTAGCTTCAGTCTTGCGTCTACAATCTTTTTAATATCACGCTGTAATCTTCTTCCGAAATCTTTAAACATAGTAGATCCACCTGACAGTACAATATTGTCATATAATGGCCTCCTAACGTCTATCGGACAATTTTGAATAACATCGTCGACTATTTCGCTTAGAGGCGTTGTAAAGTCTGGATTAGAGAACTAAAAAATGTGTAAATACAATTAGCATGTAGAAACACACAATAACGTAAAAATAAATAGTGTCAAAGACATACTTCTGGGTGGAAGAATATTTCTGGTCCCAGAAATCTTTCATAGCCCACGTCTACCACAAAAGGTTGTTTAGTGATACTATTAATTCCTTCATATTTTCTGAACTTGCTAGGGTCACTATCATATTTGGCAAATTCTTTAGCTATATCGGGACAGATATAACAATGTTTTTCTTTAATAGATTTTGCCGTTTCTAACGATTGTTCAGGTGGTATACCCACTTCCCTTTCCCTCAGCAGACTTTGTATGAAGTAAGTTATATCACGGCCAGCGATCGGTATGTGCTTTATACAACTTCCTATGACAAAACCCTCTACCTAAATGAAAAAACGATCGTACCAAAAACTTTTAGCTTATTTTAAGGAATATTTAGGATGGATAAATATATGTATCAAATCATTATATTTACCACTGGAATCACGTGTGTAACTCCATCGCCGCTATCTACTACAACTCCCGTTAGCGTTCGTTCCTCAATACTTTTAGCGGTCCAAGAGGCGGCTAGCGCGAGTACCGCTTGTACCGCGATGTAAAGACCAGGTACATTAAATGATTCAAACATGATTTCTGCGGTATATTCACGGTTCTCCGGGGTGTTCTGTGGTGGCTCTGTTAGCAAGAAGTAGTGGTCTTCAGGCTCAGCTCTAAGGTACTTAAAAATACATTGCTGCAGGAATTTCTCCATCAGATCCCAGTCTTCCACTAATCCATGTCGCACTGGATACTATTTCAATGAGGCAAGTAAAAACATTAATCATCATGATCATACAGGAATATCTGCATTTTGTGATAAAATTTAATCAATATTTATTAATACAAACTTTGACATGATATCCAGTTGCTTCAAATGCTTCATCTCCAATATATGCATCCAAATCTTCCACACCTTTTGTAACTCTTCTGGCATTATTGTCTCCTAATTTTGCAGTCTCCTTGATGGCAATTGCTGATGGTATTGTAAGTTGAGGTTCTTTGTTACCAGCAAATCCTAACTTTGTATACCTGTCATAACGCATTATTTTACAGATAGCAATAATTATTTTATTGAACCTTAAAATTTTATGCTTACTAAGCCGCATACTATATAATCAATTTTGTTTGCTAACAATTTTTGTACGAAAAGTACAGTAACCTGAGGAAACTTGGCAGAACTTATTTTAATTCTTTAATGCCTTAAACTTAGATGTAATGTTAGTTTTGAAATAAATTACAATTGTCTGGAAAATAAGACCGCAAAGGTATATACAAACTTTGACAAATGTAGTGTATTCAAAACGCTCGTTTACAGAGCAGTGAAATGTCATGCCTTAATAATTTTCCAACCTATCGTAGTTTTACCGGAAGTATATTTTCTTCTTGATTGAGACAATACGTACCCGGTGCCAACGTCGATCACACAGGCAGGTAAATAATTGGACATCATATTCTTTCGATATATTCACCGACGCAACCCAGTAAAATGTCTTCTACCGTCGGTGAAAGACGAACTTCAACCGCAAAAACCACACCTCACATGCGATAAGCACTGCAGAGATCCTTCTGAGTCAGGGGTGTGTTCAAATTCTTCTCTGGAACCCTGCAATGTTCAGTCTTGCCAACTTTTCCCAATGAAGTTATGTCAGCCAATATGCTACGGACAGGAAAAGACATTTCCGAACATATCTGTAACACTAGCATTTTATTGGTCAAATTTAATGTGACTGGAAAGTTACTATTAATATCGAAATTTGATTGGCTGTAACATTGTGGCATTGTTAATTTGTTATGGAAACCCCCGACTTACATTTCCATTTTCCATGGGATAGTAATGAAATAAAATAAAATTTATATGGGCGGATTAAAACAAATGTACTCACTGAATAGACATTTCATAAAAATATTTGTTTTATATTTTCCTTAAGTCACCGCATTCTCATTGCATACAACACAATAATAACAACAACAAATGTAATTGTTTATAGTAATGGTACAGATTCGATAATAGCAGTAGTGATAGTTGTAATAACATTGAACATAGGAAACATGTAGTATTCTTCATTACCATGAATTGTTTTTGTTTCCTGTATGTTTATATTACTCGTACAATTGAAAATTAAACTGTGATACATCACAGAAAGATCACAAGCATTGTAGTCAAAGATACTTATTTATTATTAAAAACTTAAGTCGCAGTTCGTATTTCTGCAGGATTGTAGGGCTGGAAGTTTTTCACAAGAATCACTTTTAGCAAGAATAGTGCATGGAATGATATTGCTAAATAAAATGTTTGTTTTAAAAAACTAAGATATTTATTATTGCAAGTGAAAGATTGTGAAAATTGGACAAGTACTCTCCCGGATAATGATAGAAAGAGAATATGAATAGTGGACAATACTGAATTTTTTTCTTAAAAAATTATATTTTCTCAGGAATTAATCCCACATTTGTGAAATTCCCATTTGTTTGTGTTTAAGAAGTACAAAATCCTTATGCCACATTTGGTAGATGATGTAGTGATTTTTTTGTATTCTAAAGAGTGAAGTACTGAGTTGGATTTAAAGAGACGAATTCGAAGATACTTAGAGGGTTTACATATTTTCATCGTTTGACTTATTCACTCGCATTGAACGAAACTTAAGCAAAATAAAACCTAATAAATCTTCGACATGTTCGATCCGTGCAAAAAAGTGTTGATGGCTTCGAACCTGGTGTAGAAATGCTTCGCACGTACCGAAATAACTTCCCGTTTTAGCATCGATTTAGTACGTGTATCAGCTATAAATACTCGAGAAGTATCATGAAATCCTACCATCACTTTTCCTCATTCTAAATCGATTGATCAGCAAAGGAGTTACTTTGCGGCGTTCAATCGTACTCGTGCGATGATTCTCTCTTATTCAAGAGGCTGTCCCGTTCCTCTTGAGTCGATAGTAGATCCGTCGGTGGTGGCTTTGCTACTTTATTGACTTTGCTGAGACCTTCGGTTATTCCGCTACCACCGGAAATGCTAGAAAAGAGGCTGCGATCGTCACGTTAGAACAGGACAAATCAATTGACACAAATGGAAAAACAAAATTATGCATTATTTCTCGTGATAAAGATTCGAAAAAAACATAATGAAAAGTATATCGCAATACTTACACAACGTCCATCTCATCGTCTTCGTTGCCCTCTTCTGCCTCCTCGGTGGATAATGTGAAATACGGATTTGCCGAAGCAGGTCGGAACTTATAACCGGTCAAAACAAAGAAAACGTAAGTTGCCATTTCTCGGAACATTTCATCTAACCACTCATACTGGAATGGTACAGTCTTCTACAAGGACAATGTACGAAGTTATAAAAAATTCCGATAACTCGTATTAATGTGGGGAGCGAAATCCAAAGTCTTACTTTAAGTAAGTCCACTATGACTCTTGTGAAGTAAATGTAGCAGAATATCATGATATAAAAATGTTTAAAAAGCCTGAGTTTTCGCAGATTTACAGCGGCTTTGCCGTCCGTATCTGCGGCCTGCTTAAGATGCCTGATACTCCACACAACAGGTATTATAATAGCACCACAGCAGAGTAAATCGACTAGCGTAAAGACATGTCGCCACGTTTTCCGCTCAATGTCACCTTTTTCGCTCTCTTCAATTATTATTTCAGCGACGTTTGCCAATACCTGTAATAGGGATTAATTTGATACATAGGTTGTGGCTACATCCTGAATTCCAAAACGTTTTGAATTAGGATACCTGTAATGGTATGACGATAACGAAAAGCTTTTTCTCTTTGTCGGCCAAAATGTGTTTTATGAAGTTCCATCCTGTGCCAATTAGTACTATCGTTATAAAGAGCACAGCTCCTTTCAGTAAGTGAGTGATGTAATACAGAATGGCCCACGCGGCGATATGTTCGCCCTTAGTTTGAATAAAGTGATAATTAATGCCATGGAACAGCAATGATAGCGATTTTAAGTAGACCAACACAGCCATCAAGTAGTGGATCTTGAAAACAGGGTGTCTGTACGCAAAACAATAACTCCCATTATTCCCATTTTCTTCAAGAAATTCATTTCGATAAAGGGTTTCAATCTCTACCTGCTTTTCTTTAAAATAAAAATCCAAAAGCAGCCTGATAGGAAGAATAAGAGAGCCATCATAAAATATAATGCCGGTAATGGCATTTCCCCGGCACTAAGGAAATTCCCACTATTGATTTCCGATATTTGTACCTAGGAGCAATATTAAACGCAGTGGAATATTCAGTTCACGGGGAATCGGTGAGTCTCTTGGAAAAAAAATTCTTACCGTAAAATCTAAAGCGGGAGGACTGTCATTATCGGTTACGCGAGATGGACAGTTATAGAAATAAAGCTTGTAAAGACCCTCTTCCTCTTCATTTGCAACGTACATCGCAAAACTTGCATTGTAGTACGTTCCAGCTTTAGTGACTTCCACAGTCATTGGTAATTTAATGTGAGAACATATGTTGCCTTTGGTTTTTGCGCCAGAATCATTGTCGGCACCGACAGACCTTTCGGCGTCTGCCAGAATATCAGTTACATGAATACCCAAAAACTATTGTTCTTCATTGTGGAATAGAATGAAGAATTTATGTGAAGTTAAATCGGAGCAGTAATTAAGAACTTCCATGTACGTTATCGCTCGCAAAAGCAGTTATCCAACTCGAAATCGCAAAACTTGTAGTATTGCGTTATTTATAAAATCGGGGCCAACTCGGGGTAATTATAGAAGCTCTAATGTCTGTAACGTTCGATCGGCAGTTCGGTTGCTTTAACATTACAAGATACCTGACCAGCCTTCGCCTGCGCGCCGTTTAATTAGAACAACGAAACGTTCAATTAACTGAATTTTCTAACGGATAATTTCATTCAAACAAAGTATTCCGAAATAATAACAATATTGATTTTCACAAAGTCATTCAATAAGATGGGTAATGATGATAATAAAATTGAATGAATTCGTGCCATATGAAAGCTCGTGCCAAGCTTATACCATCCACCTGTTGGTGCAAATCTACTGTAACTGCATTGCGTTGCTGAAATTAGATCTTGAATACGTCAAAAATACTTCGCGGTTATAGACATTATTAATTTTAGAACATTTCCGTGTCTATTTCCGAGTGGACTTGCGGATAGGCAGAATGTTAAACCTTATTTATGACTTGTGTGTAAATGGATTCATAAAATAATGACTTATAACAACAAATATAATGTCCCGGCGGTTAACTTACTTACGAAAATGTATTTACCTCCATCATAAAATTTTCATGTGTCTTATCAGATCTTGGCAAATAACTTACCATGTACCACTGAGTTTCTCTTTCTCCTTGGAAAGAGTACTGTGTCTGTAAATCTTGCTGGCAAAGAGTTTCTTTTACCTCTGTATGCAAACAACATACTTGAATCTTTATAAATATGCACAGTATGAACATTTTCACTGCAATTTACTTTTAATCTGAAATAGGTATTTGTTATTTACTACTAGCAGCTATGCAAATTGTTATATTTTGTATTAATAAAGATATTCTCTTCCAAAATATCTAGTACACTTACAACAAATCACTAAAGTCCATTGTAAAATGTATAGCAGGATTTTCATCTCTATTTTGGTCAATATTGACAATATCTTGTGGGACAAGACATGTTTCCCGGTCAAAAAATGGATGCATGGTATAGCTGAGCATTCGATACAAACTAAAGCCAAACTAGAAATTCAATATTATGTTAGATATTCTGTGCAGCTCACTAATAGTTAATTTTCTCAGAGAAATTGATTCTCATACAAACTATAATTACTAAAAGGAGGAGAAAACATAGAAACTTAGACCGGAAATACTTTCGGAAAATTATTATTAAGAGCTTCTCTAGTGAATGCATGAAAATGTTGAAAATTAATTAAGGTGCTTGTGGGTCCTATTAAATCCTGACAGAATTAAACAGGTGTCAGCAACTGCATCCGACTTACCACGTATCTTCCATCCTCAGGTTCGATCTTAAAGTTCGTGAGATTGACATTGAGCACACCCCCTTTATAAAAACCGAATGTACTGAGCGGAATAAATCGCCTTGTATCTTTCTGAAACACAAGAAAATATTTGCCTTTTTTCTACGCTATCGAGAGGTCTTCGATAGTGCATAATTGAGACGAATTCTTAGAGGAACGTAAAAACCGAGAAACAAGAAGAATTAACACGAAATATAAAGCAAAGGTTGCCTAACATTGACTCCGGACTTTAAGAATACTACTTTAATTATTTCATTTCGCCTCATTAAGATATTATAATCTGGCAGGTTTCATAAACTTTTCGAAGGTCAATCCATGACATACTATTCCGTCAAGATCAATGAGCTTTGAGGTTAGAATAAATAAAAATAAACGTTGTATAGGTTTTTTTCATGCAATGGAAGTTTGAAATATATTTTAACAGAGTAAAGCTATGTAGTAAAAACTTTCAAGGCAGTTTACCCGGATTAATAACATGCATGTCAAATGACAGGACGCCCATCACTAATTATAATCAAGAGTACATTTAAATGTCGTGATTCACTCGACTAACCCGTATTTCAAGTTTGTGAATCCTTGCTGAAGTCAAGCCGATCGTCAATAGAATCCAAGCACACCATAACAGGAAGTTCGACCGCATTTTCATTGATTTCAGTCAAACAAATGTCACATTACGATAAGAAACAACACCAGCACACAAATCTCTTGACTTTGTGCGTCGATACACGAGCACATACTGAACTTGGAAACGGAGGAATGCGGAATTAGGCTGGTGGAACAAGGAACGATCGAAAAGAATTTCACCCGCGAATATAAAAAGGAACTGAATGGGACGGAACTGATAAAATAGAGATAAAAATACACAATTCAAATGCTATGACAGTTTAGTCGATAAAAACTCCCGTTTAATTACATTAACAAATAATTATCGTTTAAAAAGAAAGTTGTGTATTCTGTGTTTCACCTACAAATTAATACGTATGAAGAAATTTGCGTCTGACAGAGCTATTTGACATGATCTCTCTATGTAACCTAAAAACATAGTGTACATCCCTTTAAGAGTAAAAAAATACGAACTATTTATTGAGAAAAGGTAATCTATCCCTGAAAATATCGTGAAAATGCATGCTTCGACTTTCAGGACTCAAATGAATGAAGTAAGACGATTGATTGATGGTTCGAAACTTTAAAGGTTATCTCAAGCATATTGTTTTAGGAGACTTTTCAAATTCTTCTGAGGGTTATGGAAAAACATTTTGAAACACTAAATATATTGGACGTTGAGCCAAATAACAAACTGAGTAGTGTGGTAAAGGTCTCAGAAGTACCCTGTGGTCGAAGGTTTACTGTTGAACAATCCTATCAATCTGGGTACAGTGGCAATCTTATCCGTCAATACAGTTGTGAAGAAATGTTTGATCAACATTCCAATACTAGGTAAAATATATTGTAAGTCCCTTCTTAATGGATACTTGTTTGTGCATAATTCATTGAATTAAAAAAACAAGCTCAAGTGGATATAAAAGCATTGTTGTGTATGAAGTCATATAGTAAACTTTTATTCATTCCTTATCAGACAGATGAAAGTTTCAGAAGTTTTGAGAGCTGGTAATGCAGAACACAAAAAAACGTGGCAATCTACCATTCCATATTTTGGTACATATCAAAATAGGGATTGCTATACAGAGAACAAAAGTAATATGTTGACAACAAATGGAGTAGAATATATGGATGTTGATGATAATAGTCCTCCAGAAACACCTACATTTTCTTTAAAATCGTTGATAGTTACTGATACAGCATTAGAAGAGGAAGAGAAACCAATTACACTGTTGAACAAACTTCCTTACAGTAAAATACATGAAATTACAAAAAAGTCTAAAGCAAACACTCTTCTAAGCAACAGTTGTTCGCAAAGTTTACCTCGCGGGGAAAACGTTAAATTAGCGGAGCACAAGATAGAAGATAATAAAAATTCAGAATACCAAGATATAAAGAAAAAATTTCGCCCATTAGTACCATCAAAATTTGATATTAAGAGCAGAGAAAAGATAGGAATGGGTTGCAATTGTTGGATGCTCACATTCTTTATATTACTGCCGATTTCTATTTTACTGATAGCTGCTATAATTTATCAAGATGAACTTACGACGGGTTTTAAATGCGAGCAAAGTGGCTATTACATCAATGCCAGTAAAGCATTGCGAGAAAATATTTATGGACAAGAGCAAGCTGTATCAACCCTCATTAATTTCTTGCAAAAAAATTCTGGCTTTAAAATTATGGCTTTAGTTGGTGGGATTGGTGTCGGGAAAACTTATACTGCGCAAATAATTGCTAAAAATTTTCCGAATGAGACTCATGTCTTCTTTTATTACCCACCACTTACAAGCGAGATCAATTCAAAGCAACTTTCAAAGACATATTGCAATCTTATAATTGTAGATAATTTAAGAGAACGCGATATTCAGGAAGCCGTCACCTTCATAAATTCTATAAAGAAGCTGGAAGATCATTGTGTAACTGTCTTAACAATATTTAATATGCAAAACGTTGACACACAACTGAAACGTAGGACGAATTCACAAGCAGATGTTAAGGTTGTTGAAGACGCCTTTAGTAGCCTAAATGGCGATATAAAAGTAATTGGTTATGAGAAATTGGGCGAAGAAGCGTTAGAGGACTGTATCAAAGACGCAGGTAGGCGCAATAACATCAGTCTTACCGACGATAATGTAACAGATATAAAACAGAGCTTGCAAATGGCTGAGACTGGTTGCAAAGGAGCATATTCTAAAGTGCGGTTGGTAGGAACACCGTACGACTTGTAAAATGTATTTGAACCGTTACTTCACCAAATTCTAGTATACATATTTTTCATTTCATGAATATATTTTTTAGCTCAAACTGGCAGAGTACACTTTTTATACTCTTCTTTTTAGAAATGTATTACAATTGCTATCTATACGTAGTGTGTGAAATTTCAATATTAATTTATAAGTTATTATATTATCAAAACTTGTTCGGGTTGGTAATCAGTGTACAAAGTGTTGGATGCCAAATTTTACGCTGTGAGTTTTACGAATTGTCATTCGTGTAAGTTGTTCAAATTGCTCAATCGTAGTCTGCGGTCTGATAATTTATTTTGTATGATCGTCGTACTAATTAATACTTACGATCTGCATTTTATATATGGTATTAAGTTATTAAGGTGAAGATTGGATAATTATATACGTAAAGGAACATTGTTTATCCTCGTACATTCACAAATAAATTACTGTATTCCAATTTACGATTATAATAAAAACAAATGTTCCATTTTTACCAGTTTTACAATCATTGGTTGTACACTATCCCCATTTCTCTTTAAAGCGAAAAATAGGAAAAAATCACAACACATAAAAGTATAAACGGAAGTTTATTATACATTTTTTTGAGCGGGAAATCGGAAACGATTATGAGCAAGCTGCTGTTTATGCAAGTGTTTGCACAAATGTTGTGAGTAACATTCAGATTTAATTGCAGACATACAACAGCTGTGTCAATTCGTTACATGTGTTATAAAAATATGAAATGCCCTTCCGAAATCTACACATTATTTATCATCGTGGGATATACCCAGCCAAAACGCGAAATTAAAGTACGGTCAAGTGCTCCTCTTGAAAGAGTCGACAATTTTATTCATATTAATGGAAAATCACATTTAAAAATTACGAAAAACTGTGGTGATAAAGGTGCTGCGTGTTCCTAAAAATTGACGAACTGATTAAATAAACAGGAGCGTCTGCATCGAAAGTTTGTGTTATTTCAACAGATACACCTTGATAAATTGATACTGTATATTATTCTCTCCTTTGCTTATAAAAATATGATACGCGTACAATGTACGCATCTAAAGGAAATATTTCTTTAAAGAAAAATGTTAGCATGAAACACTGAGCGACACTTTTACGACTTTTTTTTTCAAAATGGTATACGGGCGATTGGGCTGGAACGTTGATTAAGCCGTTTTATATACGTAACACTGTCTGATCCTCGCTAAAACTTTCTTAAAAGTAAATATAATTGCATTTCACTTTGTCCATAGCACGTTGCGTGTCCGAACTTCACAAGAAAATCCTGCGTACAGACAAGCGTTACGTAGTCTTACATTTATTACAGTCCACTGTTATGCAGGAGTTGAATAAAAAGAACTTGCTCCAATGAATCTTACTGACTTATACTTCTAACTCTCTCTTTTGTCGTTCGATTAGGATTGCATCATTTCCATCCTGCGTGAACTGTCGGAAGTAAAAGAGCCCGCGTTAATAGTAAATTTCTTCCGTGCCTACTCGCTATTGAACTGAGAGAGAATGTACCGAGAATTTAATTACTCGCCGCTACTCGAGAAAGGCCCCTATGTTACTTAATTAATCGTTGAAATTTCTCACAATTATCTGAGGTACAAATAAGAGTCACAAAACAAAAGGTTCTTACCAAATTTTACCATGTACATAACTTCCACACGCTATATTATTAAGTAAGTACTCTAAATTGCGTGGGAATTTAAACGAAAAGAAAGAATAATTTGTAAGAAATAGTAAGAGGAATTCCGAGGTTTAGTAAAGAAAAATGTGACTGAAAGAACTAGACCTGGTGGTACCGCCCTTGTGCGTTGTTTGCCCGGACACTTCCTACACGTCCATCCTCGCACCATTGATCGATCTTTCTCAAAAAGCCAGCTATGCCAGTCCCACAGGAGAAAGAGCGAGAGGCAGGAAGAAAAGGAAAAGTAAATTTCCTAATATTTGCCAGTTACGTGTAGCTCTGATGTAACATTCAACGCGCTATGCCGCTTATAACATTCTCCAGAAATCTCCGTAGGATTACGCGTTCGACAGATAATATACGTGACAGTGAACATTACTGTTCGTTAACGCGACGATGTGTCAATGTTAATGCCAATGTTCAACAGGATAACGTTCTTTCTACTTGTACGAGTCAACGAACTTGACTTTTAACGAACACCTCAAGCCCATAACTCGATCATTCAGCGAACCATATCTTTCCGTAATCACTTTCCGATCATGTCCGACCCATGTTTATTAACAAATTCTGGTTTCACGTGGAAAAAAATAACAATACGCGTGAGAATATGCAAAGTAGGCTTTTCGTAAATCCCTTCTTCCGTAGCTCACGGCGGGTAAAGTATTATTTCATTCCGACTGAAGCATAATGGTGCCAATCAAAATTTTAAGTCACGATATATACACGCAGATGGGAAATTTCAAATCAGTATTCGCTTGCAGTACTATACTGATTACCAATCACAGTAATCAGTGTTCATACGCGTACACAAGTTATTATCCACGTCATTCCAGTGTAAAATTATGACGTGCATGCCTTTTATATTATTACCAAAGTGTTCATTCAAGAGAATTGCCGTATCTTAAGAAAATTAAGATTTCGACTTTCCCTTGCAGAAAATGATTAAGAAAGAGGTAGATGTACGTTGCCTGAGATAATTAATACTGATATCCGCTTAATAAAAGAAGGAATTTCTAGAAAACAGTAAGGCACTTATCGTTACTAATAGTGTTACAAGCAATTTATAACAGCTTTGCCAAATGACATAAATTATGTAAAAAATGACGATATGTACGAACGTCATTACTCCTCAATACGATTTGCACGGTTCAAGGACTTTTGCAACACGAGATTTTAATGAATCGCCCGTACATCTTTTGAGCATAAAAAATGAACGCGTTTGTGCCGTGGAAGGACAAATTCTCTTTGAAATCCAACAAATCAGTTTAGTCCTGCATATTCAGTCATTTAGCCGAGAAACTGTGGAGTTGATTTTTCGAAAATGGACGCACAACTGTTCCCCTGGAAATTCGTCGACATCGTTATTGAAAATTGTGAGGATTTTCGGAGATCTAAATGACTGCTGTGTCGACGTAATGACTTAATTTCTTAACTCACAAGAAATCACTTTTCTGTGTGACTTTTTCACCCTCGTTTTGCTGCTTCTTGAAAGTTCAGAGATTCTTGGGAAATTAAAGGCACAAAAGAACTGTCTTTCTTAATAGTTGACCCATGATCCTCATTTTCTCACGTCACACACCTTCTTTTGCTGGTAATTCTTGTATAACAGGGCATTCCTGCAAGACGGGTATTCCTCAAAAAGACGATTAGAGAATTGGAGAAACGCTCATATGAGAGCAAAATGATTTTCCTGCAGGCTATTAAAATTGTGAATTCGAGGGACGAGTGCTTCCCGTGACTTTGGGATGTTCGAAATAATGGTGTTAAAGGGGGTCGAGCATTTAGCGAAAGCGCATTAAAAGAGGAGCAGGAGGCCGAAGATGCCGAGGTCGAAGGTTTTTTTGTATTCCGCCGTTGATTCGGAAGCATTCGATCTAAGGTCCATGGGCCTTTGAAATGATTCACGCACCAGAGGATCCGTCACGACGAAACCCTGCCGTCGGAGAAGCAAGTAGAGGAGGAAGAAAGGAGCCTGCTGGAAATTATAAAAGAGCGATCGGCCTGACATAGTGGGGCAGTCACTTCCAACTGTGCAACTGGCGGGCCACGTTCGGGGTACGTCTTTTACATTTATCTTTCAAACTTCCTCGCGCTACCTTTGCTCTGTCAGATCTCTTACATACCACTAGATCGCTCTATCAGCATTTCACTCGGTCCAATACGAATACCCATGGAAACGGGATGTGAGTAGTTTTGCCTAGTGTGTGTGTGTGTGTGTGAGCATGTGCATACGTGAAAATGCAGTCAATGCACTCCATCATGCGACAAACTTTAGTTCCTTAAGTCTTTAGTCGCTAAACCGGCCATATTTTTAGGGGGTATTCAGTCGGTTTTTGATGTATTTAAATTTCTCAAAAGTTTTTCCTAAGGATGAACTTGTTGCAATTTGCATTAAAATGGCAATAATAGGCAAATCTGTCGGACTTGATTACTATTCAACATATCTTCGCAACTAACCGGTCAAAGAAAGACTGGAAATATGTAACCTCAGATCGAAACTTGATGCATTCGAATCACGAACGTGAAGGTAATTTGTCGAAACGATCGACAACGCCTGAATCTTAACTAAGTACTCACGCGACGCCCTTGCATTTAAGACTCGAGGTCAAGGATACGCAAAAAATAGTATTGAAAATGACGTTCGTTTGCCACGCATTACAGTCAATGATAAACATTAGCACACTAAACAATGAGAGACAATCATCAGGGGAGATAAAAAAGAACTCTAGACGAAAAAAGACTGCAAACCGGTTTGTCCGAAAAGCTTGTGGGAATACTGTTCGATCGAAATGAATGGAAATTTCTCCGTACGAAGATGATCGAATATAATAACGGGTCATTGTAGATCCGCCGGTTGCTCACGAGCCGTTGGAAATGCATACCGATAATTAGTGGAAAGTACTCTGACATAATCCTCGTAATATTATGTTGCCGGATAAAAGGCTTACGACTGCGTACATACGTAACTGTTACATGATGGTCGTTTACCACTGTATTTTAGATGACCGTTAAATAGCTAGGGAAAAAAGCGCTATATAATAAAGGACCGAAGGAAAAGCCAGCATTTCGCAATAGATGCGTGGAACGGCAAAAAAAGAGACTCTTATGAATGCACCGGTGTAATAGTAAAAGACCAACCTGCAGGAATTTATGGACTGGCCGTCCGTCCAACTGCTACTTTCTATACGGAAGAAAACAGTAATTCCATTAACCCGGCTACTTTACAAATCGCCATGGGGTTGCGACTATCGTTGCCTCTTGCACGCCAGTCATTAACCGCACGAAACTACCACTCATGAATCATACATCCAGCCAAAAATTGTACGGTCAATTACAAATTGTCCGTACACGTACATTTTTCACGGCGAAGCATAATTGTGTATTAGTATTCTTCGTTTATTAGAGGCGTGTGAGGGTCTGGAGGTGTTAGAGAAAGATAATACTCCACTCTTTATTGGTACTGTTCATCGGTCATAATATTTCCGTTTCGTTACACTCTTAGCATTACGATTTTCATAGACCTTGCCAGGGAAGGTCAACCTTTGGCCTATGTTTCATCTGATTGATTTGAAAAACACGGTTACAATTACGAATAGTTATCATCGCCTTAAGTTGGAAGATGGCAGATGGAATAAGTTTGACCTCGGAAACCTGTCTTAAAAACGAAAAGGAAACTGTCAGGTGCGACGATCAAGTCGACCCGCTTGGAACGTGACGGTCTTCGGACGGTCTTCGGACGGTCTTCGGACGGTCACGGTTGAGGAGACGATGGTCATGAAATACTCAGGGTTCTTTGTCTTTTACGCGTCGCTAGGAAAATGACATTCAAATTAGATTGTGCCACATTTAATTATTTAAAGCTATTAATTAAAGCTATGGGATTCAAAGGTAGTTTTGAACCTGCGAAATTTAAGAATTTCTTCACCCTGTCACGTTTAATCCTTTTGGAGGATTACATGACTCTTCTGCAACGATGAAAAATTATTCGAAATACGAAACCGTCCCAAGTTGGCAGGTGGGAGAATGTCTGGCCGGTGTCTTTTTAGATAGCCTTAAAAATATCGGCGAGCGCTCGAAGCCGCATTGGCCGACAACAAAGATGGGTGAACAACCCAAACCCGTTGCATAATCGGTGAAAGTGATTGCGAAACCAGCCAATACACTTCCCGAGAGATACATCCACGCAGATAAACTGACCAATACATTTGCCCACGACTCGGAACACTTACACCGTTTTACCGGTGCTCGCATAATCGCGTTATGTCACGAATGCATGACGAAAAGTCGACAAATCTTTCGACTCATCTTTACTCATCGCAGAGGCATTTGGCCAAATCGAAAATAAGTAATTAAGACGATTATGGTAAAAAATACGATAGGGATATAGATAGCAAGCGTTGTATATGTCCACGTAGGCCGAGGAAAGTTTTTAATGATTTTTATTTGATCAAATTTCCATACATTCACACTCTTCGCTTGTAATAAAAATGCTTTATACCTTTTCATACAGTTGTATAACGCAGTGTGCGACAGTAATAGACGGTTGAATTTTTATGAATCAGACGGTTGAGAAGGAGGCCAGCGTGTCAGAGACGATCGCGTCTCGCTAAGAGGAAGAAAGTGAAAACGAGAGTCATTACACTCTTCGAGGAATCGAAGACTTTGTTATGCCACTCAAAAGCCGATCGTCTCGTAAAGAATAAATGCAAATCTCCATGCGCGTAATCGAAAGACGTCTTATTCCATTTGCCCCGTAATAGTCTAGCCGATTACGTGGGTTTTCTACTTGCACGTTGCCATGTCATAAGGCAACGATTTACCCACACTCTCCTGCAAGCCCAACTTTCATCTACGCTGTAATCTAATCGCGCGCGTTCTTTGGAAATAACGAAAGTATGATGACAATAACCCAGGAAAGTACTTTTTTGCTGCGTAAAAGTCTTGTCCGAATTTCACTTGCCGATCTCGAACGTTTCTTTCATGATTTTTTATCGCATTGCGTCAACAGCGTAAAGTACTCGAGTCGTGGATGTTTTTCAGGTATAATACCGATTGTCCAAGACGTGCAATTCAATGATCAACGTTTTTTGCAGGTCAGCAGATCAATCATTTTCATCGGTAAATCGCTTACGCGGAAGGGTAATCTAAGAAAATGGGCGCTATTGAATGGGCAACGGAAGAAGATGTGTACGATTGCACTCTATCCGAGGAAACTCAGGCTAAGGCGAAGGAGGAGCTGAGGGAGGACAAGAATACGAGGGACCAAGCGCTCGAGCAAATTCGTCATTGGATCAAAATGAATTCACGCATCGAGAATTGCCGACTTGGTGAGTTAATCACAAATGGAGACCCCGAGGAGGAAGTTTAGTTTAATTTATTCAGTGCTTGTACTCTCGGTGTTGACGAAACAATTTTTCTGAGCCAGACGCGAGTTTCCTCCTGCGATTTTTGAGATGCAAAAAGTTCAACGTACCGATGGCACAGGAGGCCATCGAAAGGTACTTGCTCCTGCGTCAGGTTTATCACGTTGCCTTCCAAAAGCCTGATATCACTGAGCCGAGGATGGCGGAATTGACAACCTTGGGGTATGTGCATTTGCCAAAAACCTAGACTATCTTCCTACGATCCAAAGTTCTTTCTTCAGAAATATTCTGCAAGCTTTTTTATAAAGGATCACAGCTTTATTGATAGTTCAGGAAGATACCTATCGAGGAACGTTCTGTTTCGTGCGAACCATTGAGTTTACAGTGAATTTTCCATTCTTTTTCAGGTATGTCTTCGTTGCTCCTGGACGCGACGTTAAAGGCCGTCGGGTTATAATCTACAGGCCGGGTAAAAATTACGACTCGTTATAAATTCGCACCCCGCCTTCTCGCACGTTAAATCTTTCTTTTTGCAAACCATTCCGCAAAACCAGAACGTCCTTTCGCTTCCTTTTGCGGAAGACGTTAGCAAGAAGATTGCCTTCACCGGCGAACTATCGTAAATTTTAACGCAAGCACGTTTTTAGGTGTTTTCGACCCGCATAAGTATACGAACGTCGACATGTGTCGTATTCACGCGATTTGCGTGGAAACTCTCCTGGAGGATGAAGAAAGTCAGGTGAGGGGATTCGTTCATTTCGCCGATGGTGTCGGCGTTGGTTTTCCGCACATTACGCTCTTCACGCCGAAAGAAGCTGTTCGTATCGTCAAGAACGGCGAGGTAAGAAATCGCCGCAACTCTCACCATCGAATTTTTAAAGCCATAAAAACGACAAAGATGCGACGCATCAAGATCGAATGCGAATTTTCGCAACATCAACGTTTGCGGGCGTTCGAAAATGTTTAAGTTCAAGTCTCAGTATTTCCGTTACGTGAAAGACCAACTGGTCCAAGGACAGAGACGTAATAATATTTCGTAAGTGCTCGAAAAGGTGCCGAGACTATTCCCCTTTCTCTCTTTCTCCTCTCTCTCTCTCCCACCCCAAATTTCAAACCGTTACGTCTCCAATCACGTAATAATGCTACTTTTCGTCTGAGACGTCGACAATTATGCAAGATGCAACGGTTTCGTTTTACATATTTCACATATCTGATTCCAATTAATGACCGCTAAGAGACGGAAGAATTGATTTTTATTGTTCCCAGCGCACGGTGCCGATGCGTCACAAGGAAATATACGCAATAAACGTACATCCGTCGGTGAAATTCGTCTTGGATTTCGGCATGTCCCTGATATCCGACAAAATCAAGAACCGAGTGAAGATCTTTAAGAGCCTCGATGAGGCAATCGAGAACAAACTGGACACCAGTCTGCTGCCCAAGGAATACGGTGGTACCATGCCGATGAAAGAAATGATCGGTAAATCAATACCCGACTTAATCAATGCTATATTATATTCTTAATGAACCACACGGTTTTTACCATCGTGCAATATTTGTGCAGAACTCTGGCGGCAGGAAGTGATCGCAACGAAGGCGAAGGTAGAGGCCAACGACAAGATGAAAGTAGATATTGAACAATATTCCGACAAGGCACGAGAAGGCGCGGTTTCAGCCCTGAAACAAGGATTTGGCTGTTCGACAGTCGGTGCCAGCGATTCTACGATGTATGGCATCACCGGATCCTTCCGGAAACTCGAGGTCGATTGATCAATTTCATCGAAATTAGCAAGCGCGGGTGTAGGTTTTTCTCGAAATCCCATTTTAGGAACGATTCAGGGTAAACAATGGTACTTGATTATTCATGTCCATTATGAACTGCCGAAAATTGACAAACCTGTGTGACGTTCGATTTATCATTTTCATCTTATTAACCAATCTCATAGTGGTTATCGTTTTCTCAGTTGTACTCTTATCGCGAGATATTTATTCCTCGCGGAAAGATTACTTCTGAAATACGAAAAATTCCAAAGAGGTTTAAACATACATTTCCTCGTCACAGGGTGTTTCCTGTCAACACTACGAAAATGTGAATTAATCTGGATCTTTTTCTGCCGGAAGGGCCATTCGAAATTTACGAGTTCACCTTCCGTAGCTATTAGTGATATATGTTTTAGTTGTAAATTGTAGTTTAAAGTTGTAAGGTTCTAAAGTTGTAATATAGTATTCGAATCTCTTGCAAATGTATCTCTGTTTAACGGTTAGGCGTTTGATTCGATGTAAATATATGTCTTTTCTGCGATGTTATACAATAAACTTAAAACTAGGAAATCTAATGAATACGCCTATTATTATTCCCTTTTTCCGTAATAACACTTGTAGAGCCTATTCGTCCAGGCGCGTCGTAAAACAAATAAGAAAAAATTTGTTCATAAAAAATATAAAGAAATGTTCTTTATTCACAAGTTCTTATGAATACTTTGTACAACCTATAATATATTCAGTCAGCCCTGCCCCAGAAATGTTCTTACTGGAACGTGTTATCGCGTAGAAAACGAAAAAAATGAAGGAATTTGCTATATTAGATTGATATTATATTATATCACTCTTTCGTATATTCACGCGGAAAGCCAGTTTCCGATGATATCGCGTACCCTCTGCCGTGCTTCTTTCAGATCTTTTACATCGTTTTCTGCGTCGGGATAAAGATCACGACAATGCGACGACCCTGCGCAAAAACATACGACAATTATATTCAAACAGCGGAGTAAAATAAATGATTGGATAAATAGCGAGTCAGAAGACAATAGGAGGACAGCAAAGTTTTTACAGTAAATTAAACAGAGAGCTGTAGACTCGAGAGTGGAATTGCCAAGAATATTCGTTCAGGTGCTTAGGTCGTCCATTTCCTCGTCGAATGAAAATATTAATATCATACGTTTTTTATATGCACCTAAGTATACATCATAAATCATTTATCGCGTATATAAATATTGTAAATGTTAAATAAACTACCTTTTATTAATATCGAAGGCGAGGATTCGCTTAAGTCTTGAAGAACCGAAAGTGCATGCCATGGATCGACGTCACCGTTGGTAAATATAACATTTGTCACATCCGGACTTAAACTACCGTACATAAGGTTCGTTCTTCGTACTCCGTTATCCAATACACGTCTGGTGTAACTGAAATTTATTTTTAAAATTTGTAAAAAATAACTTGCTATGTTTCAGAATTCTATTATATTAATTATACTTACTAATCGCCGTAAAGGTCTCCGCACATGTCAACGAAGAAATCTAACGGAAAGAGAGTACCGAAAACTGATACTTTTGAATTCGTCGTCTGGTAATATCCGTATTCTGTGCAAGTCTGGTAGTGCCACTGTCTTACTGCAAATAATCACCAAACCGTTTTGTAAGGAACACTCATTTACATTAAAATATTTGAATTTTAATAACTTCTTTGGACTGACTTATACTGCTGGTAGCGTCCGAGTCCCAAGACTCGTTTCTGAAAATTCGTAGAAATTTCTCGTAATTCGCGTCTAGACAATGATTTTTTGGCTGGACCAGCCGGGCTAATCTTTCCAGTGGACTTCCTAAGTCGGTCGATGACATGTGATCGCAGCAAACAGCGATATGCGTTTTTCCAGATTCAACTCCGTTGTACTGAACGATCCCGGCGAATTTCTACAGTTAAATGGATAAATTATGATCAGTGCACTTTCGAAAAATTAACGAAACGAATGTATTTACCTCGGCCAAAGTGTTCATGAAGTACCCTATGTGACTGGACGATTTTCCGTTCAGAGATTCGCACAAACTAAAATATTACATTATGTTATAACAATTCTCAGCATTGTTCATTATCAACACTGTAATATGAATTTTTTTTACTTGAAAAGTTTTTTTAATTCTTCACGTCCCGCTTCCGTTAATAACAATTTTTCCACATTATCAAACGCGGCTTTGACATTGACGGTACACTGCTCGCTGTAACGTTTCAGGGAATTGGTAACAACTTCATAATATTCTGTAAGAATTAGTGAAAGTTAGTAATAAAGTAATAAAGTAATAAATGGAACGAAAGTCAGCTGACATGTATTACGAAACATTTACCAGGAAAATCTGCCTGGGCATGAACTGGAGCACTGCTGGCCAAAGCGCCCTAAAATGATATCATGTCATTAACAAGGTTCCATTCAATATTAAAAACAAATGATGAAGTAATAGAAAGCAGGGGGGGTGAGGATGGGGAGGGAGAATACCTGTATAAGGTGTGGGTATTTCAATCTAGCCCACGCGGCCATATTTCCTGCGTAAGACCCTCCAAAAACAATGACAGTGCTGTTTTTAAAATCACTTTCCGCTTTTTTCGTTTCGATAAAATACGCAACGTCGGCCAGAGCTTGGTCGACGTTCAAGTACTGCATATTTTCCGAGCTTGAGTCTCTGTAAATATTTTCATAGTCTCATTGTCAGAAGTTCGTTTAAGGAGTGTGGCTGGGAATTTATATTATAATTTTTACTCGGTCGGTCTGCTCTTCCCGTAATAACGATGTTCGGTATAATACATCATAGCATTGTGGGCAGACGCAATTTCGTACATGATCCCGGAACTTAGAAAGCCTCCGGAAATTGCCCATTCGCCACCAAGCATGATCAGAATCGAACCATTTCCCTTATAGAAAGCACCATTTTCCATGTAACGCTGTCGGATAATTATTTTAATTACAATCATTACTGATCGGTATTTATTATATGTCGTTTTAATAAGACGAGTAATTTCTTTATGTAACTTTACCATCGACCAAGTACGATTATCCCGATGATTGAAATGATCCAGCCGTTGTTGGATCCATCGTTCGTCGATTGATTGTGTTAAATCCGACCTCGCAGATTCCGGTTCCTTGAGACCATCGTACGTGAATCCGCGGAAACCAACACCGTGCGTGAAACTTGCCAGGGAAAGTAAAATAATGAAAGACCCGAGGGCGATCATTTTTCGTCAACGAAAAGCGAACAATCAGACGGGAGTTCCTGGCACGTCGGTTAAATATGAATGAACGATGTTTGCAATTGGCTATCGATTAAATGGATTTCCAGATCAGCCGGACATCGACTGATAATTTTCTGTTGGCCAACAATTCTGATTACGACTAAATAATCCCGACGAATTTTTTGCTCCTTCAAATCTGTTGATACTATCTCAAGCAGTAAACCAATGGCGACTCTTCAGAGCTCTTCAATCCGGATAAGAATGCACTAATCCGGTTTTACGCGAAGATTATATCGCGAAAAATTAATTACGCTAAGCACGTGTTATAGTGTAACATTTTGCTTAGACAATACCATGGAAGATAAGATGCGAAACACTAACGGTGGTCAGTTCGGAATCAAGATATATCATTTTTAGACGTTATCGAGATGATAAGTATCGCCAGATAAAAGCCAAAAAATCTGTGCAGATAATGACAAATCGATAATACCTAAGAGTCATACTAAAAAATCTTCGTAAGGCACGATAAATAAGGACTTTGGATTATTTCGAATGATTTTTCGTTATTTTTAATGTTGCATAATCAACAGAATGCTAAGGAGTACAATTTATGACGAATTTTCGCAGATATTCGGGGGACCAAGATATTAAATGCTAAACGAACATGAAGATTAGCTGTTTCCTGATAACGCATATCATAGCTAAAGTCATGTTTCGCTTGGAATTTGTGGCAGAATCTTTTTCGTTTACCTTTGTACACCGGGAAATAAAATATTGAGGCGATGCAATCTTATCCGAAAAATATTTATTGAACGGATGAAATGCTTTATACAAATTAGCCTTGTAGAAATACTTAATTTAATTACGAATAATTATGTACATGTTTTACAGTTTTTCAATAAAATTTAAAAATTGCATATTTCCTCATCGATTTTTCCGAAACTCGACTTCAGTTTCAGAATCAGTCGTATCCCATTCGTCTTTGGATTTCTTAAGCTGAGTTGCTAGCGATTTTTCGATTGGCCATTGGATTTTTTCATCCAATATTTTGTTCGATTCTGCATCGCTACTGTCGGTGCTTGATGTAGAAGTTTCGATGGGATCTTGCTTATCCCATTTGGACTTTTGTCGTCGACCATCTTCCGCCACGCCCCGATCCGAATTCTTCGAATATTTCGGTTCTTCGTCTTTGGTTTTATTCTCCTCCGAGAGACTGACGTCAACAGATTTGCCGAATCTTTCGTCTTTCTTTTTCGTCGGTTGCCGCTCTTCGGCATCGTTTTTTGAACCACTTCTCGACCTTTTCGTCCTGTTAGAACGATGGGATTTGCCATTTTCACTCATCACATGCCTACTGCGATGACCTTCGCGATCTTTCGATTCGTCGTAACTGTCAGTGCTTTCTTCGTGTCTTCGTTTGCGCGATTTCGACGAATGCGATTTACGCGAAAGACGCTCGTGTTCGTCACTGTCGTCTTTGATTCGTTCATCGCCGTTCCTTCTGGAGGAATGCGTTGAATTTTTCGAACTTTTTCTGTCCGATTCGTGCCGTCTCCTGTCGTGTCTGGACGATCGTCGATGATCGCGTTCGCCGGAATGCCGATGTCGTTTCTCCGTCGTCGAGACCTGGGAATCGAGGACTTCCGGTTCAGGAGATTCCGACCACCGCCAGTTCCTGTCGTCGTCGAGTTCACTGCGCGTGGATTCTTCCCATTTCGATCTGAAAGAAAAAAACCAACAGCCACGTGATATTATTGACACAATAATTGAATATTATTAATTTTTCGACGCGGGATAATAAATACCTTCTTCTGCTGCTTGTATTTTCCTGAGCGGAAGGCGTCTGTTTTGGTCGCCTCGGTGGACTTTTTACGTCGTACTCGTCCCGCGGGTTCCTGAATGTGTGAAGAAAATTGCAAGCTCTGCCCTTCGGGCACTTCTGCATCCCGCAAATTGCGCTTCTCCAGGACTTCAAATTCACGAACTCGCAATTAAGCTGTCTGCCCGCGTACCAACGACCTTTCAATCCCCTCAATGCCCTCGCGGCTTCTCGTTCAGTGTAATATTCCACGTAAAGATTGCCGCGTAGGTGAATCTCGCTGTTGCAACAAAACTTGAGTGTCCTAATGCGGCCGAAACTCTCCAGTTCCGGTACAACATCCTTGTAAAATTCCCTGAAGTGACGACGAGTCTCCGAACTTTCGAATTCCAGAGCCACGTCGGTGTCGTACTCCGCCGAATTCTTCTCCAGGGAGAAATGACTGTAGAATCCTGGCACAAGGAGCACCTTGCTTAAGCACACCCGCCGATGATTTCTCGAGCAGCTGTCACCATATCTGTAACGTCAATTTTTTCAATTAATTTCACTGATGAAATACAATTTATTTAAATAAAGTTTCCTCGCTTGCCTGCAAGCTCCTGTTTTCGTGAAGAAAGGACAAAGTTCCTTGCCGGGCTGGCTGTCGATGACTTCGCGAAGAGCTTCTGGCGTTTGGATCCCATTGTCGATGTAATCGTCGATTTCCTTCTGCAGTTGCTCTTGTCTTCTCGCCTCCTCCTCGAGCTTCCGTTTTTCATCCTCTCTTTTCTTGCGTATCGCTTCCTGTTTCGCTTCGAATTCTTCGCGAATTTTCGCTTCTTGCTCAAGCTGCTGTTGTCTCGCCTTAGCTTTCTTTTCTTGCACTATTTGCCATTCTTTCTGCGCGCGTTCCTAAATAGAAAATTAACATTATCTTTTTTAGTAATCCACGGAATAATTTCGGTGAAAGATGGCTTGCACATCTTTATTAAAAATTTCCGTACAAAAACGTAAATTTTTGGTTTTGGCAGCCACATACGTAGAGAATAGTTTTTTGCTTTGGTTAGACTCAAATTCATCTATATATTTTTAATCGATTATCCAGAAACTAATTTCAGCGAAAACAAAGACAGTAGCAACGTCCTTGAAGTCAAGGTCATTAAATAGGAGTGCATTAATACGGCAAAAACGAATGAAACTATAATATAATCTTGTAAAAATATTGATGATATACTTAATTAATATTTAATTATTTATAAATTTATAAAAAATCATTAAAAGTAATTAAAAAGATGAAAACGTACTTCTTCTTCGAGCCACAATTTTTCTCGTTCAGCGTGTTCCGCGAGTTCCCGCTCTTGGCGTTCCTTTTCCAGCGTTTCCTGTTCTTCACGCCACTTCGAATATTCCGCGCTTCTCTCGAGTGCTGCCCTCAGCTGTTCCTCATGAGCGTCCCGTGCCTGAGCGGCTTTACGTCGCAGACGTCTGCGACGCTCCTTTTTCGCCGTTCGCCGCCAGGCCTTATGACTCAAATGTTTAGGAACGTTGACCTTCATTGTCACGCATTCTTCACACAAATCACTCGCTATTACTTTCCAAATACACGTTAATCACGTAGAAACGGCGAAGACAATGTGGCACGCCAAGCCGACAGCGTCGCAGCAGACTGCACGTGTCCTGCGCCATTTTGTTTGTAAACCATGGGCCGTCAAACTTGAGCAATTCAAATTTTCACGAATTTCTCTGGAAAATTAGGTTTTTACCAGAATAGGAGGCATCGGGAAATGTTATTCTACAAATGTATATGCTTTTTAAGAAATTTATTGTTATTTTTTGCATTTGTAACAATACTCATTGTCAGTGGATACTTGTCAAAATCTGATGGCTGTGCCATCGGGCGGCCAAATGAGGAACGTTGAAGAAATTTCAAATGTTTCCTCAGTACAAAAAAAAATGCCTATTTTTGTTTTTTGTCTTTCTGTACACAATAAAAAATGATCCCTATGCTTATGTATGCACAAAAAATTAAATTTTAAACTTTCTTCCATTCGTTGTTTACTTAGAGGAAAGTCTTCATAAATATGTGTATAGGTGACCATGAGATGTAGGTCTCGAGGACATTAATCGTCTGGTAGGGCCATTCACTCCCGAAATAATACCCAAACGCCACAAATACGAAGCCGTATGTATACACAAGTGTAAATTTACGTGTTTACCTTTATATCACAATAAACAATCATTTTCCTACTCTTCATATTTTCAATCGCTAAGAATCAAAACTACTCGTTTTTCTTATTACAAGTATTTATACAGGAATGTATGTTCCATGTGAATAAATATTTACATGTTATTATATGTTGTATTAAAAGAATTAACAGTGACGATAGCACATTGGCAACTTAAAACAATTGTAAACGTTTTCAACTTTTTGTTGGCGACATTCGTGATTATCGCAACTGAAACTGCTTATACGTTAGAGTGATAAGGTATAAATTCGACACTTAGGCTTTGCTTCGAAATGTAATCAAAGACGGCAGATAACTCTGTCTGGACCAGAGTGAGGTATCCCATTACATTTGATAAAACTACTGTGCATCGACGAGTCCAGAGTTAACTCCTTTAGGATTTTCTTGCCATAATTTTATGAAGTAAATATATTATGAAGTTTTCCTGCATTTTGGCTATTGTTTTCAAGCGTATCATACAAAGAAGAAATACTAATTTTTGTAATATGTTACTCGGGGAAGACTGGCAAATGTTTGTTTCTTAATAAAAAAAGTTGAAAGAAAAGGCGCAGAATCTTGTTGTACCGGAGTCAAGCGTGGCTGTAAATGCCTCGATGCTAATGTGTTAATGAATGAACAATATTCTTGAGCGTAATAAAAGGTGTCATTGTATTAAGAAGTGTGTTGGCCAGGTATTCCTGAAAAACGAGTGTTCGTCGGACGATACCGATGCGTGGTACGCTCCTGGAAGGGTACCGTTATTCCTTTCCGATCGTTGAACCACGTAAAACACGATCCGCTGGCGACAGAGCCACCTTCGTGTTTCTACGTTCGTCGTAAAGCTGTCGGTAGCTGCTGAAAATCACAGGTAGTCTTGCACCGGCGATCAGCAAAAGCCGTCGGCAAAGCAGACCTGTAGATCAAACGGTACGCTATTCAATCGCGGCTAATTGCGCGTGAATTTTTCGCGAAGGACCAAGAAGCCACGCGCGTGATTCACGCTCGAGGGAGCCCTTTCCCCTTAAATTACAAACTAGTCCATCGTTGAACGGTGCCGGGAAGTGACGTGAGCTTTTCTCCTGGATCTTCGATGACGACTCGAGTAACTGTTGACGCGTCATCGCTGACGATTTAAACACGAACAAGTGTGGAAAAATGTGTTATTTGTGAACCGACGAAAACTGTATACGATTACGATAATTATACCACGGATACCAGTGTTTGAAAACCTAAGTCTCTGAATTCTATTTCCATATATTGTAAAAGAATTATTACTTTGAAGTCCTACATCTAAAGAAGGTGAACCACAATATTTAGTGGTAGATAAGGTACACAAGTGGTAGATACGAACGCTTTGTCGTGTTGAAATGTAAAGCTTTAAAGACTGACACACTTCGTAAATTCCGTAACCACGTGTATTATGACGTTATAGAGGAGGAAGATGGAAGCTAAAGAAAATTATCCATCGTCGACTGGCAGGAAGTCGAAATTCTGGGCTTACTTATGGTGGTTGTTCGGTGGAATATTCGGTGCTCATCATATTTATCTCGGAAGGGATGCACACGCTTTCGTGTACATCACCACCTTCGGAGGATACCTAGGGGCTGGTTGGTTTAGGGATTTATTTAAAATTCCCACTTACGTAGCCGACGCGAACGAAGATCCTACTTTCATCGAGAATTTCAAAGAGAAAGTTAAAAACAATTCCAAGGTAAATATTTCCTTGCTGAAAATGAATTCTCTCGAACTATGTATTCCCTAGTTTTTTTACCGAAAAAAGTTAGAGGCGATAAAAAAGTTACGTTAGCGGAGCCGGCGTTGAACGGTTCGGTCATTTTGATAACAAGACTCGAGAACGAAACGATCGAAAGCGCTTTGTAAAATTACTTTTAATGGCAAAACTGCGCAGAGCGTATTGGAAAAATCATGACCACGCTTGGCTGAGATTCACCTAATTTTCAATGACTATCCCTGGAAACTCTACGACCTTCGTGAATGTATAATTTATATTCTCTTATCTACATTACGACTTTGGAGGGACCGCGTAAAGACGAACAGTGGAAGTGTGCACCTCATAAAAGTAAATATCTGCACGGCTGTTCTAACTATAACTCCATGAAACTTGAGTAATAAAACGGCTAGGTATTGTTACGTTGACGTCCTTTGAATTCCTCTCAGAACGAAATTTGGTAAAAATATTCTCCAAGTTATTCGCGAGCAACATCGTTTCGGAACACAATGCTGAGTTAATATTCTGCACTACGTACTATTTTTTGTCGAGGGCAATAATAAAGTTCTATTGCGTGTAACAACGAAAAGACACGTGTCAAAAGATGAATAGGCGTTGCACTTGGCCAATAGTAACTTGCTGACGTTTCGCGACATGTCTGAAAAGGCTTTACGTTAAACACGCACCCTTCACAAATTACTGCACGGTCTGTTTACAAAACATATTTAATCGAAATTATTTACGCTGACTAAGTAAACGTACGCCAGAAGTAAACTCTTATCGCTCTTGGTAAAAATGATTTTTCACCTTCTACCAAATAAACAAATATTGAATGGACGTGTCGAGTGGAATATTTATGTATCACACGAAAAAGTTTATATGATGTTCCTGTTTTAGCCTCCGTTCTCCTCGGTAAGGTTCGCCGCCGCGAGTGCAGTGGCCTACTTTTGGGCAGAAATTTTCCGCAGTGCTATCCCGGAAGACGAGGTGTATGGCATTAACTTCAAGCACTTAATCCTCCTGACTCCTGCTGTCATCGCCACAGGTGAGAAATTGATGGTATAATTTTCTCGAAAATTAAGAAAAGCCATAAGCAACCTGTATGTTTTCTTGAATTTGAATATTTCGCAAATGAACAACATTTTTAATATAGTTATTGTCGCACATTTTAATGTATTTACTTTTATCAGCTGTTTGGACGGTCGGAAACATTGGACGAGAGGAAGGATCAATATGGATTCCACTAATTTCGGCCTATGCGATTTACCCGACGATCAACTACATCGGGGAGGACACGACGTGGTTGTTCGCGATGATCGTCACCTCGGCCTTGTGTTTTGACACCTTCAGCAAACGGTGGCGCCTTAAACCGAGGAAGAAACGCGGATTCTTCGGACGAGCTGTCCGTCTGGGGTTAGCCCTCATGATTTTTGGAGGTCTGATATGCAGTTATTTGTACTTCAATGCCGTCGTGACCGACAGCGAGGGCGAGGAGATCAAACTGTCTGACGCCATTCGACACTTCTTGACTTCGCCCATCTGGTTGGACCTCAAGGTCAGTCCTCGCAGGCTTTTACGATCGTCTTGACTGACTTTACGATCCGATCGATTATTTTCCAACGTCTTTTTTTCCAGGCCAGCTTGGAAGCGACGTGGAACCAAGCGAAACATCAGGGATTCTGGGCCACCTGGAGACAGATTGTCGATCTTTCCGATCCCCGAGGAGAAATAAATGCCTACAAGGTACCTATTCGTTCAAATATATGTTTTTCGTTCCACCAGGAAGGTTGACTATGGGTACTGTTTTCGTAGGTTTTGGGAGTTTCTCAAACCGCCACGCAGAGTGAGTTGACGGCCAAGTGGAGGACTTTGTCGAGGGACAATCACCCCGATAAGGTGAAGGGATCCGAGGAGGAAAGACGACAGGCTCAGGTGAAATTCATGGAGATTCAAGAAGCCTATGAGATCCTTTCGAAAGCGAAGAACCGTCGTCAGCGACGAAATCGAAGATCAGGCTGACACGATGACCAGAAATGAACGTCCTTTTAATCGCCAAGGGCAAAATTTTACGAGATACAAGCGATGTTCTAAATAGAGCGAAATCAACCTGTGGTAAGACTTTAACCAAAGACAATGCTCGTCCTTCGTGTATAGTGATACAATGCCCTAAATGAATGATAAGAGAAAGCAATGCTGAAGATTTCAGCAAAGCTAATGGTCTTCGTGTGGAAGGATGCAATTTTGGAAAAGACAATAAACAAAGATAGTGCCGATTTACAAGGAACTGTACATACTACTGAATTTACTACTTAATCCATGTCATTTTCATTTATCCATCGTATTTTTTTAATGAAAGTAAAGTGAAGTCTAATGTAAGTAATATTTTTGCGTCCGACGCGGCAAAGTAGGATACTTGAAGGCGTCGGAACATTCCATTAGCAGTTTCAACTAAAAATAAGAGACGGCTGGTTCGAAAGGTTTACGCTACTGGCCGCCGCAAAGTTTACACTGAAAACAAGCTGGAAAAGTCGCTCGTAAAATACTTGCAGCACTTGGGCCGAAAGCACGACTTTCCTTGGAAGCCAATGGAAAATAAAATCTTCTTGCTTTGATCTTCCATTTTACAAGGCTGCAAATGATTTGCACCATTCCAACATGATATTTATGACGCGATTCAAAGACACAAAAAAGCCAGATTTGGAAGATCACCCGACCGGACGATTTTCTTCGAGACAAGGAAGGAGAAAACTTTGTTTAACACATAACTTTATTTCAACTTGAAAAATATTTTTATTTATTAGCTTCTTAATTGTAAGCAGCTGCTTCGGAAAGTAAGACATTTACGAATATCTACGGAAGAAGCTGTGTCGTGTCAATTATTTGTAAGCACTCAAATATTCTGAATTCCGTTTCTCGAGTTGAATTACGAAGGTGCGTAAATGTACTAGCAGCTCAGAATAATCTCATACCATTTATACATATATAAAATTTTCAAACTGTACAAAACTCGAAGTGTCCTCGCTAGACTCAAAATATTTCGACTTTTTCGTTTAATATACTTTTACCATAAACGGTGACAATAACACATACATCGTCAACGATTCGATATATATGGGATATTCTCGTGTGCTGTAAGAAACTGAAACAGTTGTTTGTAAACAACTGTATATGACACCTAAATGATACTGAATAAAATGATTTATTGATTCAATGGGACGTTCCCTTGGTTTATGACCCTAATTTGGAGCGACCTTTTCGCTGACCTGTCGGGTAATAAAATGATTTTATGAGCACCATTTGAGGAAACAATCTTGTCGAATCAATCAATCTTTCATCCCAGCAGAAAGTATTTATGAAACTCTGTTATTTAGTCTAGAGCAATAATTAAAAGTATACAATGAGGACTACTTGTTCTTCTTCTTCACCCGCGGTGGTTTTACGATGGAGTTTTCGATTTTCTCGCTGAAACTCGTTCCATACTTGTCGCCAGTTTTCTCTCCAATGTCCGGCTGCGCCACTAGCGTCACCCTGCAGGCAAATCATGTTTTTCTATAAAACCAATCGGTCAATAATTCACCAAATACTTACCTTAATTGCGGTACACTTAGAGGTCGCAGGATACTTTTAACGACTGGCGGAACATCGCCTGGTTTTGGCAGGGCTGGACTACTCGCGCAGAGAGCAGCGCTGGTCAGTTGTGACACTAGAGAAAAACTTCTGTCGGGACCGGAAGTCGTGCGGAAGACCTTCCTGATTCTTGACTTGAGTCCGGTCGACGGTTGAGGCGAAGGTACAGTCGGAATGGGAGTCACCTGTGCACGAGGCACAATGTTATTGAATACCCAGGATGAATTGGCTTATTCTTACAAATAATTGACCCATTGGTGTGCCTACCTTGCCTTGTAATACTTTGGCTGCTAATTCGGGCTCGCTGCCCCATCTACAGGAAGTCGTCCTTTCGAGCAATCGGTGTCGCGCGAACCTTTCGATTACTTCCGCACAGACGTATCTCCCGCAAAACCTCGCCCACTGTTCAGCCCTCAATCCCCTCCCATGGTCGCGTAACGTGGGATTAGCACCTGGAAAAATTAACGTCCTGGGCCAATGATCAGAGAATCCTTTATTTATCTTTCCTATAAATTTGACTAACCAGCGAATAGAAGAATTTTCGCGCACTTGGTCCTTCCTTGAAGGGCTGCCTTCATCAGAGGGGTGAAACCTAACGAGTTCCTCGCGTCGACTTCTATGTCCGGGCACCTTTGAAGGAGAATATTCAGACACTCCGTCTGACCTGTAAGAATTCCAAGAAAATCCTCATAAAACCAGTGACATAATGAGAAGGAATTATCCCCTTAACGCGCCAGTGAATTGTTTACGCTCTTGCGTACGAGGACCAGGTAGAGAGATCATCGTTTCTTTTTATCAGCGTATTTGCGTAAACCGCAGGGACAAGTCTCGACGGTTTTCTGGCGGCGAAGACTTTACGTCAGCACGTGACACGTAACCGCAAGTACTCGAGATGCTCTATTCCTGGCGGCCGGTGACGTCGCGGCACCCTCGTGGCGGGAGCTCGTCGAAAATTTGGCATTAGACCGTCCTCTTGCATTCCAAACATTTTCTATCGGCACTACCCTCCGCCTTATTCCCGCTGCGAAGTGTTTACAAAGTGCGCACGCATCACCACGTGGCCGTCTCGACGTTCACCTTACGTTCGTCAAAGCGAATTTCTCCAAAGAGGATCTTGAAAATTCTATTAAAATCTCGTGACATTGCCAGGTATGTCGGGAAAGGGTAAATCGCAATCACCGAGCGTGTCCCTCAGTTGAACGACTTAAAATCTTGGGGAATTGTTTGGCAGGAACTCACCGGCTTGCGCGGCGAAATGTAGAGGACTGTTACCCTCGTTATCCGGTAGATTGGGATCTACGCCATCGAAGGACAAAGCTGCTTCTAGCATCGCGGTCGCACCGTTTCCCGCCATGTAGCTTACAGCGGTCTGAAATCGTAAATAAATGGAACCGACGTTAGGCAGTTTACTCAGAAAACACGGGGATCTCAGGATTTCGCTACCCGCGGGAAATCTTGCTCGTCGTCACGTCGTTTCGACCAACAAACTATTTCAAAGCCATAACGGAGTATTTATCTATCGGCAGAAATTTATCGAGATTCGTTTGATCGCCAACATTCTGCTCTGATTATTTCGCAGAGAAGCTTAAGGACTTGTCTCTCGCGCCAAGATTATCTACGGTGTTGTCGAGGCGGTCGAGAGAAATGGTATTAGAAGAAGTTTATTCTGCCTCGCAAGAGGCACAATGGGCTATCAGTTAAGGATCAATTTATTAAGTGGTTACTGACGTTGACGCGATCGTTCAAACGCTATTACTTTACGTGCGTCAGCACGCGCGACGTGCAAACAGCCGGCAAGTCGCCCGTATACCTTCCTTTACACACGTTTACCCGCGCATCTTCTTTCACGTCGAGAACACACTGAGCATATTTGAAAAAAAACTTTCCCTTCATACGACCCAACGATACGCCTTATTGTAATTAGCACCGTGTTTTTTCGTGATCAAAGACTTACCATCAAACAGTTTTCCCATTATAAAGAAACGCGTTAAGAAAGATGCGCTTTGACTGATTGACTATTTCTTAGCCCTGGCTAAACGCGGTAGTCGTAGACCGATGATTCTTGTTCGACCTAGAAGATTTATCGGCAAAAACCTGCTCGGCTATCAGCACGCAAGGTCAGTGCATAGTTATCGAGTCTCCCGTACGACCCGACGGCCGTCCGTGACCCGAAATATTTGAAGGCGATCGTCGATGCCGATCACGTCTGCAAACTCATTGAGACACCCCCATATTTGATACCTCGTAATTAACCGTCACGGTAATTTCATGGATTCTATTCTACGGTCCGTCAAACTGCTCTTCAAATTTTATGCATTGTCCATTAAGTTATGGTTGAACGGAAGGAAGATGAGCAATTGCAATGATTTTGCTAGGCCATTTTCGTGATTCTATTCTTAATGTCTCTTCGCACAATGACGAAGGTCGACCGCATTCTAGGTACGGGCAAGAGAAGCGCAATTTGACTTTAATTGCAGCGCGATGCCTCAACGTTCGGAATGCGGTCAGTCGGAGATATCTACTCCTTCTATGGGATATCTCTTTGCTCTTACGTTTCAATGTACACCGCCGATCGGGAAAACAATTCACTTATAATTACTCGGATGACTAAACCATGCTAAGGATTCTCCAATGCTAATAAAATCCACGGATATATTTGATATTTGAGAAAATTTATTATCTCGCGTCGGGGAAATTCTGCCGCAATCAAATGCAAGGAAAATTCCACTCGAGGAAAGGTGTTAATTTCTCTATTTGCTTTTAGCACGAGCGGAGTCAAGAAAGAATGTGAATTAGACAAATCGTCGCGGTTAAGAAACACGTTCCCCAGGAGAATGCGTTATTTTTGACGGTGCGTTTATTGACGTTAGTCTCTTTTTGTTCTCCGCGCTGAAGCTGCAATTTCGAGTTACGTATCGTCGACTGTCTCCGCGCGAAATAAATGCGTTCCAAGCAAAATGCACGAGATTTCAGCGTATTTTACGGCTCCCTGGAATATTTAACCGGCAGCGACGGCCGCCCCCGTGGTTTTCGCGCTGCGATTTCGCACGCGCCGACATCCAGAAATCAGCCTCGAGCTTCGGGGAATTCAGTGTTTTTCCACGAGCCAATCGACGCGAAACTTACGTGGGTGTTAATGAAAACCCGCGAGTCTGCGCAATTTTTGTCGATTCACCGAGACGACGTTACGCACGGTAATTTTGGAAATGAACCTTTGCCCCCGGCTGATGCACGAGAAAAAAATAATCTGCTAATAATTTGGCAGCGGCTAGACGAGAATAATGACGCTGGATATTGTTACGATCCCGAGTCGGCTTCTTGGCACGTAAACTCGGTTTCAGTTCGTCGATGAAACGTCAAGAGATTTAAACTCGACCGTCAAAGAGCGGACAGACAAGAGATTCGGTAAACCGTCATTCATCGGACAAGCGAATACTGCCTCGATATCTTTGCGAATTCGAAAATAGGCTGTTGGATGTTACACTCTAAAAGAGAGCCGGCTAGAATCGTTATTTGCGGCAGTTTGATCGCATCGTCACGCGACGACCATTAGGATTAGCGGGTCAACAGGGTTTGCTCGAAAGTCTCATTGTCAGCGTTGCCCTTGCATCTCAGTTCCCTGACTTTGTTCCAATTACAACGGACGCAAAAGCTTAGATCTCACTCACCCTGCCGCTGCTGTCTACCATGTTGACGTCCATGTCTCGGAGGCCGAGTTTTCGAGCGCGCGCGACGATTTCCTTCAAACCGGCGTCATCCGCTTCCCTGGCTGCCCTGAGGAGGGCCGCAGGGCCCCCGGAGGGTGCTTCCCACGAAGGTGGCACTTTTGAAACGCCGCTCTCCCTCGTGTCACGACCTATTTTCATCGTCAACACCTGTCAAACATCCACTCACGCGCAAACATCCTATCCTTGACGAGACGTCACGTCGTAAATGTAAATAAACTGCCGAAATGAAGATTTAAACGGCACAACGACCGAAAGAACAAACGGTCTTTCTAGAAACGATTATTCACAAGTCTACTCGACTGGCAAACAAACGCTAATTGCAAGTTCGCGTTCAATGCGGTTATCACTTATCAGTCTGAAATGATGCACTTCTTTTATACCCGCGACATCAACGTCTAAGGGGATTAACTCCGACAGTCGACGCGAATTCTCCACAAGTACGCGATGTAATGCACCATGATTTGCCCACACTTGGATGACGAGGAAATTCATGAACAGCTATTTCTCCATGCCAAGACTCACCTTGGAGAACCCCTTTGCGGTAAACCTTGACCTCGTGGACCGGAGCTTTCCTCAAGGATCCCCTTTTTTCCTGAAAGCTAGTATCCGAGCTGAAGGACACGGATTTCTTCACGGCACTTCCGTTCTTCTTCTTCCAGCTGGTCGGCAGGGTTTGGACGCTCGGCGATCGTGTCAGCTGATCTTGGTCGTTTCTCAGAGTGGAAAAGTAACCCTTGGCGTAGTCCGGCACGTATCCCTCGACCTGGATGATCTTGGTCGTCGGCTTCCTCGAGTCCTCCGCCTTCCTCTCGGCAGTTTTCGTCGCTGACTGCGTAAGACTCGCCAAGAAAGCCGACGATCTCTTCAGAATCCCACCTTCCTCCGACACTCCGAACAGCGGTTTTCCTTTCGTCACTGAGGGACATTTGTATTTACCACGTGAATTACTCTATAAAGGCAAATTTACGCGGTCGTTTCGCTAGACGTCTAGGAGAGCAATCAAGATATTTGACCTTATTTGATATTCCACTCTTATCTCGCCGTTCCCAGCCGATAGAATGTGAATTTCTTTAAATGAAGAATAACGCGGGACGGTATGTCGAAGGAATGTTCTATTAGAGCAAGGAAATATTTTCGTCGAGCCCGCTCCCCGCTATGGAGATTATTATGAACACTTTCTAGACATTCACCTATGTATGTCGAAGCACATTACAGGTCCAGGGCGTGGTCGTAAATAGACGCACTCCAACTAGAAGTCGCGTAAACACGAATTTTGGGGAAAACTCGGCGGCACGGTGCCCAGCAGGGACGCTCTCAATACCTCAATGCCCCGAGTCTCCGTATTTTTCCTCTAATAACGAAAAAATGTGTAAGGATAAATTTCAATACTTTCCCGACAACCCACGCCCGTGAACGTTGAATTTCTTTGGCCGTTCTACAAATTACGTAAATATACTTTTCTCTTCTCGATGATTATTCAACGCGGAGCTTAATTACCGTTCTACTTGCTAAAAGAATTGCCTGTCCGTCGTAGAATTTGAAAGGAAATTGCGTAAGAGCGAGATCGACAAAGGTAATCGGCCGATTTGCTGAGCAGCCGGAGGTGCGTAGATTACGTAAAGCTGGTCTTACCCTCCTTGAGGTTCTCGGGGACGGAGGGGTACTTGGGCAAAAGCCTCGAGGAATTAGCGGCGCCGGCGTCGTCCTTGCGGAGCTGCTTCTTCGGCTCTTTCCCGACGATAACGCGACGTGGACTGTCCTCCTTGAGCCGAGACCGGCCGTTCGCGATCGTCGACCGTTTCTTTACGGCGAGGCCCTCGTCGACGAGCGCGCAGTTATTTCGGGCGAGTTCGCCCCTCGAGGCGACGATGCTGTAGTTGTTCACCGGCGAACTCCTCGCGGCCCGAGGCCCGGACCGTCCGTTCTCCTGCCACCTCACGTCCTGCTCCAACAGCCGCCGGACCTTCTGTGACAACCAGTAATCCTTTGCCATTCGATAATCTAATCGAGAAATCGCGGTCTCTTCGATAAAGAAAACGTCAAAACCAGCAAGAAGAAAATTCAAAGAACTACAATGACTTCTCATGTGTCATTGTCATCGTAATCCTTACTTACTCTCATCGTTTTCGTTATTCTGTTAGTTCGTCTTTCACAGGGTATATTACATAGAACAGTTGTCGGCTCTATTTTTAATGGAAAAACTGGCTTTTGCCAAATATTACAGGAACAGCGAGAAGCGTGTTCGAGATGTAGCCGGCTACGAAACGCGTTGACGCGTCTTGTCTTTGCCAAGAGACAACGCGGGTAGGCAGTCTTGCGAACGCAAAATACACCCTCAGGAGAAGCCCCATCGTCAACATCATTTTACACCCCATTATTGCCATCCTCTTATCCAGCTTCCCCCTCCCCACCCACTTCTATCAAAGAAGATTAATCGCACTCGACGTAATAAATTCTATTCAATTGAAACTGCTCGGAAAAGTCACTGATTTTTTCCATTACTTTCGCCTCACTGATAATTCGTTCTTCCGTGACTGAGTACCTTGGCTTAAAGTCTTTTATAAAGTTTCCATAGAGTCGGCGAACTTCACTTCTCTTCTGTCTCCTCGGCGAAGGAATGCAATAGCTCCTAGAATGTCGGTTAAAGCCAATGAATTGGACTTTCTTGGAAGATAATGCTAAGACCGCGATCGTTCCAGTCGTTCCGTGAACCACCTACTGATCTCACTTGGAAGCTGACCGTGTGTCTTCACGCTCGCTTTCGAGACGTGTACACGCGGGAAGAAGTGTCGGAGGGGAAGGAAACGGCCAAGGAAGAGAGGGACGGGGCAGTCAGAGGCAAAGAAAACAAGAGAGAGAATCCTCCCCTCCCTTGTCTCTCTTCAAGTGCGCTATTTATATGTGAGTTAAGCTCCATGCTCGCTCGGTGGCACGTACCTACATGCAAGGCATTTATCAACGCGTACGTATGTAACGCACGTTTTCCTTTAGGCGCGAGACACCGCCGCGATCGATTACGGATGCAGCCAAATCGTCCTGCAGCTGCACTCCCAGAGGAAACGGACGACACGTTCAATTTACTCGCCGGCTTTCTCAATATCTACCTCTTACCCTCCCACGCGACCCTCCTCACAATCTTTTCCCAATCGGTCTGCGCTTAAAACTTTGTACAAATACCCACAACCTTCTTCCGATTGAACCGTCGTCGAATGAGAAGAGTCAGGTCGAACGAGTACGTACCTCGTCGGCTTTAATATGCACCTTAGGTAAGCGCCTACTGCCTCTTTAACGCCATTCAATTTACATGTCGAGTTAAGCCGACGCCATGAGAATTAATTAACACTTACAGCTCGGTCAACGAAAGAATGAAAGTTTAATAATAATTTGCGAACAATAGCCGGTTCGCCTTGCTGTTTACACGACAAGCGACAACGACAAATGCAGCTTTTCGCGTTGCAAATAATGTGAACGTTGCGGTCGAGGAAAGAAATAAAGTCAATATCGCCGGTTTTCAAACGATCCGACTCTGAGAATACGTCATATTGACCAGCAGGTGGAACAATATAAACCGATATTAATACTCGAACGATTGCTCGTGACAGCATTGAAGATACGTTCCCACGCTTCATCCTCCGGCGATTGTAAATACACACGTTATTCCGGCCACTCGGAACAATGCGACGGCGGTATACAATTCTTCGATATCCTTAACCCAGCTGAAAAGATTTTTTCGACGGTTTCTTCGTGTCGTCAATCCGCGTCATCGTTGAAACCGACCGAAAGAATTGGCCGCGCAGGGAAATAACACTTGTTGTCCGGCAAGTTTACCTGTTGAACCCCCAATAGTATATCGCAGCGGGAAATTCGCCGTCACTATATCCGGCACGGATGATCGATGACAATACTCACGGTATTCGCGTATCCTTCTCACAGATACGATATCATCTAATAGTCTCACTATATATCGCGCACTAGGAAATTTTAATCCGAGCCCAATGTATTATGACGTTTTGCACGGATACACGGATACCTCGAAAGAAGGTGTGATTCTTGAAAATTGGGAGCAGAATGCACTGGTTAAATGAATAAATAACAAAATAGGAGGAAATAAGTTATGCAAAACCAAGTTAATACGAAAATCAATAAAAATCAATCGAAATAGAACGTCAAATAAGTAATGAACGAAGGGGGGAGTGTAGTTATTTTGAGTGTGATCGAGAAGAGTTTTGAGGAAAACGACACTGTTTGACTTGCAAGCGCGGGAGCGGAAAGCGATCTGCGGGGATGAGCCAGGCTGCGACGAGCTTACTTGTCGAGCGGTCGGTAGAGCAGTGGACTGCAAGTTGCTGAGCTCGGGGCCGATAGTGGTGGAGGAATCGTTCCTCGCGGAGAGTCTCACCCTCTGCTCGGCCGACGTCATCGTCAACGGTCCAGTGTCCATCAGAGGCTGGAAAAACCCGTCCCACCGTCAAAGTACCCGCAAATGAACGTCGATCGATCGATCGGCCCATCACCCTCTTCCTTTCTCGCTTCTACCTCTAGCAAAGAGAACGTGTTCTAATCGAATCGGCCAAGGTAATTACCAAAGTGCCAGTTTTTTAAAGCTCTCAATGACCCCGCGAAACGCTACCAGCCGCCATTCAATTCAACCCACCGATTCCTACAATTCTTTAAATGCTCATCTACCAGGACATCTTCGTTCTTTTGCATTTATCATTACGTATACTGTCATTGAAGTCACGGTCGATACTCGATGGACAACGTACGTGATTTTGCGAGGAAACAAGTGGAGAAAAGTGCTGATGGTGTGGACGGCTATGAAAGGAAAAATAAAACGAATGTTAAGGGTAATTGAAATGTCAATAAAGTTCGGGAAGTGGAGGGCAATCGAGTGTGTGGCCGATCGGTGGGTTCGCGCGGTTCCCGCTTATGCGGAAGAGCCGAATCTTTGTCGATGAAAAGACCGTCGCAACGAAGCGTGTCGTTAAAGCCCGTTTTTATTTTCCGGCCGAACGCCACAGGGTCAATTTGCCGTGGAAAAAACATTGATAGAGCTGGGGGTTAGCGGTAATCGGATGGAACGAACGGTATTTGGCTAAATACAGGATGGCTATTACAAGCCGCGGAAGAGAACCCCTCCCTCTTTAATTAATCATTCCCGGATCCCAGCCGGTCGTCGCTGTTGTTAATTATAGTTTTTCACATCGACTGAAAGTCACGCCCAATACCCTCGAGAATCCTGTAAGACCTCCAAGAATTTTCTCCAATTCCTTCTCGGAGGAAAGTCCAACTGCTTTCTCGCTCAACAAACCGACTTTGCTTATTTTCTTATAAATGCCGTTGGTAACGTCTTATGACGAAGGAATGCCTCCTTCTGCTTACTTTCATTTCTTTCTCAAATTACACGCATGAGAAATTCTCTCTTATCTTCTATCTTCTAAAGTGTTTCTAAAGTCTACCGCGGGATAATCAACAATGCTGATTAATGCAAATTCGGGATCATTGTCGACGTGACTTTCTCTCACGTCCGTGTCAAATGTTTTAACAAGAAACACGATGTGACGAGAATCTTATCGACGAAGCACTGTTTGTGTTATCAGCGTTCCTGGAAATGCACGAGTTTGCTGACGCAGCAAACCAACGAAAAATGCCATGGCACTACTAGCGTAACGAAAGTCAAGTCCCAGTTTAATCAAGATTCATTGCTTGTGAAGCAAAAGTGTAATTTAAAGAGCCGCAGAAAGTAACAGAAATAGAAAATCCAGTTGCGGGAATTTATGACGTTAATCGACGAAGAATGTTTTCCTATTGGCTGTGGCAATCGATATTCCGTTAGCATTCGTGACGTGAAAAATAAAGTTGGCACCGAAAACACAGCCCACTTCCTGGTTGTTGGGTAAACGCCATGAAAAATCGTACCTGGTCAATTTTCGCACGATTACTCTATAGCCGTAAGTTGCGTCATAGGTTTATCAGAGGAGTCGGATTCTCGGGGCAAAGAACCTCTGCCTCGCGATAAAGGTATTCCGGGGTTGAATCGAAGAGATCCGCGTTGTCTAGTCGATAGCCGGCTAGTATAAATAATAGTGAGATGAGGTCGGTGATTAGGATGACAGGCGGGGAAAATCGTAGGGAATCAGAGGGATGCTCGAACGGCGACACGCGTGACCGGCGCGATAAGAGGAACGATAAGAGAAAGGCGAGAAAAGCGGAGGGTGCAGCCGGGCACGCGATCATTCAACGTTCAACCTCGCAAATCGCGAGGACATTCCGTGCCAAGGTCAACCACGTGCACGTCACACCGTACCTACACACCGCCGGCATCGCGCCCGAATAATCCCGCGGGAAAAAAACAACGGGTTTTTCCACAAACCTGAAAAACGAGCCCTCGTGAACCCCGAGGAACTTGCCGGCCACACTCTTGAGGCAAATTCATCTCGCCGAACACGAGCAACTCACTTCTTGCCCGAATAAAAAGATTATTCAACCGTTTCGTCGTATGATAATTATATTAATTTGTCGCGTCCTAATGATACTTTTGGCGCGCACGAATTGTCCCCTATTTATTATTCCGTCGAGGTTTCACGTGCCGCTTGCCACGAGTGAAATTCGCCGAGCATGGAATTCATCGACCATTCGATCGGTAATTCGCACCGTCGTCGTTCATGAAGATTCATGAGCCAATCGAATCCTGGAGGTTATCGTTGTTAATAGATTGTACGCGACTTTGCCGAGAATATCAATGACGTTCTCTTCAAACTACCTGCACTTCTGTGTCATTGACACTTCTAGACGCGTTTGAAATTATTAACGAATTATCCGGTTTAATACTGAACGGAAACGAAATGCAAAAGACGTCGAGTGGAAGTTTTACGTCCTCTTTTTCCCTTCTTTGTCAACGAAATTATACCTATCTACTGACCCTTTTGAGTTTCACTTTCTGCGGTGTCGTCGGCAGCAGTTCTGAATCAGCAAATCCGCTTAACACCATGCTCGTTCTTCACCGGAAACTATCCTTCGTTCTTCGATCACTGCAAAAACAACAGTGTTAAGCTAAAGTCAATGATTATCGTGAATATTTCATTTAGATGTCATGAAATTAATGAACTACATATGTAACCAGTTTTGTCATTTCTCTAATTTTTATTGCTTACGTGATCAACACGGTCGAGGTAATGGACAATTTGTTTTAATCTGTTCGCTTTGAAATTCCAGCTGTTATCGAAACAGGGGAAAAATGGTGGGAAATTAGGGGAGAATTCCGGTCCGGGTGGTTTTATCGCCAAGAGCAGAACACTTGGTAAACAACGTGGAAACACGCGAGCCGCAATGGCAAAGTTTCCGCGGAGTTGGGAAACGAAGTTCTCGTAAAACGAGGTCCCGCAAGGGTCCGATAAGAATGGAGGAAGAAGATGGCAGGCAAATGGAGCGTTTTGCGCGACCTTTCCCCACGTCTCAAACTAATTTCGTCGTAGCACACTAGGTCACGGTCTAGATCCGGTCCGTCACTCTTCTCAGTGATTTTAATCCTGGCAAAACCGACCCCGTAGCCCCCTCGCAATCACCGGAGCGTCATTAAAAATCTACGACTACGCTTGACCTGTCACCTTTTCCCCGCTGCTCACTGACGTCTTCGAAATATCTCGATGACCAAGATAACGTCACGACGATAACGAAATTCTCCGAGAGTTTTTTCGTATAAAATTAAGATTAATAGGCATTATTTGTGCCGGTCCTACGTATGTCATTATCGTTACCTTTATCGTGTTTTAACGTCACACGCACATTATTTTCGTATAATTAAAGATCTGACGATAAGGCCGGAGGTACGCGCCGGGCCTTTTTTCGCCTTTCATAAACACGAAAAGCAGGACTACCAAATTATGACACATGAGAGAGCTCTTAAAATAAACCAGATTCAGTAACTTTCTTTTTTCCATGTTATTCCATCTTCAAGTTAAGTGTATTACCTTTTAAGAAATTAGAAGATTCATCGAGTAACGCTCCTGCGGATCGGTTGAGTCGACTTGCCGAAAGGAGGAAAATTTATGGTCAATGGTTAAACCGAAGCTATCGCGAATCGGAGGATCAAAGTATTCGATGGGAGAAAGCACAAGGCCGTAAAATTCCTCTGGCTGTTCACTCGTCACGGGGTTGATTGGCTACTGGGCGCAACTTTAAATTGCACCCTCACGGGCAAAGTACGAAAGGGGGTTGGTCTGACGGATTGGCGTGACGCAGGCGCGAGGCCAGGCCAGCTGTTGCCTCGAGATATCACACCGATGGAAAATTCGGACTTTAGCGAATCGCGGGAAAGCTCGATTCCGCGAGATAACCTATCTAATCGGAAGTACTGGGGCAGATAGTTTCAGCAAACTTTGCGCTGGCGCTCAGTAGTTACACCGCACGAAATAATTCTCCGAAACATCTCGGGCATTAATGAACAGAGTTTAGCTTTCTGTAATTACAAAGCATCATGCACGGAAATTCTTGTCTGTCGTCCCGCGAATTCATCAAGTTCTGAACGATCCTGCGATGATGTTATCGAGTTCATGTAATCAGCAATGAACTTGACGAGGGATACACACGTGCGATTTAACGTTCTTTTCGGCGAAGAAATCGTAAAGACGGTCGTTGGCAAGCACACAGGTTGCACGTGTCCGGCCAATCTAAGGCCTCCGAAAAATCTCAATGTATCCTTCGTCTTTCTCACTTTTCATTCTATTTCCGTAACCCGTGCGGTAGGCATGTCTGCACAATGAGCCCCCGATGACCCAAAGTGCGCTAATTCGAAATTCAAGGCCCGCTAAGAATAAGCGCAGGGAAAACATTTTCCGGGATAGGTAGGCGGCGGCAGGTTTACAATCACATAAGTGATAATCCTCGCGGTTTACGTGCTTTTCTCCAAAGTCAAAAAAAGGAGCAGTATTTGATTACTCACTTGTCTGAATTGTTTACGATTTTCCGGACAGAAAGTATCTGCGTCTTATGTCTCGCTCTATTTATAATACTGCCCTTTGCTTTTTATACGTCTTCTCTACCGATTCGACATTTCCGTGATATCCTATTTCGGTCCAACCACTGTGTCACCAAGAAATTCATCGTTTTTCAAAATTAATTATATTCAACATTACGCTTCATCGATTAGCTTCCTTATCACTTCTCTTTCATCGTCAATTAGATATCTCCACGGTATCATGTTTAATTCGGTAAAGGGGAAACGGTCTAGAAAAACAAACGCTAATACTGCCTAATGGCCGGCTTCGTTAATTCGCTACTTTGAACGTCGAAGATTTATCTTTATCTGTCGTTTTCCCTCGGGAATCGGACATCGGCGCGCTACTGCGTTCTAATCGGAAGACGCGGTTTCACTGAACGAACCGCGAAGAAGGATTCCGGTGGGCATTGTCGGCAAGGTACCTAGACACAGAGAGAGAGAGAGAGAGAGAGATTGAGAACGCAGTTTACGACTATCGGCAAACGGCCTCTGCACGTATGAAAAGCGATTCTATTTCTGCCGGACGTCGCACGATTAATAAACCGACGCCGGCGAAAAGACGATTCGGCGGTGCGACGATTCCGATGGCGCGCTGTCTACTGAAAAAAAGAAGATCCTATGGTCGCTGACGAGGCGCGCTACGCTTTCGACAGTCGCCCTGCGCCGCAACGGCTTGTGTCATCGACGCTCTAAAAATGACATCCCGTAAAATGCCACTCTCCTGCCTTTTCTCCCACGAACGCCCACATTTTTCCCAATCTCTTTGCCCAAAGAATATCATTTCACGGGATTTCGTTGCCGGCTAAAGTCCAGGGAACTGAGCATCCGTTTCCGCGAAATCGTTGCGCTTCAAACGGAAATTGCTCTTCATCACAATTCGTGAATCGGGCTGACACACGAAACGGGAAACAAGGCTTCTCCGAGGCCGCGCGTGATTTTCTAAGGCGTAAAATATGCAGAAAATATGTAGCTTATTAGAAGTTGGGAAAGTTGAGTGGGCTGGTTCGCACGCGAGTTACCGGGTTTCTACAGGGGTAATCGATATTCGCGAGTGCCTCGGACGTGTTCTGGCCATGCAATTTCGGGGGTGAGTGTAAGTCGTTGGCACGAAAATCGTGCCTATTCGTAACAGTTTATCGCGCCCTTGTCTGCCACGCGCCGATTACTTTATTAAAACGTTCTTCTAGCAAACATGTAGAATACACATATCTCCAAGAAAGCATAGGAACTTCCATGAAAGTTTAATAATAGTCTTTAGCATTTTTTTTACAAACAACTTAGGTATCTTCGTTGACGTGAATTCTTTGAAGACAGAAAAATAAGCTTATTATCGTCGTCTCACGATTCGTTACAATTGGGCTGACGTACTTAAAAGCTTCTATATCCTCAGAGCCAACTGTGCCTAGGTCATTTATTTCTGCGCTGAAGACAGTGAACGATTCATCGACAGGATTTCACTTCCGCGAAGCATACACGTTCTCTTCTGATCTTACTGCTCTGAAAATGTTGTGTATTCGTTCCATGCCACAATAGCACAGCCAGAGTTTGGATTTATTTGCGTCACTGACAGCAGATGCCGGGAATCACAAACATTCATTTTTCCAGAAAAGAAAGGACACGTCGGGTTGGAAGAATTCTGATGATTTTTTGTGGGTCCTAATGTTTCGACTTTTTTGTGGATCAGTGGAGGATTGTCGTCGGGTCATTAAAACTCACGTAGACCTTGGAAATAAAGAAGACGGCGGAAATTCCCGTAAAATTACGTGTACCCTGTCGGTTAAGAATACACAGGTCGTGTCAGCCATCAATCAATGGTGCTAAGTTGACGTGCCTTCTAGGTTCTCGGAAAGTTGTCGGGAAATGTTGTCTTAAATTACTTTGATAAGCCGCCCGGGTGTATTTCATTATATTTGGTTCCTGGGAGGATTAAACGGGGCAGGAGTAAATGAATATTCACCATTTTGCGCGGCGTAATGCTATATTGTAGTAACATATAGAGTTTTACATCGAGGATGGAACTATTCAATGTAACGTTCATTGATTCTGCGGCGCGATTGCCTTCTCCGTGCTTTTGCGAAATTCTTTTAATACGGACAAAATAGCAACGACCTGTGCCAAACACGGTCATGTGGAAAATACGATATTTCGAGGTACAATACTTATTTGGCAACAATCAACAACAATCGGGATCCGAAATCGCACGATATACCAACGTCGTTAAATGCTCTTACAAGAAATCGTATTCCGTGGGATTGGCTGTCAAAAAAGGGGAGATCCTATAAAATATTTTAATGTTCAACTCAGAAGATTGAAGAAAGAAAGCAAAGTAGAATTCAGTCGAGTCACACACATACCATCGCAATTCAATTACATGAACACGTTTTAAGACTAATAAGTTGCACACTTATTTGAGGTTTGAAAAGAGTATATTTTGGCAGACTGGGGCATGAAACTCTAACATGATTAAAAGAATGCTGACCGTTTAAACAATTTTTAGTTACTTTGTCCATTCACTTTATTAAACTGCGGTAGTTCGTTAGATACTTCTTTTATTCTTGTTGAATTTTTCCGTTTAGTATAACGCGATATAAAGTTTAAGAGGTCACGCGGTTGCAAGACGACAATTTCACGAGCCGTACGAGCGATTCTCAAGTGAAAATTAGGAATCTGAGCTTAGAACTCGTAGCGGAGTTTACGAGGCAAGAAAATCTCCAAAGGATTTAGCCACTTTTCGACGGGATTTACTTCCTGTCGCCTGTGGAGAGTCATCGTAGTAAATATTCAACAGATTTTATTCTAACGTGGCGGAAACACGTGACAGTCAATTGGAAAATAATGTCGTGAAGCCATGAAGCTTCCGTTCATTCGACTACTTATCATCTATCGCGGGTACGCTTTCTCCTTGCTTTCGAACGGTTCTTGTTCTCGGAAAAATTTCATCTTTCGGAAAATAATTGATCGTTCAGCAAGGAGGTCTACTGTTCACTCGCATATTCGAGGTGGTCATCCTCGCCGTTGAAGAATCGTTCCTCGAGAAGAATTCTTTGCTTCGGTTCCCGACGGTTCCTACGCTGTTGGCGAAAAGCATTACAAGAGCAGGGCTATTACTGGACCCAGGAAGCAGGCACCCACAGAGGTTCCGACTCGACCCGCTGGACCGCGTTCACCAGCTGCTCGAAGGCTATTGAAAGATCGGCGTTCACTATGACCTCGTCGAAGAGGTGCGAGTAAAGGAACTCTATCCTCGCGGCGCTGTGCAGGATTTCCTCGAACTCTTCGTCCTTTGACAAACAGACAGAAACGTAGCACAAACGTTTGGACATTGTGGAAATGGAAACTGAATTTGGCATTACCGATGGTCTTACCGTGAAGCCACGTGAATTTGCGTCGTCGAAAGTGGATCTCGCACGAGCCTCGTTTCTCGTATCTTTAAGCACTTCGAAACTAGGCGGCTTCACGAATATCACGTAGGGCTTTAACTGTGGCGTCCTTAGCATCTTGAGAGCTTGGTAGTGAGGATTCAGGAGGCAGACGTAGCCGGCGTTCACCAAAGAACTCACGCTCTCTGCGCTGGTGCCGTAAAAATTACCCTTGTACTCGCCGTACTCGATGAATTTGCCCGCTCCAATTTCCTCCTCCATCTTCTCCCTCGACACGAAGTGATATTCCTTGCCGTTTACCTCCCCCGCCCGCGGTGCCCTTGAGGTGTCTGGAAGAAGGTAAGAATTCAAGACCGTATTGTTAGGGCTTTCTTTGGGCCAGCGGGTGAAATACTCACAGGGCACGGGCGTTTTGTACTTATCAGGATCAGTGGCCATGAGCCGTCTCTTGAGCTCGTTCCTGCCGACTCCTGGTGGTCCGATGAGGACCACCGGCCGGTAAAGGCCCGGCCTCGGGTAGAGCTTCGCGACCTCTTCGTAGGTCGCTATCTCTTCCCGGTCGAAGTCGTCGTTCTCTGCAGCGTCATACATGATCTTTTTAATTTTACTGGCTTGCAAGTTGCACTTTGTAGGCGAGGCGTGCAATGAGCTACTGGGACGGGGGCACAATGCGGGCAAAGGCACTGGAACAGAACACAAGCCTAACCGACGGAGCAGGTCAGGCCATCATTTTTTGTTAACACAACTGCCGATTATCGAGCCAACCTGCTTATCGGTTTTCCATATTTCCTCCGGCCAACGAGCTCATTCTCACTACCCCACGTCACAATTTTCATCATTCAATGAACTTGTTAATCGTGCAACATTTGCAAAGTACACACGCTCCTGTTATGAATTGATGTTTAGTACAAGTAACACGGGATGAAGCAAACTATGCCAGACGAGATTAGCCAAGTGAATCAGTTGCCATTCTTCGCTGTTCTTCGAACTTACTTATATTGTCGTTGTCGGACTTCTCTTCGGCCAGTCTATTGTGAATAATTCTGCTCTCTTGGAGAGCTCTACTAGGAATCAGACCGGCCCTCATATTACGATCACCTTCGCGTCTAGCTTGCCACCTGAATTCCCCAAGAAAACACACTTTTTTTATTTGATTTCGCAAGGGAGCCAGGCAATATCGATTGTTTCTGCTCTTGGGACCCGTCTTACCAGTAAGCGTCGTCTTGGCTGACGATGTGCAGAATATCTCCCTTCTGGAAATCCAAGCCGGCTTCCTTGCAAGGAATATGAGGGTCTTCGGCGGCTTGGTACGAAAAATGCGCCCTTACCCGAACCTACAAGATATTCGCAATCATTATTTTTGCGAATTTTAACGTATTACAACCGTAAAAAAGTAGTTTCACAACGACGTACCTTGCTTTCCCTGCTTTCACCCTTCGAATCCGATGGAACGATTTTGAACGTGATCGCTCCTTCGGAACTTTGCTGAAAAGCAAACGATAGCCCTACTTTATTATCTATTTCACCATGAGATGCTCGTCAAAAATAGTATGCACAAAGTAATATTCTTGGAAAGTCAGTGTTTGAAAAACTGTCCAAGTTAACGTACCAAAATGTCGAGAACGCAATTGGGTGTTTTGCCCTCGACGCTGATACCGTTGACCTCGCAGATTTCATCCCCCACGTGGATGAGGCCCGATCTGTCCGCCGCACCCCCGTGCATTATCCTGGCAATCACGATTTTCCCGGTCTCCTCGCAAGTCTTCAACGTTGCCCCCTATTGTCAGGGTGTAAACCAATGTCGTCATTTCGTCGCATATGCTGATAAGCTACTCGGAAAACACTTAGTCTCCATTCTTAACAAAAATGAACGACAACGAACGCCGATGCGAAACTGTTCAACGATTTACCAGGATTATACGGACACCGGATTTACAGAAAAAAGAAATTGATGAAAAACTTAATAGGTCCTTTCCTGAAAAGATGTACAATTTTATCTTTCGCAACTGTTTCGTTTTGCCATTGCGACCAGAGCTAAAGCTGTCATCTTTAGTTGTATGCACAGCCAGTTATTTCGATCCTTATTTCTACTACAGGGCCGTTAAAGGGCTAGTCTTGATAAATTATCTTGTCGGAATGAAACTTAAATCAAAGTACGGGCATGCGGGATAATAACACAAAACACAGAAATTACAATGAGCAAACAATTTTATTTACAGCAAAACATGAGACAAAGAGACATTGTAGATTCATAGCAAGTCAACAAAAATTAGCGCGGAGACGAATCAACGGTAAATAAGGGTATGCGGAAAAGCAAATTGTATATTATGTACAAGTAGGCGCCTTAGAATCCTAAGAGAACAATTTTGAAACGACTAGAAATTTGTGTTGCATCGAAAAAAGATACAGCAAAACGTTCGCGGTTGGTGCGATTATTACGACTTACCATGATCGGCTCGATACCACCGCCGGACTTCAAAGCAAGTTTGACGATGAAAGAAACACGTGATTACTTGAGAAATCTCTCGTTTACCGAGCAGTGATGGGAATAAATCAATACTTTCGTACTTCTACCATTTTTACGTGTCATGAAAATTATTTAGACGAGGGATGTATTTGCATACACATTTTTTATTAACATTTTCCCATCGCTGTTAGTGAGACCCTCGACTGCTAAAGGGGCTTTCTCGCTTCTACCGATACAGGGAGTTCGCGATATATTCTTAGCCGGTACTAAAGGCAGCGTAATTAAGTCTCATGCAAATTCCTTGTGAATGCAACAAGGTATACAGGGTCAATGTGATACTCGTTCACTACATTATCACGTTGACTCTCGGCCTCTCTACTTTCTTCCTTTTTCTCGGACAAGTGATCAACCCACGCAATTCACTGGACGATTAAACCGTCTTCAAGGTTTGAAAAAATACGTGTCGAAAGGAATTCTAAGTGAAGTATGAACAAAGCGAACAATATCACGTACCAGGGGCTCGTTGGATTTTACTAGTTGAACTATCTTCACCGTTTCCTCGTCCTCGTCAACCTCCAGGGGGATATCCGGTAGCCTCGGGTAATAGTCCTTCTGCGCGACCGCATCGTGTGCACATAGCAAGCCCTGTGAAGAAAATTACCCCATCCTGTTTTCCTCAAATTACGGTTCGAAGGAAATACTTATCATAGACTAAATTCAACAATTCCTTTTAGCAAAATCATCACTTTATTTTCCGCGTCATTCACCTGTATGTGTGGCTTTTGCAGCAAATGAAAAAGTTCCTTGCACTCCTCCGAGAAGTGCGTTTTCGTGGAAAGTAGGTCGAGGACTTCGATGTCAATGTCCATGGAGTTGGAGAGGACTGGGAAGAACTTGTCATCTGTCGAATTGCTGATGATCTTGTTGTGGACGTTAACCAAGGCATTCAGTTCCTTTGACTGAAGTAATTCGCTCAGAAAGCCAAATTCCTCGTCCGTACAACTCGGTATATCGGATTTGCTTTCCTGTAGTGAATTCAGCAGCTTGGATAATGCTGAAAATGAGAAATCCCACCAATAGCTCTTGAAACTTCATCAACTCGATTATCATTTGTTTTTAAACAAACAGTTGTCACCTTATCCTTACAAACGAAATACGTTTAGTATCGATATTGTCCCTCGTGTACATAACGCTGTAAACCGAAGTTGTGTCTGTGAATCTATTTAAAGCCTGACAAAGCGAAAAGCGTTGACTTACTAGCACATTTACGTTGAGATCAATAATTAATCATCTGTTAGGAAGCGTACGACGAAGATGCTCTTCCCTACGACAAACGGAGCAACGACTCTACCATTTTATTAGGAAAAAAATAATGTTCACAGCAGTTTTACTAAATAGGAACGATGCTCCAGAAAATATGATATGCGAGCTGTTTTTAGCACCGAAAGAACATACGACGTGCTCAGTGAGGTTTAAAGAAAGGGATAATTTTATTTTTCATGATCTTTATTTTACTCCGTCTATGTTACTGATTTTAAAGATAAACAACCTACAGATTTGTTTATTTGTTATTCATTCTATTCGCTTTTATAAATATATTCAACCGGAGCACATGATTTTGAAGTAAATATTATTTAGTTCACTAGCTAATTATAAAGAACCGTCTTAAACGGATTCCAGAGTTCTACAGTCTGCTAATTTTAACTCCGTCTTCTTAGTGTTGAAGTAAACAAATTTTCACGTCCTCAGGAATTGTACGAAACGATAAAAAATGTTGCGAATACCGGTCGTCCGCAATGAAAATTGTTAATCCAAATAATACTATTCAGTTTTGTAAAACCTGACGTACGTCCTTTTTTTAATAGTATTTTATTAATTACTCACCGGGGTCCCATTTAATGTTGTCCATGACGAGCGCCGCTGTCATAATTCACTGCAGGATCGGTCACTGGTTCTTCCCCCGTTGTGTGGAAAGTAACGTGCTGGCGCGTGGATGAAGGAGGGGAGAGACAGGGAGGAAGCTTCGGACGATATCAAAAGGAAAGGCCGAAAATTCGGGTCAGACAGAAGCCGTGTATTTCTGGCGGAGTGTCTATCGCGTAGCTGGCGCCGCGAATAACCCGGCAAAATCCCGTCCTCACACCTGGAATATCGTTATCATCGCGAGAATAATCCGTTACGTAAGCGGCTGTCACTCGACACGGGGTAAGACGAGCCGCACCACCGAGTCGGCCACTTTCCACGTAGCTGAGTTTCTCCGCTCGTTCATTCTTTGAGAAACACAGAAAGCTCGGGCAATTTATCGACTCGTCGATGCACCGCCGTTTGTTCTATCTTTACGCGCAATTCTATGCTGGGCACTCTCGCTTCTGCCAGCGCTTTCAGGCATTTTCCTTCTCAGCCACGACACAACGTGTTGACTTCGGACGCCATATTGCAAGGCATCATACTCGCCGTTTCCACCCCCAAAAGCCCCTAACAATCCTACCCTATGCCTCAACCCCCACTGCGTCAGCGTCTCTTTTCACCCTACCACTGCCTTCAAACTGAACGGAGAAAGACCGATGCCGGCCGTCGAAACCTGATTCTACCTTCCCCTCTAGTGCTGTACGCTCTTCTTTCTGCGCCCTGTTACAGTAGAAATACTCGGAAATTTTCACCCTCTTTCAGTTTTTCAACCCCCTTGTCAAAGTGCTACAGGACATTTCAAAGAAACATAAATAAATGTCATAATACAGTTATATTTCAAGAATTTTTAAACGCTATACACTGTTATAGTACTTAGTCTAGTGTGCTAACACTTTTTTGTTTTATTATGAATTATGAATTAGTATTTTTTGTGAAATTTATTATTCGCTTATGGGAATGTGATGGTAGATGCGCGATTGATTTGAAACGCGCGGGGTATTTTTAAAATGGTACCATGGGTATTAAGTGTCTATTCCTGCCGGTAGCTGGCAGCACTGCCACCAATGTATACATGCAGTTGTCCGTATGAAACATTTTGCCGCAAGCTTCGGAGTATTTAGAATACAGTGTTGTTTATACTCAGTGAATCTCTGCCGCAAATCTTTCCAAGAGACGTATTAATCACTGTTTTATCAATACCGGTAAGCTTAATGGTTTTCCCCTTTTCTTTTGAAGCAATAGTGTAAGCAAAATTTGACATGGCGTAGACGAGGGGGTACCTTCGTCGAATTTTCTAAACGAATACAGTCGTACTCCAACTCCTTTCGTTTGTTTTTTCTCGATGCACTGCGTCGTCGATTTGTGCCATTTCTCGTTCAAATCTTTGCAATAATTTTCGTGTAAATATTAACCGTGTTGTCTCGATAGTTTGTCCTATTTGTCCCCTCAATCCACAAGTGGTTGCATCGTGGATCTTATGTTTCATAACGATTGTAGCGTATTTCAATGACAAAACTCTTCATAGTAACGTTAGTGTTAATATTCAGTCTAGTATGCTTGTTTCTGGACATTCTACTAATTTAAATATGTAAATTTCAATCTGATTTGTTGCTAATCACAGTCTTCATACCATCTGAGTAAAGTTACCATCGAGTTTTGTATATTTATTATGGTTTGTGTACGTTCTTGTAAAATACTCTCATTTGAATTTAAATGTACAATAGGCATCATTGAGTACATTAAACAGATGTTACGTAAAATTCTAAGCTATTGTGAATATGTACAATGCATACATTTATAATGAAGCATATACTATGTAGAAACTGTTCAAATAGTAACAAGGTTTTCCTGTGTTTATACAAAAAAGGAAATTCTAAGAAACCGATATACAGCATATTTGTAGTGGTTTCTCAATGTACACTACGGTAATAAAAACTGTTTTCAAGGAAAATATAAGCGTCTACTTATGTATCTGTTCTCAAACATTTTCCTGATACCTGTTTTTCTTTTTGTTCCAGACACCTAATAATCCCTGTTTGTTTTTATTCATTGCATTGGTAAGTCTTTAGTTTACCGTATTTTTCATTTTCCTCCTGGTAAATTTAAATTATATGAACTGAATTGGAAAATTATAGCGATCGTCTATAGTTTTGCTCATTTTCTTATTGCACACAGTCAATTTCGTTTCTCACTGTGTTGCACAGATGGCGCCATGCCTATCAATCCCAAAAGTGCATCGCTGGTGCATCCAGTTGCATACGCATATTTTATTGTTACAATTTCGTACATAAAATGTGCATTTAAAAGTTTAAACCGATCAAATTAAAGATTATAAAAATCATATGGAATTTCAAATCAATTGGCATTCAACTTTTGTTTAAGTATTTAAAATTAATTCGATTCAGTATTTTGTATTTTTTAAACTTTTTCCGAATTGAATGTTTAATCGATGATATTTTCTAGCAAATTGTTTAATAATCATGCACGTTATATGTACGTGGAAAACCCTCGATATCGAAACTGGTAGCGATTTATAGCCCTTTAGTCGGTTCCGCACTTGGAATTGATATTTTTCGCGAATATTAGTATCGTTTATCGAGGGGGAGTGTTGGAAAGGGTAGCCGGCATGTGTCGGCTGAGTGTTTTACTAGCCTTAATTTCGTGTGCCTTCCCAGCCAATATGTTGGGCAGTAAATCCTTAACTTTCCGTTGAGTTTCGGCTTTTGGCTTTACTGCTTTTTGCGATCAGGGTAACGATCCTGCGGCCCCCGCTCTTCTTGCCTTCGGGAATTCCGGGACAATTTGCCGGATATTAATCTTCTAAATAATCAAATTCTACTTCTTAGTCAAAGAAAACGTTCCACGTTGCTCCGGCTCTGGTAACGATTTTATACAGCAATACCTGCTACTTATTGTACACGGGTGTAGGATTTTACTTTTTTTTCTTAAGCATGTTAAAAACAACATCGGGAGACTCATGTGAGAAATGGTAAAAATATAACGGAGATAAAGAAGACTGTATACACATTGAACCGACGTTGCATGAAAAATGGCAAAGACATAAAAGAAATCGATTAAACATACGAATGTCATAAAAAGAATTTATACTAGCGAAAGAAGTTGTCACGTGCAGGTCCGAAGGTTGGTAATGAGAAAGAAGGTACGAGAAAGGGGGGAGGAGGAAGGAATGAGAGCCGCGAATCGATTGAGCCAACATTAACGCTGGAGGACTAATAAAAAAAACAGTAATTTACTTAGTAAAACATAAAGCCACGTCGGTGGCCAGCCAAGGAAGGCAAACACATTAAACATTTAGAGGGCATAATAACCCGTGGCATACGTAATACGGCTGGCGCCCTTTTCACCGTTGGCTATGAATAATGTACATACATCAAGGTATGACGTAGCCTCGTCGACTTGTGTGTATATTTTCACGATGGTGTGGATCGACCGGGCCATTTCCAATAACCAACGTATGCATGTAACCTTATCGCCAGTCTATTAGAAATGTCGAATGCTTTGCAGCTCTGTCCGTTTGTCTCTCGTCACTTCAATATTTTCCAAGCGAGCTCGGCTAAAATACGCGTAATTTTATTCGGTCGCTCGAGCAATTGTTTCGCAGAGGACTGATTCTCAAGTGGTCCCTTCTAAAAACTTGGCAATTCCAATTTTCTATTAGGGTAAGAGGGATATGATTTTCTTGGACGGTACACCTGCTTTCAGCTAGAACGTATTGTACGACTCGTGAGCTCGCAATCACTTTCCTAATTGTATTTCCGGACCTCCGGCTGAGTCACGGTTTCGTATATATTTTCTGCATCCTGTAAACTCGTATTGTAATTCGCGATAGTGACTCGACAGGAATAATAATTGAACTTGGTCCGAATTACCGTCGATTCGTCTTGGCCGTTTCTCGTAGGTTCGCTTAAATTAATTGAATTAAACGCTCAATGATGATCGCGATTATAACGAACGTTTGTAAGTCGTAAGGCTGACGTTGAGTCGTCAAGATGGCATTCGTGTCTAGTCATTGCCGGTAGAAACACGAAGAAATAATTAATCTCGCGTTTTGTACTCCGAAGAATAGGCCCGACTGAATTATACACGATTTCATGTGCTCGAGCGAACATGTATATTTACCCATGTGCCAGCTAAACCTTTCTGACGTACTCTTTTTTAACAAGTCCAATAAACCGTGGCGAAAAAAAAGTCACGAAGAAAGGGAGAAATGTCGAAGTGGTCGATGCTGGGAAATGCGCGCCTCGACAATGCCTCTCGCTTTGGGTTTTTTAAATCTCGGCGGTATTAAACGAATAAATGACACTTATTTCCCGATTGTGTGGTATGCAGCGCGTATCGAGCAACAAAGCGAAACGTCGGCCGATGTTTCCGTCGGCGGACAATGCAGCCGGAATTCTTTAGACATTCAACAAATGCGCGAGGCGCGTTATATTATTCAAAATCATTGTGCCAGCGGCACTGTTGATCAAATATTACGGCGACTTGTGGAAAACTCGGCGCGATAAGAATAATGGAAGAAATGTATAGAAGTTCTCGGGAGCTCGGTATAACCGTCCTGCAATTAAATCCACACATACATTTTTAAATTGTTACACACCGTTGGATATCTCTCGTAGAAATCTTCCTGCTTTTTCTTCTTCTAAATATAAACAATGTTTTTGAGCCCAGTGCTTTCTTGAAGGCATTTTTCAAACGACGAGCGATGAACCGAAGGGTGCTGTTCTTCGGAATTTCTTTGGCTTTGGCCGACAGGCTGATATTTTGTAAATACACGCTTTCTATTTCGTACGTAACGGTTCGAAGGAAAACAGTCGTCGAGTGTTTTCTTAACTTTCTCTGTATGCCACGACAAATGTCAGAACGTGCGTATGGAATGTAATAAAATTTCTCATTACCGAAGAATCTCGAGAGTACTTATTTCCTCGTTCGATGGGTCAAGCAAACAGTGTTGTAAAAATATCGAAATTTCTTTCGAACGAACTTACTTTTTTCCCCTGGTTCTTGGATGTTACGTTCATTGGCGAATTTCCGGTGACCGCGTTGGCTCGTTTGAATGGCCATTCTCGTCTATAACGTTTCCCTCGGCGCGTTTCCAACGGTGGGACGGTCTCAACAAGAGCGTCTATGCAACTCGGACGATCGGAGCAAAAACCGTAGATACGCGCGTGTCCGATAAATCGCGAGCTCTGCAGGCAGCTTCTGGGAGCATTGGGGAGCTCGCGGGAGCGGAATATCGTCATAAAGGCCAGCTCAAAAGTCAATCAAGCCGGCCGAATTACGTCGAAAAGCGGCCTGCAGAGCGCCGCCACTGTTGGCTGGTTGCCTGCCTGTCCCGCCACCGATATATAACAAAATGAAAGCTATCAGAGGTGACAATCCGCGGACGACAAATCAGCGTGTATATTTAATGCGCGATCGTGCCGTCCCCGTCCCCGCCCCCGCCCCCGCCCCGGGAAATCTCCCCCAAACCCACGCCTATTCAGTCCACCTAAACTGTCCTCGCTTTCTCTCTTTCTCCCTTCCTCTCTTTCGTCATACCCCATTCTTCAACACTATCCGTTTCCCTTTCCCTTTTTCATTGCCCCCATTCATCCGAACTGACCTTTTATTCGCTTCACTTCCTTAGGTCCTTTCTTACCCCCTCCAACTTGAGTGAGTTTTCTACATGCCTTTAGCCATTTCTCTCTGTTCCCCTCAAAGTTTATCCCTCTTCCTCCTTTTTGCATTGTCGTTCACTCCTCCGGCCGGGTGTAGCGTTATCGCAGAGTTGTTGGGATATGTCACTGCATCGTACCGACACGAGCAGACCGCCGGTCCTCACCCCGCATCACCGTTCGGTGTTATTTGCAACGGCTGTATTGCACGGCGTACATGCTCAGCCGCGATCTAGCGCAATCAGTGCTATTATATTAATATTTATGCGCTCGTCCCGGCAACGCCGTTGCCCCGCGAAAAGCCAATTGAAAATGAACCGCCTACCGCTCTGTCACTCGGACCGTTCGCCACCGTGGTTTTCCATTGATCCTATTCCGAAGATATTAACTCCACCGCGATATCATTTTTACAATTACGCGCGAGCAGATCGGCGAATGCTTCCTTGGCTCGCGCGAGCACCGGGCCAATTTTAACCATTGTTTTATCTTTTAAAATGCGCAAAGCAAGTAATATAGATTTCTAAAAAAGAAATTTTCAATATTAACGGAAAGGTTAAATCCTCCGTAAACACTTTGTATAGCTGACAATTCGGGAATATATTGAGAAATCGACACATTAGATCCGGCGGCAATTAATCTGCTATCGGGAAAAATGAGGAATATCATATGAATACACAGAATAACCCGCTCGGTATTTTAGTACGGCATTAGCTGGCCCGAAAATTCACAGTATAATTTCGTGCATAACCTTTTACTTCGCTCGGCAAAATGCACAAAAATGTCTACTGTCATTAAGAGTTTAAGGGGCTAAAAGAAGAGGAAGAAAATACTATAAAATGTTGATCGCAGAATCGATTTCGTTCATTTGTGCCGCGTTTCTAAAATTTTTGCCAATATATGCTTTCTGCAATTCCATTTAGGATGAGACTGGTATTGGGTACCTATATATCGCGCGAAAATCTAGGCGGGAATTATGTAATCCGTGGGATATAGAAAAATAGAAACGTGGATAAATAGATAACCGCTGTAATTCCATGTTTCATTCGATCGGAGATAGTTTATATGATATATTCATTAGCCTTGTTCCTGGCCGACCCACATACGTAATATGGAAATCTATGCGCGTTAGATTCGATTGTATGTAAATAGTAATAGGAACTTTGGTCCTTTGCATAACGCTCTACGCGTTAGCACACTCCCAACTTTCCATGGAAAATTATTATTTGATTTGCATTAGAGGCGAGAGAATGCGTTCTTTAAATGACGGAGATGATGAGAGTTTCGATATGCCGGCAGTATGGAAATCATAAGCGAGATACAGTCATGTCGTCGGTATAGGCGCGCCGTTATCTTTACATTCTCTCCGCCTATCAATTAATTCTAGATCGCACGTACAATTACAGCTTGGATTATTTTAATTTCACATACATCTGACCCGGAAATTTATATGCACATTCGTACGCAATTTGTATGCAAATCAACTTTTATCTCCGTGAGTTATGCAAATTCGATATTTTTTTGCCCCTGATAAAGCGCCAATGGAGAAATCAAGGCGCCTTTTGATGCGCGCGGTCACTTTGAAAAGACGCTCTATCGAATTACTTTAAAGATTTTATTGGGGCTCACGGTTGGTTAAACGTTTGAAAAAGATTAGTGATACACCGGTTACGAGCGATTACACGCTTCGCGCTCGGAGTGACCGGTCAACCAGCCGAGAAACCGCGTAAACCTACTCCCGCGAATCCAATGTAATTCATTGTATGTCTAACGATTGGCCACATGTCGGCCCGATATACGTAGGAAATCTTTGTGCGGGCTTCTGCGCGACAGATGCGCCCCGGCGCAAGTGTCCTCGAGTATCCCGCTGTTGCGCGGCATTTTTCTGAATTTTCTGTCGCCCGGCAAGTTGGGCTAGGGGTCGGGGTCGGATATTCTAATCGCTCTTACAACCGTGTAAGCGTCCTCTTCTCGCTTCGCCGGGGGTCGTTGCCGCCTGCTCTGCCGCCCCCCGTTGCGTTTTACCCTCGATACTGTCGTCGCTCGCGTAGTATACTATGATTTTTCTAGCAACCTCTAACGATCTCTCTGTATTTTCTCCCTTGTGCCTCCTACACTCCTACACTCATGTGCCATTAATGCGTTTATTGAAGTACTGCTGCTTTCATCAAAATTTCATTACCGTAGAAAATTGCATTATTTGTCCAAAAATGGGTATTATGACGGAATAGAATATTTATCGACCCGTGTTGTAACCAACTTAAATTGTCTGAAAAAAGCTTTCAGGACTCAGTAGATACATGGTCCTCGTCGTTATTACGAAAAACACCCTCCCGTCGCGTAGAAATTCAATTCTATGTCGAATTGCAGGTTACATTACTCTGGGCGGTCGTGAGACTCCCCTATACTTCGAAATTTCATTTCCGGCCATATGAATTAGCCGTCCCATTGCTCCCTCTGCATGGGCGATATTCGATTTTCAAGTATATTATAAAGATGAGCGGAAATAAGTCTCGCGAAACATAACTTGCACCGCTGATACACTGCTAGGCGTTTAATGGTATTTGTCAATATCTATTAGGACGAGTAGGAATTTGAGTGGAAAGGAAAGGGAACGACATGGGATGATTAGAATGTCCGATGATGATCGACGATCGACAGACTGATAACACGAGTATCCGTGATAGAACACAGCGGGTTGCTGAGAGGGACGAGGGGATGATACCGCGGGCCATAGAATTATACATTATGCCGAATGCGGCCGCTAAGCAGTATGATCGGCTCTCCGCAGGATCAAACTGCTAGGCAGACACGAACGAACGGTATCCGTAAGGACGAAAGGCGAATCGAGGGAAGTCAAGAGGGAAGCGGAGATTGGCCGATGATTTTCGTGATTCCATGATCGGCGATCGAGGGGGATCGCGGTAACGAGCCCGTCGTGACTTGCCCGTTTTATACGGTAGCTTATACACGTGGAAAGGCTGCTGTGGCAAGGCTACCAGCACGATTCCCATTGGACGACGTCGGAATCGGGGAGAGGAACTGCCACTTTACGGCTAGCCGGTTTTACCCATCAGTGCTTGCTCGCTGGCTCTTTAAATCGACTAAACGACCGTCGTTCGTCGCGTGAGCTTCAACCCGATACATTTTTTCCTAAGCAATCCACTCTTGGTCGACCATCTTTCGGTACCGCGAAAATCATACATTCTCGCTCGTTTCCTTCCGGCATTGAGAACTAATAGGAAATATTATGGCGCAGCTCCGCGAGCTTTCGTTGCTGTCGTAACTCACGATCACGATACCTCCGTTGCTTTACGGAAATTGCAACTTAGGCGTATCCGTTAAGCAATTGTTGCTGCACGCTCTACCGTTCCCATGATCGGCCGTTTGCGGGGAATCTCGAGGATCCGTAGGTGTACGAATCGTTCGCGAGATTTTCGCTGAATCCTATTTGAATGGTTTCGATGACCGCCACTGACTCGCTAGCCGGCCAACAAGAGGGACATTGACCAACCGGTGCTCTGCACGTGCCCTCTTCTCTCTTTCTTCCTCTCCAACTGTCCCCCTCTCGCGAATATCGCCGAGTACCCCTCGTCCACCCCGCCCCCCTGTGCACACATTGCAGTGCAAACCCAGAAGCCCGATGGCTACGGTCGATCTTCGAGCCTCCCCGCAACGAAAAGACTCGAACGGCGCACACGAACGGGGGATTTCCTCGCGAACGAGTATCCACGGCAAAAGAATGCATTAGCGATGGTTCGGTAAATAAGCCTGCACTCGGACGCATGTCGCACTCGCGGAGTAATGGACAGGGAGGGAGAGAGGGAGGGAGGGATCGGGGGAGAACGTTCCTCAATAGCTGGCTTCCCTACTTTCTTGCGGGAAAATATTTAAGCGCAGAATTAATAACCCTTGAACCTGCCTTATTCGTTCCTATTTTAATCAACGTTATCGCATCTTCCTGTTTTACTCTCACACGGAGAATTAGGAGCTCGATGATGGACCAACCCCCGAATTCGTCTTTCGTCATTGGCGAAACCCGTGGATCGAACGGATGATTGTTTCTTTTAGATCGGTTACTCGATGATTACACGTTTCCCTGGGTGCCGAGAGACCGATAGAAGAAGAACAAAGAACCCGCGGCTGAGGAGGTTGTCGGGGTGGGACGAAGGGGGGCGGAGAGGGGTAGAATCGGATCGCATGTCTGCCTCGAATCTTTCCGCCATCTTACGAGAATTCTTTCCACGGCAGGGAGCGACGAGCGGCGAAAACCGAGCACTGCGATTACATTCCCTTATAAATATGCAAATATGATAGCGGGGTGGCGCGAGGGAGGTAAGACCGTGGAGGGGTATAGTGTACGTTGGTTTCGAGCTGGCCACCACGTCGACAGACGGGCGCTGGCCCATCGCTACGCAAAAATAGAGACTCGCCGCTAATAATTATTGATTAGCTATTCGTGACCGACTCGATATCGCTAGAGCTCCTACGACGCATAAGAAAGAGCGAATAATCGGCACGACCCACACGACCCACACGACGCACACGCGCACACGCGCACACCTACACGGCTTCGGTTTCTCGCTTACACGTACATCGCATGCCGACATCTGCCTACGAAGGGGGCCAGTCGCGCATTCGCTTAAATCGGTGGGAGAGGGAAAAAATAGGGGTGTGTAGAAAAGGGAAAAACCGCTAAACAGCGATAGGTTTGCGCGAGGCTGGCCTTGTTCCTCGGACGGGGTGTGTCTATATGGAGAAAAGAGGATGATTGTAGGAAGCCGGAGGAGCGGGCTTCTCGCGCAGAAGCGCCTTCGGATTTAATGCGCCGTTTGCGCGGCTCTTCGGCATAGCCGCGTCGGTAATTTTGATAATTCTGGGTTTTCGATGGGCCCCCGCCGCCGCGTCCAGCTACCAGTCTTTACGCGTTCGATTTTATTATTCTTACCTTTAAGAGCAGCCGTATCGACGTATTATTATTCTTACCTTCGGGATGTCGGCCCTGTACCGACAGCCCCACAGGATATGTATTCCCAACTTCGTGGAATATATGCAGCGCAAAACAACTGGCTCCGTCGACAGCAGCCTATTATTCGAGCATCAACATCTTTTCCCCCCGTCTACCGAAAAAAAACCTCCCATCGAACTCACTCAAATCATCCGTATGACAACGGAACGTCTCTTCATAACCGTCAAGATGTTCCATTGACACGAGGATTAATGATCAGTAATGTCGGTGCATTAGGCTCGACGTATTATTATAAATTCATAAGATAGATAAGCGTATGAAAATTCTAATTACTTTGCATGGCGCACGGTTCTTTCAGCTTTGCTTCCTGACACGTAATACGCGTAATACGCTTAATAGAGAATTTTAACACGCTGCCAGTGCTGCTCGGTGCGTTCTGTAGAGAAATGTTTTCCACGGAGGAACGTCGTACGAGCGGTATTATCATTCGCCCTGGGCATTATCCTTAGAGCAGCGCCATCGACAACCGGCCCTATTCGCTCCTTCTACCCTTCTCTCTTTCCCTCTTTCCCTCTTTCCCTCTTTCCCTCTTGTCCGTCTCCCTCCGGCGCAGCCCCTCGCATTTGACGAGATGGAAATTTAGCGGAATCATTCGCGATTTACGACGGGACAAACGGGTACAACCTTCCCTGCGCGTACTTACCTCCATTTATATGCCAGAACGATCATAATAGAGACCGCGGTTTATTCCCTCCGATTGCACTGTGCACCGCGAAACTTGCCAAGCTCACATTTTTACGTCGACAATCATTCTCGCGAAAACACGAAAAATATACACCGTAGTCGTCGAAGGAATTGCGGGGAAATTGGTGTCGATCGATTCATTAACGTGATTTCCCATTCTTTCACTGGTTTTCTTGAATCGTCATAGTTGATCGGACAGAATCGATCGTGGTTATTTATGCACAAGCGTTAAGTAGTGCCGATAAGACGGAATTTTCCTTGATTTGCGCACATGCCAGAGAACAATGGCAATAATCGATATTTACTCCTTACGTACGACGCAATTATTTCTTCTGTTGGAAATATGGCATTTCCTGCGCGATGTTGATACCGAACAAAATGTAAGCACGCCACGTACAATTAGGGAATATGCAATTGTAGAGAAATATAATCGCAGTAGCATAACTGCAATTTAGAGGTTTCCTTGAAATTCAGCCGGGACATGAGTCGAGGGGAAAGGAGATTGGATTGGTCGGTGCGTCGATAATGGCGCGTTTCTGTTATACTCCCCGATAGGATGAATAACTCGAGGGAGACACGTTTCCTCTAAAATAACAGACAGTTAAACGTTGTCCAAGCAACTCCACGCATATTATTGTCGATCCATCATGGCTCTCCGTGGAGTGTTGGCGAATTTCATAACGAATAGGACTACAATCGTCGGAGCATTTGGATATTTCGAAACTTCTCTGGAATATTAATTGCAACGGCAGGTCGTGCAACTACCGTGGATACAAAGCAAATTTGCATCACGCAAAGTATCGTTTCTTTTCCGTCCGTGCTCGGCTATTCTTTAGGAATTTTCCAGCGACCCGAGGCATGAGTAAGCATTAAAAATACACAAACCGATTGGCAAGCAAAAATATTAGCGAGTGCAGAGGGAGGGGGATGTACCGCCGTGTAAAATGCTCCGAGCGTTTCGTCTCGCAGAGCCGTTGGAGTATTTTATTACTTCGTAGTCGTACGCGAAACACAAACACAACGGTAAATCACTCGTATCACCGCGGACGGCCGTTAAATTTAATTTACGCCGGTATTTGTGTACGACTTTATATTTCCCATTAGCGGGATAAACTGACCTAATTCGCGCGCTCCTCCACGCCGGAGCCGAGACTGCACTTCCATCTGCGATGCATGGCTCGCCTCTGCCCATGCTTTTTCCTTCCCGAAAAATATTTCCTCCCGCTACTCGACAGATCCTTTTCCTTATCAAAGCCGATGCTCCCGATTAATTACATTCTTCTTAAGCTTTACCATCTTGATGCATTATTGTCGCAACTCTGAGCGATATTCTTATCGGCCTCATTGCTTCGCTCAGCAACGGACGAAAACAAGACGAATGGCTTTCTTTCGAGGCATTATTATTTTTTCTTGAGCCGCGTGTAATTCATACATAATGGATCGTCGGAAAGGCGTCGCACCGCGCGGTCGCATCGAGCCGGAGAATTTTGCACGCGCGTGCAAGCTAGAACAACTAACGAGCCTCGCGGCTCGCGGCCACTGCTTATCGATAGTATTGGCACGTTGAACGCCGATAAAAAGCAAGCAGCTATAAATGTCCAATTGTTGAGAGTCGACTCTCGACAAGGCCGTGCGCATTTAATCGGCGGCACAGAATGCGCCAGAGAAGACGGAAAAAGGGTCCTTCGTTTGAGAGCATTACTGCTTTCTGACTGATCGTACGTAAGAAACCGTTTGCAAAATTTCAGAATTTTCATAAAAATTACCCTAATACGGCGTTCTTGTATTCTTTTTAACTCTACACGAGCAGAAGTTATTACGGGAGCTTGCACAAGCCGAATTTTCTTGAGGAAAAATTTCTGTAATGTGCCTCCACGGAATTCACTTAAATAATAACGTAAAATGACCTTTTTTATGCTCGAAGGAATGAGTTCGCGTGCGTATTTGTCGCTCCCGGCAACTTCCCGGCTCGTACCGTGAAATTGCCTTCGACGAATCTCCGCCAAGTTCACAATTTTTCCTTTCTCCCCTCAAGTAATTTACGTAATAACTTACGGCTTATGTGTTCACATAGGCGGGGACTAAATACGTTCGTTACATTCCTCGCATTGCTGCAAATTTCACCACCGCGCGAAATTTTCAGCTGACTTTATGATTTACACGTCTTAACGCTACGATCTTTTTCTATTATTTTCGGCAAAGTTAACGGGTCGTTATTTGGCCGTAGATTTCACAGGAGTTTATATAAATTCTCCCGGGCGCGTATTCGCGTTAAAAAGGGTGTGATCCAACGAGCAGAAAGGCGGGGCAGTAACTGCATATCCGCATATGCATGCTTTGCTTTCTAATCAAACGTAGTACTTCTCGGAAACCATCTGCCTATAATCCGTCAGCCCGGTTATAAATTTTAGCGGTCAGCTCCGAATATCGTCTGCCCATCGTGCTCTGCACTTCTCTCATAATTAAAACGTTCCTGCTAGAAACTTCATGGGCGAATTTATTCCATATTTACTTACCTTTACGGGCCATGCGCTAAACAATACTTTTTTTTCATTGAGCTTTGCCCTTAACGTTGACGCGTACGCGATAACTCTTGGGACTCTTCTGGATCGACACGGTATGGTCCTGTGGAGAATTCATTGCTGGCAAGAGGCTTAATTATGTCCTCGCTTGGCTCTCCTTCCCACAGCAGTCCTCCAAATTACCCGCTGATACGATACTTTCGGGTTAACGCGTGTTTCGCGGCCGTTGCGGTGGGCTTAATTAAATTCCGCAGTAAAGAGCGAAAAAGCCAGCGCACGGTAGGCAGCCGTGCGCACATAAGTGCATTGCGCGTACGTGCGCTGCGCGAAAGCACGTTACGTTTGTCCGTATGCACGGTCGTCTGCGAAGCAGCAGTAAAAGCAGTAAAGGTTCCCCTCGCTGGCTTCCTCGAACGCGCATCGGTTGCGGCTTCGGCTGTGCCTCGTTTTCCACCCTTAGTTATAACCCCGTGACGTTCCCATGGCATAAACAAAACGCAACCGCCAATTCCGAAGATGAAATATTATAAGTAATAACATATATCTATAGGAGCGAGGCCGACTCGATGCTCCGACCTCTCCGCCGTTCTTTCCGTCCTTCTTCCCCCTTCCCTTCGTCTCCTCACTCCCTTCGGGAGAACGGGATAATAACACGGCACTAAACTATGCGCCCGATACCGCCGTACCTACATATAATTGTATAATTATTATTAATGATATCGTGCCCCTTGCCGGCTTTAAACGCGCCAAGAGATGCTCGTCTCCGTATCGAGGATCTTATGGCGCGCCTGCGAATACTCCTTACCATCTCCCCTCCCACCTCTCCACTCCCAACCCTTTAATTTGATTATCTGTCTCCAGTGTCCATCAAGTTTGCTCTACGTGAAACCGCGAAATCCCCTCATTCACGACCTCTGTAATAACGCTACATGAGGTTAAACGTTATCCAGTCTAGAAGAATATGTAAACTGATGGATCGCCTTATTTTGTCTGTCGAAATTGACAATGAAATTTGTAGTGAGGCCTTCTCGCGATTCCCATGCGAACCTACGCGTAGGCGCAGTTCTTTCGAGCCTTCCCCAGTCTCAAAACGTCGATTAAAATTGTCGATGGGCCCATGAATCGCTGTCCGATTAACGGGAAAAATGGCCAAAGCCGCGATAAATAATCGTAGAAATTACTGGATGTCGGAGCTACGTAGGGCGATTTAGCGGTTGAACGCGCAACGGTACGTCGGCTCGATCTTCGCTCGTCTGTTATATCAGCCCCGATTAAGATATCCAAACGCCATGAGAGAGGCCAGAGGAGAGAAAAGTGGGGAAAATCAATGCCGACGCGTGATGCATGGTAGATTTATTTTTGCATTAATTTACGAGGACGCATTAGCGGTAAAGATGGTGTCATTCGATCCATTTTTATTGGAAGGGCACACTTGATTATCCTTCAGCCAAGCCACTGATTTTATGCCTTAATTACATCATCCTAATGTTATCTTACGTCCCGTGATTAGTATTCGAGTTGCATCGATGTTGCATTATGTCGCTGCGCATTGAAGAGCCGCGGCCGAAAGGTAGAAAAGGAGTAAGCGACGAGGGAGTCTAAATAGGGAGAAAATCGAGGGGAGCAGGAGGGAAACATGACGGGAGGGAGGGAGGAAAGATGAAGATGAGGAGAAGAGTCCGCGCGTGGAATATTAAGAGTTCATTAACATAAAAGGACAGGAACGTGCGTGTCCTCGCGATCGTGACGACATTATCGATTGTCGCGAGGCCCTAGCTTTACCGTGCATACACGCACACGCACACGCACACGCACACGCACACGCACACGCACACGCACACGCACTTATAGTCAACGACAATGATCCGGCGGAGGTTAAAGACACGCGGCTCGACTGGAACACGCGCCAGCTTCTGTCCACTCGTACGTATACTAACGCACCAGTCGCGCAGAAAAAGCGCAATTCAAAGGAAAAGCAAATCGCTCGGAAGAAGGGTGGAAACCATCGAAGCTCATTTTTACAACAACGGCACTCAACATTAAATGTCAAAAAGCTGCTCGAATCTGCGAATATTCGCGCGTCCATGGGCAAAGCATTCACCGCGGAAAGAATGACTTGGGGGGAAAAACGAATGGAAGAAAGGAGAATATGAAGACAACGAACGGCGGAACCGCGAGGCTATTGTCGAAGCGATCTTCTTGCTGGACAGAGTCGACGTCCCGTCTGTCCTTTCCTGCTAACCATAACTGTACCTGCATTCCGATGGTCTGAATAATACCGGAGTAATACGCGCTCGGCTAAAGAAATAGGAGGTGTTCTTATTGTCAATCGCGGCAACCACTGAATGTTTAATCGTTGAAGGAGTCAGGTATTTCACGATTCCCAGAGTTTCTTTACATAGGAACGAGCAGGTTATTCATATTTGTTCGTGAGGGAATTTTCAGGGAGATAGGGGGTCGAGGATCTTGAATTTTATTATCTTGGAGCGTAAAAGAAACTTTGTAACGGTTGGACGATGATGACGTCCAACAGGGAGGATGGGTGGGGACCATATTCAGCCCGGGGGGTCATTAAGACGGATTTTCCGGCACGGAGTTGTCTGATTGCATCACGTACGACGGTTACGCCGCGATCATTCGGTTCGATGATGATTTCGCGGACAGTCCGTGCCGTGCGGTCAATGCTCGAGACAAACGATGGGGTGGCTGCTTCTCAATGTTGCCAGATGCTAGATTTTTCAAAGACTCGTTACTCACGCTTACCTGCCATCTCAGCAACGTTCGCGATATTCGCGAGAAATATGATTCGAGCCTAAGATTTTCACGGTTTTCTTAGAGCCTTAGCACGTGAAGGAGAAGGTTGAAAATTCGCAAATACCCAAAGCTGGCAACACCGAGTGTGCCAAGGAAGAGGACCAAGTGTACACGCTGAAACGAAGCGACCTCAGACGGGCCTGCGATCACGCGCAATTACATGCTGAATCTTTAATGGAATGTTTCGAGGCTGGAATTAGTTGAATGCCATGGAAAGCTATCGCCACGTAATGCAAACCGTAGCTACGATCCCGGCGAACCGGGCATGCTTGCTCCACCTGTCTTCGGGCCAGCGCCAATCCTGCGTGTACATAATCGCGCCTACATTCAACGAACAATATTTCATCTCACCCCTCCCGGCAAATGTACCAAATGCCAAACCGACAGAGTTCTCGACAAATCAATTTAATGCGCCAGGAATACGTCGAGTACCGTCGTAGACCGTCGTAGACCGTCGTATCGTGCAAGTTTAGTTGAAGACGTAACTGCAAGGCCGAAACTAAGGCCGAAAATTCAAAATGGCGAAAGCAGGTGGGGTGGGGGGTTAGATGGAGGAGAGTCGAGCGATAAAGCGGGCCGCTTCCGGCGGGCACTTAGATGCCACAATTTGCTAGATGGTCGCCCTGGGCGACCCGTCCACTCGGGCAACCTTTGCTTTGTGTCTCCGGCGAACGACGGACCAGCCGGGGAATTCGATTTAACCACTACGTGGTCAGAAACGCGGCCGGTTACGTGCGTGTGCATCGCTGCCCGTGTCGTTTCCATTCCATACGGGGTGGATCGAAACGCAAAATACCCCGGCAATTATTTACAAACCACAGGCGTCGGGCCGACGCACCATTTTCGCCCCTCCAAGGAATTCCTCCCCGAGCGAGCGATTCTGTCGGTTTCCTCGGGGGGAATTCCCTTGGCCAAGGTAACGGGTCACGGTTTTCCTCCCTCCGGGGAAAACACGAGAAACCGTTAAGGGTGAAGGGTGAAGGGTGAAGGAATTGGATGGCCGATGGATCGTCGCAAGAGGACACCCGGTAGGCAATTTTGGCGCAACGCGCCGGACAAAGGGCCAGGTGTATGCATATATGCTCCGTTCTCCCTAGCCCATTCCCCATGGAAATGCAATGCAATTTAATGCAGGACGTTTGACGTCGCTGCTCGATGTCTTTGCTGCGGCTCCGCGTTTGTCCGTGCAGCACGATAAAGCGGTTCCTATTGCCACAATTTACCCATTGAAATTGCATTTCTTCGCGTCTTAGGTGCACCGCCGCAGCAACGTAGCATTTTCGTTGTTCCTCGCGAACCGATGGGAGAGTCTTGTTGCGGCCCGAGGAACATTTAAGACACCTCGGCGATACTTTCCCCGGCAAGGCGGCAAAGTTCATGCACTCCTACGTAAAGTGAGAGAGAGAGACAGAGAGAAAAGAAAATGGGAATCCCTATTGCGAGCCGAGTGGGGCCGATCTGGAATTTTATAAAATATCATTAATCTTCGGGCCCGAGAACCGGTAAAGCACGGCCCTCGTCGAAACGTGTGTTTACGCCATCTCACGGGCAACCACTTAGCCGTGATTTATCGTAAGAAATTATCGGAATGCTAGAAATACCGTATCATTATCGTGCATCTCGCATCGTTCACGTGTAAGCGTGGAGAGTCGTGCTAGAAGAAAGACGATCTTCCGCGGCGATGCTCGAATCGTGACGTCAGTCCAATGCACTCTTTTCCATTTGCACAAACGACCAACCGAGTAATCCCTGCCCCTAAACACGCCAATCCGCTTTATGCGGAAGACCTTTTCTGCCCTTTTTTTTTACCCTCCCGGGATAATCACTTTCTCCTAATGAAACATTTTTCTGGCTGGTCGTCTCATTTGTTTTCCTCGGCTGGTTGCATCGGATTTTTTTCCTTAGGCGTAACGCAGGGTTACCGCAATTGTTGGAGCGCAAGGGGTTGGGGAGCGACAACGACACCGCAGCTGACCCAGAATTCACGGCGGTCTCTATTGAAATCCGCATCGGCGAGTCCAAGTGCAATCGCAGGAACACGCTGCACGTCAGTCAGCGCGATATTGCGAAACCCTGACGATGACAATTACGTGCGTGTGCGACGCGAATAATTACTATCATCGCGGTTCGTATTCGCCTCGCACAGTTATCACCGGCCTTTCCCCATTCAACCAGCCTACCAGCGCGTCCCCTCCATTATCCCCTGTAAATATCTCCTCCGCGTTATCATCGGCATTATTTTCACGGAATTAACGAGCCATTGGAGCCTGGATAACGTCTACTCGTGCTCGCAGCGACAATTGACTTTTTTCTTATGCAAGGCCAGATTAATACCGGCACGGGGTTGGTGATTTCGCGAAAAATATTTCGATTGATCGTTGGAACAGGAGCAGGAGCAGGAGCAGGAGCAGGAGCAAGAGCAGGGGCAGAAAAGAGTACGTGTGTAGGGCCCGCGAACGTATCGATTCGAGGCCGCAGGTGAGAGACCGATGATTATATCGATCGAGTCTTAGGTCTTGGGGAAGAGGGGTAATTTGGATATTCGGTGCTTCGGTACCCGGTAGCATGATCGTATAGGCTTATGCGTACCGGCAGAAGAAGCCGCGGGGCACTGGCATTACCTACCCCCGTGATCAGCGCCTACCTCGAAAATCCTCCTATCTCTCTTCCTTGGCGCTTTGCCTTCCCGCCTCCTCAGCCCTCGCACCCCCGGCGCTCGCGTTTTAGCCCGAAAATCTCGACATTTTTTGCGTCTAGTCGCTACTAAGTACCGGCTGTAATCCCGGGGGGCGGGAGGGGATGACAGAGGAGAAGAGTGGCGTAGAGCTACCTATCGGTCCTTCGAAAAATTCGGAACCTCCTCGCAAAAACCGGTGAAACGTCGGAAATTGCACGTTGCGAATGCAAATCGCATTTGGCCCGTCTGATCTCCATGTCCGGTCCTGTGATCCTCGGCTGATCTAACATTCCGCGCTCGGGGAAAAAACAAGCTCCCCCCCCCCCCCGTCGAATCGAGCGGGCCGTCCTATCCCAGATTCAATCAGCCCTTTCCAGCGAGTTAAGAGTCCGACTTTCCTAGCGTAGCCAAGAAATTCCCCTTAACTGATAAACTCAAAGAAATCGCTTGTGTCGTCATTTCCTTGGACGATTCACATATGAGACATTATTTTTCTTTTGCAGATTTCGCATAAGCTCGGGGGATCGACGATCCACTGCACCGGAGATTCATCGACATTGTAACCGTAGGGAAAAGGAGAAGGAATTGCTGGAGGTGCCTTTTCATCTTTCAGGAGGGTAAGTGCCTGTTGCACGAATTTACGTGGTGATTGGCAAGCGCGTAAACCTAGGCACCGGTGCTTTTATATAAAGATATCTAGGAATATAGAGGCGGATTCGTTGAATCGAGGGAAAAGAGAGGAAGGGGAGGCCTGGGCTAACGCAACAAGTGGCGGTTTTCACGGGTTTTCCCGGGGATGAAGCGTGCCGGGCGGCTTAGTCCCACGCTACTTCCATGGCGAAACCGCCGTCGTCACCGACCTCCTCCCCATCTCCCTTGCCTGCCCCCGTTTCCTTTTCCTCGTACCAAAGCCACCCCTTAACGGCCACAAAGCTCCTGTCCGGAATTTAAGGGTGAAAGCCCTTACACGACGCCTCTCTCTCTCTCGCACACCACTTCCAACTTCCCTCCTTCTCTTACCACCTCTTACACGAATTGAGATAGGTCGGGCCACGGTCAAGGCTCTTTCGACCTTTTCTCCGCGAGGGGATGAGATCGCAGAGCTCACGGGCCAAAGATATTACCGACAAAAAGGAAGGGCTACGAAGGAAGCTATTTTATGCTTTACTAGCTATTTCATACTTTTGTGCTTTTACAATATGAACATCTAAGCATTTAGTGTGAGCGTTAATTGTATAATGCAAACACTGCTGAAGGGATAAAAGAGGATCAGAAAGGATCTTAAAGGGGTCGTACCAAAGACTCCTTCGCAGAGGGAGTTGGTTTTCCTTCTGGTCGTCGAACTTCACGACGACAAGGGGAAAGCTGCTCCGATTTTTGTAGAGAACGCGGAACGATTATCGATGGGAGTCGGTCGCGGAAGAAGATTAATCGATAATTCGCCAATTATCGTCGCTCGAAATAGCGAGGACGGGGAAAGCGCTTTCTTCGCAATGGGATTACGATCGCATTAAGGACCGTAGACGTTCCGTCCAGGCATCGTGATTTTTTAAAGCAATTTCATGGGAATATCCGCCGCAGAAAGAAATACTTTTATTTTTCATCGCTAAACCGTTGCTAAGGTGGTTCGCGCGAATCTATTTTGCGCAACGTTAGCGGATTGGATTTTTTCCCAATGTTCCAAGTATTCGTTTTGCCGGTAGAGACGCGAGAAAATGCGGAAAAAATGAGATTCTCCTTTGTTATGGTATAATGTCAGGGCGGTATTCGTTGCCATGAACAACGGAAGGGAGTGATCATTTTTCTCGGCGTAACGTTGATAAACGAGCGTTTCGTGGAGAGTTTTAGTTGCACGTTTCTTCACGTTGGAATACGCTAGGCGGTTATCGGAGTTAATGCGGCGGGCTGGTGGAAACCATTATTTGAAATCGGGCGCCGGGATTGGCCGGCGTGCAGGCACGGAGAGCGGTTCGCATGATTAAGATCATCCAATGATTCCTTCTCTATAATGATAGGCTCTGGCATGCTGCTCCCGCTTGCTTCGTAGTGGGGCGAGTTGCTGCCAGGGGCTAAATTATGCGGGATTACTGAAAAAGAATCTTATGCTAATGAAAATGTAGCCTCACCGCCAGGATCGGCAGGACATGCAGGACCAATGCGCGTCCATGGTCCTACCATTTCCGTGCTTGCCGTTCTTCCTCGCTGAATAATTATTCGATGAATAATTTCGTAGGAACATCCGAAGAACTGTCTCTGCCCAGTGAAAGAGCTACATAAATTGAAGCTTGGCGTTTCAGTAGTTTCCTTTGTAGCAAATGCCAAAGGAACGTCCCTTCGAATCGATGGGATGTCTCTCCGAGGCTAGATTGAAGGAGAAACGTAATGCAAGAGAGTGGGCTTGCAGCCGCGGATAAATTCCTCCTTATTATTCTCATTAGCCGGTCATAATGAAATATTAGCGTCGGCCCAAAGAGATACGGCTCGAGGGAGGTCGAGGGGAGGAGAAACAGCACGACCAACCGACGGATTGGAAAAAACCATTTAGCAACTGGCCATTATAATAATACGTGATTCGTTTATCTCGGCGCAATCCGCGGTCGGTCGTATTACGGATCCTCGGTGGATCTCCCAAGGAGATCTAGCCTCGCGGTTCTCATGTGAATCTCGCCTACGTCGTTTCCGCTTTTCTAATTATCCATTTCCTTCCTCATTCAGCTCACTAGCTTTTCACGGAAAATACGGTTACTCGCGCGCCAAGGCGTTTCTCTTAAGACTTTTTCAACGACAATTCTGTCACTCTAGGCGGGCTAATGTAAATAATCTTTTTCCCCGGCGAGTGGGAAGATGCGGAAAGGAACGACAGAGAGACCGTCTTGATCCGCAGGAGCCAGACAATAAAGAGACCTCACGTATATGTGGATATGCATCGGCGTTGCAGCTAACGTCGAGGCAGGTGCATATACAGGGATTGGTTCGTGTTGATTTCGTTGGTTCCGTGCTGGAAAGCTCGCTCACGGAAGTACAACGTTCCCCGCTGTCGTAGGCTCTGCCCTGCCATAATACAGCAGGATGGATATGCTGCTGCATTACAATATAAACTTGGACCACCTCGGTCACGTTTCTCTCTGTCTGTGTGGTCCACCAGCTTCGTCTCTCGTTTCTGCGGCCATTTTATGCATCCTTCCATCCGTCTCTGTCCTATCTTCCTCGGCCGAAAGGGTAAACGATCGGATCAACACGCCTTCTATCGATATCTCGCCCAGCAAAGTGAAGAAAAATTAACCCTTCATTGTTTTCTTCTTCGTGTCTTACACAAAGTATTATTTTATAGAATAACGGTTCGAATGAAACCCACTAGGAAGTCGTTATCGCGCGCAATTACAATTTCTATCATCGTACGGTATAGCGGTAATGGTCGTGTTCTCTATTTGCGGCTTTCTTCATTCTCCGGCAGCGTCCGATTGCCTCTTTTCGTCTCACGTGTGTCCACCTCGCTCGTCTGGCCGTACCGCAACAGCCGGAAACTCATTATCTTTACGAGGCACCACGACCCAAGGATTCTTTTACCTTCCCTCATGATGTACGGCGAATAAATATATTAAAAGGCCCAGGTAATCGGTTTTCGGGGTCACGCGAGGAAGTTTGGCGGTCGATTACATGTCCGTGGAATTACGTGATGTCGCTATACGCTTCATTTAACTTTCCATCGGTAAACCAGTCACATAAGCCTTTTAGTAGCTAAATGCTTCTCGAACAAAGATTTGAATCATCCTTCTTTACGCGGAGGATCACGTTCGACGTTTGACGGGTGACACGTACTTGGTCGGAATAAAACCCGAAGAAACTGACCGTGCTGTATCGCTATTGTTCGAAAAGAAAATGGATCGATAAAATGCTCAGAAAAGCTTACGTATCGATTCGTTATTTAGCGAGGATGAAAAGTGTCCGCAGTACTGGTCGTTATTCGTGTCGGTAAACGGTGGTAAATTAATAAATACATTTCTCCGCCAGACATACCGAAATGAATTCAAAATAACGATCCACCTGCAGAGCTATTAGTTCGGTCCACTTTGCCGTAACGATTTCTACGGGTTGGATATACATTTGAGAAAAAGGTTAGAGATCGTCCCTTTCTTTGAGCGCTACCGGGCACGCTGTCAATCGTTCCGCGGGAAGAGGAAACGAGACCTTGGCGCGACAGGCATGAATTTTGATCCGTGCGTGCCTTGGAATTTACATAAGAGACAGAGTCGCTGGCACCGTATCATTGCATCGGTACATCGTATCGGTCTAATGAACGAGCGTTCAAGGATATTTGCCTTTAATATTACAGAATGAGCGGTACACGCGAGCGCACGATTCTCTGCACGGTTTGTTGGCCGTTTTCAATGCGCCATTCGAAAGGCCGTGATTCCTCCTCGTTGATTACCGCTCGGGCACACTCCCGCCACGTCTTTTTTACAAAAGCCCCACGCACCTACGCGCCCAAGAAATCGCCAGAGTTTCACTCAATGGGAAATGTCACCGGCGATGTTTGCCGTGATTTTAGCAACTTTGCCGCATGGCCAGTTTCGCCCAATACACAGGCACACGTGCGCACGTACACACATAAAGAGTATATGCCGAAAGTGTCCCATCTCCCGGCGACTTTCACGTTTTAGGCAGATAATACCGGTCCACGAAGAATCTAATCAAACCTGTACGCGTCTTATTTTAAATAATACGCATTAACTCGAAATGATGATTTCTCGTTTGGAAACGCACTTTCATGCGAATGAAGAAATCGGTCTGCCGCAACGCTGGCAAATTAGTACGATTACGAATGACAATTTACGCAAACGTTGAATCTTGAAAGCGTCCGTCACAGTCGGCTAAGCTCTTCACATAGTCAATAGTCATTCGTTTAGAAATGCGTGCGTTCGAGACAATATAAATTATTAAATATGTTTCGTACGGTTGAGGAAAAAACAGCCGTCACCCGATGGGAGAGGTCAGTCGATTAATTGAAAAGCCGATCATTGTAAATGCGTGTAATATTGGCAAATCGCTGAGTAACTTCCGTTCCTCTTCGATTTTGAATTGATTTAACGTACACAGTATTTAATATTACCTGCGCAATTCGCAGCCATGACCTCTTCCAACATCCGTATGTTATTATTGTCGCTAACGTATTGACTGTTCTATTAATGGTGTGAGCATATTTCATTCGCCGCATAAAATAGAAGAATATTTCCAAAGCCTCCATTTACGTTTCAAATGAAGGTTTTTACATTACGCGCATTTCTCGAGGCAATATAACAGGGCAAGGTAATTTTCAGAGGATGCTATCGGACATTAGTATTATTAGATTTTGAATGTCTGCAGTTTGCGAAACAACGAAATCGCAGCGTGCTTGCCGTCCGATAAATTTCGTCGGTTTCCCGTTCTTTTCCGGGGGAACGGCGATACCGACGGCAGCGCACTTGGAAATTCATTGCGATCAACTTTGTCCGTCGCGAGCGGCAAAGCCAACTTTCCAACGGCGCAGATAAATCGTTGCCGTTTTTTCCGCGGTGTACTTCGAAAATCGAAACTTAATAAAGATTTACGCCGACGAAGATGAATCGGCTGGCAGGGAAATCTAATCGCCTAATGACGGTTCTGCGCTGCCCTGACGGCCCGTGATTGGCGGCCGCGTATCTTCCGTTTCCGAGTGTCAGCCTCGCGCGGCCTCCGCGTTGCCCCAACCGAATCGCAATCGTAAAAAATGTCCACTCTCCGCGATAACCTTTAAATTACTCCCGGTCATTTCTTTCCGGCGGATTTGCTCGCGAAATTTTTGCGCTTGATCGAAAGCTCGAGCATCGCTAAGAAGCGGGTCAGCGGGGATAATGTTGCTTATAACTGGTTCGCGGAGGAACCGGACGCACGTACAAGGCCCGAAGAACGGCGAACGAAGGGTGGGAGGACGGGGGTGAGAGGGATTGGTAAATACAGTTGCTGTGATCATGGATTAAAACACGCGTGCTGGCTTGGTCGCGGTGCTGGCGACCCCTCTTGCAAATAATACCGACGAATTATGCCCATAAGTTTGTGCGAGTGCGCGTGACGTGCCGTGGAGGGAGGATGGAGGGAGAGAGAAAGAGAGGTAGTCGTGAGGCTTTGACAATGTCGAGTCGGCCAATCGGTCGGCCCCAGTTGATGGAAACCGAAAAGTTGGGCTCTCGTATTGGAAACTCCCGAGGCGAGGACGAAATGTTACATCGAAATCGCCAGTAATTTCAATGACGTTCGTTCGTGACAAAGGACATTACGACCGCGATTTACCGTTGTCGATCGTTGTTCCTGCCGCCAACAAACGACGTATGATTTTCTACGATGCGTCGTATTTATTGATCACGCCGAATCAGCAAAGTTAGTGGCACAATAAAATTAGTGAATAAAATCGCAATCACGCGTTCTGTTTATTTCATTCGACAGCGCTGTCGTTTAGAAGGTTTGTAATTGAAATACGCGTTGACTTATAACTCGAAGAAAGTCGTTACTGCCAGAACTGTTATAAACTACGAAAGAACCAACTTGGAATATACTTGGAGGTGTTTGAAAAATTCATAGAACCCGTGGTATAGTCGATAGCAGTTTTCCTGGAAAAAAGTTGGAGGAACACGGTTATTGTATTACTACAATTTTACGTCGAGTTCTTACGCGAGTTAAATTATGCTTTTAGTTTACTGCATGTGCCCATAATTTTCCCTACTTCTCCCGAGTTTTATCTTCCTTCACAATGAAACTTATGATCGCGCAATAAAAAGATATTAACAGCAACGAACGAATGAACGGCGACTTTTGCCTATTTCACTTTTTATCACGATGTATAAAATGTAGAAATGGCCAAAGTAAAATATTCATATATTTATAAGAAATCGGTAAAGGCATATACATATAGATTCCATTAGGTTTGACTGAGAATTTTTTTGAACAGAGCCAGCGGCATAAGGTAAAAACGTGGCACACGGTAACCCAGTATCATCCTGACCTGCCGCTGAAACAGCCAGAAAGCCCTTGTGCTCGCGATTGATTCGTCGACGCCAACCCTCGGCTCTTCATCCCTTGGCCCTTGGGCCAGGAAAACCGGTTGAATACCATTACAATGTCAACCACGTCGTCTGGTCGGTCATATTCGAAAAACTTGCTCGTCAGTTATTCCAAGCGCGCTTGGGATTTCATTTTTTCCTTCGCCCCCACAACTTTCTACTTCCATCCCCCATCCACTCTTCACTGTCGTATCTATAAACCGTATTTCGACCTGTCTTTTGTGCGGGAGATGTTGATACGTGAAGAGGCAAGGGACGGACCGCTGATTGGCGAACGTCGCGTCGAAACAATGAAGACACTCGGAAACGCATTTGCCCTTTATGATTTCTCACATGCAGAAACAATCGATGCAATGACGTGTGCGCATCGTCGGCTATCAGATTAGCGAGAGACAAGGGGAAGGCCGAGGGAGAGGCAGGGCGCGGAAGCAAAATGGAGCCAGGGACGAGAGAGCCGGATAATTCGTCGGATCTTTGTCCCTAATCAGAATTGATATACACCAATAGCGGGTACAATGGAGGTGCAGCATGCACTCTATATACATATGCATATACATACATGTACACAAAGAGACCCATACACACGGCGACGTTTTACCGTACACGTGACACATCGGTCCGCGTTGTTTATCGCTCAAATACTCGACTATAGGTCGATTCCATACGGCCCGCGGTGTATTTAGGCCTTCGTTAGACGCGCGCATATAATATAAACCTTGCTTGTGTGCGTTGCGCATTATACGCGGTGCATACAGATGCGTTTACGTGCTGTGTTGCGTACAAAGTCGCCTCGAAACGCGCCAAGCCTAAAACAATAACTTGTAATAGGCTACATGAATGTAGCAAACAATTTTGCCTCCACTTAAATCCCCTGGATTTCCAGTCAATTCGCTTACTTTGATCTCGTGGATTGATGGAAATTTTCGAAAGATTAGCCCACTTCTTGGCTGGAAATATTCTTGACGTATTAAGCAAGTAATTTACTTCATCTACCGCGAATCGACGGAAATACGGGTACATGTAGGCATCGTTATCTATAGAGCTATATATGTGCACGCTCGATCGGTGCATATATTGATATCGATGGGACGAGAGGCCGCTTTATTACGGCGTTCGTTGCATAAGTGGTGCTTCAGCCCTGAATCCTATTATTATACCGGACAATTATAATAATTATTTGCCTTTCTCGTCGTAACAATTAATACCGAGCGGATTGAACGCGATACCGTGGCTACGCACAAGTGTGCGCAAATTTCCAACCGTCTACACACACAACGTACGCATATATGCGCCGCTTTCCACTACTCTCACGTCTATAGACAATTCCCCGTGTAAATATCCGTCCGCGTAATTTTCAAGGCGATTCTGTTGATCGGCTACCATCTCCTCCCCTGTGTCACACTTGAATCTTCACCTTTCTGACTAGACACACACATTTGCAATTGCATTGGAACGAAGATACGCACGAGTGACCGGATCGTTTTCGTTAATGTACATGAATCGATGGATGTTCAATCGCTTAGACCCATTTGACCTTAGGTAAAATTCATGCATAATTGTGACGGGCATGGTCGTATAAAAGCAATGAAGTGCATTTGTCTCGTATGTTGGCGAATTTCTCTGTTTCCGCGGAGAGAATGAAAGCCCCGTGTAGCAGCAAACTGCACATATGTACATTCGCGCGGGGCTCGCTGATGTGTGAATGAAATACACGTATGTCACGAAGAGAGCGCTAATCATACAGCGCAGAACCTGCACACCGCGTTTCCATGTTTGTTTAGATAGAGTTTCAATATTATCGATGACATTAATTAATATTACCGTTCTGTCGGTGTAATTAGCATAATTCGATCGCGTTGCCGTAACGAGATTTCGCGAGAGCGGATGGTCAGAATTTTATCGGCTGCTCCAAGGACAAATAACGTGGCAATTGTCTGAAAATAATATCCTCAGCTTTGCCGCATCTATCATTGGACCATTCCACGAATGCTCAAGTGCAAAAATTGCCTATTCTTTTTCTTCTATCGTGCACGAAAGAAGCGCGCAGTGTGGGAAAGTCAAGTATGATTGGTTAAGTTAATTTGGATGATGCGATAGGCGCCGTTTTGATTTTCTGCCACAGCTGGCTCGCGTCCGATTCGATTTGGGGGAGTATCTCGCGGCTGGTGGCGCGCGTTGGGGCGTTTTCGAATCGGCCAGCGAAATCGGGCGGCACGCGCATTATCAGATACCACGCAGTAAATACCTCATTTAACGGGAATCATATCCGCCGAATTTACAGTCAAAAAGTGGATAGGTATTAAATTTCAGCGGATAGACATTAAATTGTCTGCCACGGTTTAAGCTCATCGACGGATACGATAAATTGCATTAATCGCGCGATAAATTGCACTAAAAGCATGATAAATTGCGCGAAAAGCAACTGGCCCGCCGCGTTAATGCGGATTTTATAAGCTTAATAACGCCGGGGCCCGTCTTAGCAATTCCCGGAAGAATGACTAGACGCTTTCCGTGTTTCCCCCACCGCGGCTCGGAATTCGTCGATTAACTTAATTCATAAAATGGTTTAATTAGCCGTGCAACGATGAGCCGTGCAGGACCGACTCATCCCCTCGGCCCACATTTATATCCTAGCGAGCGCAGAAGGTGGGGGTTACTCCATGAAACGGAACGTACGAATCATCGAATGTTGCTCGACAGTTATTTCGATCGTGGGCGCGTATTTCCGATGGCGCGTTAGTCATTCTGACGATCGACTTTTAACGCTCCGAACGGATGATTTATGGGCCAAGAACGTTGGCAGAAACGAAAGGGCAGGGGGTGTTTAGTCGGGTGAAAGATCGAACGAAGGTAAGTTCTCTTGTTCCCTCGTTCGTCTCTTCCCGCCAAGAGGCACGCCCGACCGACACTCCGTATTGCAACGCAGCTAGAATCGATATCGCGAGCGGCTAGAGGGCATTAAATTAATAAAGTAGAGTCACGCGCTGCGCCACCTTGGAAGGAACGCAACGGAAGCGCGGATGGTTCGTCGAAAATCCAGCAACCCGCCTAAACTATTCATGCCTCTAGGATATTAAGACGACCAAGCTGTATGTCTATTACGACTACCTGCAGTACCTACACCTCATTAAGACGATCAGCCTTACGCTTCATTACGGAATTACGTGTCTTTTATTTGTGTATCTTTCTCGTTGAAATCGGATTTCCTTGCGCCAGCACTAGGTATCTCGGAAAGGATTATCGCGACGGTAAATTCATTTTCAAGCATTTATTACGAAGAAGGTAAGAGTGGGACAGCTAGTCCGAGCTGCAGTTTGTCGCATCTGCGAAGGTCAGCGAAAGAAGGAAACGCGAGAGGGGGAAAAGAGGAACGGGAGGGGCGTCGGACCGTAAGGTTGCTAAAGTAAAATCCACGGAGAGTAGGGCTACAAAGCAGCGCCGGCCATTAGGTATTTATTAAGTTTAGAAATTTATAGGTGCCTCCTGGGCGCGGGTCCCGTCGACCCCGCACTGCACTACGTCCCTGTCCCTCAGCCCTCGGTCTTTCCTGCCTCGGTACTCACGTCGTCTCCTCCTTCACCCCTTCACCCCTTTCCCCCCTTCGCCAGTCGCGCCGGTATTAAAATGAATTATTTAATATTAAACTTGGTAATTTTTAACCGTATTATAGGAGAAATTATTTACTCGTTGTCTCGGGCCGCCTTCGAACTAGCGGCAACTTGGCCCCATCCATCTTTCTTATTCTCTCGGTCTACTCGGCCATTTGCCCCGTTTTTCCAACGGATCGTTTCAAATAACTCTACCCAGCTCTCCCACCCGCGGCAGAAATTTACGCACCTCGATAGGCTACCCCGACTTCATTTTTCCTTTAACGAATCGAACCATTTCCGCGGAGTAACGACGAAGCACCGGTTAAAGTAGATCCCTGGAAAACAAGTTGGGGCAAAATGCCTTTACCCCGGCTCTCGAGGAACACGTACGCCACTCTCTGCAACGAGGAGACCGTGCTGCGATCCGTAAAACTGTCGAGGTTCTCGACTGACAGCCGGAAGTCCGAAGATGGACAGGGCCAATTGTTTATATTACCCGATGCAACAATGGAAGACCGGTGTCTGCCTAGCAGTATCATAATACCTGCCGGCCCATCAACAACGATCGTGCCCAACGTGTATGACCATACCGTATGCCTCTTCCTCGGGGAATTCGAGCGTGCACTGCTTGATACCACATCGCCAACTAATGTCTCTCTTCTCGGACCATTCACGCTCCTCTGCACCGGGCAAAAAGTTTCTTTGATTCAACCTTACCAAGACCGACCTCTCCTTCCTGCGGACACGGAATTCAAGATTTTCATGCTCGGCCGACCGAGCGACTCAAATAATACGGATAATCCAAAGAAAAAGACTGGCTAATCCGTACCTGTAATTCGTCTAATGGGAATATTTTTGAGACTGTAATCGAACGATGTGAAAGGACCAACGAGGCGAGGGCGTACATGGCTCGCCGTTGTACAAGGATCATCTCGATCACCGCGGGAGTCGAGCTCTCTGGCATCGATCGGCGAATGCATCTAGGTAAACCCGAAGGTTTCGCCGGTGTCGGCCGAGGCTACAGGACGGGCCTGCATGCTCTGGGAAACGGAATATGTAATCCGCAGCATGGACACGGATCTACCGGGTGTGCCGCTCATTCTCCGTCTACTTATTCGCCTTGACACTGTTTTCCGGATACAAATAACGAGGACGATATTGTCGATACGGTCTTTCTGATCCTCTGGAAATTCTTAGAAGAACCGCCAAACTATTCTCTCCTGGCAACGCGCGATAAATCCTCAACAACGTCGATAGCAAATATCTCGTATTCTCGATTCTTTGTTCAAGGATCTTTAGAATATTTCGTTCGGTCGCCAAAGTCGATTTCCTTAGAAGATTTTCGAATTTTCACACGAATCGCGGACATTAATTTACGCGGGATACGGTGTACCGAACGTTGAGGAGTTTGTATCGAAATAGCTTTGCAGAAATTATAAGAGCATCGATCGACCGCCATGGGAGGCAGTTTTTCATCTGACAATGAGTTAGCTGCGCGCTTTCCCGGCTCGCTTTCTCCTCCGCCTTGGCGTTCGTGCGAGTCAATCACCGGGTATACGTGAAACTCGCGCAAACCGCCGTGGAACAGGCCGCGGCATACATTAATCACTGATGCTAATGGTATCATAGCCAGCATAGCTGGCTCGTACTTGCCGCGCGCGCTAGCCTCCTCTCAGACATACATACGAACATTCGTACACGCGGATCGGCTTTATGTGCGCTACGGGAAAATGAGGAGGCGCGGACGGGGTGGAAACCAGCGAGGAGGGCCGCAAGGAAGGCCAGAGAAGTAGGGGGAGGAGCAAGAGACAAGAGGATTTCCATGTAACATCGTTGATTTCCTTAAGTGCAAATATGTCACAGGCTCGTATATTTTCGATCGTTGTCCTCAACTTTACCCACACGTGGGCACTCCACGGAGCTGTAAAGACCATCGACGAACGAATATACATTGGTTTGAAGAAAAGTTGGTCCACGAGGTGATGCTAAGAAGTCTGATGGAGCATTGAGTTGCCCTTGTTCCGCGACTTGCCGTTGATGACGCGTGGAAAGCTCGAAGCTACGAAAGATCGCGAGGCGCAAGGTTCGCGGGGAAAGGAGAAGGAGGAGAAGTTGCTGGGCAGAGTGGGTGAGGAGACGGGGGGGGGGGGGGGCGGTATTGCCGGGTAGAATGGACGAGAGAGAAAGTCAGAAGGGCGCAATGGCCGCTCCTGAGGGGGTGGAACGTTACCCGCACGTAGGAGTAGTAGGAGGTGGAGATCGGCTGACGAGAGGCGAGGCGAGGGGTCGACGGGGGACGAGGTTCGTCCTATCAATCACGGTATTATTATCGAGTCCGTGATTAGCAAGGCATGCTAACGATATCTCTGGCCGGAGGCAGAGGGCAACGCTAGGCCGTTGTGCTCTTGTCCGTACATTCGTGTTCTACGTCGATGCGACTCTTACGTGTGTGCACCGCGTTTATATTCATCGGCGCGGCTGTGTGCGTCCGTGTAGACCTACGCCGATCTACACGAGTATCTCAGCGTGTACGATCGCACGTCGTATTCTATGTATTTCTATCTGTAGGTCTCTTTACACGTACGTGTATGTCTCTCCGCGTTAGATTCACCTCCATATCCCCGCACACGCGTACAATACGCGTAGCCGCTATGTAAATTTCTGCCGGTGTGCTCGAGCCTTTACATACGATCGTTCGTGTTGACTGCACACACACACACACACACACACACACACACACACACACACGCACACACACGCACATATATACACGGGCGGCCGAGTTGCCGTCGCGCCTGCAATGCAACTAGAGTGGCCACGATGCGATTCCAGAGTAGAACAGGAGTGTACGATGTACATGCCGTGTGCCCCGTTGATGATACCGACGATGGTGCTGGTGATTTCGACGACGGCAGAGGAGGAGGAGGAGGGAACGAGGAGACGGAGAACAGGAGAGTAATGTCGGGGAGGACGAGCCACTGAGAAAAGCCAAAGGGGGAGGAAGGACGGGAGAACAAGGACCAAGGGACGAGAGCGTGTGTATCGAGAGAGGAAGCCCGCAATGGCAGAGGGCTGGGAGGAGGAAGCTCATGCTGGTACTCGTTGTTTCGCCGAGAGAACGGAGGTGCTGTTGCGTAGGCAGATGCAGCTAGTCGACCACTTCGATGTACGTGCATCGATTTAAAGCAACCCTCGGCGCGCATCCTTGATTCCCTAAAACCCTAAACGACCGCTCTTAACGAGTAACCCAAATCGTTTACCCCGTTTCTGAGGTCGATCCAACAACAGCCTAGGAACACGAATAATCTCGATTTCGGTAGGGAAGCAATCCTTGGGACTGGATAAAGGAAAATCGCGCAATAAATCCACAAATCATTAACTCCGCCATAGATCGGAAATTGCCAGATATTTTCTGCTAGCCGGAAGACAGTTATAATTCCGATAGAACGTGTCGAGGTGAAAAAAAGCGATACGGCTGGCACGGAAAGGGCAGTCAGCGACAAAAGATGAAATCTCGTTGCCACTCGATGGAGTGGTACGTATGCATGTGTATATAAAATATATATATAGGTATAATATAGCGGCAGTTGCCGCATGACGAATCCCTCGTTCGCTCTTCTCTCTGGCGTGCGGCCGATATTCGGGTTATACGGATCGCTCGCAATGCGATTCGCGGCTAAACGCGTTACGGGCAACGTAATTTAGTCCCGGTTCTATGCCCCATCGTGCACCGCGGCTCTCGTATCCCCGTCTCTGTGTGCGCGTTTCTCTCTCTTCTCTCACCCCTCCCCTCCGCCCTTGCTTTATTTGTATACGTATACGCGTGTACGTACGTGATGCGCATCCACGTTTGCTACCCTCGCCGCTCATCCCTTCACGCTCATCCTTCTCCCCGTCAACTCCATTTCATTCCTTTCTTTCCTCGTTTTCTTTCACCGATTTTCCTTCGCCCTGTAATTATCTACCTATCTTCTTAATTCTCGCAAACGCTGAACTCTTTCACCGAAGCGTCGGGGGTAGGATGATTTCATCAATAATCGTCCCAAAGACTTTTCGCAAGAAACGTTTTTTGGACCGTGTCTTTTATGTTTGCCACCGGAGGAGAAGAGGGGAATTTTGTATCCTCAGTGTTTGTGCGACGTGTATGCTTGTTTCCCCTTTGTCGTGTGGTAGCTGTCGACACTCTGGTTTGCCATTTCTCTCTGGTGCGAGCTTCTATCTCTCTGTTCCTGGCCTTTTCGGCGACTCTGTCCGATTGCAGGCGCGATCCCAACGCTGCCGATGCGACCGACGGCCGGTAATGATATTTCGCGCCCATTATGAAATATTCGAAATGATTTGCCGGGATTGTGCATTTTGATTTGACGTCCAGCGGCGTAACCTAGAGGCCCCTCTGTCCCCTTCCCCCTCCGCCTTCGCCCCGTCTCTACCACCGTGAATGATCCGCGTGCCAATCGCATCCCGCCGACCTATAACGTTGTTATTTTCCACGAAATTCCGTGACACGCGAAAAAAAGGAGAAAAGCCGATTGACTTCTCACCTGTCGTAATATATTCCCTCCCCTAAATGCACTTTTTTCCCCTTCAGACGAAATACATACGATTTAGAAAGCAAGTATCGCAAAATTCCTATTCTTAGAAGCACAAGGAAATGTGGCCAGCGGTTTGACCGTTGTAAATTATGCCATTTTTTTAAGCCATTTGGATGATTTACGATTTGGAAATTGCATCGCACTTTTGATCCGCGGTTAAACGCGGAACGAACTATTCACCCCCTGCGTCGAGATTTGACATAATTGAAGTACGCGAGTCAATTTTGCCGCTCGTCACGAAACATTGCAAATGATTCGCCAGAATTATGAGCTTTGATTCGATGTTCAGTGGTGTAGCTGAGAAATTCGTCGATACAGAAACACACACGAGGAAACGAGTCGCTCTCAATTTGTTTCCGCCTAAAGGATCACAATGAATTCGATTGTATCGCCGATACACCGTGAGCCGAGTGTCACAATTTCCCGTCAAGCAGTCTCATCCACTTGGAAGAACGTGAACTCTTCTCGAGAAGTTTCGTATCGGTCGGCGACGATCGCTGTGAAACATCGTAATTATTACGACAGAGCGGAAGGTCTTAAGAAGCGGCGAGAAAGTCCATGCTTGTTGGCCGGATTCGTGAGTATTTTCGCCGTTAGTTGGTCGGTGGAGGAGAGCGGTAGGTCGGATCGCAGTGCAGGGGGAGATCTCGAAACGTTTACATTAGAGAGAGATTCCAGGCGTTGTTTGACGGCGTTAACGGGGTCCGAGGTTAGTGGTCGCGCGGGAGGATAGAAGAGGAAAAGAGAGGGACTGTGTGGCTCGGTTTAAATTCTCTTCTGTCACCGCAAACATGCATAATGCAGCTAGGCGAGCCGTGTAAACTTGTAAACGCCACGCACGGCGCCAACAACCGCTAAATACAAAAATCCCCAACCACCTGTGAAGCGCGCGCCTCGCTGCGGCCGATACGCCTCTGTGTCTGCCTGCTGCCAAGTTAATTACAGCATAATTGCGGTGGACATTTTGTTGTTCGCCGTTCCTGCACTCATTTGCCGCCGCCGCCAACGCTACCGCCGCCACCGCCGCCACCGCCGCCACCGCTTGGTCAAATCATTCCTGCCGTTTTCCGATGGAAATTCTTGCGACGTGCCGCTTGCCACTCGTTTATAGACACGCGCCAATCGACCCTCGCATTGTCATATCAAACCGCAATTCCCTCTCCCAGGCCCGAAAATTTTACCTCCCCTTTCCCTCCGCATACCATTTCGACGAGGCTAATTTCAGCGTGTTTCTTTTCGTAATCGGAAATCGCTCGCATTTGCCCGGGACATTGATGAAACGACTGAAAATTTCTGTCAATTATTCAAAAAGGCCAATGTTTTCTTACCATAGTTCCGAGCCGATTGGTATGAAGAATGCCTTTTACGCCGCTCGATAGTTTCCGCTAAAATAACGGCCAGACCTTGATAAGGGTAGTTTCTCGCTATGGGTTTATATATGCAGATCCATCATGTCCCACCTTCATAGGACGGGCGCTCATTTACACGGGAGTAATTATCAAAGGATACTCGAGGTTCCCGGCCTGGTTGCCCGCACGCCTCTGTTTTGCCGAACAATTAACGCGCTGGCCTCTTTAACAATTGGCTGCGGGTATAGACAGCCTATAGCGCGTCTTATCGGACTTATCCTCGATCCATCTTGCGGCCATTAATTATTCATCGTCCTTCTACCCCCGGGCAAAGTCGTGCGGAGCGATAATTAGTATGATTATAATTACGATGATGCGACGATCGTTGATCGAGCAGCTTAGTGGGAATGACGCTCGAAAGATTCCGGCATTGACGGAAAAATTGCCGCGTAATATACGGTACGCGTAGATCCATGGACGCGTATGTAGATGGAAAAGTGAGGGACGAAGGGGGCGGAGGGGACGGAGGGGACGGAGCGTGAGAGAGATGGAAACGCGTAGACGTAGATGGGGCACAAAAGCGCGAGATATTCAACCCTATCGGAGCGTATAGCTAACTGCAGTTCCCCTCCTCCCCAGGCCGGCCCATAAATTGATGGCAATGTACCAACGCGGTCCCGGCACGTTATACGTCTGAATATTACGCACACTCGGCTGCCGGCAGGACTCGCGCGGGGCTCGCCGGGGGTGTGACAAGGGGGTGGCGAGGGGCTCGAGGGGCGTATCTACACGGGGCCGGGCAGCGCGCACACTGTGCAACGGGTTATACCGTATAGAACACAATTAAGTAAATGAGCACGGGTTGCGCGCGCTATAGATACCCTCTATTATGTGTATTGATCTCTAGCGCGGACTCCAGTTACACGTAATACGTGTTTTGTCGTTTGTGCGTTCGTACGTACCCGGCCGATACGATTCTGCATTACGCGCGTGCAAGTGCACGGAACGGATAGCCCCAGAGACAGACAAACCGACCGACCGACCGACCGACCAGCCAACGCGGAGAAAGGACGCCGGTGAAAGGCGGGAACGTTCAGAGAAAATTCAACCTATGTTACAGGTCTTGTCAGGTCTTGTCAATTATCGACCTGCCCACAATTATCAAGAATTTTATAGAAAATTTTCGGTCCTTTCTAACAAATTGTCTTAGATACTTGGATTATCTTTGTTTAAGACTGGATCGACACGATTTCTTAGCCGAGAAAACGCTGTACACACGATCGAAGTCATAGAAAGTTTTGTTTAAATCGATGAAACGCTTTTCTGAGCTTACGCGTAAATGTGTCTACACGAGCGTACTCGACTTGACCCCCCTCGCTCTGTTCCCTCGGTCGACCAGTAAGTAGGTTGATACAACTTACGTATACTTAGTGCGCGACGGCGCATCACGCCGGCAGGAAACGGAAAGATAGTTATCTGCATATCGGTCAGAGAGATAAAGAGAAGAAAAGGGGGAGGACGGGCCCGGTAGACGGCATAGTTATTTATTTTTCTTGCCTCGTTGATTATAATATTACGCAAGGTTCCGCAAGACGGCTGCCGAGGCAGATGCAAATGCGAGGGAAGCCGTCGACTCTCCGCGAAATCTTCCGGCTCGATACCGTATTTTATTCATACGCACTTACACCTGCGCGCCACTCGTATGTCCGCATCGAATCGCCTACAAAGCGGCTCGCGGTGTCCGCGTCTAACCGGCTAATGAACCATTTACAATTTAAACGCTCCACTCTTGCCGAGGAAAATGCCGGACTTTCGGTCGCCCTAGGAAAGGAAAGACAGGCAGGACGAAATCAACGGTTCGTCGACAATCAATGACTAATCATAGAACCTGCTCGATAAACCTCTCGGTAGATTGTGAAGGTTTTGCAACAACGTAAGCCGCAACTGGCGAAAAAAAACTCAGTTACCGAGGTCGTCGAGGAACTCGGCGAAGTGAGTTTGAAAATTGCACCGTTCGTGCCCGTGACCGAGTGTTTTAATCTTATTTCTCGGTGCAGCGGCATTTATTTCGCGCGCATAAACCCGCACACGTACGACCGTACACACTTACATATTATGCACAATGCATTTATGTAACACGCGGTAAAGACACGTGCGCCCACGAACGATATGGACGAGGGACGATGAGGAGTGGGGGGGATGGGGAACGGATAGATGCAGGCCCTCTCCGCCTCCTCGTCCCTGTCGTTCGCATAACGATATATTATTTATATAAGCGACGCTGTCCCGGCGAATCGTTCTACTCTGGCAAATTACAGCGAGTATAGACCGCGCGCGTAAGTATACCTCTGCGAATGCTGAGGACGTACCGAAACGAAATTCCCCTGAATGCGCTATAATACCTCTCGCGCACTCTCTTCTTTGATCGAATAATGCGGTCGATTTAACTGTCTCTCACACCGCCAAAGATCTCGGACCGATTTCGTAAAGCACTTCCCTCCTGTAGGGCTTATAACGTTCTCTTCGCCGATACAATGGCCCATCCGCCAAAGTTTACTTAAACACATATCTTCGTACCGCATGACAGAGGTAATGTTTCTCTTTTCATGTCTCAAATTCTGAGAACGATAATGGAAGTTTGAGAATTACGCATTCCCAGGAAGTCGATAGCAAGTAACAATTCTAACGGAAGAAACAGATAACGGACGTTCAAGTGGAATGGCAGGTTGTCATAAATCCCAGTCCGACGTATCATTAACGTATCATTTTCTACAGGGTTCTGCAACAATGATTCGCTTATCTGTTTGCCCTGTAACTTGCAAGTTTGCCATTTGTTTATGGAATAACAATCGTAAGATACATATTAAAACAGTTGCACACTCTGAACATTGTGAATTTGCGATATTCTTCTGAAAATCTGCGGCCACATATCTGTATCAACAAGATACAATATGTTTTAAGTAGCCTTTTCTTTCTAATGTCATTCATTTCCCCCACTGCACAGGCTATACCGGACGTCTATCGTAAAACGATCCTCTAGCGGCATGTTTTCAGAAGAAATACCAGAGAAAATGCCCTACTGTTCTTGGAAAATCACATATAGTCGATCGTAATACGAAATTCCTTACGATCGTTGCACAGCTGCGTGTTTCTATGCAAGACGATTGAATGTCATAAATGTTATTATGCCTCCTGCATTATTCGTTGAAACTGCATACAGAAAACGTGCGTCACGCTTGGAAAATATTTTCTCCGTTTACGGCAATAAATTGATTATTATTATTGTTGTTATTGCAGCGATGAATTCTCTAGTCGCGCACCTGAACATACCGCCGAACGTATCATACGATGACAACGAACGCGCTTAAAAGTAACAATATTTTTAGAAGAAAATGCATCGCAACGTACGATACTGCTTATTCGTATATCGTTTGAATTAAACGCTTCGGAGTGAATTGATACACTGAATTTGGAAAGTACTGTCTGGAATTTACGCGTTTCATTGAGGGTATTCCGACGTTCTACCAATTGTTCCGTTCGACTTGTTTTCAACAATCCGATTACATTATATTAATGGCAAGAAACTCATGCCGTAGTCGAAACGTTTTAATGGACCGATTATGTGTGATTCTTGACTGGCCCTTTCCTCGCGCCGTATAATATTCGCGAAAAAATCGAAAGAGCCACGAATGAATGTTTCGCTTTACAGGGTGGAAGGGGGAAGGGAAAGGGTCTAGAGAGAATGAGCGGGCGAAGTCGAACGAGCGAGACAGCCGCTGATACACGAGAGAGCGGTATTTTATGCGCCGTCGATCAATTAAATCCTTAATAAAAGGACTTCGTAACCAGATTTCACTTACGAGATAATGTGCATTACGGCAGCTTGGATGCGCCGGTCCAACTTTCTTTCTCTTTCTTTCCCTCCGCTCTTCTCTCTTTTTTCCCCGTTCTTTCTTTCTCTCATTCTGACCCTCCAGTTTTACACCTACACACGTACTCATTCACAAGTACCCCTTTTACGTATCCACATATGCGTACATTCGGACGAACTTGTAAGTACGTATTTGGAAAGAACGGTATTACCGGAAACGATGCTAGCTCGGTACTTCCTTGGCAAACGGAAGAAAGAGGAAACTTGCGGCTTTCTTTCTCCTCCAAATTATAACTCGCCCTATAAACACCTCTGCCGTTTCTGTCCTGCCGTAAACGGCATCACGCGTTCGTATTAATCCCAGCCGGAGATTTCTATTCGCATCCTGTTGTTTCTATTTGTTTTATCGGCGTATCTTAATCTCTTACGCATTCGCACGGACACGAAGGCACGATATCACAGGGACGTGTGCGAACACGCGGAGGTTTCCGACCGGAAGCTCGCCGCGGACTCGCGCGCCGTAACGTTATTTTCTAATTTCCCATTCATGGGCTACCGTTTAGTTTCGATTTGCCGCTTCGTTACAACGTCGGAGATTTACACGAGCAGATAGGATTGTTACACCTCGTCCTCCTCGTCTACCCCTTCCCCTCCTGTTTGCCAAAGAACTTATATTTCTCAAGCGACATAGTACCGCAACGCCGGGTATTTAAGTTGAAAACATAATCGTCTTACTTACTCGTACACGTCGTACATACGTACATATTAAATTTCTAATATTTTACCACAGGAAATTATTAATTTCATTCGATCGTGTTGGGTGTAGTTCGTAGTTAATTAATTTACGAGGTGTTGTACCTTTCCTGCCCCCTTCTATCCCTTTATACCTTTGACCTGCCGACAAATTGGGATTCACCTTTGCCTCATTTTTTTTCTTTGCTACCTGCTCTTCCCACCCTTTCACGGCTGGCAAGTTGAAACGACGAAGGGCCATCGTGCGTCTCTATTTACCTATCCTACCCATCTTTCGACAGGATACACGCGTATGCCGTAGGCTCGTGTCTCATTCTTTCCCCTTTTCTGGTCTCTACTTTAATGAGCATTTTTTTTCTCTTTTGGTTCGCCAGACTGCCGACTCAGTCTTGCCGGGAAGATAATGCACACGGTCGGCACTTTGCATTTCAAATATTACTGTCGGTCGGCCGGCTCGATCGATCGGTCGATTCATATGTACCAGAGGCGCGGATAGGCACTTGGGCCGATACTACGCGCGATTTTCCCATGCACAATCTGTCTTCCGTGCTTCTCTTTCCGCGCAGGCTTTACCTATCCGCCTCAGGCAACGTCAATACGCCGTTCACTTCACCGAACGTCCGTCGAAACGACGAAAAATCCAGCCATTTCTCCTATTTCTCTCATTTCTTATTAGCGATTAACCCTACCTCAAAGGAATATTTTGTTGGGCGCATATTTCAGCGTAACTTTCGCAGCACCTCCATTCTAGGCTTTCCAACGGCGCGCGCAAAAAAAGTTTTCATCTCACACGCTCCCAAGTTTTATCCTTCTCGAGTGGAACGCTTCTCGTTTTTCCTTTGTATTATACTTTTAAAAAAGTATTTTCATTTGTAAAGAATTTCACGTTCCGCCTGCTGAATTTTCGATGAGCACTATTTCTTATCCATGAGAAAAGCCTGGATTTTCTTTAAGAACTTCTGAAAGGCGTTTTCACTTGCAAATAAATTCATCATTTTCTCGCGTGTACCCTCTTGAAATATTTTCAACCGCAAGGACGAACTTTGACATTCACAGTTGCCTTTGATTTTGTCAACGCTCCTTCTTATCGGTCAATGTCATTCAAGTGACTTAGGTCAGTTTCGTCGTCATTATTTTTCTTCGCCATTGTTTTTCGAATGTATTGACACATCACGGAGATATCTCGTAAATACTTGTACGAACCAATATTGTTAAAGATAATACTGTGAAACTAGCGCTCAAATAATCAAGCGTTCACTCAATGGTTAAAGCATTTAACCGTGTAATTTCATTAAAGTACCTATTGAATGGACACTTATTGGTTCATTATTACTATCGATTAATAGTCGCTAAAATAGAACGTCCTCTTGACAATTCGGTAATTCGTTTTCTCGATTTTATGAAATCCTCGTGATGAATCCGTGCAACATTATCGATTCTGCCCTTAACGAATGTATTTGTTTCCCAGGGAGTGTTACCTGTATTTTCGCAGTATGTAATTTCGCTCTTCCGGATCGGACGATGTGAAAAAAGGAGTAATTTTTATCGAAACTCGATGCGTTAGCGGAGCGAGTGCCAGATACATGGGCAGGGTGGCGGGGTGGCGGGGGAGAGGGAATACGAGATACCCATTGAGAAAAGAGGGGAGAGTAAAAAGGAAAAGCGTGGGTGCACCCCGACCACCGAGTAATAAGTTAGTAATAATATTTTCACAATATCTCTCGAGGAGTGGATGTTATTTCATTATATTTTATTGCCTCTTACTGTTACTCTTGCCGGTGCTGCACTCGCTTCCAGTACTAGTATTCTCCCCCTTTCCTGCTCTTCTGGCCCGCTCCCTCTTCCCTTCCATTCCCTTCCCTTCCCTTCCCTTCCCCCTCTCGCACCCCCTCTTGGTTTTATTATCTCGAGTCTCCGCACGGGAGGGAATTCATTCGCGGAACTCATTATTGAGGGGTTTATTCTGCTGTAACCATTGCTACCCAGTTTCCTCCTTTTCCATCTCCCGCCGCCCCCACGACTCTTTTCCCCACCCTTCCTTGCGCACATATCCCCTTCCTACGCTTTTCCTCACCTCCTCGACGTTTACGTTTTTCATTCCGACGGTCGTCCCCCGTCGTTTTGTTTCCTCGTTTTCTCAGAGACGTGACGAATTTCGCTGGCGGTTTTAATGCGCGACGATATTACTAAAAAAAACTCCAACGATACAAACAGAACACTGCACGTATTTACACATTTATAGCTATCCTATTCGCGCGACCAGAATATTTAATCACTAAAGAAGAATAATAATTGCTTTCAATTACGCGGTAAATTATATTTTTCTGCCGCACCACTTTCCCCCGCTGTCTTCTCTAGCTGCAGGTCAATGCCCCAGAAAGATCCTCAATGCTAATGAAAATCAGCGAATGGCGGATGATATTTTTTGCCTTCTCGTTCCTCAGGATCGTTCCGATGTAAAGGGCAGCTATAAAGACCTTATTGGACTCGCGTACGACGCGCTCTGATGACTTCTATGCCTCCTTTTTTCCCTCTTATGCGCCCTTAAAACAATATTTCTTTGACGGCCCCATTGCATTCTTTATGAAATACCAATCGATACGTAGGAGATCGTTTTTCTCTCTTCCAGCTGAAGCACGAAAGCGTAAATAAGTTTGTAAAATGGCGAAATCCTTTTGTCGTTGCAGTCCGAGGTAACTCAGCTGGACGTGAGACGCACAGATGGACTTGGAGGAGAGGAATACGTTGCATCTCGAAGCTGCGGAGCGACGACGACGACGGCCGGTGTCGACGGGCCACGAGAGCATGTAACCCACAGGTGAGTCAGTAGAAGTACGCACTGTAATTTCCGCAGGAGAGTTTCGATTCGGTCCGTCCAAGTAAAGACCAGTTAGCCACCCGCCGCCAGAAGTAGAATAATCGAGACATCGTCGGTCAATCGCCCATTAGAATACACTGACGCTTGACTAATATTATTATTTATTGAAACGCTCGGAAAATGATTTCAATGGCGAAGGAAAGGAACGAGTGCGCAGTGGAACATTGAGCGAGAAGTTAGACCGACGTAATTCAATATGCCATTACAAGGGCCAAACTAAAGTTCCCGTAAGTTGGATAAACCTAAAAATATCGCAACTAACGGCTCATTTGGCCCCCGGGGCAACAGCACGTTTAATTGCGTTAGGCAAACTTTTCTTCCCCGCTATACATATATAGCACGATTAGTTCTTGCCACAATGTTAATTCGTCCCTCTGCCGCGGTATTACGTTTTAATTGAAATTCCCTGAAAGTCACGTTGATGCCGCAGAGCAAGCGTTTTTGTATTTCATTAATGCACTTGGGTATTAGTATTGCTGCGCGTTATCGACGAACCGCCGAAACGGCAGACCGGCCCGTGAAAATGGTGCTTGCCGAACGTAAAAGTGCAACATTGGAAATAAATTTAAGCCTCTCGAATGCCGGCCAGAGAGTGCATTACGCGACGGCGATTTGTCGACAGGGACGAAATCGTCTGCTCGTTGCCACGGGCGCGTAAATAATTCCATAAACAGGGCAAATAATACGTCCCGCGTTAATAGACCGGCTATCGGGAATGAAGAAAACGTTGGTGCGAATAAAAAGCGCGTCGATGTTCTAAACCAACTAAATATTTTCACCGCTCAGCGTCCGTTCAACGATTTTATCTATTCATCTTTCTCGCTTGTTTTTAACGAACGGGGGATTCACGGACGTGTGCTGCTCACGAGAGGCAAACAATGTATTAATATAAACTCGCCGTGACTAATACAACAATTTATCCAGCGGCGAGTATTTAAATAGTTATGACCTAGGTTGTCCGCCGGCGGAGAGCGACGATTTCGTCACGCGTTAACTTGCGCGAATTGAATTCGCTTCGGTGCTTTCGCGAATTAACTTCCTCGTCGTCCACGTCGAAACATTCCCCCGTCGGTGTCATTCGTATATTACGACGGAACGCCGATTGATTCTATCAAAAAGTAATTTGATGTATGGCCGATTGAATTACTTGTACAAAAAAGGAAATATTGTTAGTTAAAGTATATAACGAACTCGATACCACTTAAAAAGCTTTGGGAAATCTGTTTATTAGTCTGCAACGAAAATACTTTCCTGTCACATAACCATCTAAGTTTCTATATCACCTGAGTCGCATCTCATGCAAAAAAAAACTCAAAATACCCGTATGGTTCACTTAAAATTATCCATATCGATTTCAATGGAAATTGATACTCGTCTGCATGGAAATATGGGCAATCGCGCCACTTTATTCCCGGTGTTCTTCGTGTTTCCTAAAGCGTTGTACAAACGGTAGACGGTCGACAGTCGCGTCGAGGAATAATGTTTCGAGAAAATGACGGACGAGTTTTCGGTGTCTCTTCTCGGGGCGGGTATTGAAAAAGAAGCCCCAAGCGATCGGGCTATCCCTTTTCTTCCAATGCCGTTGCGTCAACATTTACACCGAAGAAGGGTGTAAGCGTTTCTCCACAGTTTCTCCGCAGTTTCTTGCCTGCGCGTACCAAAGATTACAACGAAAAAAGTGCTTGGTGCCTTCAGTTCAGCCAGAAATAACCACGGTCCTTTTATACACGATGACCTGACGATTTGGTCGATGAAAGATTAAAGTATCGAAATAAGCGTTCGATGGCCGTTGAAAAATTTGGCACACCGTACGGTAACGATTTTTTTTCGGCGCATTATATATGCCAGTCCGTTCTTTTCACTCTTTCGTTGGGTACTTGTTAAAGCACACGTGTATCCACACGCATGCACAGGCACTGAGGGAGATTCTGGAATCCACCCTTTCCCTCCTGCCTTTCTCTCCTCTCTATCTCACTTTTCCTTGCCTGTCTTCTCTCTCGTGCGCGCTGTCTCCGCACGCAGAGGGACCCTCCATACGTTTAATTGTTATATTTATAAGAGGGGTTGGCAAGCGCGGAGCGAAACTCGTGGCGAGGAGAGGGAAACGGAGGGGACGATTCGTGGACGAGCAAGGGTGAACGTTCGAAGCTTCCAGCGGGTTTTTTAGGACTCCGACGAGCTCTCGCGGAGAAACAGGACGGACGAGTGAGATGTGGCGCGACCCCTTTCGCCTCTCGCAAATCGATAGCCGCGGTGGAACTCGAATTTCTCGCACGCGAGGGTGCCAAGGCCAACCGATGCCACTCGAGGGAACGACCAGCGAGCTTTCCCAAATTAATCTCTCGATTACACCATTTTCTTTCAACGGACATCCTCACTTTCGTTCCGTCCCAGCTGTTCCGTGGGAACGTTCAGGAGGTGCGTCTTGTGTACCGGCAGATAATTCCTAATAATTAGGATCACTTGATAACGCGCAGGAAGTTGATAGCCCACGAAAGACTGCGGACACGAGCAGGAAAGACAGAGGTAGTTGGTGTTAGTCGAAGGTGTTTTGGAGTACAGGCCAATTGGCAGGCAGCTGGGAAAGGAGGAGGGATGGGCGGCCCGGTGGATGGGGTGAATATTGGACAACTAATTACCTAATCACTCATTATCCACCACAGAGCCGGCCCGGTAGATTCGCCGCTGTATACGCAGGTAGGCTGCTAGGTTGTAGAACGGTTTGCCCAGAGGGCCACTCTGATACGCGAAGCAGAATCATGCACGATCGTATATTACGAGGGTCGAGGATGGGAAGGAGGGAAGGGGGGAAGGTCCTACGCGGACGATGCGAAGCTCTTCGATCGTACCGAAACCCTTCAGCGATACGTCAACGATATCCGCAAAAATTGTTTGAAATTTTCACACGATATTCCCATTCCGTTTGATCGTTGTCTGTATCCGGAGCATCGCGTATTTTCACTGGGCGACTAATGAAAATAGATGCCGGGGGGAGGGACTATGAATTATATATGAAATCCGTTTGTAATGCCGACGCGATTCAGTGATTCGCCCGTCGTCTGTCTCCCGGAGAGTCGAGAGTTTCGTCGAATTAGCGACATTTGCCGCGTCTATCTTTACGCCTAGCGATTTAGAGCTGTAAATGAGCCTTACGAAACGCTGCCGCGATCTTAGCATTATTTTACAAACGGGAACCGTCTCGGGACGTCGTTTTTGCGTTGCAAAGTGGCCGCCACGTCGGCGAGGCGGCTTGTCGCGAAACTGCGGCAAACAATGAATTATTCGCCGACCGACACGAGGTTATCTTAGCGGCAGATTTAATCAAAGCCTAATGGCGTTTGCCCGTCAGACAGAATGATACACGGTGAAAAAGGATTCACAGGAAAAATGCAGGAAGCTCGCGCAGAAATACTCCGACGACGATTTTGCGATTGGAAACTGGTGATAAAACAAAAGTGTAGCAACGTTGGGCCTCGTGGACGGTGATTTTCGAGGGCGATTAGAGCGTCGTACGCGTGGGATGAGCTTTACGAGGGGTTTTAGGCCAGCAGACTGGACTAACTCTAATCAGAATTGGCCGGTCTAGCGTGTTTGTCGGGCAGGCAGGGAAGCTTGCTAAAGGGTTAACCAGCAACGTCTCGTGATCGTCGCGTATCCCGGTCACGGCTGTTCCCGGCCGATACTCGTCCTGGATGGACCTTAATCCTCTTAAGTGCCGGGTGGTGCGACTAAATATCAATCACAGTTTATATCGAGTCCAGCCCCGGCTTGTACCTGCGGTCCAGCCGGAAGACACGCTTACAGGAACAGCTCGTTCCCGCAACAACATGCGCCCACAGCAAGGATAATTCATACTTCCATATCCTAGGACTTTGGAAAACGAAATTCTTACGAAACGTCCAAGGATCGTCCCGAGTTTTCTTTCCCTTCGCTCCTGTTCTTTTTCGAGGGGTCGGAAAACGAGGCAAAGGACAGAATCTTGCGCACGACGAAGGGGGGAAGGGTGGGCCTGGCTGAGGCTCACGATCGGGATATAAGTGGTAGGATCGGGCTCGCGCTTTCTTGCAACGCTCGCGCGTTTCGCCGATACGGGGACGACAGCGGCTGAATAATAGAAGGGCCCGCGTCGAGGTTGGATATTCTTACCGATTACCGGCAACCCTTCCCCGCGGCGATGCACGGCTAAATCCTAAATAATTCAGGCCGCGGCATTGAGCATTTTCCGCGCGCCCGATTGCACACGCCTACCCTGCCTGCCGGCTTTCTCCTCGCTCTCCTCGCTCTCCTCGCTCTACTCGCTCTACTCGCTCTACTCGCTCTACTCGCCAGCCTGTCGGCAAAATCTCCCGTCATTTCCCACCCGCTGGACCTTCCCTGTCCTCCTCCAAACTTATGAGCAACAGTATTTCACACTCTGCGAGACGAAACCACTGAATGGCGCGACGACTCTAATCGATCGTTTCCTCGGGAACAAAAACTGTTTCACATTGTGTTTTCGATCAGTTGAAGAGTGTATGCATTCGTCTGGTTCCTCACGAATGAAAGTCCAGCAGAACTCTCGGTGATTTTCTCAAAGCTCGTTCACTGCTATAACCGGATCGACGGACATTATAAAAGGACAGAATAGCGAGCTGTCGAGTGGCGTTGGCCTCAATTATTCAGGTGCAATTAACACGTCAATAGGTCCGTTGCACCTGACTGCTAGGCTCCGTCTTCCGACAAATATGTACGTACGTTGCCGAGGTGGCACCGTCCGCTTTCCATGCATATATTCCACGGTGCATCGGGGTCAGTGCTCTTCTCAACTTCTTCTCTACTTCCTCTCCTATTTTCGAGAACGCGACAGCCGACAATTTCCGCCTCTGATTTACATCGGACCGTTTATAAATTGTTTTAACAAATATCTCGGAAGGCAGATAAGGAAAATATCGATGTTACACGCCGAAATTGATATTCTCCGTACGTGTAAGTTAACACGTTCGTCTGCGTCTGCATAGAACGCAGGGTCGCAAGTCGGTATTGTCGTCGGTTACAAATCAAATAGCCGATATGATTGTTCGGGCAGAGCCCTCCGCCACCCACGACCCTCCCCTTCCTTTTCCACCAGCACCGTTGGCCCTTCTGCAACGTTAACCCGAGTCCCGGCGAACCGCCGACTACGACTAATAAACGCCGGCACTGCGCTCCTCTGCCAGACCTTTCGACATCATGTTTCTGTGTAACGCCCGTCTAGGCATTCCACGTGCATGCAGATATATAATATTTATTCATACCTATGTATGACGTGTGTGTAGCTGCATGATTCTCGACGTGGAAATGCGAATGCACCGACGTCAAATATAGACTGAGACAGAAATATCGAGGGTTATTGTTACATCGGAGACATATTCGCCGTTGGGGCGATTCTTTTCAGTTGGATATTTCGTACTTGAGTTTGCTTCGTTCCGTTTGATGCAAAATACTCGAACGAACGAATACGCCCTGTACGCGGGGGTGCAAATGGGTATATAATTATATCCACATGTTATGTACCTAAGTGGAGCCCTTATTTCACGTGAGCGAAAAATACGCTCCCTATCTTATAATTATGAGCTAATTACGAAGAGTCGGTAAATATATGACTGTCGTGCTCTTGACATGCAACGGGAATCTGCATCCTTAATCGCCGTCCAAGTGTATCTATCTATATCGCAGGACCCTCGGTCTCGCTGAAAATAGGAGTCAATTAAAGGAAACGTTATAACGAGGTTATAAGTTAATTACGGCCTGTCGTAATATCCGCGGATGAATCAATAGCCTTTTCTGGATTTCATGAGACTTGTGAATCACGAATGGCCTTTCAATCCAGTCGCACAATCAAATAGACTTTGACGTCGTGCTATAATTCATTCGTTTACGATTGGTCGGTGAGGGCGAGGGTGACGATCGTAAAGTATCTTCGATCATCATACGACGGATTCTGTTTCGCGAATCCCCGCATCCTCGGCCGAAGCGGATGCTCGTAACGGCGGATGTGCCCGTGGGAATTCGCCCAAGATTTTCCGCCTCTAAATACTCGTAGCGTGGGAATGGCCATTAGGCGGTCTTGCTGCAACACCTATCGCTATCGTCTCACCTTTATATATACACGTAATTTCGGCGTTGAGGATATTCCGAAGTGATTCTTATCGCCACCTCAAACCCACACATCAGCGTGCCAATATCTTACGATCGAAAAGGATCGTCCCGGAGGATCGGAGAAAGCCGAGCGTTAGATCGTTGTGACAAAATTACTTTGAAACTCGAGTGTACTGGGTTACTTTTCAATGTCCCAGCTTGCCATTCGTCATTGGGAATAACATTGAAATGGTAATGCAGCTGTCGCGGAGGATCGTTTGGTCTCCTTCGGAAGGATGCGGCTGATGGTGGGCCGTGTATTGGCGCGAGGGGAAATTTCCGGACGTGACGAGTGTTGCACGCGTCATTATATCGCATGGAGAGTCGCGGCAATCAATCAGCGGGTTAATTACAGCTTAGTCGGCCGAGTCTATTCGTACATGGAGCGCGGAGGACGCGAAACATTCGACGACGGCTTTGCTTCTCTCCGAGCGCGTTCTGTGTATTCGGAGAGGCGGGGGAAGGAGAGAACGAGGGAACCGGAGACTCGACTAAGCACCGTAGGGGTAGGCGATTAATGATTCACCGGCAGAATTTCGCCATAGCGAAATATTAAGCACAGGTGCTAGCTCTCTCTTATCTTCCCCCTCGTCCCACCTTTGTCCATTCAACTCTCGCGAGCTGAGAAAAATACGTTTGTTCATCGGAGTCCGATGGTATCTCCCGTCCAACTGGCGATACCATTAAGTAAAAAGAGCGACGGAATAAGAGGCTCGAGAACTATCGTCGGCTATTGAAATTCTATTCGTTAGCATCGGAATAGCAACGACGGTTGCAATGATTTCTCCGTCGGTCCCTCCCTCGCCAACGACAATAGTAAATTTTCATAATGCCCCCCCCCCCCTCCTCCGGGCCGGTCGTCGTCTCTCTTCATTTCCGTGTCACGGTACATCGGTTTCTCTCCGCTCTATACGAGCACCGAGTTCTCTCCCCTTCCGGCCACCGCCTCCACCTCCCACTTTCTATGTCTCTCCTTTTCGTACCCTCGTCTCCGTTGCAGTACGCAACGGTCCTTTCGAACGCACGCACGTACGTTCGCTCGTACACACGGACACACACACACAGCCTGTCGTGCACTGTGCGCACGATTGCGTCTCTACGTGCTCAGCCGTACACGGCAGCATCATCAATATTTCTCTTTGCTCATTGTTCTTGTACAATACGGCAAGGCCGCCGCCTGTAATGCCGGGGGAAGGTGGAGGAGGAACGAGGGGGGGGGGAGGGCTCGGCAGGTAGCGATTACCGTGGAAATGGCTAATTTTAAGCTACCCCGTTCGACGACGAAGACGTTCGATGTCGCTCGATACGCGCACAACGTCCGGATAAACTCACCAGGCTCGAGAGAAAAAAAGCACGAACCCGGCTCATTCGCGGAACATTCGTCATTGAACATTCGCTGATTTCCTGCCTGTTTTCCCCTTGGCACTCGAGCTGTGCCAACGACCGATCGGATGTATCGAACAACTTGCGTTTTACCGCATGAACGACTCAAGACCATGTTTTTTATACATCCTGCGGCAGGATTGTGTAGAAATTCGGCTTGATTTTCGTGTAGACGGCTTCTCTTTCGATCTCCGCTTCTCGTGTAATGCAAGAATTATTTTATACTTGACCGCAGGTTACTTTACGACATCCAGTCGAAATTTTTCCATTTCGGCAGGACGAAGGGCGTTAGTATACCGTTTGCAGTTAAACAATATTACGTAGTAAAATTTATGGGCTTCCAGCCGGGCTGGCGCACCCTTGCAATGCATTCGCCCTCTCCCTTTCCCTTTCCCTTTCCCTTCCCCCTTCCCGCTCTGTCTCTCCCGGCAAAGTATCAACGATATGAGAAATACGGACGTTACGGCCGGTGCCACCCCCGCCTACTGCCGGCCCTACGATGATCCACGGCTTAGCGGATTTCGCCCTAAACCTTGTTTGCCTACTGTCCAGGTATTCAAAAACAGAAACGAGCCGCGCAATATCGTCGTAAAGAATTTCCACCGTTGATTTCCTCGCGTTTCATCGCCGCCGGAGAAAACCCTTGGTCGTACCTTTAAACGTTTAATTAATTTCAATGAAACGCTGCCGCTCACGTACGAGGGAAATATTTTTCCCGACCGAGCGGCGAGCCAATAGATTTAAAAAAAGGAAGTATCTCAACGAAATACGTATATACATATTTGCCGTGCGCGGAAACAAATCAAAGTGCGAACGCTACTGGCATTTATGTGTCTTTTGGTCGATGCAAACATCGAATACGACACACCGCAACGAGGCAAGAAAGCGCGCTAAAATAACGTAGTTTTCGCGACGCGTACCCATTGGATTCCCGTTTATACAGCACGGACCATAAAAACCGAGCAATATTCTTTCATCAGAAACCCCACGGGCGTCGTTATCCACATACGTAGCCAACGACTCATTCGTCGTTTGCCGTCGTCACCCTTCCTCCCCCCCCCCTCTCCCCCACACTCGCGGCCCTTTTTACGCTTCTAATATCGTGCTTTGCGTTACACCGAACTGCCGAGCGAAAGTCAGGACATACGAGGAGAATGCGCCGTGCAATCGAACGTCGGAAATATTAGGAGCAGGATAATTATAGTGGCGGGTGATTGGTGGCAGGTGCGTTTTGTCATTTGCTCGGGCGCGTACGCGTACGCGTGTGTTTAACGGGCAATCGTCTGGCGAAAAAGCAAGTAGGGCCAATCAAAGTACAGGGAGCTATTAGGAAGAAGGTTCGTCGACGGGTGTTTCCCTGTGCGACGCGACGGAGCTTCCAAATTTCGTGCACTAATAGCCAGTTAGGAGAGTCTGGCCGAGTCGAAGGGACGGACGAGCACTGTCTCTTTGTACTCTAATCTTGTTAGCTCGGCCATCTCTCTTCCCCGGCGCCCTTTTGCTCTAACTTTGTTATCGAGAAGCACCGTCGCCGAAATAACTGCGACGGTTAATATCCGCGCGCTCGCGTCTAAAGGGACGAAGCAGCCTCAACGTCCCTGCGTCCGAGCTGCATAGGTATTCCCGCGAACACGGAACGGTACAGCTTTCCATGATCCTCAGTATTTTCCAGGGAATTTGTCCCGTGGTAAAGCGTTGATTCGGCCAACGTACATGACGTCTCGGTGCGGTTATTTGAGTAAACGGCGTTGGTATCGGAAAATCAACTTCTCATGCCGGAGGAAAGTGGTCCTGGCCGTAGTTGTAGGGGATGGTGTTCTGCGTTCGATCGGCGGATCGGCGGATCGCCGGATCGCTGATCTTTTTCCACGGCGATGGGGGAGTTTGTCGGTAGGCGATGCGCGAGGAAGCGAGAGTCGGCTGTGAAATCGCTCCGTCCTCGTCGATAGAGGCGGTATGAGGCGGTCTCCGGGGGCGGCGCCTGCTGGCGCGTCCGATCGGAAGGCGGAAGATCGGATTGGCCGGGTCGACGGCGGAGCGAGGGGAACGCGAGGCGCGCAAGCCAAGCCAGGCGCTTCCACCCGCACCACCACCGACCGCCGACGATGACGACGACAACGCCGCCACCACCGCCACCTCCACCACCTCCGCCACCGCCACCGCCACCACCGCCACCACCATCACCACCACCTCCGCCTCCACCTACGCCTCCACCTACGCCTTCATCGTTGCCGTGCTTCTCGGCGGCGTCGTCGTCGTCGTCGTCGCCGCCGCCGCCGCCGTTGTCGTCGTCGTCGTGGTGGTCGTCGTCGTCGTTGTCGTCGTCGTCGTGGTGGTCGTTGTGTGATGGTGATGGTCATAGTCGTAGTAGTTGGGCGCCTTCGTTCGGCTCACTCTGGCAATATCGCGTCGGGCCGAGAGAAAGAGAGAGGGAGCCTCTCCTGCGCCGGATAAACCGCCGACGCGCTGGCCCTCTCAGTCGCGACGCGCTCGTCACGGGGTGCACATCGTACGTCGCTTGTCGCTCGCATCGAGCAAACCACGCGTTTCGTTTCTACAATCGCGCCTCGATCCTCGCGCATCCTTTTCTCCGTTTTTCCGCTTAGGCGGCCTCCAAGCACGTGCCCATATGAATTTCATATCCGACGGCCTGTGCAATTTCGAGACATCCTGCCAATTTGACAGCGCAATATTCCACCTGTCAACCGATCGATCGTACCATCCGACACGTTGCTTTGCTTTCCTCTGCCGCGTGTTCCGTCAGTGTTGACCGACCGGACAAGCATTTATCCTCGCTGATAGTCCCGTCAGCTGACCAGTCTGGCCGTAAAACTCCAAGCACGTGGGGATATTGGCGCAACGACGCGACACACTCGGTTCTTACTCGCCGTTGGATCGCCGGTGGATCGCCGGTGGATCGCCGACGCGCGAGCCAACGAAAATTCGCTGCATCCTCGTCGATAAAAAGTCAACGGACGTTCTCGGCCGACGCACATGTCGTTATCCATCTACGTAGAGATAAACACGTGGCATTGTCCCCGGCGTTGATACGGCGGTGAATGAAACCGAGTTTGTTTTTCTCAGACACTCGCAGCCACTCGAGGTACATCGACCTTGTTTCATTGACCTCAAACACAGTGTTGATCGAGCAGTGACTACTGATCGTTGTTCGCCGTGGAAACGCGCGCGGTTCTTCGGCAAAAGTGAAACTCTGGCGCTCGTTCCGAGTTGAAATGTCCAAGAGCGGTAGATGCACGTGAAAATCCGGCCGGTGAGGGACGGTGTGTCGGTAGATTTTCCGAAATCCCCAGTGCGGGGGGAGAGCGAGGATGTTTCGGGCAGCGAAGCCCGCGATAACGGGACGATGACTGGCGTCGTCTGACGCGGTGCTGACCACGTCGTGGCGCGCGAAAAGACGTCCTCGCGCGTCAACTGCAACGTCCTCCTACGACGCGCAACAGAGACAGAGATATCGCTTTTTCTCCCTGTGTTTTTGCAGATACGGGGTCGACGGACTTTCCCGTCTTCGAGCGACTTCCAACGGGACAAATTTACGAAACAGAAGCGAACCCACCCGGGGAATTGACCATTCGACGAAGCGAAAGCTAAACGACAAAACTACGAAGGGCCTGGACAAAGCAAGATTCCATCCTCGTGGAAATTGTTGAAACGTCTCTCCGAAGGGAGGGAAAAGAAATCGAGTTAGAAATCTCGCAAGAAATCATGACGCAGCAAAGTGGTGCCGGTTCACCCCAGCAATTCTGCCTGCGGTGGAACAATTATCAGACAAACTTGACAAACGTCTTCGATCAGCTGCTCCAGAGCGAGAGCTTCGTCGACGTGACCCTCGCGTGTGACGGGCACAGCGTGAAGGCCCACAAGATGGTCCTGTCGGCCTGTAGCCCCTACTTCCAAGCCTTGTTCTTCGACAACCCCTGCCAGCACCCGATCGTCATCATGAAGGACATAAAGTGGCCGGAGCTCAAGGCCGCCGTCGAGTTCATGTACAAGGGTGAGATCAACGTGTCGCAGGAGCAGATCGGTCCGTTGCTCAAGGTCGCGGAGAGCTTGAAAATCCGTGGACTCGCGGACGTGAACAGCGAGCAAGAGTTGACCTCTCGTGCCAGCCTCGAGGACGTGGCGAACGCGGCGTTGCATCGCAAGAAGCGCCGTCGAATATCCGGCGAGCGATCCCCCAACGGCAATAGCCCGGACCGTGCCGCTTCCGGAAGCGGAGGCGTGCTCGACGAGCAGGACTCGGGGGCGGGAGTGGTAATGCCGGAAATTCACAGTCTCGTGCCGACGAGCAGCTCTACCCCAAGGTCAATGGGCTCACCGGGCGTGCCGAGTGTCTCCGTCACCCCGCAGATCAACCTCCAGGAACTTCCGGTCTCCCTGCCCCTGCCCCTGCCCCTGCCTCTGGCACCGCCGCCCCCGCCACCGCCGGCCTCTCAGGTTCAGCAAAGCTCGCACCCCGTCGCCGTCAGCGCTCACCACGTGCCCGGCCACGTGACTTCCGGGCCCCACGGCTCCTCCGTCAACCACCTCGCCGGCCACTCGCAGCAACTCTCCGTGCAACAGCAGCAACAGCAACAACAACAACAACAACAACAACAGCAACAGCAACAGCAACAGCAGCAACATCACCAGCAGCAGGGAGGAAACCAGGTCGGACCCGGGGATGATCTGGAGATCAAGCCAGGCATCGCCGAGATGATTCGCGAGGAGGAAAGGGTGAGTCGTCTTTTCTTAATCATTTCAATGTCCGGCTCCGGATGCACGGCTCCAAATAGTTTTGCCGCGCTAAATCGCGCCATCGTGCGAAATGCACTCGCGATGGATTCTTTGGTGGTCGAGGAGACTCGCCCCGAACACGTCGAATAGCGGGAAAGCAAACAAGGAAGATTGACCGTTCGCGTTTATATCCTTTGGTCGTGCCACTGTAATTGGCCGTTCTCGTGAAAAGTCGACCGAGAGAAGTTCCTGCAGGGGATTCCTCCAATTACGGCGATCCATCTTCTTTTGTATTCCTATCCGCTTCCTTTCTTTCTCGCACCTTGCCGTTAGCCAAGGTCTCTGCCGGTTTTCTTTGTAGGGCCGCGCGTGATAAATCTCACGCGTACTTTGCCCGAACGAGGCCCAATTACCGGCGATCGACTTGAACGTCTGCACTAATTACGAGTATCAATGGACGTCAATGAGCGCGGTCAACATTTGCCCGGTGCATCCGTTCGGTTTTGTAACGTTCTTTTGGTGAAAATGGACGACAAATATTGACCGGGTCCAGTTGGCGCGAGTACGCCACCAACACGTGACACACAAAATCGGATCCGAGCACGACAGATCTTCCTTGTATTTGTGCCCGGCTATACGTACTACATCGGTTGCTCCGCTTAATTACATCGCCATGACGATGGGGCCCCCGCATTATTTATCGTTGTTACTCCCCGGCCCAAGCCCTCCTCTCTCTTCTCCTACCCCGGAACGACGAGCTGGTTAAATGAACAGCCTGGAACTCGACGTCGCCGTCACGACGTTACTGTTAAGACTCCACGACGGAAAAAAATCGTCGCGGGCCCATCTAAACGTTCAACCGTGAAACGTAGCATCCGAGAAAGAAGTAGCTACGACTACGTCCTCGGGTAACCTCATCTTCTGCAGCTCGAAGGCTCTGCCGGATTAAATATTTTACAAATGTCGAGGCTATCTTTTTCCACGGTGGACACATTAAGAATGCGACCTCTTTTCCCATCAGCACTTAATAATATTAAATTACGTTAAACTTTCTACGGATAATTCGGGCAAACAAGATATAATTTGTTTACTATCGACATATATTTACTATAAATATTAACACGCAATAATTGGCGCGCGCCCATCCTATACGTGATGTAATCAGGTGTCGGGTCGTTCCTGTTAATTACATCGACACGTCCAGATCCCATGCATTATTTATCGTCGTTGGCCCGAGATGAAGTTATTAAATGTACAGTAAACCCCCGTAACTCGTTTCCGGAAACGTTAAGATGATTTCGCGATATCGCTCCTCCGACTACACGTACCAGATAAATACAAAACGTAGCAACGAACGCGAAATAGTGTACACTCTTACAGACCTTAGGATTTATAGAGGGGTATCAATCGAAGACGAGAAAACCCGTTACCGTATAAAAGAGGACGCGTATAGGAGAGAAAATAGAAGGCAGGCAGTTTTGACGCGGGGATAATTGATTTGTTTGAATTTGATAAATGTTGGCGCGCGTGAAACGCGATTCGTCCGGCTCATCTCATCAATAGCTATACGTATCGACTAATGTTCCCGTTCATTTCGTCGGCACGACGATGTCTCTTGCATTACTTATCACCGTTATTCTCGGATGGAATTACTAAATGAGAGTCAAGTAGCGCCATCCATTTCTGTCAAATTTACGACGATTTTGGAATCTCCAGACCCCCATCGAAAATATTGAACGAGCCGCCGGCATTGCCGGTTCACTGTTCGCGGTTAACTTATTTATTTTCACAGCTAGGAACTAGGAGAAATTCCCTGCAAAAATAACAAGTTCAAATACGGCATACACGCGTGTTTATCAGCAATTTCTTTACGACTAACTTACGAAATCGTTGCCCCGCCGAAAGATTATTCCGCCTCGACGTACGGTAAATAGATTTTTTCATCGCGCAATTAAAGTTCTATCGGATTAATAAAACATTTTTATCGGCTTTGTAAACGTTTGATAATTTTAATACGACAGTTTTATTAAGCGCCTATCAGCGAAACATGCTGGCCAATCGAAAGCGACGATTTTAATACAATTTCTTTGTCTCGAAGCGCCGTATAATCTTCGATTATATTTACCTTAGCTCGTTACGCAATTACGCCGTACATGAACTAGGCGAGCTGCGTATTCCATCGTGCCGCAGCGGGAATTTCAAGTAATAATTATGGAAACAAGACGTTAAGACGTTACACGCAGTACGTAATAACGGATCGCGGAGAAACTCGAAAAAAGCTATGGCGAAGAGCGGCGCAATGACTCGGGATTAATTCAGGACATTAGAAACGAGTCGATCGAGCTGGCGATTATTTCTTTAGCGGGCGAGAACCGTCGGCCACGTCGGCCACGTCGGCCACGTCGGCCCATTGCATACACGTACGAGCATATCGGCAAAGATTCGAAGATACGTTGGAAAAGCCGAGCTCCGACTTATGATTTATTCAAGAAGTTTGCGGGGAGTAAGTCGTCCGAGCCACCAATTATTTTTCTGCCATAGCGTGTTTCATGTCCGCTACTTATAACACGCTGACGTAATCCGTCCTTTATAATGAATAGATGCCGTAGATATAATTGTATTCGATATGCTAATTCTAATTTAGCGTTATTAAAATTGCACGAGCGTTCGCTCAGTCTCGGCGGTATAAAATATTACGACGTAAAAAAGGAATGAAGAATGTGATATACGATTCATCGAAGAGGTCGAAAAGGACGGAAACATTCAGCTCACTTATATAGTATTGTTATTAATGACACTCCTGACGCAACCTGCTTTGCATAGTTAATGAGTTAAGTATTCCATGAATTTCCAAGTGCGCCTTTTTATTCCTATTTCTTAATAAAAACTACGAGCTACGGGAAAACATCGTAGCTATTTTTTGTATCTCGACGTTGCGTAAGATTGTCCTTATTCTTATTAAATACGATCGATGCGTACTTGGCTGATTCCCATCCTTTTCTCGATAACTGGCCCGTTAAAACCGAATAGAAGTTGTAAAAATGAAGGTGCACCGTTGATTCTTGGAATTATTGTTGGAGAAGTCAAAGTTTGTTGAGCAAGTACAGTGGCGAAAGGCCTTATCGAAGCATGAAATATTTAGCTGTATTGGCCGATCAAACGTCCGGCTGATTAATACGGATTATATCGAAGAAATTAAAGGTAAGCGGTGATTGGCCGGCCGGCCGATTATATTTTTCCAGGCATGGCGCGCGCTTGTAACCATCGCGCGATCGTGACGCAATCCGCTATGTATAATGGGTATAACATTCCACGGAATTCCATTATGTTAACGCAACCACGTTCCAATTCTCTGGGCATAGCCGGCACGGCGGTATCGTAAATGCGCCAGTATATCGCAACTATTCGCGGTTCCCGCGAGGCCTTTCCGATTAAAACGCCTAATTAATGCCGGGCAAAGCTAATTCTACCTAAGCCGTGGAATGCCAAACCCGATCGCCCGACAAACACCGTGAACAACCCTCTAACGTCATCCCCCGCGCGCTAGTCTCGAAGTCTTGAAGAAAATCACGCGAAATCGAGCAATCTTCGCTCCCAGATTCGCCGGCTTCGAGTTGGCTCGCACGCTGCTCCCGAAAAATAACAGTAGTCCCGAGAAACGGAAATTTAAATAAACACGGATTTCTGGTAGCCAGTAAAGATCCTTTGCCGCGATAATATTCGCCAGCGGCATCACGTATCGTTACACAATTCATCTATGTTCAAAGTTTCGCGGTGGAATAGAAAAACTGGCCGTTTCCGTTGGTCTTCCGATCGGTCATTCTAAAAGCCGATCTGATTATTTGTAATTGCGCAATCTTGGATCGTCACTTTGATTGCCTCGAATCTCCTCAATGCGTTAAGAAATTACGTATTCCGCGAGGGTACTTTACATGCAAATATTTGTCATTAATTATATCTGATGGTTAAATCAGCGCTTTATGGATGATCAAAATTCGCACGGCGCTGAAAGCATTTTTAGTTGGCAAGTCCGATATGTCGAGATAACAGTCATTTTTATCGATTCATTAACAGCGCTGAATTTTTAATGTACGATTTCGTTTTGACGTAGATTTGTTTGATCGTCAGCAGTTTATTCCGCATGTGCTTCGTTGTTTGGTCGTCCTTTTACTTTGAAGTAATATATTTTTAGATAGTTTACCTCCGATTATTATCGCTGTTATTTTTGTAGTCGTTTGGTCTACTCTCCATAAACAATCTCGAAAGATTTCTTTGAACAGCGAATTCCTTGTTAAAAGTTGGTTACTTGGTTGATCGGCAAGTAAAATATTTATAGTCGGCTATTTGAAATTGCTTGCGCTGCTGCTAGGCGAACTTTAGGCTCTATTTCCATTTTGAGGCAGTGATAAATATCGCGGCTCGTCGTCGAGCGAACGTTTATAATTATATCAGTCAGTCAGGTTTCTTCATAAGTAAGCTCATCGCGGTGACTGTTGGTCGTCACTTATTACTACTTAACGAACGCTGCACTCTTATATTATCATCAATTAAGCTGCACGCGAGTGATTTCATCCGGGGAAAGATGGAGCGTTAGCGCTACGTTAAAATCCAGTATTTCACGTTACCCGTCGATAATTTACATTTGCATTCGTAACTGTTTGCTATTCCATTAATCTTGTTTCCCGGCGAAAATCCATCTGCTTATCCGTGGCGTCGGCGTCGTTGCCATTTCTTCGAATTGTCCGTTTCTCTAGCGGGAAATGGTCAGAATGATTGATTCTATATGATATTTCTTTCGCCAACAGTATGGCCCGTCTCATCAATATTCATAGCATATTTTTGTAATAATTGATGAACTAATGAAAAAAAATGTATGAGCGGAGACGCGAATGAAATATGCTAGCTAGCAAGGTTCGCACACGTAACTGTATATTATCGAGTTATTTTATTAGAATAATCAGGCATTTATAGGAATAACTCGGCATGGTCTCATTGGAATAATTCTATTTGCATTTTGATAGAATCGACGGCGTAGCTGCGCCAAGCTGCGCTCAATCGGAAATATTTTATTTAATTACACGGAACGTTGTTACCTTCTGGTACTTTTGTTGTTAACTCGCAAATTGGCAAATGGACAAATGTATTTCATTGACGCGATAGCGCAGTACCGAAGAAGGGAAGGGGGGTGGTAAAAAAAAGCTTATAGACGGGGAAAAGAGCAGTCGACGAAGAGAATAGGCAGTGCAGAGCAGGAGGACTAGCGTAGCAAAGCGTCATGACGCACTCGGCGAAACTCGGCAAAAAAAAATTTAATCTTCCCTCGCATTATCCTTTTTGGCAATAACGGCTTCACCTCCCGGATCGTCCTGTTCCGCTCAACCCTCCGCTCAACGCTCTTGTCCCCTACTTCCCCCCCCCCCCACCACCACCACCAATCTCTCCTCCTTTATCTTCCGATATTACATAATACCCCGAGGAATTATTTCGATAAAATAACAGTCCCGCTAGACGACGAGAATTAGGCCGGCTCATCGTTAGGTTCCTTGGAGGTCCGCGGGATGAAACAACTGAATCGTTTTGTTTTTGGCGGTTCGTTGTGAATGAAACACCGAAGGCGCGTATGTGTGGACGGGAGATGCGTTAGTAAATCAGCGAAACGGTTTTGTCCGACGGGAGGATAAGGCCGGCTGGGCGGAGGGAAACGTGGATGGTTCACGAGCGATTGTCTTTGGCGCGCTGGATGGAGCGGCGTTTTCTTCGTGTCGGCCAGCGCTATCGGCCTCTGTGTGTGTTTCGGCGTTGATCAACGCGTAACGGGCCACGTAAGCGATATATCAGGAGCATCATTCCGACGGGCAATGCCTCGAATGTATAGCGCTCGCCGTGGCGATACCACGCGCTCCAAATTGAAAAGTTTGATATATTAAAATGTGCGTCTGCTGGTCCCTCGGTCCCCATCGTTGGCTGCTTTTCTTCTCTTTTTTCACTCTCGTCTCGTTCGTCCTACACCCCCACCCCCACCCCCTCCCCTCCCCTTCCCTTCCCTTCTCTCGGCTCGCCCCTTTCGATCTCTGCCATTTTCCATCCTCCCTTCGTTTCCTATCTTTTACTTGGGCCGTGTTTACTTTTTCCGCGAAGCCAAAGTTGCCGCGGAACGTTGTTGCTTCTCCACGCAAATGAAATACTTGGAGATTCATCAAGTTGGTTTTCGCAAGAAAGATAGCCCTAAGCGCGCCTGATGACCGTTTCTCACGGCTCCGACTCGCTCGGCACGACAGTTTTCTACAAACTGGCCGTTTTTCTCCGGCATGTTCCCTTTCGTCGCGGCTTTTTCACCGTGCCGCTCCTAGCCGACACACACGCAATGCTCGCACGCACGCACGCGATAGGCAGAAGCAACTCTGACTTTGTCCATCATCGCCGGAAGCACGCAGACTTTGCTTCTTGCACACAGAGTTACAGCTTTTACAACGACCACTTGTTTGTCTTGATTTCTGTCTCTCTCTCGCTCTCTCTCGCTCTCTCTCGCTCTTCCCCTCGGTCAACTTCATTGGCTTCCGACGATATTTTGCTGGCTGTGCATTCACACGAAAAATCATTAATTTACGCTCAACACGTGTCTTATCCGAATAACTCGGCCGTTTTATTGGCCCGCTGGATCGTCAGTTGTGTCAATAAAATAAATCGCTCGGCAATCAAAAAAATATTTGTCCCGGTACGGCGGGAACGAGGTTTCGGTTAGTCTGGTCTGTTGGATGGATTGGCAAGGACGAGGTTCGGCTAGAAATTGCTAGCTACGGGCCAACTCGTCGATTCCGCGATACGTCCTCCCGAAGGACCTGGGAAGATGCGACGATAGATACCGTCTGCCCTTCCTCCCCATCTCTCCGCGTATTACGTAGCCTTCCAACCTACACGCCGAGACGATTTTATAATAAGGGACGGCTTAGCGGCGATAATGGTATGTATTTTAAATATTTCGAAAATTGCCTTCCTAGGAAACTCTTGGCATAATGGCAATACTTGGAATATAATCCCCGGGGTAACCGGACCACATAGACGCCCGAGCACTTAACTTGGGTCCTTCTGCCGTCCTTCCCCTCCCACCGTTGTCTCCCTTCTTCGTCGTCTTCCATCCTCCGTCTCGTTGGTAGTCCTTTAAACCGCATTTTTCCATCTCTGTCTTCCTTCGACCCACGTTCGGCCCTCGTCCCTTTCTACGTTCTCTACGCCCTACCACCGATATTACTACTCGCCGAGGACTTATCCATTTTCTTTGCTATTTCTTCTACTTATGTTCCTTCCTTTATTTTTCATCTCCCACAGTTTTTCTCTGGCCGTCTGTTATTAGCCCCTGCGCCTGCGTTCCTTCTTATTTTCTCAGCTTCTCCTCTCCTTTCTCTTATTTCACGGCGGGATGGTTTTATTGCAATACCTCAGCATTTCCCCGCAGTCATGGCGAATCGATTACCCCGTCGATGAATCGTTGAGTTGGTAATTTTTCCTATCGTGGCCGCACTGATTTTTTCTCGTATTGACATTTTACTTGAAGCCCTGCGATGTTGCATATATTATCGGTCGGTTTTGTCATGTTTCATCTGTTCTTCCAATACCGTCCGCTTATCTGATTATCCGCGTGAAATTTGCTTGATAATTGGCCCCCACGATAATTGAACATCGCGCGACGCGGTTCGATAGCGCCGACGATTCGTTGGTATTCGTCGATGCGTTTGACCATGGAAGGATTCCTGCGAGCAGTACCTTCCTTGCCGTCCCTGTCGTCGGTGATCGTAAGTCAGGAACCCGGAAGTTTGGCCAGGCCAATCACCGACGGCGGTGAGTTGGGGCAAACAAGGAACATTAGGGGACCGGCGCTTTGTGCCCCGGCCGATTGGAAAATAGCAAAGATCTGACTCGCGCGGACAAAGACCGTTGCCGTTATTTACTCATTCGTGGGCTGCTGTAACGCTTGCGTCGGGTTTCGTGCATGCATATGGATGCGTGGACAAACGTCCTCGTTAACGTGCCCGGTCCAACCCCCGTGCCGCCACCGACGCCACCGACGCCACCGACGCCACCGACGCCACCGACGCCACCGACGCCACCGACGCCAACGACGCCAACGACGCCACCGCCGCGACGTGTACACGCTTCTAATTACTAATTCCGTCGGTGCCCAGTCCGCGCGTTATTTCGCTCAGATTAAAGCACCCTGAAAACGTCCAAGGAATCACCACCTTTTTGTCAGAAGAAACTTACATTACGCAGCCTTCGCTGCAAAATGAGTCGATCTATCGAAGGATTATCAAAAGACGTTTCCTTCGATCGATCATTCGTTCCGGTCGACGCCGTAATTCCGGCGAATCGGTGTTGGACGCTCGACGTATGGTTGTTTCCTTTTTATTTTTCACTGGAGTCTCGTAGTCGTTGCAGGCCTTGGTAGATGGGCAATCGTAATAGCGCGCCGGGCAGCTGGTTGTCCATTTTGAAAATGCAGGCGGATGCAGCAGCGACAGGCTCAGTCGGATCCGCGGTAAATCAGAAGTTATCTTGCCTCGCGTCCGAGTTGCCGCTGCCTTTTCCCATCGAAACGCGCATAAATACCGGCCCTGAGCGACCGACCGAATGAATGACCCGCCCGTAGAAAGGGACGCGGGGGAACGGTTCACGCGGAGAGAAAGAGAGAAAGAGAGAAAGAGACGGCCCGAGCCAGAACTCCGGCCGGAGAATAAGAGATTAAAAGAGAGAGAGCCGAAGGAGAAAACCTATGGAAATGTCGCGCGCGACTGTTTCAATAATTCAACCAACCGGCCGTCACTTATGACAGCCTTATTCCAGTCTTATTTTCAGCAAAAATAGTACTGTATAAATTCGTGCGGCTCATTAAGACGAGAATCGCTTCCCTTCGTACTTTAGAAAATGATGGGACAAAAAGGTGATGGTATAAAATATACGAAAGATTCGACGAGACTGCACGGACGGAAAACTGGTGGACAGGGGAGGGATCGGGGGGGGGGGAGGAGTTGAAAGAGCGCCGAGTGAGTGCAGCGAGGAACAAAAGGTCAAAGAGAGGAAGCGAGAAGTGCATTTACGACGGTCCAACCGGCACTGTTGCATCGTGTGGATGCATTTTCGCACACGCTCATATAAATATATAAATATACATGATAGGTGGAGCGGCATTTACACGCGTCTACGTGCAGTCATATAGATGCACGTAGGGACATTCATAGGCGAACCGAACGGCGCGTACGCGTGAGTTGATGGACGGATGACCGGACCATTCCGCAGATTGCTTCGCTCCCGATTTCCAGCGGAAGGAGATTTACAACCTCTCGTCGTTATCTGCCAGGCCGCGACACGTTGTTGAATCGAACCTCCCTCTCCCCCTCCCCCTCCCCGCCACTCTCACTTACGGGCTATTTCTCTGGATGACCGATCGATCAGGGCGGGCCGACACCTTTGGCAAGTCCGGCAAATGGCATCCGCAGGAAGGGAAAGTCCTGAATGCGATTTTCTCGGGAATAAGCGCGCGAGTCGAGGGGAATGGACGAGGGGAGCAGGAAGGACGGGGCATGTGCGAAGGATTCCGGAGTGGCAGTCGGCCAGGAGGTCTCTCGGATGCGCCGATCGTTCGCGACACATGCTCGTACCGACCTGTGTACCTCAGCGGGCAAGTGGGGGGTAGGGGGCACGAAACGAGGTACCGGGAGTCAGGATAAATTCGATTTACTGACTGTCGCAAAAAAAAGCGCGATATGAAAGTCGAACGCGGCGAACGAACCGATAGAAATTAAATTCTAGGATATTCGATTACACCTCGTCCTTCCTCCGCCGCTGCCCTTCACGCTCCGAGCTTAAACCCCTGTCCAATAAAACCCCCTCCGCCTCCCGGCGCACCGGCGCTGACATCGAATCGACGAAAAAAAGTAACCTGCTGCCTCGAATAATAGGCGCGTGCAACCTATGGAAATAATAGATGCAATAATACCGCGCACGGTATAATCGAACTATAGCGGTCGGGAGAAATTCACGTTTTGTACGTTTCCCTCTCGTAATTGCCACGGTCTTCCTTTTTCGTTGATCCCTTTCCAGCGATATTTCGCAGAGGAATTTTCTCGACTGGCAATCAATTGGTCGCGGCCGTTTGCGCCCAGGGCAAAGGATGACCGATTCGATAATTATTTTTCTGACGACATAAAAAATGGTGATTGCGTCCTCTCGTTGAATCGCCGCGGTGAGACTTTTGTCGGTCGTAAGGCGAACGATAATTGTCTCATGCACGAAGAGGAAGAATTAATATTTCCTCGGCGTATTTCTAAGCGCTGAGTCACGAGCTTGAATTTGTTTGTCAAAGAGCTCGGTATAATCCAAGCGTCATACTATTTAAACGGTAGAAATATAATTTCGTTTGTATGTTGGTCGATGACTCACGCCGCGCACTCGATTCTCAGCGTGATTCACGTATACCATTGAAATCTTTTTATCGTCGTATAAATGATTCGGTAGAAATAACGTTAGCTTCTCGTTTCGAGAATCGCGTCGTTCAGCAACATTCCGGCTGAGAGTCTTCTTTTACGGCTTGTAATTTTCCTAGCCGAGGAATTACAGCTGCCATGGCGTTTAATGAAAATGCAATTGTGCGAGGGCGGTGGATTGTCTAGCATGAACTAATTTTCCCGAGAGAGAGAGAGAGAGAGAGAGAGAGAGAGAGAGGGAGAGAGAGAGAGAGAGAGAGAGAGAGAGAGAGAGAGAGAGAGAGAGAGAGAGAGATTTTCGTCGGGTCGGAAGCGTTTATTGCTTTAGATCGGCTTTTACGACGTTCGCCCAACACCTCGTCGCTCTTATTCGTCGATAAAAGAAAAGTCGGCCTACGTAAACGTTGAGCAGAGTTCGATACACCTGGACGCCTATATCTATCACTGTCGCAACATATGTAAATGACATTCATTGGACTCGGAACGAAATCTTCCTCCTTTTACGCTCGTTACACGTCAGATCTTTTTCTCGCTGGTCCGTTGAAAAATTCCTCGACCGCTTCGCTCTTTGAGAATTCCGCTCGACGAAACTGAATCACCGGAGCATTTATAGCGATGCTGAAATCCATAGAGGGAAACGTAATTAACGAAACGTCCCGTTAGAAGCGTAAAGTCCCCAAGGGGAAGTATAAAATAGCGATCGAATTATCGACGGTGGTTTTCAATCGAACGGTCGCCGAGATTATTTTTGACTCGGCGCTCTCATTCATACGAAGCAGAAGAAGAGGAGGAGGAAGAGGAGGAAGGAGGAGGAAGGAGGAGGAGAAGGACAACGTGAATGCGACATGTCTCATAGGAACGTATGCCTCTCCCAACGACGATATTAGTTCACGTAGGAAACACCGAGGCGAGATAAAGGCGAATTGGTCTCGAGAAAGCCATTGTCTCGTGCCTCGTTTCATATTACTGGCGTCGTATTAAAAATTCTATACTCCATTGTGCCGCGAAGATTGCGTTTCGAAGGAGAAAACGTGCGTGCGCGCCTATTGCCGCGCTCGCTTCCCCCCTCCCCTTCAGCACACATCTACCAACACGAGCTTTTACTCTCTTTTTGCCGTTTCTGAAAATTCACCGGACACTTAAGATCCGTACCTGAAATTCATCCTGGGAATGGGAGATCCACGGTTCGAATCGGAAGGGAAATATCTTATTGATTTGTAGGTACTACTTGGAAGAATTTTAGTGTCGAGCATAAAGATAAATTCGGCAGAAATTGAACCGAGAGAGAATCGCTTGCTTCCGGGTTTCGTAAAAATTCATTAAAAAATGAGGCCTCGAGTAGAAAATAATTTAATAAGAGGGCAGCCGCATTAGCGGTTAACCTCCTTTATAGTCGGCCATTGCAACGCTGTCAATTAAGTGTAACAACTGAGAATATTACGATGCTTGAGAGCAAGACGGCAGTCGATTGCCGGTGCATCTGGTTTTCTCGAAGCGAGGGATAGAATGAAATGGAAGGTCGCAAAGGAATCGCATTACGAGCGCAACGTTGCGTACAAAGAATCTTAGTGACACGATCTCCTTTTGCTCGGATTGCCGGCGTCTCCGTTGTTTACGGGGGAAACATACGTAGTTACGTAGGAGACGTAGGTGTGCGTAGATATAAGGAAGAGCCGAAACAACGTGACATTACGTCCGGCGTATCAGCGGAGACGGGAAATGGCGGCCCATTGTCTGGACTACAAATTAATCTGGCGATCGATACGAGCGATGTCTTGCTCGGCTATATACGTGGTGACTCGCGGAAAATAAATCGACGGAATAGCCGCGTGCAACGGTAGTTTCACTCTACGTCCATCTCAAACCGATCTCTCGATCCCCCTTCCCCTCGCCTTGTTTTTCCCCCTCTTCCACCTCCCGCTCCATTCATTTTCTCCTCCCTGCTCTACCTTCGCAACTGTACTCCGTCTCGCCAGCCATCTTTCCCCAAATGCCACCTTGATCGGCGTTCCCCGAAGAATCGTCACGTCCGCGGAGGATCGTTCTACCCAGGAAACTCGGCCGAATTCAACATTGCATTTCTTCACCTAACCAACGTACGAGAACATTGAGTCATTCCTCGGACTTGGCCGGAATCTGCATAAGTCGATCGTCCCCCCCGACCAGATTCGTTTCCGACCAGCAAATACACGGCAAACAGAGAAATCTAAGGCGAACGATCGAAAGCACCGAAAGATTTTCTCGTTGATAGTCGATTGGACGGGGCATGGTTATATCTTGTGGGAAAATCGATCAGCCGCGACAGGAGTATTAAAAAAAATGCCATTGGTAGTGGTTTTCATTGCTTCGTCTGGATACGTATTGTGCGACGATTAAAGCATAATCAGCGTGTCGAATTCCTGAGCGATCTGAGCTGATCGTGTCGCGTGGAATCGAAACAACGCGGCCGGTCTATTGATTATGCAAACTGCCCGCCATTCGTTTATACCAAATGAGAAATGTATAATATTGCGATACGATAAGGATATGTTAGCAACGAGATGGACGGAGAAAGAAGAAGATCGCGGCAAAGACGGTTACGTAAGCGAAGTAAGAGACCGAGAGCCGAATCGCGCCAGCATAAATCTTATTAAGCGGAGAAGATGCCGTAGAAAAATGAGACGTAAGCGTGGAGAAAGAAATAAATGGTCGGTGTTTCGGAGACACCGTTTCATCGGAACAATAAGATGCTTTAATCGAGCTGTCCTCGATCCGAGAGGAAAAAAGTCACATCACACGGAATAATGGCTTACGTCATTGGTGCCATTGAGTGGCTCGCCGTGCGGTTTGCCGTCCTCTCCCTCGGAGCGGGACTTCCGCGGGACGGTAACGCGATGGAATATTCAAAGGTAAAGTAAAAAAAGGAAGAAAAGAAAAAAAAAAACGAGAAGGAAGGGTGCCGCTCAGATGACGACGGGTATTGCATTAACCAAGATTGCCGGCGATAAAATGAAAATAACGCGAAATGACGCTCGCGCCGCGCGGGGGTGGCGCCCGTCAGAGGGATGGGAAGAAAGAGATGAGGGGAGGGGCTGGGGTAGAGGATGAAAAACAGATGAAGACAAAGCGAGGAGGAAAATAGGTCCGCGAGGGACGCGGGTGGGGGGGAGTAGGTTGACGGCGTTGCTGAGTCGCCGAGGAAAACTAAAGGACGGAGGCGTCGGAGGCGTCGGAGGCGTCGGAGGGTGGCGCAGGGGTCGACGACAAGGAAACCGGCCAAAGAGAGAGGCGCCAGGAGTCGCTGGTAATTGCGTTAAAACTTCCCCCGCGCAAAAACACCCCTCGAAAACGTGTTTCCAACTGAACTCGGCCGCGTGGCTCCGGCTATTGCGTTGCCGCGGAATCGCGTAAAATCTCCCGCGACTTTATACGTACGGACAGTTCGAAGGAAAACCGAGACTCCCGGACTGCCACTCGACGCCCTACAATTTACAATTACCCCTCTCCTAAGTCATGTTTCTTTGTTTCGATAAAACCTTTCTTTCCCCGAGGATCGATGAAGCTCTCCCTGTTTACTGCACCAAATCACACGTCTCCCGGTAATTGAAACATCGCAGCCTTTACGTTCATTATTGCCACTTGGATATAAATTTATAAAATATCTGAATTCTAACGGAGAGACATAAGATAATGCTGGCACTTGTTAAAAATAGAGGATACGAATGTATTCCCTTTACTCGAAGTTCCTTGTCGCCATTAAACTTTCAGTTTTCATTTTCTGACGCACGGCGAGTCTCTTGTATTAATGCATTCGGTTTCATGCATTTTATCGGAGCCTTTACCTCGCGGAGTAGAAACGTCCTCTTTTTTTTTACAAAAGGAAAGCTAAACCCACGGTTGATACTGCGAAATAGATAACAGCTGCACGGAGAGGGATTATTGCAATCTTAACAATTTCAAGATAGGGAAAACTTTTATTGCGTTAAAGCGTGCAGGCAGTACATCGAGTAATGTTTTGTTTCCGTAGAAACAGTCATAGCACTAGTCATACCACTGGTTTACCTACTTGGCTGATTTTCTCAACGAACACGTCACTCCATTTTCCTCAACTAACGATCACGCAATAAACTGTGCCGGTATTTAAAGAATAATATTACCGAGTTGCGCAAGTGGCGCAACGCAAGTTTGACGGCCCATAACTTGTTTTCGCTCATGTCTAAACCAATCCGTTCTTGCGTCGTATTATTCGTTCTCGTACCTAAAGGCATCGTGCAGTAAATTTTACAGACAGATGGGATTGTTATGGAGCAATGGTATGATACATATGTGCGTTGATGATGGGAAGAAGGAGAAAAAATAATAATAAAGGGAGAGAATGGCGGGGGTATAAAGCTGAGCGAGGTGACATAAAACGCGACGACACGCTGGAGCGGCTTTACTGCGTTCGAAGATTGACCTTAATGCTTTTCCCAGTGCCGTGCTTTCCGGCCAGAATTCATCTAAGTGCCTCCGACTGCTTTCTCGCCTTTCGCCTCTTTTCTCCGGCGTTTCTTTCAACAAACCGCCGGAAACGCATTCACTCGTCCGCATAAACGCGTTGTTTTACCCGAGTGCAGGGTACGTCAAAACGGCAGATTCGATGAAGCACGTAGAATCAGTGATAAATACGAAATAATCAGAGGTACGATTTTCAAGGCAGAGGAGCAGATAGCGTTACAGTGGGGAAGGGAGTGGTGCAAAACTATGTTGTCCCTCAAATCGGATGATACCGCGGTGTAGTTCCTGGCCGTTGGAGGAGGAAGAAGGGGGAATCGCTGAAGAATCAAGTCGAGTCGTGAGGTGGCAAGTCGGCAGGAGGTGGGAAGGGACGGAAAGGATCGTGTTGGTCCCCCTCTCGGTGTGGCACGCTTGGCGGGCGTGGTGCAGCTGGTGGGGTTAATGCATTCGGTCGACGAGCATAAAGTGTCGCGTCGGCGTTGACGCGCCTTTACCACGTAGCACGTAACACGTAAAACGTGCGAGTACACGTGTAAAAGCCACGTACGCGCGTTTACACGGTTGGCATGCCAGCGCGGCACGCGACGGGATAAGCCACCCGCACCCGCACCCGCACCCGCACCCGCACCCGCACTCGCCATTTCTCCGACAACTCCGTCGCGTGCTCCTCTTCTTCTCGCACCGATCTTCGCGAGGTCCATGACAAACGAGCGGAATTTCCAGCCGACAAACCGTCCGACGACAAGAGAAAGGATTGACAGACGTTTTTATTGTCCCACGGTACTTTATCTTCCACGGGCGAGTAATCTTTTTGACGATTTTTCGATGCCCGTTGACAGGTGGAAGGCTTCATTCGGAGGTCGATAATTTCTTTGTACGATACGTGGGACGTGTGTCGCCGTTGACGGTGCTTCCTTTCGGTGGGCAGTGATGGCCCATTGGAGAGTTTGACGGTGCGAATTGCCAGGCGCGGTGGCCACGCAACTCACGGGCCGAGCGGCCAATCGGCGAAAAAAACGGCTCTCTGAAAAGCGGAGAGGGCTTTCGGCAGAGCTACCGAGGGGGTGGAACCGTAATCCTGCGCCCTGCATCGCTGGGGGTGGGGTAAATGCGCCGCGGTGCTGTCGCGCCGCGGATTCCTACTTGCCTGCTATCGTTCCAGCCCCCTCATCCCCGTGCGATCTGCACCTCTACACGTCGTCCATCGACCCTTCCATGTCTGCCTGCCAACCAGCCCGTCTCACACACTTTCGCACGCCTTAGCCTTACTTCTTTCCCTCGAAATAATCGTGGGGATCATTGGAAACGGACGAAACCGCGATCCACGCGCGACGAAAAGCTTGGCCAATGTTCGGACTATTAGGCGTATCGCGAGATTCTGTCACGTCGTTACTTGGGCCGGGTTTCCGCTCGTGAGAATCGCGATGGGCAATCGACGATGCAGCACGAGACCGAACACTCGAAAATTCCTGGCACGAACGACCGATCCTCGGTGCATTAACGTTTCATCGACCTTCACCCTCCGCGTCGCTCTTTCACCCTGTCCCTCCCTCGCGCGGTTCATACGGCAGGTCGGAACGTCGATCGTTAGGAACTTGGAACTCGTGGAGCCAAGTGTGGATGGCCGGCACAATGAGATAAGAAGATCGTTTCCCCGCACAAATGACGATACTTGCAGAAATTTGCATCGCACTCTATTGGTTAGGATTTCTTGAAAATTTCTACGTCATTGCTGTTGCCCGACAAATTCGACGGCGTAATTTGCCCCATTGTTCGGCAATCACGCGACGTATAAAATAAATGAAACGGAGAGATGGTGGGCCGGGACGTTGACCGAGAGAAAAAGGAAGCACGCGTAAAGGGTCGAGAAGAGAATGTAAAGGCCGGGGAAAAAAGCCGTGGAAGCAAGGGGAGAAGAGCGAGTAGGGCAGTGCGGGGGAGGGGAGGGAGAAAGAGTAAGTTGACTTTGCATTATTTAAACGGCGTCCTAGCACGGTAACACGTGTTCTTTTGAAGTCTCGCCCCCTTCAAATATTCAGGCTGACGTCACCGCCGTCATATTCCCCCGCTTTCGTGGAAACCCTGAAAAGCAACGTGTACATCGTGTGCAATACGCACACTCTTGCCGCCCTCCAACTGGTCCTTTTTTTCTTCCTATCTTTGTTTCTTTCCTTCTCGGCCGCATTCATTTTTTTTCTCGACCACCCGCTCAACTTTCACGCTCAGTCACTCCTTGGCCGTCCAGAAATGTCTCTGACCCTCTTTCTTCTCTTTCTTCTCTTTCTTCTCGTTCTTCTCTTCTCTGTCTTTCCCTCTCGATCTTGAGCATCGCCCTCGCGCGACCGATGCTTCTGCACTCTCATCGGGACGTATGCAACGCCGGAGACTCGCCAAGATTCTCCACCTTATCCCCCCTTTCTCTCTGCTCAACTACCATCGCGCTTTTAGTTTATTGTCGGATTTCCGTGTCGTCTGGCTCAATACGCACGTGTTTGACGGTACGTCGATTTACATAATAATTAAATCCGATGGCAGATTAATAAGTGGATAATTAAGGCGAAGCCTAATTCGTAAGATCCGATCTTGTCGAGTAAATTTGCTTTCTTTAACTTTGGTTAAACCGAACGGCATCGTTATCGCGCCGTTGCACGCAATATATGCATATAGATATATAGACGCAGCCGCGCGTACTGTGACTCGGTCGTTTATTTAATAATAATATTGCGTTGGTGCGGCAGTTTCGCGGAATCGGCGATACACGTCCGTGAAAAATTAATGCGCCGCGCGCGCGAATAAATATTATTATCATCGGGCCAGCGTCGGCTCTGGCGATAAAAATTGATATTACTTCTCGTGGAATTTATCGCGAGACAAGCTCCGCCGCGTTAATACGCTCGCACGTGTACGTTTATGGCATCTTCTCTCCTTCCTTACGTTTCGCAATACTTTAGTTCCCTGCCATTCCGACAATCGCCGGCAGATATTATAAAGCTCCGCGACAACATTATGTTTGCATCGATTTACGTTCGCACCGTGCTAAACCTTGCGAGAGTACTGTTTACACGTACGCGTGTGTCGCGAACGTATTCTTAAGCGTTATTCCACTAATGCCATCCAGGAAAGGTTTTGCCAAAATGCATCGGACGGTTTTCTCCGCGACACAGATTTTTCAATCTTACCTCGGCAATATTGTAACGTTTTCCATATATGGTGTATATATGCCTGTACATAGACGTCTAGGAAGTTTCGGGTAAGCACAGCAAGGTCCCGGAGGACCCACTCGATCTAGACTTTTGCTCAGCTTCCTTACCATCCCCCCTCCCTCCTAACTCTCTCGCCCATTGCATTCGACTGTGTCTACAGTTCCGGCTGAGGCACTTGCCGGCTTAAAATTTTTACCTACTTTTATAGCCGTTTGCCATACGTTTTTTAGGCATTTTCTTCCCTCATCTTTTACTGATTTCGCCGCTGGTGTCGCGTATAAGTCTGTAATTTGTCGAGGATACAATTGTTGAGAAAGAGACGATTTGGTATTCAAGATTTGCTCTCCATTGTGAAACGATTTGTCGAGAAAGGAAAAGGCGCTCGGCGAGCGAACGAACCTTTAACGCACCCTCGAAAGTCTCCCGGGACTTACGTCATGCCCGCACGGAATATACAGCCTTTATTATTTAACACTTGAGAACCTCAAACGAACGACTGAATAGGCCATTCAGCGTGTTTCTAAGGGACCGTTAAGTTATTCTCTAGATATAATTGATGCTGAAGTCCGCGTGGGACTTTTGCCGCGCGCCGTAATAAACTGCTCGAAAACATTCTGTTCCGTTTTTTCACTGTTCTCTCCGGGCTATTCTTTTCTCTTCGCACCTTTCTTCTACCTCCGCCTTCCCTCCTCGGCCGTGAGGACGACGGGTACACTACACATTTTGCTATCTTAAGTCCAGAACTTTTACGGAGTACCGCCTTGTTCTCTCTCTCTCTCTCTCTTTTTTTTTTATACCAACGAAAGTCATCGGCGTGGAACGAGTCGAAGGACCGAGCGAGTACGTTTTCTATTGGTGCATCGGATTTCATGTTTGGCAGTGCACTTGGCGAGCGAGCCTTGCCAGAGGAATTTTCGAAGCTCTCGGTAAAAAGCATTCGTCGCGCCCCATTACCTTAATTCTTTGGAAAAGTCCGAACATATGACGGGCCGTGCACGCGCGAACGCACAAACAAGCACAAGTATAAGCACGGAACGACTTTGGATGTACATACGAATGCCCTGCCGTCTCGACAAAGAAACGCGCGTTCTCTCAGTCCTCGGCCTTCCCTCCCCTTTCTACCATTTCAATTCTTTCATTCCGGCTCTTCTCTCTTGCTTTCCTTTTCCCGTCCTTCCCCCGTTGCCCCACTGTCATCGCGCGGATTTTCTCCCACCCTCGGCGGAGGGTGCGAGAGCCAGGAGTGAAGAGAGTGGAGGGTAAGTGCGGGTAAGAGCGGGAAAGTGCGGTAGGGAGAAAGAGAGATAAAACGGAGTGTCGCTCTCGAGAAGCGCCTGTCCGCCTAAAGAATGCAGAGACGTACTCATTTGCTTAGCGTGTTACAAACACCCGAGACTCGCTGTGTTGCTGCTGCCGTTGTCGTTGTCGTTGTCGTTGTCGTTGTCGTTGTCGTTGTCGTTGTCGTTGTCGTTGCTTCTGCGACGACGACGACGAATGAGACGGTAGCAACGAAAGCCCTGCTTGGCATTAGCTACGTGCAAACGTAGTCTCGCACCTGTGAGTGGGCTTGCCAAGTAGGGTAAGGGCTGCGCTGTTATTGGCACTAGCTACCTACCGGCACGTCGTGATTTTCTCTCAACTCGTCCGCCCTGAGCATACTCCGCAAAACATGCTCGATCGATGCCACTAATGTAATACCGAAGAAATTACCCTGCCAGAGCTATCATGCGATACCGCGGGTCGGTCTACCGTTTTTATTACTCGTTTTCTCGTTGTACTTGTGTAAGTCATGAGTAAAATTTCGCGAATCAAGCAAAGTAACGGCGGACTCGTAAGTCGAGAACAGCCGAGGAAATTTCTTTCCCACGGACGGATTTATTTGACGATTAATACGATTCCCGTGGACGTTGCCGTCAGCGGAATGGATTATTAAAAGTTTATGACACGACGATATTCATTATTAATGAAACGGTCGGGTTTGCTCGCGTTTAATAATAATATGGTCGATACGTAGGAAAGGGATCAAGGTCGGAGCTGAGACTTTATCGCGCGTGCCAGCCTCGAAATTACGCGGAGCACTACGGCGAAATGCATCGTATTCTAAAGCGCGGTTGCATCATTGCCGCAACTGGAACGATGACACGTATAAGGGCCGTCACTTTGATTTATGAGAACGAGCGACGACAACTCGCACCAGTCAATAGTTAATACGCTACGCGATTTGTGCATCGAATCATCAACCGTACAGAATACATTCCAACTGTGCGATAAGTGTAAAAAAATTGCGAATTATTATGACGATCGTAGAAAATTAACGGAAAAAATAAATCACGGAGGTAAATTTTAGCAAGGGGAAGAAGGTACAGTGCGAAAAAGAGAATTTTACTTTAGCAGATGTATAAACATGGTGCGTGGTGATTCCGAGAAACCGATATATATGCAACGGATTTCATGATGGATCGGTAAAATAAACAAGTTTTAACATATATGACACGTCGGCAGGCTGCGGCTAAATATAATTTCAAATGAATGATAGGTCAGCGAAGGACACAAGGCAACGCGTGTCCGTTGGCAAATTCAAGGCAAGGAATTAAAAATGCAGAATACAACGTAATAACGTAAAATTTGTTGTGACGAAAGTGAGTGTCTTTGATGAAGACTTAAAATGTGCGGTAAGACCAGGCCACTTCAGTAGGACTGCCCCTGCTCGACGTTTCCTGCGGAAGTCAATTCGTCGAGCATGCGAAACTGGCGAATGTCCGGTTTCCGGCGATTATGAAACTTAAGTATAGGCCCTGGCTTAACATTATTGGCGATTGCTATTTTTACGCGACAAAATATACGTAATGTATTACAAATATACGTCGGTGTCTGACCGAGAAACGAAATCAGGATGTTGAACATAAACTGAAGCGCTTTCGTTGGGCCTCGGTTAAAGAAAAAATTGATTGCCATAAACGAATGGAACGTCGTTGGTCTCCGTGCGCGCTTGTATTACAGCGTGTATGTGGTCGATGTCGAGATCCGATGCCAGCGATTTTCCGTCTTTACCAGAGACGGAGAAAGAGAGAGAAAAAGATGGTGAGGCAAAAGCGGAGGGACGCGGCTGAATGGAAGCCCACCGTGCACCTTTGGGCAATACTTAAATATTAACGGCTTAATTATCCGGCGCTCATTAACAATCTACCTTTTAGCGGCGAAACGGCAGTTTCGAGCCACGCGGACCGCGATACACGACGGTTAAAGAGCCGGACGGATAAATTATTAGGAGCCCGTCGAGCAGGAGACGCTAGTCAGTATGTAATAACTGCGTGACTCTTCTGACTCGTCCCTCCCTCGCGATGCACTTGCGATCCACTTGCATTTACCACCAGACGCAATGCTGCCTTAAACCGTTGAATTACTATATTTCGCATTTTTCGTAACCGACTGACAACACGTGCTTTCCAAACTGCTCGGATATGTCGAAGCATTCGTCAGTTTTGACAATCCGATTAGCTGACTGGCCGTTGTTCTCGAAGCGAAACTGCATTCGTGTCACTCGCTCGTACATCTCTGCGGTAAATATAGAAACTAATAAACTACCGAATGGAAACGCACTCAGTCAGCCGCTACGGAGGTCTAATCCGTGTTTATTAAGACACCCGAGGGATTAGGGAGCGTGGCGCGATTCGTGCATGACTGGGCGAAGCTTAGAAAGCAATTATAATGAGAACCGGGCCATCGGCAGAAATATATTAGAAAGTCATTTTACCGGGAGCCAGAATGTACGCGACAATGGTCGTGCTGGTTCTTTCGTTTTTTTCTTGACATTAGCGAAATATCAGCAGCGATTCCTTCATCCCTGCCGTTCATAGCGCGATTTGCTTACTAAACGGGCAAATTAGGGAATAAACAAAAGTCGCGATCTCTACAGCAAGACTAATTAGAATCGTACGCGGAACATCTGTCTGTCGTTAAGTTTCCTAGCAGCCGGCAGCTAGCAGCTCCTCACTGACCCGATTTGACAGACGCGTTCAAACATTCCTCTCATTCAGACCGTACTATCTAACAGGCATATCAGCAACGGCGTTGTGGAAACATTCGTCTCGAGTGAGCACTAAAAAGAGAAGAATTGGATGAGCAAATAATGCCGGGGATAGAAAGTCGGCGTTTTCTCGGGAAAAGGTGACGGTAGGCAAGGCCGAAAGGAGAGAGTAGGCGATAATGAAATCTATTAGGAGGTGGTGGTCGTGATCGTCGGCATCGCCGACGCCGACGCCGACGCCGACGTCGTCGTCGTCGTTATTATTATCTTAACACGCGTATAATGCCGCATAATGCGAGCCGTCCTGTCACAACGTGGGTCGTCTAATACAGCCGTTGCACAAACTCGCGTCTGCGCGCCATTATAAATCTTATTACGGCCGTATGATATCGTACGTGCTTGCAGGCGTCTATGCGCAGCCACCTGATTGCATTTAGAGACGCGCCGCGATACGGATCTCCAGTCATCTCGCCGTTGGGCAAATTTGCCAAATGCCTCAATGAAAGGAACGCTGCGTTCCGACTAAAAATACAACGCTAAAATATTGCATGGGTATTAAGTATCTTATTAATAGCACCGAGCGAATAAGTCGATTAAGGCTACGTTAAGGAAATGACTCTATCGGTCAACCTGAGATTTCATCTATAATGAATAAGACGTTTTCGAGTTATCCGCTATTAGAGAAGATTCTTGGACAGTACCCAGATTCTTGGCATTTGGATATCCGTTAAACGATTATCCTATGTATTGTAGGTCACTTCTAAGCACGCAATTAGACATGTAAATATAATATCCCAAGCTCGAATCAGTTTTTACTTGATTCATGCACCACTCTGAATAATCTAAAGATGTAATTTTTGTTCTGTTACAGGTGAGTGTCTTTCATTTTTTCACAAGCCTTGTCGTAGATGGATTGCTTCATCTATTATTCTCGTAAGTACAGAACCAATGGGAGTTATTAAACATGAACGTTGATTGTTTCTAAGTGCAGAGGGGCAAAGGGAAATTTACGCGCTGAATAGGGACGAAGCGACGAGTACTGAGGGTCCCGTAGAACTGGCCGTCGCGGCTAACGAGTTAAAACTACGTAGAATCTTAACGGCGATGCACCCTTTGGATCGATTTCAATTAATTGCGCTCGCCCTTACCGCTCACGCGATACCTAACCAACGAACCGGTTAAAAATACGTACCGCGTAACACAGCGTTTATGAATGCATTTACAAATTGAAACGTCAATCAGTCCTCCGGTGCATACACACGTGAAAGTTTCCAGCTGACAGGCTCCTTGTCGTTTTACGTTTTACAACGTTCGTGACACGTTCGAGCGAAATTAATGCGATACTTTTACAAAAGGTAATTCCCCGATAGGCGCGTGCACCCCTCTATTCCTCGAGCGCACGTTAAATTAGCATTGAAGTCCAGCCGTGCAGCTCGCTTTCGTTCTCTTTCCTTCGTCTTCGCATCTCCCGCACCACGCGGAGGGCAAAAAAAAATGACTTGGCCAGAACATTGGCGTGCGTACGACGCTTTTATGAACTCACCGAGAAATATTGCCGCTGCAAACGTTGCCGGCATGCGCGTATTTTATCGGCTAAAGCCCGCTGATTTACTTACGATGACCCGCTGTAAAGTAATCCGAGGACGAAGCAACGAAAAAACAAAGCATCTCGCCTCCGCGAATTACGTCCAAGTCTTGGACTTTCGGAGCGACGCGATGGATGACGAATGACGATACGTTGTACGTAATGATTTGATAACACGCTCCAGCAGGACTTGGTGGGCAGAGCGAAAGCAATGGCGTTTTTCCGCTGGCCCCGGGCTCGAGTGCTCTATTGCACATTACAAACGTAACAGTCGCGTCAGATCGGCGCATGTTTTGCCCGGCTTTATTTTATAAAAGCCGGGCCCTCGTGCGTTAATAATGATGGCGGTCGGTGGTTGAACCGCTAGGAAAAGTGCCCCGTCAAAGCGTGGATCGCGGCGCGAGGACGAGGAGAAGAGGGGCAAAGGAAAGAAGAGAACGTGAGTCGTTCTCTGTCATTACACGCACCTGAGAGACCAACCTGTTACACGTCCGAGCCGAGTACACCTGCATTGTGTGTGTCCATCGGAGAAAGAGAAACACAATCCGAGTGCGAAAGTTGCGGAGGCCCGATTAAAGCCAACCGCTCTCTGCCTTCATTATACAATTGCTCGGAAAAAAATAACGGACAGACCCACGTAAATGCACCCTTCGGCTTGGAATAGTATTTCGTTAATGTCCTCGCACTTGACGCTCTGGCAGTGGGTTTTTTCGGTTGGCAACGATTTGTCTTTTTTCGGGCCAGTCGCGAAAGGTCGAGCGGCAAGCACGAGCCAGTGCAGGGACATTCATGAGGATCGCGGCCGCTTTAATGGGACAGATAAATCACGATAAAAATATCACGCACCGGTGCCAGGGCCGTACGAAGGTAATATCCACAGGATGAGCCCATCAGGGCAAGTTATGATTCTCTAATTGAACCGGTCCATTCAGCCGGCGCATACAGAATAGAGCCTACATCCTAGACCTCCCGCTCCCGCCATTCTAATGGCAAATTGCATCAATATTATATGCAGATCTGGCCGTACCGCTTTATACGCAGATAAGTACGTGCGGAGTGCGTGCATTGTCAACGCTCGCTTTGTGCCATAGGTAGTCCTGCATCGACGAAAAAACACTTGATCCACTGGCCCCGTTCGCTGAAAGAAATATCGATTGTTTGCCAGAAAATTTTTATGCCGTCCCAGGTGACGTTGATTAATCGGTTAATAATAACATTCCTCTTATTATCGGTCGATTGTAAAGAAGAAACGGCAGAAAACACGGCTCATGCGTCGTTGAATATTCCTATTAGATCCGACTAATCCTATATTCTAATTAGAAATGGCATAGTATTCTATGTAAATTTCAATGGCCGTGCATAGGTATGGTATTTGCGGCATCGGTGGCCGCCGGGCAACGCTAGTCCCGTCATGAAAATCAATCGTTCGTCCGTCTGACGTTCGCCTAAGATCGCCGTCCAACTCGTGTATTACTTTTATTGCGTAATCATATGTTTTTGCATGTACAACTTATGCAGGGAGATAATCGACGAGCGCACGATAATCAAGTGTTTTTGCTCTCTACCGCCCGCGGCGGTATCAGCTGAATAATAATAAATAACAAATAAGTTATTATTAACATAGTGAACGCGTTTTAATGTCAGCTTTTTTCCTCGTTCTTTTTTCCCCCTGAGATAAAGTCGAGAAGATTGGAGACATCGAACGAGCAGTGTGTTTTAAATGGAAGTAATTTAATGTCCTCACGTTTGTCACAGTGAAAATTCCGTTTGCATTCGTAGAAAAAAAGGAAGCACAAAATGATCACGTGTAAATCTATTCTCGACATGCATACTCGCCTTGGTCGTCTAATTGCACGTAAATCTCGGAAATCCTTTGGGAAAATATCAAGCGCCGCGCTATCGTCGTCTTGTACGGCTGTCTAGTTTGCTTCAGAATTCGATTTGTTTATCAGAATATTTGTTTCATATTGTCATTTAGAGTCGTTTAATCGTCGCTAATGAGTCTGCTTGTACGTAAACGTGGCTTTTCGTAGGACTGTGCGTCTCGGAAAAATCCCCTCGGAAAATCTCGCGAAGATTCTCGGCTTGTTAAGTTTTGAGCACTGGTACCGCGCTTCTTAACGTACTTCCTACCAACGATGCGAATAATATAACCCAGATTTCTGCCAATAAGCCACATCCTATCTCACAGGCCGCCGGCATGACGCACACACGCCTCGCGAACGAGCTAGAATATAAAGTAGAAATAATAAGGCACAGAGTAAATTCGACCCACTTAACGCTACTTAGCGCATATGCTGAATACGTTATGTTTTGCACAACATTATATCACGAAGTGGCTGTGTGTCTTCACGACTCTTACGTAACCCACGTCTTTTCTTACTCTCCTCTCTCCTCTCCTCTCCTCTCCTCTCCTCTGCTCTACTCTGCTGACGACTCGCGAGCTGCCGAGCGAGAGACTCACCACGAGATACGCCGAGCACCAAGGTGTATCATCTGCCAGAATTACGCCAGGCGGATTAAGAAATTTTTCAATTCTCCTACCGATTTTCTTCAACCGTTCCGCTGGAAAATTCTCGTGGGAGAACGCTCAGGGTTCAAGGTCGTTTCCTGCATTTTTCGCTAAAGTCTTCCCGTTTTCCAGATAAAACAAATGACTTAATCGCACGACGTTGGAACTGCCGGGAAAAAGAGAAAAATTCTATTCCCACGCGGAGCACGATTAAAACCGTGAAGCTTTTCTCGTCGTTTTATTTCTCGAAATATTAATCGTAGGCGAATTTTCATTTCCATAAACGTCGGTAACGTTTTGAAAACTAGGCGGCATAGACGCTCGGCTGAATAGCTCGACGATGAGCGATCGACTCTTCCCACTTCTTCTTCCCCATCTCCTTCCCTCTCCTTTCCCTCGAAAATTAGCTGCACAATGCCGCGTGTAATTCTTTCCGCGGCTGAAAGGAACGCGTTATTCCGCGTTATTAAAGAGACAATAAAGAGTATTAAAAGCGTGGAACCAACAATGCAGATTGCAAAAGCTGCAATAATACAGTAACCTTCGTAACGACGTTCTCTCTCCCTCCCTCTCCGCATGTCTGTAAATCCACTGGCATAATATACGCATTATTTATAACAGCGCCGATTTTATTGTGCGCGGATCAGAATTTATTTTCCGTGGTTAGGAAGCCGAGCATCTCGAGGGTTTTCATTTCCAGCGGGAAAGAAACGTGAAAGAAACGGGAAACAAAAAAAAACCGAGCGCCAGTCACGCGCAACATTGTTCGTTTAGTTAAATGGTTTTATTAAGACCGGCCATCGTTTAATGAAATGACAAGATGAAACGAAAGCGCCGTTGAAAAAGATGAATTTCATACGGCACATGCTATATGTATTATTTATCTTGGATGGCAAGTCTCGTAAGAAACCGCGTAAAACGGTGGCGTTGATTTGGCCTGTAATGATATAAAAATAACTATCCTTGGGTCGGCCATAATGCGGTATTATCAATAATTTATTGCCTCGTGCTGCAATACTTTATAGCCGATCAATTAAGATAAGTCGTCTTACTTTTATAATCTTTTAATATCTCTTCACCTTTTAACATTCGATATGTTTCTAGTTGGCCAAATTTACGCATCGGGATATTTCTATTTGAAAGAATTATTGAAAAATGTTCTCGTTAGTAAGACTACTGGCGCGTGCGTATTTGTAATCTCGTTGCATCGCTTCTTATCAGGCGGACGATGGCGAGTGCAAAGTGAATGCGCTCTCGTTTTACTAGGTTTATCATACCCTCTCCCGGTGCATCGTGAGATTTTTAACATAGTTTTCAATTGTTTCCCTTGGTCCGGGAGTTTGGCTGTCAGTGGCGAATACGTAGGCGAGTACGTACGCATGTGCGAGAACCGTACACTCAATTTACTCCTTTCGCAAAGCGGATTGTTTTCACCGATGCATTTACTGCGCCGTTAGCCCCCCTTGCGCCGCGCGTTATATAATAAATTATTTCATAAATTAAGAGCTATTAACGGCTAATTATCCTTCGCCTCTGCGTGTTTTTCCACGGCCGCGTTTATAGGCTAGGCGAGTTGTCCTCTCTTTCCCTCTCGTATCTTTTTCCTTTGTCCTATCTATCGGCGAGCATCTCCTTCTCTGAGCCGCCCTCCTTCTCCTCCTTGTCCTCGATCTCCCTCGGTTTATACGGCTGCCTACGTACGAGAGCAAAAACACGCGTGTTCCGGCGAGCATTTCGAACGATACGAAAAGAGGGACGTAAAGACCCTCTTAACCGAGGGAAAGAATGTTCCTGCGGCATTTGATATACGATTTTCTTCGGAGCACCGTGCAGGTGTATCATCTTACCCGACTTTCTGCCGCCTAAAACACGGTCCTCGGCCGTACCTGTTGAGTGGAAGTAACTCCGACGAATCGATAACCCCTTGTAATTCGAATCGGTGCCAGTCACTCGGTAATGCAAGTCGACCCGATCGCCGCGAATAAATCGACACCACCGGCCGATGTTATTTATAACTCTCCCGAGATACACGCCGGCATCGGCCAATTATCGTTTAATACTTGTATTTATTATTATTATTTAAAGATCCGCGCGAGCGTTGCACAAGCCGCGCCAGTCAGCACCGATAACCGAGCTGCTTTATCTCTCACAGAAAATGCATCGTTCTTTCGTGTACTCCGACTTTTTATCTCTCTTTCTCAATCTTTAGCAGCGGCTGGATATCGACGGGAAATCGTTCGAGATAAAACGGGAATTAGTATAAATCATTGCCTTCTGGAAAACGTCTTTCGGGGAACTCGAAAACAGACAAAAAATCCGTCCGTTACAAACTTTTTTTTTCCCAAATTTTATTAATATCCACATTGATGAAGCTAATTACCACAATTTTTGAATAATCGTCTGTGCTATATCGGCGAATGTTTTGACATTCATTTTATAACATTCTGGTCAAACAAATATTTTTTGAAAGATATCGCTATCTATTTACTTTTTTCCGCGTGCCCCAAACGATTTACATCTCTTTGGCACAATGAATCTCCATACGTGCTGCTCCGTTAGCGCTCCTTCGTATCTGTTTGCGTCCTATCTGTTTCGCATACATGGCGTATCTGTCTACCGGAAATCAACGATTAAACGCGAGCCAGTTATCGAAGGTTGTTGCTGGTGTGTCGTTGAACGAAGACCTAAGGCGGCTTGTTCTTGGCATACACGATGATCCCATTAATAGCCGATACCGATGCGTTTCGCGTCGTTTCATTCACGGAATTCACGGTAGTTCCTCGTCGATCAATTCCGCCGTGCGCAGAAAAGCAAACGGGAAGGGGGCAAACACTGGCGCGTGTCCCACGCTTCGCTTTACCATTGAATTTATTTATTATTACGTTTTCCGGTGTGTTTTACACCGTCGCTTTCATTTAACCGCAAGAACCGCGGGGAAAAAGAGCAAGGAAGACACACAGAGCGCGGTCATATCATTTTGTAAATATCGTCCCCGACGTGCCAAACCGTCACGCGCATCTTCAACGATGCATATATGAAGATACGTGCATTTGCGCTTAGCCAGAGTGCACGTGTGTGCAGAAATTGAACTTTTGCGCACGCGAATGGGCCGACTGTTAAGCGATCGACGGCCAACGAAGCGGACCGCATTTATTACATTGAAAAACAAACGGCACAAAACTCGCGCGGGATGAATTAACGAGCGCTCCAGAAAGCCACGTTATAATCAAAAACAATAGACTTGTATAGAAAATGTACGATTCAAACCAACACCAAAGTGCGCCAGTAATTACGCCGGAATATGTATATTGTATCTTGGCTAAATTACTTGAGTTTTTTATCGTCGAATATCTATTGATATCTTTAACACAGACTGGAAAGTAATTGCATTTATTGGCTTTTTCGAGGTCCATTAATGGACAACAAACCCTTGGCGCGTGTAGGAAATTGATTTACGCCGAGAGGATCGAATTTCGCTGGGTTAACGATTATTGCTAAATTGGTCGTTAAATTGCTGATATAGCAAATGCATGCTGGTAAACGTATTCCACTGCAATGGCTCGAATCGTTGGTATTTGTCGTTACCCCAATTCAACCTCATTATGCATATATGCTGCGAAAGAACCCAAGGTCACTGTTTTATTTCGCGATTTTCTTGGATCGAACGAGGGAAAAGAAGATAATTCCTCGACCTCTTTTCCTTAGTACGTCATCTCTCATAGTCACGTGGAAATAAGTCTCTTGGTCTGCTCATTATCTATTTATCATGCTATATACCTACGTACGCATTTACCCAAAGCCAGACCGCCGACGTTTTCGCCTATACAGCGACACAGTAGCTTCTGGCGCGCGTAACTAATAATTAAGTAACCAATATTATAGAGGATGAGGGGGAGAGAGAGAGAGAGAGAGTGAGTGGGTGAAGGAGAACCTGCGAGTCGGGCCAGAGCCTTCGGCCTGCACTCGCTGCAGACTCTATTACATACTATATGGCACAGACCGCGTCGAAACTATTATATCGAGTTGGCTGTAGGTGCGCGACTATACCGCGCTGTTTATTATCATCGTGTCGCCCGTATGCGTACGGTGCACCATCGCGAATGCACATGCACCCACACGAGGAGGGCAGCGATGCACTGGCATTCGTCACACGTGTGGGCAACTACTACACCTTCACTCGTTACACATGGCCACACACCTACACCACTCTATACATATTCAATGCACGAGCTACAAGATCCACCAATTCATTTCCTCGTTTTACCATCTTCTTCCCATTGTCGCTACTCTTATTGTCTTGTTTTTGTTATTGCCGTTGGTGCGGCAAAAAAGGCGCTTTCATCATCACAGCAACGTTTTATTATGAAAGAAACGAGGCGTACCTGACTGTTATTTTATATATGCAAACGGAGGAAAAATGCGACAAGGCGATCATATTTCTGCGCTCATTACCGCCAGTGCCCGATGATCGTGGGTAAGACGAGCGCGCAACTTCAGCATATTAAAATTATGCATACGTTATGCGTGCATCAGCGATTTACCAGGCGAGCGACGAACGGTTGTGCCGGAATCCAACGTCAATCAAGCTCGAGTAATTAAATGCGACATAATTTTACGATTAAAGTTTTTAGTGGGCGACAGCGAGAAAGCTCGGTAATGGAACACCAGGGTGACTGTATTAAACGATAAATTCCATACCACACATGCACTCCTCTCTTCTGCTCCTTCTTCTTCTTCTTCTTCTTCTTCTTCTTCTTCTTCTTCTTCTTCTTCTTCTTCTTCCTCTATCTTCCTTTACCTTTTATCTGTCGTTCTTTTCGGGCAATTCGAGTAGCTTTCTCGCGTCTGGGTTTGCCGGCGGTTTCCCACGAGCCGAGAGCCGATCTCTTCGCGTCCGACTGTCTCGAGTAAATAAATTTATACAGCTCGAAGGCAGCCGTAGGAGGACCCGCCAGTCTCGGCAAGTACGCTCGACCCCCCGAAGACAAGAAACGTCGCGGATGAAGTGCACCGGGGCTTTCCTCTGATATGCAGCCCCTTTTATTCAGCCACGCAACGTTGCTCTACACGTGAAAAATGTCACGCCGCGTCTTTTCTCCTTGCGCCACTCGCGAAACGTATGTACAACCACGCCGAGAGCTCTGCTATTATGCTAATTATAATTTCTCCCGAGTCGCGCATCGGAAGGGAGGAAAGTTAAGCGAACCCGCCATTTCCAAGGGAAAAACATGTCTCGCTTTCCGCATGGCGCAATTAGATAAAATGCAATTACCACCAAGAAGAACTCTGGTCTCTCGGTAAGAATGTTATGCGCCTACGAAAGAAAGAAGTTTCGAAAAAATATTGCAATATCGGCCCGTAAGTTTTTCCATATCCCGGGAAACAGCGTGGCACAGAAAAGTAAACGACTGCCCCATCGTCATATTTTTCCCAGGGTGGTGAAACTCTTCCCATGATAATATTTTATTGTGTTATAAAGGGCCGCGGCGTGATTATGCAACTTCCGACATTTAATTACGGTGTTTTATGGAGCTCGGTAGTTTCTCTGGTAGTTTGAAAAAATTTCATATTGTCTTGGATATAACAACGTCGCTGATACCGCGCACAGAAAGATTACGGCGAGATACGATTTTACCGATAACTCGAGTAACCCGCCGTAAGCATATATCGTTGGAAATAATGATTTTATACCGCGGCAGTTTCACTGCCAATAATAACGGGGTTTATTAGTGTTGCGAGGAGCGCACGTGCCGCCGATGACGGCGAGATAGTCGCCAGGAATGAAATAGGAACAACTCCGTAAAGCAGAGACAGAAACGGCCTCGCGTCTGTCGTTGCGGTCGTTGTCGCCTCTCATCCTCCTCACAAGTCGACAAGATATGCGTATTTCAATGAGAACGGCCCAGAACATGCTCAACAAGAAAATCTATATTTCTCCAATGAACCGTTTCTTTTCCAAACAAGTAGATTCAAGTATTTCTCAGGTTCTCGAGGTAGATGAAATCGATGTGTGCATCTTTGGCTTGTACGTTACGAGCGAATGAGCGCGCGCAATCACCGCGCGTAGTCACGACCGGATAATCGCGGATAGAGGGAGAGTCCCATATGTCAAACGTAACGTGTGTGAGGCATACTCGACTATCAAAGAGTGCCGAGCGCGATGAAGCAAAGAGAATCGCCAGTAGCGACAGAAGCCGCCTGTTGCCCGTCACTGGCACGCTCGTTCGCACTCGGCTCTGTCCACTGTCGCCACTGTGTCACTCTCTCGGCAGATGGGGAGCAAGCCAGAAAGGAAGCAAGGAAGGAAGCTGAAGATGGCACAAAGAAAAACCTGTACTCGCCTGGCTCTATGCTAGCCTACACCTATAGGCACGTTCACACGAGAATAGAGGAAAACACGTAGGAAAAGTATACGGAAAAACGTACGTCGAGCAATGTACGTAAGAGTAAAGCAAGAAGAGAGAAAATGAGAGAATGGAGAGGAACTTTTGCAAAAGAGAAAGAAAGAGAGAGAGGGAGCGAGACAGAGGGACATCGAGCCTGGCCGCCTTCATTATGATTCGTGTATTTATATAAGGTCTAAAAATATACGCGCGCGCTGTGCCGGCGGGCCCCACCCGGTATTTCATCTGAGAATAATATTTTAATGTACGCGCCCCCCCCCCCCCCACCATCCTTTTCTCGACATTCTTCCCGCTTGCCGCTATCCCCCTCTTTCTCCCCCTTTGAACGTTAATGCCTTTCGTTCGTTTCATTCTTGCCATTCTGCTTTTTGCCTTTGTCTCGCAAGGCCCCCTTTCCCTTTTTCCCGTATATTTCGCTAATTTTCTTTCACGTTTCCTAATCTCGGCTAGTTCGTTGCCGGCCCAGCTTTTTATTCGGTAACCTTTTCGTTAATTTCCGTTTTTCTCGATGGACATTTTTCCTTTTCTATCGCATTACCCACCTTCGCGTTGGAGCGCTCTCTTTCCCTCGCTCCCTCGCTCTCTTGCCTCACAATAGGCCTTTCTTTCCATCCTTATCGCGGTCTTCCTTCTCTCTCGCTCCCTCAGGCTTACCTTTTACCGTCGCTACATCCATCTTCGTTGCACCTTTTCACGCGGTCATTCGGTCCCCTTCTTATTCCCTGTCATTCCAACGTGCATACACACGTCGCTTTGTGTCAGCCGAGTTTTTGATGTTTCTCCACAGCTCGCACGTTTGTTGGCCGCGCTAAAGTTACCTATGGAAAGCCGGCAGACTGTATGCGCGATAGGTGTGTATATTATAATGACTCCTACTGTACAACGAGGAAGAGAAACTCACGATAGAAGACGCACAACAATTTATCTTTTTCCCCAGAATAAATCCCTTTTTTCTGTGTACTCGAAAATTCCGGGAAACCGGGTCGACTTTCATTAAATCTTTCGCCGTCAGCATTTAATTGAAACAAAAAGCCTCGATAACTCGAAATCCCGAAGAATAATCGTAAGGTCGGTTCTTTGCCGTTCTCGTTTGACCAATTTCCTTTTTCAGGCGAGTACGAAGATTACTTTGGTCTCGCTATTATAGATTAATCGTCAATCACTGTCCAGGAGGAGACCTTCCTCCTCGTAACTTGCATTTATCCGTGGTTTTATCGGGCGACGATACGCGTTGGACGGTATTCCTGGTGGAAAAATGTCGTGGAGACGTGTGAGGCTGCTGCGCGAAATGTCGAGCCGACGGGAGAATTTCTTGGACAAACCCCGAGAGTAATCGCGAAACTCGGGAGATAATGAGATACATCGTCGTCTACGTGACCCAGTAGCGCGCGGCTGGGCTCCGCCGTAAAAGAAACTCGTCGCAACAAGATACACGGTATTACAATTGTAATGAGCCTACCAGTTCCGCCGGAGGATTTTTTCAAACTAATTTGCCCGGGAAAAGTGGAACGCTCTGAATTGCAGATATCCCGCTATTCGTCGATTAATTTATTCTACGCGGAATTCATCGATTTCAAATTCAACCGAGTGGCACGTACAGCGGCAAATCCGGACGGATATATTTTTAACGAACGGACCTGCCGTTAATTAACCGAACCTACTCCGTCTTCTTGGAACGTTTAAGAGAATCAGACAGAGCGTTATAATTTTACGAAGGTTAGAGTAGAAGTTACATAATTCGTTAAGCGAGATATTTGAAGGCATACTGCAAAATTTGAAAGGACCAAACGGAACGGGTAGAGGGGAGGGATTGAAAATGAGAGGTAAATGCAGTCGGAGAGAGAGAGAGAGAGAGAGAAAGAGAGAGAGTAGGGCGTAGAAAACGAGGAACAATAAGAAGGAGAATGCAAGAGAGGGGCAATGTGTGTGCATGCTGGTACGAGAGCGCAGCAAAAGGCTTGGGTTACGAGCGTGCAACACGGCTACACGACGTATAATATATTGCCTGGTACGAGTGGTAATCTATAGGGTTTTAATAAATCTTATTCTTCGTATGAAATACGATAATAATAATTTATAACATAAACTATAAGACCACTGTAAACCGCGCTACGCCGGCATAGTTCCCTGTCTCCGATTGCCCGTACTACCATTTCTTCCTCCCCCCCCCGCCCCACTGCTTCCTCGCTTCTCTCGTCTGTCCATTCAGACATCCTTCTGCTTCCTCTTATCTGTCTTCATTTTTCCTCCTCGTTCCTTTGTTCACCATATGTGCGCCTTCTCCAGTTGCCCTTTTTATTCCCCATTGTTCTCTATTTTCCTGGCTCCTCTTCTTCCTCCTCAGCGACCAGTCCCTCATATTTTCTCCTCTTATCTACTTCTCTCGTTTCCCCCGATTTTTAATGTGTACGAGTGTGCGTTTCTCATTTTACGAGCCGGGTTAACTACGTAGACGGCGCGATCGGCCTCTCTTTCTTTCTCGTGCTTCTCTTTCTCCCTTCCTCGCTCTCCCCCCGAGCATACGCAAGTGTACGTCTTTAAATAAACTTTTATTTATACGACCAGTCGCCGAGATGAATTTACACGATTCCTATCGTACACCGGCGAATATGCACGGCGGATTCGAGTATTGCCCTGCGGTTTTCAAAAGTGCATTGCAGCGTCTTTGCGCCGGCGAATAAAAGCCCGCGCGACTCCATTTTAACCGGCTGCCGATAACTAACAGGAAGGAAACACCATGTAATAACGATAATGCCACGATGCGTCCTAAGCAGAGTATCTTTATCTCCGTAGAATCACTCCTCATACATTATTTATATTGGACAGAGATATCAATACGTACGATAAGGCCGCGACGTGCAGCCGTACAGGACGGATACTCGAAACGCGCGTGGAGAATGTTCAGTGAACTTCATTCATCGTAGAGATATCCGGTGGATCGCCAGAGCATTAAACCAACTAGTTCCATCTCTCACAATCAGAGCCACACGCTCATTCTTGAAATTACATCGACCACGTCATATTTTCCTAACTCCTCAGTAAGTATCGCGAGTATCGCGAAATCCTCTGTGCGTGAATGATATGAATTAAACGTTTTTTTACTAGTTGTAATCGTGTAGCATGGAGATTACGCTACGGTGGTTTACGGATAATTCTTTGAATTACCTCCCCTCCCCCACTTCCCCCGGCTTCGTGTAACCCATAGAAATTTTTACTACCGTTCGACGCGAGAGAAAAGAGCCATGACGAGGACCACCCCGTTGGAAGGCCTTCCACCCGACAGAAATAATATTTACGGGTGCAGGACAACCGGATGAATTTTTGAGCGGACCGAGACGACTCGGAGGGTATTAACTCATGTAGCAGCGCGATAATGCGAGCCGACGCGTCGTAACTTTTCATGGCATACGCTTCTCTTACAGCGAAAATCATATTTTATCGAAACGACCGCCGGCGTCTATACGTCTCGATAAAATCTCGCTGAGGGAGCAACGACGAAAGACGGCGTAAACAAGAAGGCAAAGAAACACTTTAGCGCTCGAAAGACACGGAAAAGGAACAAGCGGGGGAAACACGAAGATAGGAAGAGAAGCGGAACAATCCGACAAGCCTAAGAAGGTGGAAAAGAAAGGGAGTGGCACCCGAGGAAAGAGGAGGGGGTGGGTACGTTCGACACGAGTCATATACGTTCATTACGAATGCATACGAGCACGTTAGATTGTACGTTAGTGGCTTGTAATAAAATATTGTAATGGTGGCCTACTTCCAGGCCGCGGCGTACTCGCTGTACTCGCTTTACTCGCTTTACTCGCCGTATAATATCTCTCCCGCGGCATTCTTACTGCGGCGTTATTTATTCTCTGCCGTGCTCTCACAATGGCGTCGCTCCTACGTCCTCGGAAAATGCCGTTGTTTTTTTAGGGCTGAGGAGCAGAGGGGGATGCACGATCGGCACGTCGCAGATATTCGCGGAACGCGGAGACCTTCGATTTTCTCTTGCGATAAATAAGGTCCAACGACTAGAAGAGACTCCCCGAGCCTGGTGTTCGTTAAATTTTAGCCCAAGCAAGACGCTAGCTGCATTTTCTCGTACGATCCGCTGACTCTGCGTACAAGCGACAATTTCTGTCCCTTGCGCCTTCCCACTTAACCGCGCCTGCAGTCACACTTTTTCCGGGGGCGGATATCGCAAGAAGAGGAAAGGGGGGAATTATATTTCTAGGAGAAAGCCATAACGTTGCAACACCGACAATTCTCGCCTGTAATTAATATCTGCCTTATTATTAATGCCTTCGTTGCTCCTTCCTTGCGTCACTCGACTTTTCTATCGGTTTCTACCAACAGGACGCTGGCAAATAACCTACGCCATTGCACGAACCAAGCACCGCCTTACATAAGCCACCCTTCCGAAAGTTCATTCGCGATTTCGTATTCCGATCGATAGCGCGCAACCTTTCAAGGTTCGCGCGAGAATTTTCGAAAATCTCTGAATCCGGTAACACTGGCCACATGGTAAGACGTGGATTTGTGTATACATCCAGTCAGATAAACAGATAGATAAATCGATAGATAGGCGGCTCGCGGGATAGGTAGCTAGGCGAGGGTGTATGCAAAGGGGGAGGGGATTTTCTGCGCTTCCGCCGGTGGGGAACGAATGGTGGCAGGGGAAGCCACGTGTTCCGACATCTGTAGCCACGTACGGGGTGTCTCGTAAATCCTCGTGGAACGATAAAACGGAAGTCGAACCTTTAAAAAGTCCTGCTCCGTAATGAGACCTACGTGTCGTTGGTCTCCGCGATTGTCCTTCTTCCACTCGCCTATCTTCCTACGTCCATGTATCTGCCCTGGTCAACTCTCTGAGCTCCAGTATGTGTTTATCTTTTGCCCGTATTAGACGCGTGCGCCTGTAGGTGCACGCGTCGTAAAGGTGTGTGTGTAACCTCATAACGTCTATCGTCTCCTCGGGTTCGCGCTGCTAAAACGTAAGGGCATAATTTATCACGGTTTTAGTGTCCATAGAGCTTTCTATGTCCGTTGTCCCGCGGTCTCCGTTGGGCTAGGTGTTCGACCAAGTCTTTTCCTTGTCTCGCCTTCTTAATCGAGAGCAATCGATCGGCCGGGAGACTCATCGTTGTTGCTCCTCGCCACGCAACAACGCCCCTGGATCGACTTTATATCAGAAACTCTCTTGTGTATCGTGACAACAGGTTTCTTCAACGTCTTGCTAGCTATACGTTTATCCCTAGGATATCAAGAGAGCTATAAACTATTAATAACACGAACCGTCATCAAACTTTGAATCATTCTCTACGGCCAGTTGTTTGAGACTTGTAAAATACGCACTGACGAAAATATGTTGGAGAGTTAGGCGGGGGGGGGGGGGGGGCCTGCTTTTACGAATAAATTTTCATTGAGCCGTAGTTCAAACAGAAGGATATTCCGCGCAAAGGCTGTTGGTGAATCATTAAATTGGAATAAGGATTTCCAAAGAGCTCGAACGGTCCCTGTCACTGGCGAGACACCCAGTAATGCCAAGCCCGCTCGCAGTATGGCGTATATTTTATTTGTATATCATTACACCGCGCGCTCCAACCGCCCCTCTGCCTCCGTCTCTCTCGGTTGCACGGCATGTTTCTCTTTGGTTCGTCGAAAGAGACAGACCCCCCGTCTGAACGGCCGCACAAGCCGCCCGCACGTATATTTGTTTTATTTTATTATTAAACTGCCCTCCCTCCGAGCCACCCTCTCGCCGCTCAGCCAGCTTAGTAACTGGGACTTCAAGGACACCAATTGCCTTGTCGGAAACTCCACAGCTCCTTCGAAGAAAGACGTATGCCGAGGTTAAACAGCCCGTTCTTTCGAATTTCTATCATTTTTTCGACGGTTCCCCCCTCAGCCTGGAAAGATTATCCGCACAGGTCTTTGCCTGGGACGACGTGAAACACAAACATAACGTCAGAATCGTATCGTTATTTCTTTGCCCCTCGCTGGGTTTGCCGTCTCTGTTTCTCACTATTTTTCTTTCATTTTCCTTCGGAGAATCCCTCGGCCCGTGACAGGGGCTACGACCTACGCGTATGTATCCATTTTACTTTATTATTGAATCATCGGAGGAACCTTTGTACCATCAGAACGTTATTTGTGGCATTGAAAATATAATTGTCCCTGTTGTTTTTCTGTTTTGTGGAAATCCTTTGACTTTGCCGCTCGTAGCTTCTCTTCGGGCCTCTGTAAATTCATTCTCATCGCTACCGATAAAAGGTATGTTTATTTTACTGTATTATTAAACCATCCGCCCCGACATCGTTCCTGCATCACCTGTCCTTGAGGACATATCGCGGCTTTACACGCTCTAGATTACCGTACAGGAACTTCCATCAGCGGGAAAAATATTTTATTGACTGGATAAAAAGTTTCTCTGACGTATAGCCCAACAAATAAGCCCATTAAAACCGGTACAACTCCGTTAAACCGGTCTAATGTCTCCATAAAATTCACGAATGTTTGGTTATTCGGTTCGAGCGATTTCATCGGCCAGGTAAAGACTAGAAAGCAATGTAATCAACGAAGAGAAAGTTTGAACGCAACCAAAGAAACATTCTACTAATTACACGAGTTAGTTCTCTCGGTTATTTAGACGATATTGTTGATTTGACGGTTGTTTAGATCGATGGAATTTTTGGTGACGGTGCCGGGCCATGATGTTTAAAAGATGTTTTAACCATTGGTCCATCGATCCTTGGAAAGCACTCGACGAAACGATACTTGTCGGAGCCTTCTTCGCGGCGGGATTCGTCCCTCAGCGCCTTGCTTTCAACGTTTCCTAGGTTTATCTAAAAGATGAGTGCCTATCTCGGCATTTAAGACATTCCACGGATCCTCATAGCCTTCTTTCTATCCCTCCGATGGCCCCTTGAAACTCCTTGACACGATTTCACGCCTTCGTAGATCCATGACACCAACATTAGTAAATACCATAAAACTTCCTGTTATGTTTCATATTCGTTATGAATCGGTCTTAAAGAATTTTCAAAGCGCATCAGACAGAAAATGTCCCTGGAATTTGTACTTGAGAAAATTTGTTTCGCATTGAGCTACGCGGCAGGTTCGTGAAAATTTGAGTTACTCGACGAGAAAAGGGATCCACGTTCTCTATTATCCCGATATTTTATTCAGTAGGCACGAAGCGAGTTGAATTATTCACTTTGCCAGATAAAACGATGATTGAAACTCCAACAATTTCATTATCTACGTACCTACTTCGATCCTCGCAGATAATATCCCCTTTCCCCTCAGCCCTCGCGGTAATAATGACAAACTTCACGCGATTCTGCGGCTTCCTCTTGTCCCGTACGTGCCATTCCGCATTTTTTCGATGTGTCGTTATTTTCATCGTTTCCATTGAATTGCAGCGGCAGGATCTAGCGCGTAAACCCTTGCCATATCCGCGCATCCAGGCCATTACAGGAGAGATGATGGTCGATGTTTCTTAAATTACATTGTGATTTTAAAGTCCCTCACCGACGAAGGAAGTTTTTCATGTTTCTATTTACTCTACTCGGTCGAAGTGTCTGATCGAATCGTCGAAGTTTGCTCATGACTGTGCTTGCAGAAAATTGCATAGAATGGAAAATTCGTTTAATCACCAGTCGGCAGGTGGGTAGAGGGAAGGAGAGGACAAACTTGTCTTTCCGTACGACTGTTAAGTATGGCATAGTGTGTTGTGGCGCTCGAGCGTGCGAGCGAGCGAGTGAGTGCGCAGTACACTCGTCGGCGTGGCCGTCTTCGTCGTTGTCGTTGTCATTGTCGTTGTCGTTGTCGTTGTCGCGTCGTGTTGGAAAAGACCGCCCCGGAGTATTTGTGGGGGGCAATGCACTCTGGAATGCACGGCGCAGGCAGCCGCAATACCATGTAATATTATATTTTATCGCTTTATTTATTCTAACGTCTCGTCGTAACCCCTCTGCCTCCACCTCTCTTGCTTCCTCCCCCACCCCATTCTTCCGACAGCCGTACGTCTCCTTCTTATGCATCACATCACAAAGCACCGCTTCGATCATATGACCCGGCTCTTTCGTCTTCCTTTTTCTTCATCCAAGGACGCCGGAATAAAACACGTTTCTTACTCGCGACCCTCGAATACCCGCTCGGCATCGTAGCGGAATTTCATAATTCTCATTACCCACCGATATCTCGATTGCACTTACTCGCTTTTCACGAAAAATAATGTTAGATGCCATCCTTTGTGATTCGATGCAACGCGCGGATCAGCTCTTTCGTTACGTACCCAATCTCTTATCTAGGATTTTTCCGTTGTTTCATGAAGTACTTTCAATCGCCATACTTCTTATGCGCTTTCCCCTCAACCACGCAAAACTCTGGAACCGTTGGAGAATAAATATAATTTTTCATTGAAACATACGATACGACTGTACCGTGAAAATGCAAGAATGAACGTTATGCACCTTTGGAATGGAAACTCGTGGATATTTTCTACCGATGTATTAAGCGCTTAATACAAAGAGCGCTTTATATTCTGAACAAGCAATAAATAAGAGCATTATATATATCTGGCGTATTATTTCAGATTTCCGCTGTCTATGCGCGGTATTTTTTCTTGGTTAATACGCAGAAATTATTGCAGTTGCAACGACGGGTGCAAGGTATTATACCGGCTTGTTATTCAGTTATCGTCATATACGATGATAGCACGATATTTTAATAGACCGGCGAATTACGAAAGATAACGTTAACGCTTGTAAATGACGAACGTGTTACGCCGTTCACCAGGCTCAGCTCGAAGGAAATCATTTCTCGTTATTCTAATTTACTTAATAACGATATTGTATTGCGCTTCGTACGCGAAATAGGAAAGGTTTTTTGAAAAACATTTTCGCACAGCTATGGACAGTGCTGCGCGCTAAACACATGTGAAAATATTTGTACATGGAAATATACATTAATGAAATATTCCGCGTTATCGTAATTATTTTTCATGCAACTCCTTATCGACGAAAACTATAATTACTCGCATATGTGTTGATTTTGCATGTCTCGTGTTGATTGAATAAATTTTGATACGTGCTCGGTAGAAATACTTGGGTGGCAGTTTGAGCGTCCTTTTTTTTTATCCCCGCACAAAGCTGCAATTACCTGTCACATCTATTTCTGTGCCACGAGTCATTTCATAAGCGTCAAACGGCATTGCTCGTTACGTGTGTCGCTGGCGCGATAATCGAAACCACTGGCTTTAATTAGTTTTATTAATAACAGCCGCCTTTATGGATACAGTGCCGCGCGTAAAAAGGAACGGCTGTGTTTCTCTTTGTGCAAATAATCGACGACTCGCATCACGTGACGCGCGTCTTCGCCAATTTCCTGGTAGAAAAATATTTGCTGAATGCATTCTGAAATATTACACACCGCGCATCAGCATAATTAAATATCGTGCCCGTTGTTCTCCTTCTCGCTCTCTCAATCTCGCGCTCATTAAACCTCGTCCCCCCCCCCGCCCCCCTCTGCTCCGGCTCTCTCTTTCTCTCTCTATCTTTCTATCTAACTACGTATCTATCTTTCTTCCTCCCCCTCCCTCCCACTCTAACCCACTCGTACACATACACCGACACATTCCCCGTCCCACGCTCGTCTTCTTTCTTTCTCCCTCTTGCGAGCTGCGTGTCACCCGCTTATCACGAAATACCTTCGACAATTCTTTCCACTCATTAACTACCTGAACCTTACCTAATAAATTATATCTACCGTTTAATAACTATTATGACATTAGCTGACGGACGCGTTTCTTTGGGGATGATAAAATCAATCGTTGCACGTTACTCCCAGGGAATAACATTTTCTTAGTCTGAATCGTTGGATGGTTTGGGTTAACAACTGAAAAACAGAATAATTACAGTAATAGCGGCTGCATGGTTGGCTGTTTGATAGCCGCTAGAAAATTCTACCGACAGCTGTGAGTCATTAAGCTGGATGAAGATATGTATGTCTATAGGTATATCTTGGTAAATGCTAGAAATCGATCATCCTACGTTAATATCAATGAACCTTTTGTAGGTCTTGCGTCGGAACGTTGTCTAACTTCGTGTAAAGTAATTCGCCGCGAATGTCGCCATTATTCTCGTAATCGCATTTCAAGCGTGCCGGGAATAATTGAAGTACGCCTTCCAATTAAACGATTTTTTCGAAGAATGTTTATTCCAGCCAGCTAAATGGGGTACGCGGAATTCAAGTATTTCTAAGAACGTAAACATACTATTTAGTTTTCTCGAGACTTGTAAAAACAACGAAATTTATAATGACGCGTATGATTGTTTCGCTTTCGCCAAGTTATTAGAAGCATCAAAGTTATTTCGCTGCGTAAAAATGTTATCTCAACAATGTGCTTAGAGATAAGAATAATATTGGCACTCATAAGAATATTATATATGATAGAATAGGAATAAGAACAATATTGTGCATAAGAAGAGCTATCGTTTCCGTTTATATATTTATTTACGTAAGTGAATGATCGAGTGTATACAGTTTTTTTATCCGCCTTCGCGACAGGCCGTCGTATGAATGACTCTTTATCGAATTATCAAGAGTATTGTAATACGACGAATGCGTTTCGGCGCGCGTGCAAATATAAACATATATTGTTGAGACTTTGAAATTTAAAACAGAGTCGAAACGCGAAGCGGGATAGTGGGAAAAAAATACTAAAACGCCGGACTATAATTCTCGGCGACGAGGCATTTTTTGCAGTCATACGGGCCGCGAGGTGATCGCGCAAAATTTCTACTCGATTCAACGGTCGGCCGGACGAGGAAAAAAATACAAGTTGGAAAACGAATTGCCGGCTTGTATTATTGAAGAGCGGGAATCGTAATGGCAGCACTTCTATCGGGCTGGAAATACAATAGAAAGTAATCGCGACCTGCTTCGGGGTTAAATATTTTTTTTAGCGCTACACCCGTCACGCCAGAAGTGACTGGCAATTTTTTCGGCTGCGGCTCGGGAAACGACAGGTCGTGGGGAAATTGGAAACAACGGTTTGGTAAGCCGAAAAATCGTGCGGCGATTCCCGTTGGCTCCCGTTGGCTCCCGTTGGTTCCTGTTGGTTGCCATTGGTTGCCATTGGTTGCCATTGGTACGCATCAACACGACTAACCACACACGCCGGCCGTTCGCTCTGTGTGAGGCCGAATGCTAAAAACCCGGGCCTGAATAAATAAACAGTTTTTAATTGCGGCCCCGCTGCTGCCGGGTAAAAACAATAATTATTGGCTTGCCGTACGAGACTCGCGTCCCCCCGTTACGTCCCCGTCGCGACAAACCTTTCGTCTTTTTTTCCTTTGTCCAACCAAAACCAATCTATATCTACCCCCGCGCCAATAGTCGTCTCTGTCCCTCGAGTCCATTTTCCTCCTCACACTTTTGGCTTCCTTCGTTTACTCCCTCGAATCTCCGAAATTCTTTGGCCGGGAAAATTCGTAGAGTCTCAGGGAGGTTCGTTGCGGTGCAGATAGGCGCGTTTGCACGAGCGGATATACTCACTCGTCTAGCTTGTACTTAACGGGTTAAATGTATGAGCTTGGAAGTAATAAGTCGCGCGGTAATTATTATTCGTGAAATAGTTTTTACCTCCTCGGCGCACTTATATTGTGCGGTTTACGTCCGTGAGAAGCCGCGATCCGAGGTTTTTTGCGCGGCCGATCGCCAAGCCTCGAGTAATTTTCAAGAAATTCTATCTTCTCGTCTTTCTCCTGGCGCCTCTTCCTCTTTTCCTTTTCTTCCCTTTTGCCACTCGTGCCTACCGACATTATATATCGGTAATACGCTTCTGCGTGCGCAGAAGCTGCACCGTTTACACTCCGTGCTCATACGATAGAGTGGCTTGGAGTGGGCCTTCAGTAAATAATACAACTTTCGAGTTTCTCAGAATTTATTAAACGAGCAGAAAGTACGAAAGAAAGTCATTTTGGAACTAAATACAAGCGCATTACCGGTAGTTAGCGGGGGGTAGGTACTTTATGGGGGTTACATTAAGGTTACGTTAAGGCACCGGTCAAGCCATTGGAAAGTTTGGACAGAGATTAAGCAATTCCCGCGAAACTACACGTCATTTCACCGCTCGATTTCCTCCCCTACCCCCCTTGTCACCCTTACGATTACACCGCGACGGAGAAATTTCTATGGTAAATTTCTAAGGTAATAAGATTTTCGATCGAAGCGAATTTCCTCTATTGGGACATTAAAGTAAATAACAGTGGCCGAGGGAAATATGCCGTTGTCCTGGGCGTTTACATTGATTTCCCGGGGCGGAGGTTTGTCGAAAGTTGTGGAGCAATTAGCGAGGATTTCTTGCTTTGTTTCGACTTCCGTTGCCGGCTCGGCAGTCGGTACTATCTTGCCCGCGCGTCCCGTTGGTCGGGTTTTTCTTTATTGCGGCCCACTCCGCCCTTCACCCTCCGGCCCGGCCTGGCCCGCTCCGTAATAACCGGCGCCGAGCACAGCCGAGCACCGCTATAAATATCGTATAGTAAACACGGCGGAAGATAAGGGAGCAGCGTGAAAACTTCGGCTATAATAAAATACAGATAAGTGCGCGAACAAATAGCCTGGGAATCTCTCGTGGCGCGCAAGGAGAAGCGGCCTGGCAGAACAGCGTAACGCTCCGGGAAAAAGGAATACGAATAATGGTGGAAATTACTTACAGCCGGGCTTGCCTTGCTCGGGCCCCGCGCGTCGAGAAATACCTGGCCAACCGGCAAAACCGAGACAGCCACGCAGCAATTATTTACGACCTTCGATAGCCATTTTCTCCGTTTTATTCTATACACAAACAAAGTCACAATCTGCCACAAATAATTCGATTAATACGAAAATAACGCCAAACTCCGTCGCATTGTTACGGCCAACAAAACGCAATGCTCACACCCCATACAAGTATTTTTTTTTTTTTACCCTCCACAGAATTGGAAATTTGTGTATCGCATTGAGAATTTATACGTGGGTGTTTATTTGAAAAGGTTTCCTTGTAATGAAATTTCTGCCCGCCATGGAACGGCTCGTACGGGAATTGACGCGCATTTATCGAACTCTTGGAAGATCCAAATAGCTTCCCCCCGCCTCAACTGAGCTATAACGGATGAAGAGAGCGACGGGGCTGATGGGGCTGAAGGGGCTGAAGGGGCTGAAGGGGCTGAAGGGGCTGAAGGGGAAGGAAGGGAGAACCGGAGAGGAATAGCAGCTGCGATTAACGTGGACGTTTTCTTGTGTTCTCGGCCGGGGCCGTGCGCGATGTTTGTTCTGGGAAATGCAATCACGCTGTCATATAAAATATAACGTGTTTCCTTTTCCTCCCACTTAATTCAACTCTCGAGCGTGAGTCGCCGCGGCCCACCCATCCCCCTTCACCTGGCTTCTTCCGCCATTCCGTTCTCTGGCCTCCCTTTGTACCTCCTCTCAATTTCCACGCCGTTGCCGCTCAACGCTAACATTAGGCCTCCACGCGCTTTCTAAATTATCCCAAGTACCGTGCCCCGCGTTTTTCGTTTCTTCTTGTTTCTCGCAATTGCCCTCCATTATTACAATGCCCGCGCTCCGATGAATAAAGATACGACAATAGCACGGTGCATACCGTGCCTGATAAGCCTCAAGTTCTTTTCTTGGCCAGAAAACACGAAACCGCTATCGATTCGGCGCAATTAATCGGACCATATAAATTTCAGTAGCTTTAGAATTCTCCTTTGTTCCAAGTACCCGTAAAGGTAGCTTGACTTTAATTTTAATGTGGAAATTTTGCTTGTTGAAGCGAAAAAGAAGCTGTTTCTTGGCATGCCGCGAATTCAACTCTTGCATGCACGTATGTGTGTGTGTGTGTGTGTGTGTGTGTGTGTGTACAAACAACACATAGTTAATAAGAACAATTCGAAGCGAGTGTTTTATCGACGTTTGTTTGCTCCGCGTATTTACCGGGGAATAAAACTTTCCAAGATTTGCTTTTGTCTTTCGTATCGTGACGATTGCATTTGCTCGAGTGTCTTTTGAATCATCGAATTTTCGTGTCTTGGCTAAAATTCCTTTTCGGTAGATCCTTAAGCCGGTGGAGGCTATAAAACGAATCGTCAGAAGTGAAGCTCGCGAGTAATACACGTTCTTTCCCTTTAATATCGCGCGTAGAAACGTATAGATCCGTAATAACAGTTGCCCATATTTCCAGGCGTCTTTTGCCACATCGAAAGCCATAACCCGTCCGTAGAAATGATAATTATGTAGCCATATCTGGCCGAGTAACTTTCAAAGCGGCTACTACTAGTCGTAATTATTAATCGCGAACACGATATAGCCCCGACTTCGTTTCTGTCTTTTAACCTTTCTCTCGTCGTGCCATCGGCAGAATCGGCCAGTTAAAAAGCCGCCGGTGGATCGGTGTAACCCGCTGTAAATAGGCGGAAGAGAGGAGAAGAAGCCGCGAGATTCTCTTTGTAACGGCGCGAGCGAGACGTCTCAAGGAGCAAGGGAAATGTGCAAGGAGTGGCGCGATTAGATTTCATGTACCGGCCCAAGTAGCAACGCCAGCAAACGGCCTGCAGTTGCCTTACCACCTCAGATAACAGGCCGTGTCCTTTAAAATGCCTCGCAAAAGCCAGTCAGACTCTCTTTCATTCTCCGTCTACGATGATCCTTGGATAGAGACCGGCTTGAAAAAGGTGTCTGTCGTATCGTAAGTGAAAATTTCAACGAAAAATTTATTCTAATCGTAAGCGATGTGACTTCTTTTCGAAAGAATTTATGCATTTCATAATGTTTGGCATAAATTTGCGCGTTCTGGTGAAACGACAAAGACAAAGGACGGCCAGGCATTCCTTGATTATTTGTACGGTCTTTCGATGACAAGGAAAATTCAGCTGCGCGGATAGCGAGCATTACTCAAACAACCTGTGCACTTTTCGGAATTAATAGAAAAATAAATCAGCTCGGAATATACACATTCGCACGATACTATCCGCCACGATAAAGAAGGGGGAAGAAAAAGAACGGAGCGGGGACGGCGGGCAAGGGAAGGGAAGGAAAGGGACCTTCTGACTGAAGAGAAACATATTTCTTTATTATTACTCCCAGCGAGCTTATTTTTCTTAGTAGCCGAGTTGAATTCCAGGTGGGTGGGTCGGTTCTCTCGCTTGTCCCTCGCGTGTCCCTCTCTTGCCCCTCTCTTGCCCCTCTCTTGCCTCGTACGTTCACGACTCGTCCGAGAAAAAATGTACCCCGGAGCCATTGTGCCCTTTTTTTAGAAGCGCTGCGCGCCTCCGAGAGATTGCGCTTGTTCGGGGTAGGACGGGTCGGAGGGGTGGCCCGGAGAAACGTAGATAAGCGGAAAAGAAGAAAGGGAATAAGACGAAAATGAGAAATAGCGTGGGGCTTTCTTTCGCCCATCTCTTTCACCGTCCAAGTAAAGATGCGCGTAATGCACTCGGCAAGGGGGATAGATGCGGAGCATAGAAAAGATTTGCGCGCGGCCTTAACGACCTTGGCGATCATGCATGAATCTCGCGTAATTTAGCTCTCCATCTGGGACGCGAGAGACGAACGATACGATCATCGTCGCTGTCATCGTGGAAACTCGATCCTTGGCCCCGTACATTTTCTTCGGAATTTTCTCCATGGATCCTGACACGCTAGTTCCTAATTATCCGTCGTTTAGCGACGTTGTAAGCGCGTACCCGACGACTATTATCGTCTTTCATTGGTCTTTCCGTCGCACTCGACTGCACTTACCGTCGTGGCATTATGCATGTACAGCGAAGGCGCTTACTCGAAGAAACTGCAGTTTGATAAAGGCATTCCGCGAGATTTCTTCCTCTCGGTTTCCGTCCTCTTGCCGAGCGTCTGTCGTTAATCGCAAATCATTCGGAAAGCCGTGCGCGCACGCTGATTGAAATGCAAACACGCTCGTGGCTCGCAAGGCGAGTCTCCTGCGCTCGTACGTTGCCCGCTTCGAATCGTCTCTTCGAGGTGGTCGGTGCATCTGTATCATCATGAAAGCCAAAGAGGACCAACCAGCAAAGCAGGAAGGGAGACAGAGAAAGAGGGAGAAAGAGGGAGAAAGAGACGAGGAAAAAGAGATACACCCGGACCTACCAAACGAGAACGATAAATCTGTAAATAAATTCTGCCCCGTCTTTTCTCCCAACACGTGCGTCTACACATTCATACATGTACAATACATGACAAACGTGCCTTAAGCTCCCCAGAAACGATGAAAAGGTTTTTCGAAAAATCTTTTCCAGTTTCCGGACTCGCCGCTATCATTCTTAGAGTTTCTAATTTTTATTAAAACGTCGATAGTAATATGAAATTTATGGCGTGGTTCTACCGTATCGATTTATCTAACGTTCCACTACGTGAGGGTACCCGTTTTCGAGATGAAGTAACCGTGTTTCCACGGAATGTACATGAATGGACGGCGAAGATTTCTCAACTGACTGTACTGGCGTCAGGCTGCCGCTATGGCTGTTATTATTTGTATATTATAATTTAGATACAATTATATCGCCGTCCTCCTCGCTCTCGGCCCACCACCGTTATCTCCGTTTCCGTCTCCACTTGGACTTTCCTCCTCTCTTTCTTCCCCCCCGTCGGTGTTTCCTCTGTCGCTCTTATTATCTTGCCCCGTGGATTGCCGCGCTCTCGCAACAAGCCAGAGCACGAATTACACACAACGAGAGCTCGTACACCGAAGTACAGTAAGATGGACAACTAAAGGCAGACGACGAGACAGAACAAATAGATGTCCAGGTGGAATAAATAGAATAATGAAAGCTATGAAATCGGGAAAGGAAAGGTTTGATTAGAAGGCACCAGTCGTAGGTGAGGAAGGAAGAATGAAGACACGAGGGGGACGGATACGGTATAACAGGTGAAGTTGAGAAACGAAGCGCAAGAAACAGGTAGGGTGCAGGAGGGCGGGGGACAAAACAACGTACAGTAAAGTTTCTTCGAGTAGGTTAGAGTGGGGAATGGAATTGTGTTGCGTAGTGGCAGGGACTTGGAGCGAAAGTGTTGGTAGACAGAAGTGAGTGGGAGGGGGCAGACAGGTGGAGGTGGAGGTGGAGGTGGAGGTGGACGTGGAGATGGGAAGTGGAGAAGGGTGAGACGTAAAGGGACGGAGGTGGTCGGCGCGGTGGAAGCCGTTTCTTCTTCATCTTCCTCTCCTTCTGCTTCCTGGTCAGAAGAAGAGGGAGCTAGCAATAAAATATATTGCCGGAGAAAAATGATGGCACTGCGAGACAAAGAGGGCCAATGGCATTAGCCGTGCGGAGAGCCTCGAAGAATTCCAGCGGTGTTATTCCGTTGCGTACCTGCAGCCCCAAAGAGTTACCTGGCTGCATTCAGTTGGAAATACGTCGTCCACCGGTTACGACGCCTCCTCCCCCCCCCCCCCCTCACGCCTTAGGCCTTTCTTCTTCTTCTGTCCTCCCAACCCCCCCAACGGATACGCGTTACTCTCACCTGCGCGGTTACCAATCTCTCTTTTTTTCCCCTTTCCGGACACACGTCGTCTACCGTGATTCCTATGGCACTTCCGTTTCGGCCGTTGCTTCGTCAATAGTTGGATCGTTATGGACTGAGCGATTAGTTAGTTCCTCGGCAGCAACGGACGGACAAGACAGCCATGGTTTTCTCTGACGAATTTTTAAGAAGGCGCGCATAGTAAACGACTGGCAGAAAGAGGGAGCGCGGATTACCGGGAAAAACGAATGCGCGAACGGATCGAGGAAACGAGTTAAAAGAGAAACGACGGTGGGCTGCGGGGGCAGGGACGGGAGCGTTTTGTAATTTCTATAATTTAAAGTCCGCGGCAGCTGGCGCGGCTCGTAATTACTCTAACCCAGAGGACCGCGTGAGCCTGCGTGTTTACTTTTAATTCCTTCTGCCGGCGCGGCCACTCCTCGATTCAAAACAATATCAAACGAAACTCCGACGCTGGACGGGAGCTTAACAACGAACGAACCGCAGCAAAGAAAAGCTCGGAGAAACAGAGAGGGAAAGAGCTTGGCCAACTTTTCAAACGGTTCCCCGCCATCGCCTCAACCCCCGGCTGTCACCTTTCTCCTCTATTCTTCGCGTGCTTCACCCCGTCCCTCGACCTCCGTCGACCGTCTATCCGCGCGGATAAAAATTCTCAGGAATTAATCTTTATACGTCTCCTTCCGGTTACCTACCGCTCCTGCCCCCACAGCCGCCCCCTTTTCCATTTTTCTGCATCGGACTCCCATTTATTCTGGCTTTGCCGCGAAATGTAGCGTGATATTCCGCGCGGAACATTTTACGGAAATCAGCTAAAACTACCGAACGTATATGTTTTCGTATTACTTGGATGCCATACGATCGTTTTTTCGCCGTATTCGCTGCTACAAAAATTTTAATAAAAATTTCAATGCGCCAGCGTATGTATGAAGTGCAAAGTCAACTCTACGTGCGTGCTCGATTTACCATGTTAAGCATAAATGAAGCTCGTTGCACAATATCTGCTCGAACAATTCAAATGTCAGTTGTTTCTCCGAAAATGCTTCGAAAGAAGGCAGCTGCAGCGGAGTAATTGCAACAGCTGACGGTTTCGAGATTACAGGAGAATTCAAATAAAATGAAGCTCCTGCGTTGGACGTGTATTTATCGTAGAACAACTGCCGGATCAAATTGGACTAATCGTAAAATCAAGATCTAGATGGTTCTTGGCTGGAAATCATTCTAAACGATAGCTCTGCAATTTTATCAGCATTTCACCGACGACTTCCTCGTAAGCGTAACACTTATGTACATATGGAAATACATTATTGTCGTTACAAACAACGGTTTACTTGTATACCGTTTCTTTGTTTTGTTTATTTTTCTTTGTCTTTGATGTACCATTGTTGTTATCAGACGTGCGTACATAATACTGGTTATTGGAATAACAAGCAATAAAGAAAACATTTTATTTGATCATTCGTAGGATACGATAAGGCGTAATTTTCTGTCGGCAACTTTCGGTATAACTTAGCACACTCGCGCGCTAATGTATTACGTTTGATATTAAAGGCAGACAATTTTTCGTAATGAGTTAGCCAGCTTTCTCCGACGTTTGATGAATTCAATTTTCCAACTACGGTTGGCGCGAGTCGCGATGTAATCGTACTATCGTTATCCGTCATAAATGACGCACGCCGTACGGCCAGTTTGTCTTTCTCCTCGGCATTTATTTCACTTCCTTTGCCGCAACTATAAATTATACTCGAATCAATAACATTTCACGTTTCTAAAAACGGTCTTACACGAGTTGCGCCTCGCTCATTACTTCCGTTGGTCGTAGCCAGTCATTATATCGTCATTTTTATGAGATAACCATCGACTTTCCCATATTCCATTTTCAAGTATTATTTGTATTGTCTATTGTCTGGAGCTTTTTATGAGCTAGGAAATGATTATACGCGCAGTTCGATGAAGACGGTTTTAAATTGCGGGATGATTAATTATTCAGCGGCATGGTGGCCCACTTATCTAATGACCTGATACCCATACGCTAGATAATCGCGCTACGTCATCTCCATGAAGCTTTGAATGTTTCATACAAAAAAGTCATCCGTACGCAGAAACCTGCCTTACTGCCGTGGACGAAAAGTAATTAGCGCTAAGTGTAGCGCATTATTGCATAATGAATAATGATCGGCGGGATATACAATTTTTCTTTATGAATTATCCAGCTTTCCCTGACGTTTGATGAATTTAGTTTTACCGCTACGCACCGCGCGACTCCCCACGTAATCGTCCTATATATCATTATCTGTCATAAAGGACAGACGTACAATGTACGTCTGATTTGTAATGCGCATATTTTTCCGCCTCTGCCTTTGCCTTTGCCTTTGCCTCTGCCTTTGCCTCTGCCTTTGCCCCTACCTCTGCCTCTTTCTCTTCCTTTGTCGTTTCTTTCGGTACTGCGCGTTTCAGGGATTTTTCTCATCGTCGATTATGCCGTGCTCCGTTAATTTTCTCCCGTAGATTCTTCGTCGTTCCAACCTAAGTAAATGACCGATTGGCCGCGCGCTACAAATTTATGGGACCGTCGTAAAGAACGCGATAAGTTATTACGTCTTACATAAAGTTATTCCATATTCGAAAAAGATGCGAAGTAGGGCACGCGGAGCCGCGATAAATCTCCGATACCGCTTGCAACATTATTGCGATACACCGCTCGCGCCGTTAGAGGCTAACATTACGTTTGCAAACTTTTGCGTTTCATTGGTACGTCAAAAAATAACGTGGACGTGTATGTATCGACAGGATCGTCATTGCTGGAGGTTTTCTTGGCTCTCATCGGCTCCTTTCATCGCTCGTTTCTGCGAGTCTCGTTGAAAAATTGTCCGTCGTAAACGGGAACAGCGGTTTTATTGTTCCCCGGCAGACAATGCCCGGGAATATTATAAAAACTTTCCGACGGAATATATTAATGTTAACTCATGGCTTCACCGTTAGGCAAACTTTTCGGCCCGGCACGTTCCGGGCCGTCTCCCTCTCCGTCCATCGTGTCTTTCAATTTCCCGCCCCTTTGTCCTCCTACCTCCCCTTAGCTAGGTCTACGTCCTCTCGCAGGCAGATTCCACTGCAACGTTTCCTCGAGGTTACAAAATTCGTTACTCCTCCGCTTTAAAGTTGAGAAACGAATGAAGCTTCCGGTCGAGGGGAAGGGTGTGAGACAGGATACGTCTTTCCGTGTTTTTTTTTAGCAACGTCAGTGGGCTCTTATGAAAAACGACATCCATCAGCCGGCCCGAGATTAATCAGACCGTTTTAAGGAACAAGACAGCCAGGCCTTCGATACGCATCTCCCTTGAATTTATTTAGCCCCAACTTGTGGCGGCCAGGCGGAAAAGAAAACTTGCCGTAATTATTCCACCGAAACGGAACCTCGTGAATTATCTAGCGACTTGTATCGAGGTCATTTTAGGCTACTTGGCGCGCTCGCTGAGCGGAACGAAGCCGGTGCCGATGCCGCCATTGCCAACACTGTTCAACGTCAAGAAAGAGAGAGAGTCGACGATAAACTTTAATGTATTCCGAAATATTAAAATATATTCCCTGCTGGGCGCGGGCGTATATTTTAACTAGCACCACCACTACCACCACCACCACCACCAACCACTGCCGTCCTCATCCGCATCCTCACGATACCATGACCGTACAAACTGGATAAAAACGAATTTCAGCACAACAATCTCTCGGGTCGTAAAGGCAAGGTTTGTATTTGGAAATTAATGTTTCCGCGGAAAAAGTGAGTCGTTGGCTTAATCCGCACAAATTCTCCTACTCGATATAAAATTTGAAATAGTCTGACGGGGCGAAATGAAAAGGGTAAATCGCTTGAGTTGGACACAAAAGTCGAATAATTAGATACATTTATGTGACATTGATTTGACACGTGATAATGGCCGGTCGCACGAAGATATTTCATGAGAAATAAAGTGTAAAAAACCGGCGGAAAACAGTGCTTGGTATTCTGAAATATTAAAATATATTCGCCAGCGGGCGCGCGAATATTTTAACAAGACCGTCGCGACGCTGTCGCCCGCACAAATTATATAAATACTTGCTTAAATATATATCTATATATAAGCATAGATATATAGGGGCGGTTCGTGTCGCCGGGAGAGGCAAAGTTAACTGAAACTTGCGGAGCACTTGCAAATGCCGCTCCGCCGCATTAATATGCAATTATGGACCTCGGTGTATTCTGTATAGAATACATAACCGGCTATGCAGAATATCCCGTTCGTAATGCAGGTTCCTTAACGATCTCGATGACGCTGAAATAATTACGGAAGTGCATTGTAAAACGGTGAAAAATGTTCCAGCGGATACCTCGCAGGACTCCACGCAGCAGAATATATTATTCGAAAAAAAATGAAATTCTCGTGGAACCATAAAAAGCGATTTAAATGACAAAGATTTTTATATTTGTACTTTAGCGCTGGCACCGACAGGAAAACCCTTTATATGAACATATGTAGGCACAGGGGACCGTACGCGACAAGTAATTATGCGACGGTCTTGGGGGAAATGAATTATGAATACTTAAAAATTTCTTCGAGATTTTATGCGCTTCCTGGAGTTTAATACTTTGGGATTTTATGCGGCATTGGTAAAACGGTAGAAAGAAAGCTCGGCGGGGCAATAAATTTTTCGCTTTAACCTCTGATTGTGTAATTGAAGAATTATTTATTCATGCAATTATACGCATTCATGTAAGTTGTACAATACCTTGGAAATTCATATTCATATGACATTCGTTGGAGCAGAAGGCTTCTATTGTGCAAAGTTTATTCGGAGAAAAAGAGAAGCTTTATTCCGGCTAAAGTAAAATGTTCCATTGATGAAGAAATGCTGTCACACAGTTGGAAGGTATTCTTTAAATAGCGGAGAAGTAAGAGCCACTGTCAGCTTGACGTTATTCGTATCCGTTTTTTACGACTTTGTATATTCGAAGACTGCAAGTGTCTGTCTCGAAGGAACAGAATGCCGGCTCTTTGTATTATTCTCTCCTACTACGTTAAGAAAAGAATGCTCTGTGCCCAAAATACAATACACCCGGTGTACAAACAAAAATACTTAAAAAAATCATTTTCGATTTACCATGAATGCAATTAAAAAAAAGCTTCGTTTGATAAAAAATTTGGCAGTCTGCTATCGGAATAACTCATTTCGTAACACGCAGCGAAAGAAATTATTTATTTGAAATACGCGGGGCGTGAATCGGAATCCATTAAAATTTTTATGCCATTCAAACAGGCCTTTCGTGTAAAAGCTTATTTAAAAGCAATTCAACGGATTCAATGGGCTACACATTCATTTTTATGTGAAACTAGGGGGAAGGTCATTGGAACTCGATTGAAATCCTTGATAGATTTATGATTGAGCGACGACGCTTTAGCAAATGATATAGATTTATTTAAAATACCTCGTTCATTTGAACGTGGAATTCTTGCAGCACGCGAATAACCGTTTCTTCAGAGGAAATATTTCTCCGTCGAGCTTCAACGAATTTCCCCGTTATTTTCATTGTTTTATAGAGTGAGTTTCGCAGGGTTTTTGCGCAGGAATACGGACAGGCTCGATCGGCCGATGATTTAGATAGGTAATTATATTCGCCGCGAAGTGGGATTGCTCGCTCGCGCGGCAACAATTAATTGCCAACGAATACCGGCACCGTGCGGGATATTACCTCGCTTATTTTTCATCCGACGCGTATTTCGCACCCCTGTTTTTAATATAACGCTCCCTCCCCCGCCCCGCTTACTTGCCCTTCCCCCGTCCCTGAAAATCGTGTCCAACCGATTCGTCCTGTCGTTCGGTAATTCGTTGGATTCATTGGCCGCGTGTAATTAACCATACCGAGAAACGCTTGGCACGAGAAGCCAAAAAGATTTGCGGCACGTAATGCGTTTGTTTATTAAGCAGTCGAATCAGCGAGGTCGAGGTCGATAAGTCATAAATTATCGCGAAACAGCCGGTAAAAAGTCGTTGTGTAATTTAGTAGTATAAAACATGCCCTCGTAGCAGCCCTCTCCGTACTGTCCCATTTTTCGTTGGAAATGTGCAATATCACGCCGTTAACGAATTTACGACATTAATTTGCCGCTGCACCGCTGTCGAAGACGAGGAAAGAAGTACAACGTGCCAGAGAACCTCTCTGTAAGAATTTTATTACGTTTTAGTTATTCCCTCAGATTCGAAGAGTACATTGGAGAATTTTCTTTCAAATGCCTAATTAGCCGCAAAATAAATGAAGAGACTAGGAAATAGGATGGAAGAGAAAGGTTCCTGCCCGTACCACCAGTTACGATTTAATTACGAATTCATGATAACCAGCAGGGGTTTTTAGCACTAGTGTTTCACGGTGGGCGGGGAAAAGGGCAAAAGTTATTAGGACCAATTGGGCCACGAGTAATTCGATTTCTCATTGGTGTTTTGGCTTACGAACATACTGCTATATAATATATCTATGCCGGCGGACAAACGGGCACAGGAATGCCGCGTGGACATGCAAATATATTTCTATAGAAACGGTTATACACCGTAGGAACATATTGAAACGCGTCGTTGGGGGCAGATGCGCCCGATGATATATTAACGCCAACTGGCGGTTCTCCGTGTGTGTACGTGTGTGTGCGTGTGTGTGTGCGTGTGTGCGTGTGTGTGTGTAAGTGAGTGAGCGCGTTAGGTGCATTACGCGGGGAACACATACACGGGCCGGACAACTGCTCACACGCGAATAAATTATAGAATTATTGTTTTATCGCGGCGCACGGGCACCTATGGAGGTCCGACTGTGTGAGTGCGTGTACAGGATGTATTTTCGAGCGGCCCTCGCGAATTGTCGCGCCTCCCACGAGACTAACAGCCCCTACCAACTTTATCCCCCTGCCTCCCCTCTCGCCCTCGTCCTCCACATGAGACAGATAACGTATTAATGGAATACTTCGGAATAATAATTTCAACCGCCACCAAGGAGATTATTTTATCGATTTGACGGTATACCAGTCTTGAATTTATCACCGGACGCGAATCATATTTTTAACGGTACAATTTCAATCTCTAATGAAATTATTAAAAAAAATGGATTTCATCGACGAGCCGAGGTCTTGTGGGAAAAGCCGTGGACCGTTCGCATGGCAGCTCGGATTCCTTGCGAATCTTTATTTATATATTTTATTACGGCAAACAGGCCGGTACGTGCGACTGCTTCACGCTCGGGGGATCAATCCCAACAGAACATACTTAACGCGATTTCCACGCATGATTTCATTAACCTTGCGTGTGTTGTTCCTTGCCGAATCGCAGCAACAGCAGATACGGATATGGTCCGCCGCACGCGACCAAAACTTGTTCCTTCTTTTTTCCTTATCCACGGCATTTTTCTTTCTCTTAATTGCACCGGTCGCGCGTCCATTGTGACACGAGCGATTGGCATTTTGCGCAGCGATAAATAAACTACGGACAAGAGCGAAGAATTTTTTGCCAAGAAACTGGCGTGGCGCGTGATGGAACGACGAGGAAAGGGAATTTTCGGCGGCCCGATGAATCGGAATGGTTTATTGATGGCGCGTGATTGAATGCATTGAGGATCGATGAAAGACGATCGTAAGAGCCGGTTCTCGAGGAGAGGACAGGCCGATCGATCGGATCGCAGCGTGGTCGTGCTCGTTGTTGCACGTTATTCCATTATCATCGGCGCGCGTGCTTGTCGGGAAACGGTGACGTGCCGGCAAGACGCGTGGCCAGTCGCACGCGACCCAAACTGGTTCCTCCTCTTTTCCTCCTCTTTTCCTCTTGTTGTGCGATTCTTGCTTGGAACCAGCCTCCTTCGAATCTCTCCAACTCGCACATCTTCCATTCCCGGTCCGTTTAATATACGTTTATGGTCCGTCTTTGCCACCTTCGTAATACCTCCGTCTACATTTTATTGTATTATAAATTTCTCTCTACCGCGGCCTACACGGCAGGCTTCGTAACTTCGATGCTGACCGTCCGTGCGCGTGAAATATGAAGGAATGAAAACGGAGAAAATACGGTGAAATTCCTTTTATTAGGACTGTGTAAAAGACAAAAGAATATAGTGTAAACTAATGAACGATAAAACCGGTGTTTGCCGAATATGAAGTAAACGTTATTCCTAATTTTTGTGAAAACAAAGGATTCGCTCGTTATTCCTTGGCGTGTCTACTCTTGGGTACACTGGCGGCTCGCATTTGTACAAACAGTTTGAACAAATGCCGGAGGCGCACCTTTGTGAGACGGACAAAACGACTTCATTCACCATTTAATAAACATTTCGTACGACGAAAGACAATATTTGCAGTTCTCAAAACGATCGGTCGTGCCGTCTTGCTAAATCATGCACATAACCGGTTACTCGTAGGCTCTAACCTCCCGTCAGGCTAAATGTCTTTCGAGGGCTCATCAAAATATAATCCTTTCGATGGAGTATCGGGAATTTTAATATTAATCGAGATGTCGATGTCAGTTTCTGCACGGACGGAACTTGCTTCTGGCTCGGTTCGATGGTGATTTTCATCGGGCCGAATGTTTCGTGCAAGCGCGTGAAATCCGCTCATCGAATCATCCAAGTGGCCCAGTCCGCTCGATGATAATCGCCGGCAGGAAAACGAGCCACCTCTCGTCGGCTTAGTTCTTTGGCACGTGCAATTTTGTATCGGCCATTAACGACCTATCGTAGAGCCACGGCCTGATGGAAATTTACGACAGCTACTTGATTGGCCTCAACGCTCCCCGTATTTTAAGCCACAGAACACCGAGTTCCTTCGCCTTGTCTTGCTCCCTCGGCACGTTAACGACTCGAACCGATTTAAGCATACCCCACGAGCATCGCGTGCCCCGAAACACAATCTTGCCGGACAATGCAAGCATTTCCCTGCGTCCTTCGATGCGATGGCGATGGCGATGTAACGACGCCATCGACGTTCGCTTTCATTACCATGCCATACTTTTACACGGCCCTTAAATGGCCCGAGCCCGCTTTTTATAGTTATTATTTTTTCCCGTTACTTCCTCGCGCAAACATCGAACCGTAAGTCCGCGTCGTTTCCCTTTGGCATCTCGCTCGGAAGAAACTGCCGGCCAGGACTTCCTCGCCGATCGGTAAACGTCGAATCGGGAGACGCTCACGGATTCACGATGTTCCGGAGCAGGGGGGAAGTTTGGGGAAGGGGGGAGGGAGGGAGGGAGGGAGGGAGGGCCATTGTACGAACGGTGGCCACGGGGATATGTGCGCAGGGTTCGAAAAGTTGCCGGTGCCCAAATGAAAACGCGGCCGGGAGCGCACGCATCCATAAAAACCCTTTCGGCCCCTCCGGCAATTAGCAATAAAGTTTTCATCGTTTAATAAAGGTCGGTACAAATAAATGGGACGATAAAAAGTCGGCATACAATACGTACCGCGAGAACCCCAACGGTCGGCCGCCCTGGCAGACGTATAATTCCCAACTCGGCGTTATATCTATGCGTTTACTGCACGCATCTGGCAAATCCGCCAACACTAACCTCTCCAATTTAACGTCTGACCTTTGCTCGCGCCATCCAAGCCTTGGATTTCGTCCAAGTCGTACGCGCGGCAAATCGTTTCCCACCTTCCACAAAATGTCTCACTGAAAAACACTTCATTTTTCCAGCAAGCACACCGAGTCCCAGCGTTATTATCAGTCATTTACGGAATTACTTCAAAAACACTTAAGTCGTTAAACGTTGACGCGAAGGTGCACGCTAAACCGTGTCAAAACCGTTGTAGCGGGAAATTACGCTTGTACCTTCGCGATGGTTTGTTAAATAACAAAATTTACCGTAAATACGTAGTATTATTAAATTCATTGGTACATAAGTTAATAACATACGATAATATATAATTGTTAAGGGTTACGAAAAACATCGTAAAACTAGCCTGAATAAGTATAATTTGTTGTAATTAAGTGTAATTGTCGTAATTGTTATTATTAGCTAAAAATAACCACATTCGTACAACGGTGGCACAATTTAGTGTTATCTTGTAACTCATTTTTGAATTATATTTGTAAAAATTATTTCTTCGCCGGTACTCGCGCAAGAAATATTATTTATGGGAGGTAACGTGGCACTTAATATTTAATAAGGCGTGAACGATGTCTTGGCGACTTGTTCGACGGAATAGCCGTTGAAAGAGCTGAGTAATGAGTAGACGTAGGAAAAAATGACAAAACCGGGAGAACATTCCGGCCCTATCCGCGGATCAACGCATTATTACCGGCTGCAGTACGGTGTCATTGTTACACGCAGAAAAGAGGAGCAAATGGGAGAGCTAACGAGAAGGGAAGAGAGGTTCGAAAGAAGGAAGGAAGAAGGGCGGATTCGCGTAAAGTCGAAGGGGGAGGAATCGGTGCGTCCGCGGGGCGTGAATAGCGGAGCCGCGGGGCACGCCGGGAGTGAAAAGCCGGAAAAATATGTCATCGTTTTCATCGACAGTCATCACAAAGAACCGAACGAACCAACGAACCAACGAACCAACGAATGGACGGACGGACGAACGGACGGACGGATAGAACCATACACGTTCGATTCTCCTCGTCGAACATCCTCCGACATCCACCCCCTCGCTCCTTTTTCACCCCTTCTCATGCGCTTCCCGTTGGACTGACTCGCACCTCTCCACGCCATCCCCCTCGCCACTCGATTCGCCGTCATTGTGCCGCTGCTCATCCCGGTGTATTGTCGTCCGAAACAATGATTTCATAAAAATACGAGCCGGGAGAGGGCCGAACTCGCGAGATGGAACGACGATGACAGCCAGCCACGAGTCACCCATACGGTATATCGGGAAACATCCCTCTAAATCGTCTTGCGTCTGTCGACCAGCCTTGCTTTTTATTGGCTCACCACGGTCATTCATTCCTCTCAATGGTCATAATCATCGGCAAAACTTTCGACATATCCTCGCGTTATTGGGTTTCCCTGGAAATTGAACGACCTTCCGATTTCACGGCGATAAGGTGAAAAAAATGTTTTCCTCGTTCCGTTCATCGATGACTGCGCTGGGATCGAAGGCAGTGACGAATGCCGTCGAGGTGGTCGATGAAAGGAAAGTTTTCTCGGTTCCTCTCGGTTCCTCTCGGTTCTCGTCTCGCGGGACGTGCCGCGATTCCGCGTAAACAATGGCAACCGGGGGAGACAGAGCCTCGAGAACTCAGCCGCTCTTTTCCTATCGTCGAGCTCCGTCTACCCGCTGAATAAAAACCACGGTAATTCTCGGCGTTGTCGCGACATTATCGGGGAACCGTTTAGCTCCTCTTCATTAAAGCGGAGAATCCCAATGCTGGATGATCGTGCGAGCGCCAGTCATCGTTTCCTCGATCGACCGATAACAAAAGACAATCGCAATGTGCGTGCGCCCTGTCCTTTTAATTAGCAAATCCCCGTCGTCCAGTCGTAATTAATCATCGCTTGTTCGAGATTTACGTATCGCCGTGTCGTGTCAGTTTATCGAAAGAGCGATCGAACGAGAAGTGTCTTATCGTTGAATCGACGCGATAAAATAATTGGGTGAGGAAAGAAGAGGCGTTTTATCGAGCGACTCGTTCTTTTTGTAGGAGCATAGGGAACGGAATTGGGCGATATCTGGTCTCTCGGCGCGGTGAAATTCTTCGGTTTAGTTTGATCGCTAAGCGCAGTCCGCCAGGGGCGAACTGGAAGGGGGTTTTGGAGGGACGCAGATGGAAGGGGGAAAAGGGTCGGGGCTAGCGGCGTTTTTCGGGCTTCTCGTGGCGCCGCCGTATGCAACAGGTTATAGTTTTTGGCACACACCTCTGCCCTCTCTTTCTCCCGTCGTCCTGTCCATTCTGCTTTTCTCGATTACCCGAGTCACGTAGCACAGAGCGGCTTTATCCGATCACGATTTCTCGCGGAGAGCACGGCTAAAGGGAGCAACCGAGCATCAGCCACTTTGCCTTTAAGCAAATCCCCCGCCTTCGCCGTTAAACCCTCCGCGATGTTCGAAAGCTCCCATGAATAAACCGAGGGCCCTTCGTCGCGGAAGATAAGAATTATTCAGGGCCGATGCGGAAGCGCTTTTGATTAAAACCCCAAGCCGATCTGTCCCAAAAGAACCTCCTTTGCCAAGGATGTCTCGTTGAGGGTCTTCTTAAAGAGTTACCGATCGGACACTCGTCGGATTGTTCCGAACGTTGGAAACACACCCTCCGCGACGACACGTTGGAGTTAGCGGAAGTTTGCGCGAGATATAGGGAGGGTTCGCGCGCGATATCCGGAGTCGATAGCGCCCCAAGTCATTCGACAGTCATCAAGCCGCGTTCGTTCTATTTGACCGTCGTGATAGCAACCGCGGCGATGTCATCGTCATCGTCATCGTCATCGTCATCGTCATCGTCAGCATCAGCATCAGCGTCAGCGTCATTTATTTGCACGTTGCCCGTGACAAGAACGCACGAGACCTCGGCAGAGTGGAAACCGAGCCGATGAAGGAACGCAAACGGCAAGGAGAGACAGCCGGTAGATGGATGAAAGGTGGAACAACCAGACGAATGAGGCCGGGAAGGAAGCGGAGCAATAGGTGTGGAAAACGGGGAGAACTGGGCTTCAGGGTCCCTTTTCTCCACTACCCCTCGCTCTCGCTCTCGCCCTCGCCCTCGCCATCGCCCTCGCCCTCGCCAGCTCCTAGACGCACAACAATGACAAACCGTGAAACAATGCTGCGCGCCACTGGAAAAATTCCAAAAAACGCGAATAATAAAAATGCGAAGAAGTGAGGGGGAGGGGCCGGGTGAGGAAGAGAGAGGCACGTCCCGCATTGGTGAGCACGATAGCTATTCTGGGATGGTTGGCAGGCTGGCTGGCGGTGGCGCCGTTGGTGCTGCCGGCGAGACAAAAAATATGGGTAGAAACCCGAAGCGTGGGTAGGGAAAAATGTAAAAGCCTCGGCGCGCACGGCGCTTCGTCGGGGACAATACGCGGCGATGAATGCCTATTATATTTATCTGTAACAGGCGTTCCATAAAGCAAATAACACAGAAGTGTAGCGAGGAAAAATCGAGCTTTTTTTTTCGACGCGCTCACCACACCACCGTCCCCTGACCACCCTTTTTTCCCTGCCGAAAAAAAGAAAGAAAAATAGAAAGTCGAGCCGCCCTGGAAAAGGGGACAAACGAAAATTCGTGTCCTATGAACGGCTTGTTGGTACGCTTTTCTCCCTCTCTCGCTCTCTCTCGCTCTCTCTCGCTCTCTCTCGCTCTCTCCGAGTGCCTAGGGCCGTATGTGTACACATTTATATCTACAATGATCCTCCATACACATGTATTTCCACTTCTCTACGACGAAAGAGTCGAAATCGCTGACGATCTTTCCCTCGCAACTACTCCGCTCTATACCGCTCTTATGTTCCTTGTTTTCTGTTTATTCCATGTTAGAGCCGATGGTCTCTCTCTCTCTCTCTCTCTCTCTCTCTCTCTCTCTCTCTCTCTCTCTCTCTCTCTCTCTCTGTCTCTCGCTCGCTAGCCGGCTGAAATCTTGCCAAGGCGCGGGACCGAGAATCGTTCTGACGCTTCCTTTGAACCGAGAGTGTCGACACCGCAGCATTTTAACCGCGAAACCTGCCGCCGGTTTACCAACCACCGCGATCCCAAATCCCATTCGCCCCCTTTTCCTCGCTTCACCCTTTCTCCCCCTTGATCGTCCAATTCGTGGAATTATCACGCCATTATTCCATTAATTGCCAGGCTCTCTCTAATCGCTCTCGTACAAAAATAAGAGATTTCAAAGCAGTCATGACGTTATTTAAGAAAGATTATAAAGATTTTTTATTGTCCGGTATAAGATAGCGGATCGATGACGTGGTGCTTGAAGAATCAGCGTGATTTTATGGTGATCCGGCGTAGAGCGTGATGCACGTATATGTCGAGAGTGCTCGGACCGATCACGCGTCGAATCCCTCCAACTCGTGCAACTCGTCCCACGCGACCCCACGGTCACTACCAATTAGCCACCGACTCAGATGATTCGCACAGTCGTCATAGACAATCGACGGCATCACCTCCCGGGAAAATAAGGAGAATCTGCACACAATGCTCTTCCCCTCCGTCCCTCGTCCCTTACTTTTCCTGATTCTCTATCCCGCTCTCTTTGCATCGGCTTCGTGTCGATTCTCTTACGGCCGGTTTCCGTCGAAAGCCCGCACGATCTCCTCCTCGTCTCCTCTTGCACTTCTCCTGCACTCCATAGACGGTGCGGTGCGATGAATGCGCGTCGAGAGCGTTCCAGATCGATCGACAAACGTCCCATCGCTCCTGGATCTTTTCCTTCTTCCACTTCTCTCGACAGCGACTGCCGATGACTGTTATGTTCCGCTTCATTTCCTTTCATGGGCCATTCAAAATTGCGCATAATTTAGACGACGCTCCAAAGGGGAAATCGGTGCATCGTTAACAAGGAGGCTACTTGCAAGTGTTTGCAAATCCTTTCGCTGGAAATGCTCGCACGCTACATGGATTTTTCCATCTGCGTGGGTTGCGTTTGTCCTTTGTTGGCCTTCTGTTTATCCTGTCCGGCGTAGCGCCTGGCGTTTGTCGCTATCGCTATCGCCGTTTGCCGCTGCGACCGACGCCGTCATTGTCGCGTCGGGATACGAATCGTGGCCGATAAAACGAAATCGGCAGGATCGCGCCGATGCCCGCGCCAATTCCACGCGCGAATGCCCAGCCCGCAGTTATCGGACTCTTCCCTCCCCTCACTCCCCCGCCCCCCGAACTCACCGTCACGCGTTTGCCCCTTTATTCGGCGTTTCGGAGCCGCGATCCATCCATCAGCCATCGCTTACGATTCCATCTCTTTCCCCTCTATTGTTTCACCAATCCACTTAGAATTGCTCGACTGTTGCTGTCGCCTAAGAAACCGGTTCACGCGTCAAAGGAGAAACTAGTTGCCGCGCGGAAAAGAATCGTTGCAAAATTTCAAAACAACTTTTCTCGCGATAACGTCGGCGCTTATGACTAAGCGCTATTTAAATGTCAAATAAATAGCCTGGCTGCCATTTATCTTGTTCTTGATAAGAGCAAAGACCCGGTGTGTTAAGGTAGGCCCACCCTATGTGTGTACGGAGCTGCAAAGTGCGCTGCCAACAGAACCTACGTATGTACATATATGTATATATAGGACTATCTAGGACTACCGTGCGCTTGCAAATATGAGTGGAAAGCAAATATCACTCGGCCGATAATGCGAGGTCAATCCATCTCCTCCCTTTCTCCGCAAATCTTCCACCTTTCGCCCCGTCCTTTTTGCAGCCACGACACATTCCATTACGCTCCCTACAATCTTCGCCCTACTTTTTCCTCCCCCTTCCCGTGTTCTTCGTTCTTTCTTCAGCCGTTGCTAACGATACTTTTTCATTAGGCCTTGCCATTTTTTCAAGCCCTACAATTTTTCCTTCTTCCAATTTTGCACCCTTGGACGTCCCTTCCAATCAAGGAATTATCCAACGATCGCGCTCTCTCTCCCTCGAGCAGGGGGGAGGCAGAGAGAGGTGCACGATGCCCGGTCCAGACGGATAAGTGATTCAACGAGAGCATTTATTAGCCGATCCGCAGCCGGCTCCGATCGTCGAGCGCTAACTTAATATTGTCATTAGCGACCACCTATTCGTATATCTGCGCGTGGATCGGTAATTAATGCGCACAGGATACGCTCGTTAAGGATCGCCCGGCGCACTATAAAATGTATAAATGCGAGGAAAGTAAGGTGAGAGTGGCTTTATATTGACGTTAGTTTAACGCAATTATACAAGTGAGCCGGGGTTCTTTGAATACAAGGATTTCGCGTTATATGTAAATCAAGCGCAAAGATCAAATATCCATCGTAAAGCAAAAATGTCGGCACAGGGGGAAAAGCCTAAATGATTCAATAACGTATGCCCCCGGTGATCGTATTTTTTGCTGCAAAAATTCCACACGCTTACAAAAATGGTGGAGATATTTTATTCGCCCGATAGAAGTTTAATTAGTTCGGTAAATGGGAGACATTTCATTAAACCGGTGAAATGTTTTTCTCGGTGGATTAATTGCCTTAATTTATTGGCTTAATTCAGTCTATCAGTAGATTTCGCGCTGAATACCGTGGTCAAAATTTTCCGTCAACGGAAAAATATGTTTCGTTCGTTTAATAAAACGTCTCTTTGCCGTATAACTGATCAAATTATTTCGTGTGTGCAACAAAATTCATATTCAAACGATAGAAATATTCTGACTATAATTCTTTCAGTCAGGTCGATTGAACATATCGCGAAGCGTAATAAAACATTTAGTAGGAAACATTTAGACGAGGAAGTAACTATTATAGTTACGAGTCTGTCGTGATGGCGGATGGTTCGAGACATGTCCCAATGGCTGACACGATTCCAAATAATTTCCACTCTGTTATTTGCACTTGCGATTAAACGATAAGAATAGACCGCGGACGTTTCTAAAAACGTGAAAAGAGACGCTATAAGAAACTTTTTGCGAAAAAATGGACTTATAATGGCAGGTATGAATACGTACCGATCTGAAACGTTCGAAAAGGTGTGATCGTTTTATCGACGAAACGAATTTAGCAAAGTCGATTAAGGAAGGGAAAAGTTTCTCCGGGCAGATAATTGGAGAATGTCGAAGCATCGTTGGTATCGTCGAAGATAAATCGATGAGGCTGGAATTGGCGAGGTCCTCGGCGATCCACGGGATCGAAAGATTCGAGGAGTCGGCAGCACCGAGCGGGAGCTCCAAGTGCATTCCAAGCAGAACAGGGCAGCAATGCACCGGCATATCCGGCGCTGTCGAGCGGATGTATACTCTCTTTCTGGCCGTCTCTCCGGCACTCGACGTAAAGGCAAACGTGCTCTCAGACTCTGTTCGAACGCACTCCACGTGGCTGAGGTATGCGCGTTACCCTCGGCGAGCCATCGCGATACGATAGCTTCCTTTGCTCTTCCCTTCCCTTCCCCCTTCCCCCGTCGACCGTCCATCGTCCATCGTCCATCGTCCTCCCCTCTCTTCTCCCGGCTTGCCCGGCCTTCCACGGATCTCCAACTACGCGACTGACCCCCTGAAAAGGAAGGATTTATCGAGCGTACACCCGGATCAGAAACCGCCGTGCCATTCCTCGGACAAGACGTTCCGACTCTCTGGCCACGGTTAATCAAACGTTTCCCATCGTATTTGCGAAGCCCGTAATACCGGCCTGTAACCCCCGCGAGAACCGTGCGCGCCATTCCGACCTGCTTTTCGAAACTTCAATGCTCGCTGGAAACAAATCCCCGCTCGTCGGAGATTGAAGAATAAAAATTGCAAGAGCGTTAAAACGTTCGGCTCGCCAAGAGGCTGGTACGCCGTTTCGGAAAAAAAGGATCGACTAAACGAACAAATATGCCCGTGTTTGCCTACGAACCTACGTATAAATTTGATTGCTCGCCAACCGAAATTGAGCCGATGTTTTTAGCAGGAAACCAGTGTCATTGGATCATTCGCTCCGATATTTTCTTACGTAATTTTCCTTAGGTCAGACGCTCTCCCATATGAAGTACTATGTCAGCGCACCGGTGAGTTTTTCCGCGAAGGGTTACAGCCTGACCGAGCGTGTATATTCGCTCGAGAGATGCGGCTCACGAGTTATTCAAATGAACGGTAAAAATCATCCCCGAGCGAGGGTGAAAAGGCACCCTAGTATTGGTTATATTTAAATGGGTTTAATGCCCCGACTGTTCCCTCCGGCCGCTCGGCGAATTCCCCCTCCTTCTTTCCACCCTGCGGGTTTTACAGTGCGTCGTCGATAAAAAGCAAGTGTGTCTCGGATAGAAGGAGGAGAGCGAGAAAAGGAAAGCCTCGAAAGCCGCTGTCATTTTCATTCGTGCTCCCACCTTTGCCTTCTTCCCTTCCGTTCTCCGGTTTCTTCCTTCTTCCTTCTCCCTCCTCCCTCCCCCGTGGCAAGCCCGCGTGGCTCAGCTCTCGACAATTAGGTATATCTCGACGCGCCCTCGACATTGTTTGTCGCGGCATCTCGAGTGAGCTTTTTCGCTCGTGATTCTTTTTACACGGCGACGAGCTCGCGCCACTCTCTATCCTCCTGTCTCCTCCTGTCTCCTCCTCATCCCAGCAACACCGGGCCTTTGGCTGCTTTTAAAATATTGGACGCTTCTTCCGAATAGAATTCTTCTCATTACAGCGGCATTCGATTGGACCAGTCGAGGCCAGTATCGAAATGAAATTTTCTCCACGCTCACTTGCAACGACGATTGAAGGGGAAAGGGGTGCTGCGCGTGCGTTAATCCTTGCGCTCGACGAAACGGTATCGCGCTTTTTTGCGGATCCGTTAAAAGGGCGGAAAAAATGGGCGCGGCCCCTACGGAGAAATAAAACGGCCCTGAGCGACACAGGCGATCGAGCGGTGCGCTTACGCGGCCCCAAAGCCCGACAAAATCGGTGCAAAGCCGCCGATCGCTTGTGCCCCGACGAAAATTCTATGTACCGCCGTGCCGGCCAACAATAATTGAAACCGCGCGTAACACCGCGCCAATCCTCGAAACCCATTTTATATTTTAATCGCACCGCGCGATAGGCTCGACGCCAATCCTCTCGTTGCCTCGACCTCTCGCCCTTCTTGTCTATCCAGCCCTGTCATCGCTTCATCCTCCCTCCAACGCCCTCGACAAAGATATTCTTTTTCATTTCACTGGCCCAAACCACACCCATCGAGAAGTTGAAAAAAACCATTAAGATTACGATTGTACGGAAAGTAAAATTAATGATTGCTCGTAAAGTAGTTATTTCGCGGTTTTCAACGGTGGTTGGTCGGTATCGTTTTATCAAAGCATCGGTCCCGCTACTTTTTTCCGCTCGTATTTACGATTAGATTATTCAGCAGTTTTAATAGACGCACTTAAGGATTTATCGGCATATCAATCTGCCGTAACGAGCCAGCTACTTTTGCCGACTTCACAATAAATATTTACGTCGACAGCGGCGCATTCCATTATCTTTTATTATTTCAGCATGGAATTACCGATATGTATTTCGTTCCCTCCCGCCTACGAGTCCCACCTATCGCCGTTTATTTAAATTGCGAAACATCCAACGCCGGCCTCGTTCTCTTTCTGAATTAACAATATTATCTCTAATCGCTTTTATTACCAAGCCGGTAACCGTTTAATTAAAGAATTCCTTTTGCTCTGTGTTGCAGGTGAGTGCCGAATTACGATCCTTCGTGAGCGTAAACCACGGGAAAACATTCTCCACGAGCATAGCAAAATCAATCTCGCTCTCCAGAGGGTATGAGGATAATTTGAGCTGTCCTTTGGGCAAAAACCGCACTGGCGCGTATCGAGGCACGTCGATTGAAACGCCAACGATCGAGGCATAACGCGCGTAAACGTATAAACGTGGGGGTGCTCCGATTACGCCGTTAGCGGGCATTTAACGACGGGGGATGACAGAGGGAGAGAGAGAGAGAGAGAGAGATGCCGCGTTAAAGGAGATTTCACGGTCGGGATTAAAATTTATCGTAATCGTAAAGGTCCCGACGCGGAAAGATGAGCCTCGCCAGCTCGGTATTATTTACGATTTTTAATATGCAAAAGCGTAGAGCCGAGGCTTCCGTCTGAGCAAGAGATTTTACTTGGATGGATCTCTCCCTTCACCTCCTCGTCCTTCTGCCAAGATAGAAGCGGCTTTTTCCAGCCGCCTCGACGGTATGAATAAACATTAAACTCCTCGTTACTTCTTTTAATAACTTTTTATACTTGATTTACTTGATATTTTATTAATGCCATAAAGACATTCCGATCGGCTCCGACAGACGACGTCCGATGTGCAACGTCATTTGCGTTTCAATAACGTCTAGCCAGGGCCGGCCATTTCTTAGCGTCCCTTTTGACTACTTTTACTTTACCCATTTCGTGGCTAGTTCCCCTCGTTCGTCCGTACTTCAGTTAACCGTTAATTTTCTACACTCGTCAGTGCCGAGTAAAAGTATCTTCTTCACGTAGCAACTACTTTGTCGAATTACTTTATTCCAAGCAAGCAACGAGCACCTGCCGCGGTTCAGGAGGAGAATTTCAAGCGTCTAATAAAAAGCTTTGCGATGCGGCCAGCGTAATAACTCTACTAAGAGAAACTTTACTGCCTAGGCGGTAATTATTTTTTTCTCGCGGCGTGTGTTCCTGGAATAAGCGGAGAAAAAATATTTCATTGCCGCGATGAAACGCCTCTTTGACGTACGACCAATTAAAGCTCGCCGTTGAAAAACAGGAAAATTCCATTACTACGTTCTCTGTTGGCTGAATAATTCGTAGTTTTGGCGAAACACGTGGATTAGCCTGGCAATGATGAGACATTTTGTCGGAATCAATAGTGCCGTTTGCCGCTGCCGACGACCAAGTGAGACGAGAGCCGAGGGCCTGCTCTCCCCCGCGATGCAATAAAACTTTTATGTATTTATTATCACACGATAACAAATGACGTTTCGCTCGAGTTATGTCACAGCTCGCATATTTCAACTTGACGCTTGGGGGTGAAACGACGGACAAGAGTAACGGGGAGCAAGTATAAAGTCAATGTGTAGCGAGAAAAATATTGTGTCAGTTCAGTAAGACACTTCCTTCATAAACCTTCCGTTCAATTATTCCGGACAATAGATCAGAATTCTTTAGGCACCCGAGGAATTTAGGATATTTTCTGCCGTTAAGCTTCATTCGACCTGTTTGGCATTTATTCACCTGCTTGGAATGAGCAGTTTTGAGCGATAACGTCTGCATTTATCGAACAAAGACATTCCAATGTCATTTCCTTTAATATCCGTGGTCATTGAATTACATAGAGACGGTCATAAACGTCAGGAAGAATCGTTATTGCTATCCTTAATCGTTTTCAGAGGGAATTTTGCGGAAGGAGGGCGTTATGGCGGGAGTAGGACTTGGAAAGTTGTCTCGAACAGACGGCTCTGGGTTTGTTAGCTGGTAGAGAAAAAGCCCATCGACGATCGACGATCGACGATCGACCATCGATGGCCGATGGCCGATGGCCGATGGCTCGACCTGTGACTGTATTTCTCCTGTACGCTCGCTAGATTTTAATCGAAGCGCAACGTATAAACTTGCTGAAAATCAGATTATCCCTGCTCGTCCGTCCCACTTGTTTCTAATCCTATTCCCACCCCCACCTACCGCACTTCGCTTCCCCTTTTTACCCTTCGTTTGCCCGTCACCACGGCCCGTTTCTTTGTTACCTTCCCGCCTTTCGTTCTAATATCGACGAATTTCCCTCGATCGCTCTAAACGTCCAATTAAATCGCCGTCGCCCACGTAAATACGCGCATTTATTCCTCAGAATATTTTATCAAGATTTACGTTGTTCGCATGTTCGTATAATTATATAGCGGCTTATTTTACTGTCTACAATTATACTTGGATAAAAATGGACAATGCTATAATGCTACATAATGACATAAATGACATGCGAAGGTAAAGTATCATTTTCTCAAGTGAGTATGCTTTTTTTATTGCATTATGCCGCGTATTTTGTAAATCCGTATATTTCCTGAGAGTATGCGGGTCATTCGATCGACGTCGGTTCACCCTTTTATGAATGATTTGACCTTGGAAACCCTTTCCTTAACGGGAACTCCTCGAAAAATCTGCTAGTAGTATCGGAAGATGGTTAAGAGCGAGAATCGAAAGAGAGAGAAAGAGAGAGAGAGAGAGATAGAGAGAGGGGATGGAGATATAAATGGAGAGAAGGAGCAGGCGGGAGCAGAACGCAGGCCTGGCTTGCCATTACGCTAGTCGGTAAATAATAAACGTTTATAAGGCCTTGGAAGTTATTATACAATATATACGTTCGTATATGGCCGGTGCCATTATGGGTATCGTATATTATTAATGCAGCGGTGCTCAACCTTCTGCTTCGTAATTTTCACTATCTCGCGCACGCACACACGGGAACATGTTTACACTGAAATTATCCTTGAAATCTCGCACATATACATTATTCTCAAGCATTTATATAATGCAAGCAACGACAGAATGGTCCGACGATTCGCATCTAATTTACCGCGAGTGCACACGCGCCATCGATCGCCTACATTGTTCCTCGCACTTATGAATCATGCTGATAATCAATCTAGTCCGTAGAAAATCATCCGCGACAATAAATTATACAACTCCGACCTTTCGAGAAGTCGTGCTGTACGAAGACGTATGTAGAAATATTCCACTATGCACGTGCAGCTTGCTATTATTTCCACTTAAATATATTGTTCAATTACAAAAAGGTGTTAAAGGTGCATCGACAAGAAATTCCAGAAAGTCTCTGTTGAAATATTTTACGGAACAAACGTCGCCTATTATGTAATATATTATTATGTAAATGACGAAACGAGCGGACAATTCGTACCTGGCTTTCCGAGGCAGTTCATTATCTAATTTTATCGTACAGAGCAAACATATATTTTCTTTTCGATGCCACTTATATAATGTGGCGAATAAACATACGTGCGTGATAATACAATGTGTAACTCGTTGGAAATATTGTAAAGCTGTGTCGGCTGTGCAATAAATCAGAAGACCAATGTATTTGAGATCCACTGCTAGGACTTACGCAGGCCTATTGCAACGCTGTGCGTACCAAGCCTGACGTGTGTCTATGCAATGGCCAATAACGATATTGCACGTGGGGCTTTGCTCGAATAATTAATGGTAATTGAAGGAGCATCGTGCGTTTTTCGTGGATCGATCAAACTCATCAGGTCACACTCAGTCCACGATCTCATCTGAAAATTCGACGTTTTACAAGCATTGCCAGTGGTAAATCAATTGTTTTTACACGGGGTAATATGTAATTGAAAGTACGTGTTCTGCCGACTTGAAGAAGCCGTAAATTGTAAGTAGTGGTGTAACGAAGGCGTGTCGATAGGTATAGAAAGTTTTCAAGCATTAAGCAGGACTACTCGAGCGGCGGCACATACGAAATTCATTGCACGCCGAAAATCACTATAATCATTGACAAGCCGCGGAATGGAAAATATCCATCAAGGTGACTCGGGCGTGAAACAACATTCGAGTCCCTCCTCCCCCGCGGCCTCTCTAGCCGTCATTATCGTGTAATCGCATAATTTCGCCAACGGATAATTAACCGTTTGAAAATAATACCGCGCGCTCCATGAGGACCGCACGTAACTACGCTAAATCCTTTCGTCGACGTATCAATTTGCCGGACCCCGCGTAGTCACGTCGATTATAGATATTTCGTTAGTCCCGTTTGTCCAGAAACCACGGGAAACCAATGAGAACAACGGGCCGCCCTCGCATTTACGAAATACTCGCTCGGTCCTCCTTCTTTCTCGTTATCACGAGCACGATCATTACGTCGCATTACTCCGCCCGGCTTGCTATTTTTCCTTCTATTTACGCACACTCATTTATAACCATCGCCGACGGCAGGTAAATTAAACGAAATCGTCGGCCTATTCAGCTATTGCACAAACCAATTCTCCGTCTCTCTCTCTCTCTCTCTCTCTCTCTCTCTCTCTCTCTTCCTTTGTGCAACGGCAATAGCTTTTCGGTAAAGTCATGGCAGTCTAATTGCGCAGTTATTTTGTTAAGATAAGACCGCTGTTTCACGGCCGCCGCTCCGTAGATGGAGATTAGACGAATTATTAGTTTACGCGTAGCGTACGTATACATGAGGCCGACATGTAGCGCGACCTAAGTTTCGTATCAATATTTATTGTAAACGATAAGATTAAAAGGAATTTGTTAATGCCCGTCTTGTATTTATATTGTTACGTCACGCGTCGGCCGAGCCAGCAATTCCTACAGCGGAATCGAGACGTCTACGTGACTTTAGGCGTGTTTGCGCCATTCTACGAATAAAACAACGAATAAAACGAGGTTCTCATTCTTCGCGTATCGTGCATTACTCCGCATCTTTAGGACATGAACTTGGCGACGATCGATGACAGCATACGCTCCCCTAATTCCAAGCATTGTTCTCCAAGTCCTCGGTGCAGCCGATCGTCCAAGCAATTGAACTTGCCAGTAAATAAATGATGTTTCGTAGGATTTACTCATGCACGGAAATTGACGGAGAGCATGTAACATGTACGACGAGTACACGAACGCTCGCGATGCATTCACAATAAGGTTGAAACGACGACGACGACGACGACGACGACGACGACGACGACGACGACAACGACGACGACGGCACAAAACTTAATACAGTATAGAAAGTTTCCTCGTACAAATAGCGTTTTATTTATTTTGTAATATCGCTGAGCGAATGCCGCTGCTATTATTTATGAGGGCGAACTTTTTACACTACGTCAAGTCCTCCGCTACCGTCGCATACAATCCAACTGCGAACAATACGAAACGCTTGCACATGTCCCGAAACTCACACACCAATAGCGCATTCTATCCCCACGCTTTCTACGAATATTATTATTTCAATGAAATTATTTTATTTGTCGTATTACCGAAAGAAAGTCTTTACCAACTCCGCAACGTTTGTTCTCTCAGGCAGAAATGTATAACGGTACAAGAAACGCGGGGAAAGGGAGGAGAATGAGCGGATAGGAATGGGCGGCACATTAAAGTTGCTCATTGACGTCTTAGATGCGAGGGAAAGGAGGAAAAGAGAAGCAGAGGAATAACGTGTTAGAGTAAAAAGACAGACGGATATATTTTAACGGAAGCAGTAGGCTTCGAAAGAAGCGGAAACGCAAATGGAGAAGCAGAAGAGAGCGGATAAAGGACGATGGAATTTCACGGAAAGAACAGCAGGGATCGGAGTAGAGACAAGGATGAAAAACATATAATCTCAAAGGATATAAAGAAAGATGAATCGAGCGAAGGGAATGGATATAATAAATGAACGGGGAGAGAGAGAGAAGCACAATGGCAAAACGTGTAAAAAGAAGATGAGTTGCAAGCGGGATAGAGGAGGAAGGAGAAGGACATAATAGCGGAACGTATAAGGAAAGATAGATTGAGTAGAGAGAGAGAGAGAGGGAGAGAGAGTGAGAGGCGAAGAGGAAGGGAGAAAAGAGACGGGGAGAAGAAAGAAAACGTTTTGAAACGGTGTACTCTTAGAGTAAACCCACGATCGCTGTGTGCGGCTGTATGTGTCTCTACGTGCACGGGTACTTATATATAGAATTAAATATACGATACATTATTCATTTTAAGTTCTTTCTCCTTGCTTGCCCGGAGATTGTATGTATTACCCGTACACACAGAGACACGGCACGTCTCTTTCTCTCGTTCCCTCGTTCTCCCATTCCCTCCTCCCTCTCCGCGAGTTCACGGACGTACGTACATAGGTACTTAAATGCACTTGTACGAGTAAGTACAATAGTCGGGCCACAGAAGCGTGCAGAAGGAGTGAGAGAGAGAGAGAGAGATAGAGAGAAACTCACGAACTCACTCGGAGACACCTATATACCGATGGTTATAACTTTTTATTTAAAAGATGGCAGCGGCTCATTTGCAATTCTATGCCGGACGTCGATATGCCTGATTTATCGTAACTATACTTATACTCCAACGGCCGTACGCCGGCTACTGGCGCAATTTATATCGCGAGCATACACGGTATGTATCTACTCCGTAAGTGCGCATACACCGACATATGTACGTGCACGAGAAGGGGAATATTATAGGCAGTGGAGACGGATGATGCCACCAGAAGCTTTGCCCTCAACGGTCAAAGCCCAGCTCTTTTCTTTTCCTTTATTTCGTCCACCTCCGAAAAGCCAAAGACATTAAACCGCTCTACCGTATTGTCGTACGAATGATTTTTGGCGATAGATCGTCGTCAAGTATTGCAGCTGTATTTAAATAAGTTTAAGCGCGTCTATGAATAGTGTGGGTCGCATATTTCTCAAGTCGTTGGATTATCATATTTTTCTTCGTCACGCGTATACATGTTAGGTTCTCGCAATTGTGCGATTATATAAATGAAAATCACGCTCAACATCTTTTTTACTTGACATGTAATTTATGCAGATAATAGTTAAGAGACGTCAAGGTTGACCTTTGCGAAAAGGAGACATTAATCAAACGTACGCGCATATTACCAGGCTAATATAAAAGCATGCATTTATCTTTATATTAAATATTCCATCGATTCCTCGAAACGCCAAAGATGAAATCTCCGCATGAAATTCTGTGAACTCGGACAACCGCATTCGCGTAATCCTTGGAATCGTTGAGTCAGCATAATAAAATCATTACGTCGAGTACGTCTCATTAATTGAATCGTCTTTGCCGGGGGAGGGGAGGAGATTATCGTGGGTTATTGTTGATCGGTCGATCGGGGGCAAGCAGGGAGGGAAGGGAAGTGGCGGTGAAACACGACGAGTTTCATTGTACGACTTATCGGGCCCGTGCCACGTGCTATGGCCATAATGGCGCCCGTTGGAAATGCGGTTCGGCGATATCTAAACACGCGTAAACCGCTCGTTTTAACGCGGAAAAGCCCGCTTCCGATGCGACCGGTCGGACAGAAAACGACTATCCTCCCCCCTCTTATCGGGGAAAGCTCACGCGCAGCGACAGCCCGAAAGGGTAGAGCCTCTTCCTCCTACCCTGCCACTCGCAGATATCGGCTTACATTCGCCCAATTATTGCCTCCTGCCGGTCCTCGTAATGTCATACTAATTGCCCACCTCTAACACCTTCACCATACGCATCCTCCTCCCCCTTGGGCCCTTCGCAATAAACTCAACCGTTATTTATCCGGCGCGAGGGAAATTATGGGAAAAAACAACTGACATCCTGCCAAGAATAACTGGACGTTTTAACGGCTCACTCAGTTTTTTCCGTCATTCATATTTCTATTAATATTTATTCGATCTCGAGTGGATGCGTGTATTAGTGTCAAGGGTAGGAATATTTCGTAGGTACCTCGCAGCCTCGTTGATGGATCGATGGCAATCCCGATAATCAAATAACTTTCGCCAAGGAACGTTCTTTGCTAATGACAACGATACCAACGATCCAAGAGAGGAGGCGGGGGGAAGTGGAAAGGATCGTATGCACAATTTAATATAATATTTGGACCGATATAAAATTAGGGATAATTGCTTGATTGGTAAGGCTGGATGAGTGTAATTTAGACATCCGCCTGGTGCCTTCGCCGACTAATCAATTACGAAACATTTCGAGGCCTCCTGGCTAATGAGATTTACGATTGGCCAGTGATGCCTCTCTTTTTGCCTCCTTTCTCGTCCCCCTGCGCCTCATTCTCCTCGTTTCAATTCTCTTACGGCTTACTTTCCGAGTACACGCGATTGCGAAATTTCATAGAATCTCCCAAGATTTTACGATGGGATTCTCCATCGGCCAGTGGTAATTTTTCCGGTGCAACGGACTCTCATCTTTCTCTATCATCCGTTGCTTAGCTACACGCTCGCATTTTTTCTTCGTTTTCCCACTGGCGGCTCTTCCTTTTTACTTGGGTGTATTTTCCCCTGCTCCGTTCCCGTCTCTTTCGACAAACACGGTGGATCGTCGAACCGTTTAGCCCACAGCAAATGAGCCGTCGGCAAGAGACGTGCGCCTGTATAACGACCGAAGAAAAGTCGACAGCCACAGCCGGGCTCAAGCGTTTCTCCATTTTTTTCCATTCTTTTTTTTTTTTTTAATGAAAAAACAAGAAGAACGATGGCTCACCGTCGAACAGAGCCTTCGCGATTGGCATACGTCATGCCGGGATGAGTTTCCGAACGAAACGAGAGCTCGGCCCGGTTTTGCCGATGGCGCCTTATCCTACATCCTGTGTTTTGACAAAACCAAGCGTTACTCTAACTCCATGCTCTTCCGTTAATAAACTCATCAACTACCATATATTACATGACATTATGAACCGTAATTAATTCACATTACTGAGTATTTTGAAAAATCCTAATAACCGTATGGCGGTTATTGAATAATGTCCAAGGTAAGTCTATACGTTGAGTTTCGCGAAACTGTCGTCCCCTGGAATAAAGACTTCGCGACGGTATTGGAGGGTATATTTTGACTGTTTCCTGGCTGCGAGAACAGTGTCCGGCGCGCTGCTGCACGTAAAAGCCCACGACCAATAATAATATTAATAATAATAATAGTAACAGTAGGAATGATAGCAATAACGGTGGGACGTTATTATGCGTAATAATTTTCGTGCGCGTAATCGTTAAGAAAGGCCGTCTCGCGGTAACTGCATCCATAATCGTTATCGTTACGGTTTACGTCGCCGTGTCTACCTCGTCTCTCTCTCTCTCTCTCTCTCTCTCCTTCTTTGTCTGTCCGTTTGTACTCTCTCTCTCTCCCCTACTCTCTCTTATTCCTTCCCCCTGTGCCGGCCATTCCGTATATCTGCCTCTCTCCATCTACCCTTCCCATTAAACCAAACTACTCTTTTCCATCCTCCTTCTTGATTCGATCTTATATTCGGGATTTAAAGGAAAATAACACGGCCGCAGAAAGTCCCGCGGAAATTGTCAAGTGTAGTCTTCCCGACGCCGAAAACGCCTCGATTCTCGATACGTTCGTCTTGTATTTGTGGCAAAGTTAATATTACAAAAACTTCCGTTTCAGTGTACCATGCATTTAGATTGTTAAAGCTTATTAATGGCAGCCTTTTTTTCTGGCTAACATTTATTTTTATTAGTTGTGTGGTAAATTCTGGAAGGCCGTTGCTCGTGACAGCGAGTTTTTCCTTTTAACGCGCCGAACAGGACGGCCGTATAAACATTGAAAGGGAGATGGGGTTGTTTCGGAGGGTGGCACGGGGGGTGGCACGGGGGGTGCGGCACACGTACTCGAGCGGGGGCATTAGTTTCAACGATTATTAGAGTTAGTTCTAGGAGAATGAGTTTCATAAATGCCCGGGGAAAAGTCCGTAGCGCCGTATACTGGTATTTATACTGGTGCGAGTGAAGGCGAAGTATCCATCGTTCGTCCCCGCGGGGCTACCCCTTTTCCTCCCTCTCTCACGGCCCATTATTATTATTTTTTATCACAATATTTGCTTTTCCCACATTCTGTTTTATGTTAATAGCCGGCCCCGCGGCCCCCTTTCCGCCTCCGTGCCATTCGTACGTTCGCCTACTGCCTCGTCCTCCCTCCCCCTCACTGCCCGTTCTTTCTCTTTCTCCGCCGACTCTTTCTCCGGGTATATACATGGCCTCGGGGAACTTTTAGCATTTTGTCTCGAATTTAAAAAGTTTTTCCGCCCAAAGCCCCGCTCCCCTCGCGGACTTCATACGTGTGCAGGCTTCCCTCGATTCCGCGACGTAAACGTGCAAAGAAACTACCGTTGGCCGATGCACACGGCAGGCCAGAACGGATGAAAGCGCAGCTGGTTTCCGCGCGGAGAATCCTCCTCCTCAAAAGAATGCTTTCTAAGAAATGTCCCCGAGGAATACCCTGGAAATGCCCTCTCTTTCCGTCCGTTCCTTCATTGATTCCGAGCTTTCGATCGCCCTATCTTTTTACGCGAAAAGCACGCGATTAGCGCACCTCCATCAAAGGCCGAAGCTTTCGGAAGGCAGACGGCATTACGCTCGTCATCATCATCATCATTTTTCCAAAGAGCATCGGCCGAGAACTTTGGAATTAAACTTTATTCGATCCCGTCGAAATTGAAAAGTTAAAGTTTTATAAAAATGCGTAGGGCCGTCGGGACGGCGCATTGAATAAAATATTCCCGCTGTTATGGGTATTGCGTTACTCGAGTCGGCGTTGTAGTTTACTTCGGAACAACGGAAGGGGCAGGAGAAAGATGGGAGGGGGCTAAGGGGGTGGATGTACGTCGTATGGTGTTACACGGAAGGGAGTCTCCCGAGCCCGAAAAATCCATAAGTTAAGAATTTTTCGCCGAGTGGAAAACTTTCGAATAATATAGTGTTCGAGCGTCGGCCAGGCAGGGCCGAAGTTTCGTAATATATTACACGTTTCTCGTGCTCGTCGCGCGGCCTTAACGGCGAGCAGAGACCGCCAGCAAATTGGAATTTTTACGTCTGAAACTCGGTCGTCCCGACGACGACGACGACGACGACGACGACGACGACGACGACGACGACGACGACGACGACGACGACGACGACGACGACGACGACGACGACGAAGCTTATACTTTGCGCGATCGTTACGTCACTGCTCACAGTTCAGCAGCGTTTTTCCGCCGATTTACCGGCAGTTCCCTCGCAGAGAATTGTTCTTTCAAAGCACTTTACTCGAATCAGTAGAATCACACGCATGGATTTTAATTACAGAACTATCCATACGGTAATGCCCTGTTTACCAGCGATTATACATTTTACAATCGAGCAGAGTCGGCGATTTCTATTCGACGCGTGTTTTCATTTGGCCAAATCGATTCTGCCGGGCTGCCAGGCGTTTGTCGATAAAAAATGGGCAAAACGGAAAAAAACGGGGCAGAGAATTCCGAGCGGCCGGTTCCATAACTTTTGACGAGTTTCAGCGAGTCGAAACCGTGGCGAGATGTGGATATAATTTTATCCAGTTTTTTATTGCGGACATGTTGAACTGGTAAGGGCTTCGATAGCAGCAGCTGAATCGGAAATATTGCCCATAAATATCGGAGATATCCGCCCACGTGTGCGAACCGCAGGGCCGTGCGAGCGCGCGCACCACTCTCCCAGTTTCCTGCATATTCTCGCTTCACGGATATGCATCTGTTGGGGAGAAACAAAGAGAGAAATTCGGAGAACAGTGGAGAAAAATGAGAAACGTAGGAGAGGAGTAAAAGAGAGCCAGCAGAGAGAAAGAAGTCCAAGAGGAGAAGGACAAGGGGGGAAAAGAGAAACAGGAATCGAAACTGCAAACATATAGACATATTTCTATCGTCAGTCATAGATATATGTCCTGCCCTCGGTTCTATATTTATTTCTTGGAGCCTTTTTATGAAATGGATTTTTTCTCCACATATTGCATCAAATCTGTTCTCTTTTTCGTCTCGTCCTTACCTCATGGTACACGTGATATTTACCTACTCCTCTATTTAGACATTACCTCATTCTCTACCCTTCTTCTTTCCTTCCTCTTGCCCCTCAGCGAATTCATTGACGTTTCTGGCAGACGTGGATTCACGACATTGCTGAAAAGTGCCCGCGCAACGACGGGACCGATTTTCCCTTTTCGCCCGCTTTTCCTTTCCTCCCTTTCTCCTTTTATTCATATTGGACCCGGCGTGGTTATCGCGAAGCCTTCTACCCGGTATTTCAAACAGCAAACTGGCGGGCAGGTGAGGCGCGTGGCACGGTCCATGAGAATGCACGAGAATGCATGAGAATACACGAGCGCTGAGGAGTATCTCAGGACGACAGGTCTTGGAAAGTTTGGCACATTTAACAGCAGCGGATGCTAAGTACGCCGTAGGATATGCCGTGATTAATTATCGGCAAATAGGGCTCGACGTAGATTGATATATCGAGCGTTCTTGCCGCTTTCCCGCCGATTTACGGTCGCGTCTATGGCTTATGACAATGGGCGCCAGGACGCTAGAGATGAGCTTCCATATACGTACACGCTCATCTGTATATATTATCCGTATACGTGTGGGGAGTGTGCCGCCGAGCTGTCGATGCGGAAGCTCCGATGTCGACGTCGACGTCGACGTCAGCCTACGTCGCTGAGCGATACAGACGGAACTAAACTTGCCGTACTTTACGCCCCCAGGCAATAACATTCTGTCCATTCGCTAAAATATTTCTCCAACGATTTAATTGAATTTCCCCGAACGATCAGTCAGCTTACTGCCAATATTTTTGGCCCCAGGGTAATGGTTTTCCTGCCGGGACGTACTAGGAAACGCTAACGATAGCCACGGAGAATCGTAAGGGCAGATTTTTCATGGAGAAACCGTCGGCGAAACGGAGCAGAAATCATGGAGCATGTAAATAATGATCGGCCTGGGCCAGCTCCTTCCCACCTCCACCTCCACCTCCACCTCCACGTCGCTCGTTCGATCGTTCGATCGTTCGATCGGCAAGGAAACGAGCGTAGATGTCTCGCCGTGAAATTCCCGCTCGACGTAGTCGGAATAATGATTAGGCAATTAATTAACGTACACATAATTATTAACGAAGACGTGGGAAGCCATGAACGAACGAGCAACGAAGTCGTGGAGGGTGGGGGACCGGAGAAGGCTGTGCCAAAGAAAGAGAGAACGACACGATCGGAGAAGGACGCCACTGAAGTGTGCGAGGGGATGGAAATGCAGCTGCAACGACAGGAAACCACCGCCTACGGCTCTCGTTCAGTTTCGCCTTCGATTAGGGATTATTGAAGAAATTAATTGTGCGTGAAGTCTGCCAACGTGGACTACCATTTCTTCCATTCTCTCCCTCTTTATTCCCTCCTCAACCTCTCTCTCTCTCTCTCTCTCTCTTTCTCTCTCCCCCCCTTCCACCATCCAGAATGACGAACTAATGACGAAAATTATTGCGAATCGCGATGATCGTTGGAGAAAAAATCCAGCGGCATACTTTAAATCGATCTATAAGAAATAGTTTGTCGCTCCGATAAGCTTCGCTCTTTTCTCTCGTTTTCTCCGGCTTTCTCCCCCTCCCTAATCTTTCTCTTTAAATTCATTTCCTCTCGTTTTCTGTCTCGACTCCCCGTATCCGTCACGAGTGCCACTCTTTTTTTCAATATCACGCTCCTCGAGGCCCCTGAAGCACCGAAGCTTTGGAAATACGGCATATCGGATGAAAAAGAAAATAAATGGGAACCCCGTGCTCGTCTATTACCTCCCTGAATATCGTGCTTTTATACACGCTTAAAAACTTTTCCACCGCGTAACACAGCTCGTTTTTCCTACAACGTTCGAGAAAGTTGATTTGACATTATTGTTCGATCCAACTTGTACGTGCGCCTAAAAACTGCACCGCCGTTGCGTTCGTACCAAAAGGTTAAGTATATACTTGTATATTGTACATGTATGGAATTACGGTATATCGAGAAAAAACGGCGCTGCTCTTCCGTATAGCTATTCTACAGCGGCGTATATTATATTAAACATTTGTTTGGCCATATGCAAATATATATTTATTAGTGGCAATGAAATAGTCTCATCAGCATAGTAATACGAGAGAACCGGATGCAAATGCTCTACTGAATAATGATAGCACTTACCTATTTATATTAATTATTGATAATTCGCAGTACTCATTAATCGCGTTATATTCGAGCATTGGAACGCTAGACGAGATGTTCATGTTGCGTATGTACATGTAACTAGAGAAATGACGGTGCTCTATCGATTACAAAGCTATCATTAATACTAATCGGAAATGGCAATGATGTACCGGCTGAAACATCTTTTACGCCTTCACAGCGATCCAAGCAAAAGTGTTAGCAAGCAAGAGTGTTAGCCTAATTTTTCCGTAAACGTCTGAAATCATCAACACTGAAATCATCGCCACGGATTCTTCTGACGTATCGAATCATGCGGGCTAAGGCGATTAATTCGTATTGCCAATCGTCGGTAATTAATATAGATGGATGACTATGATTATTAGTAGAGCCGCGTGCAGTACGTGCAGTCGCATTGAGTTCCGATTCATCGGCTCTGGCCGCTACTATTGCATTGGCTTCTCCTCGATGCACTTTGCAATTCGTCTCGCCCTGCTTCCTCCGTTTCACTCTACCGTCGCCCAAATTACCTTACGATCGTAATCTCCGATCGATATATTTATTCGCATTGCTCGGAAAAATGTCCCACGCTTTGAAGACCGAAGAATGGACCCTTTCGCTTTTACATCGTGATTTATTCATTTTTCTGTTGGATAGAAATTAATTGACGGGACTTTCCCGTTGCGGCGAACGCAGCGGTGACGCACGGTTCATTACGAGTGACTTGCTCGAATGTACATACGGTGAACACACGCTGCGACGAATTGCATGATGCAACGCTCGGGAAATGACGACGACGCGAAATCAGACCCGAGCGATCCGGCGTGCACGGTTCCGCTAATAATTCCTCTCATCTATTTATATTAATTATCGGCGATTAGCAATACCAATTAATCGCATTACCGTGCCGCCCGACAGAGCCGACGAGTCGAACCACTGCGCTGCAGGCCGAAGGGTGAAGGGCGAAGGACGAAGGACGAAGGACGAAGGGAGAAAGATGGAAGGAGAAAGGAGGGAAAATAGGGGAATCGAAGGGAACGTGCGCTTAGTTGGGCGATGACTCGTACACCGCCTCATGAGTAATTTACTGTTATTCGTCGAATTATGCCTCGTTCGGATGCATATTTATGCGGTTAATTATAATTTATGGGAAAGCGGCCGGCACGATTGACGCAGTCCAGATGGAATCGTAGCCGGTCTTTCGTCAAGCGCCTACACCGACGTTCTTGTCCGCTCGTCAATCGCTAATTTACCTCACCTTATCGCGATCCTTCCTTTCCTCTTTCCCCTTTCCCCTTTCTACTATCCCCGTTCACCGTGAGCGACGCCTCACTCGACAGCCTGAATCCCGTGAAACCGTGCTGCGTTTTGTGTTACGGTAACCGCGTTGAATCGAAGGAAATTTTCATGGTGAGTGACAAAGCCGAAGTTCGGGGGAAGCGCGGTCACGAGAAAATCAGACGGAAAGATAAAGAGAGAGGGAAAAAAGTGTGGCGACGCGCGCAAGGGGATCTGCGGCCAACACCGTCGGCTAGAAAGAGATGCTCGTAAGGGCCGTGGGGGTGAGGGGAAAGTCGGTGGGGCCGCATATAATAGGGGTTGATGTTTTCGTCGGTGAATGGGATCGCGCATCGGTGCACGCCCTCAATGCCGAGACAGCCGACTCGTGGCTGCGGTATCAACTTCCAACACCCGACCACCAGGACTACCACTACCACAACGATGATGACGACGACGACGACGATGACGACAACGACGACGACGACGACGACGACGACGACGACGGCAACGACGATGACGACGATGACGACGATGCCAACAAACTGGCGGAGCTACTCGGCGCTCCATGAAGTGCACGAGTCACCGGTTATTCGTCAAATCGATGACGCCAAGCGGAATTAATGAATTGCACGCTCACGACTTGCCGCATAAGAATCGTCCTGCTAATCACGCGAAGCACTCTTTTCAGCGGGCTCTTTATTTATACGGCAAGCTTTTACGTGCAATAGCACGTATGCACGGAGAAATTTTATCCCTCAATACCGCGTACCTTCCACCCCCTCCCCCCCCCCCCGGACATGTCGTCGACGATATTTTTCAATTGAAACGGTGAGCCTCCTACCGACTCGGCGAATTAATTTCATTCACATTTCTCTACAATAACACAAATATTCTTCGTTCTAACGTTTCGCTAAAAAGCCGCTGTAAATGGAAAACCGAAGACAAGCCGTAAAAATGGTGTCTGTAATCAGAATCGAAAACTCGGGCAACTTCGTTAATTACCTACCGATCGTAATGAATGTGATTTTATTTATCTGCCGGCGTTGCCGACGTCTTAATCCCGTTTTCGAATGACGGCAAATCACGAGGCGATAGCTCAGCGATAAATCGCTCCGGCCAAGATAGAAAGCTCATTACGAAAATATTCAGACGATTCCGCTAACGACGTTCCATCGTTAATGTAAAGCTTCCGGATCGTGGCTACACGTTGCCAGGAAAATATGATTGACTCGATGAAAAATCCTCCTCGTAAAACTACTGCCTTGGTTTCATTAAAACGACTAAAGAAAAAGTCATTAGAATACTTTATCGAATAACTGGAGTTATGTCGGAATACGCCCCCCTTTCGTATTTCCGAGCGATGTTCCGTCGTTTTTTTCCCGGGGAATACTTTTTTTCCCGACACTCGAGGGATCTATGACAGGACGGTTTTCCTGGCTGACATTTCTTGTTGGCGTCGGCGTTCATTACGTCCATCAAAAAACAACGGGCTTTGCCGCGATGCATATGTATATGCGTGAGTAATAGTATCGATAGAAGCGTTCAAAGAAACGCCTCCTCCGGTTCCTCTCGGTGCGTGAGAAAAGCCAGCGCGTGGCGTGCCTGACTGGCATTAATACACGTCGAGGACTAGTGGTCGTCCATAGGCGCGTACCTACGCGACGTAATGTCAGTTTGATTCCACGTTCCAAGAGGCTAAGACGCCGAACAGGCGGTAAGGGGGTTGGCTCGGGGGTGGTTCGGGGGTGGCTCGGGGGTGGCAAGGTATGCCAGGGCCGCCCCCACTGGACTACATACATATTCATAAATAAGATACTCGCTTTTAGCCCGCTCACTTCTCGTCTTTTTCAGCCCCTGTCGAGCCGAACGATGCGTCATATCTTTGTAATAATAACGGAAGAAGGCCATTGTCTTTTTCTTGGGCATATTCGATAATCTAGCCTCGCGTTTTCCTTCGTACTTTGTCCCGTTCCTTCGTTCGTCCTTTGCCATTCTTCGCAACACTGCCGGCCCTCTTCCGGCTTTCCAGGGCTTGACAAACATTTCCGCCGTTGGCAGGGAAAAAGCCCGGCTATAGGCGGACAGGGCGAATTTGCATAGACTCTCTCCTTCCTTGGCCGCTCGTAATTAAGACGCCGTTAATGAGTATGCGGAACCAACCATGTAGACCGATAAGCGAGCATGTTTTTTCATCGACTTGCCACGTGGCGACCGCTTCGGAGGAAGCACCGGTATTCGCTATGATTTGCGAGGCTCGTCGTCCACGGCGTAATAAATAATCGATGAGAATGCGGCCTGCAGGGAACTCTTAAGTGAGTCATAACGTCGTAAATGCATAGCGAAAAGTACTCGACCGGCACGATACGCCAGGGGGAAAATATTAGATAAAACGGCAGGCTCGTTTGTGTTAAGACGAAGCCAGGAAAAATGACGCGCCGCTCTGTCTTTGTAGGCGCAAGAATCGTCGGTTCGTTTGGTCGTTAGGAAACTGTTGAATCTGCGCGCCCGGAGAATACTTCTCCGCTCGATTAGGGAATTGAAATACAGCCGAGGATGGCTGATGCAACGGCTTCATAACTAACCCTTCCCCGCGGCGCATTACGCCGTGTCACAGGAATATTCAACGCTCGGGGAAAAGGTCGGATGATGATAGGAGCCATAACAAGCGCATTAATGCGCTCCAAGTGCAACGCGTTTCTCGCGGCACGCGGAAGCTCGAACCTCCAACCTCGAACCTCGCTAAATTTTCTTATGACTTCTCATACATTTCAATGTCACAATTGCTGCACCGTCGTCTTTGTCATGCTAACGACCCGCCTTAACGGCACATATGCATCACCTCGCATATTTTTCACTTAATTGCATTTTCGTATTCCGAGTCGTTTGGAGATCTCGCTGTTGTACCGCGAACCCTCTCCGTCGGCACTTGGCACCCTCCCCGTCACAATCTTTCCCAAACACCTCATTTATCGGACCGTTAGGACATATATTCCAATTATAACGTTGCATATTAAATCGACTAAATTCTTATCGTTCACGTTTCTACCTTTTCTCACCAATTGTCTTTCTTTGTTTCAGGTAAGTGCAACGAGCCAATATTCATCCCTCGGTTAACTGTCCCCTCGTAAGTATTTCGAAATACGTCGCTCAACGAGATTTTGCAAACGCTCAAACTTTTAATAAAATAATGACATCGGCTGTGAAAGAAAAAAGTATTTCGACGAGTCGGCGATTTGTCCTGGCTGTTTAATGGGATTCCACGTGGCTGCGAGGTCTTCGCCGCTCGTTACCCATCTCACGCGATTTCTTCTGGCGTTTTCTCGTAACTGGATGTTACGCGCGGCAGTGCGCTATGCAAGAGTAACACCGTGCGATACGCGAACGTGCCGTATATATTACGTTTAGCCGCGGGAGGCTGGAAATCAGAAATTCAAAGCGACGCTGAACGATGCGAAGTCGGCCCTTAATGATCCGGCACTCGCGAATCCGATTTCTCAGGCTAGACAGCCTCGGTTTTTTACTCGGCTTCGCGGCTCCTGCAACTCGATTATTTCATGGCTCTTTATTGCGTCCGCTTACCCCCTCGTCGTTATCCACAGCGAGAAGTATTACCCGCGGGCATCAATCACTAGCCGATTCCTCGGCAAAACTTTATCCTATATTTTTCACCGAGCAATCCACAATCGCTACGTACGAGGAAACGATTTTACCCACGGTCTTCCTACCTTTGTCGTATTCCTTGGCTGTATTAGCCGGCGAAATTCGAATGACGCGCCAAGGTAGCCCGGGAAGGGGTTGCTAGGAAAAACTGTTTGGCAGGATGAAGAACCGCCGAGAGGAAGAGATCGAAAGGACGCGAGTTTCATTTCCTGATTTACCGGCGAACGTTGGCATTATTTCCGGGCGACGCGAGAACCGTGCTCCCATGCCGAGAGTTGCCTCGTGCCTTCAACTCTCCCATATTCAAATAAAACTCACACGCGACGTGCCCCCGTAATAATGTCTTAATTTCGGGCCATTAGCGAGGGAGCAGGAGTCAATAAAAAATTTCACCTAAAACGTACGAGCGTGTAAAGGCAATGTTTCAGTGGGGAAAATGGGCTAGACGCCATCGCGATCCCTGGTCCCCCCCTTCATCTACGATTAATTGACGCAGGGTGGAGCACCAAGATGGCCGTCCTATTAGATTTTCAATCTCACGATATTTCGCGCCCCGGAGGCAGCCGCCCCACCGTCGCTTCAGCGAAAATATAAGTGTGCCCGCCGTCCTGTCCAAGGGGAAAGCCCAAAATCTCGTTTAGATTCGACGATTTTCCTCGGATCAGTCGTCGTGGAAATCGCTCGGCGGGACTACCCCCCGTCGGAAGAGGCGAAAAAGAAAATCTATACGAAGCTATGGGTCCTGGAGAAGCTCGCGCCTTCTCACGCGCCTTCTCACGCGCCTTCTCACGCGTCTTCTGAATCATTAAATGCTGAGGGGGTAGGAGAGGGTGGCCGAGAAGGGATGCCGGCAGGAACATGCACGCGGATGGCGCCGTTGCAAACGACCTTAAGACGCGAGATACGCCAGTCTGGAAGTTTGCGTACGAGCTTCCTTGCATTATTGAGTGGCGAGTAGAAGTAGACACGAGTAGCTATTATGAGAATCGTCGAGAAAGTGTCTCCCCTGCCCGCCCTTTCCCTCGTTCCACATCTTCGTCCTCCCTAAGTATCTACTACTCTGTGTCTTCCTTCTCTTCGCACCCTCCGCTCCTTCCAAGCCTCCTCTACCGGCACACGTCTCATCATTAAGTCCCTGCATATTCATTCGTAACGTTCCGACACGTCCTGCCAAAGACAAAACCTTAGACTTGTGTATCGCTAGAAAAAAAAAGCATCATAAAACATTGAGATATACTTGTGGGTGTGGAGAAGTTTTGTGAGCTGTCTTTCCTACACAGACGGTCTACCACCGTATCTCTGAGGCGGCCGGCCAACTAAGTGGAAATAGACTCCGCGTGTGGAAATTCATTTTCGAGCGTGATAAAGGAAGCTCGTTTAGCCGCGAGCTCGTCGAGGAGGAGCGATCGAGTCGGATGGTTGGATGGTTGGATGGTTGGATGGTCGGATGGCTTCCAAGGGGAAGGACGTAACGAGTTGCCGCGAGAGCAGCGATTTGACAATTTCTCGCCAATGACGGGAGAGCGGAGACGAGAAATTGCTGTGAAATCCGCTCTCACCCCGGCCGGCACTGACTTATTTCCTATTTACCACCCTTCGTCTCTGCGGGGTAGCGAGCACGTCGAGCCCTTCTTACGCTCAAAATCACCCCTCGACACCTTCACTTTTGTCGTCCCGGGGAAAATGGCGACCAGAAGATGGCCGTGTACCTAGCAATCCTCCATTCCACAGAGTTTCACGCTTCAACAATTTTCCCAAGTATTTCTTCAACTGACCTTTCAATGGCCGATAAGAATACCAATGGAATTACCGTGCTCGGTTGGCCGTTTCCTGACATTTCATCTTTTTCCTCGGTTCTTCCTTCCTTCCCGTGAAATTCTTTAGCGGCCAGCGAACGCTCATTGTGCCCGTTAACCGTTTTACCGGGCGCCAGGGTTTTCTGCAGCGGCTAATATTATATTATCTCGTTTCTGCATCGCCGTTTATCATCTTTTAACCGGACGTTTCCCTCCCCTTCTTCTTCTTCTTCTTCTTCTTCTTCTTCTTCTTCGGCCTTCGTCTTCTGTCGCGATTTCACTCAGCCGTCGGTTCTCCGTTTTCCACAGTTTCGATTCTTCCCCGCAACGGTGCGTCGAACACGGCCATGCAGTTTTCACAATCAGACATTCACCGCGAATGCAATAATTCACGACGCAGAACTCGTTAAAACGCCTCTCGTATTTCTCATGGCACAACTTTTGTTGACTTAGGAAAATCCCCGCCGATTTATCATCGAGTAAGTCCCTTCAATGAAATTTTGCAGCACATAAACGCGCTCCCAGTGCACGGTAAACGTTACTACCGAAAATATGGATTCCTCGAAGAACGAAGAGGATTCCCCTTTTTGAATGTTTGCCTGGCAAAATCGAAATCGCTGATTACGGTCGTACGGGAGTAAGAAAAACTCGGGCAATTACGTTTCGAATGTGATGTGCACCGCGAGCAAGAAGCAGGAAGGTCCCTTTGCAACAAAGATATACGTTCAATAAAATACGCGTATTGCGATTCCCGCCGGAAATAATACTATACATTAGTTGGGCGTAATGCACGAGTACCGATAATTGCAGTATTGTTCCTAACGAAATAATAGGGATCGCAGTTGTGTCGATGCAACGGTCGACTGGTCCGAGCAACCCTGCAGAACGCTACAATGTTGCAAGGTAAAACCACTGCTAATTGAGGGCAAACATATTTACAGAATAAAATAAGACATTTATCGGAAAGAACCCTCAATATTCACCGATTTGTTAATCTTGAATTTTGCTATTGCATTATAAATTGCCAATGAATCCGAAAGCGATTTCTATGATGTGCCATCGATCGAAATACATCGCTTTCTTTTAATCCGTCGTATAATATAAATTTGAATATGATATCGTTAAATGTCAATGTCCATTCGAGGCATATTACTGTCACACAAATTATTGGCCGGCATTTATTATCGTCATATTAATTCATTACTGGGACACTCGACGACTGAATTGTAAATCACGCGGTGGTAAATGAAAATCCCAATGACACGTCGACAAAGTTGGCTCGACGGAAGTTAGGAAAACTAGGAAATTCTCATCAACTTTAAAAATATTGTGACCGTTTTATTAAGCATTGTCTAGCCTCATGTGTTATGCGTCGAGCGAATTCATCTGAAAGTGCGCTATTAATTCTTTATTACACGAGCGTGTTACGAATAGGAAACTTTGTTGAACCAACAAAGATATTCCGCGAAGCCATTGAAAGTGCGTGAGAGGGCCAGTATTGCGCAGCCGAAGAGAAGAAACGAATGTTAACCCGTTAATGGTCGAAATTACATAACTGTCACATTAATTATTTTAGCGGTAGCCACTCCGAATGAACGTAGGAACAATAGCGTACAACTTGCGCTCCTCCAAGTGAAATTCACTTTGGTATTAATTTATTAATACACCGGTCCGGAATAAAATCATTCAATTATCCTCCTTCTAATTTGCATATACGGCTGAATGGCGAAATAATCTAACTAGAGTTAAAACGACGGACTGGATTGGCCCGAGTGCGAGGAGGAAAGAAGAGATGAAAAAACGAGAAACTCGAGGTGGAGAGGTGAAGCTGGCGGAGGAGGAACGGCAGTTTCCGGCGTGTTCCGTCTCTTCAATTATCTTCTCAATCAACGATCGAGGATCGAATTATCCTTCAATTAAAATAATTGTCTCGCCTCGGCTCTACGGCCCCGCGTATCGCCATCGAAATTACCGGCGAGAATTTTTTCTTCTTAGGCATGTTACGACAATCGCTACAATTATGGTTTACAGAATGTCATTCAAAGTGCGCAAGATAGAAAAGGAGCGCGCGCGGTGCAACCGGCGGAATTATTAAAAACTGCAGAACATCGGCACAAAAGCCTTCCTGTTAAACTCCTGTACTTTTAGTAACCCAATACCTTTTTCATACAAAGATATTACAATTGGCTTTTTCAAACAATTCAAACATGTTAAATTGACCCACGTATTTTATCGACTTAACGCGACGAGGGTTGTTCCAAGTTGACATTTTTTTACAGTGGGCAAACGCTTTATTGATTAAATTATTACATTTCTGCCGGCGTATGAAGTTGGCGACACAGGTTTTTTGCCCGCGTTACATTGACAGTGGTGAAAATGAAAATACGGCGGGACTGATGGATGAAGAGAACACGGGTTTCCGGCGTGTCGCTCGGCTTTCCAATATTCTTCTCGGTCGGCGATTGGAGATCGAATTGTCCGTTAATTGAAATAATTAATTGTCTCACCTCTGGCGCTCTGGCGCTCTGCCGTCCCGTTTCGCGCCGGACGATTCACGCGTTGATTGCTTATTTACAAATAGGAAATTCGTAAATGTGCGCCGCTCGTCCCGCTAGCTTTTCGTTTTCCCTTCCGTTCTATCGAACGACATGCAAACCAATGCACTGTCGTACAAACCCCTACCGATGCTTATCGCTCTTTCTCTCTCTCTCTCTCTCTCTCTCGCTTCCTCCCTCTCTCTCGAACCGAGAAAGAACTTCCATTCACGAAGTGTCGATTTTAATGAATTACTTCATTGATGATACGGCCATTACGATCCTCGCGGCGCATTTAACATACAAATATCTACTGCTCCGAGCACATTCATTCATGCGAATCGCTTAATGACCTCTTTGCTAAGCTCTTATCTAAGCCACTTGTCTCTTATCACGCACTTAGAAAAACACTGCGCGCGGGTCTCGTCAATACAATGTATTTATCGAGACACATGTAATCTTAAGAGTTAGCACAGAGTCTTACGCATGTAAGAAATCCTTCAATGGGTAATGATCTCGAAAAATATGATGGACCAGTTTGAAACGTATGTGTGTTTGTAGGAGAAAAGAAGGTGGTGGGAGGGGCCGGAACGAGATTCAAATCGGGTGCCGATGGTGACAGGGGAGAAAACGGCGCAGGAGTGGATTGTGCGCGAGGCCCGCTGCAATATTGTAGGATATTACGAATTTGCTATTTTCCGCGGCTGGCGAATTGAAACTGGGATTGTTAATTACTCGGTGATTATCGCCGACCGAATCGACGTAGCGCCCTGGCAGAAATCGAAATTACTTTTGCCCCGCCATTGCCGGCACCTTCTCATCCTGCCCACCCTTCTGTCCTTCCGTTCGCGACACGTGTACACCACTATGGCAAAAACTACACGCTCCACGCCCTACTCCCTTCTACTTCCATCTTCTTCGACTTTTCCGCTGATTGGATTCTGCACCCTCGCGACAACATTTTTTCAACTACCATTTTCCCCCCGAGCAACTCTACGCGATGAACGGTACAGTTTGCCTATGAAAAAGATGCGAGAGGCATCGATGAACGGTAGGCAAGCTGCGATCCATTGATTAAATCCGTGAGGGGGTTTGGATATCGTCAAAGGAATACTGTTGCCCGTAGGTAGGCTGAATCGTCGTGCGAATTGAAATTCGTATCCGCTGCCGACGTCGCGGCAGAGAGCGTCGACGATGTCGGCGGTGTCGGCGGTGTCGGCGGGGCTCTCGGCCAATTGGAATGCAGAATCATACCGGAAATACCGAGTAATGCACCAATCGGAATCTGCGAATAGTTAGGTGCACCCTCCCTCTCCCCCCGCCGCCCCCGCCCCCGCCCCCGCCCCCGTCCCCCTGTAGACCCCCTCTCCGGCGAGGGATGATTAGGAATGCACGCAATAACCTCTGATTAATGTGATCGGTGTATGGTATATGTCCTCTCGTCCACTAGAACGGGCCAGTAGTGCGGCTCCGGTGTGGCTCCGGTGCGGCTCCGGTGCGGCTCCCTCGTTCCTGTTCCATCCTTTGGCTTATGTAACCCTCCTAGCCGAACATACACGCATGGCCTGAGAGAGGGGAGCGCGTTGGCCTGCTCTAAACGCGCGTGTACACGCCTTCCCTGTGTACCTTCGTTCCGCAAGAGGACGCACACCGAACCGCCGCACCTATGACGCCCACTATGTGCCTCCACGGCCCCGTGGATTTGTATAATACTGCTCTCCGCGAAATGGCCGGCCAGAGGGTGCAGATACCTAAGAGGATAAACCTTGTGGCCAGAGAGTGTTGAGACTCGGCTCGACGTTATCCGACGTCCATAACGCTCGGAGAAGAATGACAAGGTGCCGAATCATCGGGGAGGATGAAAAAGACTTCCGGCGGAGAAGGGCAGAAGGGGTCGGGGCCATGGAAGGCGGACAGAGGGAACGGGCGAATATGCATTTACATAAATACATAACACCGACGCATACAATGTTAGCGCTATGCTGTCAATTCTACCCTTGCCGGAGGACGGCAGACAATTCTGAGTTATGCCAGGCCGCCGCGGCCTATGACGGGCCTTCCGCCACGCGAACCTCCAACCTACCCGTCCACACCCTCTAACCCACCCTATCGCCCTTCTATTCGTGTTTCCGCCTAACCTGCTGAACGCGCCAACCTCTGTACCCCAAGTGCACAAGACCCTCTACTTCCACTCTGTATTTCCACCCCGACCTACTGTCTCCGACCACCAACCGTTCACGACCTTCTCACTCCATCAACACTGATCCTGCGCCATTATCCTACATAAGGCATCAGTTATTAGAAAATTATTGAAATTTACCACGAGACGAGAGAAGAAACATCGATGTCGAACAATAGCATCTTGTCTTCTGTTCTTTCCGGGAAAATTGATACCGCTCGCCATTTTGCGCACTTTGCGCACTTTGCGCACTCGGTGTAAAAACAACTCTAGTCGATCATACGGCTCGATAAAACTAAGCGAAACTCCGCGAATAATAAGGCGCCTAGCGAACAATGCTAATCGATTACCATTTTTCTGTTTGCAGGTAAGTTTGATCGATGGACTGTAGCGTAACGTAGCGATTGATCGATCGTCTCCTTTCGACCGGCAGAAAAACAGTGCCTTTAGGAACAACTAGGTGGGTGGATTATTCGACTTGGCCTTCTCTTTTTCTCACTCTTTCCATTTCCCTTCCGGCCCGTGGAATCCGGTGGATTAAAACATTTGTCGCGAGAAGACGCGCTATTTCCTCGGAAAAATGGCTTTTTCATTAAAATACACTTAGCGGAATTTATCTATGCAGAGCCGCTTGGCGTTTTCCTTGGGAAGGATTCGTAGATTCCGGGCGTAAGTTTGAGAAGGTCTGCGTCGACGCTACCGAATACGTTAGAACACGAGAACGCTGAATAATACACGCCGTGCGATTCTTCGGACGCTATACGGTATTAAAGCTCCGAGGAATGGTTTTAAGCCGATTAATCTTTAAGGGGGGTACACATTTCTCTCTCTCTGACTTCTCATCAACTATTCAGCCGGCTCCTCCCTCCCCTCCCGACCCGCCTGGGAAATCTTTAAATATATTTTATTTGTCCCGTCACGACCGTCGGTCAGAGCTCGCCAAGCCACGTGTACGCGTTGAAATAAAATCCCCTTACACCCTCTATCCCTATCTGCATCTGTCAAAGACATCTCGCTGGAATTGGATGAGAAATATTTCAAATGGTATACCTAGGAGAAAGGAAAAGATATACCCGGTATGTATCTCCGTTTCGAGTCTCACCATTCTCGTCATCCATCTCGAGAAAACGCGCCCCGTATACCGACGTACACTCGGTCGCAGAATGTCAGGAGATAGAGACAGACGTGGCCAGACACATAACCGAGGCCAACGAACGTACAAGAAACACCGGGGATACGGGAGCCAGCCGCGTATCCGCTCAAATAAATATAAAACATAAAATATATATTAATGTTCGTCGGTTTCTTCACGAGATCCACGACGACGACGACGTCGCCGGAGAAAGAAAGAGAAAGGGAAAGAGAGAAAGAATGAGCCGGGCGAATAGAGCTCGGCAGAAGCGGAGAGAGAGAAATATTGTATGAATCATTTATCAGTCTGGCCGCGTCTGAACGTGTGCACGGGCCACAGGCCGGTGTACTTTTATACGCGCGTACATGTATAATGCATACGTCGGAAGAAATACACGCACGAGGAGAAACGGCCGGAGGGGAAGAGCAACGACGCCGACACAGGACGACCGAGAAACAGGGGGCTTCAGGAGCAGAATCAGAGAGAACCGGGGAACCGTCGGAGAGTCTTCCATTAATATTTTGTCTCATATCAAACGTGCCACTGATACCCTCCAAACAAATTTCAACATCTAACGTTTCGTACTAATCGATACCATTACCGTCAGCGATATTATTTGTCAAGCCGCTGTATTTCTTAGTTTCGTAAACATTCTTCAAACTCTTCGTATGTTTTCGTGTAGGGAAAAAAAAAGATTTATTTGAACAACGAATTTGCCGTGACGACGATCGGGATCGTAAGTTTCATTTTGCTTAGCCATAGTTTTTCCTGACTGCAATGAAAGCTCTAGATCAAGGGAAAACTAGGTTTGACCGTTTTATGGGCATGTACGTACACGACGAATGATCGATGTGTCTGTGCAAAATCCGGGCAGGTGGGCGAAGCAGCACGACACATCCCGGATACGGAATCGAAACATCCCGGCACCGGGACCGGATAGTGCTGCTTTATTGCGATTTTTATATTTCATTTCGAAGGTCCGGCCCGATCAAAAGCACTCTGCAGTATGCATGGCCCTGGCGCAGAAGGGGTCGCAACCTTTCGTAACCGGATCGTACCGAAAACCAATAGCTTTCCCGCCGACTCTACAACCGTTTCCGACGTAAAACTTATTACGTTCTAAAGATTTAATGAATCCTTCGCAGGACATGCCGGAAAAAAGACTACACGACGTATTGTCAACTACCCCCCGGGTAATTGTGTCGATCTAAATTTTGAACGAAGGGTAAACCGTCGAATATCAACTACTTAAAGATTTGAATGTAAAGTACGTTCTAAGTTTGACGAAGGAATTGTCTCGCTCGTGTTTATTCCAGTGGATCCTGTTTTACGTGCTCGCATTTCTGCGTAGCTGCATCGATAAATAAATAAATATCTTTATCCATGCGCGGATGAATGCACGTCCGTGCCAAGGAGCACCGCGCAGTCCGGATGCAGAATCCGAACATCCTGCGGCACCGGTAGCGCAGCTTTATTGCCATTTTTTATATTTCATCCTGCCGAGCCGAACCGATCAAAAGCGTACTGCAGTATGCATGAAGCTACAAGGCATTTCTCCTAGCTGGCCTTTCACCCCACCGGCCACTAAAATCGTCACGCCTGTAAGTCCGGAGGATCGGGGGAAATTACGCTGACGAAAAGAGCTGAAAGAAAAAGGAAGTGAAATTCGAGGCGAGCCAGCGATATTGCAAAAAATTGCTTTAGGAAGATACGACGGTGGGAGCGGGATAAACTACGACGAGATAAATGGAAAAGTCCGAATGGTTCGGAAATTATTATCGATGAATGAATAAACCAAGTGACGGGGGCTGGGGGAGGGGGAGAGTGGGGGAGTTGAACTCGCTGGCCGATACCCTGCGAAAAGGTGGACGCGATGCCCGGAGAACGCGTGACCGAAAAAAGAGAGCGACTGGCTGTTTTTAATATTTAAAATTTCATTTACAAAATGCCACTGCCCTCCTACGTTGGTTCGCACGGCGACTACTCACACACCGTGAAAGCGAGTCGCGTGTCCGAGAGATGCAGCCAATGCTGCGCGCACCGACCTATAACCGCGGCTATCTAACACCATTCGTTTCGATGCCCCTCCATGCGAATCATCATCCCTACGCCTGCATCCCTACGCTTTTAACTGCCCCGCCCTCTCTCCACTCTTCTCCCTTCCCCCTTTCCCCTTCCCATCCCTTGGACTCTCGAGGCGAGAAGAAAAAATACCGATAAATACCGTCTTCTTCTCCTTGACATTATTTCCAACGAAGCACATTCAGGTATGTCTCTGTATAAAAATATGAGGAAATGTACTTTTCGTGTTCTAATTTTTTGCCGACATGAAAATTTCAACGAATTCAGAAAATACGGTAGATCGTTTCCGTAAATGTACCGCTATGCTGGAAAATAATTTTAGCTTTCTCGTTGGGACAATTTCCACGGGCGATGGTCACATAGCGGGAAATGTTTATTGCAATCATTGAAAATTATGAAAGTGAACAATTGGCTTGAACAGTAAGTCGATGTATGACACTCTTTGTTTCCGGTCGTTCTACCTCTTGCATTACGATATGCATGCGTGCTTGGTGGAATAAACGACGTTCGTTTCGCTATTTCTGACGTTTATTTCTAAGAAAACCTCCTTCTAGGGCCAACGTTCCCGCCAGTTCTTGTTGACTTGGCTCGTCCCTTCAATCAAATTTCGCGATAAATCTATGCAATTATCGTTAGAGTCGAGTAATAAATTGGAAATCTTATGTGACAGTCTTTTTGTTTTTACATCGTAAAATTCCTGCGGTCGATGTCATTTACAACTTTGTTAAAAGGCAGCTTTGTACAATCACAAGATTTTTTCGAGAAAAATGTACACTGTGTGCATGGAAAATAAACATTCTTGACAGTCGCATATGACTGGACAAGTCGAGGCATTTGAAAGGTTATGCGATTCCGTTAGTTTCGTCTGCAGGATGATAGTATGCATGCGTGCCGGTAAGAAACGCCGACCGTTTCACTTTTCCTGACATTTCTTTCCGAGAAAAGCCCATTCCGGGGCCATCGTTTGCCCGACAACGTCGTCGTCGTCGTCGTCGTCGTCGTCGTCGTCGTCATCCCCGTCGCTCGTCGCCGTTGTTTCTCATAGTTATCGTTACTGCCATCTCGCGTTATGACAATTTTACTTTTATCGATCGCTCAGGCCGGACGACGCTACGTGCGTCTCTTCTCTTTCCTTTCCTACTCGTTCGGAACGTCTCATTCCACTCTCATTTTACGTCGATCTCTATCTTTCTATCGCTCAAACACACTCTTCGTCCTTGCTCCATATTCCCAGTATCTCCCTGTCCCGAGTGCTAAGAGATTGTAATTAAATTAACATTGACTTCGTATTAAACCGATGCCACGGTATCCCCTGTGCGTTGAGGAAAGACGAAGTGACATATTTTCCGTCCTTTGGTAATTTTTCTTTTTGCGTCTGGAGGTCTCTGCCTCCCCCGCCGCATATTTGTGTAACTCTTTGCCTTGGTCGGGCGATTAAGCGAGAAGCCAGTCTGTCTGTTTACTGTACGGTCTCGTCGTAAGAGAGATACTGGGGCGCCTCGTCGAAACTTAAGCGGTCGTGTACCTTGGTTATTCTCCGCTCCTCTTGTACCTACATAATACGATGTAAGTTACTGCGCGCCATGTAACTTTGGCACTTTGGACAATGGCTGCGTCTTGTCTCTCCTTCCCTCCCCACCCTCCCGTCTCTTCCCCGGGGCTTCCCTTTCCCCCCTCACCCCCCCCCCCCTCTTCGTTTTCTCTTACCCCATTTCTCCGACATTCCCCTCTCCGTCGCGCTCATTTCCGCGCTTTACACGCGCTCGTTTGTCTTCGTCCGAGGAAAGCTCCCGAATGCATTTCGTCTTTCCACGTTGAAGCGGCCCTGTATCGCGAGACTTTGCCTTCTCTTTCTCGTTCTCTCTTTCCGCTCTTGGGCATTCTCTTGATTTCGCTGCGGCACAATCGAGCGCTAAATACTCGCTCGACGCTACAAACTACTGCAGCCATGTACCTTCGACCTAATACTACGTGCCACTCTCTATGTGCCATGCAGACTCTGCTACGTCGATGATAATAATAATATGTCTGAGTCTATGGAAGGCATCTTGAAAGCCTGCCGAGGCTCGACAATCTACAGCAACCTTATGCATCGGCCAAATATCGAATTCTCCTGCTGAATCGCAGAGGGAAATGGATTAGATCAAGGACTTTTAGATTATTTCGTTAGCTCCGTGAAACAGAGTAAGCTGAAAATAATTGCACATTGTGCACGGCGTCTATTTGCCAGGATGACAAGTATAACGACGATCAGCATTATCGGGTGATACGAATCGGTGGACAAAAGTATCGCATTACGGCACTGCTGTTATCTCAACGCGTATAAACTTATGGAATATCGATCGGTGTCACGTTTTACCACGAACGGTGTTAAACGCGCATTTATGTCTGAACGCAAGTCTCGATGGCAAAGTGCAATGGCAACCATTCACCCGATCTCTCGAGCCGTCGAATTTACCAACGTTTGCCACTGGTCGTTGAGCTTTGCACGTCCAATCATCCGACTGTCACGCTTTTCATCGTCGAGGAAAAAATACGAATCTGTAGGAGTTGGAAAAGGACGACATGGGCGTGTGGAGCCTTGTAGAATGGGCGGAAGGCGCGGGATAACGCGGACAGCCGGGATAGAAGAAGTGGCGTGCTCTTTAAAACGTGGCCGTCGATTGTGGCTCGTCGATTGACTCGTGGCGCGAATCGACGTGGCGTCGGTACGCAGGTAATTCGCATGTGACGCAGGGTAGAAGGGGTCAGCCGGGTCCGACGATGGCAGTGACGGCGTCAGGGCCAGAGGAGGGAGAGGTTGGCGAGCAGAGGTCGAGGGGATAAAGCGGAAGGGTGAGAGAGTCGCTGGAACCCGTTGGTAGCAGGGTTGGCTCGCCTCAAACGACCGACGTATCTCTAATCCAACACCATAGAACTGACCAGTGCTATTTAGCCTGCATTGTATCGGATAAAGGGAGTACCGTGTAGCGCCACCATAGTAACACCATGTTCCCCGTCCTTCTCCTCTCCCTCGCACTTCCCTTTTACTCCTTCCCTTTCCTCTCGCCCTATTGCTGTCCCCCGTAGTTCCTCCCCTTCCCCCACACGTTCCTCTCTCTTATCACGTCAGTTACTGTTTAATCGCACTTCCAAAGGTATTTCCCTACTGGAAATTGTAATTACTAATTTAGCCTTGTACTCGTTATTAACGGTGCGCTTGGACCGATCTCCGTCGATGCAATTACCTTCTCTATCCTCCTGCATCTTCCACGCGTTGTTTCCCTCTCGCTTCCCTTCCTACTTTATTTTCACCATTCGCGAACTTTCCACGAGTTTACCCAACTTTCTCCATCTAGCTGCTTCCCAGAGATTTTGAGCATCTTTTATAGTTTGTCGGGATCTCGGAGAGGTTCGGCGATCTTTCCGAGTTAGTAGGGATTAATCGCTCTTGATTCCTGAGGGCTGACCACCTTCCGGTCATGTCCCTCTCTTCAGCCCTTTCTCGGTTTCCCTTCAATCGAACTCGTTCTCTCCCTTGTGCTCTTGACACGTTCCTCTTCTCCGCGTATCCCCCTACGTGGAATCAATTGCGGTCGCCATGACTACCGTAATGGAGATCCAGGAGCAGGAGGGTGCCTTTTCCACGGGAGGTTGACCAAAGCGTATCGTGCCGTGGCTCTACGTCAGAACGAAATCAGAGAGCGCGCTCGAAAGCGGTGACGCCGTATTCCCCCGACGTCCACGCTCTCCCACGCTGCAAGCTATCGCTGGATTTCTCTCTTGTCACTTGGCTTAACTATCTCTCTCTCCCTCCCTCTCCCCCCTCCTCTCAACCTGCCTCCACCCAGCTACACAGAACCTATCAAACATTTACACACTCCCTAATACTCCCGGCGCATACTGCCCGATGATTTCGTAGTCGGCGGAAATAGTAATACCAATTGCTACTCCCTGATACCCGACTGACGTCTGCCAGTAACGACTAACGTCTACATTCCTGCGGTATTCCCAACGTCTCCGGATCTACCCGTTGACCCAAAATATGACGTAGTGAGCCGCGGTCAGGGCACCAAGAGAACGCGTAGATCGCGGCATAATACGTGCCACCGTAAGGAATAATAGTAGAGCTCGTGCGACTGGGCGAAGTATTAATACCGCCGTCCGTCTGCCTGTCTGTCCATTCGGCTTACGAGTTCCGCGCCTGGCCCTCTCTCTATTTGCATGAAAGTACGTAACACGTAGACAGCAAAAGGGTGATTTCGATCACGCGATCGGAACCGCGCACACCGGTATCAACCCTTTTCTCCGAAATCAAATTCAAGTCGGCCAGAGCTCATCGTACCCCCCCCCCCTCTCTCTCTCTCTCTCTCTCTCTGACCCTCCCTCCTTCTTTTGCCCCTCGTCCTTGCCCTGGCTTTCGTTCCCTGCTAATATATTAATACGAGCACTCTCTACTACATTTTCCTGCTGTACCTGTGCAAAAACGTATACAGAATAATATATTGCCGATGGCGCATGTATTTTTCAGTGGACGATACATCATTTCTTAGCGAATCTACGGCCCCTTGGTCTTTCCGTCTGTTTCCCTGGTTCAATTGGCTCGGTGAGGCGCCACCCTTGTCCGTCGCTCGTTCACTCGTCCGACCGGTCAAGATGTAATTACATAATGGTTTTATGTATACCCCCATTCCAGACCGGCATAACTCGCTTCTTCCATCCTCGAACCCCTCTCGATACACCCTCGATACAACCCTTTCTCCGTCTGTCTCCCCTCGTTGCCACGCAGATAGGTAGACCTACGGTTTATCAATATTGTACGTTCCCTTACGAATGGACGAGAACCAAAGCCGGTGCTCCTTCAGGTTCGAAAAAGTGGAGAAAAAAGTTGCCAACGGAAAACTCACTCGTTCGCAATCTTGTTTTAATGATCCCGCGGTGGAAAAATTGGGGTCTTTAGCAAAGCAGGTTTACTCTCGTAATCCTGATCGTCTCTGCCATCGTAGGACTTTGATAATTTACTGCTGATGCTGGTAGGCGTTTCATTTCGTACGGATGATCCTAGATCTTGGAGTAGAAAAGGACGTATACGAGGCGGCAACAAGGGACACGAGTCGCGTACATAATTCAATAGAAGAGAGACAACGAGCTGAAGGAGGAGGAAGAGGAGGAAGAGGAACCTCTTCCCTAGCCGCTGGCGAAAGGGTTAAAACATAGGGGCCGATGAAAAATTCAGGGGGATTTCCGTGGCTGAAAAACATTGTTTAGCACGGCTCTCCTCTCCTCACGATTTCTTCCCCTTCTCTCTCGCTCTCCCTCTCCCTCTCACTCTCGACTCATCTATTATTTCCAGGACATTGGGTAGACGCGGACGCACGAAACGCGTGTCCAACCGGTGAACAAGTCTCTTTCGTGTACACGAATCTCCGTCCCAACGCACGTGCGTTTACGATCGAAGAAAACAATGGTCGCCAAAGAAAAAACACATTCAATCCGATAATTTGTTTAGCAAAGTCTTCATTTTTTTCGCTATGACAAACAGAGCGAATAACTCTCGGCAAGCATCGGGCCAGTCGAAAACGAATCGACCAAGAACAGTCGAACTTTGAAAGTTTTCCTTTTACTTTGCCGTAAATTTTGGCAACACCGAATGCTATGTCCGAGAGGCGAGCCTCATGTTTTGGGGTATAGGGTTGCCGTTCAATGGTTATACTTGTAAGAAACAATGGGGACGAGATTCGACGAGCGACGAAGGGGCTGACAAAAGGGCGAAGAGGGCGAAATTAGGGCACCTCGAGAGCCGTTCGTGAATTCGGGCCTTAATGGTCGTCGATCGATGCTCGTTTCAACTCCTTCTATGTCCTCCTCCGCTCCTCCGCTCCTCCGCACCTCCGAGCCCCGCGTCCGACGAAACTTTCGACCGTGCATGCGAGTAAACACGCTGCGTGAAATTTATCGTCGTCCCGAATTCGAGTAGCCGATAAACCGTATGATTTACTCGATGACTCGTCTTTTGTCGGACTATTAATCGGGCGCCGGGCGCATGCCGGGAAGAGCTCTGATATTCTTCTCCGCAGAATTCTAATGCTTCGAAACGATTATTACAAAATCTTGAACGTTGAGCGATATTATTCGCTGCCCGGAGGAAACAGCGATTTTCCCAACAACATGGAAAATCGTATTACCGCGATGCATGTCCCGCTTTCGCTCGATTTATACCGATGTAAATAGCCCTACGACTGCTCGTAGGGAAACATTTTTTTACGCCCAGAGTCGTGGCGTCGAAAGTAAACGAACGAAATAAAAATTTATCTGCCGTCGGCGTTGTCCGGAAAGTAGCGATAACCGTTACCTTCTATCCGACGTACGTGTCAGTCGTAAAACGGTAAAACGGTAAAACGGCGCGAATCGCCGGCCGCGATCCTCCAAAGAGCGTAAAGAACAGAGCGGCAAAATCTAACAAACGGCACTGGCCGTTGTTTATTCGCCGGTGAGAGCTTCTAAAATTAAGCGAAAGCACAAGTAAGTTAGAATCGATAGCGCCCGGCGGGTAGGTGTTGTGTAGCCGTGTGGGACTATATACAACGCCAAGAAAGAGAGGAAGGGGGAGAACGGCAGGGTAGAATGAGGAGGACGAGGACGAAGGGAGAAAGGGAGAAGAGAAGGTCGGAGAGTAAGCAACAACGGCAGCTGCCCTGCCACCCAACTAAATTAATCTAAGTAATTCATGTCGAAGTTTGTACTGCCGGGCGCGTACACACGCGCCAAGCACTATCGCGACGAACCTGACTACGCGCCTACCACTGTCAATACGGCCATACACCGCGCGCACACACACACACACACATACACACTGCACCGACAGTCGAACGGGAGGAAATCATCGATTCGACGTTATGCTAGCTTTACGTCTGACATTTATCGGCCGATGCCGAGCATCGACAGCGACCAAATCTAATCCGAAGATAGCACTATGAAGTTTCTCCCATTCGTCCCGTCTATGCATACTTGTTCAATAAATTTCACCGCTTGCCCGGAATTTCCTGGATGATTTTTCCCAATTGTCCGACAAATACTCCCTGCCTCGAGAAGGGCTTTATCAGCGCTGGCAATTTTCGCGGACGAACGAGTCTCCGTAACGTGCAGTACCAGTCGTTGGTCGCTGGTCGTTGCACGCGAACTCGAGGCCTTTAAAGATGATCGAGAAGGCGCGTACACGCGTAGAAACCGGCTGAAATACTCGAAATAGTTGGCGCTCGCTGCGCACGGATCTTATCGCCGGCGACAAATGGCGAGGGAGTAACGCCACTCGCGACACGCCATGACGATCGGATTGCATCTCCTCTCGTCCTCCTCCAGACCTTACACCGACAATTCGCATAAACCTTTGACTTTGCCTTCTAAACATGTTTCATTACCCTCGGAAAATAACGATATATCACATATCCCAAGTCTACGACCTCAACAGGATAGTTTGTATTCCGGCCGAACGGTAAAACTTTGCGCGTAACTGTTAGCATAAAACACGAATCATCGTATCCGTTACCGTACATCAACGATAAATGTAAATCAGTGTATTCTAGCGAGCCATCAATTTGCATTCTACAACTCGAGACGCGCGTACATTAGTAACGCTGACATTTTAGATGCGCCGAATGATAAGTTATTCATAAGAGAGTTACTCGGGGATTTCTAGTAGCGCTGTGTGCCGTCATTGTGTGATACTTGGAGCCTCCGGCTGCGCGCACCCACCATTTTATCGAAACAACAAAATAACGCGGAAGCTAGTTACTCTATTTTTCATCCAGCTACTAAAAATTTGGAGAAACAGAGCTTTTTTTACCGAGCATGTATCACAGTATCCGTGAAACGGGCAGGTGTGCTGGGTCGCAGAATATTTCCTTTCGTTGGAAATTACAATGGCGCTGAATAATTGAAAGTTCATTTTGGAGATTCGAATTTGGTAATCCATTTCCGAGGCTTGCCAAGGCACACGGACACGCCTGAATCCTCGCGCTAAAGCTACGTAGTCCCGATCGACTGGCATTATACCCTGTCCTAGATAGATAGAATGTTTATTAGGGCACCAGCTAGTTAGGAATACAGCGCTGTGTTTAAACAGCAGAATTATATCTCTGGCCCGCTGTAACGTCGTGTCGTTAGCACGAAATGGCGCACAACGGTGCAGTTCCCTTGTCCATGATCCTACCCAATATATTCACCTTCATTTTACAATTTCGATTATTCGAATCTTTGCCCATCGTGTTCTTCTTTCAATAAAATAGTCAACCATCATCGGAGTAATTTCAGTAGTTTTACTAATGCAATAGAATTTCAATGACACGGAAACGGTTTAAAGAGTTTTGTGAAACACTGGTTGTCAATGCCAAGCGAGCGAACGAACGGAGCGTTGGATGGAAAGGACAAAATGCTTTTTCGCTTGACAGTTGGACAAAAGAAAGAAGACGAGTCTATTGTCAAATCGTTCACAAGTGCTACTATGAAAATGCCGTTCCTCCGCGCAAACTTGAGCGAAGCTTTTCGCTGGTCTTTTCAAGAGAAGGAGGATCCTCGTCGATCTTGATTTCGCCGTCGCGTGACACGAGTTTTACGGTTCGTTTATTCTGTCGTGCCGTGAGTTTGCGGGTCGAACGGACGAGCACACTTGCCCCTTGCCTCCCCCTCTCCCTCTCCCTCTCCCTCTCTCTTTCCCTTTCCTTTTCCCTTTCCCACGCTTGTTTTCTCCGGGTACCCGTCTTCATCGGCGCCGTATCAAGGGCCCAGGTGAAAAGAGAGGACGATGGAAGGTGGAAGGTGGAAGGTTCGGAAGAATCCACGGTATATAGAGGCTTTCGCGTGATTCTCCGGCTCTCTATTAATTCGGCCGGCGTTAATTATAATCAGAGCACAGAGCTCAGCCCGCTCTTCCTTTTCCTCTGCCTCCTCCGTCCTCGTCTGTTTCCTCTTTTAGAATGGCCCCCTCTCGTGATTTATGAAGACAAAATGGCGAAACTGATTTACAAAATGGTCGATTCGTATCGTCGGGACAGGCGATGGCCCCTTACCTAGCCCCTATAAATAATCTCCTTCGTCGTCCTCTCCCCTTCTATTTGCCTTCTTCCTCCTGATACGCGCTGCACGGGACACGTTGTGTGACTAACTGATTCTCGCATCGCCGAGCCTGCCGCAGAAATCACGCGATCGCATTCTTTCCGCGCGCATGTTCGCTTTACGCTACGATAAGCGCTACACCCGGGAAAAATGTGTTAATTTAATCTTACTCCCCGAACGTTGAGTCTATCATTTTTACCTAGGCTCTTTCTTATCGTCAATCTTGCACAGTTTAGCCGCCATTTCAAACGGACGACATCCCCGAGATTCAATGATGAGTCTTCAAAGAGGAACCAAGGTCTTTCCTTATTCGTGGAAAAATTAAACAAATTTAATTTGCGCCATAAATTACAGTCGTTCTTCCTGCCTAAGTTATTGAATTTTTTGTCATTTCCCCTTTTGTCTCATCGATGTATATTCATGGAAGCCGCGCCCATCGTTCGAGGCTCACCTTCCGCGAAGCCAAGAAAAATGGAGTTGGAGGAAATAGATATTACCTAACGGGCCTAACTGCCCTCCCCTAGTTACCGATACATATAGCAATTTACGTCGTAGGCTTGGAGAACCCCCGGTTGCTTGAGGGTGTGGCAGGTGAATCGAACGTCCCTGTCTACACGACCTCGGTTACCTTTCTCCAAAAATTACAAAATCACTCGAATCAGTCGAATCACTCTTCGTCTAATCCGATCGTTAAATGACTCATTCTCGTGTCTTTCAGCTGTTAAAAACGCCTTCGTAACAGATTCGTATGGAGAGACGTGTCACCGATTTCGTATCTTCTTAATTACATCACGAGTCTAGTAATTCCCAACCGCTGTATTATCGCGCCTCAACTGGCCGTTCCAACTTTTAATTATTGTAAGAAATGCTGCTTCAGTCATGCAACTGCAATCGCAAATTTCCTTATCCGCTGATAAAAGGCTGATAAAATTAATATTGGCAAGTTTTGCTGGAAAATAAGTTTGTGTACGAAAAAATGCTTGATTCGAATTGACGACTGATTAAAGGTGCAACTGATTGAACGTTACGCGATATATCTTGGCGTGTGTAAATATCGAGGGGTTGAGAATCCCCACCCGTTTAAAGGTGCGGCAGAACCGTCGTGCGGTCTGTTGGGCTGTTCGCCTGTCTGCTCGCGATTCTCGTCTAAAATTGTAAAATTGGTCGAATCACTCGGAAGCTAACGGCGCTCTCCTTCGTGTAACGCCGACTAGCTGCGTTTAACTCGTCCCTCGGCGCACCCTTTTTCGCTCGCCCTTCCCTCTTCTCGCTATTCCAGCACTCTGCATTGGGAGAAAAAATTCATTGGATATCGACTTAATCGAAATATCCGACTAATCGCCGGATGATCAAACCCTAGCTTTCTCCCTCGGACCTTACCGATGTAATCTCCAGTTTCTCATTATTCTTCTTAATTGTGCAACTCTTGTTGCGAACGTTCGAGCACAAATTGGCCGAGAGAAGCACGGGAGCTTGAAAAATCTCTTAATTCAGAGCCGTTAGTGACTTATCCGGGCGGACAGTTATATGCCGGCGTTGCGTGACCGGTGACCGGTGACCGGTGACCGGTGACCGAGCGACACCGTCGGTGACAGTGAATGCCCGCGAGCCGGGATTGATAAATTAGCGCAAAAATCCGGGCTACGCGCTCTCTCGATCGTTACGACACGACGCGATTGCGTCGGGGTTACGCCAGCACCTAGATAGCTCATGAAAAGAGGCAATAAATCACAAAAAAGTGACAATAACGCACCGTCTATAATTTATCTTGCTTTTTCTTACACATTTTTATCGGCCGTCATTTGTAAACAGGAAGTTTTTTTCATGCACCAGTAAAAACTTGTTCCCGTAAAGCATTAAGTAGCATTTTTTTTTATCGTTCACCGACGAAAAGAAAGATTCTTGATTGATGTTAACTTCCGGGATTAGCTGCATTTTTTCGAAAATTCAAGCCTTGAAATATCCGAGTTTTTCTTGTCGTTACTTGGTAGCTTTCTGCGGAAGAATGACGGGGTACAAGGCTGCTGGAAATGTTCGGATTTCTGGCGAATGTTGAGAGGAACGGACGGACAAGCCTTGCGTCCGTTGGAGCAAGAAAATGGCCTACTCGCGGCGCGAATCTCTACCGTTTTTACACGGGCGACGACATAGGTTACACGCCGGCGGGAAAAGTAGGAAACCCTGTCGAAAAGATTAGAACACGGGCGCGCCCGTGTCCAAGTAATACCGCTCGGGTAATATCTCACCATTAGACATAATCATCCCCTTACACATCCGACGAGCGCATCCACCAACCCGGCCCCCTCTAATGCCTTATAATTTGTAACTCGCCCCCTCCCACCCCCCGACCGAGTGGCCGCCCTCCGCATCTCCCGCTGCTCGGAAATATATCATAGTTAAAGTTAAAGGCCGCGGTCGGAAAAGTAAGCCCCGAACTAGCCTGAAATTTATAAATATAGCATCGAATATGCTGGCAAACGCTTTTAAGTTGGAGCCGGAAACGCCAGGACGATGAACGATGGGCGATGAGCGATGAGCGATGAGCGATGAGCTGGCTTCCAGCGGGAATAGACAGAATCCGAGGAAACTTGATGACTTTTTCCGAAATCGAAGGAAGGGTGGTTGGAGGAGGAGCCGGGGATGATAGGACGCGTTGCCTTAAAACGAGAGGATTACGAAGCGAGGCCGCGGAGAAACGAGCATCGCGTCATTGTGCAGCCACGTAATAATTCGGCCGGGCGTATACGGTATAGGACGCCATTAGCGGCGGATCGTTCTGGCGAGCACTCCAACGCCGCCGGTCGACAGAATGAACGGGGAAAGTAGCGGAGCCCGAGTAGCGATCAGCATTTTAAAATAGAGCAATTTTTAATTATGCCGGCTCTGGCCGTGATCCGAGATAGATAAAAGACGTGGTGCACGAGCGAGACGGCCAATATAAGTGCCATGTACGAGTCCTCCGACTCGCGCTCCTCCACTCACCACTCACCACTCACCACTCACCGCTCACCGCTCACCACCACCCCCACTGCCCTCTCTACTAGCTTCATACACGCGTCCGCCAACGTGTGTGCGGCTACATGTTACGTGTTTACAGCGGCTCCGTCACGACATATTAAAAATCCGCGCGCGGATATGCCGCCGGGAAAAAAAGGGAAAAGGCGCATGGCTAGCGCGCCGGATCTTTTCGGCAAACACGGAATTATATGTAAGCCGTAAGACATAGACAAAGGCATCCTCGTTCCCTTCGAGCTCTCACGCTACTCGGCGGTACATGTAGACTATTGGAACTACCTCAAGACACGAGAGATTGCCAGAACCTACCCTTTACTCGCCGTCGTTCATGTTTCTCCGCTCGAGTATTCGCAACCGCTGCGGATGTCGACAATTTTTCCTCTCGCTAATAACATCGCAGTGTCGGGGACATGATTTACATTTTTTCCGATCCCTTGAAAATTCACTGGGAAGTAATACGTGGGCGGTGATAATTTGGATGGCGCAAAATATGCAGATATATTATGAAATGTAAATAGTGAAGCGTGGGTGGGCGATTGTGTGCGCGACTACCCCTAGGCCCACTCGAACGTTAAGCCCCAAAGCGGCAGATAGGCCTTAAGCCTCATCTTGGCCGATCCCCCTGACCCCTTCGTCCCTCCGAAGCCCGTTTCTTGGAGCGGATCCTAGCCGCGATACACGCAACGGCGGGCACTGCTCTTACCGCCTTAATGCATTCGGCAAACAGCGGCAGGGCCGTTCGTTGCGAAGAGACCGTGTACGTGTATATACGTGAGCCTCCACGGAGGGAGTAGTGGCTCTTTATTTACACTAGGGATTTTTTCTGCCGTGCATCGGTTCGCGTTTCGCAACTTACTCTTCCCTCCTGCATGCGCCTCTCTCGGCCCATCGAACGCACGGCCATTGTTTAACCGATCGCCCCCTTTTCCCGGTAAAACCTTCCAAGGAAAACAATTTCCAGACCGAGCAGTAGGTTTCATCGTTTCGCCGAATCATCCTTAAACAAGCTGCACTTCCAAGGACGATATTTAACTAGCCAGTTATTTATCCGCGGCAAACTTTTTTTTCCAAAGAGCGCAACGAAAGGACGATAATCGAATGGAGATTTTACCGAAGCGAGGGAACTCACCGGAGAATGTTGAAACTACCCCGACGAACGCCGGTGCAAGGGGTGCGTGTGTGCAGATGGACGTGCAATTCGTAATGCAGTTCTCGAGCTGGTGTACGTGTTGTACCGCATAGAGCCACTATAAACGAGGGATAACGCGATGCAATGGAAATCAAGCGCAACCCCTTACCGCGGATTGGTATATAGAAGCGGAGCCATCGGCCGATGGAAGAGCCATTATCTTGATACGCCGGTCGGATGGTCGGACGGTCGGACGGTCGGGCGGTCGACGGTCGGACGAGCATCGAGCCACACGTAGCATGTAGCATGTAGCATGTAGCATGTAGCACGTAGTACGTAGTAGGTAGCACGTAGCTTGGGCTCCTCGTTGCCAGGCCATCCGCGGAGCTCCACCAGCGGCCTATAATTAAAGTTGCTCGCGAGAGAGGCTGCTTTTCTCGCTTTCCTCCCTGCGAAAAAAATGACTCCCTCTCCGGCTCGCTTGTCCGGCATAACGCGAGCGGAAGATAAATGAACGGCCAAGAGAGATGGAAGAACCTCGGAACCCTGCCCGACAGCGCCGAGCGTTCATTCATAATCGCAAACTATGTATATTCTATTGATCCTCAAAAGGAGAAAACTGTAATGTTTATTCATCGTGCGCTCATCCTATCTTTCCGATAACGAGATCGGCCACGGAATACGCTGCAACTCCCTAATGGGATCTTTCATTCGCCATCCTTCTGTAGACGACTCAACGGTAAAAAGTAGAACCAACTTTCGAAGATACGCTTAGCGCTCTCATCGATGCGCCGAGATTGTAGAACCCTCGAAAGAGACAGGAAAAGACAGGATGTCGCGTAATAGCGAAGAATTATACCACCCCTTCCATCCACCTCACCGACAAGAAACGCAAAAGAAAAGACGACGAGAGAAAAAAGTCGTAGGGGAGGGGAGGGGAGAGGAGGGAGCAACTTTGTCAATTTTTGTTTCTCCCCGGCTGTCTCGGTCCTTTTTACTTTGCTCTTCACCCATCCCCGCCTCCCTTTCCCCGGTCTTCCCTCGTGGTTTTTAAGATATTCCGTGCAAGAAAAACAGCCATTAGCGAGAGTTTTCGCTTTTCGCGCGAAACTTTCAACCCTCCCCGCTGAGCCGTCCGTAGGACTTTCACGGCGCACTCTGCTCCACAAGGGGAGAAGGATGACGCGTGTCAGAAGACGAAGAAAAAGCAGCTCGAGGAGAGAGACGAGGCCCGGGAGTGGGTGCGGTAAGAGACAGAAAGAGAGGAGAAAGAGAAAGAGAGGACCGCTGAGGGGGGCGTGAAGGAAGGTAACTCGTTCGGAACTTTCCTCCGCATTTTTCATCGTCTATAAATTCTTATTTATATGCGACGCCATGTTTGCCTTCGATTAGAGCGCCCTGGCTCAACGATATATGGAGGGAAATTCGCGGAGGTGCGTTCCCTCGGACGTCGGCCGTACGTGCCAACGAAACTTTTAAGATCCACTTAGAAGGGCCGCGGCTAGACGTCTACGCCTATGCCTACACCTACACCTACACCTACACCTACACCTACACCTACACCTACACCTACGTACGTCTACGACAAGGATAATATTTATTACTTGGAACGGCGTATTAGACGGATCGATCAGAATGAAAGAGGAAGGACGTTGTTTGACCTTCGCTATAAAAGTCCGTACAAGTCCTTAAAATGTCCTCCGCCTGAAATGTAGAGCTTTTCGCTCGGTCCGCGGTAAATAACGTCAGGGGGAAGGCAATCCAAAGGCGAGAAAAATACGCTAGGATCGTCGGGATATTAACAGGGAATCGCCGAAAGTGCGTTGTAGCGGCAAAGTCCTTCGACCCAGCCACTGCGTTACACCCCAATGTAAATGCAAGCTTACCCCTACATGCCAATGGCTCCTGCTCATTCGACACATCGACTCGTGCACTTACGACTCCGTGCAGGTGTATTGTTAGGTAGAATTCGATACTACGGCTAGTGCAAAGCATCCCTGATGGTGGGCGAATCGAATAGATCATTAATCAAACCACACCCTCGCGGACGGTAGTTGTATACCGGGTGTCTCGAATAGAAATCCAAAGACAGAAAACCCGAGCAAAAGAGGGCAAATTCTTGTGGAACGCAAGGAACAATTGTGGAAAAGAAATTATTGTCGAAACGGTTTATTTGCAGCGACGTAAGTTCTTCCCTTACTTTCGGAATCGCGTGTTTTAAGGTACGAGCCGTATTTCCAGAGTCTGCGCGCCATTAAGAACTCATCTATGACGATTTTCTTGGTTCTTTTGGCCCGTTCTGACAAGGAAAGGGCGAGGGAAAAAGAAGTTCCGTAATTCCGTGGGTGGGGGATGGGGGATGGGGGGTGGGGGGTGGGGGGTCTGTCTGAAAGGGAAGGGGTGGCTTTCGAATTAGCGTATTTGAAACTTGGTATACGGCGCTCGATGGCGCAGCAGAGTTGCCAAGTGACGTATTATAATATTTCATCCCCCGTGTCGCGCACGACCACATTGAAAGCTGCGCAAACATTCGCAAACAGCCGCGTAGGCTGAGGGGCACGTAGGGATAGATGGATACACATAAAGATACATTTACGGGGGCGAGTTTATGCGGGTGTGCGTGTAAACACACGTACGTAAACGTCGAGGCAGCCCTTCGAGCAGCAACGCCCCGCACCAGCCACGTTTTATGTCTCTGTCCTACGTATACAGAAGCCGCTGGGCACGCGTACGTACGAGTAATATCGTTAATTTGTATGTGTTTGAGTTCCAAGGGGGAGCAGAACCACCCTAATATATTCACGTGCGCGAATAGGATGTACAGTCGCTGCAAAACGCATCTGCTCCGACCAGAAATTCCCTGCTTCGGAAAATTCCAGCACATCAAGCGAAGAAACTCACGCTGGACTCTTGACATCGATTCATTCCCTTCCTCGTGGAAAACCGACGCGTGACCCAACGTGTCTTTAACGCACAAGGAAAAATCCACTGGAAGAAAGCGAAAATGGAGAAAATGGTACGGAAAGAGGGAAGAACGAAGGAAGGAGACAAAAGACCGAGCGAGGAAAGACGCCAATTGCAAAGGCGGAGGGATGAGAACGCGTTGGATTGGGGGATCGAGGAGCGGTGTGCGGGACGCGGGTGTCGAACAACGCTCTCTAGCTCGCATACTATTGTGTATACTATTGTTCTGCTTGGCTAATATCCAAGATGGCCGACCAGCAGTACCTCCGTGCATGCGTCTACTCCAAGTGTGCCTCTCGCCTTGTTTGTGTCCAGACGTTACATTTGTGTACTCGCATTACTGTCCGCATGCCTATTCCTCTACTCTCCATGCATACGCATTTCTTCTCGTCCCCTTGCCCATGACTTGCCATCATACACGCCCGTACTTTGGAACTGCTCAATAGCAATTCTTGTGTCACGGTCCGTCTCATAAACAAGGCTACTGGGAGCAATGGAAAATCGTTTCTAAATATCCTTTAATTCTGTTGGGTCGCAGAAGCTCGAACTCGTAGGAGTATTTGTTGTAAGGAAATTTCCTGGCAGTCCGGAGGCTCAGGGGATACACTTGTATACACGTAGATAGACGGTATTTGTTAATGCGAATGTTTGCGATCGGTTGGAGCTCGTAGGCGTGCAAGTTCCCGTATGCAAGCGGGCCTCTCTTTGTGTAGAGGAAATGCAGAGTAGCGAGCGGTGCAGCGGGTGATGCATACGTACGTGTGAGATAATAGCCATTGGCGGAGCCTTAGTCTCCTCGAGGTATATCGATCCTGCCAGCGTCGTTGCCCAAGAGCGAAGACTTGCTATTCCTCCTCGTCTCTCTTTCTCTTTATCCTTCTGCCGCGAGCGGACGGCAGGCCGATGAAGAAAAGCGCACACGGGTTTGTTACGCGCCGCGATATGTGCAGATTGCTCTCGTGTTTCCTCAGAGATTCCAATGTGGTTCGATGAATAGGAATAAGAGGGAGGCAGCCGGAAACAAAGAAGAGTAGCCGAGCGCTATTCGACGGAGCGATTGTAATGTGGACACGCGGAGAAAAGAAATCTTTCTCTATCCCCACGCCAATAGCTCCGCGCGCAACGTCAAACCGACCAACCGACCAACCGACCAGGGAATATCTCCGTGATAATTAAAATCACGGGCCCGGATTATGGGATTAAATTAAGAAGGACGGGCCGGATGGTTAAAATGGTGCGTAAACGAAAAGCAATTACTGCTGCGGATGGCAGCCGGCGAGAGAAGGAGACTTGCCAGGGTTTTTCGCAACGCGCCAACCAACAGGGGGAGGGTGGGTTTACCGTGCGTGAAAGCTAAACGCGCTTTATCAAACCGTAGCCGGCTCAGTCGCAGAGTCACCAGAGACGAGAGTAATTACAATAATTCCCCGTCAAAGCGTTTAGAAGCGAAAGAGCTCGATCGGTTTAATAACGATTGATACGAAACAGAGCGCGCGGTGAAACGAGATTAAACCGTGCATCATTTTGCCGCAAGTAAACATCGCTATAAATTTACGAGCACCTTTGACGCGATAGCCAGGTGCACGCTGTGGAGATGCGACTGTCCAAAAGATGGTTTTACTGGCGAGTGACGGAGAAGATTACTCGAGTGTTTTTCCTCGGCGACGACGGATATAAAGGTGCGCCATGTAGCGGAGTAAACGAATCTCCAAGAGCCAACGACGCTGAAAAATCCTTGTAGCTACGAAGCCATGTAAACTTTTATCGAAGTTTCTCATCGTCGTTAGCTCCCTCGTTGCACGGATCAACTCTGTCTTCTCGGCGACGTCGTTCCTCTCCTTTCAAGCCCCTTCCCCGCGCGTCTCCAGCCGCCTAGACGCCGGCATAAAATGTAGATTAATATAAATATTCATAAACACCGTAAAGTTTATGTGCCGCGAGTACAGAACCGGGCTGGGGGAGGGGGAGCTGAGAGAAACGGGCTGGCCAAGAGGAAAAGCACGAGAAAGACCGAGTTTGGCTCGTCGTAAAATCATCCTCGGACGACCGCGCGTCTCGGGAAAAAGGAGAAGGAAATAAATTCAAAGTTGGACAGTCGCCGGCCGACGAATAAAAGGAAATTCGGTGGTACGAGTCGTGGCAGTCACGTACGCGTGCCACTGCTGTCTAATTAATGAATTACTGAATGGTCAATTAACGCGCGGTCCACGTCGGACGCGTGGCATTTTTAATTTTATGAGCACGCAAGCTAGGCAGCCCGTTGCGCCGGCGACCTGACGTGTTGTGATTTTTATCGGGTAATTAACGCTACGGTACACGTGTAGTGGCAACGTTTACGCCTCGTTCAACTATCGTCGACAGGTCAAACTGACCCGAAGAATAATTTCCCGACCTTGCTTACCGATTTGTTCGTCACACGGAAAGGCCTCGACGAAGAAAAATTTCCTCCAACACAAGACGGACGGTCGTTTCCATGATTACCCCTTAAATATGCATTCCTCTGGTCGAATTCCCAAATCTTCGTCATGCCATAAAAGCTACCGTCCTCAAGCCAAATATATTTTCCATAGAATCGACGAAGGCTACATCAACGGGCCAAAACTTTCCTAAAATCGAATTTCCTCGGCGGCAATATTATCAAGTACGTTTGGATTAACGTTGCAGAGATTTAGCGAGATACTTTAATCGATCGCGTCGGCATGAAGTAAAAGCAGAATAAAATTCGCCTTGATAAAATAATGAAATATTGAAGTACATAACTGAAATATCCTGTTGATTCAGCGAAATACGGATACGCCGATGAGTCGTTTAATTCAGCCAACGAAATGTCTGTTGCGCCGTGCGTTAGATAACTTCCGTCGGCATTCCTTCGTTTCCGGGAAAAATATTTACATTAGCGGATATTTTTATTATTTCATTAGCGGATCTGTTTGCGTTGCCGGTGGAACTCGGACTTGGCCCGGTCGCTGGGTTAACGGACGTTGTTTAATAATTTCTTTTTTCCAGCCGGTACCGCGGCACTTAACATCATAACGCAAGGTTGTAAAAACGAGTCTGCACCGGGCCGTAGCCGTCGGAGTGTCCGGGAATAATTAATGTTTGTTTTACAGCTTGCTCCGGCTCGCGAGAGGTCTTCCACCAGCCGTCTTTATTCTATCTCTCTCCTACGCGCACACACACACACACACACACACACACACACACGCATACGCACACGCACATTCACATTTTTTCCTTTTCTTCTTCCCTCTTACCGGCCTAGCATACGCGCCTCAAATGGACGGCAATATTTCCTTCTTTTTCAACAAGTACAATTTTAAATAATTCCCTTCCTCTTGGCCGGCCAAAAGAAATTACAGAAATAACCGCTCGCACGATGTAAACGAAAAGAGATGTACGTTAGATGCAGCGATATTTATTCACAAGATTAAACTGTATTCATTTAATCTGAATTCAGAAATTTATACAGTCATATAAATATACAGAGAGCACGATGAAAAGAAATTTCCGAAAGTAGCTCGGTATTTCGATTAAATTCTCCAACTCGCTTCAGAAACATACCTAACATACATAGGACGATTGTGAAAATTTCAATATGAGAAAAAGCATGTTCCTCTGCTTTTCTTTTCGCCCATGCCAGTCGTGGGAGCATAAAGATAAGAGATAACACAGAGAGCAGAGGGCAAACGGAAGGTACATGCGTATAAATCCTGCACTGCCGAGCGGCTAAGTGCGATCACCTTCTCGATCGTGTCTCGTTCAAGTTATGCCGATTTTTCTCGGTCGACGATTGGTTAACGTCGGCTAACAGCTCGACCAACTGATAAGAAGTCCAGTGTGCCGCGATTGGTCGGGGCGAAGGAGTCGGCGTTGCTCCACGATTTTCCACGCTGTTCCCCGCCTAGCCCAGGCCATTTCCTTCGACCCTGATTTTCTACGGTGAAAACACGACGCCATTGTTACGCTGCTCGTTCTCTTCTACCCTTCCTTTCTGTCCCCCTGTTTCGCCCACGTGCTTCCCCTCTTGCCAATCGCACATGAACATGTATGTTCTTAGCGTGTTCTCAGCTGCATTCTCCCGCACGAGCAGGTCGACCAATGTAATTAAAAGCCGCACACGGGGGCAAAACGGTCGTGTCCGGTCGATGTACCAACGAGTTCGTCTCGTTAACAGCCTGCTTCTCCACGGTACCGACTGTAAATGAGATTTTCTCAGCCAGCGCCTTTGTAACTCGCCAGCGTAACTGTAAACCGTGGCTTACGAGGTTCAATAAAACGTCACTCTCGGCACAACGGGTTTCAATAAATTCAGTCTAAAGTTCCCCTCGATAGAATAGTCCGACCTTTTGGGCAAAAGAAGTCGAGGCGAATGAGTCGACTCGTGGGGACGTCGTGTTGTTGATCCGCTAGAGAATGGACGAATCGTTGGCTTGTTAAGAGCGTGATTGTCACACTGGTGTGAGAAGTGAAGAGCGATGCAGAGCGGCGGTTAGCGGTTACCGTTAACCGTGCGGAAGTGGCCACGCTTGCCGGTGGTTTTTCACGCGAGCCTCCACCGCAATCATCGGCCGCGGTTTTTCACCGTGGAAAGCCACTGCTGCGGGACTCGCTGCAATCCCCGCGAGCCTCGTCACTCGACAGTCGACACCCAATTGCCTGACCTCCACGTTAGCACCAATATTCCATTGCCCCTAGCAAGACGTATCTTTGTTAAATCACTTGTACTTCGTTCTTTCACGTATACCTCACGTCACATCACAAGTTGGACAAACATCGGTTTCTTTTTAAAGCTTATCATTTTCTTGTCCGATCGTTCGCGACGAAATTGAGCCTAGCGGGCAGAGAGCGAAGAGTGGCGAACGATATCCCTTGGAATCCGACGATTACGCTCGATTTTGGTCTCGGTAGGGCGTCAATCATCCGAATCGAATTGAATAGCACGAGGGAAATCGCCGGTACCGTGGCCAGCAACGAGCTTCTCGTTTCGACGGGGGTTTCAACTGACCGTCCGGTCCGTCCCGACAAATCCTTTTTCGGGGCTCGCGTCAGAGAGAGAAAGCGTTGCTCAGTTGTGTGTGTGTGTGTGTGTGTGTGTGTGCACGAGGGCAGCGAGGCCGCATAATCCGGCCGCAAAATCCGGAAGCGTTTAACATAATTAGGTATCGGGTGTCGGGTGTCGGCTGTGTGTCGGGCAACGGCCCAACGAGAGAGGGTTCATGCCGCGGCAGAGGCGGGAGGAAAGAGGGTTGAAACGCGCAACACGCTTCTCCACCTCCCGGAGATCGTGTTTATCGCCGACAGCGTCCAACTTCACACCTGCTTTCCTTTTCAACGTCATTTCCAAATGCTCGCACTCACCTAGTCTTTTTTCTCCTTTCAGGTGAGTCTCGTTGCTGGCGTATCTTGGTTCGCGTGAGTAACAACGTTTTGCCCCTCGATTGAAAAATCCTTCGGAAGAGCGAGAAACTAAGCCTACGATTGTTTACGAGCCGAAAGAAAATTATGGAGAAAAAAGCTTGGCCCGCGCAATTCCATTGGATCGTTCTCGATGAATGTAACGGCCGCGAGAAACGACAGAAATAACGGCGAGCGATTTTTGGTAGGCGCGAATAAAATAAAAGACTTTATCGGCCGCTTATAATCCGAGCGTTTAAACGGGCGCGCCGTGCGTGAACGATGAAATACGGCTGCGTGGCAAAAATGCCGAGGGAAGGGGAAAAAAAAGGAAGAACGAGCGAGGAAGGAAATGTAAAAATACCGTTGGTCGCGGGCGCCGCTTTTTTCGCCGACCTCTCTTTCATCGTTACGATTCTCAACAACCGCCGGACTCAACGGGCCGATGAAAAAATATCGATAAAAGGCATTATCGATTAACGAATAGCTCTGAAATCCGCGAGAAAAGCCGTACAGCGAATAAACGACGGATGCCTCTTAGAAAGAAATCGGCGACAGAGCTGACGGTCCAATTAATTGGCTGGCAGCCCTTCCGAAATGAGCCGAGGACCGTTGTAACAGCCACTCGATTCCGGAAGTTGCTCGTGTCATGCGCGACGTGCATCGTGGGCGTTCGCGTTTCCGGTCGCGCCGTTATTACCCCAGATATTATTATCCGTGGGAGACAATGACCGATGCCGAACTGTCCCGACAATGCCGAGAGACAACCGAACGGCGCATAACAGATCTGTCTCATTAACAACTTGTAATGGAACCGATGTATCTATTGCCGCACCGTCCCGGCGACGCCCCCGGCTACCACCCCAACGACCAAGGCCAGATGAAATGCCTGCCAAGCTGATACCAAACCGCCACACAGGGAATCACCGAGAAACGCAGCCTTGGCAGCCTTGACAAACCCCCGAGGTTTACCCAATTTGCCCGGCTGCTACAAGAAAATACTACGCCAAACGGTATAATACCAATGACGATGCCGACGAAACAAGGGGAGGATAACGACGGGGAAGCCAGTTGGCACAGGCGGAAGACCAGCTCGAGGGTCGGGCGAATGAAGCAGAAGGAAGAGACAGGACGATATGGAGAAGCTCGGCGGAGGGATTGATATCGACGGGAAGGAAGGGTGGGAGACCCTCGAGAATAGACGATAGGAACACGAGCCGAACGAAAGCAGCCATAGGTTCATACGAGGCCAGGGAAACGAATGCACGCGCGTCCGATGGATGCAACTTCGGCATCCGCACATCGGCCGGTGCATTGTGCACGCGCCATTGAAAACGAACAGACAATGCGTCGTAGCCGCGTTTTGTCCCGTGACTTCTCGCCCGTTTCACCGCACGGACGGGGACGGGGACGGGCCGGCAATGGGAAATGGGGGATGCTCGAAGAATCTGCGAAAACGTCGATCACGAGCTGTGCCGAAATACTCAGCGAAATAAGCCAAAGAAAGATCTACGATAGCTAGGAGTTAGAGGGAATAGGCCAGTCGTTTAACGAATGGAAGAGGAGGAAACGCAAAAAAGGAAATGTTGGCGTAAAGTTTCGTTATCGGTACGGTACGGCGCGAGAACATGCGAATTCTCAAAAGACAATGTACGGTCGCACAATGCGGCTCTGTGACGAGAGGAATATGCAGGTCGAAGCTGCCGCTCTAAATTACAGCCGATATTAAGATCTGGCGATTGCGCGAAATGGTATGCAAAGCGATTCCGCCGAGGCACACGCACGCTCTCCGACTGTTCGATTCTACGTCCGTGTATGTGTTCGCGCCAAGGGAAACGTGTAGCGAGGCCGCCACGGGCCGGAGGGTTGCGTCCGGTTTTTAACGTATGCCGGCCCTCGAAGCTCCTATAAATTCAGTCCAACGTCTCCCGGAGGGTCGTAGAGCGCGTCAGCCTCGGAGAATTACGTTGTTCGTTTCTACCTGCGCCTTCTTCGCCTTCTTCACCTTATTCGCCTCTACTCGCTCGTGTCTCTTACCCTCCCGTCAGCACCTTCCCTCCCCCCTCCCAGTATTCTCCAGTATTCTCGGAAAATAGATTCGTGATGGAATTAGCCGGTGTCGGGGCCGACAAGATCGGCAAGTGGGCCCCGACGATGCTACGTAATATCCTCTTTACGAGCTGGCTTTAAACGCGAGCCCCTTGACTGTTGTTGGCTCTCTTAACCCGTTTCGGCGCGGCGCAGGTCGACCGAGAGACGAGAGGAGAAGCACCCAAGAAGAGAGGGGTTAGACGAGCAAGGATGGCCGATCGCCAGAGTTTCCAACACGAGCAAAAGCTCCCTGCCCTACCGAAACAACCAGCCGCCCATTTTCTTCCCTCTCTCCCTTTCTTTTCCTCTATAAAATGTGCATCCCCTTTTTCCCCGCTGGCGGCCTTCCTCTCTTCTCTCGGCGATGTCTCGAGTCACTTGTGGGTAGGCTGACAGCTGTGCATGAGCGTGTGTGTGTACGTGTGCGTGTGCGTGTGCGTGCGCGTGTGCGTGCGCGTGTACGTATGTCTCCCTCCTAACGGCGCCGGTGCATTCAGGCGTTTACATCAAGAGACTACGCGATGATGATAATTAGCATATAAGGGGCTCGTGGAAACGCGAAACCTCTAGAAGCACGCTGCGCTGACTTCTCTAGACCACTAGACCGAGGGTTTACCCTGTCCTGTCGTCCTCGCTATCGTGCACGAGTTACTAAAAAGGCCCGCATGTTATTACCTTCCATTCACGCTATCTTTCCAACTCGTGGGCATTTCCTTCTCCTCCTTCTACACGAACCATCTTGCTTATTTAAGGAAAGGGGGAACAAGCGAATTTTCCTGGCCACGAGCTGGCCAAATATTCTAGCAATTGTGCCGCTTTAAAAGTATCTGTGCCAAACCCCACGGGCCGTACGTGCACGCTTAAATTTCGAGTATCGAGCATCGAGCATCGAGCAACGAAGAATCGACCAAGTCGATTGAAAGGACGACACAAAGGCAAAGGATCTCGCGACGATCGGCCATGTCGGACCCTCTTCTCTCCCGGCGAGGCTAACAGGAAAATAATACCCCGTTGATTGGCAATTTAGCTTGAGATTGCAGCAGCAAGAAGCTCTTGGTTGTTGCCGAGAGAACGAATCAAGACTCTCCTAGCAGCGAGGGGAACATTAAGAAAGTCGCCGGACGTACGTACATGTTTTCCCTTCGCATCGAAAGAAAAGCAATGCGGAAAATAAAAGAAATCTTTGCTCGACGTCAAAGTTTCTATAACTCTAATGATCTTTACGATTTTTCCTTTCGTTTCGTGCAACGAATTACCCAGCCGGCTCGCGGGAACATAACTGGCTCATTTCCCATTTGTTTCTTGTCGCGAGAGGACCATCAATGGAGAGGGCTAGGCAGGGAGGGAGGCAACGGGAAAGAGGAGAGGGATATCCGAAAATTTCGGGCTAATTCGCGCGCTTTAATCGCTCGGCTCATTTGACGCGGCGCATGAAAAACGGCTGCCGATAAATTTTGACAGTATTCTGTCCATTGCATTGCAATAATACCGGACCATATATTAGGGTGGTCGCGGGACGATGCGCCTATGGCGGTTCGGCCGTGCATAGGACGATCGACGAGAGGGAAAAAGAGCGAGAGATAGAGAGAGAGAGAGTTGGACGAGCGGTGAACATGGGGGACGAGACCAGAGGTGTTCGTATAGTTTCCCGGTAACATATTACGAATTAATACCAACTGCTCCGGTGAAATATTACTGGAAAATACTGACCGTTATTTGCGCACACGTGCCAGACGTATTGCCTTGCACTCGGATTTTTCTACCGGGCACATCCCCTTTTTTCCCCCCCTGACGCTTTTGCCAACGAGGAATCCCAATGCGTATTTCAATGAACTAATTGGCTTAGCCGAAAAACTTCAGACAATCGGTCTGCAACGTTATCGATCGCGTTAATGCCGTTAAACGGATATTCATTGAGTTCCGCTAATATCCTTATTTACATTGTGCTATTTTCCGGGCAATAATAATCCCCTATAATGACCAGAATAATAATAATAATAATAATAATAATGGGCTACTAACAATAACAATAGTAGTAATTAAAAGTAATCGAAGCTTTTATGACGTTTTATGTGGTTAATGTCGTCTCGCAGGGTTTGCGCGATGTTAACCGTGCCACTAAATGAATTTAATTAGCACGATTACAGAGGTACCGCTGTTAACGACGGCCTCTTGTACCGCAACGAATTTCAAATTCCCCGATCGTCACCGGCGCCTTCAATCGTATTTCCAACAAATGACGTTACGTCTGTAATTACTGGCTGACAAGTTGGCCGAACCGTCGCGACGGGATCGACGCCATTTCTCCACTCTTTACATATTTCAACGAATAACAATATCGCCGAAAAATACGGGCGGTCATTTATTATTTTCCGTCGTGCATTTATTTCCTTTCCAGTTGCGGCCAACTCCCTCTATTTCAGTTTCATCAAACTTGTCCAAACGATAAATAATCTTCGTAACATTTGGCGGCGTTTTGTAAATTTAAATCGACAGCGATATTCTGGTATCGGGTCGATAATTCATCGCATCCGCATTTCCGAGCCGTCCCGAGAAATTTCACGCGATCGTCAACGGCTAATCCACCGAGTCATTTTCCTGATTATTATAATATCCGCCACCACCGCCATCACAGCCATCACAACCATCCCGGACTAACGTTCATTAATTCCATTAAAGCGCCGCGGTGAAAATTCCTTACCGTTTCTGGCCTTACAACCCCCTCCCCCCCCCTATATCTACACGCTAATGATGATAATGACAGGAATGATCGGAATAATAACCGATCTGATTTACCCCCGTTGCGGGCCGACTGCTCCGTCGGTCCTTCCGGACGAATAGGCCGTGTGCTGAAATTAGAGGACGTACATAGCACGATTTTCGTGCTTCCGCGAGCGAAATTTGTCCTTCGTTTTCCTCCCAGCCACCTCCCGCTTCTACCCTAATGACTTACGAGACGCGTTTAATTGGCGCGAGAAACGGTAGGAGAGAAAGAGCGAGAAACGACGAAAAATCGAGAGAAAACAAGACGAAGAAAGAAAGGGAGGAAGGAAGGAAGGAAGGAAGGAAGGAAGGAAGGAAGGAAGAGAGGAAAATAAGAAAGGAGGGTGGAATCGGCAGGCTTAGGCTCAATCAATCCGCTCGTTACGGGGCTGCCAGCCGATTGAATAACGAACGATTTTCACGCGAGTCTCGTTAAAAATGCTTTTAGCCCGATCACACCGAACCCTTGCTTTTTTCCCCGCCTTGGCCTCTCCCACGTTTTTGTTTATTAATAAATTGAGGATGATTACCGAGCCGCCGCGGTCCTACCCGTTAATGGGTTCTTACTCCGCGAGCCGGGCATTACCTCTTATCGCTCCATCGACTCGCCCCTTCAATTGCAATTTCCCCCCTTTTCGATCGGCCACGTCCTCTTCTTCCTCATATATATTTCACGAAATAACTATCGCCGAAATGTTCCGTTAGAACGACGTGACTCAGGGTTAAAATGGTAAAATGGCCAACGTAAGAATGTTGCATACATGTCATCATATTTGCACGACTTCATCTGTCATTTATCCTTTAGCCTTTCAGAAATAAAATTGTGTAACCAGGCCGCTCCTCTTTTCTTGTTTATTCATTAATGAATTCAGAGGACCGAGCTAAAAGCATCTATGATCGACGGACTTGGGATACAAAGTGGGGCATTAGAACGCGACATATATCATAATTCCGACGATCGTCGGTATTTCGCCGAATAAAGTTGCATCGCTACATCGAAGTTAGCTACATTTTCTTTATTAATAAATTAAAGAGGTCGAGCTAAAGATACATCCCTGATCGTCCAAATGTTGAGATTTATCTAGCCGCATGGGATCTTAAAAAACTCAACGAAACCAATGGTAATTGCCTGGCCAGGCTCTGCGTGCGTCCAATGAGAATACAATTAACGAACAAAAATACGGGGAATTAGAATAGCGAGATGCTCTTGTTAATTGCAAATGAAACGAAATCGTCGGTGCGCGCATTTATTCCGGCCCGGGATATTTATGTTCGCGCCTGTATATACGGTAATTTTAACATTTTATTAAAGTACAGGATTTTCGATTATACTCGACGAAAGTTAATTTATTTGCTCGATTTGTAATGCAAATCCCATAGCATTGCAGATAACTCATACGCGATTTAAATAATCGAAGCGGAAGAATAAAAGTTATGAAAACTTTAATTGCACAAATGAATTAGTGCCGTATCGAGGCGGAGCGCGCACGCATGTCGAATTATCGCTGAGTTGCGTACATGCACTTGGATTCTGCATTCCGATTAATACAATCAGTCCCGCTCTACTCGCAATACCTAAGCAGATAAGGTTCTATCGAACCTTTAAGAGTCTCACCGAACCGTCCATTAACCCTCCGTAAAATCGGCCCAACATTTTCCTGCAAGAGAAGATAATTTTACGATTCGCCGGAAAAGTGGCTGTAGAATGCCGACGGTGATTGCCGAAGGACGAGGTGGGAGATATCGCTGCGCGTGACGGTGAACTAGGCTCCGTCGGCAGTAATTATTCCTACACAAACTCATTAACCGGGGCGCAGGATAGGACAGAGAAGAGGGTGAAGGGAGGGGCCGGGTCGAACGGCGACCACGCGTGAAACTTTGATCATCCCGCGCGCCTCGAATCGACCGGCGGGATCAGCCGATGCACTGACATTAAATTACCGCATCGGTAAGCGTGTCATCCGCCAATTAAAGGCCCGCTATTTTCTGCCCGAAAATTGATAATCGCCATTAAAAGCGGAAACGCCGAGTGACCAACGACGAGTGACACGTGTAGACTACTACCGTCTGGCCGACTCTAATTACAAATAAATATCCCAAGCGCGGTTATTATTATTATTATTATTATTATATCCCAGCCGATGCCTTCAACTTTTCTTCGACGGTTCATTAATAATATATTTTTCATCGGCTATGGGTGAAAAAGAAATAAGTCGAGGACGAAATAATTGGATTTATCCTGACGCGAATCCGATGTAGACGTAGCCGACGCCTCGATTAATCGAAATTATTAACACGCCGCGCGGTAAACTAATTTTCATTGCTGATATTTTAGCGAATTATTGAATGTAATTATTTTCGGGCAGAACGTCGTTTTAATATAACTTCGGCCATTGGTGGCATTGCCATCAGCAAACGCCGAATGATTATACGTATTTACTTTGTCGCACATCGCTGAAGGAATTGCGCCCACTTTAACCCACTCTAAATCTAATAAAATAATATAAAATAGTACAACTCGGCGCAAGCATATCGGTAGAATCGTTTGATCGTTGAACCAAGTGAAATATCGTGGGCTTGTAACGTTCATTTTTATCCGTGCGGTTTAGTTGTTTTATTTTTACATTCCGAGAGCTCACGTGAAATTGATAACTGGGCAAATGAAATTTTCATATTGGCCATTTCTTCTCTTTTTATCGGGAAAATCGTATTCGTTCGATCACTTTTACAGCGCTGATACGTTTGCAATGGTAATTCGTGACGGTGCGATAAAAAAAAATGTAGAGCGAGGAACGGAAAGAAGTCGAACGGGAGAGACGATGACCGTCGATCAGCAACCCCACTGTTTACCGATTTTTTTCACCGCGGTCGCCATGTGGATATTTGTAATTAGAGGGGGGGGGGGGGTCCGTCTATGCGGCGCGGTTCGGGCCAGTTTTTATTTCCCGTTCGAAAGGACGACTTTTAATTTCGAGTAATGAAGCGCCAACGAGCAGACGCCGCTGTTGATATTCATTATTAATTTTTAATCGCCGCTTCGTTTGAGCCCAGGTGCCGAATATTGTCCTGTGGCGTACGTTTTTTGCCATGGGAAAGCACAAGTGTAAATTTTCCATGCCAGATTTATCTCGTTTAAAATTTCGGCTTAAGGGAACTTGTTACAACGATCGTATGCATTTTTATAATGTATTCGTCGACAGAATTTTAATTGCTTTTACGCCAACTGATTATCATAAATCATCGGGAAAAACGTATGATTTGAAGCGCTAACTATAGACGTTGAATTTAAAGCACCGATTAAGTTAATTAGTGTTTCGATAACCGTTCGAATCGGTAGAACTTACCGGTTGTCGAGGAAGGTACGCGCGATTTGTCAGCGTATCAAAACGAAATCAACCGGACAAGATAAGCGTTTCACCGTTCGATCCATGCATATTAATTTTAAGCCCCAAAAAAGCAAGCATTTCGTCCGCCTCTTTGTTTCTCCAGCCCCCTCCCTTGCCACCCCTTTCCCCTCGTTCTATCAGTTTATCTTTTTGCCCACATTTCTGTTTATTTTTCATTCGTTTTTTCTCGGATTATAGTGTTTCTACGTCTCGCGCTAACTATTACACCGAGTCGAATGATTCCAGCGAAATTCTTGACGTTCACGTAAACGGATTATTCGATCAAAGCAGCTGCAATTTGATCATGCCCGTAAAATGTTTATCGTTGAAAAGAATTACTCCGTTCCTAGCCCTTCTGTCTTTGCATTCGGTGCATTGTCGATTTGGCGCAAAACCAGGACGCGTTGGCAAAACAGGGCGATTCGTGCAATCGCCAAACCGGCAGCGATTATTTTTCGATCACTCCAGTTAGCCGCGTAAAAACACTCGCGCAATTAGGAATTAATGCACCTGCAGCCGGACAGCCAAAAAAAATATGGCCCGCGCCAATCAGCGGCGGATCGTTGATGGTGCATTAAAAAAAGAACGGCAGCAAAAGTAAACACTATTCTTCGGAATGATCGGCAATGTCGCGACCATTCGCCCGCGCAAAACGTGGAATGAACGGTTCATGTGACTAAAAAAATACACTGGCCGGAATATACGACAAGGAATTTTGTGAGCCTTGCTGGTCGGTGCTAATGGTAAGGAAAGAAAGAGACAGGCCCCGGTTCCGATGGTTTGGCGAGGAACGACGGAAACCTTTTGGCCAAAAAATGGCGACAATTTGAACGCAGGGCGGACAATAGAGCGGAGGTCATCGGTTGCACGAAAGGACGGGAGGAAAGCTGGCGGCAAGAGGCAGGAATCTCGGGCTCAAGTATTTCGCTCTTTGATGTAGAGCTCGGGCCGAACTCGGCCGCCTGCCACCCTCGCCAAGTGGCTCAGCCAGCTTCAAAGAAAGTGTCTGTCTCCCCCTCTACGCGCACAGAGGGTTAACTTTCTCGTCGACTGTCGCGTTTTCTATGTTCTCCAAAAAAAAAAAAAGAAAAAAAAAAAGAGGGGAAGAACGAGACGGCGGCAAGGTGGGACAGGTCAAGAAAGTTTCGCCCTGATATCCTCCCCTCAACCTTTCCTCCATAGCTCACCCTTTGCCGTTGCATAATACTTGCAAGGCGCTACAACACCATTTTCAACGAATCTCCAAGAAATATTCGTCAAATTGCAGACAAGCTTTCGTACGTATCAGGTTCCGGCATACGAAAGTATCTCGTTATTGCGCCCATTGCGATTGAACGACGGGAATTCGAAGAAATACCGTGAAAAACGTTGAAAAACCGGCTGAAAGGCGCTGGCTATCCTGAATAGGGCAATCTGCAAATTGCAGAGCCGCATTGTAAGACGAGAACAAAAATCTCCGGGCGATATTGCCGGCGTATTTATCGGCTACTAAAACCAATCCATTGGCAGAAATTTCGATACGCGCGAGGGATGCGTGCGATGCATGTATAACGCGATAGGAGCCGGCAGCTCCAAAGGGAGAGGGAAAATGACGGAAGAGGAGAGGGAGGGGAGAATGAAGGGGTGTATACGAGAGCGGTGGCAGCGCCAGCTTTTCCGGACTATTCTACACGCAATTTCGTGTTTAATATCCGAAATAACTCGACTTCCTCTTCTGCAGCCGCGCCTGCAACGCGCCTGTAACGCGCCGATCGCATATTGCTCGGTGCAACGTGAACGTCCATTCGTTCCGTCCTTCTCTTCCTTCATCCCTCTCCCCCTGTCCCCCTTCCCCCTTTCCCCCGAGCCCTATGTATGATGTAATTTTACTTACCGGCCGGAATTTGATTTCTGTCCAATCGAGGAACCTCGATACCATTCTCTCTTTGCCTTTCCGTCCGTCTATTATTGACTTGTTTCCAGAATCGAGGATAGACGATTCGTCGCTTCAGATTTAATCCAGGAGAATAAAGTAGTTTCACCCTCCCTTCGTCGCCTCTTCTATCACTCGTCAACTCTTTTAATTACCCCGCCTAAATTAACTATTAAATTCATAGATGTGTCGCGTTCAATGACGCCGCGTTATTGCACTTGAGTTTTTAATAGCCAGCCTTCCGTGGGTGATGAGTATGTTTGGAGTGAAGAGTAAACAAGAAAAATGACCTTCTCACATAGAATGAGAAGAAAGAATTTGCCGGTGATACGAATGTGCATAAATGAGACGAATGCAGAGGCGTCGCGATCAATGTCAGCCCCGTGTCTGAGAAAACCACTTCGTTATTGTCTCGAACCACCGCGGCTCTCTACTTTTCCACTTGTACCCCCGGGGAGATACGTTCTCGCCTCTGTCGCGACACTTTTATACATCCGACTGTCTTCTACGATCCAAAAGTGCGTTTAACACCATCCGCTCAATGCAGCTGCTCTACGCACAATAGAACAGACTTTCTTAAATTATCTGTCCCTTATCTATTCCTTCTTGTTCATGCAAAAAAGGTTGTGAATAGTAAGATATACCGAAGGAACATTAACGTCACGTGAAAATGGTGGGTTTGACATTCGAGAGGAAAAGATGACGCGAGTTGCCGTTAGAGATTTTGGTGCAGCAAATTTCCCAACACTGGCGATGCTGGCGGTGGCTGTCGATGAATTTTCATAGCCATAACAGCCAATAGAGGCGTCAGTTATAACATATTCCGACGCATACTAGGCCGCCGGGCTAGACGAGCCTAGAGTAATACGCTAGCTCCGCTTCTATGTGAAATGTTAATTATATCGCGATTAATTATCGACAGTGCCCAGCGCTGGCTATTAGATTTGATATTATTCGAGCGAAATCAGTCGACTCCGAACGAACAGAACGCCAGCTCTGTGATTTCGTGTACTCGTGAAAATTTTAGTTACAAATTTCAACCCTTCTCTTTACGAATAATAAATATCTAGGTGAATAGCAAATTTCATAGCAAATTCCTTTCCTCCATTTCTAATTTTCCAAGGACGGATTTCTAGATCGATTCATACCGAAATGCTCTCGCCAATGTGTGTTCATTTTTCTAACATTACGTAGATGCGAGTGTAGGCATGTACGTCGAGGAGAGTGCAGTGGCCCGTGGCTACAACGATCGAAACAACATTGACTTCCGGAATTGTCGATCAGAGATACGGTGGCGCACGTACGATCGCATTGCGTCATGGAAAGCAATTATCGGCTGCATCGGTTGTTTACGCTCGATATCGCCGGTTTTGCCGCATTACGAAACATTCTAAGACTTCCGGCGAGACCGTTGGAATCTTACGGTAATCTCGAAAGGCCTAGCGAATGATTTTAAAGGATAAATCTGTACTGGCGGCTGATAACTCGAGTGATCGAGTGATCGAGTGGTCGAGTAGCTGGGAAAGGTGAACGGAGGAACGTGGCAACGCGTTATCAGCTGCACAGGTTGTCGGAGGTCGTGGCACGTGCACCGGCCGGCAAATTGAAATGACCTCCCCTCGTTCGTCGGCTATTCCGAATCCCGCTCTCGTTGGTTCGCTCGTTGGTTCGCTCGTTGGTTCGCTCGTCGGTTCGCTCGTTGGTTCGCTCGCTCGGTTTGCTCTCGACATTTTGCATCGACCGCACTACACGAGTGGCCGATATCGCGAAAACCAACCGGGACACACGAGACGCCGAGCGACCGACGAAACACCTGTGGCTCCTCGTCCACTCGTTAAGCTCTCGTTTTCTCGCACTCCCTCGGTGTCCCTTCTACCGTTCCTGCCAAGATCAGACCGCAGATGCCGGCTTTTCCTATCCGATCACTCATTAACGCAACTTCCATCGCACTTCCACCAGTTGATCGTACTTTTTCCTTCCTTCACCTATTCTTACGCTTTTTCGATTTTTTATACAACACTTAGAGTCGTGCCGAAGGTCCTGTCGTTTTGGATCGAGACGTTCTTTTCGTCGTTTCGTTCGTTTCTCCCCGGCTCCCCGCTGGTCGGTCGTCTCCACGAAAATAGATCGACCATTGCTCCTTCAAGATTCCGCCACTTGCCGCGCGTGAGAATAGAATTTCGATGAGACGTTTTCACACCGCGCTAGACACTAATTCCGCCAAACCGAGAGTACGACGGCTAAATATATATTCGAGAAGGCGCGCAAATAACGCGGTCACGTGAAAGGAGGTGCCAAAGTAATAGCACTGCATTGAAACCCCTCCGAAAACCGTCAGAAAAAAAAGTACCCTCACTTTGCGGGAATAAAATAAAATGGTCTTATAAAAAATATCTAGGCAGTTTTTAGCGCGAAAAGGTGCAATGCCACGGATAGTCGAGGAGACGAATAGATTTGGATTACGGCGACGTATATACTAGTTCTATTCTGAATAGCAGCAAATTCGTGATTGACGAGGCCGATAGAAATCATGAGATCGTAAATCAGAATATCGTGGGATCGTAAATCAGTATACGGATGCGTCGATCGTTAGTCTCAAACGAGAGATCTCGAGCATGCGGACCGTTGTGTATAACATAGAAAATCAATTCTACCAACAATGAGCGACGAAGCGACGCTTCGCATTGCAGATATTCACGTCCCTACCGATAAATTACACGGGGAAAAAAATAATGCGACACGGAAGTCGAATAAAAAATTGTATCTACGGGCGAAACGCGAATCGTGAATGCCATCAAAGTACGTACGTTCGTAAGCGATTTATTTCACCCGCCAGAGGGGTGCAGGGAGTGAAGAACTACAGGGTTGCTTTGGATTTTCAGTGAGAATAACTTGGCATTATTTGGATGGACGCGAAATAGCCGCTCGGATGGGCCGCGAGTACCGCATTAAACCATTAGTCTTAAGCACGAGATCTCAGCGTTTCCATGGGACGGAAAATCAATCGTACCGGGCAAAGAGCGGCGCGTTAGCGCGATAGCAGGGCTATATAGCCGTCCATTTGCGTTAGGGCAAGCCGCCGGGGTCGAGGACAGTACCTGCTGCCTACCATCCTACTAGAATCGTCGCTCCGATTTGCTTTCGAGGGCCGTTAGTCCAAATCGTATACAACCGGACGAGCGAGTACTCGGATCTACGTCCTATCCTGTCTATGCGTCGGTGCAGACAAGCAGACAAAGGGAGAGTAACAGGGACCGAGGAACGGCAGAAGAAAGAGGAACGGGAAGAGACGGACGGTGAGGGAGGGGGAGGGAGAGAATCCTAGGCGCGTTCGCAGAGATACCGGCCGCTAATGCGCCGGAATAGATTAATACTGACCAATAGGAAGGCCGATCGAACGGCCTCGAGCACATTACTCAATTATTTACGCTTCATTAAGTATGTATCCCGCAGCACCGCCGCCGAGCGTACCACGCGGCTCTCCCGACAGTGCGCACGACGGTGGACCAACCTTCCCCCTCCCTCTCCCGTCCTCCTCTTCGCCTCTCTCCATCCCTGTCCCTTTACGCTCGTGCGTACTTACACTTAATGCTTTACCGCCGAAACTTCCTCTAAAGAGAATTTTACAAAGCGAAGTCGTTAAAAAATTGTGGCCGATTTTGAAAGAGCCGACTCGTACTCTCGACATAATGCGACACGGCCTACCGAAATTCAAGGGAAAAAAGCATGAAGGCAACGTACGCCTATCGGATCTTTGTGTTTGAAAGCCTCCTACCGACACGTACGTACAAAGCTACGGCTGTATTGGCAACGCTGCGCTCGCTTGCGCACCTATGTACCGAACTCTACATAATAGATGAGAGCGTGTTGGTAGGTAAGCGACCACCCCTAGCTCACCGAGGTCTAACTTAATTATTCGAGAAATTCAGCGATCCATTCCTACGCCCCCCGTTTGGTCCACCCCCTCGGCCTCTCCGTTTTCAGCCATTCCCCTCTGCGTCTCTCCCTTCGTAGTTTGTCTTTCTCGTTTGCCCCACACTCTGCCCTTCGTCTACTCCATCACCGTCGTTTCCTCTCTTACTCCTTCGTTCTCCTTTTCACTCCCCCTCGTTTACTCTCCAATTTCTATCTTCGTCTCACCTTCTCGCTCGTTCTTGTCCCTCGCCCCCTCGCTCCCCGCAGCTGTCTGGCTCTCTCGCCTAGTGCCATACTCCACCGTTTCTCCCCCACGTTGCAGTGTCATACCGAAATCCCCTGAACCGGTTAAATCGATCCTGGAGGACCGACCAGCCATCATGGAAGGATCCAGGACTCGATTCTCCGATTCTCATTAGCGAATCGTCAACGACACACTCGGTTACTGAGCTAGCGCTATTAACGTTGCATCGGGTCAATTGCTAACTCCTATGTTTGACCAAAACCTCTTCCTTTTTTTGTTTCAGGTAAGTCTCACGAAAAGCTGATCGGCCAAAGCTATAGACAAAATTATCCGATTCATTTCGTAAGTAGAAAGGTGAAAAGTTTCTTCGATCAACCGACGAGTAACTCACTTCGATACAATTACGCTTCGCCAACCGTACATCTACTACCTGAGCTATTAACTTTTTCACGTAATATAGGATTTCCTTCCTCGCAATATACGATCATGTAGAAAAATAATTTCTTTTGACGTTGAAGTCAGCCTCTCGTAACAGTCGGCTCTTCCTCGCGCGGACGTTTCTAATTACGACGATAGCAGAACGGGCCGCGATAAATTAGGATCGCAAATAAGTATGAAATAATTGCAAGGCTAAGAAAAGTAGGAGAAGAGGAGGAAGCCGGTAGAGCGACGATTCCACATACATATATTCTTCCTTCGTCTACATGGTCCGCATCATCTACCTGGTCGCACGGTACAACGGCGTGTATTGTGCGCGAGTGACGACTGTTCTGCGCAGATAGTACGTATTTAAACGAGGAACACCGGCGGAGGAGGAGCATGTATACGTATATATCGCGGATAGATCGTCCGCCGCGATATTCTGCCCGAGAGACTTTAATTATCATCGGGTACGTAAGGAGGGACTATTTATATGCCAGGAAGCATTTACATAATATTTCTCCGAGTCCAAGTGGCCATTGAGGGGGCGGCAGGGGCCAAGCCGAGCAAGATAGCCAATCTCCACGTACAAAGATAAATAAAGACTAACCGCACGAACGAGGAGAACCAATGGAAATATCGAAGGAAGCGAAATAAAACATTTGAAAAAACTCATTATTTACAACGATACGAGTTAAGTAATAACTCACTTCTTTTACTTTACTCCACAAAGCTGCGGGAAATATTATCCGAATGCTACGTAAAGCATCTGTTTCTATTTTAAAATAACCTTTCAAAGCAATTCAATTTGATTACATTAAAGCAAGCAATGAGATTAACCAAGTGGAGTAATTGAACGAAGTTACGGTAAGCGGCACAACTAAATTAGTTTCGACGGGACAAGACATTTATTTAAGATAATAGAGAAAGAAGACGGGGATGGGTGGAGCTCAAGACAGGGAAACGAAGATACCGGAATAGAATATTACGAGGGTATGTAACTGGCTGGTAAGTTCTGATCCAAGCGGTAGATAAGAAACCCGTGGCCGCCTTACCGTGCCGGCCGGTGGGCGGAATCGAGTTTTATCGGCCGGAAGTCAAAAACAATATGCGTGAAAACCGCTTGGAAACATCGCGGACGAGTGATTTACAATGTCGACCTTACCAGCCAGCCGTACGATCGACCAACTTCCGATTAAAACTCTACAAAATCCTTACGTTTAAAATTACCCGTAAAATCGTGCAATTTTGGGAAGCTGAGCTGTGCCGACTGGGGAAGTCCCAGGTCCAAGAGCAGAAAATCGAGAAAGCCAGCTCGTGATATTGCCAATGGAATGCGAACAATCGTCTATTGTTTTTTATCACGCGATACACCGTTCGATCGACGACTGGTAATTAGCGCGGAGTAAAGGAGGTCAGGTGAGGGGTAAACGGGCTGGAGGTAGGTGGAGGGGCACTGTGGCACGACTCAGAAACGAGACTCGACATCTATTAAAGGCGGAGGCACCTCGCGGTAATAGCCACAACACCATTAACGCCAGTACTGCTCGGAGAGGCGGGAGGAATTCGCTCAACGACCGTCCAACCGGCAAAGAAACATCTTATTCGATAGCAATGACTGGCGGACAAAGCTTGCAGTATTACGTCCTCTCAGATTCTTCGGCGTGCCTGGGAAACTTGGAAAAAAGACTTCACCATTTGCATTTCTTCATTCGATGCGGTTCAACGGTTCGATCTTCTGATCACAGCGAGAAATTGAAATGACCCCCCCGGTCAACCGAGCAACCGTGTTGTTCTCACATCGTAATTATTCGGATTAACTTCTGGCGCTGTGCTATCGACGGGCCGATACGCATTTCCGCGACGAACCCTTACATCCGCCGAGACAGAAGCACAGAGCCAACCACTCCGGAGGGGATGACAACTAACGTTCTTCGTGCTGAACGCGCGTTATGCTAATTAGCCGACCGACGACGTATTGTAAACCCACTCGGCGCATTCCTTTAGTCCTCGTCCCTGACTTCGAGCCATCCACGATACATAAATGCCTTTTTCTATGAGATCGGGTTATTAGCCCGAAGCCCAACCTTTATTAGCCGACAAGCGAGCAATATCATAAGCCTATTCGATCCCCACCACAGAGGGAATGTGACAATCATTCCCGAAAATTCTATCATCCAAGCGACGGAAGATGTTTATTAAATGTGAAATTTATATGCGTAAGCGTATAGACCCGCATGCATGACCGATTGGTCTACGCGTTGGCCGGACTCTTATCGGCTCAAGGAAAAACATGGCGATGCAATATGCTTGCCCGCGCTAAAGACTTACAAAACTGTTTTTCACTGGAATAATTAACCATGGTCACTCATTAAAGCGTTGTTTTTGAAAAGCACACGTACGGGTTTAAAAGCGATACGTCAATAAAATTCTTATTGTATCCAACGACGAACGACGCCGATTACTCGTTTCTTCCAACGAACTTGCGCACGCATAGTGCTTTCATTCTAGAAAAAAGTCACACATTTTATTATTTCCTTAGTTACTTAGGTGTACTTTATAGCGATGATGTTTTTTTTCTTTGGACGTACACGTGTATCGCAAGGGCAATTTCGGTGGGGAAGGAGGTGCGGGTGAATACATGGTAGAGCATAGTTAGATATGCAGAACGGCTAGGTAGGTACATACGTACGGCGCTTATGATTCAGTCGCGCTATACATAGACGTCTGCTCTACCCCTCGGCGGTCCGCTATATTCAATCATAAAGTGCATTGCCTTCCTGCCATACCTTCGTACGCGCCAATCTTGGATGAGTTGCTTTGTAAGTTGCACAGTCAGGGCCGCGCCGAGGGAATTCACCGAGCCACCTCGACAATCGACGGACCGTCATCCTTCACCGCGCATTCATTCACATTCTACCGAGAAAGATATCGGCAAATTCATTATCGCGTAGGAGGCTAGGAATTTCGATATACTTTTAGCGTATTTCCTTGTTCGCCGCGTAATTTTGCGGTTCTACGTTAATAAGTCCAGCACGAGCCCCTATTATAGGCGATCTATTAATATCGTCGACGGGTAAGCGCGTTTATATTGGGTGTAGAGTAGCGGATTACGATAATTCGACAGAACGTTAATAAGCGCGTGGCGCCCAGCCGACGGTCGGCTATAACCCAGCGCAAAAGTAGAAAGGCCGAGGCCATAAAGTGTTTAGTTATCGCAAGCATTTATATCGCTATTGCAAATGGACGCTTGGGCCACACGCTCTTTCGTTCTCCCCGGCCAGAAATAATCCCTGAGTAATTTCTGCCAGGTTGCAATAATAGCCGCGCGCCGACGATTACACGTTCGAGAGGAAGGGAAAGGGACGGGACGGGACGGGGGTGCTGCTGCTCGCGAGGCCGTTTCGCCTTTAAGGATTTTTACTCTCCTCTGACCACTGAGCGAGCTCACCGAGGAGCCTCGACAATCCCGCGAAAATTGCTATTCATTTTGCCCACCTCTCCTTTCCACCCGCAAATTCTCCCGGACTATTGAAAATTGCGTAAAATTATGACGGAACCTGAATTCTGCTTCGAATTATTCTAAGCCAGTCACGGAAGAATGATCCTTAATGTCATCCTATAATGTCTGACAATCACCGTCCGTTTCTACTTGTCGCTTCTACCAGTATTGAACCTAAAAAGAATTCAACAAATCGCTTTTAATTAGAAGCAGTTTACTTCCTTCCGAGACAATGAATATCCGTGATGAATATGGCACGGTTAGGCCGAACGTGGTAAGCAGAACGTTGAATTTCCAGTTTTACCTCCTCGTCATTTAATTTATGTCGAGACGGCCGGAAGCTTTCTTTATTTGCATAGCAAGAAAATGTTTTCTCGTCTCTGCAGAATGCTTCCTTCGTCGCGGAGAAGGGGAAGGAGAAGGGGAAGAGAAAGGAGAGAGCAAGGGAGACGGAGGGTACATACGTTTACAGGCATGTACGTGTGTATTTTCCTTTCAGCCGTGCCGGGGAGGTCGCGGACGATATTTCATTCGATATTGCAGTCTCGGCATTATTTCTCCATTTCAGTAGCCGACCTGCGGCCCTGTCCGGACTGGTTGGCTGCATACTACGGTGCGGCTGCCGCTCGGAAAATAAATTGTTTAATTTATATTAAAAATAAATAGAGCCGCAGCGAGCGACTCTCCGCAGCCCCCTTCTTCCTCCTCCTCTTCCTCTTCCCTCTCCTTCTGCCCTTCTCTCTCGCTCGTGCTGCGCACGGACGGCCCCAGAAATATTACTTTTAATATTAGCATTCCCTCCCGCGTCTCCCTCTTCCCCCCTTTACTTCTTCTTTCTCGTTTGTCCTATATCATCCACGTATCCGTGCATACCACTGCACACCGTAGACGCATTCTTTCTCTCTCATTGCGCTCGCCTATGCATGGCCTGCAAACGACGACGTAGACCGCGCCTGAGTTACGCCGGCGAGTTAAGCCCAGAAAAGGACAGCGGGGAGAAGGGACGAACTACAAGAGAGAGGGTGAGGGGGGCGGGGGCGGATAGAAAAAAGGAGAGCGTACGTTGCCGGGAAGAAATTAGAAAAGAGCGGAAATTTATTGCGCCGCTCCGCGTGCCGACGTTTGTGTACGTGCGATACTTCTTTTTACGCCAGTCGCTCTTTATTTCGCAGGGAGCAGAATCGATATATGGAACTGCGATCAGCCGCCGCGTCTACGGCAAACGAATTCCCGATTGTTTTAGACTTGCCTCTTCCTTCCTCCCGACGTGGACAATTTTTGCGCGTTGCGCGATGCGCGATGCGAGACTCCACCGAGATCCTGGCTCACGGGAAATCCCATAAATTCTATGAAACTGCCGAATAAGTAATCCTAACCACTCAAACTGCACCCTGATCAGCACCCATCACTGGTTTCACGAGTAAAGCAGGATAACGCACTTAGCGTCGATTTGTCCTTTAAGATTATTCGGTTTCTCTCTAAGAATAAACTATGAAGCACAGTTCGCGCGTGATGCCAAACAAGGAACTTGCCGATTATTTGCAGAGAGAATGAGGGTAAACACGGCGCACGTAAGATTCATTTAAAGAACACTCACCTGTGGTTACATTAATATATCAGAGAAGACGATTCAAATATAGCGTAAAATGTGGGTTAGCAGCGAAGCCTGTTTAACAACTGTAGCCGTTCCCTTGGCATTTTGAGCCCTTTCGCGTTTCAATGCTTCCGTCCTCGGCCCTACTTTATCTCTCAACGTCCCTTCATTATTTCGACAGCTCTTTCATCAACAGCCTTGGTTTTAGCCCTTGAATACACCTTCGCCCTTCGTCCTGTTGGCAATTTCGTTGGTTTCTTCTTGGGCCATTTCTGCTTGGGTTTTCCCTCAGTTCCTCCGTTTCGTACAACTCTAGTCGAGCTTTCTCGTGGGCCTTTCTTTTCGTTTGTCTTACCTACCTTCCACTGAGTTCTCCTACTGCGGCCGTCGCACCCCTCCTCCGACAGCCCTCCTGTATAATGCACAGAGCGCGCGAGCGAGATGAATGGCAAGATGGCGACGAATATTTCATGAGACACATTAATATTGCAGCGCCTCATCTCACGGATGTATCGAGGTAACATAATGCGCCGCTATAGATAGCTCCTTATTAAACCAAGACGGTGCTGTCGCCGTCATTGCTGCGTGTTCAGTAAGCCTCCATCCATAATCCTCGCTGACGAAATCACGTCCGCATAGGGACATGCGAGTTCGTCTCAGCTGCCTTCTCGAGCTGCCTTCGGTTTCTCCATAATATGCGTGCGATGCACTGGCCGTTGCAGCAGACGTTGCCGTCGCAGCCGTCGCAGCCGTCGCAGCCGATGGTCACCGCGCTCAGCTGAGAAGATTCTTTTGTCGCCACTTGAACAGTCGAGCTAGAAGATACTGCAGCCATTCCGTTCAATTGCCTCCGCTAGGAAATTGCGTTAGACCTAAAATGTACCACCGACCTCGAAGTATACAAGAACTTCTCGGTGAAAATCGCTTAAGAAGAATCAAAAAGCCAAGTATATCTTAATTATCCTAACTAACTACGACAGAAATTTACGAGAATACTCTGAGAATACGGATATAGACTTATCGACCGTAACGGAAGTGTTTTCTCGCCGTGGGTGGAGAAATGGACCGACAGGGAAGAACGTCGATAGCCGCGCATGAACGCCAAGGATCGCAGTTTTAACCGGGAATGTTTATAACTTTGATAACTTTGCCGATAATCTATTTCGGAAGGTAATACATTTCCCTGCTCGGTTCAACGTGAGTAAAACCGGTGGTAATGGCAAAGTTCGTACAGCTTGTCCGACGGCACAGGACTAGTAATGAATATTACAATAATTCTGATAATCCGTCTCGATGTCTGACATGAAATATCCCAGTTTTCAACTTGGACCAAGCTTCGACGAATCAACCTTTGTTTTGTTGAAAATCGACATTTTTACACGTATAGAAAAGCGAATTTTCTTTCAATAAGCTTAAGATTGATTCTCGATTCGCGCTGTTTTTATTATTCAATTCCCTCCCACCTATTTATCACGTTCTGTCTGACTTCATGGTACGTGTGTCGTTTTATCTCGCTCACTCTCTCGTTATAATCGCCTATAGATATTCCGCGGAACGGTATAGACTCTATTCCCGTGATAGATGCCGAGCCTGTCTTACCTTTCTTGCGCGCTGCAAAATATATGGACAATCATCCATCAGCCGGGAGGACGTGCAAAAAACAGAGTAAAAGTGAACGACCGAGGGACGGAGAGAGAGAGAGAGAGATGGCCACGACTCAGTACGATGGTTGCACCTAACGTGGAGAAATTAATTACCGTCTGTATTTCTATCCCAATAAAATGAATTGGAAAATGGCGCGAGGTCTCCGACGAATCGTCACTTACCAATAACAACCATGACGTCGCTTCCACTCGACATTCCTTTTTCTTTCGCATAATCGCCTGAACGTGCGTTAATTTCTGCAAAAAAAAAAGAAGTCGAAAGTCAGCGCTTGATGGTGCAGGAAAATCGTGGCAATGATCCACGGAATCCTGGATGGGAAATCAACGGAGGGAAGGAGAAAAGGATGAGGGTGGGCAAGGAGCGGAGGGAGAGGCAGAGAGAAGAGAAACCGAGAGGTGCGGTATAAAGTGCAATCAAACATTGATCGTGCGATGCTGGAAGCTCTTGTCTCCTGGTAGGTCGGTGCGTATCGAATGCATACCATGGGGTAGAATCGCGCATGCATGCGAGACCCACCGTTCAGTTATTTTGAGGGGAAACGCGTTGTGCTAGCCTCCTCAACACCGTGGAATCGATATTCCACATAACCGAGACATGCCCAAAGCACTTCTCAGTTTCGAATATAACTTTCCAGACCGACGGACAAGATCCGTTCGAAGCGAATGTCAAGATTTTTACGATTTTCAATGATTGACCAAATTACTTCATACCGGAAACTGTCATTAAATACGAGTACGCTCAATGAGTTATAAAATTATTTTCATTCGACTTGACGAGTCTAAATATTTCGCTGCTCTTCGAGGGTTAATTGCATTAGTCTCCCCGACTTTTCCCCGAGCATTCGATTCGCTTCGACGTGGAAAGGCCAAGAGAAATAAAAGCGGAAAATGCGCGGCTCGCGTGCAGCCTCCCATCGTTTTATAATTACGCCGTGCTGCAATAAAAATAATCGTAATTGCCGGGGGATCGGCGAAGAAAATTTCTCCTATCTTTATAACTCGAAGGTAATCTACTTAGGAGTCGGTGCCGCGTTACCCGCTATTAAAGATGGAATAACATTTTCACGAGAATGTCGTTAATACGTAGCGCGATGGTGGGCCAAGTGGAGTCTAATAATTTTCTCGCGCTTAAGTTTAAAGGAGAAAAAAGCTCGGTTATGTTTAGTAAAATGCCGTCTCAGTTGGCGGGGAAACGGGTACACAAGTGAGGCAAAGGGGGCAAGGGAAGCAAGCGCACGGCTCGACGAGCCTCAATGCACTGAAGACGATTAATTATTCGGCTTCATATAATTCAGAATCGATCCCCGGCGGTAGAGCCGAACGAGTGGGTTCGAGCCACGCGAGTAAGGGGAGCCATAGAAGATTCATAAACTCGGAAGTACCTTGCCTCCCCCGCTGCGACTTTTGCCCGCGCGACTCTTTAATCGCGAATCCCGTTTCTATTGGGGAAAAAAACAGCCGTCCCGCGTGTGAGCATCGTCTACCGACGCGTAGGGCAAAGTACGTCCGCTTTGTTGAATTTAGAAGCTCGATTCCAGCCTTTTCCCAGCCGATTTATGTCCTCTCTAGCTCAAATATTCCTCCAATTTCCTCGATATTCGCCCAACAGACTTTCTCGACAATACGATTTTCAGAGCAACGAAAACCTACGAGTGTAGGCAACTCGAAAAATTCGCCAATTAATGAGGATCGAAGTTTTCATAGCAGGTGCCTTGGTTTGGGGATAAAAAGCTCATTACATGCGCGACAAGCAAATCCGAACGAGGGCAATGCACCTCCCCATCAAGGTGAATTTAGAAGCAACCTTGCTTCATATAAAAATGAAAGCCTATTGTTACGCAACTGCAGACGGATAGTAATGACGGCGATAATAATTCGCGTACACATTGCCAGGAGCCATGTGGATCAACGACTATAGAGTCTTATTCTCGTCGCGACATAAATCTATACACACGCACACACACACACATATACATACACAAATAGAGAACACCGCCGCATGGAGTTCAACCCCGTAAATGTTATTTCGCAGAATACAACCCTTTGGCTTCTTGTCACGGCGTTACAACTTCTAACCGCTTTTGTCCGCTTTTTTCGCTGGCGATGCATAAATAACCGGTGAACTTTACTGGAACCGCCAGTAAGGGTTGTCAGAGCAAAAAATTATGTAGGAACGTAAAAGAAGTTTATTCGTAGAAGACTAATGGGAGGATTTTCTTGGCCTTTGTTTCGACAAATCGTTGTAAACTTGGCTAGGGATTCGCCTTGACTTCAGCCCAGAGCGGATTAGAATAATTTGGCCGTCCTGGCGAATGAATTAGTTCTCCTCGGATTAATCGGGCGCATTAATCCAATCAAGCCCCGCCGGGATAGATTTGAATTCAATCGCGTCGGCACCCCGCATTAAATTAAATCGGTCCGACGATATTGCCGGTACATCGTGCTTTTAATCGGGGCCAAATTAGACCGAGGCACGTTAATTGCCCGAGCAGATCCTCAAATCGGAACAAACGCAGTTATACGTCGATATATTCGTACGTACGTACGTGTATATGAACACGCAGAGAAGACAGAAGGTCCCGAGAGTCTCGCAAAGTTTGTTAACGACCCAAGTTGACCGTCGATGTACCGTCGATGTACCGTCGTATCGACGTTCTACCCAAATATGCGTTTCCTTCGCGTGTCTGTCAAACGTAAGGAACTGTACCAATTTCTGACCACAAGCGTGTTATTCCGGCAACCCAATTACTTCGTGCGAAATCATCGGTAATTGGGTCAGCCCGATAGGCGGTTCATGGCCAGCCAGCACTCACTAATGTAGATTAGTCCTTCGCGTAGCAGAAACCGCACGTCTATGTCGCTAATACATGACACGAAAAATTTTCCTTCCAGGCAAAATCCCAATCTACCATTGTAAAGTAAATATTTCGAGTAAACACGGAGAAATAATAAAATCCTCGAACAATGCTGTTTGATCTGCATAGAAAAAAAGGATTGTTGAATCTTTGAAAGACACGCTCGGCCGTCAAACGAAATATGTTGCTCGGAATGGCTGAAACCAATGTCATTTAACGTTTTCGTCCTGTCACGGCTGAATATTCCATGTGGGTATGATCAAACGAATGAAAATAAATAATACAACAAACGAAAATATAGGTGCACACGTGAGGAAAGTCCGGCGGGCGTGATGCTTGGGCATAAATTCTTAATCCTCAATATTTTCCAGCTGAAAACGTAGCGCACGCGAGAGCTGGAAAAATAAAGTGGCTGGCACCTGCAGCCGTTTCATCGCCGGCGAACACTTTGCTTAGGAAAATCGATGACGGATTGAAAGCCGTGAATGGTCCCCCTGAAAATTTAATCGGCCATGACTTAGTCCCTCGCGTCCCTTCAACGGCCCCAACCTGTTCTTTCGTTTCTCCTCCTCTCCACTCCCCCCTCCCCCCGGCGCCACCCGTACTCTTGGCGCGATGCAAAGGTTTAAATAAACCAGGATACTTCGTCTGCCGCTGTAGCCGGATTAAGACAATTTTTAATTCTACGCCATCCTTTTACTTGTCCCGCAAGCTTTAGAAAGCTTTCGATGCATATGACAAAATGTACCTCCTGTTTGTTGTACCGAAAATCGTTGAAAGGATGAAAAAGTGAGGAAGAGAAGACGGCTGAAGGAAGAGGCAGAATATCGAACAGACCCGACTCCAACGGACAGACAAGCCTCGAAATAGCAACAGCCGTTATTGTTGAATTTAGTGAAACCGGAGTTTAAATATCTGCCGGATGTTTAGCGTGTATATCACTTCGTAAATTTAAGTTTTACGGTCGTTCGCACTGCTTGCTTTCTCCCTTTCTCTTCTCTTCTCTTCTCCTCTCTTCTCCTCTCTTCTCCTCTCTTCTCCTCTCTTCTCCTTGATTCTTCCACTTGAATCCCTCTTTCTTCGCCTGTCCACTTGTCACTCTTCTCGTCTGCTTTTTAAATGCGCATGAAGCAAAGTCAGAGCGAATTATAAAAAGGATAAATAAAATATATTGCCTGGAACACAATGACTCAGCCGGGAATCGAAATTTTTATTCTACTGTAAAATCCGCACAGTCCCAACTATTTGCCAAGCGACGCGTTCCTTCTGCAAGGTAAAATTCCTGCCCTTTAGTGAGGAATAAATCACGAGTTTGTTATCCGACAGAACAAACGTTACGTAATCGATTAACCGTTGCCCGAAATGTTTGGACGGGAATGTTCCGCATAAAAATGAATCGAGTGAAGCAAAAACTGCAGGATTTCTTGAGTATCGCGTAAAAGTAGTTTATTGCTCTGATTTCGGCATTCCACCGCGAAGAGAGTTGTGCGGAGAATTCCAGATTCAGCCTGCCAACGGGAAATCTTGCGCTGTACAAACCCCGCTATGTCTCTGTGCGGAAGGTACACGGCTCTAATACATAGTTCAGTACTCTATCTACATGCGTGCGAGCCAACATGGTACTAACCTTGCACACTGCTTGACCCACCCACCTCCACTCTCTCTCTCCTATCTCTGCCCGAAATTCCCTTCCTCTTGTCCCATCTCTCCCCCAGACCGATCTGCTTCTCCCACAATTTCCCGCCCCTGATCTTTCCTTTTCTTCTTGAACTTGCCTCAAAGTTCCTTCCGTGCTTTTCTTCTCCGTTTTCTGTCGATTAATTTCCCCTCCTCCCCAAGCATCGCTTGTTTCCATTTCTGCTTTGCCCCTTCACCGTCGAACACGAACCAACTGTGTCGTGCGTGAGCTTTGTCATGGATGCCCTTACGTGTGTAGGTGTACATTTAACACCGTAGGACCACGAATTTGCTTGATATCTCTGGCATGTGTGTGCGTGTCTCAGCCGGCGGCACTGCTTGCGGCTTACTGCAGTCTCGGACATTATTCAACGGATAATCCATTCCTTATATAATAAACGCGCAGGAAGATCTATTGGCCCGATAGATCACAGACTTCGAAACTTCCTCACGAATCATCCAGAATTTTTCTTACCGTCATAACGGACTTTTTCCTATTGCTCGATATTTAACGGATCATCTATTCTTGTCCTTTTTAAGGTATTACCCTTCGAAACGAGAATTGACATTATCTTAATTAATGAAAATAAATCTTCAGTAAAGATTTACACCGCAGACACCGCTGGAAATTATGTAGGATTACTCGACGGTATTTATAGATGTCTTCAGCGACGTTCTTTAACATTCAGAGACGATATAAAATATAAACAAAAAGTTGATGTATTAATAAAGCTAATGACAGTTGCCGATATAGCGTTCGACGAACGCAAAGTTTCCGCGAATCTTCCTCAGCCGACCATGACGAAGAATATAATTTTATAAGATTTCTTTGAAGCGCCATTAACGTCTTAAGACGGCGTTGAATCGGTGATTCGGCCGGCGGTATAATTCACTTTATTTCGGATCGGTAGGCCGCTCAACCCCATTGAAATAATACACAAAGAGAAGTATTTATACAAGCGAGCGTTGCGCTCGCGGTGGGTGGCAACGGAAGAGGAGAAGTAAGAAGAACAAGTGAAGGGAAGTGCTTCCCCCTGTTCAAATACAAATACAAATATACCGTTGATTCCCTTTTGCTCGTGCGTCACGGACACGCAGCCCCGAGATATTTCGATCTCCTTATAGAATCGACGACTAAACCATTATACGGATTATACAGATGTCCGGAAGAATTAACAGGAATAATTACAATAACTCGACGTCCCATTGTTTTCGCAAACGTATAGATATTTTACGTAACAACATTTTATTGAGCGTGGCTGAATGAAGTGGCGCTTTAACGAACACGATGTTCCTTCTCGGTGCAGTGGATGTACGTTTAAATAAATTTCACCGGTCCTGAATAAATGTCGATCGCCTCGAATAAATGACTCGAGTGTTTGCTGCATTAGCGGCTGTTTGTGTGCGGCCGTTGGGCCATTGGGCCGTTGGTGTCCGGTGCAGCCGGAGGCTAAAAAGCATCGCGTTCGAGCCCCAACGAACGATTCGTTAAGCGATAATGTCGAGCTAATAACAGAATGCGTCAACAGAGTCCGGCCGATGCACGGCGGTGACTATGTAAACGCGAAACAATCCCATTCGCGCGCGTCCGACCTATGTCCGTCCCCTTTCTACTTGCACAACGACCCACACCTCTCCTCTCCTCTCCTCTCCTCTCCAATCCAATGTTTCTTCCGCCTCGTCTTATCAGCCCCTTGAAAAAATCAATCGCCTTTTTCCGCACAATGACGAAGGACCGGACGATTGATAATTGCTCAGAACAGACGGAGAGTGGGAGAGAGACAGAGATTTACGAGTAATCGTTCCGGGCGAGGCTAATTCCTGCAAATATTTGCGGGCCAAGGATATAGGCGAGCGAGAGCCAAGCAGTCGGGAAATATAGGTGCGGGGATTTGAGTCAACACGAAAACGAGGACAACGTGAGCGTCCTACGTCGTCGTCATCCTCGTACACGTCGTTGCCGTCAGTCGCTTTTGCCGCGGCAGAATGCAGCGCCACGGTAAATTTCTAATCAGATTAGCGTGGATTAGCCAAGTTCGTTTGTTCTAATGAAATTCGTCTAAATTAACGGCAGACCAGGGGCGCGCGGGGAAAGGTGGAAATGTCGCCGAGAACGATACCGAGCCAAGAGAGAAGAGAAATTTAGCGAATGAGAATTAGTTGGTTGAGAGTTTACTTCGTTAACACCGTATTACACCGTCGATCGATCATATCGACCTTACTCATAAAATAACATATAAAGCGGCTCAGCAACGATTCACCGTATTCTCGGACATGGCTAGATTTGCCTCCCTTCTCATTTTTCCTTTTCGTCGCGGAGAATCGTCCGGTTTGACAGTGGAAATAAAATATCTCGGCGCTTGCGTTATTGTTGCCGCAAGAACTTTGACTATTTCCCGGGGAAACAAGTTTCACGAGAGTTACTCGGCAAAACTTCCGTCGGCCAAAGAGATTCCCTCTTGCCTTTTTTTTCTCCTCTCTGCCGGTTCTTTTCGCCTGCCCTCTAACCCTAGACCACGGCAGGATATTTGGCCGCTTCTCTTCCACGACCATGGTTCGAAAAATTCCTTCGTTTAATCGGAAAGAACGTCAAAAGTTGGCGGCAATCGTTAAGGAAGTGGCCGTCGAATGGTCGCGAGGAGTCGGAAAAGAAGCGAAGAAATGGCAGGCTGCCGGCCTGGGAAACGCGAGAGCGGCGCTCTCTTGAAAAATTCAGCCCGTCCGGCGTGCCGGGTAATTTGAAGGCAGTTAATAGCGGCCGGCGGAAGAGAGAAGTAAGAGCTAGTCAGGGGAAAACTCGTACGGAAAAGTGCCTCAAAGAGAAAAAGGGGTAAGAAATGGCTGTCGAGTGTATGGGTATGCGCGTCAACGAGAAGAACCAAACGGTCCGCGGTGAACTGAAAGAACGAAAGAACGAAAGAACGAAAGAAAGGGCTACTCCACGGGATAAAGATAAAGCGAAGGCGAGGAGGGAGAGGGAGAAGGAAAGCAAGAACCGGTGATACGTAGTTGCAGGCCTCATTTCCATTAGTGATGACATGCATCATAGAAAACTCACTGGCTAGGCTGTTACACGTTGAAACAAATTCAGATACAGACTGTTGAATGACGCCTCGCAGTTCCATCTCCAAGTTCGCGCCCAACTATATATTTTTCTTGTCTAGAAATCCTCAACTACCTCTTGCGTACAAAGGAACTTTTTTGCCAGTCTTTGCAGAGGAATAGCGGTGTAGCTTACTTCTGAATGGCCGCTATTTGTAGGGTGACACTCGACAGGGAGGTCGATCACGATGCTCTTTACGCGGAAAAGCAGCCGATAGTAGGACTGCATACTCGTCTACGTCCCTTGCAATTTTCTCGTCAATGCACGCGTCAAACGGCACGTCCTGTGTGTATCCGGCCGTATCCTCGAGACTATGAAAAATGCACGCACTGCTCGGCCAGCAAACTTAGCGATGCATCTTACTTCGACATCTCCCGTTCCTTCGATTGAACCCTCCTCTACTTGAATCTGCATTCCCTCGTGCGTCCGCAAAGGGAACGATCGATTGACACAACTTTCACTTCAAATTGTCAAAGTCATATATTTGCAATAATTCGATTGATTCGATTGGACGATACTAAGTAAGACTTAATATGACGCGATGAAGTCGTTACAATATTTCTCGATAGCCCGGCAAATGGTCATGCAAAATAAGTGAACGTTAAAAGTTTAATGTGCTCGCTGAAAGTGGCATGCAAAGTTGGGAAAAAGGCTGTCGTGGAGGTCGCGCAGATCGTATCTTTGACTCGACGAGATACATACATTCGATGAAATATTGACGAGACGGAAAGGAACTCTCGACGAGCGCGCAATGCAAGTTGGCTGTCGTGGGACACGCGCTTTGCGAGGGATGCGATTCAACTGCGCGAAACATATGGTGAAATATTGAAGCCAAGGGGAAGTGACACGTCGATCGACGGCGCTCGACGGCGCTCGACGGCGCTCGACGGCGCTCGATCGCAAATCGATGGGGCGTATTAATAACCGATCGCCGTCGATTGTACTTCTCCGAGTTGTCGCATGCACGCTCGTCATGGCCAACTATGCCTCGCGACGCATCCTCCAATCTACCTGAAAAATTCATCCAAGAACCGACTGCATAGCTCCCGAGCTGCACGATGCACCTGCACGACAGTTCCGTAGGGGGTCGAATTACGAAAGGGGGAAAGGATGATGCGTGCTTTTTGGCAATGCGGTTAAAGCCCAGCGGCACGGATCCACTTAATTCCGGCAAAATAATAATTTACTCGATGAATAAACGAGCGCGTTTATCTTGGCCGGCGGACGGAGTGCCCTCGAAGGACGACGAGAGTTTGGTGAAAAAATGTTGGCGGGTCGGTGCGCCGTTTGAAACAAATGCCTTTAGTTGGTCCGGCAAACTCGTACATCAACGAAACTTTTTCCCCGTGAGCGGCCATTTAGCTTCCACGCCGGGGATGCCGGAGTAAAGAGCTCGGGGAAAGGTAAAGCCGGCCTGGCGCGAGGAGAAATACAGAGAAAAATAGGAAAAGTTAAGAGGGAGAGGCAAGGCTAGAGGCGCTCGCGGGATATGCCAGGGTAAAAGGAACGCTGGAAAGGAAGAGGACGCGAGGAAGAAAGGGTGAAACGGGCTGGGGGGTAGAGAGGGCTGGAGAGGGCTGGAGAGGGCTGGAGAGGGCTGGAGAGGGCTGGAGGGGAGGGAGGGGGTCAGCCACGATTGGCCGGATATCAAGCGAGAAGCGCCGATGAGGCCCTTGGAAATTAATTTGAAAAGTCAGAAGCGGCCGTGCGCGCGGCATATTGAAAGTCCCGCCCTGCCCCGCTCTTTTCCCGAGTCATGCGCGCTGAGATCGTTGCCGAGTGAGAGAAACTTTTCAAATGAGCCAACTTTGCGTGTGTCTTGCGCTTTCCGGGCCGTCACCCTCCTCGCCGGAAAAGCCTCACATATTAGCAAAGTTGTCGGCGAACGCCGTCCTTCCTCCTCCTTCATTCCCTCCTTCATTCCCTCCTTCCGTCGTTCGTTTAGAGACATCTAAATTTCCCATCCCGCCCTCGCAAACGTCTCAAATACTTTCCTCCACGAGACGGGGCAACATTTTTCATTTTTTTTTACAACGAATTTTTACAACGAATACATTCCCTTAACGCATTAGCCCGGAAGAATGGCGATTGGTCGTGCAAGGCAGAAACCTTTGGTTCTCTCAATGAATACGGATAATTAAGCTAAAAGCTGTGCACAGAGCCGTACCGCGAAACCACCGGTGAATAACCCTAAAGGACTAAACGAAGGATCCTTCTGTTTCTCTGTTTCAGGCCAAGTTGTTGGAATCGTCCCACGCTTGGCTCGGTGCCTCCACCTCCAGTATAGCAGGTGAGTTTCTTGCGTTCATAAACATCCATGACATCCGAAGGACATCTCCTCGGATGTCCCGTAACATCGACACTTTAATAAAGGATTTCCAGGAAACGCGTCTACGATGAACCCCCTTGATTTTCTCTAAAGGCATTTTCTTTCGTAAAATCGCGTTCGCGCCGAGCATTACGGTTTGCCGTTGAAACAGATCCCCTTGACGTATTCTTGACGAATCGACAGTTACGAACGGCTAATCGTCGGATAAAAAATAGATTTTTACTCGGAATCATCCCTGCCGCGCGCCCCGTCGATACTTGGACGTCCGTTTCGAAAGAAACGGAAATAATGATGAGACGATGCGATCGATGAGCATCGTCACCGAAAATCACAGTAAAGAACTAACAAAAAGAGCGGTTACGTAGAAATTCTAACGCATAAATCGTTTACGAAATGTTCTCCCGGGGATACGATTGTTTTTCGATAAAGGCATCGATGGGTGGGCAGGAATAAATAGTAATGAGCGTCGATTTGCAACGACGTAAATGCGTGGAAGCGTAGAAGCGAGAGCGAGGAAACCCTCAAGGAGAATGGCGGTCGGCGTGGAGATGTTGAGGAGAAGAGGAAGGTGGGAAGTGGTAAAGGGGAAAGAGGGTGGGAGAGGGTCGCGTCATTACCCGGCAATAATAAAGCGGTGGAATGCGTTTTGCTTGAATATTGAAAGCAATTTAGATAGGCGACGAGAAGTGGCCGTCGGTTAATAGCGCCGATAAGACGCTCGCGATTTGTGCTGCTAACGAGCGACGAACGCTCTACACACGGCTTCTCGCGCCTCTATTCAACTCGCTCGACCAGAGTATCGTTCCCCGCTCGAGCCATTCATCCTCGACTAATCCAAGGAAATCGATGCCGTTCGATGCCGTTCGATGCCGTTCGATGCCGTTCGATGCCGTTCGACCGACCGAATATTTTCATCGGATCGTTCATTTCGCTCGGGCGAGAAGGCTTCACCGCGTCGCCGGGGGATTTTCATACCCCGTGAACGCTGAGAAGGGCTTAGAGTGGGCCGTACAATAGACGGAGTCGAACCGCTCACTGTTTTCTAGCTGACTATACGACCCTGCTGAAGCTGAAGGCCCCCACCTGGACGCGTCACGATCTCCAGGAAGCCATCGAGGCCGTCGTCACCCAGAAGATGCGCTTCACCCAGGCCTCCAGCAAGTACGGCATTCCCAAGGGCACCCTCTACGACAACATCCTCGGCAAGTCCAAGAGGATGATGGTCCTCGAAGAGGCTGCTCTTAATCCTACCGAGGAAACCGCTGTCCTCGAGTTCTGCTGCGACATCAGCATCAGCCCTTACAATCGTCGAACGAAAAAATCCCTCAATGCCATTCTCAACTTTGTGGAGAAACTCAGACGAAAGCGAGACCCCGGATTCGTCTTTACCGGCTTATCCGGCTTCCGCTGGTGGTGGGCCTTTTGCAAGAAACATTCCATCGTCTCGCTCTATTTTAACGACGAGAATGAGAACGAATGACCGACGGACCGTGCGGATCGCTGCTCAGATTCGCCATCGTGATGCTCCGCCCGTTCCTTTTTTTTCGCATTCTCCACAATCTTCCGATACCCGACACACTCCGATAAGAGTATTAATAAAATCACTCGTGCTTCCATTAATATTTTTCACCTTCTTCTGTAAATATTTTCATATTTTTCTACGACCAATGCATTATTAACATTACATTATTACGTACGTATTATTGTTGTACTCGGTTTGCCAGATAAGAAGACAAAGGCATTAGCAAAGTATGCTCCGGTATCGGGAGATGTAGGGAAAAGGAAGGTTAAAAGCGATACGAGGACCAATAAATGCTCAAGCCGGCGGAACACGAGTGTACTCGCCGGCAATCGCATTTTCGCGCATAATCATCGATTTAGTGATAAGTCTAGTGCCTTTAGATCAGCCGCCTTCCATCGGCAAGGAGAAACAGAGAGAGAGAGAGAGAGAGAGAGAGAGAAAAGGAGCGAAAGAAAAAGTAGCATTCCAGCGGTGCTTTCCATGCACGCGCCATCGGCGCGTCTGTAAATATACTTCCCATTTAATGGTATTTCGAGTTCATAGGTTAGTGGGAGGTAGAAACGTGCACCTGGTGTCCTTGGAGCTGCTCGAGAACAAAGGAGCTTCTTTCTCCAGCGAAAGAACCCTGCCAACTCCTTCGGGAATATACTTGGAGGCAGCCAAAACGACTAAATAATGCCAAGGAATTATTCTATATGTGATAACACTGCTTCAAAAGACTAACGAGAACAAATTTTATGACAAAAATGCCTATTCATTTTATAGTCGGTTAAGCGTTAAAGACCGGTTTTTATTGGGAACAGCTCCACGGTGCAAGGTGATTATGCTAAAGCAGCACGTCGAATTATACAACGCTGTCACGTTACGTTCACGAGTTTCATTCACATCCTTAGAACCTGCGATACACGGATGAAGAACGAAAATCGTCGACGTTCCTTAATCGTAGAACTCTCAAAAGAAATAGGATTGATGATAAATGGTCTTTTGGTGGCGAGATAAAACGCTAAGCCCTCTAAATTAACGGGGATACTGGAGACGCGTGAATTGTATCGAATCGATAGCAAAGTAGAAAGCCCTCGTGACGGTCCAGCGTGGCTTCCACCGAGTTAGAGTGGGAGATGAAATATGCCAGGCGGTAGTGACAACAATCAGTGCAATTTCGCGGTACGTTACATGCGACACTGCGCATAATGCTGCGGCCGCGAGGTAAATTGTTTTGATCTTATCCATTGTACTGCGTGCGCTGCGTGCACGCCGGCCATTATTCGCAGTTCTGCAAGACACGACTTTTAGAGCGGCCAATCAACATTGTCCGAGTCGCGCAATAAACATTACTTTCGACGATTCACTCGACAAGACCGGCAAAAGTTAGTTGAGACGTTGCCACGGTACCATTGACTAGCATCATTATATGTCATTGCAAAAAGGGTACGATAACGTGGTCGACGTGGCCAACATGAAAGACAATCTTCACCTCGAAACTGATTAAAGGTCGGCCCCTTTTATATTTGACAGGAAAAATGCGGTTGTCTCGGAAATCGCGAATGCCGGCATCTGTAGGTATATTTTTATCCGCGCCGGAGGCATGAACAATGTTCGACTTATTAACGGAGAAATACTACGGCCACAGAGAGAATTTTTTTATTAACAACTAGTGGTATTAAACGAACTTTCTGTGGTGCAAAAGTTGTAGTTAACGACGCATTTGCATTTACACCCGTCAAATGAATTTCGTTAGATGTAAAATCGTGTGGCGTAGCTTTAAAGTGAAACGAGCAAAGTTTAATCCGTGCATTTCAAACAGGATTGGAGCTGCTAAAAAGAGGCTCTTTAAATCCGTACCTCGATATTACAGCATTTTATTCCATCACCGTAGGCGGCCCGTCTGCTGGCGTGTTCCTATGCATAATAAGATCCAATGAACATTCGCCGTTCCACAAACAGATATGATATTTTTATTATCAACTTTATAGTTGAAATTTTCACTCGCCTAACGCCGAGTTATAGCTTAAATAGTATTCTATCAATACGGCAAGCGGAGGATACGAAATAGCTGTGTATAAAGCACGTATTTCTTGCAAATTGTCACATCTCCGATGTAACGCATTGTTTGCTCAAAGAGAAGCGACAACGCTTTTCGCGAGAAATCTGAAAAATTTTCACCTCTTTACCGAAGCTGTAAAGCTATACTTTTTCAGATTTTTTGTCACCAAAGCTGTTCTACTTGACGAGGAAGTAAGAGTTCCTCGGAAATTGATATCGCTTCACAATTATACGATACGATAGTTACATACCGCCAACGTGTTGTTACATATAAACTTATGGCAGATAGTGCGTTAATTACTTTTTAACGAGGATGATCTAATTATTGTTAAACGCCGAGCGTGCGTTATCGCGTGCCTTTAACGAGCCTCGCGCTCGTTGAGAACGCTTCGGAAGGAGAGAAGACGAAAAAGAAGGACGTAAAATTTATGAAAACCATGCGACTTGTCAACGTAAAGACAAGTGCGACGCGCACGTGACGCACTGAATATTTCATTAACGTTTGTCTTTTGTTGGGCAGCCGTTATAAGCATTATCTAATAAATGATAATTACACGCGATACGTAATGTTGTGGCAACCTTGATGCAATACAGACTTCTTACCGTCGTATTGCCAATGATAGAGCAAACGAGTACGCTTAGAGTTTGTTGATATTACTGCTAATTCATCGTTGTTATTGCGAAGAATCTTGGAAGGTTTCCTTGAGGAAGGACGTGAATCAAACACTTGGTAGTATTAAGCATTAAAAGACGACGCAACATGTGCGATTGTTTACATTCCTCGAAATTTCAAGCAATATATATACAAACGTTGTGTACAATAAATTAATTATACTGCGGTGCTGTTAATCGATTAATCATCTAACTATCTTTCTGTAATATAAAATTATTGTTATACAATGTAATTGTCGTATCGACGAGTGAGCATGTGCAACCTCTTTTCAATTGCCGACGATCTATATATCTTCTAAAGATAGACGACAATTTAGGAGCGCTTACGCGCGGACGCCTTTTCCAATTAATTGTATTAATCGTCAAATTGAAGGAGGCTTAATTAAAGCCAATAACTTAACTATTAAATAATCGTTGTGAATTGAGGCCATCCGTGCCATAACGCTCTATCGCATTGAAGCTCCGTCGGTCGCGCGACCCAACATTCCCATTCGCTTTGCTCGCCGCTAAAATGTCCTGCCTAAACGTTTCCAAAGCATTCAGAATGACATTACCTGCCTTCGCCGGTTTCTCGTCAATCGCCAAATTAATTTACCTCCCGACACACACGTAGGAAGTTCAGCAAAACGTACGAAAAACATGAAAAACTTCCCGACGTAGCCTCAAAGCGATGCACTTTTTGGCATCGCGGATCGTCGAAATTCCTTTCCTTCGAAAACTTTGCGAAGCTTCCTATCGATTTTAGCAGCGATTCAATGCGGTTACGATGTAACGATTTAGTTAAGATGTTTTTTTTTTATTATTAACGATCGAGCTTGTTTTGTTAGAAAGTGACGAGATGATGGTGTAACGATTGTGTGTCAGCGATAATACAATCGATAAGTTACCCTAAATCCTTTGGTACCTCTCATTTCACTCACCCAAGCATTTGCGAGTACGTTCATTTATCTCGTACGTAATTTCCAACATCGGAAGATAGAAAGTTGAGGCGTCACGCCTACCGAAAAGCCTTAATAATAAGCGATGCACCATTCCGCTGTAATACGTACGTATCCATCCCGTATACGCTCCCTAAGCGCAAGGACTAATGGCATCCCTTCTGTCTTTTTTTTCTTTTCACCGGGGACGGTAACTAGCAGACAGTTACCAGTACCAGCTGCAGTCCATGTGGCAGAAGTGCTGGAACACCAACCAGAGCCTCGTGCACAATCTGCGCTTCCGGGAACGTGGTCCCCTGAAATCCTGGCGGCCGGAAACCATGGCGGAGGCTATCTTCAGCGTACTCAAGGAAGGACTATCGCTTAGCCAAGCGGCAAGGTACTTATTCATTGCCTTTAATGCACCGCCCAGTGCACCGTCTTCCACGCCTAGATCAAGTTCTGAGGGGTTGTTCTTTTGATCCACAGGAAATACGACATCCCGTACCCGACGTTCGTTCTCTACGCGAACCGAGTCCACAACATGCTGGGTCCTAGCGCAGACGGCGGGGCCGGTGAGTGTTAGTTGCCATTTTCAGTATACTCTCACGAGGCTTCCGCACCCCGAACCCGCGAAATCAAAGTCAATCACCCGTACCGCGTACCGCGAGATTTGCAAAAAGTTCCTGCCGACTGGTAAACTCGGCCAAAGCGAACGGTGCACTTTGTCAGGCGATAATAACGCGCGGCCGAACAGTAAAATAACGAATTACAGGGAAATACGTTAAACTCAATGGACGTCAAATCTCGCGTAACTGCTAACGAGGGTGAGAAAAGTGCCGATAGCGCGTATGCTTGCCGGTATGACTGAAGGGGATGAGAGCTAGGTGGGAGTGAATGAACCACGGCAAGAGGAAAGAGGAGAGGGGCGAGATGCGAAGGGCGAAGGGCAAAAGGAATGTACAGAACGAAACGAGCCGGGGGCCCAATGTAATTGCGGCTTTTACGAGCGCAACTAAATCTTTGGAATATTCCTCATCGCCGTCGTTTATTAACTATTTACAATTGGCCACAGCGTCACGCGAGTCGGAGTCGGAGTCGGAGTCGGAGTCGGAGTGTGGGCTAACCAGAGGTCCTGGGAACGCGTTCCGTCCGCACCTACGTACGCACGTACGCACGTACGTGCGTGCGTACGTCTGTGTGCCTCCCTTCGCGATCCTATAAACGTCGCTGAAAAAGCTCGTCGCCCTTCAAATCTTTCCGTCGTTCGCGGTAATTCACGGGGAGCGGAAAGCAATCGCGAAAGTTGGACGAGTAGACGCGTAAGCTGACGAGAGACGTTTCGTCCTGGCTGGCAGATTTACGACCAAAGGGGAGGGGTAGACCACAGAGGATCCTCCTCGGTGTCTGGCCGGACGAGCACATCCGCGGCGTCATCCGTGCGGTGGTCTTCCGCGACGGACACTCCCCGCACATCGTCAAGGAAGAACCGACACCAATGTACCCGAGTCTCGCCAATTACGCGGCCTGCAACGGACCCGAAGGGGCGGTCAGCCCTGTTGGCGCAGCTGCTGCGGCTGCGGTAGCCGCCGTCGCTCAAGGTAAAACACTTGACATAACGTTTCATCGGCCAGTCTAACCCACCGTAATCCAAGACGAACGACAAAGACCTATCCCTTCCTGTCCCTCCTCGAAGAAGCCTCGGGCAAAATGGAATACCTTTGTTCCAGGCCTCCGACATCAAATGTGCAGCATGGTAGCAGCGGCACACTCACAGCAGCACGACATGATGGCAACAAACCTGTCCACCAGCCTTTCCTCCAACCTGCAAGCCGCCATGCAAGCCAGCCAGCAGCAACAACAGCAACAGCAACAGCAACAGCAACAGCAACAGCAACATCACCATAATAATAACAACACGAGCGGTGCCGTGGGTAGCAACAATGGCACCACCGGAATGATCGGCAGCAACAATACCGGCAATTCTCCGTTGAACCTTGGCCTCTCGAGTCCAGGATCGGGTGGACCACCGGAAAGTCCGATGGAGAGTCCCCTAGCGAGTCCCCTGGGTCAACTTATGGACCCGACGCACATACCGAGTAGCGTCGAAGTCGGAATTGGAGTGAGTGGCATGGCCTACAAACCCGCACGAAGCTTCGTCAGTCCCCGACCTGAGAGCCTCTTCCAGGAGGATATAGCCGACCTCGTCAAGAGCCCACACAGCCTCAAGGACAAGGACAAGATACCGGTGAAGCTCGAGCCTCTGACCGACTCGCGCTGCGAATAATAAGCTGTCGGAGGAGCGCTAAAAAACTAGATGACTCGCTGATAATCGTCGAGGACAGAATGACCGGTCCTACGATGACTTCGTAGCCGACGCTGACCCATATCTCTCCATTCTCGACTCCTCAGCCATCATCCTCACCCTCACCCTCACCCTCACCCTCAACCTCAACCTCAACCTCAACCTCAACCTCAACCTCACCCTCACCCTCATCCTCGACCTCGACCATTCTCCCCAGATCCCGATGTCGATGTCGATGACTATTCAAAGCCTGAGGCCGGGATACCGCGGAGGAGGCTCAATTTGAGAGAGGCTTTCAATCAAAAACAAACCGAAGCAAAGTCGAAAGACGAATTACCAACTGGAAAATTTTCTAGGTTGATGAAAAAATCCAGTGGTTCGCCATACTGTGTGTGTTTCGGACCGAGAATAGACGAGGGCGTATCGATCGATAACTCCTCGTAGGAAAAGTCCAAAGATAAAAAATGGAACTGGTGAAGGAACGACTGAAAATCTATGAGAATTCTAGACAGAGTGAAGAATTCGTCGAATAACATCGAATGGACTTGAGTGATAACAGTTTTACGTTTGATCGATCGATATAACAACTAAAATAAAGACATTTGACGTATTCTTCTCTTCTGTTTATGCATTTATATTGGCTTAGATCTGCTTCTTTGTCAGATCTGTCGATTTCTATTAGACTATTTTTATGGAGAATGGCCACGATTGTTCTGTCTTTGAGACAAGAGACACGCGCCCTTTTTAGCAGACTTACCGTAGGTACATGGTGAACGATGTTTCTTTTTTTTATCGAAAACCGTCGCCGTTTTTCCAATCTAGATAGTCGTATCGTCGTCCCATGGACTCGTACACACGGAACGAAGGAAAGCATTGCTCGTAAAATGCGCGCACGTACAGCCAAGGCGACGCTTCTCTCGCCTCGAAGGGTCCTACAAAAACGGACGTTATACATTTAGTGAGAGAGAAAATTTACTTGGCACGAATAAACGATCGGACCCCCCAAGCGGCATTTAATCTACACTTCGTTTCTTCTACATACATCCAGAAAAATATACAGCTCCGTGTAAAACCTTTCATTTAAATGCGTTTATGTAATGGACAAATACAAGCTAGTACCGATCGAAGAACGCTTATTCGCTTCAAGTAAATACGTTCTTAGTGTTGATTTTCACGCGACACACACTCACACGCACGATGTATACACATGCAAACGTACACACCAAATTTATACCTACCTATATATAAATATAAATATAAAAATGATATATATATATATATATATATATATATATATAAATGGTAACTGTACTTTTAATGCCAAATGTATAATAGATGGTAAGCAGTTGCATATAACTGTCGTCGCAGAATCTGCCTGCGGAACTCCTTTCCAGGGGTGGCTCATTCGCTAACGGATGTTCGCTGTACCGTGTAGCCCGACCTATCCAACTGAATTTCATCCAGAAATTGTTTATACGAGCCTGCGAAATAATTGAAATCGAAGTTTCGTTAGAACGGATCACTTTGATCGTCGACTAAATAAATAAATGAAGGCAGACGACGATACAGCGAGTCAAGTCCCCGGTCTAAACCGAATAAGAAGCGAGAGATGTACAAAATTTACAATGACTGCCTATGAAGTAAAAAGGCAGCAGAGGAAGAGGAATAAAAATAGATGCGGAAAGAAATGCGATGAGTTGAGTGGGCACGACAAATTGGGACTTTTTACACATCTCCGGTGACTCTTGTCCTCGCGAAAGGAACAGCGAGAAGGACCGAAAACTAATGAGGACTATACGCAATTTCTCGGATACGATACGAGTTCCTGAAAATATGTATAAGTCTCAATTTGGGAAAACCGACCTCGGGAGTTAGACGCGACATAGGACGAAACGATTACTGTACTTTATTAAATATAATGATTGCCTTCCTGCCATATTTGGGGTATGCCAAGTATAAAAATTATAAGGTTTAGGGATTAGGACGAAGAGAATTTTATGGCGACAGCAGACCGTGAAATTCAACGTATTTGGAACCGAGAGTGTCGAGGCGTATGCGAGAAAGATTGAACGATTGCACGTGAGAATCATTGAGGACGAGAGGGAGGGAGCGAATGAGGGAAGGACGAATGGCATGACGCGCGTGTGTGCTTCTTTTCGAGAAAATCGTGCTATTTTTCAAAATTTTACATGTTGCGCGTGATTTCGCCAAGGGACCCGACCCCCTCTTTAGATCCTCGACAATCCAAAAGCGATACGTGCTGTTGAATTAAAGTATTAGTTGACGCGGTAAAGTCCAAAAAAACGTATCAAGCATCATTTAGTAAGGAGAAATTAGTTGTAAATGTTCGTACGGTTCGTTGATAGTGATTCGCGTAAATTAGGCTCGGTTTTTGGGTAAAAATTCATTTCTCGCCGGAACGGGCGCTTACCGCGCATTGATTCATGAGGAATAATAATGCATAGGGAATACACATTAGATGTCACCAATAACGATTAATTTTGGAAACTTTACTGTCCGGTATACGATTAATATGTAAAATGTTTCCTTAATCGCACGATGATGAAACTGACAAACTTACTTTCCATAAATGGATGCTGAAGAATTGCCAATCCCGGCTTCGTAAATTGCTAAATTCGCGTAAAAGGTGCTATAATGGAAAGATATATTGGAAATTTGTATATTTATAATTGGAGACGCGCACTTGATCGCTGATTATCTTTCGTACATCCACTCTTTGATCCTTCTCGATACGGATCAGAGACATACACGCACACACGCGTACACACACACACACACACACACACACACACACACGCACGAGCGACACACTCGAGGCCTTCGCCCAGTATTTGCGGGAAAGTTCGAAAGGATACGGACACTTTTTTCGGAAGATTCTCAATTATGTCTGAATAAAGTCGGCACGGCAGTTCGAGAACGACTCTTTATAAGCGTAACGTGTAAAGGAACAAACAAAAATTCGAAGTGGCCTTCGGTAAAAGGAAAAGATCGTCGCTTTTCTCTTTTGCTCGGACATGGGTGCGCCCCACTCATCCCTGCCTTCTGTTTTTCCTTTCTTTGTAGCGGAAATGACAAAAAAGTTTGGAGGCTCGCGAAATGCCCTTCCTTCTAGACCACGAAATTATCCACACTTTTATAAGGAATCTCCAAAAGAATCAAAGTCTTCGTTCGGGCGAATCGTAAAATACTTTTTAAGACTGGCAAAATTTTCAAAGGTCTTCATACGAATACTTTCGATGAAAATATTTCCGGATACACGTGGGCATCTAGACAAAAAAAAATAGGGAGTTTCCGAACACATCTTATTCTTGATACAAAGAAATTTTTCGTGGAAAGGGTCAGAGAACGGTTGAAAACCGTACGCGGGAAGAATTAGGAATTACGATTCGCAGTCCTCCAACGCGTTATAATCCATGTAATATCGGTTCTTCGTACTTGTTTTCCCCAGAGTGAGAAGTGAAAGAAAGAAAGAGAGATATATAGGTTTTTATTACCATCTAGGCTTGATGTGTTCAGCAACAAAAAAGCAAAAGTAACGGTGAGCATGGAGAAATTTATACGTCGTGGGCAAAGACGGAAAGGAATTTAACGTTTACAAGGAAGCATACTAAATCGGAAGAAAGACACGTAGTGATGAAGAGGAAATTAGAAAGAGAGGGTGTGCGAGAGAAAGGGCGCGAGAAGGAGAGAATGTTGAAGAAAAAGAGTTAAAATTAAATATTGTATAAAAAAAGTAGTAAGTGCCTTCCAAACAAAAATTTTAAAAGTGTCCCGTAGACCGTGACCACTTGTATATGATGAAAATCATTCGAAATTTCGCGTTTGAATGAAGTGATTGTGCAGAAAGATGTCTGCAGAGCCGTCGCGCACGAAAATATCTTCCAACTAATCCAAGTACATGCTAGTCCGAAACTAGCGAAGGAATGAAGCGAAAAAGTCCGTGGAAAATGCGCGACGTCTCTGAAGATGTGGCGTGCATGAGGTGAAAATGTCCGAAACTGCAAAGAACCTGACAAAATTTCTGTTTTCGATCAATCCACACCGGTGATACCCTGAATGGCATGTTCTCGAGGTATTTCTTTGAATTTTTCGATATTATTATAATATCGTTAATATCGTTGAAAACGACCGGAGGGAGAAGCACGAGAAACCAGTAATTAAGAAGAGTTAGCGTTTCGAAAAGAAAAACTTTGGTTTCCACCTTTTGATATATCTGTCAACAGATGAAACAAATACCTATATTACATACTTAAGGTGTAAGTGAACAACAAAAGCATCTAATACGCTATTATTGATATAGAACACAAAGTAAATATATATATGAGAAAAAATATATTATATATATATATAAATATATATAAAATTGATATATTGACGCCGTAGAATTACTGCTGGCTGCGTTTCACTCTAAAAGGAAAAACGTAGTTTTCTTCTTTTCGAACGTCGTCTCAAGACGAGACAAAAAGTTGACCGAGTGGAAATCGCGGAGTTAGGGGGATGAAACGTATTAAAGACTTTAGATTCGAAACGGAATAGAGCGTAGAATTTTTATCAGGGCAACGGGAGGGTGAACGTGTGTGACGCCGATATAGCTATACTTTTTACACGACAATTCGGAGAAACTCCCGTTTTGTCCTTTTATATCGCGTGTCTTTTATTCGCGCCTTTCGTACGGCTTTAAGAATTTTTTTATCAGAAAATTGTTCGATATTTTAATCACGACGAAGACTGTACTAAGACTCGTTTAAGCATATACTTAGCGTATATTAACTTATCAATTATTACGTGCGAATCTTAGCTTATCATTCGACTGATTTAATAAGTTTTCTTTTTTATAGCATCGTCTACTTAATTGGCAGAATACGCCACGACGGATTTCAAAAAAGAGTAGGGCCAGGTTCTTGAATTTTTATGAAAATGTGCGCGTCACGCATGTCCAGCCTCAAGACTTTTTTTGCGACGTAGCTTCCACGAGTCGTACATAATCGCCAGGCCGAGAAGAGTGAAGAATCGTATGATTTTCGCTGATTACGTATGAAAAAGGTAACGGGCTAACAATAAGACGTCGGCTAGTTTGCGACAGTGCAGAAGAAAGAGAAAATGAGAAACGAGGTATACGAGAAGGGTGGCTGCGTTTTTTCTTTCTCCGCATCGATGACGAGAGCACAAGTATTAGGCAGCAGTTATAGACGACATCTTAATTTTACGGAAACTAGAAAGCCAAGCGTAGAGTTGCACATTCGCCAGAGCCTAATCATTTAACCGTACACAGAATACAGAGGGATGATTCACGCAGCGGACAAATACGTCTCGATGATCCTACGGAAAGTGGAAAACTCCATGGAAATTTGCCATTTTACGTAGGATCGTTGGTGTCAATCGTTGGAGTCAAGATAAAGCGGAAATGCCGAGACACACGATACGAGCACACAGACGAACGTATATACCCGTCGATCAACAATACACAACCATTGTGTTTACTGTAAATAATGAAAATGCAACATAGCACGGCAAAGTTCATCCTTATGAATTACAAACTTGTATGATATTTATTTGGTTCCCCTCGCGTTGAGATATATATCCTTTATACATACTTTAAGATCCGCGGAGCCTCTATTTATTTCGATTTCCATGTACGAGGTGGCATTTTCTTGTGACCACGAGCGCCTATTTCTACTCTGTCAAAGTATTTTTCAAAACCCTTGCCGACCAATTTGCGATATGCCAATGTCACCTCCGACTATGCAATATATACACATACACATACGTCGAGACAATGGGCCAACGCGGACCAACGATCTACCCGAAAAATTTTCTTTTCATTACCAATCGTTCGGCTACTGGGCAATTTAGTATCTAACGATTATTTGCAGGATATGTAAGACAGGTCGTTCTGAAGCTTCCGTGCAGCTCATCATTATAACAGATAGCGAATTCAGCGAATTTTCTAAGCAGGCCGAAGAATCCTCTTAATCGTTCTCCGCTTTTGCCCACGGTCCGAGGAATCGTTACATTTATAATCAACTTCTCCGTACAATAGTGACAGATGTTTGTTCACGGGACGATAAGAAGAGTTAACGGTTACTATGATTATTACTATTATTGCTATTACTACCGTAGTTTTTCATTTGCCTTAAGAAAGTACTTCTCTTGAAGTAGACAGTGGAATTAATCGTTACGTCGAAGCGCCTCTGTACGAATGGTGCGTGTCGCGAACGAAACACCTAAAATAGTAGGAATAAATCCTAAAAGAAGAGCCGTCGATGTGCGCGACGTTTCTTCGCGTTTGCGCTCGAAGAAGAAGTTGATCGAAAGACGCGCGAATGCCATTTACCGAAATGAATTTGCTTTGGTCACGGACGAAAGCCCGAAACCTTCGCGAACAAATCCGTTGTCCCCCGTTATACCAATACGCCCACTTTTATTTATTACCGAAGTAGCTAGTAAGATGACGTTCTACCGAACTATGCTATACTTATAAATACAGCCTATATATAGTGGAGTAAGCGTTACATTACCTACCTACCCATCCGTGTGCTTCGCGGAAGGAACAAACAGATGAATCACGCAATCATACATTTAAGTTGCTACTTGGCACGTATACCTAAGTAATATACTAACATAAACAGTATGCAATAATAAATAAACATGAGAAATAATACGGTGCTTTGACTTTCTACCCGAGTACTCTTCCTTCCTTCGCAAGTACCAATTAATAATACGAACGGGATGTACATGTAAGTAATTGAACCAACGCTAAAATGTTTTTCCAAGTAGTATTTATTGTTTAGAATGATCGGTATATAAACAATTAAACCTTTTAATTGAACGGAGTACGGGGGAAGCAATGGTTTATTTATATAAAACTATATCATTATTGGATCGTACGAACGGTAATGCACGGAACATAACTACAATCAACAGATATTTACTTCAAGATAAATTATTACTTTTTTTGCATTTCGCACAGCCCGACAAATTCTCCATCGTTATCAGGACATTAGAGTATTTATTAGAAATCACGTAAATCATTATATCATTTCGTACTATTTTATTAATTTACAACTAATAAAATATTCAGTACACATCCTGTAATAAAACGTGACTTAAAATTCTATCCTAAACTGAACCTTTAATCGGAGGAGTTACACTGTTTAAATAATGTTTCCGAATCAATTTACACACGTAAAAAGAAGAAACTTACAATCTTCAAATATTCTATTTAAAAATTTGTAATTTCCGGGTCCAATCGATAGACAATTTGTCGACAGTCATGGTTTGATTTGAGTTTGAGTTGTCACCAAATTCTCCCCGAATACTTAGTGCTGTGCACCTTGCGGCACGTTGCTCTGCTGAGCTTGGGGTTGCACTGGAACGGCTTGTGCGTTTGGTTGGCTCTGAACGTTCTGCTGTGTATGGCCGTTTACCGGACTATTTGCTTGCGGCGGGACTTGATTCTGCGAATTCTGCTGCTGTAAGTTCGGCTGTTGGAATTGCTGTTGTTGTTGTGGTTGTTGTTGCTGCTGCTGATGCTGCCCTTGCTGCGGTACTTGGTTTTGGAATTGCTGTTGCTGCAGAACCTGTCCTTGATATTGTTGCTGAGGAATTTGACCCTGCAGATGCTGCGGCGGCAGTTGACCGTGATTTGGCTGCTGTTGGGGAACCTGTCCGTGGAGCTGTTGCTGTGGCTGACCATGATACTGTTGCTGTACAGGAACTTGATTTGGATGAGCCGCAACGGCAGGTGGAACATGATGTTCGTAAGGAGCATTACCCTGCTCCAAGGGGAACTGACAAATGCAAAGAATATATTAATCATTTAACAACGGACATGATTTCTCACAAAACTTGCCCCGAATTGCCGAAAATATGCGAAAAATCAATTTTTTTTTTTAACTAAATGTTTGCCACACGTTATAGGAACAGGTAGACTCACCTGCTGTTGGTGGAGAGGAACGTGGTCCTGGACTTCTGGTGGCTAGTAGCAATAACAAAAAGTGCACAAGCTATGTTAATTACTCTAATCACTATGTCGTGCTTCTTACACTAAGAATGCAGACTAGGAAATTTCTAAACTAAAACCATGCAAAAGTGCCCTCTAAAAATATCGTAATTAGTACGATATTGATTCATCTCGTTAAGTGAACTATAAAACAAACAACGATATCTCACACTATTACTATTTTATAATTCATGCTACTGAATAAAACGAAAATAATGACACACTCACACAACATAATACATACTTACATCATGGATTATATTTCCAGCCATTAAAAGTATACTTTCCGTCATATATAATTATACAACTATTGTACGGAATCGACGTTATACTTACGATTCCTTTAGCGATCCTTCTTTGAAGTTCCTCTTGCATCATTTTTTCGTATGCTTCGTATTCCTGTTGAGAATAAATTTGCTGTTCATCTAACCCTTCCCATCCTTGATCCTGTTGAAAGTCCGGCTTCTTCGTTTGTTCCAGGAATTCCTTGTAACTGTAATAGAAGTATCAACATTCAAATGGGTTCAAAATGATAGGAGAATATCAACACTTACTCTATAAAACCGTCTCTATTAACGTCAGCCTCATTGAAAACGTGCTCCCTCATTCTTTCCATTTCTTCCGCACGCTCGTAAACATCATTGTCTGGCGCACCTTCCGCATAAAGCTTGTCAAGCTCTTTCAAGAACAAGACTTTTACTTCATTTTGATCCCAAAGACCATTGCCATCCACGTCTGCAATTTATTTTAATTTAATCCAAGTCGGCGGACGTTGAAAGATATTCCGGATAAAATGCCACTTACCGTGAAGATGGAAGAATGTCCTCGGGTTGAAGTCTTGACCCTCCATATGATCTTGTTTCTCCCATACTTCTTCTAATTGTTGTTTACTACCAGGATGATGTAACTGTAATACACATATTAGATTGTACATATTGTAGTTTTTACATATTGTTTAAGTTTATATTTCATTCACTCTCTTACAGGCTGGTGTTTACGTTCTTTCTTCAAGGTATGCAGTTCCTCCTGATATTTTTTCTTCTCTTCCATGGTCATACCTGTGGGGGAAACAAATTACACTGATCAATTAATTTGATGACCTTTAGTTAATTGCTTCTAATTGAAAAATCTTCGGCTGCTGTCACAAGCTCAACGAGAATAAATATTTTATCCAATTACCAGTACTACCTTTCATACTCTGCTCCTCCGCATACTTTTTCTGCATCTCATATTGTTTAAATTTTTCTCGTCTACGCCTATCGGCTTCAGCTAAATCTTGCGTTGTCTGCAAAAAAGATTTCACTTAGAAACAGTTAAACAGGATGATGCACTGAGTTTCAAATTATTATACCTTAGCTATCAACTTCTTCAAGTCATTCACCTCAAACGTACGTGAATTAGTGTGATCTAAATGTTCAGCGATTTTCAAATGATTGTAATCCAAACCATTATTCAGCTGGTTTTGTTTGGCAGCAAGATGTCTGAGCCTCTCTAATTCTTGTCTCTTAAGTTCATCCAACCTAGATCTTACTTTGTGATTTACAAATTCTAACTGGTCAGCTATTTCTCCAGTCTATCTTGTAAATGATACATATTATTTGAAAGTATTATTTCGTGACTTATAGACAGACGAGGCTTTTTAAAAAAAAAAACTTACACGTATGTGTGCTTCATCTGCCTTCTCCAGTTTTGCACGAAACTCAGGATCACTTTCTAAGGCTTGAACAACTTCATTCAAATACCTGTGGTATTCCATTACATCTGCCTGAAACATAAACAGTTTGTTCAAACAACATTTTTTATCAGAATATTTCCAGATGTTCTTTCCTTTGAAATTCTATCTTACCAATTCTTCCTTTTCTTCAATTTCATTTTCCTTGTCTGAATCATCATCTTTCTTATTCTTTGAAACTGGTGGTGCACCTGACATATGCACCGCCAGAGCAGATAAAATTAACACTAGGATATACTTCATGTTTTCCTGAAAATCAGTAATGCAAGAAATCTGCTAAAATCAGAATAATTAAAAAATAAAGGGCCGTCATTTTCAATGCCTAGAAAACGACGGATGGATATGGACTATCGAAATACTAAAAAATGAGAAATCAATATAGTCAAGGCACTATCAATCATGTGTTATCGCAATTACTCTATCTCGGAGCACCGACTGATTTGTATCTTAAAAACCGCTAGCGCGCGTTTAAGGAAAATAAGTGATGCAATACCGTTTATTTTTCATGCACGTCGTTCAAGCAATTTGTTGAAAGTTGTCGAGAGAGCGGGAATGTTAGTTAAACGTTCTCGTATATTGCACAAACGACTCATGTTATGTCAACAACCTTACGTATACGTAAAAGCCAAGCCTTATTCGAGCCATTATCAAGAAAGCAAATAAAACAATTTAAAGAAAGGAATCACATAAGATACTCTCGAACAATTGCAATGTAGAAAAACTACTTAATGAGAAAAGACTAGGCACACTGGGATTGTGGGCTTTACAAATAAATGGGTAGATTTTATGGTAATCTGTGAGGTTCGTGCAATAAAAGTTTAAGGAATAAAGTGGACCAATTTTGTGGTATGCTCTTGAGAAATTGTCGTTCGATAAGCAAGAATGTAAAGTGGAACACATACGTGGGGAAAGTAAGGTGAGGACGGAAATACACGTTCCTCGGGTTACGTACCGAAAAAAAAACGGATAGAGGCAGCTTCATACTCACTATTTTGTATTATCCGTCATGCACGATAGTCCGAACGTGATGCACCGTGTAACACAAATTAACCTACTGACATCGGTGAACAGCACGGAACACTGTGACATACGTGGGGACGGACACCGAAGCACAATCTGATTCGTTACTGCAAAACTACCGCACCATCCCCCTGCTTGACTAGTTGTTTGCGCATTCATGCGATAGATGGCGACACTTTAGCTACATGGCCGATAAAGTCGCATTCTGCTTTTTTAAATGTCCGCTAGCACGAGAAATTTTTCTTCCACTAAAAATCTGTCACAGTGCCTGAATCATTTCTTAAAACTGCCGAAATTGTTGATAAAACTCATCGATAGTCACTCTTTGCTCTTTCAGACCAATAAAAGTAATTATTATACTTATATCATGGACGAAATTAAATGAAGAAATAAAGTGAAGCTTGAAGAAATAACTAATAAATTTTTTATATATTTTGTAAAGGAAGTATCGAAATACAGCTAAATTTAGAAAGAATGATAATACCCGAACCATGCAAGATTCTTTAAAATGTTTCGAAATTTTTTGCGCTTTTTATCATCGTCGTTGGTGAAACTCATACGAAGATTAGCATGAGATTTGTAATGTTAATATCCTAGTATTCAGCAGGTATCGCATTCACTTAATTATCGGTCGTTTCGATTCATCACTCGTTAGTCACACATTCATACTGGCTTGAAGCCAAGCATACCCGTATGCGCAGGTCATACTGATCATCCTTATTTTTCTTATTTCTTAATGTAAACACGCCAATCAAGAGCAGAAAAAATGGGAATTTGCAAAAGACTACAACCATGATCCCTCTATGATTCATTGCCGAGGTGAAAAAATTCTCTTGAAGAACCGTAGGTTTTCGGAAATCTATTAGTTTAGTCAATCTCGTTAAAGCAAAAACTCATGCGCGGTCCAAAAGGAGGATCTAAAGATTACCGAAAATGCGTCAGCACCTTCAGTCACGGTTTTATTAAAAGAGTCCAGCAACGTCCGGTAAAAAGTAATGAAAACGCCGAATGACCTCGTTTATAGTTTATGACTTGGTTTATCTCGATTCTATCGGCAAGGCGGTTCTGTGTTTCTCACCCAAGGAGCCGGAAGGGCGCCTCTAGAGAAACAACTAGGTGGTTCTTGCATGCTAAGGAAGGGGATGGGGACCCTAAAGTTTACGACCACGCCCCTAACTGATTGAAACCCGTGCCTCCGAACGCGATTCTCCACTTAGCCTTTCCTCCTCGTCCTTTTGTACCCTTCACCGTGCCATTAGAGCCGCCAACTCTTATACAATCAGATCCGCAATTGCCAAATCTAATACCTGTTGTCAAACACCCTTGCTCTAGATTCGTAGTTCTTTAAATCCTTTCCTTTCCTCCGATAATGAACGCAAGGACTTTGAGGCTTGCCTTAACCGGATGAATTAAGCAAATTTATAATTGCCTTTTCTTCCCAAGAGCAGACAGGTTGGAGTAAAAATGAAGATGATCCTAGAGACGCAACGAAGCCACCCCGCTTGAGAATCAGCCGGAGGATCCGTGAAGACTTGAATTCTTCGGGCGGTCATTAGGACGGTATACCTGTGTCTACAGTCTTTTGTGGACCTGTTACCTTTAGACAATGCCCGGGCCGACAAGTGTTTTCGTATCTGATTGACCCATCTCCAGGCAGGGTCCACCGACAAACGGCTAATTTTTCTTCGAGCTAACGACCTTCGTATACCTGATTCACCCCCTCGTACCACCCATCTCAGTACCTTTTTCTCTCCCTCTCTCTCGCCGTCTCAAGTTTCCTTCAAATGCTCCACTACTTGTACTTTCTGTCCTTCTGGTATGGTTTTTCTATCTTTCCATGTCCTCCCAGGTGCACGAAACCACCCTGAAGAAAATGACAAAGTCACGCGCCTGCAGGAGGAGCATTGCCTTCGGTCTGGGTTGGTCCTCCGGGCCACCGCGTCGTCTTCATCCTCTTAAGGTCATCCTCGTGGCGGATCGCGGCGGATCAGGCCGATGCCAAAAGGTCCGCAATCTTACCTCCCCTTTGCGTGGACCACCTACCGCGAAAGAACGCACACTATCCTTTCTCCAATGAAACACACTCCGTTCTGCCCTCCCAGACGAGAAATTCTATTTCACGTTTCCCCAAGAACACTGACTAATAGCCTTCTGTCATATAAGTCAAATATTTTCCCACATCGGCTGCCGATTAATAATCACTTTACGGTGGGTCCAATGTAAGTAGGCTTCTCACAAATATATTGCCCCGTAAGAGATACCTTTTGCAAGATTTCTGCAGTACCTTCATTCATGGAAAATTTCGTCGTAGCCACCTCCTCACATTTTTGCCATTCTTTTTGACCATCTGGAATTTTCTCACGTGGAATCTTATCTGCTGACTCCATTTCGTTCTTTGGTCCTTTCCCAGCTAGGCCGGATAGGTCGGCTTATCTGGCTTCGATGTCCGGGCAGTTCGGCGAAAGAAGCTTGAAATTTCGGTGCGCGGTTCATTGAGCGCGAGGCTGGCAGGCCCCCGTAGGGCCGAGTGCCATCATCCCCCGAGCTCGTTCGTCTTCTCAGAAGCAGACACGGGAAGCGGTCGCGGCGGCAACGACGAACAAGAGAAAGGCCAAAAGATCCGGTAACCGGTTCCGTCAAAAATGCGCCTCACACGGCGGAATATATACAGCGGAAGCGGCTAAATGCTTAAACGCTCGAAAACCCGGCTTAAATGCCGTTGATTGCAGTAGGAGGGAAATGAGAGGTTGCGCACGATGGACCGTGTCTATCTCTCCGACGTCTGCCTATGTAGCTGTGTAATGTTCATACGTAGCCATATTCTCGAAGCCCTGCCATTACATACAAGCAGGCCAGAGTCCTTCGTTGAATTGCGCCAACTAATAATTACTCCCCTCTCGCACGGTGTACGGCCGTAATGGTAATATTGTAGCTACTATACGAGCGATTCGTGTCTATCGAGAGCGCCCGTCGAAAGTGTCTCGCCTGTTCCAGCTTCTCCCACGCTCGGCTTACCTCGGCTAGCAACTCTGCCTTCTGCCTTCTGCCTTCTGCCTTCTGCCTTCTCTCGCTGCATTGCAAATGGTAGCCGTTCGAAAATTTCAAGGGAAATACAATGTTACAAGCCGATGACTAGCTGCTCAACATAATGGGGGGCTCTATCTGAAGAATGTTAATTATAATGCTATTCCGCTGGTTGGTTGACACACGACACAAGGAACTATTCTCTATTGGCACGATACATGTCAGAATTTTCCACGTGTCGCCCGTATGAGTGTAGTCCGCACAGACGGGACGTTTCTCAAGAGCGAATGGTTCAGCCTTTTTTCCACGCTTGATGTACGACCGATTGCGCAAAGACACCACGCGTAGCTCGTAACTTTGGAATCGAATTGCCTCGTTAACATATTCCTCCTGGCAGGAACGAGGCGAAACTTTCCATTTGCTACGCACGAGAATGCGTCTTTTTTGCGAAGACATCAAGCTTTTCCAACTGCCGCATTGAGATCGATCCCAGGAAATGTCTTTTTTCGACTTTCAAACTTCACAACTGTCCGAAAATTTCAACTCCTTCCACCTGATGAAACGCGAGAGGAGCGGGGGCAGTTCCTTGGGAATCTAAAGAGGAAACGTCGAAAGTGCGGATATTGCGAGTCACGCTGCGGAATTGGTTCCAAGGGGGAAGATAGTCGTGCCGTTATTATGGATTGCCTCAAATTACTCGACTACTTTGTACGCGGGCATAGCGCAAAAAAAGACAAACAGACAATAATCGTCCTTTCGCTACGACTCGGATTGGTTCATTAACGTCCAAGAAATCACAGTGACGACGTCGATAAGAGATACCAAGGAGAAAAACATGAACTGGTTTTAAGCGGATAATCCTGGCACAGTGATTGATGAAAATTATATTGACATTACTAATGGCATGCGGCAACAGCATTCTCGTATTCTTCGTCTTACGACGAACGCTGGATGATCGGCCAGAGTTCGAGTTCGTCACGCCCATTATCTGGATAAAAAGAAATTCGGTTCGGACAAATAAACGCTTATTTGAATGTCTCTTAAAGCTGAATTTTCGTCCGGCGATTATTTCTTTAACGTCATGCTGAAAATTCACATCTGCAGGAGAATCGGATGTGCTGGGCAAGTCTGCCTTGCGCTGCAATGAGTGCAATGCGCCCCGTTACTCCGTTCATCACGGCTAGCCAAAAGACGGCGAGAAGAGATAAAGAGATAGACAGCAGTATCGTTTATTGCCTTCTCCGTGTAAGAACTGTCCAGATAGAACACGAGATAGGACGAGCATAAAGATGTAAGCGATGTACGCGGTATAGATGCGAATGAGATAAGACACGGTGCAGGAGAATCCGTGGAAAGGCACACGTAGACGTAAAAACAATGAAGCACGATTTAAAAGAAAAAACCAAAAATATCGAAAACGATGAGATCATATCCGTGTATAAAATTGGACGCGTAAGGAAGAATTTGAGATACACCGAGATAGGAAAGAGTTAGGTACAAAAAGGGACGAGGAATAAGAGGAAAGGAGAAGAAAAGGAAAGGCGGTAAGACAGCGGAGAGGTCGGAGTCTGGGAGCAGGTAAAACAAAAAGCTGAGAAAAAAGTCGAAAACCAGTCTTATATGCAGGAGTCGGTAGTTGGGAGTAGCCGACCGTCAGGCTCGGCTCTCTCGTCTCCTCCTTCTCCTTCTCCTTCTCCTTCTCCTTCTCCTTCTCCAGCATCGCCGCCACCACCATCGCTCTACCACCTCCTTTTCCTCCTACTTCTCCTCCTTCTTCCGCTTCTGCCGCGAGCGCGGTCTTCGGCGGTCCACGCTCTTCCTTAATTCAGTCCAATGAGAGCCGCTCTTCGATTCGTCACACACCGACGCCACCAACAATCTCGCGACTACGCGACGTCTATGAGCTTTTGAAAAAGTGTGTCTACAGTGATTCTACAAATTCTAGCATTATCCTTCCCACCTTGGCTCGCCTGCTTTCGGCCCTCTACCATGTCCTTTGAATTCCACTCTCCCCCTAGCCCGCTGCAGGATCTGCCTAACGCTTCTTCCTCCTCTTCTTCTTATTCAACAATTCCCTCCTCGCTCCTTCGATCCTGGTAAATCAATCTAGTCGCCCTTAGCTTTCTTTCCACGTCTTCGTCCTGCTCCTCTTGGCTGCGCACTTGGCGGAAATTCCTCTCGGCCTTCCCCTCCTTTCCGAGATCGATAGGCAAATAAGTGGATCGTTCGTTTCTGTTTTTCGCAGCAAGGCTCTTTCCATTTTATGAGTTTCGGGGCAGTGCAATGCGTGGCCGTGCGAGTGTCATAAGACGAGGTAAAAAGAGTGCCGACGAGTGAGCGAACCGAGGAAACCGCCGATGAGAAAGTCGAGGATTCGAGGTATACCGACTGTCATCGCGATCGGAATCAACGACGACGAGGACTCGCGTGGATCTCGCCGAAGGAATATGTCCCGTAGCAATCGCAACGCGAACCGGTTACGCGCTCTTAAAATAGTTTCTCACGCGTAGGTAACCGCCTCGACCACTGGAATACACGCCGTTCAAGAGCCCAGGTAAATAACGCATCGTGGTCTCACAAAATCATCCCTATCCGATGACCTGTGAAAGAATTTTCGCAACCTTTAGCAAAGAATACCATCGACCGTTAGCTTTTTTAACCGAACCTTTTAGCCAGTATTATAAAATTCCTGAATTTCAATTATTTCCCTCGAACCGCTGATCGGTACCAGGCACGTTTCTTGCGAGCGCGGTAGGCGGAAGTTAAGTGTGGCAGAATAACTGACGGTTCGCAATGAGAAAGACCGTTGACGTGCCGAACGGGGTGCTGGAACTCTTCAAAGGATTATATATTCCGTAGCGATCGCGCAGCGTAAACCGGTTACTCGCTCTTAAAATAGTTACTCCTGCATAAGTAACCGAGATACGCGTTACGCCTTACGCGTTGCTCTATAACGCGCTTCGCCCAGGTAAATATCCGATTGACGTCCCACTACAAAGAGATATCGAGAAAAATCAGAAATCGCCTCTTACATAACAACGCACAGACCTTATCCATTAACGTAGAGTAATTATTGCATATTTATCATAGTCCTCGTTGGCTAAAATCCTCCATCACAGAGTGGATACTCGTGGAAGTGACATTCTATCGCGTTCGCAAACACTTTCATGTGTTCTCTCGCAACTTCCACTTCTCAGGACCGATAATATGATATTTCTGCAATTCTATTATCGTTCTATTCCGCAACCGATCGCGCGTGACGTTTCACAATAATATTCATTGGCAATTCTCACGCTGTGAACGAGATCTTTGAGTATTGTCCATTCGTTAATATTTAACGGATGGATCTCTGCTTTCCGCTCGTAAATGAATAATCCATTTCGACAAATGCGGGTCAATGTGCCACAGTGGGAGCAGGCTTTCAACGAAGCGATTTATGAAATCAATGGAATATCTAGGAAAAGTGTGGCACCGCACGTGCCAGGAGGAAGAGGACAGCGCAGCACAGCCATGGATGCTCTTGCTTTGACCGATCGTTCAGTCAAGATTTTCTTCCATACGATATTTCCTCGTGACAGCCGTTCATTCTACTAACGCGTCCATTTCAATTCATTACACAGCGACTGCTCGTGGCTGTCGCGGATGAATAAGTGATTTTGTTGGTCGGTAGACAATTTTCCTTGCTGTTTTCGCACGCGACGCAGGACGCAGGACGAGAGAGGCTAGTCAAGAGGAATGGTTAATGAGGAGGAATAGGACGAAGAAGAAACTGAGAGGGAGACGGAGTGAGAGAATGGAAAGTCTCTTGGCGAGTGGCAGCTCAGCAGGTCGACGTAGGTAGATGGTAGATGGTAGATGGTAGATGGTAGATGGTTTCAACGGGCAATAGGCTGCCTTCCACGAAGCCGATTGCCGTGTGTTATTGAAGCCGTTTCATTGCCTCGGGCCAGAACAAGGCGAGGCTCTCAGCACGGTCTGTCCCTGGATGACAAACATCTACATTTCAATACGACTACGGGATTTTTATCTGGCGATTATAACGCCTGTCGCCGTACACGCGCAAACTCTAGCCGGAACATGGCGCCCTGCGATAGGCAAAACGTACAAACTCGCTTCAGCCGACTCTAACGACCTTAATATCGGTGTTCGTAAGTCAATTATCTTTTCTACGGTTGGCGAAACGAATCACAGCCAGAGCAACCCAAGGAGAAACGGTCGATAATCCCCCGAAAATAAAGATCGATAGAAGTCGTCGTACCTCATATAAATGTCGAAAGTAAAATGTGTCGATTGGGGGTAGGTTTTGCTACAAGTGTCAGGTCTACCCGTGACAGGCTTTTGGGAAAGCAAGGGTTAATAGGATTGCGCTTGTAAGGTTGGCTTGACAGGAGTCTTGCGCGAATAAACAGGACAATAGGGAGATTGAGTGGCGCGATAATTACCTGGAAGAGCGCTCGTAAATCCGAACGGTGTCGCACGCTCCTCAGTTTCTCCTGGCGACCCAACTAGAAGCGACTCGGCTGGCTTTCATATTTACGACAGGACCTCCTTCTCCTCCGAAATGACGAAAAGCGCCAACAGGAGTGGGGACTGATGGGGCGCCCTTCCTGGCCGAAAGCCGAAAGCCGAAAGTCGAAAGCCCAAGTCCACGATCCACTATTCTCGATCCTGTTAGTCGGCCAGTCAGAGTCCTCGTGAATGCTACCGTCCGCTTTTATGCCCGGCGTTTGACAACTCAAGTCCAGTCCTTCTGCACAACGCACCACGTCCTTAACAATTAAGGACCTGCACAACTACTCTACACGAACTCGTGACTATTCCTTAAGCCACTAAGGATTAAGATCGTTTATCACGGTCGATCGCACAGTGTTTTGTCAATTGTTCAAAAGTGCATGCTTCATGAAACCAAGTTAATAAGAAAAGTTTATTAGCCCAAGTTCTTCCTCGTGAAAGTGACCTTATTGTCGCACCGAAGATACGCACGATAATTATAGGAAGATCGATTTTTGCGGTTCACTATGTTCCATGCGTCAACGAACAGTGGTTAGTGATCTTGTTAATCGGAGCTAATGTTAATCCGAAGAATTGGGAAATCGTGCCAATGCTGGACAATTTACTGGCAAACTGACGCATAGTTTAAAGTGGAATTTTGCGCGAATAACGATTGTTTGGAAATTCCGCGAGGGACTGTTGTTCGCCAAACTCGTAGGATTATTCGTGACAAGGTAAACACTTATGACAGTTTTCGTTGAACGTTATTTACTATCGAAACGTCATGGTCCACTAATTGCAAGACCATCGCGTCAATTTGTCGAAGAAGAAAGTCCTGTTTTCGTCATGAATTATTGCACTCACAGCATTGGACAAATATTTAGTTATCCGGAATAAACGAAACTAAGTTAACCAGATTATTTGGACATTACAACGTCGATCTACGTAGGAGTAGCTGCAAAAAATCAAAGTGTGAAGTAATACGAGACGATTATAGCAACATTGCTCATTGCAATGGAATTCCGATTCCAATAATACTTCACTTTAAATATCGTAGGACGCGATTACACGAGGTATAAATAGACGTTTAATTGGCACCTTCGGAAAGGTGCAATTATTACACCATCTAACGTTTTGCATTCAATTATTACTCGTTACACGAGCATTACTGGACATTACTGTCATCTCATGCTCTTCGTGATTGACGAGCATTTTAACGTCACTTAGATATATCGCCGATGTACCTGTTGTCCGTCCGAATTGCCTATCTGCACAAGTGGAATACACAAGGAAATTGATTAACATCGCGTGTCGGCAAACGCCACCCGCGATGATTTATTTAGGTGAAAATTCACTACTTAGAAACGACGACCTCGAAATTGTAGGCAAGAAACGATTGCTTCCGTTAAGACATTGTTGCGTGGCGCAGCTAAAATTTCGTTCTTGCCAAGCACGTGCTACTTGAGTTGTAATGAAGACAGCCTGACTCACATGCATGAATATTCTTAATAATCTTAATCGAGCTCTATAACCATAATCGCCTTTTAAGCAGCAACTTCTTGCATCTGCTTTGAAAAACGAGACAAAAGTTTAGGGTTCTTGGAAGAATGACGCGCAATAAGCGAACGTAGACGTGACAATTGAATTGGTCCGTTTAATAAGTTGACTGATGGATCGTAAAAGATGAAGTTGCACCATCGAGGGAAATATTTGTCTGTTTGAAGATCGTTTTGAAGTATTTGCTTTTGAATTTCCAGAGAACACGATGACGGCGTGGAGAGGGCTGCTCGTTGTAGTCGCCGTCGGGACATTTCTGCTTTCGACGACGACCAACGTCTCGGAGGCTTGCAACGAGGCCATCTGCGCGAGCGTCGTCAGCAAGTGCATGCTTACCCAAAGCTGCAAGTGCGATCTCGTGACATGTACTTGCTGCAAAGAGTGCTTCTCCTGCCTCAGCTACCTCTACGACGAATGCTGCTCTTGCGTAGGTAAGTCTTGCGGGAAAACAAACTTTCACCGCGTTCGACCGTTTCCTACATTTAACACAGCATCAACGATCGATCGTCCACGAAAATATCCATCTTCTCCTTTTCGGATCTTTGAGGCAATGACAAATTTTTGTTTGTCCCGCAGACCTCTGCCCCAAGCCGAATATCACGGACAACCCGTTGAGCAAAAAGTCGCACGTTGAGGATTTTAGCGAACCGGTACCGGGGCTCTTCCAAGCACTCACGGCCGAACCGGACCCGCACGAACGATGGGTCACTTTTACATACCCCGTGGATTTCGACGTATCTTTGTTCGCGCCCAAGCACGAGAAGGAAATGAAATACCATATGCGTGAGTATATAGCTCCCTCCTCTGTTCGATCGTCAGCGATTTCAGTGAAATAATGTGCGGTTTATCGCAGAGACCGTCGAGGAAGAGGCGCATCCTCTGAAACCGAACGTCATGACGGTTAATTGCACGGTGGCATTTATGGCCCAATGCAATTCGTGGAACAAATGCAGGCATTCTTGTCAAAGTATGGGCGCCACGAGCTACAGGTGGTTCCACGACGGATGCTGCGAGTGCATCGGCGATACCTGCATCAATTACGGTATCAATGAGTCCAGGTAACTGTGATAAAGCACGGAGAACCCTAATCCGATTATCCTATTTTTCGGATCAGTGGAACATTAGTGTCACGCGTAAAATGCATTTCAGGTGTATCCATTGTCCGCTCGATAAGGAGGAGGACGAAGGCCTGAAGGACCAATACGACGATTACGGCCAAGACGAGGACGAACTGCCCGAAGACGAGATCGACTGAACGAACCGAATCGACTTCCTCGGCGGCTTTGTCCTTCCATTCCCAATCAACAGGAGGCTGGACTCTCGCGCGATAATAATTTCCCGGTGACCAATACGATCCCCTCTCTGGGCGAAGAATCAACGTGAACACCGTCCCTCAAAGAGGGATTTCCTGGCGTTCAGACTGAATTCGCCTTTTCAACGAATGAATAAAACACGCGTGACGGTGTGTCGTTTGACGACCCGGCTCGATTCCCAACGACAAAAGTCAACACGATGGACCTGTGGATCGTATTTCTTTAAGTCCGACGATCAGTCCCTTGTGAAGGGACCTCGATAATATCGTTTTATTCGAATTTTACCGAAGCGCATACGATGGCTCAAAGTCATCGCGGCTGTCGATGCTACGCTAGACGCAATCGACTTCCACGCATTGTTCTCGGCTTCGAATGCAACGATTTGTACATTTTTACCTTGCTGACGTTATAGTTCGTTATTTTTTAATCCGACACGTATTTTAAGTAGACGTATATATATATATATGATAACGAATATTTTTACTATCGTGCCATACGAATAAAATTGTATATATTTCCAACGATTGCAAAACCATTATTTCGCGCTCCTTTCTTAGATCGCTCGATAATTCTATGTTTATTACATTCATTCCTCCTGTCTCTCACTCTAACCCACTCTAACTCACTTTCTTATCGTCTGTTTCATAGGACACGAACTGGAATATACGCATAAGGGGGCAAGTAGGAAAGAATTCGAGAGTAGGATTAAAAGAAATACTCATATCGCAAGTAAATTGTGTTTAATGACACATTTCTGACAACATACATGATATGATCGATCCTATGCCGAGATCGAGTCAATGTCATTCGGTAGACGCGGCAACTATGCAAACTTTGCACATGTCGTAAAGTACAGTAGTCGAGAGGTAACAGAGTACAAAAGTACGAAATCGTCTTCTCGGACTAAAACGATTACACTACAAAAAAGTATGCCAAATAACTGTATTACTGCGTACGGTGTATTTTTCTTCATGAATCTTGTTCACTTGAAAAGGGACACATTATTTAATCTTTAAGTTGCTTTTGAAAACTGTTATTGCTGGATAATTTCTGCGTCTACCTAGCACTACTTATTTATATTATACTCCGTAAAGAGTGGCGTATAGATTTGTCGCAACGACAGCTACACATTCATGGGAATACCGTCTTTCATATATGTTTCTTCGAACAGAATGCATATTCAATACGCATCACTGATCCGCCGGCAATGCCGAGTATAAAACATGCAAACGAGAGGTCAATAATGTTGATCAGTTCTTGTTCGAATATCATTGGCGATCAATCGCTCTCAGAGCGAGGCAAACATCCACATAACGTATCGAACATTATCCTCGTATTCTACAAATATTCGCCATAATAAAATACATTGAAGAGAAAAAATGTATATTGCACGAAAAATTTGAAAATGGCCATCTTAATTTTTTTACGACTACGAAGTAATCGACGCGCCTCCAATTCGACTAAATTTTTGCCCTTCGTATCTTACGTATGGCCCAGCCACTGCTAAATGTCGTTTACCCTATTGTTTATAATCCCTTCTGTTTCGGAATTATACCTTGACGTATTTTAGACACGTTACGCGTGTTAAACAAGTCTTTCATTTTATCGATGTAAAGTATACATCGTAACATACATATAGAAAGGTTTGTCAAATTATGCATTAAAAATGTCACAAAGAATTTCAGTCGTCTCCCTGCTAAATTCTTTACGACCTGCTAAAAAAAGCAATCTTCGAGGATAAGTATAATTTCCTTACGTACTTTTTTTACGTCGGCGGATGTTCATCCTGCACCTCGTTACTCTCCGGTAATTTTATGAAGGGCAGGTCACCTCCGCTCCACATTGAATACAGCTGTGACCTTGCACACTCCTGCAGCCATAAAATACTAACTGTTGTAAAATAAAAGGCACTGTTCTTTAAAATTTAATATACATTTGTTGCTATTACCCCTCCACCCGTGCTTTCAGATCCGGAACGACTGTGAGCCGAAACACAGGAATCCGTTGAAGAGCTGCTTTTACGCGAAGGCAAAGCATCGGCGCTACCTGAAACTAATAGCATGTCTATCGAACAAATAAACGCAATGGCACAGCCCATAACAGATTTCAACGTACTAGATTCAATTTCTCTATGGTCGCTGTGGGAATGATTGCTGTCTTTGCTATCGCCGTGGGCACTGCCGCTGGCTCCACTTTGTTCTGTAATAAAGGCGCAGGCCGCAACTATCACTACGGACATCCGGATAAGAATTCTGTTGATCAACTGCCGAAAGATCAACGCGTAAATATACCTGAATCTCTGTGCTCGCAACTGTGGACACTGTGGTCGCTGTCTCGGTGACCCGATTGGTCAGAGTGATCGCTAGAGTGTGAGTCGTGTGGCCAGCACCTTGGAGATACCACCCTGCGCGGCTCTGGCCAAATCGTTGAGTCGTAACTCGTGTCAAAGTTGCATGTCGTCAATGTCACGCCCGGAATATGTTGACTAGTGTACGACGAGAGCTGATTCGACGGCCTAACGCCTATCACGAAATGCGTTGGCACTTCAATTTTACTACCACTGCTCTCGACTTTTAAACCGCATTAAACGATTACCTGGCTTGCAGGAGAGCAGCTGTATGGCCTCTTGTAGACCATCCTGGCTCGGCATTCCTGATGACTTCCAAACGGAATCCGGCGTCGTTGACCTACTGCGATCTTCATGGGGCACTCTCAGTCGAGACCTAGCATCCTGTCGTGGCCAGTCGGTAGCGTGACGACAATCCCAGGGCATTGACCACCTTCTCATTGTACTTTCTGCAGATTCACCTGACATATCCGCCGCAGCTGTTTCGGACCATCTTCTCTGAACCTTGAACAATATGTCTTTTCAACTATTCAAAGTACCAAGTAGATTAGTACGTTTTACTCCAACGATATACCTGCAGAGGAAACAACGGATATGGCAAAGGAGATCGATGACAATTTTGTCCAGATTGTTGGGTAGATGTTGATATGAGTGGTGGCGAACTGTACAGCCTTTCAAAACACTGTTGAAGGGCAGCAATATCGCATTCCGCACTACCGCTTTGAGAACAAGAACATTCGGCCATGCCACCTGCGATAAATCGCCGTTTCCTTATTCACATACGATAATACAAGCGATGTTTCAATCATATATGTATATGTATATAATACTTATTTACCAAGGCATTCACAACAAGCAACACAAAACTGGTACTGCAAATTTATGAATGTCAGCAGATTATCCCTAAGAATGTCCTGAAAATAATCAACAATAATAGGTACAAGCTGAACAATGAGGAAAACCTACTGACAAAGCAACAGACGACTAACATGTTTATCACCATCATTCTGTCTAGTTTCATGGTCCATTAAGGAAGTAATAACATGATTTTTTACAGTGTTGCTAGCAATGTTGGTGGCTCTGGTGAGTTCTTCCCAGCCAGCTAAGCATTGCCCTGTTAAGCGACACTGAGCAACAGTATCATGAACCGAAAGAAGTGCTTGTAAAGACTGTGCTAATTTTGTACCAGCTGTGCATAAATCATTGAGCATCTGTAGGGAAAATGTAGACATTGTCACCTATGATTGCCATCTATGTTAATCAGTACCAGCATGTTTGTACAAACAGACCTGTAGATATGTTAGCCAGTTACTGAGGCATTCATTTACTTCCCTTTGGTTCTTAGAAATTTGACTATCTGTAGGCTTTGCGTCAGCATTGTTCTCTGCCATGTTGAAATTGCTCTCCTCTCTGTCCTATTGTTGAAATGTTTTACCTGCCAAAAATATATAATGTATCTATTATCTGCTGGGTAAACTCGAAAAGCTGCATTTTAGTCCAACTAGATGAGCAATGATGAGTGAAGGAAAGATACAGAATACTGCAAAATTGATTAATCTTTGATAATGTTATTGCGTATAATTGATTATCTACTTACATTGCTTTGAATCCGGACAATTATGTATACAGTGGAAAAGCATATTTATCAGTGCGGAAAAATTCATTTTCCTTGTATCGATGCGGAGCAGTGACTGCCGGCATCATCGTAAACCATCCCGTACTCCAAACACTGGCGTACTCGCATACCACCTTCCATGCATGCTGAAAGATACTCCCAACTAGTACAGAATTTCATGTACAGACGTCGCCACGTACCGGCTGTTGCATTTCTTCAGGAACTAATGCGCAAGGTATAAACACCCGGGATATTTGACTGAAATGTTTCTTAAGAAATATAGAATCTTTCAAAGCAGTATCGCACTCCCCAAAGTAAGAGTGACATCAATGCCTTCAGGTCATATCTTAATAAATCTATCGACAAAACGCAAAATTTATTTACCATCACAACAATTGTATGTTGGTCATAAACTTGTAGCAAAAGAAACATAAAAAATGTTGTTGATTTTCCTATGAGAAAATAAGAGCCACAGACATTGTGTGAGGCTTTGAATGAGCTCCCGGAAGGAAAGCAAATGTACGGCTGGTTCGCACCTGGAAAGAAATCGTCGCCTCCGTGATTGTTTACCGCATAGCATGCTCGTAATTACAACGCTGAAAGAGTGAACTTCAGGCTCATGCGACTAGAAGTGATTTTCTCTTCCTGCAAAGCATCATTATTCCACGTTTTCGGAGAGAGAAATAGTTCTCAGACAATCTTCAGTGACCAATTTATTCAAACTAACTTCAGATATGCGTGGTTTTTTCCTAAGAAATTTGATGAAACTTGCAATAACGCTCCGCGCACTAACCGGATCAGAATGCAAAAGAGAAATATAAATGTGACGGAACAAAAATATCCCGGGGAATGTGAGATGCCGTCTCTTTTACAAATGCAAAAAAGACGCCTGACCACCGGTTCTATAAAGTCCCCAAATCCGTATCTTTGAAAGTCCGCGAGAAACAATGGAGGAAAATTAAAGCGGATCTTTAACGTTTCTGGAGGATAGACCAGTACTATTTCCGTTTCGAAGGGAGAAACAAGATCGGTGCAATAAAATATGTATAAATGTCGAGGAATGCTACTTCCTCGGCGGATAAGGCACAACGAAGAGAGGTAAACCTTGCTCGCGGTGAAAGGGGCCTAAGCGCGTGATGACGTCGGACGGTGATTAAAAAAAGACATCGCTGAGGCAAACCGCGGGATATGAAAGCCAGAAGGAGACGGCAAACGCGAAGCCTCACCAGTAGAAACGCTATCTCGAGGAATAAGCTCGATTGGGCGGGGATTAACGGTAAAGCCGCCGCAGCTCGTGTCCTTTTAGGAGATTTCCAAGTGGCCAACTCACGGCTAAACCGACACCCCGACACCCCGACACCCCGACACCCCGACACCCCGATACCTACAACAGTACTCGCCTTTTGCCGATGCACATATCGCACAGTGCGCTAAATTATTCACTCCTGCGAATGAACATGTAAATGCAGAAACTCATTTCCAAAGTTTCCCCTAGTTCAATGCGAGTTCTCACTTGCAAAGCATGGCAAATATACACATAATGTCTGAAGGTTAATCGAATCATCGGGCATTTTCCATGTGATCTTTGCCGCACATGCTTTTCCATTCGACGGAAAGTGAACCGTGGAAAAAAGCGCTCGTGATTGTCCCGTACATTGAATGCACCGTGCCAATTTGATTTGCATTTAATCTGCTACCAACGATCTGCTCCAAAGTTAGTTCGCGCCGAGGTTTAGTCACGTTGCATTTCACCAATTACACTTGCCGCAGTTTCGTCCCGTGAGACACGGCTTTCGTTCTTTGATGAATTTTAATCGACGAATCTCGTGGATTTCGCGATCCAGGCATTCAATGGATGACTCGCCAACTCTTACTAATGAATCGCCAGTCGATCCTCATGCAATCGTCAATATCCATCCGATAAGGCTAATAAGAACCGATTCGATGAGATACATTCTAATCTCGATCATCGTTAAAACACTTCGGTACAGCGTTAACTGTCGTTAACGGTCGGTTAGATGGAAACACTAACTCGACGTTGCTGAATCTTCTTCCTTCTCCGTAAGAGATTTAAGTAATGAGCGAAATCTTGTTTCCTTATGAGGATTCACTTGAATTTTTTTCTGGCTACGGTTTAGGCTAATCTGACAATGAGTGTGTCAAATGGGAAGGAAATGATGGTTTGCCGGGCCAGCCGGTTGTACACGTGCGAACGTTCCTCGAAGGGACACTGGGAAGGACTTGGACGGGTCGCCACGATATGGAGAACCATTCGGAGCGAGTGTTGGGCCTTATATTCCCGGCGTTACGGTACAGTACAGTCGACGTGAAAAGCCATCATGCCGGCAGCTCTCCACGCTCGCCCGCGCGGGACTTTCATTATGTCGAGGAAACGAGGAGGCCGTAGGGGCCCGCAGGCCCAGAGGTCCGAGCACTCCACTCGAGAGTCGGCCGGTGAAGGGAACGGTTATCGTGTCGTGTCGGTGAGCATCGCGCTAAAATGCCGTCGAAAAGTCGCGACTTGTAGTGACCCGTTACAGCCAAACACCAGCTCGCATTCCTCCTGAATGACTGCTGACTCTTCACCGCCAAGTGGAATTGCTCAAACTTTCCGATCGGTCCAGATTACCGCTCTAACTATGGATACTCAAGAGATACTCTGCTCTTCTATTTCTCACAGATAGCTGCCCCTATGAACGTGGTGTTTTCCTACGATATTCAGTTACTGCCCGACTTTACTGACAATCCGAGGAAGGTTACAGGAGAGATCAAGGAGGAGGAAAAAAACAAGGAAAAGAACCGTTGGTATCCATTGTTTCTGTTGATGATCGTCTCGCAAGAATGGCCATCTGAATCCGATGAACAGTGGTAAAGTTCGTTTGCCAACTGACGCGAAAGTTCGTCCAGGTGGCCGCGAGTGCGCTTGTGTTAGTGTGCTCGTGGATGATTCGTCGATGTGACCGCAGGTCGCAACGATCCTGGAGAATGATCCTGGTGATCCAACTCCTGCTACCCCTCGTGGGAGTCGTCACAGCTGCTGCGCAAGGCACGTATTTTACTCGCTCTTCAATTATTTCACCCCATTATTGAACTATGAAGGAAAATTATTACGGCCAGTTCGGCTCTTAGGGAAATTTCATTTGCATTCGAGTAAATTGAACACGGTGCATTCGTCGCTGACACGCCATTAATAAAACAGCGTAGGACGATAACTGACCCCGAGAAAACTGTTTGGAAATAGCCATTTTAAAGAGAGAAGGCCTTTTCGCGTAATGGAGTATCCGTTATCAATCGCAATTGATCTCACGCGGTATACAAAGCAGATTCAAGCACGCGTGATTCCTGCGGCCAGCCACCTAATTATCGTTAATTTTTTTCGCGAGGAAGGACGGAATGTTGACGCATTGTTAGAACGGCGTTAGACCGGAGCTCTTAAGGTGTAACGTCTCTTTTCTATGTCCGACAATGAGAAAGACTGTAACGATGAAGAGAGTAAAAAACCGGCACCACCCACGCCATCCTCGTCCTCCTTCATTTTCTGGTGTCTCGAGGTCACCCGATATATCCGCCTGCATATAAAACCGGCCGTCACGCTAGACCTTCTGCTCTCTTTCTTACCTACATCTCGCAACGTCTAAACATTCTCCGTTTGACAAAAAACTACCGCTTTACACAATGGCTTGATGTAAAGAATTGCAACAACAGGAAAACCTTAGCTCAGACCTGTGCACGAGGAATTAATAATGTCTGTAGAACACGGTCGAACTGTAGACGCTGGAATTAACCGGAAATAGGGCTGCGCACTCGTCCAGCTGGTTCCTCCGAAATACGATACAATATATTGATTCAACTGCTCTACTCCGTCTGCCGTATCCGCCCAATTTCTCACGTCTTAACAAACGTTTCACGTGCCGAAAAGTGACCGAGAATATTACGTCAATTCATAGCATGCTTTTCCTGTAGACGGCGAGTAGAAAGAGCCGATTAAAAGACCAAGTGGCTTTGGCTTACGTTTCCTCAAGCGTTAGCCTTGAGGTGTCGGCTTAGCTGAAGCGAGCTCTATGTAGGACGTATCGTATCGAATGTCTGCATAAGATGCCGATCTCATCGATCTCTCGTTGTCCCCGACTCTTTCCTACAGGTACAAATTAAAAGAGCAACGGGGATGATTACTTTCCAAGATAATTTCCTAACTGAAAACGCATTTCTGCCTGAGTGCGCAATCCTGGACGATCGGTAATCGTGTCACGAGCGAGCTATTGAAGTTTTCCGTTATTTCGCGGTCATTGAATGTTGGCGAATGTACAGGAGGACAGGTAATATCCATACGTATAAACCAGGAACACGCATCAACTGTGACGCCACCGGCGGCGAACGTCAAGCTACTTTTCTAGACGATACCTGTTCGAGTCACGTGATAATCCACATCCGAAAGAAGTTAATCTCAAAGAGACGACTTACGTAAATCTAGCCAGGAATTCGCACCAAGTACAGAAATTCGAGGCAGTTAAGGAGCATTACGGTCCGCTCTACATTCGTGATTTTCGTTAGACTCAACGAGGCTCGCACCTGCTCGACTTTCAGCTTGTTCTTTAGTTCCTTCGAATCGGTCTCCTCTAACGGTAGCTTTCCGATAGACGTATTCTTTTGAAGTTTCCCTCGATTGCGAATGACCAAGTGAAATCGCGTGCACGTTCAGCTCTACAGCCGGAGTTTCGAGAGCATCGATAACGGTCATTAGTTATTACAGTTGTCGACGTTTCCCATCATTTTCCTGTATTCGGTAATACCGCCGTGACCGTTTTGGCAACGCCTCGCGGCTTTTTTCAACGTCTATTGCACAACAGATCGAGCAGGTAACGCTGCTTGAACTTTCTACCTCGGCGAGCTTTCCGCCAAGGTGCAAATAATATCGCCTCCGTTTCGCACGGCTTTGACCGGTTATCTGCTCCCAATGGATTGCATTAGCGCCGTTAGAGCCGTTAACGCCGTGGGTCAGCATGGTGACCTTTGCCACACGACGAACAAACACGTAAACCACGCCCCCGCGAGTATTACTTTCTTTCCGCATGAGTTTTCCACATATGACACATCATTTAAGGCCCAACATTGCACCCCAAGCTCTAAGCAGCGTGAAAAAGAATATTCAGTCTGTACGGATGCTTGAAAGACCGCTAATTGATTGGCGATCACGGCTATTGGATATCGCAAGCTCAGCCGTGAACGGCCGGTGAACGCGTTTCCTTTCGCGATGGGGGAGGAAGCGGATAAAACGCGCTGGGATAGCCGTAACATTTAGGCCTGACGTTCCGGCCCTCCTGGAAAACCCTGGTGGAATGTAAAAACGTGATCGTACGGTCGTGCACGTTGCTGAAAGCACGCGTGGGCGTTCCCGCCTCGCCTCGCCTTGCCTCGTCTCACCTCACCTCACCTTACCTCACCTCACCTCACCTCACCTCACCTCACCTCGACTTTAGCACACACCGACGACGCAGGTGAAATTCAGATCATCAGGTTCCCCGGCTCCTTCATCGCTACAACCATTGAATATATTTATATGCATTACGGTATAATACGTACGCGTACGATCGTATTACGACACACATTACAAACAGACCCTTTCACCCTTCTATCAGTAACTCCTAACGCCTCGGTTTATATTTACTCTCTCTCATTCCCGTTCTATTTAGAACGCGATTTTACTAACAGGTTTACCGAATCGATCCAACGCTTGGACTCTGCACACTCGTGACGATGATTTCGTGATTACGGAATGATAATAATGGCTAGATGAAAGCGCATAAAATGCTCACGTGTACTTTTGGAGAAAGTTTTGAACGAATCGTATGGCTGGGTTCATGCACCTCGGAGTTGTCCAAATCGAGCCAGGTGCCATTCCGGTCGGTCGAACGCCGAAGAGAGCCACACATTTCATAACTCGGTTATTTCGCGATAACCTAGGCGCAAGTGAGGTGTCGTAACTTGCCATAAGCCGCCGTCTGGCATACGATAGGCCATGCCGGCCGAGACAATGGCTTAAGAAACTCAATACGAGAGAAACAGAGACTCTCCTTCGTTTTCCGCCGATAAAACATTCCAAAGGAAAATTCTGTCGCGTTGCAACATCCTTTTCATCTTGTTCGCGCGAAACTTTCCTCCCTGGCTATGGGAAAAATGTCCCATCGATTCAAATGATCTCTTTGACGTGCCGTTGGTCCGTTCATTCATCGGAGAAATGTTTCAGCGAATCGTTCGTTTCTTTCTGCGTGAAAGTTTATATCCGGAATAATAGGAGTGGAGGTTTGCAACGTGCCAACTCGTGGCAAGGTCGGTTTCATGAGGCGCGAAGGAAAGCCTTTGCTTCGTTAAAAATGAAATTTTTTTTACGCAAGATTCCTCGTAAACACGACAGTTGTAAACGAAAAGAATCGGGCCCGAATGCGTTGTCGTATAGAATAATGTCAACCGGTTTTACCTCCTTCGCTTCTTCCATACTGTTTTCAAGGCAGTAAAGTTCACTCTCGGTAATGTCGCTTTTACACTCTGACGAGGAACCGTAAAGCCTTTCGACAATACTCCTCGAATTCCTCGCGTATTTGCGGATTTCATATTTGTGCATGCGCCTAAACTCTTCTTCCGGCTGCACCGCAGTGCATTCTCCGTGTAGCGACCTTTCTCTAACGATAGATCAGAGCCACGCCTACTTTCTACTACTTCCTCGACAATGTTATCTCGGCATATACATGTATGTACATGTACGTTATAGATTTGCTGCGCGCAGGTCGATTGTATGGCCATATTCCTGCCTAGCGATTCCGCGGATCACTGCTCTGCTCCTCAACACCGTGAATAAGAAAGGGATCGTTAACTCGCGCTACTCAAACAACTAACCATGAAATTCATGATGAACCGATACGAATAGGTGTTTCATCGAATCAACAGGATGTTAATGGGTTTCACGGGGCGGCGCCGCTGACCAATAATGTTTCGTTATTCGAATAAAACGAGTTTTCGACGTGGCGATCGGCTCAATTCTTTTCCCGTAGGATGAATGAACATGGCAGGTAATATGAGCAGCGATCTTTCGGGAAGGAGTAATAAGAGAGAGGTACGAGTCGTGGCACAGCGCGATAGCATGCTTCGAGATACCGGTATTCCCGATCTGAAGCAGCGCCATGCCAGTACCGTTATTTCGGCTCACGGAGGTTTTGTAACCGAGTGACCCAGACCCGCGGCACGAACGCCGAATGCCAAAGGAGCTCGTCTTTTTCTTACATCGACCGATCGAACCACCGCTACATGTCCCTACATTCGCCGTTTCCCCTCGTCTCGTCTGCCAACGTTTCCTTTTCTCCGTTTCAGTCGGAAGGTTAATTAAATCGTTCGCACGAGAACAGTGAGAATAGCGCGTTTTGTCTCACGAAAAGACTGGCTTGCTCAGCCGTCTCTCTAGGATACCGAAATAAGGAGGCTTTCACCCGAGAGATGTCATGTTCCCCGTGTTCATTGAGAATATCAAATTAATGGAACGAATGGACCTATATACAAGCGGAGAACGGCACAACGTATTTCGCTGATTAAGTTAAGAAAAGAAGGTTCGTCGATCTCGATCGTTCGACAATCACGCTCCACGTTCGAATCTCCCGTGTAGAATTTTCAAGGCGATCTACCTGCGATCACCCTTGAAACTTGGCCAGGAATTCGTCGGACAATCACTCGGCCTTCTCTGTCAAAAGGCTCGTGATCCTGTTTCTAGCGGTCAGCTCGTAAGAGAGACACGAAAAAGTGTTGTAAGAGGGATATGATGCAGATTCAACCGTGGAAATGCCGGCTAAGAAGGCAATTTCATGTGGTTATATTACCGTTTCTGCACGTAGCTGAGTCTTTTTCTACGTAAATTACCAACTGTTGGCGCGTGCCACGTTTTCCAGTGCTCCCCGACTTTCCCCTTGTAGAAAAGGTTTCTCGGGCCACATATGGCCAGTCAAATCGTCGCACGTCCTGCATGCGCATCCTTCGTAGTCACCTACATATAAGTACACTCAATTACGCACGCCACTGCCATTCCTAAATGGACGTTCATCCGGTAATTACGTACACGAAGGATCCAACAAAATTTCAATACAACGAGAAAACTATTTTGGATGGCTCTTTCCTCGGCCATCTGCCATATAAGTCTTACGGAGGAAAATCATTGTCTTTTCCTTCAAGTAAATCGTACTTGTGCAACACAACAGATGATTTCGCAAGTCTAATGACCAGAGCAGGAAATGGCAGGTGTTTCGACGTGAATTTAAATCCTTTTTGAGACGTTCGGACGAGAAGACAGTCGGCCGAGGGGGAGCTCATCGTAGAAATCGTGGAATTCGAATAATGGAATCCACGTGGGATTCTGCCCAAGGTTCGCTTCTATCGTTAACTGGCTTAAAGCTGCCCGCTTACTACGCACGAGAAACTCACACTGCTTCGGCAGGTTCGAGTAATTACGCGTCCGTATTTATACATCGAAAAGGACCATCATCGTCGTTATGTCGTTAGCACCTTTCCTGAGAATCAACGAATCCCACGACACAGAGAACAGGTTAACTCCGATAAAAAGCGTGACAAAATTCAAGGCAACGGACCATTATCTTCGTAAAAGAGGATAATAATTCTGTGTATACGCTGAAATTGTCTTCGTGCGCGATGGAAAACGTGAGTTGAACGACAAAGTCGAAGGGACGATAAGCGTGACGAGGTGGTAACGTTAGAAGCAGGGAAAAATGGCAGTGTCAATCGTGAAAGGAGCTGACGAATTGCTTTACCAACCTTATGTGGGGTTCAACGCCTAATGTCAATGTCATCGAGAGTGAGTTAACGCGCTCTCCAGCTGCCGTTAAAACTTTTCAAATTCATGGCCTCCAAACTCGACGGACCTTTCACGCCCGATTTCGGTCAGCATCGTTCTTTAGCCTTAGCTTAACTAATGTCCCTTCCAGCGGTAACAATGATTGATCTGCCATAATATTTTATCGGTTCGAGAGAAATTTCATGATTTAAACAACGAGACTCCGCGGACTCCCTCGATATAGTTTGCATGACGATGAGAAAACGTGTGGCCAGATTACGAAAGATTTTCCTTTGGTGAAAGCTCTGTTTTTGTGGTTGCAGGACTCAAGTGCGGCCATCCGGCCGTGCCGATGAACGCCAAGGTGTCATTGTCCGATGAATCTCTGTCGGTTGGTACCCTAGCCAAGTACACCTGCGACGCCGGCTATGAACTCTTTGGGTAAACTCCATTTCTCATCTGACTGACGAAGCGCATCAGTAATTTAGCGAATTCAGAGAGAACTAACGGTTCGTCCGATTACAAGAGAACACTCGATCAGGTAGCTTTTCGCACTCGACAAAGAGAAGCGTAGAACGTCTACGTCGCTCGAATCTCTGACAGTCTACGTTTCTACGAGGAACAGTTAATTAGCATCCACGGGATGTAACGGTGCAAGCCGAGCCGTAAAAGATCTCTAAAGATCCACACGCACGTGAGATAAGACAATGTTGTACGGCAAGAACAACACGAACATACCGTTCGCTTTTCTCAGATTCCCTTCTAGGTCTCGGTTCCTTTTTCTCTGGCGTTTTACTTTTTATCCGGTGTGCGTAAGGACAGACGAGAATACGCATTCTCATGGCGTTCACGGAAGACTTGTCACCGTTTGACGGAAACGGCCAAGATTCTTTCCGGGAAAGCGGTATTATTCTGTCGAACGGTTCAATAACCGACGCGATCGTAAAACGGACTGATTATTAGTGATAATCGCGCTACGCGGTGGGTTGCACAAAGTTCATTTTTAACGGTACTGTTCGGTCGGGAAATATCGTTGGAAATTGTAAAGTGCCCAATTCTGGCAAGAATGCTGAACGGAAACTTGGCTCGATCGTGTTACGCGTGTTCGTGGCTCTTTTCTTATCGCTGAAAATCATGTGCGTACGTACAACAAGCAACCGGAACCGCCGAGTACAACGTACGTCGATGGAGTTCTACGTTGTGTGTTCTGCTACTTGACTTTCTCCGTCCTCGTAATTCGCTACTCTGTGCACTCGGTGCACCTTCTACGTGCCAATACTCCCCTCGTCTCGCTATCCTTGACGTATTTCCACTATTCAGATTTACTTCCCCTCTCTTCTCGGCTCGATCGAAGGTCCAAGGGGTTTCGATTACTTCTGCCAAAAAGATCTTCTCGAGTAGGGTCGATAAAATGAACTTCATCGAAGTGTTCGCGAAACAAAAGCTTAGGAAACCTCGCGTTTCTTCTCGTTGGTGTTGCTATTTCAATGAGACAATTCGTCGCTTCAGGAAGCTACATAATTACTGACGACAACGTTTCGTTGTTTGGAAAAGACGTTAACCGAAATAAGCGGTGACTGTGGTTACACTGAGTAATTGTTTTTTTTTAGCGGAAACAGTCTGACATGCAGCAATCGTGGAAAATGGCAGGGAGAATTACCGTTCTGCGGTGAGTATTTCGTCTGGTTGTCAATGAATTTTTATCCAACTTGCGGTTCGGAAAAACATTGTTAATTCAATATCAGTGAAGAACGAATAAATTCCTTAAGTTAATGATTATGCCGTTAATTCGCCCATTGGCTTGTGCTGTACCGTGGTTCGTTGTTCTCACGAAGAGAATAATGATGGATCGAGGAAACAACGCGGTAGCACGACTAGCCGAGCAAAATCAAGACCCACGGAGGTTGTCGATCGAGAAACGCTTCTTTTTTACGACAGAAATCGAAATCGTAGTTACTCAATCTCTTGAAATGCCGGACAGGGCTTCCAACCTTTCTCTCTTACTAATTTGGCACCGTACCGTAGAAAGTAAGGGGCCAGCCAAGTGTCCTGTCATTGAACTTCCACAGGATGCTTCTTTGGTATTCCGGAAGAGTTTTTCAATGTAAGAAATGGATCGAACGAAAGTTTCCCTCAATAATTTGGCGGCGAAGCGAATGGTGTAACACTTCCGGCTGCTAGGCGACAAACCACTTACGATCATCGCTCATTATTACCAAACACATCCTGGCTTTAACGATCGCTTTTGTTCCATTCGTGCCGACAGCACGCGATAATTAACGACACGCTTAGGAACAATTAAAAGTCTGTTAAATCGCGATTAATAAGTACTAATTGTAAGTGAATGACGGCGCATGAGCGAGATCGCAAAACTTCCGGTCCTCCGAGAGGAAATGAGACATCGGGAATATGTGTATCTCTCGAAGAATCCAGAGACAATGGACGTTCCTTTCTCCCGCAATCGTTTTCGATCGCAGCCTACCGAGTGGAGCTCAGAGGTCGTATGCTCTTGCTAATAGCAGACGGTTGCTACTATTATGCAAATATTACCTGCGTTTTGTAACAGGTAAATCGAGCTGAGAAACTCGAGCGAACGGAGAACGTCACCTGAAGTACGCGTAGGCAATACACATACTTTCGTTGGATTTACTGAACGAAGAAACCCTATTGCCCGATTCAGGTACGAACGTTGGTTTTCGCAAAGCAGCCAATCAATCTACAACTGTGCGAGGTGGGGACGCGAGTCACGGAAACGACGGTGACCTAAGCACGGAACACGATGGCAAAAGGTGCACGGAAACGCAAAGCGAACCGAGTCCCTGGTGGAGGGTTGACCTTCTCAAGCCATATTCCGTCAAGGTCGTCAGGGTGACGACCAGAGGTTGCTGCGGTGAGCATTGCCCCCCGCCCCGTCGCGCTTCTTAGTCGCCTCATTAACATCCTTTTCTTTGACTCTCTCTTAAAAAAAGGTCATCAGCCTCTGCAGGACATCGAAATACGAGTAGGTAACAGCAGTGCTGAGCTACAGCGAAACCCGCTCTGCGCCTGGTTCCCCGGGACGATCGGTAATTATTCACAAGTCTCCTCGATATTCGCTTAACCCGAGTCTCCATTAAATCGACATTACCATTTAAATAATCACCCATCGACTTAATCCATGAAAGTTTGACCTTTAGCGCGATTAATAATTGCCGAAGGAAAGCTTTTACTCAGCCGTATGATAATGTTGCAGAGGAAGGCATCACGAAGACCTTTGCCTGCGCGAGAGCTTTGGTCGGTCAATACGTTTTCCTTCAACTGGTCGGTGTTGAAGGCAGCTTAAGTCTCTGCGAGGTCGAAGTCTTCGCCACGGATGGTGCGTCTGAAATAGTACCTTACCATTTACATGATTATACGTAATCGTCATCTGCTAATCCACGAACGGTGCTTGTGAAGAAAAACATTAATGTAAATAAGGACATTATGTGTTGACAGAATTCTCAATAGACAAGTGCGCGCAAGCAGGCACTCCAGCAGATGCAGATTTAGCTGCATTTAATTCTACCTGCTACGAATTCGTCGTTAAGAAAGGGGGCTCCTTCCAGGAAGCTAGATCCTATTGCCAAGCTCGAGGGGGTGATCTCGTTCATGGCTTTAAGGTTTTAAGATTAACATTAATTATCCCTAAGGGGTAGTTTCACGGGAATTAACGAGCAATCAATTTGTACGCAGGGTATATCCTCGACGTTCATTTTAAATAATCTGGAAAGGCGGAAAGACAAGCTGAAGACACAGCTCGTTTGGATAGGTGCTCAGAAGGAACCGCTGATAACGGTTCGCACATGGCGGTGGGTCGATGGTAGGCTTATCCTAAATGCATTCTCAATTCACACTATTTCCCAAAACTTTCCCTGATAAATCGCTTTTCCTGTCCCGCACTCTTTCTGTCGAATTCTCACGACGAACGATCGTTCGTTAACGAGCGATCGTGAGAACCGGGACAAAGAGTCCTTGTTGGGTAATTTAGAGGGAGATTTGCCCACCGAAGTCAATCGATTTACCCAGCAATTTTCCATTAATTACCAAGCTCGAAAAGTTCCCAATCTTTACTTATTTCGGACAGTACGTTGCGTCATTAAATATTAGCTATAGAGGGCCCATTTTCTCAATAGTTGTGCGATTGACGTACATTGTTTGCGTTAACATTGTAGGTATAGCAATACGTATTATTTGGGCGATTACAAAGGGAGGCAGAGCTTGAATTGTAATTGGATTTTAGGGGAGGTCGTATTAAAGCCGTCTTGGGGAAAGGACCAGCCGAATAATTATAATGGCGAACAAAATTGCGTCGTGCTCGACGGCGGCCGTGACTGGCTTTGGAATGACGTCGGTTGTCACCTTGACTACCTTCACTGGATTTGCCAGAGCAGTGAGTACATTTCAGGGCAGTCGGGGCAATTATTAATTTCGTATTGAAAGGCACGTTCGACGTGAAACCAGTCGAGGCATGAACACGTTTCTTTCTTTCACATACAGCCCCATTCATTTACAAATGCAATTTTAGGACCTCCAATTTGCGGTAGTCCAGATAAAGCGGAGAATACAACGATCGTAGGATCGAAACGGCTGGTCGGCTCGACCATCGAATATGTTTGTCCCGATGGTTACATGCTCGTTGGTTCGCAAACCCGGACCTGCCAGTCTTCCGGATTCTGGAGCGGCGAGGCTCCAACGTGCAAATGTAAATTTCAAACACCCCAAACGGTATCATAACGTTTTATAAAGTCCTATCGAAGAACCATCTTCTGAATTTCTTCCAGTCGTCGACTGCGGACCGTTGACCCAATTTGAGAACGGACTGATTACGCTAATCGACCGCAGAACGACTTATGGTGCTCTAGCTGATTATTCCTGCAAGGAAAACTACACTTTGGTCGGTGATGTCAAGCGTAGGTGTGGAGACGGTGGAATTTGGAGCGGACACCAACCGCAGTGTTTGTGTAAGCTAACGTAACAAAATGCCCCAGTATTCGTTTCTTGCGTTTGTAAATCTAATTGTGACATTGGCTTTAGTCGACTGGTGCCCTGAGCCACCGGAAATAAACGGTGGCGTCGTAACGATTACCGGAAGAAGAGTAGGTTCCACGGCTACATATTCCTGTCAGAGTGGATTCATTCTTTTCGGGGATAACGTAAGTCTAATTGCGCCGCGACGGTCGGTCGAAAGACGAAATGGCTAGCGCAAGGTTCACTGCTTAAAATGATGTTGCAGGAACTAAGGTGCGACATCGGCGGGGAGTGGTCAGGGAAAGCTCCGCAGTGCCGATACGTCGACTGCGGTGCACCGGCCCAAATCGATTTCGGCACAGTTACCCTCGTCAATGGAACCACCTCCGTTGGGAGTATCGCTCTTTACACCTGTCAGGAGGACTATTGGTTGGTGGGCGAAGGTAATCAACGTTGCACCAAAGAAGGGAAATGGAGCCACGACACGCCATCGTGCGAACGTAAGGATTTATAGTACCTCGGATGTTAGCTTTTTCATCACACCCGTTCTGGCTTCTCCTCACGACTAATGCTTTAATCGTAGTAATCACCTGCGAAGACCCCGAAGTGCCCGCTGCCAGCTACGTTGTAGGATACGATCTAAACGTCCACAGCGTTATCGAATACCATTGTGACGTTGGTCACTTGCTTCACGGCGAACCTCGACATTCCTGCGGCAAAGACGGAGAATGGACCGGCGAAGTACCCAGTTGTGAATGTAAGGAAATTATTTAAATCTTCTGCTAATGATAAAATGCAAATAAATCAATGATCGGGTTATTTGCAGACATCGACTGTGGCAAAGTTCTGCCGGTGTTGAACGGCGCTGTCGAATATGTGAATGGCACTACACATCTCGGAAGCGAGATTACCTACAGCTGTACGAAAAACTACAGATTGAACGGAGCTTCGAGAAGATACTGTCTCGACAACGGTCAATGGAGCGATGCCACCCCCAAATGCGAAGGTAAACTTGTCAACGATTACACTGCATTAGCGTGCATCATCTTCCGAACGATCATGGGTTGACTTCCCGTCCACAGAAATACGCTGCCCGGAACCGGTGTTGGCTGAACACGGAATCCTCTCGGTTACCGGAAACGACCGAATGTACGGAAGGACTTTGATACGCACAGGAACGGCAGAGAACTCCAACACAGGCGCGACTTCCTACAAAATCGGTGCTCTAGTGAAATACAGATGCGAAAGGGGTTACAAAGTGGTCGGCGAACCTCTCTCGACCTGCGAGGAGAATGGAAAATGGAGCGGCGAGGTACCACAATGCGTATGTAAGTAGAACTCCATCGAGAAGATCAACGCCGTCTAAACTACTCAAATGCTCATACCCTCTTCCCCTCTACCCCTCTTAGACGTGGACTGTGGAAAACCGGAACAAATTCAACATGGCAGGTATACTTTAACGTCCAACGCTACGTATTACGGGGCTGCTGCTCTTTATGAATGCGACGGAAACTTCGAACTCGACGGTTTTGCCAGAAGATTATGCCTCGAGAATGCCACCTGGAGCAGCGATACTCCAATTTGTAGAGGTAAGTCCGACGAGCAATACAAAAGATTGTAGAATTAATGAAAAATCTGACGTTCCTCTCCCAGAAATCCGATGCAAAGATCCCGAGAAAGTCGGAGTTCTATCTACACAGGTATCAACCCACAGTGTCGGCGGAGTGGCGCACTACAACTGCCCTCGTGGATTTTACATGGAGGGCAATGAGACCAGAATTTGTCTACAGAATGGCTCATGGAGTGGCAGTACTCCTGCATGTTTCTGTAATTACATAATACTCGATCACGTTACCCGCTAGCAAAAGAAATGCTCATCATTGAAGCCAAATTTCGTTCACAGCTGTGGATTGCAAGCATCCGGGATCGATAGAAAATGGTAGGGTAATAGTCGTAAACGGATCAACGACTTATGGAGGTGCCGCGGAATATCACTGCTTGCCGCAATACGAGAGAATCGGTCCGTTCTTGAGAAAGTGTTTGGACACCGGTCTCTGGAGCGGCGAAGAACCAAAATGTGAATGTATGTGAAGAATGTGAAAACGATATATGATTCGTTTCATAGCATTCTTTTCTTGCGTAATGTGATTAACGGATTATTTATTTATCAGTTGTATCGAACGAAGTAGCCGAAGCTCAAGGTGTTGGTACAAGCGTCGGTATCGCAGCAGGTGTCATCATCGTCATTCTCATCATCCTCGGATTAGTTTATTTGAGGCTGTACGTCATTGAAATCATTTCAAACATACACGGTACTTAATCACTGATTGCCACACTAACAAGTGAAATGCAATATTTACAGACGAAAAGCCACGCCGGTGAAAAACACGGAAAACGTTCAAGCTGCAGAGAGGAAGGAGGACCAAAATGCCGCCGTCATGTCTTACGCCAGCTTAAACGACGGGACGCCTAACACTATGTACGAAAATGTTCCCGAAGATGGTCTCTACGACAATCCTTATAGCATAAGCGGTAGCGCTTACGGGTAGGCCAAAAAAAATCAAATCATTCGATAACAAGAGACAACTTTCGTTTGATCAACTGAAATTCAGAAATACGTCAGTGATAGACAAATAACGGTATGTAAATGACTTTCTATGAACATTCTTCGTCTTCGTAGGTACGGTGGGAATACGAGGAGGATATACGGCAGATCGGGTCATTATGAGGCCGAGCCAGTTTCAAACAGAAATGGAATCACTATAAACGGAGTATCGGTCCGATAGTTGAATTTCCACTTTGTTCTCATTGACTTCGCGGAGAAGTCCTTCATGTACAGATTGCGCGGGTTTGGTACAAACAACTACCTAATGATACTATTTTCTCGTTATTTATAATGCTCTGTTAATCGACACCGTGCCCATTTATGTAAATAATGCGTGAAGAGGAATGGAAAAACTCTGCTCATAGTTGTGGATATTATAAAGTAATTCCTATACCCCAACCTTCGAAAACTTCCGTCCATTCCAGCTCCTTTTTATTTTATTTAAAATATCTCATACGTGTATTATTGTGTGTATATATGTTCAAATCAATTAGTATTATCCCCCTTGAGGGATAAGTTACCGTGTATTTGTAGGGTAAGTTAATGCCGATACGTATGTTCATATAAATAAAGAAATACCTCTAACGTTGTTTTCACTTTCCTCTCCAGACTATAACATTCATTCAAGATTAAAAGTATGTTTCAGTAAGTAGGTCATTGGCACATATTATTTATGGCGGAAGAAAGCACAAACAACTCGCTGCGTGTAAGCACTTGAAAAAGGTCTTAAAAACGTTGCATTGCGAAGCTTAAAAGGAGTTGCGGATTACGAGCAACACACATATTAAGGTTGCTCATACCCTTATAAGGTAATCGTTTGGAAATAAGAACGTATTCCGAAAATAGTATATTGAAGAACGAGCCACATTGAATCTCAGGTGCGTCGAACGATACCTTATCACCCTGATCTTAAACAAATAGCTACTTCCCTCAAAACTACCCTTTCCTAACAGCCTTAATTTCGGACGTGGGTTATTACAGCGTGAGGGTGAATTCTTTGGATATGGCTTTCATCCTTCAAAATGTACAAAGACGATATAGTTTTATTGAAAAAATATTTATTAGTAAGAATATTACATTTAACATCAATGATACACTGATTAATATAAAAGATTTGACAAGGATAACTCTTATAATTCGAAATTTATTCCTATCTTCTTAAGTCCGCATACGGTTCTTGATGGTTTGTAAGGATGAAGAAGCACTCCTCGCAGATGTCGCTAGTAGATGAGGTATATAACCTAACAGTGACGCATAACGTGATTCACAGTGTAACACGCAACCTGGACTTTCCAGTTTCTTTCCAGATTCTTTTCCAGTTTTCCAAACGTATATAGTCAGGTACGAGTGTATTTTGATTTCTTTCCAAGGCCATCTTAATATGGCATCGCAATGTTCACTTAAATTTTACTTTTCCATGGGAAATAGGCCGTAATTGTGAAAGTTTGACAGCAACCTCATTTTAGAGCACAGAGGCTGCCATTGTCATCGTGTCATCGTGCTTCATATCTTTTCCACAGTGATTTCCTTTCTCGAAAATGTACTTGCTGATGTGTCCTAAATGTTTATCAATTCACTATGTTCCCTTTTTTCCATGAAATACTTCATTGAATATGTTTACACTGGTGTCAGTTATGTTTGAGCTGATGGCAGTGCCGTACCTAAGCCACCTAGCACCCAGCCAGACAATGCAGGCTGAGAAAACAATGTAAAACGATTCGTGTCCACTGTTAATTGTACATATCGTATTTCTGTGATGTTAGGTCTAAAAAATTCCAGTTTGAAATGGTGCTTGATCAAACCAATTTTTAATTACTAGCACGGTTACTGTTAAGGAACTCGACGTTCGTACATTCCTAGAGTTTAACGTCCTCCGGTACTCGTGGGCAAGCACCAATATTTTTATCGCAATTGCGGACACGTCAGGACTTCCGGAAGTATTTATCCGAAAATAAACGGAAGAACGATGACGATGCCTTGGCAACATCTAAGCTGTTGCTCGCAGCAAAAACTTTTATATCGTTCGAAAATCCTCAAACTTTCATCACGTCAGATACACCGATTCTGATAAGTGTATATGATGTGTCCTGCAATTTTTTGCTGACTGAGGGTCTTGTTCCAGACCATGTAGCGAATACGTAAAAGTTATTTTTGTTCATCTACTTGCAGAGCAAAATGTCTTCCCGCAAAACAGCTGGCCGCCGTGCGACGACGAAAAAGCGCGCCCAACGCGCTACATCGAATGTCTTCGCGATGTTCGATCAGGCACAAATCGCCGAGTTCAAAGAAGCTTTCAACATGATCGACCAAAATCATGACGGTTTTATCGACAAAGAGGATCTTCATGATATGCTTGCGTCTTTAGGTAAGCTGCACAAATTCTCATTTAATTCGCTTAAGTGTTAAAACCCTCACGAAGAGCCATTATCTATTCTGACTTTATTTACTTAGGTAAGAATCCTACGGACGAATATCTGGAGGGAATGATGAATGAAGCACCTGGTCCTATCAATTTTACAATGTTTCTCACCTTGTTTGGGGAAAGATTACAAGGTACAGACCCAGAGGATGTGATAAAGAATGCTTTTGGCTGTTTTGATGAAGAGAATACTGGCCACATAAACGAAGAACGTCTTCGTGAGCTTCTCACAACTATGGGTGACAGGTAATATCAAGCAAACACTGCTTTAATTTAAATTATGATGAGCATTATTAAGGTGTCCTGTTAGAAGAACCAAACTACCGCTAAAGAAGTGCTTAAAAAATGTATTTTTCAGATTCACCGATGACGATGTGGATGAAATGTATCGAGAAGCACCAATCAAAGGTTCGATGTTTGACTACCTGGAATTCACGCGAATCTTGAAACACGGGGCTAAAGACAAGGACGAGCAATGAACCTAAGCAACACTGCCTTTTCTTACATTTGAATACTGGGGTTTAGTTAAGTGGTTTAATCGATAATAGTTAACCTCAATAAATATGAAAAAATTAACACGTTTACCGATTGGAAAAATTATGTTGAATTGAATTTACATCGTACCCCTCCCTCCGACACAAACACAATACGGTTATGTTTGTTTTTAAGCGGGGGACATTGCATCTTCGTAATCGTGACACATGCAGGTCGCGATAGCAAGTCAGACATGCTATTGAAAAGTTGAAGAAAGATCTTAACGAGCTCCCTACCGTGCCAAATCGACAACTGTCTTATCTTTATTGCTAATTTTACGACATGCCCGCGTACGCGATGTTTTTCTCATACCGGCTTATCGAATCACCCTGCAATATACATTACATGGTTGTACCTTTATCGCTTTATTCGCACCTACCGTGATCGTGAAGTGCAAAAAGAGAAATTGGTAGTGCGAGTTTTAACGTTCAATTCTCGGAGACGCTTCGTACGTATTCAAACGTGATTTCGTAAATCATAAAAACGCGGAAAAATAAAGGGAATAAGACTCACCGGGTGATGGAAATAGTGGAAGAACGATCCAGTGTCACCGGTTTAAGGCGCCAAGGATTTGACGACGAATCGGTGGTAAGTTTTTTAGATATTTTTGAACAACTACGACGCGTTGTTGGCGAGATCGTTGTAACAAGTTGGCGGTTGACGGAGTAAGCAAGGGCGCTATCGGTTTCTGCGTCTGCGCACCGGTGTTTTCAACGTAGGTATAGCATAGAACCGCACGGACTCTGCAGTACGATTTTCACTGCTCGCGCGACAAGGTTTACGTACGATACATATCTCCCTCTCTCACGTAGTCTCTTCCTCCACCTCCTCTTACGCACGTCTACCTTAACGTCGTCTCCTTCTACGTCTGGTAAAAGTAAATAGACGACACATTCGGCTCCGTCCGTTCGTCCGGCCAGACCACCTCGTTGACAACTACTTTGTGTACATTACGTGCTGTCAGAGTGCGCAAAAAATAGCAGGTAAAATCACCTGCTCCGCTCGAGCCAACAGCAATTTTCGTCTTACTCCTCGGATTTCGACGCTCCCACTTGGAAATAAATATCGCGGTGCTCCTGTGACCACCGGCTTCCCGAACTTATTCCCAGTGAATCTCTAGTTACCGCCACGCCACTTTAATCCGCCAAAGTGTCTTCTTACTCGGTGATCGCTACGATCCCCACACTTGCGAAGTCACACTTACGACCCGTAATTCCACGTTTTATTAAAAATGACTAGTTCATTTTTGAAAATGAATCCCCGTCAACACGTCTGCTGGACAGTCTGCTAGCCAACTGAAACAGCAGCTCGCAGAATGTTTATCCTACTGTGGGCAAAGTTATTTAAAGGCTTTACATGGGTTTCGTGATAAGTCATTGTAACTGAATAGAGACCTACACGGATTGACCGTGTCGAATTGGGTTGAACACGTAGCGTTTGCTTGGTAACCAGTGTACGACGCAATGGTCACCCTTCGCGCGTAATATCATAACACAGAGAGAGAGAGAGAGAGAGAGAGAGAAAGACGGGACCTTCGGCAGTAGTAAATGGACAGCAATTGGAACCCCTTGGTTGACGCAAAGAAGAGCAAGCTTCAACGGGAACTAACCGGTGGACTTTTTGGAGGTTAGACCTCTGGGTGCGCAGGACAAAAGGCAGGCTTTTACAACGAACACCGACACCCACCACCTGAATCAGCTGTTGGCGCCAACTGGACCATCCAGTCTCAGCTTTCGAGGTACGTAAGTGCCAACTTTTCACATTCTTCTCAACGCATAATTCTTCCCCCCGCAACTCTTCCCAATTGGTCTTGAAGCGCAACTCAGCAAGTTCAAGGTGACCGATAATTGTGCAATATCTTTTCCTTTTGATCGTTTAATCTGCTCGGGCCAAGTAGCCCCAACATTACAAGTATTGCGTATAATATACCTGCTAATGCGATATACACCGCTTCAACGGCTGTTATGTGATGATAGAACAGTTAAGTAATCGACAATATCAGTCGATGTTAAAATGATTACGCACTGTGTTGGAGCTGTATCAAGCTGTTACGTGCTGTCATCGACATTATACATCTGTGTATGGCCACGGTAAAGGGAAAAAAAGTGTCCAAGATTATATCAGTTGGTACTTACTTGTTTTGCGCAGGATATGCGTAATCAGACATGATCATAACTGAGCTCCACTGAACGTGCAATTATTACTTGATGCAATAACCAATTATATCGTCAATAAATACCGCTTCAATTCACTGAGTAATTGTCAGACGAACCGAAACTGTCGAGTATACGTGCAGAAATATATTTCAATTCTTTGTGTACTTGGAAAGTAAGCTTCAAGAGCTCATTATACGATTACGTCCGCAAGTGTAGTCAACCCGAATTATTTAGCAAAGCAGTCTTATCTAACTAGTTACATAAACGAATAAATTTCATTAGAGCCATATAAAGCCTAGATCGTTTATACAGTGAATAAAAAGTAGGCCATTTAAGAATCCCCGCACGCACTCGTACAACTCGTTTTGCGATAATATATTACACGATGTATTATCGGTATTTAGTACGCTTAGCATGCTCAATGCGCCATACAAACGACGACTTTGACTGTTCATTTCAATTTGCCTTAAAGTATGCGGTACATTTAATTCCACACAAAGTAATTGTATGTAGAGAAAAATTGAAAATGGCTTACTACGCCATCCGATGAAACGACGGCTTTACATATTTGTTTTGGCTCTTGCCGCTTGACACATTTATTTTATGATTCATCCTCCTTATTGTAGAGATCCTTTCGAGGAGTGTGTAAGATCTACACGTTATGATGATAAATTTTGGAGATGTAAATTACCTCACAAGGACAACGTTCATTCGTAACTTCCTTTTCTAAATAAACAGAGATAAAGTGCATCATGAGGTGGAATCTATTTTTAAATCATCCCAACATAGCTCAATACGATTGGGAAAATTTCACGACTAGCCAGAGGAGAGTTCCAACATTAGAAATCACTGCGTTCAATTGTTCTGTCATTCGTTAATTGAGTGACATTCTTAAAAGTGATTCAAATGATCCATGACCTTGAGTGTCAATTCCATCGCGGTGAATGAAGGAAATAATTACGCAGAATATGCGAAAGCAGACGTTAATGACCACACCGACGTAATACATTAACGTGTTTAACTATTCGTTTAAACGTTACGTAAGCAGGATATCGTCTACTGCAAAAATGTTCGGAAGCTCAAAATTTTGGCATCTATTATACGTACTTTCTCAACCAACCATGAACAAGAATGACATAAACGAAAGAAGCGTTCTAGCAAAGCCATTTACATCGAAAACAGGCCTGCGCGTTATATCGGTAGTCGGACTAACTAAATACACGGTCACCAGATGACCTGAAATGCAGAATGATCATTCTATTGTATGGTTTCGTAGCTACGCAGCAGTTTTCAACTTCTGAAAGAACCGACAGCAATTTAGAACCATTCACAAGATGCTGACACTGACTCTTGAAAGATAATGAGTCTCTTTAAGTGCTCTTCGCGCATATTAATGAAAAATATATTTCAATATTATAACTACACGGAAAAAAGCATTATTCTGAAAAATATGTTTGTAAGAGTGAAAGATCGCGTTGTACAATGAGAATGCGAGGGGATTTTGAATGGTGCATGCACGGAAACGGTGCTTAGGTGGAATCGATAGGTTGAAAACAGAGGCGGGAGATGATTCGCATGTAATAAGTGGCACGTGTCGCGTGCTCATCACGCGAACAGAATTACCGGCCACGAGAGACAGACGGAGCATAGCAGAGAGCGGTTCTTCCTGGTAGCAACTGCACGGCAAGGTTTGCCGATAGGGGAACGAGAGGACAAAGCGCTCGTTGCTGCGAATTTACTCATGGGGTTGTTAGTAAGCTCCCTTCTAACGCCATAAACAGGGCTCTGTCGATCTCTCCTGCCCACGCTCCTACGTTCCTTCGCAGGCACAAACTAACGGCGATGCCAAGAACGATAACACAGCTGCCCGATAACCATCGTCCGAATGTGCTTTATTGTCTAATAATATCCTCTTCGGAAAATACTACGCTCATCTTTTATAATAACTCACAGCCACCGCTCGGAGCTTTATTTATCGATTACCCTTCATCATTTACTCCCTCATAGACTACACATTTCACTTACGTTTCATTTAACAAACATTGCATTCGCATGAAAAAATTCACAGCTACTGCCCTGAATTTTATCCTCATACTTCTGGCAAACGTCCATGTATGAATCATTGAAAAACGATACGTTCGAGTCACGAACGAACAGATGGGATTTACGAGGCCTGTAATTTTCTAAATTAGCCGTTCTACTGAACCGTAGGTACTTGTCACTTTGCATTACGATTGGCAGAGCGACACGATCCTCGCTACGTTGCGTTTCGCAGGTTCCTCGAGATTTCCCTTGAATATCCCCTTGGTTTCGCATCTCCAGAAGTCTCTAGGGATAGTTTTTAGATGCCCCCATGAAAAGTCCCGAGTATCTATCGACTCCCTTACCCATTTACCGTCTGCACAATCGCGTCTGTTGGAACAGTCATTCTTGTTAGTCATTTACGATACACCCTGACTTCCACTTAATTTTAGGCCTACAGACCTCCGCGCTTATCTTCTGTCTCATCGTTTCATCCAATCGCCTAAAGTTCAACGAGTTTTCATGAATTAAGTGGAAGCCTTATGTTACGAGAAGCAGATGTGTACAGCGTCCACGACGGTCTGCAGATTTGCATGTGTATTGTAATCTTGCCCCCACAATGTGTCGTGACATTTTTACGCAGTAAGGCTTCTACCGTGACGACTGACATTTTTATAAATGGCCAATCGGCACGACTTGTTTTCCAAAATTAGACTGGTCGATTTAAGTTGGCTAAAACCGCGATACATATTTGTCAAAATGCGTGGAACGTTTGGACGAATTGTGCGGAATGTGAAGGTTATTTAGAAAGAGGCTAGGTTTTGCTCTACTGGAAAGACCTTTAGAATTCACCGTAACGGTCAACGAGAACGTGATACAGTTAAAATTCCAAAGTTTCGTTGGAAGCCCAGGAAAACGGATTGTGTAAAAACGGCCCATCTTGGCCGCATATTTTCTCGCGGCAAGACAAATCCATCCAAGCGTTTCTGCTATTGCCGTCACGCGACTTACCATTCGGGCCACCCGGTATGCCGTGCGACACGTTTCTTTTTCTCGCTGCTTTCCAAAAAAAACTTTCTTTAGCCACTTGGAAATATCTGTATTACCTGCAAAAACACGTAGAAAGAGTGCGATCTTACGTGTAGACAGTAAAACAAAAAGCACCTGTTGATATCTCGATCTTTTGCCGGTTCTTTAACTCTATTTATTTACGGAAAAAGTGCTGGGCCTTGGAAAAACTTTCTCCGCGTACGAACGATCGAAATCGCGATAGTCGTTTAACGAGACAATTTAAATTATCGTGTCCTTTGAGTTGCGCACCTTCGGTTCCGCAAGAGAATGTGACGACAGACGATACCTTTTGACAGAAACGTTGTTTAGGCGTCCCACAAAGGTACTAAACTTAACTGGGTCGTTCCGTACGCCGGCTGACCCAGACAGACGTAATCAGCTAAAGTCACAAATTCTCTTACGCTTTGCCAGCTCCGTTACTTTCGTCATCGGTACCTTCAAGTACGCGCAATCATCATTATCGTCATTCTATTACCAGTTGCGCAAAGTTCTAGCTAGGGGGAAAAGTAAAACAGGTCAGAATTTAGCGAAACGTTTCTCCCGTCCCACTTAAGTCGTGCGCTTTTTGGGGGCCGTCTAGAGTCTAGAGTCTAGACGATGTTACTGTCGAAAAGTCCTGGCTCGCTGAGAGTAGGGGTTGACGGGAACGGCGCACCCTCGAAAACGTGGACCGGTGCGTAACGGCAATAAAATGTCATAAGTCAGGCAAGGGTGCTTCTCGATCGGTCAGCAGCAAGGAGCGAGAGAGAGGGAGAAGCCCGGGGGCAAAGAGGGTGCAGGAGGTGAAGGGTGGGGTGGGGTGCACCCGCGATTCCAGGCTGGGTTTTCCGCTGCGCAGACGCCATATCGATTTCTCTTCTCCGTGGTGGTGCGCGGCCGTCGTTCTGGCGGGTTCTCTTGCCATCCTGCATCCGCCTCGGCCATGTCTTTCGCCGTCTAACCGATTATCATCCCGCTCTTCGCTAAATCCAAAGGCCTACCTCCCCACGAGGCTCAAACTCAAGCTGACTTTATCAAACCGACAGGCCTTTAGGGTCTTTTACAAAATTCCCAATGACCTATTTCAACGCACCTTCTACCCTACATTTTAAAAATTTCTCCTTCCTTGTTCCTTGTTGATCATGTGCGTTTTCGCGCGTTATCACTCCGATATTACTTTCCCATGCATGCGCTGGCTCACACACAGAGACTCTAACATTTGGGTTTTGCCGCGGAAGCCAGACTGCGCCGGCTTTATTTTGTTTAGCTCAAGGTAAATGCCTACGCTTCCCTTTATGCTCTTGGAAACTACCCTACTCCGGTATTGCGAGGAGGAATCTCTCGTCCCTCTCAGTCTCTCATCGCATCGCGGTACTTTCGGCCTTGCCGTTGAAAGCAGAGAAAAGGGCGCGGCTATAACGTCCCTTTAACATTCCCCACGCAAGTCCCAGACTCGATTAATCCCTGCTACTCGGCAGACGCCAATGACGACAGAGGTCGCACGTTGCTAGTAAATTCAGAAAAATGTGCTTGTGTGTGGCTTGAAAGGAATTTAAATAAATCGAGATACGCCGGAAGAATGTGGCACGAGATAGCTCATTTAATGCGTTATCGGTTGATTAGAAATGCTCGTTTGAACGCCTGAAATAGATTGAGTTTTAGTTAGGCGAACGTTTGAATAGTATTTTTTGGCCAGAGTTACGTAGACGGGTAACTTCCTTCCTGATTCGGTAACCGAGTGGACAAGTTGGTTAATAGCCACACCTGATGATGAGAAGAGGGGCTGGGCCCTGCGTATCGAGGGGCAGTGACAATGAAAGCCGATATCGAGTAAATTCTGGGCGGTCGGTTTCACGGGCCAGTGAGTCCGCGACAATGCCGAAAGAGCAGGCAGGTTGGCCCGACGACGATGACGACTCGCAACCGACAACCAAACTGGAGGAAAGGTAAAGCCGCGGGGAGCTGAACGATCGGGCTTTGTTAAGTGCTTGAAATTCAATGCGACCTGCCCATCCTGCCTCTGTCTCCCTTCGTCAAAGCCCGCGATATTTTCCAAGCATTACACACTCGCTGCCAATTGACAGAGCTACGAGAAGCGAAGGATAATGTTGACACAGAATCGTTGACATGGAAAAAATAGCGATGTCAAAAGGTTCCCAAGGCAGATGCATGTTAGATACGGTGATCCATCATGTACAGACGCGGTCTAATTCGGGCAACTGACCTAACCCACTGGCAACGGACGTGTCTGCGTGGGTGGGTGGACGACCTACCTATTGCGCCTCATTCGCGCCGATTACGACGTCTCTTTCCGTTATAACGCGTCCATTCTCAGAATCCAATCTCAAAATGGCATGTGCTTCTACGTCCTTTCCCTTCGCCGTTCTACGCTCGACCAATGACGAGTAACTGGATTTCAGATTCGTCCTGCTTGCTATCCCCCTTACGTAATACGCACGCGTATCCTGGCTAGCTTGCTCGTTGAAATATTCAGAAACGAGGTAATTCGTAACGCTCGCAATCCCGTTGACATTTACCTCATCGAAATGATACGCGTCAATTGCACTGCACTAAATGGAGGTATCGTTTTAATGGCCGAACGATAGTTATAACGGCGAATGAAATAAGACGAGGAGCACTATGCCGCTAGAAGAAGGAAGAATCTTGACGTTTACTCGTCCGTAAACGACTCCTCGAAGCGGACCGTCGCCATCGGCGCGCAATACACGGTATTTTCGTAGAGACATTGTAGAATGCTCATGGGTTTGTGCGCCAATGTGGCCACGACGAAATGACGTGCATCGCGTGCACTTGCACGAATGCAAATTAAACGGCGTGGGACGTGAGGTAAAGCAACCGATGTAAAGACACGGAATAAGCGCACGACTGGTTGACCTTTGTAACCCGAAACATTGGTTTAGTTGACATCGAAGCCACCTCGGTGAACCGCAAACGAGAACTCTCCCCTGCCTTGCGAAATACGTCGTTTTTCATTCCATTGCACCGCCGTTTTTTTACCTCAGGCTCTTTACAGTCATGCAAATCGATTTATATTGATTATCTTAATATCTCAGATATTTCATACACTCGGTTTTATGGAGTAACGATTTTCTGTTGCCGCCTCATTGGAGCTGGCTATATTGAAATATCGTTCAATTAATTATATCCCATGCAGGAAGAATTTACCGGCAACACCCAGAACACCATTTCTACCTTTACTCGTGGAATTTCGTCTTTCTCGCATTTTAATTAGCTACGTTCTTGCATCGCTTATGATTGAATTGAAAAAATTGTAAGCGAATAAACGGGATTTCCGTAAGATTTTTCCTTTTATTCTGGCGTCACGGAGGTTCGCGACGAGCTGGCATAATACATCAGACGCGTCCTTGCCGCGTGTCGTAACTCGCAGCAGTCCTCTCGATTCTTTTTTCGAAAGGAATGCAACAAAACCGAAAAGCGGGGAGTCGGAGGCGGAAGGGAGAAAGAGAAAGAGAAAGAGAAAGAGAAAGAGAAAGAGAAAGAGAAAGAGAAAGAGAAAGAAGAAGGGGAAGAGGCGCTTGCACGATTTTCACCTTGCTAAATCGGGGTTGGAACGACGACGGTCCGTGCATTCGGGAAATCGTCGTGGTACACTGACCCAACGCGCAAGCAGTAAGATGGAAATAACTCGTAGGCTATTTCCTGGAATTTTTCGTTCGAAAGATCGCCTACCACGATCGCAATGTACTCGAGTATTTCCTTAAAAACAAACTATCACGTCTCTCGTTGGATCTTTCGATTTTTCCCGAACAAATGAGCGAAACTTTCTGCGTGCTTCTCAATGGTGTTGCGCTGCTGGGGGTCGCAGCAGTGGGCATATAACCAGAGACAGTATTGGGGATGAACATAATAACGTCACCCCTACGCGTCAAGGGCTGAAACGTTGAAATATTGGAACGACGGCTCTTCTCGTGCTCACTCAGTACGATGTAGTACGTACTTCTCCTATACGCTCAGACATATCTCTGTAATCTGTCTCGCGTGACATTCTTCAAAGCGGTTCAGTTCCTTTCGGACGAATATTTATTTAGGTTCGTCAGTCTCGGATAACCTGATTTGTTGTCTAACGCGAACAGATAATACAACGTGAAATAAAAAGACGGCCGACGAGCTCTACGAGGCTATCAGTAGAAACGGAATTTCATTATCAGACGCGGAATAAGTGGAAATACATACGTCGGGCACGAATGACGTGACGGAAGACGGCCGTATCTACTAATCTATTCCTCTCTTGTTTACTCGCCACTTCTTAAACACATACCACGTATTTTCTGTCTTGATTTTACAATGTGCCAGTCTTTGATTTTGTATACCTTAGTTAGTTCAGTTTAGAGCGTTTGCCCTTGGTTTATTAAAAAATGGCAGTATGCTGGTAACAAGCGTAACGCCGTAAATGAAATTAAGGGAAAATTATCGTTGGAAACTATCGGAAAGCGATAGTCGTCTGGGGAAGGGAGGAGGGGGAATGTAAAAGCGTTGAGGTCGCGCCTAGCCTACACTCGCGTCTAGCTCATTGTCAGTTTGAAGATACGAGCGATAAGTTTATTAGATTATCGTTGTTCGCGCAGCACCGTTGCATTTGACCCGAGCAATTCTGCCAATTGACTCGACACGCCCACGCTCTTTCGGGCCCGGGATACGATGAGCCTGTTTATATCGCGCACTTTATCCGCATTCCAAATTACCAGGTCACTCGGAACACTCTCGCCCGCCTGCCGGTCTCTTCGAGAAATTATAAGCGGCGTGTGGCTACGTCGTGGCCATCGTTTCGCGGGCCAACCATCACGCGATTCACAATGAAAACCCAAGTACCACAAAGAAATTGTATTTTTGTCCTATCGCGGATATTAATAGCGCCGCGCGAACCATCTATACAGAGAGATATAACATTGTGGATACAGATATGAGCGATGACTTATCAGAGGTTTATCGCTCGCCCGACAAATTGCATCACGTGCAAACTACGCTATAATGGGGAAACGCATAAAATCTGCCCAGTGGAATGTCTTTCTTCTGGGAGGCGCCACGAACGGCACGCAACGCGGGGGAAAAAGAAGCTCAAAGCGGCTCTTGCCATGATGTAAAGCCGTGCGAAGCGTTTACGTGTACAGATAGAAAAGGACATTGCCTGTGTGTACGCACAACACAGGCTGATCCAGCACGCGACGTCGCTCCTGGCCTTCGGACTTACAATCACTCACGAAGCCCTCTTTTTCCCACGGCCAGCTGCTTCCGTTTCGCTTTATCAACTCCTCTCGCGCTTTATTATAATATTTCTTCTCCTCTTCGCACACTCTTCCGACAAACCGACAAACTGGGCTGAGACGCTACGTTACCATCTTCCAAAGACGAAATTTTTATTAAAACTTGGCCGAACGATTGGCGGAATATGGCGATGGCGATGACGATGGTGCGAAATTTTCACGGCTAAAATAAAAGGAATGAAAGACGCTCGTGTCTTGAGTAGCATATCTTCCGGGTCATAATGCCAGCGGACAACGTCGTGTTGCATAGACGCTTCCTGGCACTGCACCAGCTGCCAGAATCCCTATAGCTACACCTACGTATACACCGTTTCTCTCGTTGTACAGTTTCCAGTGGTTATGCACAATTGAAGCATCCTTGGTCGGTCGCACCTCGTATAATAGGAATCCATTAAAAACCTTTTTCGAATATCAACGAGATACTCGTTATGCGTTACACATGTCTCAGGAAATTCGATTATAGAGGGAAAAGTAAGAGAAGCCAAGCAGGTAAAGCATCGCTCCCGGCGGATAAAGTTGCTCGGTATGCTCGCTTCCGACCACCGAGTATACAGGATTAAATGCAAATACCGCATCGCAGACATTTAACGAATCACCCCTTTGTGCATTACTGATTGTTTTCTCCCCTCTATCCTCGACAAGAGACCAAGTAAGCGTAGGGTCTAAGAACCGTCGCGAGGGTTCGCTCGACCGTTTGCGAGGGTGTTTTCTCAGAGAAGCGCGGCGAATTGTAAATTGTAAATCCATGGGCGCTATAAAGGCAGCAGGCATTACAAGTGGACTTATAAAAAAACTCAAACTTGTTCATAACGAAACATCATTAGGGGGAATTTTTTAAGTTTCTCCGGATTATTAAGGTTTACTGCTATCGCGAAGACCTCTAATGACCGTGGTTTCACGATTATAAGGTAAGCTACTTTGACGATGATGGCCCAATGAAATCCATTACCAGGCGCTCGCCTCTTTTCTATCTCGTTAACCGCCGTCCTGATTTGAGACTTCCCAAGTGTATTTCCGATTCGTGTAACCTGTGATTTATACGAAGAGCAAAGTGTAGCGACATAGCAAAAGCCAGAATGATTGACGATCTTAGCTGAGCGACCGGATGAAGTCCGCTATCTGGAAATTTCAATTGGTGCCGTTAGAATGCCAGCACAGGGGGATCCGTTTGTAAACAGTTTGGCGGTTGGCATTTTATCGGGAAATGTTGCTGCAAATCGCCAGCCGGCTGCCCGTGCTTGCCCGTCTCAAGTAAATTTAGCCGAGCCATTTGTATTATCGGTGCTTTCGAGCCGCATCGAAACCTCTGGATCATGCACGCTGCACGTCTGCCAAATGCATCTTCTTCGTAAACGATAAACTTGCCTTCTGCGGCCCAGTAAAAAAAAAAGAAGAATTTACGTTTGATTTTCACGAGTACCGTAATCCACGGGAGTTGCGTCTCATGTAAGTTTAGACTTGTCAAAAATCTCACTCAACTTACGTACTTGTACATGTATATGCCAAGCGTCTGGTCGTTTATTGTCTTGTTTTTCAGCGAAAGACAATTGGAACAGTCATCCAGGTTTAGCGTAATTCGCGGTGGACATCTTTCTCATCTTCGCTCATCTCGTTTCCCTCATCTCGTTGAGGGGGATTAGTGTAACTGTAGTACCGGTAGGCCGTAACACGAGTATCCCATCTTCGTATTCTTAGATTGCAGGCGGATCTAGCCGACCAAGCCCAGAGGGATTACCTACCAACACGGACACGTTGTCCGTTGTGCAGAAAAAATGGTACACCGCGCAGCGGTGGCAACGCTTATACGATTTGTCGCTACGAAAAAATTGCCTACATATTTTCAATGGATAAACTCTCGGGAAGGAGTAACATAAAATAGGGAAAAATAACCCGGGGAAAAGGTGGAAATACGTATATTTTGTACGGTTGTTAAAAGCGCGCTCGCGCTCGCGCTTGCGCTTGCGCACACATAAAGGCAAGAAACGAGTGGACGGATAATTAGATACCCGATATCGTAGGACGCGGTGGTCGGCTTTGCGGATCTCTCCAACTGGCCCCGAGGACGTGAGACTCTCTTGCCTCGCTTCACGTCCTCCCACATTTTCTATTGGCCCGTCCTGCTTGCCCGCCTTCTCGCCGCTATTTTATCGTCGTTTCTCATCCGCGAAACGATCGGCTCGAACGTCGAGCCGCAAACTGGTACTCGATTTCCAGAGCACTCCCGACCTATCCCCCTAAGATGTTGAGTTGCCCGTTCCTTTCATTCCGCATCTCGTCTTCTACTCGCCGACCTATCCACTTTCCGTATAATACATTCATTGGCCGCTTGAATATTTCCTAGGGTCGATAGTTTTTCGAAATGGAACGTATCGAGCGTTCTTTAAACTTTGGTGTTTCTTGAGGACGCTGCAGGCGGACAGAGAACTCTCATTAGGACCCGTTGGTACTACAGTTACGTTAATGTTCATGACAGACTCACGGAAGATGGATGGGGAAGGAGACGGATGAAGAACCAAGGGGGATTTTAACCGGTCATTATGTCTTCATCCGAAGGAATGCTCTTCGCCCGTCTCACCGCGCTGCACTATTACATCCTTATTAATCGTCTTTTTACAGACCCTCCGTGTATTTATGGAAAATAGAATAACACGAATGTCATTAAGATCGTTCCATATATCCCGTTGACCTGAGCTTTCGCTCGGTACGTCTACGTACTATACAGGCGAATAAAATGCAATCCTCTGATTAATAAATTAGTGCTGACTTAAGTACATGAGTGTGTCGTCCGTGGTGTCAGAGCGAATTGATTGGTTGGTCGTTGATGGCTCTAAAGAGGAAGCAGAAACTGGAACGATTCTTGCCGCGTAAAAAGTAGTTTGCACACGAAGCACACGAAGGATGCACCTCGGTGGTCCCCAACCGCCTCAATGTCTCTCACGATTACGTCGGTGTCGTTGAGTCAGAACATCGAGCCGTCTCCACTCGTCATTCTTCTCTCTCGTCCTCTCAATTTCTCGAGCGTATCTGTCATTCCTACGAAGCTCGCTGAAAAACACACGAATCAATGCGTACTCGATGGTAAAAGCAAATATTCGCTTAATATTGAAGCGCTACTTGTAAGCCGAGATAAGAAAAGACAGACCTTTCTTGCTGAAATGACCGTTAGATTATTTATAACTCGTCGCTGTTTAATTAGCCCTCGATCAACGACACACTTATAGCCGGCAAGCCGGCACGTGGTGCAAGAGGAAAAAACGACGAGCCCTTCTCACTTTTTTCTTCTTCTCCTCGCTGACTTCCGGCCTGAGGTCGTAACGTTACTTCAAATGAAATTTCCGGTAGCGTGACTTCCTGCGTCTAACAGTTTCCTTCGCGCCTTTGCATAGACCGGCTTATCGTTCGTTCCATTAGGTCTACGATCTTGGAACGTGGACGCGTGTAAAAAAGGCCTCGTCCGTTCTTACGGTGCATTCGGTCGAAGCGTAAACTATGAACGTGCATGAATGCGGTCTAACGTTATTATAGAGGAATTAGTGATTCATTAATGACGTAATTAACGTTAGAGGTAGAAGCGATGAACCGCGGTTCGATGAGGAAATTAACTTTACGCGTGAAAGAAGATTTTACGGAGCCTGTGAGGTTTCATACGACCCCTGCCATTTCTGTTTCTCGAGCGCATCGCGAATCCGCGAAACAAAACGGAACGTCCGACTGTATATCTGATCAAGTCCCGCCGTGAAGCCGCTTCGGTCACGGTTCAACCGTGACAAATCCCAATCACGGCTCGACTCGTTTTTTCCTCTCGTTCGAGACTCACGAAACGACCTGCTAACTTGTACTCCTTCCGGACTTTCATCGCAATGTTCCTTACTCAGCAGACTTCTCTGAAAGTAGATTATTTTTATAAATATCTTCCGAGATTAAACAATTTCCCTTCTCGTCGATAATGGATGCACGGCGGACGAAGGGATTCGTAGCGTGAGAGACACTCTCGATGAAGATAATACTATTAAATTTAGAGGACACAAGAGGCAGTCTCGAAGATAATGGTGGCTGTGTCAGTGGGAAGACAGGATTTCACCGAGCAATTGTACATATTCCAGATGAGATACGAGGAACGCAAAGCACTAACTTAATTTGTGAGTGACGTCACTCATGATGATTTCATCCTTGGTAACAATCACTCTTGAGTCTTGGGACGTAGGAGTGCAAAGACCCGTATCACTCGTGCCGTTACCTGATCGTCTGTCCGTCCACGCGCGAAAAAGGAATCGTGACTCGTGTCGCCTTAGTCACCACGTGCATACAGCAACATATGTAAGAAGAGACAGGATGAAAGCGGACATCAATTCGGGCAGATATGTCTGATTTGTTTAACCTTCTGCCAGTGTTGGACTACTTGAAACAGTCTCACGCCTTATCTTTTGTACGTTGCTCCATTGGGTAAGCAAGACTCCTGTTTACCATGGAACACCGTCGCGGCTCTCGAGTTGCCACAACGTCGCGTGTTCATTTCAAATACAATGTAAATGTTGTGCTAATATTATTCCGAATCGATAAACCAGCCGAGCGTCTTACAAAATTTCATATCATAAACCTCTCGGATACGATGGCTACGATTTTCGTAATTTTCCCTGTGTCGAACAGCTCACAGAGGTGGAGAAGAAATGATCTCCTACGCTTATTTCCTAAATTACGAATTCCTCGAGTAGGCTCGAAGCTTGTTTGACCATCGTTAGATTTTTCAGTAGGAAATTGTCAGTGCCACTACGGTGTCCTCGTCCTTGACTGGCGACTCCTTACACTTACTCGTCCTTGAGACGGCGCAAGTCGATTCCCTTATGATATCTTCCTCTCGCTCGATACTCCACTTTTATCCGAGGACATATTTCACGTTCGGCAGGATTTACGCTCGAGTCACTCGAGAGCAAGATCCGCCGCCCTACGTGAATGCCAAGACGGGCTCTGCTAATGCAAATTTATCAATTCACCGGCGCAACGCATTCGAACGCATTGCATCAGCGCACTGCAATCGCGTATTAACTCGCAGCTCGAGAAGCAACTGTTGGCCTGCAAATCTGTCGGCAATCCGCAATTGACATGCGAATTGCTCCTCCGTTGATGATCGGATCATCATAGAGCAGCCAGAAGAGACAGACTCGACAAGTAGCCTATTTTCACGTAAACTTCATTTCCTTACTGGTTTCCGGGGAAAATAAAAGGGGTGTCTGTAAGGACGTTTAGCCGCGGCGAGACGATACGATACGGTGAGGACCTGTCGAGAGTCATTGCCCTCGGCCCTGTCTTCTCCGCGTTCTCACGGGTTTGCATAGACGGTTGTAGAGACGCGTGTACGTGTCACCTGTCTGCGAAAACAGGTGCCCATTGAGCCGAGCCAGTCCTCTTCGTTCTTTCTGCTGCTTCTCCATTCAAAAGATACCGCTCCGGGCTTGAACCGACCTACGCAAAGGGACACCTCCGTCGTTGACTCCCGCGTAATGGGCTTTTTCTTTCCCTCATTCTATCCAACTGCAATCTGCAACCTGCAACCTACCACCACCCATATCTTTCCTACCGCTCCTTTTTTCTTTCATCGATTTCCCGTCTCCTGTAGTTTCTGCTTTACTCGCCACACTTTTCGTCCGCTCTTGGACTTCCCACCACAAGTAGGCTAATACCTAATCAAAAAATCTTTTTCATTTCATGTTACAGATAGTCCCCAATACTGATGTCAGGGTCCTTGGGATCTTTCTCTTGCGAAGGTAAATATATTTTGGTATGATCGGTTATTAGGGCAAATGGGCAAGTTTACCATGAAATCCCACGTACTGCGCGGGCGGTTTTAGTGAGAAAAAACCGGTTATATGGGACTGTTTGACTTCCGTAACTACGGTGCCGGTGCGTGCCGTTTTCAGAGAGAAACACGTAGCAACGCTCGGGTGCCAGTGTGTATTCGCACGAGACTTTCAAACGTTTTCGTTAGCCACGATCGTTTAACCATTAGCGGAATGGTAATTTGAATGGTATTGAAACAGCCTGAAAAATGATGTCTAAAGTCTATGAGAGATATCACGGTGTTATGATTTTTTGCCATGATTCGTACAGGTAAAGGGGAAAGATACAATGTTGTCGTACATGTTACCAACGGAAGACAAACCACCGCCGGGCGACACGAACCAGAACAATTACCGTGGGAAGAAGCTGCAGAGAAGCTCGAAAGAACCTTCCATTCGCACGTCCATTGCTACGACCTCGCCGAAGAAGTTGCTCGACTCGAGTAAAACAACGATGATCGTCTCCACGCGAATCGAGGATCACAACCAGATCCAAATTCAACAACCCCAAGGCATTCCGGCCGAAAGCCCCAAGCACAATGGCACAGTCACAGTCACAAAAAAGTCCACCCTCCAGAACGCGAGGGTCGCCAAGGACGAGAGCCTTTACAGCATCGACAGCGACGCCAGCACCGTCGGCAGCGATAGAAAAATCAAAATACTCAACGGTGCCAAACATGCCAGCCTAAAGAGGTGAGTCATTTTTATGCGAAAACACCATTCGTATCATTTCAAAGAGTCATTAGTACATTCGTGTAAATATTCATGAAGTACCCTATGACTGATTTCGACAAAATGTGCGATAGAACGAGTAAAATTGCGCGATCAACGGTCATTTGAATAATGCTTGGCGTTCCGTTCGCGCTCATCTCGTTGTACGACGAATGTACAGACCTTGGCATTCGTGGAACTTTGACAAATTTCATTGCAACAAGAAACGTACATGCAAGCGTAGTTGGACGAAGACGGAGAATTAGTTGAAGACGTAGTTCACTGTCAAGGTAACGCGTTTCCAAGTTCCCACTCGGTTTCTCAGGGACTCGATTGGCTCTCAATTGCGTAATGCATCTGACGCGTCGATTGCCAGCTCCGTAAACCGAAATTCGTCCGCGTAAGCTCTTACCTTCGTTTAGCGATGAGAATTTTTCCCAAGATTTTCGATTTATATTTACCCCCCACTTTGAAGGCTCCTCGCAGACGTTAAGGGCTTCTTTCCGCCTTAAAGAGAAGATCCCGGGGGGAGGGGATCTGATTGTGAGTCGGAGAAAGAAAAGTACGAGATTTATCTGGCGTGCCGAGTAATGTATTCCGTTGAGAGAGGGCACTTGAAAGCCCACAATTATCGAATTATCTTCACCGCAGCAGACTCGTCTACGACCATATTAGGCGCCTATCGACTTTTAAACGACTGCAGCTTAATGCCTTTGGAAAGTGAGTGAGCATTCGAGACGTCGCGCCGTGGCTTTTCGCGACTCGTTCGCTCTTTTACGACATCGGCAATTCGCAGGCAAGAGGTCAGGGCCGTCTGCTCCCAACTTTTTCAGCAAGACACTCACTCGTGATTTAACCATTTCGCCAGTCCGCGGGCGTACCTGAAATTTTATCAAACTCCCCTCTCGAGTTTTTTCCAAGTAGAAATTTGCCGACTTAACCACGAAAACACGAAGGTTCGAAGGATAAGGATAAGGACGATGCCACGAAAAATTAATCCAATAATATTTGTGCTCTACATATTTTATTCGTGCAATGATATACAATACATACGATATAAGTGGGTATAAGTTATAAATAATACAATGTGGTATAAGTGGTAGAATGAAATGGTGCATTCATTAAGATACCGCGCGATTTTCTGCTATCGATATGTAATGGTCCATAGACGAGAGTAAAAAAGTAATTATAAACCGGAGGCTTAAATGGAATCGTGAGCGGGCGTTGCCTTCCATTCGCGCAGCACCGATATCACGTGATTTAATTTTGATGTCCACTCGAGTAAATCTTCGACAGTATCGCAGGACAGAAGATTCCTGTTGACAGACGAGAAGGGTCTTTTATTAGTAACGCGATAGCGATATGTTAAAAAGGCCATTTGTGTTGACCAACAGAAATTTGGTCAACTTGAGGAACTTTGTCAAATGGAAAAGAGCAATCACCTGATAATCGTGCGATCCTGTTTGATCTCCATTAACATGCTTTCTCGGTCATTGGGTTGTCTCATTCTTTCGGTTTTGATAACCATGGTCCTGGGTTTGGCGCAATATCTCCGGTCGATCATGCTCACTTCCTTGGAAACACAGCTATCGAGAGTGATCACTCTCAGCGGCTCCTTGCTGCCTTGTTCCTGAGGGTAGTTCCAAAATTTGAGCGTGTATCCTTCGAGCACGCACCATCGTCGATTCCAAGTGGTGAATCCTTCGGACGATTCATCGCCGTGCGTCAGAAATCCTGCATGCGTCACGGAAATGTGCAACTTGCACAAGAGATTCAATTCGATGATGCCCGTGAGCGTCGAGTTGGGCTGTAGCTGTAAATCAAACCAATTTATTGACTTATTTTATGTTGGACGGATAAATGTTGATAGTTGTACTTGCTTATCTGTCGATTTACTAAAGTGGAATTTTTTCGTTAAACTTACCGATGAGAGCGCCCACGGTGAACACTGCTGGACGTCGTCCAATGTCAAGTCCAGAGATCCAGCCAGCACGAACGACGTGTTTCGAACCGACGAGCAGAGAAACTCCGTCGTTTCCTTGATCGGCGACGTTTTCACCGATCTCTTCCACATTTTCTTCACGGACGAGTATGATGCCCTCCACTGACTTATCGTCTTTCTCGGACACTTGACCGTAGGTTCTCTTAGTTGCAAGGAGTAAATTTTAATGTCGACCTTAAAGTCCGGAGCGAGGCCCGGGATGGACATGCGGTCGGGAAATTCGATGTCGGTTTCTTTGGGGTTGCGCGGGATTGCCTGACTGGCCCAGACAGAAGCACCCTGCGAAACTGTTACGATGAACCATTCCGAAGTTTCCTCGGTAGCTTTGAAACTCTCGCACGTACTATTCTTCAGGGGCAAAACAATATCCCTTATAACGAGTTCAGCCCCTTCGCGATCGAAGCCGATACGAGTATTTTCACAAGTAATTCGTCGTATTTCTTCCAATATGGCCTTCTTCTTGAGGTCTGTCAGAAGTAGCAATCTCTCCGATTCCACGTGCTCAGGGCCAGCCGTGAAGTTCTTTATCGCGTAACAGAGATTCAGGGCTTTACTGGCCTGGTAGAGAAGCGTCTGCTGAATGTCGAGCTCCTGCAAGAGCTTCTGCATTTTTTCGTGACCTTCCTTCGGAAGCACAATCGGGTGGGTCATAACGTTACGCTGAACCGCCAATTGCGACTGCAATTTCTGAAATCAGGAAAATCACGTTTTAGACCATCAATTAATCAACGAGAAAGAATTTTCGCTGTAAATCCCAAAGAAAACGTACCTTCTTCAGCTTTTCTGCAAACGACCTGTAGAGCGTGCGTGTTTTATCCAAAGTTCCGTAATGCTTATCAGATCCCGTTTTTCTCGATCGCTTCTTATCGGTCCTCTCGAGATCGGAAATATAGTCACTCGCGGCGTACTCGGACATCTTTTCCCTGTCGTCCGCTTGCTCAAAAGTTACAGAACTGTTGTTCAATTCGTCTCCCAGAGCGTCTTCCAAAAATCTCTCCACCTCGGGGGGTATAGAACTGTTGAAATATTCGTATCTTTCGACTCTTTGATGTATATCGTCCAGTGATTCCGAAGTCATGTGCGTGGCGAACGTCGTTATAGATGATATGGTGCTCTCCATATTCAGCAGGGATCCCTTCCTCGACAAATCGTTTTTCGAGGACCTCCTTGTTGACTCCAAGTTCGGCAGCAACTTATGACCCTTGGAGTTTTTCAAGGCCGCGTAACGACGAGCATATTTTTTCGCAAATCTCGATCCTCCGACGAGCACGGAAATGTCACTCGAGCCGTCACCACTATCGTTGATGATATCTTCCTCGCTTTTATCCACGTCGTCATAATCCGTGTCAAAAAATTCTTCAGAATAATCAATGCTTGGCTCTTGGTAGTTATTTTCCGTAAGTATGTAGGGCATGAATCGATCAATTTCAAAGAAATTCTCCCTACTGTCAGCGGACGTTAAATCGTATTGCTTTGGACTGTCGCTGAAACGCTCGAGATGATTGAATGAGCAATGTTCTTCTTTTTCCGGTGCCTTGTTCTCCTTGTCTTTCCCCGCTTTCTTTCTGGCAAATCCTTCTCTCTGGGCTTGGAGATGCTCAAGTTCTCGATCAATTTCCTCGATCGCCTTAGCGATCGATGTCATGGAACGATTTGTATAGTCAATACTCATCTCCAATTGCTCACGTAACTCGTTCTTCGGAATTTTGTCCAACTCCGAAACCGATAATGCTCGTTTCATGCCAGCATACGAGGCAGCGCGTTCTTCGATAGTTTTCACCTGACGCGCTTTTACATCCTTCGAAATATTCGCTTTTGCCATCGGCTTCTTCTGTGCCTCGGAACTCAGATCGGACCGTTTCCCGAGCTGAGAGTTGATCGTTTCATTGAGAAAACTACTGTCCGAAAGATTTCGCGACTTCACCTGATATGATCCACCAAAATGAGGTCGTCGCCACTTGTAGGTATCGTACTCGGAACTCTTTTTACTCATAATCGACAGGTCCTTATTAAATTCACCAGCGTCGTAAAAAGAAGACTCCTGTACTCGTTCAGTATTTTTGAAATTCTTCACATAATCCGTTCCATTGTTATTTCCGTGACTGTAGCAGTTGGCTTCCTTCGTACACTTCCTCGTTTTCATCGGAATATTCTCGTTAGGATCGACGCGATCGCCCGAATACATTCGTCTGCCATTCGGCAAATTACCCGAATTATTTGCCAAGAACCCTGCAATACGAGTTCATCAGGCGTTATCGCTATGTCATTGTTCAAGTTAATATTCTAAGGCAGAAAATTCATTGATAAATACCTGTACTGAAGCGCCTGCTATCCGTTTGATTATTCATCGTATCCAAGATAGTGGATTTTTCTGGGATGCCAGCAGCACTCTTGTTCATGGCAAGTTTTCGCCTGTTTGCCCGACGCAACATTCGCTACAAAGCAAGACAACACTTGGTTAGTTTTCTTTTCAATCGTAAACACAAGCTTCTATTGCTTCGATAACACTTGTATCGAGGATAAACTTACGAGAACAAACGTTGATTCAACACCTTCCATGTTAACACTTGTTTCTGACATTGGACAGAAAGAGATTCTCACTCACTACCAAGAAACTTTACTTTCGATCACTGTACCGCACTTCACTGCTCACTCTTCACTGTCAAAATACTCGTGCACCGCTAAGGCTTAGAGGGTTCGACGGCAAATACCAAGAGCCGGTCCAATTTACATGCTTTTATAGAATTTTCCCCAGTTGTGAGTTCGCCAATCAGAGCACGGGATAATGGGCTGCATTTCGGAAGGGCCGACAAGGGTTGAGGGTGGGAGAAAGAATAGAGAAAGAGGTAGGGGGGCACCGAGGCAGTAACTCTTTATGACGGTAGAGATTATGGGAAATTGTCGCGCGAGTAATTACCGGCTTAGCTGCGCTGCAGGTATAAAATCACTTTTATGCCACTCACGAACAATAGAAATACCGTTTCGGCCAAAGATCTTGTTAATGACGTTCAACATTTCCCTGTATTTATTCGTGTGTGCGTAATTTTGTTCATTCAATAGCCAGTTATTTATGATTTCGTAGAGCATTTCTTTCGAGACATGTTGTGTCTAGGATAAGCCGACGAAATAATAGAATCGACGGGACGAAGTCGGGCAGAATCTCAAAGACTGCACGTGAATCGGTGATAGCATTGACGGACGTGGCTAGCACGAAAACTCTAATAAAAATTCCGCCATACCAGCGCAATCCTTGTCAGTCGATTCACATCATCTTATTCTTAGACGGCTTTCAAATTAGCTCAAAGAGATTAGAAAACTATAGAAGTCGCTATGTATAAACTTTCCTTACATACTTTTACAATATTAACAGGCGGAAGAATTAACTAAATCCTATAACCCCCGGCAATCTGTTTTTGTGTATATTTTCAATCCTATCGTAAACATGGCACGAGGAAGTCAATAGATACAAATAAGCATGCTTCTAAGGAAATTGGCCTGCGTACAAAGGCGGACCCGAGAATTGGGGTGTCAGGATTATAAAGTCATTGTCCGAGTTTACTAATTTAAGAAGGGCAAAGCACATCGCCGTAGGTACTTGACAACCACCGAATTGCCCCATTCAATAACGGACAGCAAGAATGGATGGATTATTGACGCTTAAGGGGGGAAGGGGTTTTACAATATCCAACGATGCAGTAAACTTTTCATGGAATGAAAATTGCTTTACTGCATTTGCGACGTCGTAGTATGATGCAGATTCATATGCATGAATACGTATAGTGAGTGGTGATGCAAGAGAAACGCGCGAGCACGCGCCATGTGACTTTGACATATCTAACTCGAGCGTAAGTTGTGCCTTCCGTTTGAAGGGAGAACCACTGAGCGGCAGCACCGAACGGCTCTGATAAGCAACGCGACGTAACGTAACGCAGCGCAACGCAGCGCAACGCAACGCAACGCAACGCGCATCAGCTTGGATCAGAACCTTCCTTTCGCCCCGGGGCAGACTCTTGTAATTCGATTCATACGGTACCGAGTCTCGATCGAAGACTTTGATTTTCATATCGATGCGCCGTGATCCTGCGGTCAACAACTGTCACGCCATAAGAAACTGAGGTCTACGGCTAGATTTCTTTTCCGCGCTCCTACCGTCTATCCAATGGACGGACATTGGAAATTACCTTTCATTCACACTGTCGCAACGAATGCGTCAAGCACGTAATTAATGAGAAATCTTATCGATTTGACAGGGTGTCCTTTGGGTCTAGCAAGGGATCGATGGTTGAAACATTGGTCTATGAGACGCCGGTTCAGGAGGAACCAGAGACCAACCAATTTTTTGATCATAACGGCCGCTTACCTCCCCCTATGATACCTGTACCCGACACAGAGTAAGTACAAACGATTTCGACCTATTTTAATAATTATCCGTGCTTTGCAGCATTACGTCCGGCGAATGGATATTCGCCGCTCGGAGATTTACGCTCGTATCAACAATCAAATTGCACGAATGTATATCCGGCGAAATTGCACATCTATAAATCGGACGCTCGAGAAAAAACGAGCACGCACGTGCGCTCGCAAGGCCTGACGTCAGAACGGCACACCTAGCACCGAAATAACGTTCTCGTTTCTACGGGAAATTACGCGTATGCGCGCAAATCGACCGCGTCTTTCCACTTCTCGTAGCAATATCAAAGCAATCGTATAAGCAGGAACGCTTGGAAAACGTCGGCCAATTGCGCGCCGAAACGTAAATCCTTCATCTTCCCTCGCTTCCCCCTCGTATCGCGTATTTCCTCAATTATATCATCGACCAGTCAATTCCCGAGATAAACTTCATTAAGGCCTTTCAAACACGACGGTTTGTTTACTCGTTTCGTCGCAATACTCCGCTTTTCGGTGTCTAAAAATAATGATGCGCTTGGACGCATATTTCGGCAACGGTATTGTATTATACTTTTCAAGACGCAGTGGAAAGTGTTGGCGAAGGAATGGGCTCGCCGTGCGGTTTATGGTATTTTCCGTAAGTGAGTCGTTTCTTCGTCTCGATGAAGCGATACGAGAGACACCGGCAAAGGCCGATTAAATATTCCCGGCACGAGTCTCATCGTTTAATCGGATCAAACGCAAGGATCGTTACACCGCGCGATATGAGGTCGTTCGTTAAGACGGACGGGCGGTCGGACGTAGGTCGGGAACGTTCGCCGATAAGACATTTCCGATAAGAAGCAGATGAAACGCGTCATGGAATTCCTTGATATTTCCTCGAATCGTAAAATGGTAGAAAGAAATGAGTAAATGAATAATGAGAACGTGCCTGTCGAGGTAAAGGACGGAAATTGTGCAACAATCCTCTATTCTTCAGGTACAATTAAGGACAATACGAGCCAGCCCACGGACATGTCGGGCAAATAAACGTTAGGACGATTGACCGTGAATCCTTGAGAGTTCCACAAGACGGAACGATTGATTAATAACGGAGCGACATTAAGGGCGGTGAGGAAAGACGTAATTTGCGATAAGAATAGGCGACTGTTTGAAAGCGGGCGGCAGCATAGGATTTCCAGTGGAATTTGTCGTGGCCATTTGATGGTTGCCTTTGGTTTACGGCAGATGACGGCAGATGACGGCACGAGTATTCTCGTTGAAACTCTCTGAGGATATCTGTTCGGGCGTTTTCGAGCAGCGACCGAAGCTGAGGCCGAAGCTCAGGCCGAAAGAACGCAGGCGTCGTGCAAGCCGTACCGCTCGAAACCGCACGAGAGAGAACTCGTGACTGCCTGGCCGACAGTCTACCTACGCACCAGCCAACGGTGAACCGGCTTCTCACACTTTTCTCCCCCGTTTTGAAAATTTCTAGTCGCTAGTACACGTGCCCCTCGATCGATTCTTTCCCATCCCTTGGGGCGCACTCTCTCTTTCTCTTTCTCTCTTTCTATCTTCCCCTTCCCCCCTTCACCCCTTGCCCCCTCCCCCCGTCTGCTCCCTTTCCCGCTCGTTTTCCCAAAGTACGCTCCTTTCGGCCGCGTCTTCCTTTCTGTCATTTCTACCTGACACCCCGACAGTTAAGGGTTCATCCACTTACCTGCCTACCACCGCCCCTGCAACAACTGTTTCGAAATCTCGCTTATTCGCTCGTCACTAGCCTTGCTCCAATATAATCGCTTTATATTGCCAGGCAATAAATCAAACGTGCCACCGCCAGGCTGTATTTGAATAATACAAAAAAAGAGCGAAAGAAGCGTCGGTGCATCGGTCGTGTTGGCGCGTGTGCAACAGTGCAGCTCCATTTTACAGGAGGAATCTCTGTGTCTCTCTTGGTGACTAATCGCGATACACCGGGAAAAAGTGTCGGCTGCCGAGTGAAATCGATCGTGCCTAATCACTGCTGAGTCCTACGGATACCGACGTTGCACCGCCAGGTACGAATACCCCAAATTCTAGCGAGGACAATTGACCAACGGGATTAGCTAATTACCAAGAACATTCTTACAACTTAGGACTTAAGGGCTTGACCATTTGGTCATAATAAAACTCGTCCGTCCCCGGCATAGACGTGAGTCAATAAGGCATACGCGCTTTGCCTTTTTATTAAGAATGGAAGCGGAGCAATAAAAGTTTATGACTAACGCGTGAACAAGAAGAACCGACGCTAATCCACTCCGAATTCAAATTCCACCGCTCCTCCGGCCCGAATGGACTGAATTTCCAGTATTTGCTTTAAATTGTAGTACCGAGAATAAGGCTTTACTTATGCCCTCAACGTGACGTTTTGAGATTACGTGACAGTTTTCACGTGCCGACACGCATTCGACCCGTATTGATGTCAGTATAGACATATCGGAATAAAGAATCGTGGAGGGTTCGAAAGCGAAATCCGTGGAATGCTTAGCATCGCACAAAGTGTCGATATGAGGAACACGATAGCCAGCCAGCTAGGCAGACAGGCGCTCGGTAACAATAGGCCACCACGACCACGACCACGACCACGACCACGACCACAACCACAACCACAACCACGACCCTCAGCTTCCATTTCCAAATGTAAGATCCTTCAACAGGAATGGGCCAAATGCCACTACGAAAATCTACCTGAAAGTCTTATTAGCCCTGTCGATCAACGTTTTCAAAAATTTCCTCTACCTATACAAGTTTTTTTTTCTATTCCTTCGTGCTTTTGCGAATCAAACGAATCAAACGAAACAATGAAAGACTAGAGAGAATCGGGCTTTCACGGTATAACGTAGGGGCTACGCCGCGACAAAAGGAAAGACACGTAGTTTCAGCCCGTTGCCATAGATACACGAGCCATCTTGATACAGTTATATACGCGGGACAGACTTACTCTTCAATACTTTCCCTTGGTCGCAAAATCCTTACCTCCCTCCGCCGCGTGCCCCTTCGGAATAAACTGCGCTGCTAAAAATAGGCGTACGTATACACGAACGGTAAAGAATTAATCGTTTATCCCTCGGCTGACATTACTATCGGGGTTGCTTAATTTGGCTGTCCGGTTATCTGCCGGTACTCTGGTTAATGTCATCGCCGAGCACTTGCCAGTCAATAGGCTAAAAATTCTATATACTATAAATATTGTATACAACGGAGGAAAGATATTTTCGTCGACACGTAAGTCAGTCTCTTTGGAAGTAGGCAAGTGCATGTTTATAAAAGAATGACCGTGAACGGAGTCGATTCGTAATATCGGCTAATCTCCGATAAGAGAAAAGAAGATTAGATTCAGTGTTTTCCGTCGTTCGTGAGCGTCGAAGCGGCCGGATTATAATTTCAAAAAGCTCGGAATTTTACATTCCCATGAAAATGAAGGAGCTCGTAGCGAAGCGCGTAACGTGCAACAACAACAACAACAACAACAACAACAACAAAGCGATAGCCGTCTTGATAAAATATTTGGCCCTCTATTAAAGCCCGGCCGAGCCGGCTGGAATACCGGCTGCGATTCGAGTTGAGTCGTAAAACACGAAATTAGCACGATCCAATTCGAGATGGAAGTGGAGCTAACGCGAATAAACTGGCATGAAAGAAGGAACGCTGAGTCAGCCTAGGAAATTCATTTTTTTATCGATGGATAGAGTGGAAATTGCTCGGTTCGTCGATTGTTTTTGACGGGTGGATAGAGCGTTAGACGGCTGACCGCAGGAGGGTGCAGACACCATGGCGCCAACCTTTCCCCAACGGTTCGTCCTTCACGAGGGTTGATCGATGTCATTCTTTGCAAACACAGCCACCCTCGCGTTAGCCTTATCGCAGTCTCGTTACGCCGAGGAAAAAAAATAGGCCAGAGTGTCGACCAACCGGGGGGGGGGGGGGGAGGGCGTACTAGTCTTTTTTGGTCCATCCACGCGTGAGCCAATCTTTCGGAAAAACTTTCATGCGTCACACATGAGCAGGAGAGGAGCAGTTAATAATTTCTCCTGCGATAATTTACTCAACTATCCCGAGTTATTTACGTCCTCGGTTTATTTCGCTAAACGTAGATACCGAAGTGAACTTGCAGTTTGTATTCCTGGAACTGACGAAACTTCGTCTTCAGTTTCTGGCCAAAGAGACTGATAGTGGGAAGACGTAACGTCGTTACGAGATGATGTCACGACCCAAGGTCTAAATCGCTGGTAGGTGTTTTAAATGCTCGATGACGGCATGCCGTGTCTGTTAGGCGCAGAGCGCATATGTCGCTCGTGGGAGTAAGCCGAATTCAAGAGCCAGCAGACACGATAAACAGGACGTGTAGTAGCGCATATCTTGCCGAAAGAATAACAGGCTTAAACCGATTTAAAGGATTATGGTAAAATCTGGGAATGTTACCGAGGGAAGAAGCACGGCCGGACTCGACAAACGAAACGTTCGATTGCGCAATGGTAGAGCTCTTGCGATTGTATTTGTAGAGCTTTTTCGCTGGCCGTAAGACGGTTTGTCGGTTAATACGCAGGTATACGTGACCGATTTTCTTCACGAATGGTTAGCCGCGCGTCGCAAAGTCTACGACAGCGTGCCGCCAACGAAACCGGTTTTCGCGCACAAAAACCTGCCTTTTCTTTTTTATTTCGATCTCGCCTGCTTCTCCGGCGCCTCCCGCGCCCCGTCCCAGGCCATTTGCTTTGCTCGCTCGCGAAGCAATTCAGGGACGAACAAATGGACCGATTGCGCAAGCCTTCCTTATGCTATTTTCCCTCTGTCGCCCAACTAATCTTACCGTATTTACAACGCGTATTTACCTTTGTTAAAAGCCTTGGAAATTTATGTAACCTGCCACGACATTTTGCCAATAAATGATTATTCCGCGCGACACGATCGGAAGTGTCTCTCTCGTGCATGCGCATAACTAACGAACGTGGCGTGCTCGATTAATGAGTACACATATGCCCGATGCTCGATGCTCGATGCTCGATGCACGATGCACGATGAATGATGTACCTTTTATAAACAACGTCCCTCTTACACATCCCCATGATCGTTTCAATCAAGAGGGGCAGATTAAATCCGCGCTCCTTCGCAAACAACGAGCCAGTCGTGACGGTTCGTCACGACGATTAATAATTTGCCTTGAAATTTTCGCTCATATCCGCCTTACGTGATACACATTTTGCTTGACTTTTTTTCTTACTTATTTACTTATTTTTCATTAAATAACTCTGCGTCATCGAGCTTGATACGCGAATAACGCCGGTTGGGCTCCGCCTCGCGTGCGCAATTTAAAAATTCACCCCCGCCGGGAATAACACAGTCGCTCACGGGGCCGAGGGATGTCTAAAAAAGTGGGGAACAAAATGACGGGTTTTTCCCTCTGGCGAACCCCTTTTGCTTTGCCGAACGTCGAGGCAATCTCTCGGTTTGTCCTTTGCCAGGAGGAGGATCGTCTACCTGCGACCCTAAAACCGCTGCGCCTGTAGGTCGGATCTTTATACGAGCGATGCCTTCCCTCCCTTTCATTTCCCTTCGCATTCTCCCGAAGCGCCTTAACGAAAATTGGATTCCTCGCGCGGACGTTTCAGTCGTTCTCAGTGGCAAATGAAACTTGTCACGCAACGACAGGGAATTTAAAACTGGTCGATGGTGTGCGAATTGATAAAAAAAATTGAAAATGGTTAAGCGAAGATGTCGGTGAGACGTCTCGTTTGGCTCGGAATGCAGAGAGGTTCGACGACATCGGTAGTCGATTTGGTGGCAATCGCATATGGAGGAGATTGGCGCAGGCCGATCCAGTTGAACCGGCCTAATGAAATGCTCTGTAGGCGCGGCCTTGGGGATTTATCCGATTGTCGGAGTCCCAAGGCCTTCGACTCGTCCAGCTGGCGGATTACGGCGACGGTGAAAGTGCGAGGACGCGTTCTGCAGACATTGGCAAAATGCCACCTCTGCGTGCAACACGTGAAGGAAGAGTCCTAGGACTGCCGCTAACATTCGATCCGTTACCCAGCAAAAAAATTCACACTCCGTTTCATCAATGAAACATAACTACTTTCGGATCACTGGTGCTTTGAAATTTATCTTTCGCTCTGCCGTACATGAAGGACAGGGATGAAAATTCTCTGTCTCCTTTCTACAATGACCGTACGAATGACTTAAAGTTTCGATAGCAAGAACCCGCGATAATCGTTGCGGAAACGTTTACATGTGACTGAGCAGCGATGTCGTTGGCCGATGACTCGCATCGTCTCGAATGTTCTTTATTCGAGGGGAACTCGGGTAATTTAGCCTGGAAGATTGCTCTCGCGAATTAACGGTTAAAGCAGAAGTTTCTCAGACGGCCGGGAGCGTCAACCGTCTGGAAGTCAGTTAGTCGGTAGTCAACGGAATAAAGCTTATTTTCCAACTCACCACTCAACGTCCCATAATTCTAGCATATCTTGCGAGATATCTTAAAGCGTAAAATTATAAATGTTGGGTGCATCGGCGCATCCGGTGCAAGTTGGGATGTCAGGCGAGAAATTTGATCCATGTTAATAGATACGACCTCATTATTGACGCTGGAGATATTGACAAGCGCCAATTGACAGAAATATAGAAATTCGACTGAGCTAATGTCTGCATTGAAAATACAGTTGACACGCTTATTTCTGTACGTTTCAGCGAAGGTAGAGAAAGGGTGCGCGTGTCCTTGTTAGGTCCTCAACCATCCCCTGCGACGCCAGGAGTCCTCCTGCTGGAGCCCATCGCCCATTCGACCGGTCATCTCCTCGACATGGCCAACCAAGCCGAACTTCTCACCACGCACACCGAACACACGACACCGGCTTACCACGCGCAAATCAGGTACGTTTCCTTTTCTTTTCTTTTCTTTCCTTTCCTTTCCTTTCATTGTCTCGACTCTTGAATAAGATTTCTACTGCCCCAGGGATATAAAGACATTAAGAGTGAGAACCTCTGTTCCCGGAATAATTAACCTCCGCGTACGATTCACGCGACCCCCGTCGATCTTAATGGACCGGAAGTGACGCTTCTCCCTGTTTTCTCTCTCCCTCTTCCCCTCAGCACACGTCACGTTACTAAACTAATTCCGACAGATCTGGCCAAGTCGACGCAACTGTTGCGTACGCCTCTAGGCTCTTCATAATCATTCGACGTAATAATTGAAATTAACTCGATCCTCGTTAAAACTTGAAGCAATCGTGTACCGCTTTGTTCAACTCTGTACGTCCAACACCTTACTGCATTGTACTCTGCAGCATTGAGATCCATACTGCGCTATCGCCGGTTTATTGCGCCTTAACATTGATTGCTCGATGATTTACAATTAATCCGTCCTTCGCGCAATCGCTATCGGCCTGACTATTACAGGCGGAACCAGTCTTCTCCACTACACTGCGTTTACGTATATAAAGACGCGAAATTCCATTCTCTTTATTCCATCGGCAATGGCGCGCACTCTTATTCCGCGTAAGTTTCAACGAAATACCTGACTAACCGAACGTCGCTTCTATTTTCGTCTTCACTACTGCCACTCACGCGACGGTACTACGTTCCAAAGTTTACGTTCCAAGTAAACTAATTCCTCTCCTTGTCATCAACGACACGAGGGAGCTGTCGAGCAAAAAAGAGCATTTCGCAGCTGAGAGAACGACCAGTTGCTCGTGTTTATCTTGTTGAATCATTCATAAGCCGATAGATCGCCGATGTACACGGCAAATTACGGATGGCTTTGTCATTTGTTTTAAATTGCCCCAGATCTCTGGCGAGAAGTAAAGAATGCCGGATAGGAGGAAAAAAAGATGAAAAACGTGGAACTCGGCGATGGCACGTTGTGTAGTAGTTTCCAATAGTTCCGGTAAGAGAATAGTTATAAAGAGCGGGGAGCGAGTAAGTCGGGAGGAAGTTATAGAACGATAATGCGAGCGAGCGAATGGAAGGTGGGTAGGTGGGTAGGTGGGAAGGTGGGAAGGAGAGACGTTGAGGAGCACGGGAGAGGATGGAAGATCGATATAGCGTCGTGGGTGGATGTGGAGAGGTGCGGTAAGGCAGACGGCAGCCGCCTGCCGGCAGTTCTACTGTCGGCTGCATCGGCCAAACAGCTGCGGCGGCTGCCTTCTAACGTTGCACCGCTTTATTTGCCAGTGTTCTGCGCGATGCGTCGCGTCCCCGAGGTGCCCCTTACCTACGACGGACGCGTCCACCCGTTGGACCGATAGTCGTTTCCCCGCGAGCGCAATAGCCAAATACTCCGAATTACTCGTGAGTCTATGATTCTCGAGCTATAGAATTTTCTAATTTTCACCAACCACCATTCGCCAGCGCGTATCCATAAGTGCTGTTGCAAAGGTCGTTACACCGATATTTACATCCCTCCAAGGAATCGTGCATGCGTGGCTGTGCGATTGTTCTGTACAACGGCGTTTCGTTGACTGAGAAAATGGTAGCACGCGGGCATGAAAGATCGACGACGAAATTACCGTTGCCTCATCCAAGCATGTTAGTAGCCTGCACTAACTATCGTCCTTCGTTCATGCATACCGACACGGCCAATTGATAGCGCTTTAATGCGCAATACACGGATTCCAGCGTAGACGTGTGTCGTGTGTCGTGTGTCGTGTACGGTCGCGCGATGATTAATTTACCGATGCGAAGATAACGAGTTACAAGGTCACCGCGGCCCGTAATTACCGGTGTTTATTACCGAGCTGTCACACCTTCGCCTATTGAACGTGAGCTCTTTTCATACAAAGCACGCGTGCTACGATCCGATCGACAGTTATCTCATCTTCCTACGACGTGATATTACGCTTGAATTCGTTACGGCCCGGAATAATGAGCATCTCAGTGTCCTTGCTGCGATTTATCGTCTCGGACATGATGCGCCGGGCTAAAGCAAAAATCAAGGTAGTTCCAGGTGTGAGATACTTGAAGAACGGTTCATCTCATGTATATTGCTGCCTACACTATCCCTTAAATGTTTCACTAATCGAGGGAGGAAAATGGGTGAAGGAAGAAACGAGCGGTTTTTCCATGGGGTCCGTGACCTCGCTCACAATCAGCCAAGTTGAACACGATCGACGAACGATCTGAGCGTGCCTGGCTAATTGTCGTAGGCGATTAAACCTCGGGAAAAGCGGCTTTCCGTAATGTTCGATCGCGTGAAATTCCTCATAAGCGCTCGGAACGTCCTCGACGCAGTCGCAGCAAGGCGAACTGCCTATCGCGCTATGTGCACAGGCGCAATCGTTGCTGCACGCACCCCTCGTAGAGCCCGATGACAGGAGTGGACTCCGCGTATCGTCCTACCCACTGGCCTACATTATCCGCCTCACAACCTACCGTGGATTGTGGATTGTGGATTGTGGATTGTGGATCGTGGACCGTGCAACCGTGCAACCGTGCAACTGTGACCCGTTTAGACACCCTCCGCCTCCCCAAGCGTTTCGATATTCGGCCAACGTTCAGTCGATAACCGACAATTAGATAAACCTACTCGTTCCCCTCGATTGCTCGTATTGTCCGAGAAATATCCTTAGAACCGTTGCCTCGGTACGGACCTACGCTTTTTTTTACAGTCAACCGAAGGTAATGCGCGAGGATCGATGCTAGTCACTCTATGTTGTTACTCGTTAAGGAAGAACTTGAAAATGTCAACGCTCGAAATAGCCCATCGTAAAACAACGAGAGTGCCTTTCGTTCAGGTAGCAGTACTCGTGTCCTTTGTATGAAGCTAGCCAATGATTTTATGGAGTGAACCCACGATATTGCTCGCTTTACGTCCATTAATGCAGATCGATCGAAGAAACGTCTTATTTATTGGGCCATTCATCGGTAAAACTTTAGCCGGTCGGAATGGCACGGGAAAGAAAATCTTGTGTTATTAACTTCGTTAAATTTAACGCAGTACGGACGTTAATTAGAAGCACACTGACACATTCATCGCTGTAGCTTCGTTAAAACGATGACGCATATGGTATTCGTTACAACAGAGAACCGAGATGAAAAGGTCGTTTGTTTCAAGTTGTTACGTTAACCGACGGTTTCTCCTCGAGAGACATTTTTATAGCAATTACCACTAATTTTTGACTTTACACGACCTTTCGTTTCTCCCTCAGAGCCGATAAATCGTCCTACGGGGGAACGTCAATTAACCCTTGTTAGTCGTGATTGTCAAAGTACGTATCCCGATAACTGCTTTTCCTAGCTCTTTCCGGAGGGTTCGGAGAATTCCAATGGTTTCGTTTGACGACGCAGGGAAAATATCGATAGGAATTAAAGCAAGCAACTTGTCAGCAGAAGCCGTACAGGCGAGTTTTGTCTACACACCTATGCGCGTCTACAAATTCATAAACTTTTATACAAGTAGAAAATAACGGAAAAGCTCCGTATCTTCCGGTTTCGTTATTATTCTTGTTATTATTATTATTATCATTATTATTAGGTTGAACGATCGGGAAGCTATAGCGCGACTCTGTCGATGTCGACGGGAAAATGGGTAGGGAAAGGGGGAAAATATAGGTCAGCTCATCTAGTCTCGAGGAATGTAGGGTAGACAAGAGCGATGCGCTTGCCGATACGATACAGCCGTAGCGAAGAATTCACCGGAAGAGAGAATAGTTATCGTCGGATAATGAAAGCCGCTTAACTCCTCTTGTGCGCACGTATTTGCTCATTGAATTTTCAAATTGAATCATCGGAAGATTCAGCTGCGTCTTATATCGAAGTCGAAGCTTTATCGAAGAGGCTGGATATTTCTGTCGCGCAAAGGGGATTACAGCGAACAAATAAATTGGGCTATGCCAAAGCTCCTCAGAGCGGAGGAGCGAAAGAGGGAGAGAGCGGTGAGAGAATGAGAGTAAGAATGAAAAAGAGAAAATGAGAGAGGGAGAGAGTGTGCGCGAGTGAATAGCGATCTCCCGCCACGAAGTGACTTAAAAATAAAGTCTTACGTTTGCTCTTGAAGTTGAGTCTGTCGCGAAATCAGGCCGGTTCGCCCGGCGAACAGAGTCGCGAAGAATGTGCGTGCCAGCCAACTTGCTCTGAGATGGTGGTGAAAAGTGCCGGGAAAGCTCGGAGGACAATTCTTATCCCCTAGATACTGCGGGGTGTCAAATGTTGATGTCGAATCAATCGATACGCGGCCGCGTCGACAATGACGACCACCACCACCACCACCACCACTACCCACGGAGGTCACGTCTATTACGTGATTAAGGTGCCCAAGGACTCGGACGGCAACGACAGGTAATTACTCAGCTCGAAAAATCCCCCTCATCCTAGTGCTCTCAATCAATGGAATTCACTTTGAACCGTCCCAATCGATTCGTGCGTTCCGCCGTTACAGCATTGCCAGAGTTTCGTGTTAGGTTGAAGCGTGATCTACCGTGATTCACCGTGCACATGGTACTTGTATTATTTATGCAGACCTACGGAAGATCGCGCGATACGCTGGATCAATGATTAGAGAGGAGAATGGGAGCGGGAGCGGGTGAATTCGATGGCGATATAACGGTGGAACGAGTGGTTGGTGGTCGTGGTGACATGACACGACAGTGTGCGCTCAAGGGTCGTTGACCCCCGCTCAAGAAAACGAGCCAACTAGACTGCACCTCGTGTACAGGGTGGACGTGCACGGGGTGTGGGTGGGGGTGGGGGGGGGGGGGGGGGGGGGGAGGGGGGTGTACCGTCACCTACATTCGCCCCAAACGGACATGCGCTTCGCTCTTTCCTCAATAGAGCCACCCCTTCTATATTCCTGTCTTTCTCCACCCTAGACCTTACAGAATTTCATGACAATTTAATGCATCGCCGTGTCTAACGCGTTTTTCATCCTTTTAACCTTTCATCGACATTCATTGTCAGATTCGCATTGGGGCTGCTGCTCTAAACTGCGTTGCATCGACCCCCCTCCCCCCCCTCCAACACAGACCTCTTTTTTAACGGTGATGTATTGGTTGAACGCGACGTTTCTGCGACAACGTTCCGCTCTTTTCCACGAATACCTATGTACTAGCGATCAGTTACAAGGACGTGGCACAATTCCTGGAATCAGCATGAATTCGTGTCATTGGGTACACGCGATGCGTTTCATTCGTGTCATCGAATACCCCTTGGACACAGTATAAGGCTGCTTCGTAGATTTCAGTGATGTTGCAAGAACATGAGGTAAAGGCTTGGACGAAGAGGAATTTAGATGATCAAAGAGACGAGGAATAATGGTTTGTTTCGGGAAGAAAGCGAGCAGTTTGACGAGAAATTCTCTCATCTCGCAGGGTAAACAGGACGGAAGGCCGTTTTCTTAGTAGATTATCGGAGAAGAGAAGATCCGACGTTGCCTGACGGCAATTTCGTAATATCGGGTGTTATTAGCCGAGCTGGCGATGGGCCAAAAAGCTCTACTCGAAGCTCTACCTTTCGCTTCCTCTTGCTCGTCCTCCGCGTCCTCGTACGTCCACTCGAACACGAGAATCTGTCCTACGTCTCTATTCTACGTCTCTACGAACTATCCAACATCTCAACGACGTTAAAGCCGAAGAAGGGAAAAGAGATGGCTTACAGAATTTCCTTTGGTTCGCCTTTCTTTGTCAGCATTGTCCATTCGGTAAATTGACTCGGCTTTCTCAGCCACATGCTCACGCATCATCGGCCGTCACGTACAAGGGACGAGCAGTTTCATTTCCTCATCCGACGTAATCGAACGTCATGAGAATTAACCGGAAGTTGGCAGATGTGCCAAAGACTAGCGTCGCTTATACGCGTATTTATCGTGTAGGTGCGGTTTCATCCGGTTGGGAGAATACGCGCGCATTCATTTGCCCACTCACGAGCGCGCGTCTCATGATGCAGTTAGATGGAATTCAGTGCCAAAGTCAATGTCGTCTTTGTCGCGCGCAAATACCTCTCACTATCCATCCGTCATTGTCGAAGAATCTATCACATATAAAGGATCAATGAAACCAGCTAAAAGGGAAGAAACTTTTGATGTGTCCATTAATGATGCTAAATGATGAGTGTCCTTTGTTGTTGCAGCACGGACAGCGGATGGGACAATCCGTTCAGGCCGGATGGCGATCTCTCGCGAGAAGCTGACGAAATAGTCGAGCTGATAAAAGGTGGAAAACCAATTACACCGACACCAGGACAAACCGCGCCGGCATTACCAGGATGCGAGGGTAAGGAAGACGACTCGAGTTCCAGCCCTCTTCTCAACTCGACGAATCGACACTCGAACGGTCCGGCTGTCAGCCAGGGAAACGGAAACGCGCATAGTACTAATGCCTCCGCAAATGCCGCTACAGCAACAACTAATCAACAGCCCGTTAATGAGAAGGTAAACCTTCGGTCGGGCCGACGTGAATCGTTGATCCAATGATTCCATTTATCGATCGGCACTTTACCCTTATTCACGCAGATTTTTCCTTATTGATCGTGCAGGTCGGTGCACCGTCCAGAACGGCGACCGTCGAAGTCGCCAGGATGACGGCCCAAGGACCCGGCGATGCTTCGCAAATTGAGCACGTCACCCTCAAGAAGAAACCCAAGTGCAAGTGCTGCGTCCTTCAGTAACCAGACGAATCACGTCAATAAATAAGAAACCACCGACAGAATCACGTGAAAGCCTCACAGGAAATTGCCAGCTTCACATCGAGAAGTAATACACGAAATACCGCCAATTTGCTTTCGACGTTCTCTCGGGAAAATGTTTCTAACGAAAGCTCGATACATCGAGATGAAGAGAGAATGTTTTCTTTTCGTCGACGGCAAATTCTTCCTACAGAGGTCAAGAAGAAGAAAAAAAAGAAGACGGCGGTGACGACAACAATGACAATGACAATGACTACGACTATGACTATGACTATGACTATGACAATGACTATGACTATAACTATGACTATGACTATGACTATGACAATGACAATGACAATGACAATGACAATGACAATGACAATGGCAGGCCCTTCTTGCGAAGCCTGCGTTTTAACACGACTTTCACCCTGTCCGAGACAGGTTTTTGCATAAAGTACAAGACGTGTACTGGCTGGGTCCGGGAAAAGGGCAAGAAGATGATAGGATCGCAAGGAATAAAAGGCAACGGGTTTCGGCAGGTGAAAACCGAAACCATGTTAATGCGCCAAAGACACTTTCCAGTTCTTTACTACAGTGACGTGGGCGTCGTTATCCACGAGTTATGATCGAGGAACAAAAATATATATAAATATAAATATATAAATATAAAAAGAAGTATATTGTAGATACAGATTAGTAGCTATATAACTTAGGTATGTGCTTTTACTATCGTGGTTAATTATCGCCCGGATTATCATCGTGATGGCTGAAGGTGCTTCGGGGGACACGGACGACGCTCGGACGCAACTTGCACCGAGAAAACCAACAGTTTCTCTATTATCCGTTTTATTTCCACATATTTTTATCCCTAAAATGTCCCTCCCTTATAAATCCTTTTATGCCCAATACATTTTTACGCAGCTAAAGATATTTATTAAACGGTTTTTTTAAAAAGATTTTTAATATAATTTAACTTAAGGACTGGCGCAGTCGCGTGCAAGTCGCGTTCGAACGTGAATCAGCAAGTAAAGATTCAGGATTTAAATGCGGATTGTAAATACGCGACAGAAAAAATGATGGCACGCTCGGAAAGCAGTCGAAAGATTCAACTACATCGACCGGATATTTTTCTTGAGATTATTGCCGTTTCAAACGGATAAACCTTTTGTCAATATATTAATATCGAAGAGATTTCAATGTAGGTAGAAGTTGTGCTCGGCGCACGCCGTTTGTCGACTGCGACCAAAGCACAAATTAACGTGTACAAGCAGTTTTTTCAAGTACAATTTAAACACGACTATTTTTACTTTGTTATCGTTGAAATACATTTTTTTCATGCAGCTATACTCGCAGCTTCTTTATTTAGGTATGTCGGAAAATGTCGAATACTTTTTATCGCGGTCAAAGGTATACTTTTCCGTTTGTCCGAATGGTCAGGTAGACCTTCGTCAACGATAATCATCGCTATTTATTTTTATACATTTCAACGATATTAGGGTCAAAGTGTATTGTCCTTCACTCGACGTTTTGCGTTGAATATCGTGAAAATTTTATTGGCAATTGGTACGCTCGTATGTACAGAACTATGCGTAAATAGATTTACGTATTGTATACATACATATATATATATATATATATATATACATACATACACATATATATGCATGATACACGTGTACACAGATTGATGCATAGTACAATATACATATCCATGTATTTTTTTTAAAAGAATTGCCACGAGAAAAGGAAAAACGGACAAGCAACATTATCAAGTAATTTATTTCATAAATTCATCAGTGTAATACGTTTGTTTGATCATCAAATATAATTGATTGAGAAATTTGACAATTATTTTTGTCGATTGTCTTCCTCGCTTTCGTCAAATTAAATCGTTTATGAAGATATTTATTGATAAGAATTTTTTGTGACTAATATTTCATAATTTATTATCCTTACGAATGATACGGTATATAGTTAAATTTGTTTGATGAATCGTTTGATTCGTCAGGTTGATTGTCGCCAACGACGGAATATTGTAACATAAAAATTGTAAGTACCGCGAAATCCTGAATGTTTACTTAGGCTCCGAGACGTTGGCTGAGCAGATGCGCAGAAAAGTGGCAAAATGTAAAAGCCACTATCTATTTGTTCGTAAATGATAATGCCGATGATGAGGGGAAACGAAGAAACGCGGCGATTTATCCAGATTCTTCGTTTCATAATTTACTCGATGTGTCGAATTGGTTTGAAAAATTAAGCCAAGGGCCGATACTTACCCAATGTAATTGGCCAAAAATTCATTTCAGAAGCTTATTTGCCAGCACTGCGATTCATTCTTTTCCATTTCATTGAAGTTACGAAGTAAGCGACTCGGCAATCGATGTTTGAAAAACTTGTTCATTTCAGAGACCCTCTGAAAACTTTTTTTAATTTTATAAGTCTTCAATTATTCGATATAATTGTGAGAAAATTGACATGTAGATAACGGGCGGTGTCGGTTGCCGAGACAATTACGAACGGTGTTTGGGATCATTTGATTTAGAACGAAGGCACGGCTGAGTGTAAAATGTGGCTGTAAACTGCGTCCAGAGCAACGGAGGAGATTGTTTTTAACATTTCCGAGAATAAGATATTTTAGAACTTGGGTGGCACCTGCTCTTAGCTAGTAATTTTCTTATTTGCAAATTTGCAGAAACGATGCTTGTACGATTTTGTAATTGCAAATCATATTAACATAATTTTCACTCGATACTTGAGCCCGTCGTATCGTTCGATGATTGGAGTCCTGCGAAAAAGGCCAGGCCAAACTCTTTCGATCGATCACTAAACACTGACACACACACACACACACACACACACACACAGCACCAAAATCTTTTTATTTCCCGTACAAAATAACTTTCGTCATTTCTCTCGACAAAAAGATTATACATTTCCACCGGCTCTTTGGAAAAAGTGAATTTTTTACATGTCAAAGCGAAAAGGCCCTTTTACGCAGGTCTTCGCGTAATACATAGGCCAATGAAATTCCTACTACGCGTATAGTTTTGTATCTAATGACTTGGAGATGGACATATTGTAGCACCGTAGTTACGTGATAATTTGGCAACGGACCGAAGACCGAGGAGATTCGATCTCGCGCCGCTTTCGTCTACGCGCTCTGCAAATCGCTCTGTTCTTTTTCTTTTGAAATAACGAAACTAGTCGATCGTATTGGGACGGTGAAAAGCGATGCGATTGCGTTACGACAACGGCGACCTAACTCCCGCCAACACAGCAACCCTCTTACGCAACATCTGTCCCCACGCAAAATGTTGACTCTGCTGAGCTTACAGATATTAAACGAATATTAAATGTCTTGTTAAGAAAATAATGAAAAACTCGACTTGTACCTTCCCCGCCCATCGTTTTTTTTTTTTGAGCTTCTGACCTTAAGAAAAATCGCCTCCAGTGGTACCGTATGAAAGTCATTAACGGTAATAAAGTTAACCGTATAACCCAGCCGGCGATTATCCTCGAACGGCGCATTGACGGGTAAATTTATTGTCTCGGTCGGACATGTTAAGAAAGGCCAACGTCGTCACGACAGATCGGCTCAAGCGCATAAGGGTATAGCCTAACGAGAACGCTACCAATACACACAATATCATCTCCGCACTTTCAATGGGACATCGTCGTTTGCTCTTTCCTCGACTATGCTTCGAGTTGACATTTTATTTACGCTACTCCCACGTACCGAACCCATTACATTCCACCATTAACGGTAGCTATTCGCTACCAGGGAGCAAGGGCCAGGCGCACCAATGCGATCAAGATCATTTGAAAATCATTGGAAACCCATTGGAAACCCATCTAAGAAGCATCCTCATTCACATCATCGTCTTCTGATCATCTCCGCACACGGGCTTTTTTCCTTCATTAAACGTCATTGTTCGACGTTGAGAATAATTTACACGAAGAATCGCCGCATCTGTGCGTACCTCTGTTATACATTCTAAAAGGTAATCCATTCGAAGGCCGAGGGAGTAGATGGTAGATGGTAGATGGTAGATACTATCGAACTTTGTAAAGATTTCCCCGTGTTTAACCGACTTAGTAGATCACGATCGAGGATGTTATTCCTCTGAAGGTGTGTACCGCAGGAAAGGTGCATTTCGAGAATGCAGAAAAAAGAGCCCAGGGAAACGACGGTACAGACGACGAGTTCCCGGTTGGGCCCCTTGCCTTTGCGCTAAACAGGAGGGGAAGAACGTCATCGGGTATATAAAGGTCGGTAAACGAAGAAGCGCAGATTCTCGCAGAATATAGCGAATTATACGGTTGCATGCGTGTACTTTACGATCCGGGGCATGCCATTCGGAGTGTCGTCACCATAAGTGATCATCGTCATCGTCGTCATCGTCGTCATCGTCGTCGTCATTGCCGCCGCCGTCGTTGTCGTCAGCAACATGGATCGTGGAATTATCTTTTGCCCGCTGGTACGTCTCTTCCCTTGGAAATATAATCGCGAAGACGATGGATGAAGACGAGACGAGATGAGACCACGATGAATACCTGGCGCGTTGACGTTTATCGGACGGAGAAATCGGGCCAAAGGGCCGCTACGAGTAGCTCGTTGATTGGAAAACTAGGAATTTTTATGAAATTGATTTTCAAGCCGCGTTTAAACAAATCGCTCCCATCTTCTGGAATCCACTGCAATAGCGCATTAATCCATAAGAGAATTCGCCGTCGTCAAAGTGAATTTCGTCATTGCGCGTCTGAGTTTATAGCATCCTTCGTTGTCGGTGCGTTGCGAAGTTTAAACGTTTCAACGAATGCAATTATGTATAGCTAAAGCTCGAAAGAATTTATGATTAGTGAAACATGTACTCCTTAGACCCGTCGGTCAAGTTGTCATTATATCCCATACATTAAACTATTCGGCATCGAATCGCAAGAGTTTCGCACGTGTCTCGTGCGTAAATCTCCCATAAACTTGCGTCGGCAAAGAAAGGCAACGAAAATCGAAGCGTATCGCTCCGCGATCTCTTCTCGCAAAGTTTGAGGAAAATTTAGCCTTTAGAGTTTAATGAAAGATCAAGAAATGAGATTATACGGAGGCCAATAATGATGCGTTATGTAAAGTTGTATACAGATTAATCGATACCAGTTCCGCGGTATTTCGAAGAAGAGAGGAGATCTATCGACGCTCGCCGGGCAACGATAATTAAATAGAAAGTGTCCTTTCAAAATGGCCCGGCTCCCTAGACGTTGCGCAGGAAGACGCTGAATATGCGGACACAATCTTCCACATGCACCGAGAGTTTGTCGATTGAACGGGTCACAGAACAAGTCGTCTTTATGTGTCCCTTCCTCGTTCCTCTCACTTGAACCTTTCGAGCCGGTCAATTCACGTAACTCCAGCATTATCTGATTAACGTGCTCTCCTAAAATCCTATGCATCTACGTCACTTATAAGCAATGTCCACTTAGAAATGGCATTATTATTACTACTCTTAGCAATTTCTTCATCTTAAGAATAACACATAATCTTATAAATGGTTCTTTCAATGAGATTTTCTGGTGTCTGTCCGCAACCTGTTGCTTTGCCGAGAAACTGTCGGCCGATCAGAAAGCCCCTCTTTTTGCCCGTGGTTCCGGGGGTTTGATCCTTGCCCCTCCCTTCGAAGGACCAAAGCAGCAAGGATCAGCTTCATCGAGCGCCGTCAACGGAGTTCAAAGGGAGGAAAAAGAATCGTATAAAGTCGTTGATGGCGAAGTCATTCGCGCCGTCGAAGGAAGTTTCTCCTACAAAAGTCCCGAGGGTATTCCCGTGGCCGTGATGTAAGCCTACGAGGGTATATTAGGAACGGGAAAAGGCTCCAAGCTAATTCTTTGCTAATTCTTTGTTAATTCTTTCGCACTCGCAGGTACACCGCCGATGAAAACGGTAACAGGGCGAGCTTCCGGCTTGGCACTGCCGCGGGTTCGGCCGGAGGAACGAGCATTCGTACTTCAGGATCATCCGCTGCCCGGCCAGGAACTCGAGGAACCGCCAGCGACACTTATCTACCTCCGAAGAACGACAGAATGTATTTGCCACCTAATTGAAACGATCCGCTTTCCCATCACATTTATTTCCCTAGCATGAAACTTTTCCAACGTTTACCTTAACTGCTCTCTTTCATTCTCATTCTCATTCTCATTCTCATTCTCATTCTCATTCGTAGAGTACACTTTTTATTTGAAATAGAAATAAGACTTAATGTTAGGACCCACGGTACGTGCTAAATCCAAAGGGACTCAGTAACAACGGTACATGATAATGCTCAAGGGCGCTCTTAACATCAAAAATAATTTCGATCGACGGGTACATCGACTCGGCATTGGTGCTTCTGAAATATTCTTCCACTTGGAAAAGAATTTTGTACCGGCCCGCCACATATCTCGTCTTATCTTCGCCTACAAGATCCGCGCAACGACCGTCCCAAGAGGTCTTACTATAAGAATTTTATTAATTTAGTTATAATCAAGAGTAAAATTTCATATTTTTCCCGACTATGGAGCCGATTACCTTTCATTTAGAAGCGTCCATGCGTTGCCTTCATTTTTGTAGAGAGAAACAGCCACATTACTAGCCGGTTGTCCTTTGCTTGTATCGAGAATGTGCGTCGTGATGCCGATTTTTCTACCGCTATTCTAATTACACAGTGATACGTTTCCTTACTCCCCCGGAATATTAAATATTTTTATACCTAGAGACTTCGTTTATGTGATTTATTCCCAACAACGTATACGTACCACTTCCCCTGCCTTTGTAGTACCTTTACTCCCTCCGGCACTCATGGTAGAAACACGGACACTGTTAACGATCACAACGAGCTTGGATAATACCAAAGACTTGGAGTTTTCGATAGCCAACCACTCCTCACACAGTAATGCTACGTATCTCGGCTATATCAAAGGTCAAAGCTATATCTTTTCGATGTCAATGGTCAAACGTTGCGTAGAAACCTATAATCGTGTATAATGTGTTCAAAATAAAACGATACTCAGCGTCGAAACTTGCACAAGGTATTGTGGAAAATCTATTTAACTTGTATACATTTTTTGTCCAATGATGGAAGAAAAGGGTGAAAACTTTGACAATAACTGGGTATGACAGAAATAACAGTTCCATCCTTCGCTCTTTATTGCAAGGCTTCTTTAGCAAATCACAAAAATATATACACGGAACGTATCACATAACAATAAAGATCTGTATAAAATTCATTGGGTCACAACTAAAGTAGTTCTTAGTGATAACTTTCCGCGCTATTCTTTATAAATTTTCAGGTCCAACCCCTACCTAATCCTTAACATAATAATTTGTTTGGAACAAATACTTTGAGTTTCTGGTGATTATAAAAAAAGGCAAAGTCTTATTTTTATTTAAGTGACATATCTTACAGATAAACTAAAACCTGTCAATGTAGAGATATACATTAACGACCAAACAGCCTAGAAATTCCAGAAAATCGTTACTGTGTTGATGTGGCATTTGTGATATCACACGATTACGATTAATCGTAGTAAACTCATCTTTCCGATCCACGATATGTCGTGTACCCAAAGGGACTTAACAAAACAGGAATGTGGTAATGACCGGTGGGGTTCTTCACGTCGAAGACGATTTCGATGAACGGGTACATCGTTTCTATTCTCCTCAGCGTAAAGTACTTGTCGACGTCGAAATGCATTTTGTAACGACCGGCAGTAAAATTGATTTTATTGTTGTCCACTAGGTCCGTACAACGACCATTGGGCGCAGTGTTACTACAATAAGTAATAGTCAGTTAGAGGCTGTTTAAGAGAAACGATTAAAAAATACATTCTTTGTACATACCTCTCGTTCAAAAAAGTCCATCTACCGTCCATTAATTTATACAGACTAACTTGCAGACCCCCTACAGGTAGTCCCTTAGTGCTATCCATGACATGCGTAGAAATTCGTGGTTTCTTCGCATTGGGAGATTTAGCAGGTTTCAAAAGAAGCTATTATAAGAACGACAGATTAAGCTCATTTGCTTTTGATAAAACTAAAAAACAAATTGCAGGAAGAATACCTTTTTCGTTGGTTGTTGACTAGTACTAGCTGTAGTTGCAACTTGTTCCACCGTAGGTTTCGTCGTTGCAGGCTTAGCCGTTTCTCCGGCTTGATTATTCGTCACAGCAGTTTTCTTTTCAGCCATCATGATAGTGGGATATTTCCCTTTTACCTTATTCAAAACGTACTGGGTACCGGGTGTAAATGTACCGCCAGTTAAAGTTACCATCTTCCCACCAGTAGTGAGTGTTATGGTCTTACTTTGTGTTGGTACTATCGGAATTGTACTGACAGGCTGCAAAACCCCTATCGTACCAGAACCTGACGAAACAGACGTATTTATATGATAGGTTGCACCCAGCACCGGCAACGGGCAGGCTACGACAATTCCTTCGTCCGATTGAATCGCCGCTTTCTCCTGCTAGAACAGTAACGAATCTTCTTTCATGTTCCGCAGATAAATGTTTTGTAGCTATTAGCGAACGAAGTGACCGGTCACGTACCCCTTTGGTAGCCGATTTTTTTTCGTTCTTATGTTCCGACCGAGAAACTTCCTCGTTGACTTCTTTGGCTATATCGTTGCTAGCATCTTCTGCATCTGCAAGAATAGAAACCATCTGCATCTCTTGACTGTTCTGATCCTCAGATTCCACCACCATCTCCATCTGCACATTTCCTTGGTCCTCAACTTCCTCCAAGTATTCCCCATGTACATGAGCCATTGCTTGTGCCAAGGTATCCTGATGTTGTTCTTCCTGCAAGTATTCCATACACTAATAATTGACAAAAATGAGTGATGCAAGATAGTAATAGTTTCTTCGGTGATCAAATTACCCACCGAATCTTCCATTTTCATTCTTTTTAACATTGGTTTCACGTCTTCATCATTCTCTTCTTCTCCCTCTTCTCCCTCCTCTCCCTCCTCACCCTCCTCTTCCTCATCCTCCTCTTCTTCTTGAACAATTGTCTCCTCTGGATATTTATCCTGAGAATCTTCAGCTTCATCCTCTTCCATGTCAAGCCTCTCAACGACATATTCAATTTCTTCCTCATTGTCTTCAGTTTCTATGTTATAATTATCGGGATTCTGCGGAGTTAAAAAATGGCTGGTTTAAATTTGCTAATATAATTTTGTGAAATTAAAGATTTATCAAAATATTGAACCTCGATTGTTTCGTCCATTTCCTGCAGACCAGCTTTTGCAGCTGCCTCTTTCTTCGCGTTCTCTTCACCTTCGTGCATTAAAGCCGACCGTTGATGTTTCATAGTACACGTGTGTTTCAACAACGATAATCGGTGAGCATGAAGATTTTTTTTACAATATGTACAAAAGGCGCGAGTCGGTTGAAACGGCACCGAAGTCAACCACCCTGCGAAAAACAAACGAACCGCTTCAATACTTCGTACCATTGCCGATTTCTGAGCTTCATCAAATTTCCAAGAGATCACTCGTATAAATATTACGTTATCGAAATTTCATAATAAAATTACACGTCTATTCCTTATTAACCATGATCGTGGTATGTTTAAATTCGTCAACGATGTAAAGAGAAAAAAAGCTTCACACTTGATAATAATGCGAACGTCGTTCGCGGTTCTTTTGAAATTTTGCAGAACGTCGAATGTAGGAACATAATGGATTTCACTTGTCACAATTGCTGGTTAGCAATAACATGACGGCTCTTTTATACATCCGTTCGAAGGGATTATATAAGTATCAGGCGAAGAACTATTCTTTCTTCTAAAAATCGACATTTTGTGAAAACTTATAGTTATATTTACAGGAATCCCTCGTCGAAACTCAAAGATACGCGAGGTTAGTGGGATCTATCATTTCACATACTTTGTTAAGACGCCACAAATGGGCATACCGCACTAGTTGTTGATCGATCACGGCACTAAATTCATTTTCAAGTGTAATTAAGGATACACATAGAATATGGACCCTTAAAATAACCGGGACCGGGTGCGTCAGTGACTATATTCGTTCCTGTAGCTTACGAGCTTACAGCAACAGCAACAGCAACAGCAGCAGCAGCAGCAGCAGCAACAGCAACAGCAACAGAGCACAGGACAGAACAATAGATTTGTAGACTGACGGATCGTCGTGTATCTCACGAGTAAGATGTACATATGCGCGTCGTACACACGTGCTTCATAATATACAGGCTTACGTATGTAAGCATTGTGGAGGATCGTGTAAAATGCGATATGGCGCGAGGTTCCTGATTGTTTACAAATCCTAGTTAGGAAAATGTATACCTTTGAAATCTGGCATTTCCTCCCACTGTTTCCGATAACGCTGCGTGTAAACGCGCGTCTTGGCATGGCTAATTTTGCCAGTCGGTGTGAGCCGTAGCGGTTGTTCGAGGAGATCGGCTTGCAGCACCTCCTCGTTGCTCGTTATCAAAGCCTGTGCCTTTTTCTCCTCCATCAACGCGGAAAAGGGCTATCGGTTCGAAATTGCCCGTATCACAAAATACCCAAAATCGTAACACGAAATTACTAAATAGTTTTTACCACGGCGAATCGGAGAGGGGGCTCGGTTGTTGCAACGCGAGTTCGCTCTCCTAGCCTAGTACCGAAGCTAACTCCCTAGCAATGGCCGACTTCTGCATCCTCTAAGTCCTCCGCCAGCCAGACAAAGAACGCGGCCACGCGTCACAGTATCGTCAACATTCTCCTCGTCGCCCCTCGCAAACCTTTCAAAAAGAAAATTCCTTTTCTTACCTTATGTCCTCGTGTACGCACCATTCATTCCAACTTATTTCTATCACCAACTTCAGGCGTTCTTTTCCTATTTATCAACTTCTTGGGATTCTTTAGATATTTTTATCATTTTACGTCCATCGATAGTATCGCAAAATGACGGGTACCTTATGTTTACCGCACTGCACGTATATAGGATATTTCGTAAGAACTATTCAAGTCAATATGCGCACGCATGCCGGCGGGAAAGATATTAACTAATTACCAACAAAACGTTATTTGATGAAATCTAGAGAGAACAAGCAATGAATTGTTCATAATATAAGAGTTCTCTATTTATTACGTTCATCAATGCACTACTATTAATACGACATTTTTCGTAAAACTTCAGTAAATTGTGGCGCCATCTAGTACATTTCTATAGTGCCGATCTTTTAATGCTTCTAGGATGTAACTGTAGCCATCTAACAAGATTACATTAAAAAATCCAACATTGACGGCGTCACTGCATATTAGACAGTGGGACTAAAATGATGCTTAATTTACCGCATTGGAATGTGTTAAAGTGAATACATAGGACGGTCATGCGTGATGTACTTACCGTAAAACCTATTAACCATTCGCCTACTGTAACACTTTACCTTTTCCGTAGACATGGGGATGAACATTATTTTATGTCTTCCTATAATTTAACAGTTTTGCAAAATAGATCAATAATTCTGTAAATACATTTAACTTTACTCATTGTCAACAAAGTTCTATACATGGTTTCTAATGATATAGGGTAAATATTTTACCCCTAGTTTAAATTTGAGAGCCCTTCTACACTTTACTAAGCTCTACAGCCCCATGCAAAGAAAGGGGGGGAACAGGTTGAACCAGACGTAAATTTCCCACAACTTAATATAGCGACGTTCCGTATCCAGGCAACGATTCAACGAATCGCAATTTACAGCGCTCAACAGGTATACGTACTTACCTAGGGTCAAGCGGGAATCAGTTGAAACCTCAGTCAAGCAGCGTTTGGAAAGCGTCGTTTAAGGATGTGCTGCTTTGTATTTTTTCAACGTGAATATATACTGTGAAAGTAATTAATGGCTTTGATCGAAGCTAACACGTATAATGGAGGAAACAAAATACAAAGTAGAAGTATTTATAACACCCAAAATAAATAAATGCGAACAGGATAACAGTATTAATGAGATAGATGATGTGAAAGTCGCCAATATATTAAAACTCAATGCTGTAACAACGTCCTTAGAAGACAACACAAAAATTTGTCCATCAAATGAGACATTTGATGTTGAAAGTGACATTATCAAAGACAAGGAATTGGTTGATGTCGTTAATGAAAGCTTACAAAATGAAATTAATTCTGCAGTGTTAAAAAATGACAAAACATGCGAATCAGAAAATCTACCTGACTACTTATCCATTAATGAAAAGTTTCATTACCACAATACTTTCAATGAAAACATTTTGAACAATCTGATACATGATTCTATGATAAAAAAAACCCAAGCACAGATGAAAAACAAATGGCTTGATTCCAACTGTGCTCCAGATGATTTACAAAAGCAGAATCAGAGTGGAAGTTATTCTTATGATAGAAAACTACAAAGTAGGAAGGAGCATAATGATACTCATGACGCAACTTTGCCTAGTATGTCAAAAAGGAATGAGCTCTACGATGTGTTTTTACCTCCAAAATCTTTGAAAAGATTTAACAGTCTAATGTCAATTGACGAACAAAATGAAGATTCAGAAGAAACTCTAAATGATTTCTGCCTTCATGGGTATAAAAATGGCTGTACAGCGTCTATTCCTACACCACAAGAAGTAAGTCATGATGTTTTTAAAGAAAATTGGTTAAAAAAATTGGAAACACTGAGGCAGAAGGAGGCACTATTGAGGGACAAAGAAATCAGTTTACAAAATAGGGAAAGGTCACTATTCACAAGAGAGAAACAATTAAGAATTCTTGAGAGAAATGTCAAGGATAAAGTGAGGCAAGTTGAGTTACATTTAAAAACCTGCAAGTGTTTACAAAATTCTCTGGGAACCAACATGGAAAATGAGAGAGTAATGGAATCAAGATCTTCTAATGAATTCCAAGAGTTGATTATCAAGGATAATGAATCTGTGAAATCAAATGAAAGCAAAGAAAATGCAAAGGGAAGTGTAGATAGAAGTGTAGAATTGTGTGAGAGACAGAAGCGGGATGGTACAGAATGTACAAATGTTTTGCCACTGAATCATGGAAAGGTGATAAGGAATTCTCAAAATTCAAGGGACTCTTTAATTTCTTCAATAAACACAAACAATCACTTTGGAAAACATAGTTCTTACAGCAGTTTTAAATGTAAACCACGACCAAAAATATCTTACGATGACCTGGACTCAACTTTATCTGCGGATATAGGTGATGCATCTTTTGTCGTTACATCAAGAAAATTTGATCCCGAGGTATTTAAGAAACCAATGGCCTTCAGAAGATCGGCCAGCGAGCGTCGAAATAAGCAGAGTACCAACGATCTCACGAGTGCGCAATTTGTATCATCCACCGTCTCAAAGGATGAACAACATCGCCACATCACAGAAGAGAGAATCTTGAAGAGATTCAGTGAAAATATTTTGGTATCTCAGGACCACAGCACTAAATTTCAAGATTATGGCCTTATAGATCGAAATATTAATAATGCTACCGATGGCCGAACGAAGAAGGATCAACTCACTACTCGGGAGGAAAAGAGATGTTCTTATCTTAATCTCGAATCAAGTACGCAAACGCTTCCGAGGAACAACGTTGCAAAACAAAAAGGACGACCCATTTCATGGAACGAAGAAACTGACGAATGGCTATTAAAAAAACGACACGCCTATAATTTGATGACGAAAAAGGCGCAATCAGAAGGGTCTGATAATAAAGAAAATTTAGCACATCCAGTAAAGGATGATAAGTCGCAGAAAATAGTAAAGAAAAAAGAAAAAGGAAAAGCTAAAATCTTGAGTATTTTTCGTTAATGATCAACGCATTCCACATGGGAAATTGTTTCTATAATTGTGAATCACATTAATAACTTGGAAAAACAACCAAGCATATTCAATAAATCAATGGGTACATGTATCCCCCTATCAGTGATCTGTGGCAATTACTACATAGCTCTAAATTTATTTCACATTTGACACATATCCATAGCTTTTATTAGTTTGTTTAATAATTCATATTGGACTAATGAGCACAGTAAGCTTATGGCCAAGATGGAGGTTCCCCAGGTGCCAAAGTCCTCCCATACAAAGCAGACTTGTCTCTGAATCTTGTCATTCTCTCAGTCTCTAATTGATCCAAGTACCGTCCTAAATAACCACCCATTATCGGTATAGGTAGATAGATGTAATAAAACCAGACACTTCTGACAGGTTTCATGTTTTTTGTGCTTCCAGTTGCTTGTTTTCTTCAGCCAACCGTTTCTTCCACTCGCGTGTGTGTTTTAAATCCGCATAAATGGTTGATGCAGCAAAGGTTGGAAATACAACTACTGCTGTATATCGCCTGAACAAATACTTGGTATATTCCCAGGCACCCATAAAGCTGAAAATACAGGGAACATGCGAATGAAAATATTTCCGTAGGCTTCTATTACACATTATGTCAATAAGAAGTATGCTTCTCTCAATAGAGGTTATGTATCTTTGCCGTCCTCAGAACATTTACAGGAATGTACACATTAGGAAATTAGAAAATTAGGAATATGTAACAGTCGATTAAACCATGTTACGTTTTTCATAACTTCTTCTGTTGGACCGATAGTGCACAATTGGTGAGGATGTTTCTGTAATTACTGTATTACGTAACAATACTTACTCTAACCCACTCGATTCAATAAAACTGTTCGACAACGTGAATTAGTAAAAAATTCATCGTAAAACGTGCAAAACCTTCCTTATTATTGTAAATAAAAATATCATACTGTCACAGTGAAAAATTGACTACGACATACCGATTTGACATGATTTTAAGAGTTTAGATCAAATAATATACTTACCCCTAAAAAAGACGTATTAACTAGATAATCAGCTGCTGAGGAATGACATTAATTCGAAGATTATTCTATCATGAATTTAGAACACGTATATTACAAACTGCAACCTAAAAGTAACCTGCAAACACGTATGCAGCACATAGATCGGCAAGCGAATAAATTGGAATAAACCACCTAGGCTTTACTGTGGATACCTGACTTCGAGATTCTGGGAACATCTGTTCTACCAATTTTTCTTTCATGACTAACTCCACGTGCTTCTCAGATTAAACCACAGACTTCTATATTGTGGATTAAACAGATAACACAGAATGTACGTGACAATTGTATTCGACAACAAAATGTATCTAAGTAAACATGGGATTTTATATATTTACGTATAAAATTAATTTACGATTAGGAACGTACTTACAATTCTACTTATTAAATTTTTGTAATGATATTCATATTGTAAATATTGTAAATAAAATTATTTATAAAATTTGGCGCTACAATGTTAACAAGAGCATTACTTCGTTGTTGCGCTTCACACAATCGAACGTACACGAAAGTTCGAATATTTTGTCGGTCTTTTCATGGAGAACTTGACGACACTACAACCGGTGTTTCGTTAGTGCAATTGAAGCAGGTATTAAAGGAAAATAAGATTAATTTTACTGATGGACATGCATGTATAATCGCCGAATGTTCCTTTTGCGATGCTACTCAAAGCAAAGGGTCGAGGATTTTCATCAATAAAACTACCGGTAAATAAAGTGTTAAAAGGCCAAATACTTTTGAAAATTCTATCCCGAAATAAAATTTGTATTAAGAACATAATTTTTTTACAGGATTCTTTATGTGTGATAAGTGCAAATGTATTGGACCATGGAATATACTAGAGAAATTTCTGACAATGAAAAAGTCATCTGCGGGTCATGATGATTTGAAAAAACAGAAGGAAATGTTGCCTGCAGTAGTAGATTTCAGCGAAAAATGGAAAAATTTACAAGAACAACATCAAAGTATTTCATGCATATCTTCAGATGTTTATCAAAATATTATGCAAAAGCTCTCCATATCGGTAAATAACATTTTGCTTTGTTCATTTTATGCCTCAAAGTTAATATGATAAATTATACAAAAATGTATTACTTGCAGAATGTTAGCAGGGAAGATTTGGCCACATTAAATTGCATCTATGACAGTGTTTCAGAGAAGTTGTACTTTCCATTGAAAGCTTTCAGTAATTATATTGTTGGCTATAAATCACTTTCTGTAAAGACAGAAGAAGAACAAACTGTTCCATTGTCTGACATTAGTGGCTTTATGATTTATAAGAAGAAGAACACTAAAGCAGATGGAACTGCAGTTGTAGTGCTGACTATTCAAGACTTATTAGCATTGATTTCTCAAAAAATGGCAAATACTATAATCTGCTTGCCTTATAACATTCACCATTTACCACAACAATTGCTGCCCAGTTTAGAAAACTTCAAGAAACTAATTTTATGGTTTGGTAATGATGGACTTAGTTGGGACACAGCAAGGCATTTTGCAAAGAAATTTAATGAGAAAAGATGCCATTTTGTAAGACCAACAGATTTTCAACCAAGACCAAAACAAGCTGCAGATATGGGCTGTGATTTGAATGGTATCTTGCAAAATGCTCAACCTGTTTGGCACAAAAGCATTACAACATTTCATCATCTGAGACACGATATTCTGAGTGACCTGCAAAATATTGACAAAGTTCAAGGAGTGAAATGGAAGCGGTATCCTTCTCTGAATCGGATTTTAAAAGGTCATAGAAGAGGAGAATTTACAGTGTTGACTGGACCTACTGGTAAAGCAGATATACAATCAAATTTTTGTGGATATATAATACCGTAGAAACTATTGAAAAATTGATTTTCTCATTATTGAAGTAAAAATGGAAAACTCTCATCTTATTGACATTAAACAAAATATATTTGGTTTCAGGCTGTGGAAAGACAACTTTTATGAGCGAATATTCATTAGACTTAGCAATCCAAGGAGTGAATACCCTATGGGGCAGTTTTGAAATTCGAAATGTCCGTTTGGCTAGGACTATGTTACAACAAATGGCTGGAGTATCCCTTGAAAATAATTTGGATAATTTTCATACATATGCAGATGCTTTTGAGAAACTGCCTATTTACTTCATGACATTTCATGGTCAACAAAGCATTAAAGTAGTCATGGATGTAAGTTTAAATAAGACCAATAGCAATGATAGCAATGACAAACACATGCAGACTTTTATTACAATGATTTCCTATTTGCAGGCAGTAGAACATGCAACGTATGTACATGACATAGCCCACGTTGTAATAGACAATGTTCAGTTTATGATGGGAACCACAGATGATGCAAAACATGTGGACAGGTACCTGTATTCCATTTTTTGTCTTGCTTTTCATTCGTTTCTAATATCATCTTACAATGATGTTTAATCCAAATAAAATTATTTTTTACATTGTTACAGATTTTGGAAACAGGACAGAATAATATCGTCGTTTAGAACATTTGCCACAAAATACAATTGTCATGTTACTCTGGTGATTCATCCCAGGAAAGAACGTGATGATGAAGAACTAACAACCTCATCGATCTTTGGGGGTGCTAAAGCCAGTCAGGAAGCTGACAACGTTCTTATTATACAGGACAGAAGATTAACCAGTATGAGAGGCAAAAAATATTTACAAGTAAATGGAAATTTTTGCAAAAAAACATGATAAAATAATCTCAAAGAAACTCTTACGAAATTTCATTCAACTTTTGTACCCAGGTTGCGAAAAATAGGTATAGTGGAGATCTCGGTGTTATGCTTCTAGAATTTGAAAAGACTAGTTTAAGCTATGCTCAAAAAAAGAAGAAAATTGATGGGCCAAAAACTGAATCTGATAAATCAGCTGAAATACAAACTCTTCATAAAAAGATGGTACAAAAATAACAGAAGTCTCGGACTGTTGTAAATATACATTAAAAAAATCAACAGGGAAATTTCAAACGTAACACATTGCCATATATAGCTGTACACACTAAACAGATACATACATAAGTCTCTAATGAATTCATCCATGGGATCAATTTGTACATAACCTTCATTATGCGACAATAAAGTATATATATATATATATATATATATATATATATGAACATAAGATGTAATGATTTATTATTTATTACATATCCAATATACCAATTACTGTCCCACTTCTTTTTAAAGTAGAATGATAAAAGTTGCACTTCTATGATTTCTCGAAACAGTGTGTAACTTTACCGACAGCATACTCCCACGCTTTTCTTATCGCAATGAGATGAAGCGAGAAAAGACCGATGAAACGTACGGAAGCTGTGTTTACATCTCGGCAAACTTACCGATATATAGTAGTTCATTTTAGACTTTTAGGCCACTTACGAAAAATAACGGAAAAACTATCGGACAAAATAAATAAGTAAAATGAAATATAGAGCCCTCGCAGCCGTTTTCTTTATAATTCAAACCGCGTATTCTGTATCGTGCAACGAAAGTTCGAAAGAACCAACAGTGTTGATATCTATTTTAGTACGAAACAAGGCCCACACGTTGCCCTATTTTTTAAGTCTTCTACAGCAGCAAGATTATCCAAAGCATCGGATAGCTTTATGGTGAGTACACTCATGTCCATTTATATAATAAAATAACGTGCTATGCATAACCTCTCCTTACACATTGCTTTTTTTTATTGGTTTATAATACCGATTACGTTGCATTTACAATAATAACATTGCAGAATATCTGAGGTGCGTATGTCGCCGTATTCTTTCAATTATACCTGAGTGAATGAACCTGCGTATTTCAATAGTTGCTCAATAGATTGACATATAGCTGGCGCAGACAAGAGTTCTGTATGATTTACAGTTATTTTAGAACCGTCTGTATAAGTAATTGTAGTGAATTATTCTAAACTAGACCTTACTTAGAAATATTTGGTTTACCAAAAGTCACATGTCCGGTATTTTCCTGTCATTTTCGAACAGATCAAAATTACCTGGGAATTCACATGCACTTTACTACCTTTCAAAGGTACAATGAGAAATAACTAGGTCGGTACGTTTATATGGCTTGGTCAGTTACCTACACTGCAAATACTTGCCTGAAATGCGGGAAATTGGAAATTGGAAACTTTTAATGAAAAGTTACGGAAATGTTTTTGCACAATATCTTTTATGTAAAAGTCCTTCAAATCTTGTATATGGCATGTAATATATGAGCCAAAATCTTTGTTTTTTTTTATATATTTAGGATTCGTAGCGATAATAATATAGACGATACGATAAAAATTCTAAGTCTTTGGCTGGAAAGTGAAGGCAAAAATTATCATAGTCTCGACGTGCAATTAGACAGAAATTCTAAACAATTTGAAAATGAAAGTGTTGCGGATTGGTCACCAGACAGATTTACGCATGTAATTAATTTACGTGAAGAAGCATTGCGCTACGCACGAAGTATTTGGGCAGACTTTATTTGGGTAAGCAATCCATCAGGATCTTCTTGAGTACAATAATATTAATCTGGTTTTTGTAATAAAATCTTAACAAGTATTTAAAATCCCTCGAATATTGAATGTTTGTAAAAGCAAATGAATTGATGGTATTATTTTAGATGCTCGACGCGGACGTATTCCTGACGAGCAAGAACACAGTTAAAAATCTAGTCTACAAAAACCAGTCGGTTGTTGCGCCTCTGTTAAAGTCCGATGGCTTGTACAGTAATTTTTGGGCCGGTATGACTGCGGAATATTATTACTTAAGGACGGATAGGTACGAACCTATTCTCTTCCGCGAAAAAGCAGGATGTTTTCCTGTACCGATGGTACACAGCGCTGTGCTCATTGATCTCAGGAAAATTAACTCTGATTATTTAACGTACAATCCAAACAATATAGAGAACTACGACGGCCCTGAGGATGATATCATAACTTTTGCTATATCTGCTAATAAATCTGGTAGGTCAGAAGACTATTTATTATTCCATTCATTACCTGAGATTGTGACCCACGAAATATCAACATGTGTACTCCGATGTATGAAAAAATAAAGAAAACATCTGCAAATAATCCGTAGAAGTTTACATAAATATTTTAATAACTATATTATCAGGTGTGCCATTGTACGTTTGTAATGAAGAAAATTATGGATATATCATGATACCGTTAGAAAACGACGGAACAATTGCTGATGATCTTGAGCGACTGGCCAATCTCAAAGTAGAAATTTTAAGTACGTAACGTAATTTTACTGTTGCGTGAACTTTTAGATAATTATTTTTTAAGATTCCCTCACTAATTTTTCAGCATATGAAAAGGATTTAATCGTGTCAAAAAATATGCAGCAATTCGTGCTGTACCCCGAAGAAGATACATTAAAGGTAGATGAAATTTATCTGATAAATCTGCTGAGAAGACCCGAGAGACGACGTAGAATGCATCGCCTCTTCAAAGAACTCGGAATTCACGCAGAGACTATCGATGCCGTTGATGGTAGGTGAGTAAACCTTTCATTCGTCCCATTTTCAAAGGGTTACTCTTAATCAAACGGTGGTGCTGCTACGACCGTGACCATTATTTATGGTATACGTGTAAGCGTAATTTCTGGCCCGAGGGTGTCGTACGCTGAGATTGTTTGTCAATCGATGATTTCGCGAGAGACTTTGCCGATGACTATGCACGTCCTCGCTGCTCAAACCCCTCACGATTTCACGGTCCGTTGCGATATTGGCGAGACCAAGGCACTCGTAAATCGATTCGTACATCCGTCTCGTAGCCATCTGCAAAGTGCAAACCATTCCACCGTGAGCCCTTTCACCCTTTTCCGATTGTCCCCTTTACTCTTAAAAACATAGAGAAATTTCTTAAGACCTTGATCTCGTGCATCCTTGCGGCATATATGATCGGATTCACCAGTGTTTTCAGTATGATGAGGCAATTTATCGCGTTAAAAACGAAAAATTTAGCGTAATTCGAGGGCCACTCAAACGTAAGAAGACAGTCGTCGCAAGCGAGCATGTACATGAGCGTACCTGGCATCCAACCGACTACGAAACTTCCTGTCGAGTTATTCAAATAACCCAATAAAAGATGAATCATGATGAATCAAGACAAATCCTTTTTTTCTTACCAAGTATGTAAAGCGTCGTGTTTATTGCTTTCACGCTCCTCGCCATTTGTCGGCACGAATTCTGTAATTCATTCGTGTGACCACGGCGAAATGACGAGTTGACTCTGCTAAAACGTAGTCGAGAGGCTTGATGTTTTTTCACTATGAAAAATATATGAACGTAAATGCAGACCATTAAAACGAAAGGTCCGAAGAATAGGCTGCTGAAAAGCGTTCGGAATTTTCTGCGGTACAGGAATCTGAAAAAGACTTCCCCTTATCACACTGCCAATCCAATTAAAAGCCCCAAAGACCTTTTTCTTACGTGTGTATTTCACAGTCGTCCGACTGAAACCCCTCGTTCTCGATGATGCTAAAGTATGTTATGAAAAATGAAATTGGTAAGAGCCAAAGGACGATGATTAGGCACGTGGTATTCCTGAAAAAAACTTGATTAGTTATTCCGTCAAATATTGTTAAAAAAAATGAACCGTTTAGATGTTACTTTTCACATGAAACGAACGAATAAACATTTTTCTTGTCACCTGTGGGTCATAATGGAGATATACTGGAGGGGCTTTAAAATGCCAACATAGTGGTTGATCGCTAACGCTGTGAGATGCGAGACCGTGATAATTACCGATGCTAATCTGATAGCTTCGAGTCCCAACAGGAAGCAGTTTACATCTACAGAAACATCGTTATGGGCGATGTTATTCCATTAAAGTATTTCCCGCTTATATTTACTTACCAGCCAAGTGTAGCTTGAGACCGTGAGGTATGAAACTATTCATTACTAGGCCGATGCCCAATGCTGTGCTGGAAAATGCATCAGCACCTGGAACCCCACGAAAAATATAACGAAATTACTCCATTCCTCCGTCTGACGTCTCTTTTTTATTTAATCCTCCGTTTGTACGTTAATCGATAGTATTTTACCTGCAAGGCTTAAACTTATATATAATGTTGGACTGAGGGGTCTTCTGATCCAATGAACGCTAATCAAAATTTTAATGTTTATGGCAACCGAGATGATGCAAAACAGTATCAACGGCGGGGTCCCATACAAATACAATAATCTAGTGTCACTAGTTGAATAATTTTGTGTTTGCGTCGGTTCCTCGATCGTTTTCATCGTTGCACTTTCCATGGGATATTCGCACGTCCATCGATCGATCACCGATTCCTCGTTCGCCGAAAGATGATTTGGCAAATAACGAGAATCATGTCTTAAATGGATTTTCCCATTTACACCGTAGAACATGTTGGCATTGTCCTTTCACCATTTTCCCGGAGTGCCAAATAACGTTATTGCCATGTCTTTACATTTTATTTTTGCCTCGGTTTTGTTCAACGGCATGAACTCTGAAGCAAAGAGAAATAGCGTTAAGAGAACCTTAGAAAAAATGGTGTAGTTAATATTCCACGGTATTACTTTGCGGATGTTTGTGTGCGCGCGCGCGCGCGTGTGTGTGTGTGTGTGTGTGTGTGTGTGTCTGATGGGGGATGGAGCGTTAGTTAAATAAATTGTCAGAGAGGAAAACGGAAATGAGGGACGTTTTGTGGCGAAAGTAACCGTACACGGCAATTTACTGCGGCAATATGTCTACCGATAAATCCTTGGAAATCCGCAGTAGGACGAGCGGGCCATTCGCTAATCTCGTTAAATTACTTGCTTAAGAAAAACTTCCCCTTACGTATCCGATTACGCGGATGTAAATTAATCAAGATCATATATTTCGCGCGAAATTCGGCCCACTTTCTAACAGACATCGCGAGTAATTATCTTCGTATATTTGTTCGATTTATTTATTTAAACATTTGTTCGTATTGTCAAAATCTCTCACATTATGCGACTTATTGAAGTAGCATTTCTAACAGATTGAACATTTTTTCATTGTTTATTTAAGTCGGTTACGTATCATCCTATGTGTGCCATAACTTTCATCTTCCGGGGAAAGGCATTGTATGATTACTATCTAACGTATCGTAAAAACTGACGCAGCTTGACTGATGGATGGCCGTCAAGTCCTCGGAAAAATTCCAAAAAAATAAGCTAACGCGTAAAAACGACGAAAAGCACCTACTCGCGTTGTATTTGGACGATTAGAATATGATTAACGTAGACGAAAAGAAAAGTAAGTAGTGCGATGATAGATAATGTAAAATATGAGGGTCTTTCCCATTGATGTTATGCCGACGGGCTATATCTTGAAGATGTTTTTCATCGATCCTTTGAAAACCGTACCAAGCGTTCCAAGTATCATCGAAGGAAAAAAGGATGGATAAACTTTAGGGGATTCGCGTCTTCCTCGATACTTTTCTCATGAGACCGATCGAGGAAGGAGCATGTACGAAGTAAAAAGTTTCTAAGCGAACTTCCATTAAATGCTGTCTGTATGGTAATTAGCAATGGCCAGTACTGCTATGCAAGTGGGTGGTTGGCTTCTGCTTTGATGCGATCCTAACAGGAGCAACCTTGGCGTCTCTCTGATGACGATGAATAAGCCCGGTATAAAGCCCGACATACAGCCACGTGCTAAAGCCAATTTCCCGATTGACTTTGCCGTGGAAACACAATACGTACGTATTGGACGTAATAACACAACGTGGAAATTTGAGTAGGGACAATGCGTAAACGTCAAGCGATGTCACATAAAACTCATAATATTTCTCAACAACACTTCTCTCCTTTTCATCCTTTTGTTTGAGAGGAACGATATGACTCGATGATTCATCTTCCACGCAAAACTAAATTCGCTATACTATCTGCTTGTCTGTTGGTCCGAAAAGATCGGTCCAATTGATGGACCATTAATACAACGTAGTCGCTGAATTATGCCGCGCGACGGATGAAACCTTTGACCCTCGCTCTAAAATCGAAGGCCGCAAAGCAAATGACAAAGAAGTGGAATTACGAGAAATTCACTCGAAGCGTATGGGAGACAGAGGTGTAAAAGCAATATAGTCCTCCTCGTTTGATCTCTGGCTGACAGTGCGGTTAGCCAATGCCGATGATCAATCTCTCGGAGCCAAGTCCGAGGTCTTTGAGCCTTTTCAAAAGGACAGAATCGATGGTCCTTGCACTATCGTACTTCTTATTCGAGATAAATCTCGTGGGATAAGGGAGATAAGGAAGAAGCGATGATTCGAACCTTCCATCGATCTATCGTTATAAAACTAACGCTCCCCTCCCGATCTCATTCCATTGAACCATCTTAACTGGCGCGTCTCTGATTTCTTGGGGTAGAAATGAATTTTTCCGGGTAGATGCCCTCGTAGATTGCTCTTCCTTAATTCACTATAAGGAAAGAAGATGAAACAGTTGGAGGTGTTCTCTGACAGTAGAAATACGGCATATCGACGTTGAGACTCATTCGTCACGGGCTTTAATAAGTCGTGTAGGCTTTTGGCTTTCAGCTTTGGCGCAACGAACCGTTGGCGAGAATCGCGCTTCTTCCGAGGGGAATCTGCTAATACGCAGAGGGTGTCGCGGCATCTGGGCGAAAATTGAATTTCACTCGGTAGCTGCGCGACACGTGTTGCTTCGACGTCGGTTCCCCGGGGGCCATCCGGCAGGAAGTGCAGATGAAAAAATAGGGCCGGTTCGACCATCCCTCGGAGCATGATCGCCGAAAGATTAGGCCACGACGCTTTGTCACCATGAGAAGAGAGAAGGACAAAAGCTCGAGAGAGACTCGTATAAGTTCCCCCGGTAACGTGCGTGCAATGTGCATCGGTGCGAATCTGATAAAACACCGGGCATTCCTCTTCTTGCCGGAAAACGAAGCACAATCGACACAAGCCTTCGCGACCAACGATCAAACTTTCCCCAAAAAATTTACTTCACATATTTCAATAACATCTCTATTCGAAATTTCGAGGAAACTACAAGAAATTTTTTTCGCCGATCTTTTATTTGCTTCCTTCGAATAAAAGTCAACCAGCGTATCCACTTGTTTTGGCATATTAGCTAACACTACTTGACTCACCCTTTTCGTTTGTCTGGAACGCAGTAGAGCGAAAAATTCACCATTTACGATGACGAGAAATAGTATGAGAAATTGATCGATGCGGATCTTCACTTGGAACAGCACGAAAGAGACGTTTTTATCGGCGCACAAGTATGTTTTCCGCATCACAAGGGTCGGGCGTAAAATACACTTATCGTTGGTATGCGCTACTTGACAGGCTTCTTTCCTGCGTCCGGTGGATGTGAGGCCCCTCTTTGAAAGGAGCGTCAAACTCCTACTACTGTGTCCCTTGGTCGTGTCCTGTCGCGTGAAATCCTTTGAAAGTTTTCCGCGCGCAGGCTCAAGACTCGCCGATCGCCTAGCGTCTAAACTACCAACTCCAGGATATTTAATAGAGGCGAAGACTTTTAAGAAAAATTCGACAATTATCGTGGCTCTCTTTCGTGTCATTTTGATCCTTGGAAAAATTCATTGCCCGCACGCACATTCATCTTCAATTGATAAGAAAGTTCCCCCACGCATACTCGTTAGATTTTCACAGACATTTCATGAGTAAGGAAATGCAGAAAGAATATGACGATCGCATTACTTTATACATATGTATGTATATTGTAAGGATAAGAAAGATAGCCGGTTAGAGAATTCTCCGAGGAATCTGGGTTCTCTTGCGAACACGTTACACCGTATCCGATTTCTCGGAGCAGCCGTAAATAAGCAGAGGAATAAATTGTTTGGAGAGAAGGCATAACATTTCGGAGAACCCTCTCATAGTTTCTCGCCTTCTCAGCGGCTTCAAATTAAAATTCATGGCACAGCATCGAGCCGACGGCGTAACCTCGGAGGGTGTTCTTTTTTTCATTCATGAAGATGGACTACCCCATGATCTACCTACATGATCCTCCTTTTTCCAAGCTCCTCCCAAATTTCCAATTCTCGTCTTCCTTTAAGCTAATTGCTTTCCGCTTGTTAAGAAGAAGAAGAAAACAATCCCTTTGATTTATCATTCCGTTTTACGTCCAGTTGTACCATCGAAACATGTCTTTTCGTAAAATCATTAGTCTATTGCTTCTTTATCATATAAGTATGGGTGGACAGTGGAATGGATCTGTGAATAATGGCCGTGGGAAACTCTTAAGTGATTAAACTGGGGAAACTTTCGTTGTCGGTAGCTCAAGCACGTCTCGCTAATGTCCACTTTTGAGGCCCTCGTTAATTATGCCTAAGACCCAAAGAGCTGAGAATTACTTGCGGTCGCACGAGTTGCTTGAGAACTCTGAAAATTCGAAAATTATAGTACGGCATCCATTATCACCCCAACACGCAAAAAATTAAGTGACCAACTAACTCTTACTAAAAGCACTCGACATAAAGCCGTCTCTAGAAGGCATAATGTGCTATTACAGGGCCCTAAACGACAGTACTCTAAAGGAGTGGGGAGTAAAAATGATGCCTGAATATTCTGATCCTTATCGCGGAAGGTAAGTCCTACTTTTGTGTAAAATCTAATATTCATTCGAATGAAAATGCTGAAACAAAAATGATCCCTTTAGGCCGATAACCGCTGGAGAAATCGGTTGCTTCCTCAGTCATTATCTCATCTGGGAGAAGGTAAGATGTACATAAATCAGCTCTACGGTCATCAAATAATATTTCACCGATCGTGTAAATCATCAGGTCCTTGCTAAGAATTACAAGGCCGCACTGGTGCTGGAAGACGATGTGCGTTTCGAGCCGTTCTTCAGACAAAAAATATCTTTTATCATGGATGAACTAAATGAATTGCAAATTGACTGGGATTTAGTGTAAGGCAGCCCCTTTCTATCCAAGTTGTACATTTTACATAGACATATTAGACTTTTTTTTCGCTGCTCATGTCCGCTATGATATGTTTACGGTTTTTTACTCAGATATCTTGGAAGAAAGAAATTGATTGATAAGAACGAGCCACAGGTGCGGGGTTCCAAGTATCTTGTATATTCGTCCTACAGTTATTGGACATTGGGGTACTTGCTGTCGGGAAGCGGTGCCCGTAAACTTGTTCAAGCGAGTCCACTGGAAAAAATTATTCCGGTCGATGAATACCTGCCGATACTCTCAAACGTTCACCCTAGGTATAGAAACGGAATGATTAATATGAGGAAAAAACTGCAAAAAAAGCCCATTAAGTGCTTGTTTTATAGGAATGACTGGAAGGCTCATTTTCCCAGACGTGATTTGAAGGTGCTTTCGGCAAATCCTCTTCTTATTCATCCAACGCATTACACCGGTGACCAAGGGTACATAAGTGACACCGAAAATTCATTGATACTAGACGACGAAAAGACGCAAGTGCCACAGAAACGTGAAGAATTATAGTAATTAGTTGAATGGGAGACACCGCTATATGTAAATGGATCTAGACATAGAACGATGCCAAATTTATGTAATTTTAATGACGAGTTTTTTTTTACTTGTATATTAAATAGTGTACGCTTTGTATAATAAAAGATTTGTCATTGATAAAAGGCGGTAGTTTGAAATGACGCGCCAAAAGAGAAATCGCTGCTGATTTCCGCTTCCCTCATGAGGGCGCTTCAAACCCTTGACTTCCCCTTTAAATTTTATTCCACGAGCTCCATTCTAATCGGTTCCGCCTCTTCCGTGTCGTGATGGAACATGAACATAGAACTATCTCTCTGAACGTTGAAGTTGTATGTATGCCCTCGGTTTTACGAAATGTACAACTGTTATGAAAAAAAATCCAAACACGCGTAGACATATTATGAAACGGAGAGAATATTCATATCCGTAAGCCCGCCCTATTTTTCCTTCGGCGATTCAATGTACCTAGGTGATAATCGCGGAATATGGACAGGTATTCCAAAGTTTCATTGTATATAACCCTTTTACGTGTCAATAGTCAATATGTCATCTATTACCCGAGAAGTATTGATATCCAGGATTGTCGACACGGAACATTAGTATTATTGCTTTTCGTTTGACTTGTTTAATATTTCAATGTATTATCTGCAACAATTCTCAACTTGCACGTTTAATGTTACAATATTAGACGTACTCATTAGAGTGAGAAAATGGCTTTATTTTATCACTCTCCTAAGTAATATTTATTTAGGACCTTAAATTGCTTGTGAAAATCTTCCCTATCTGTGAGATGCAAATGAGCGCCTTTGAGGACTCACTCTTGTTTACATGTTTCTTGGAAACATTCACATACAGCAATGACAGCAGTTATTCACATTATATTATTATATGTTAATAGGTAAAACCGCATGTACCCCTGTACATAGAGCATTTTTATCAAAGCGGTATGTTCACAAGAGCCTGGTTGCGTACTCTCATGTGGGATGAATGAAGAAGAATTATTAAAACGATCAGCAGCGGAGCGGGACAGAATATTCAGCTGCTACGACCGGGGCAGAGAAAATGGGGCCCAAATTGATTCTTGGGAAGATCCTGGATACGAAGTGTATCATACCACTGACAAATATGGATTCATACAGTATGCATGGTGTAATTATATCGATAGTAGTCTTATAAGGGTCATTGTAAATTTCTTTGTACAATTCTACAGCGATAAACGTCTTCCACAAAAGGATGCGAATGAAAAGAAATCGACTCATGTGGAAATGGAGAGATTGAAAAAATGGGAGAAAATGACAAAGCACTGGGACAGTCCCTCTACAAAAGAGAAATTGCGGCGCAGGGTGTACAAAGGAATTCCCAACAGATTACGTGGCCAAGTGTGGTCATTGCTTCTGGGGGTTAAGGCTTTGAAGAAAGAACAAGCCGGCAAATATGAAGAAATGCTTCAACTCGCGCGTCAATGGTCCACAGAAATAAGGCAAATAGATGCTGATGTAGCAAGACAATACAGGGATCATATTAACTATAGGTAATTATTGGAAAAATCTGCATACAATAGAAATTGAGCAAATTTTGCTATAGAATTTAATGGAACGATAATGATATACTTGTAGAGAGAGGTACAGTATCAAGCAGAAGCACCTCTTCTACGTCCTAGCCGCCTATAGTATGTACAACATGGAAGTGGGATATTGCCAAGGAATGTCTGTATTAGCTGGTCTGCTTCTCTTGTACATGGACGAAGAAGATGCATTCTGGGGGCTCTCGGTCTTACTTGCGGATAAGAAGTATAGCATGCACGGTCGGTCCTTTGTAGCGTCTTCATTGAAACGAGAATGCTTGAAAAACTATGAAACTAATCAATAATACATATGCATCAATTTTTTTAGGGTTCTTTGTAGACGGCTTTCCAAAATTAAATCGTTTTATACAACATCATGATAAGATTATGAACAAATTTCTCCCAAAACTGAAACGAAAACTCGATAAATGTGGCTGCGACTCTATTCTCTATGCACTTAAGTGGTTTTTCGTTGTTTTCCAAGAGAGAGTAAGTACTTTCTCAGCGGAACACCGCAGACGCGAGTACTTGTCTTAATCCGCTTTGTCGAAAATATCACTGTTTTTGCGCAGACGCCGGTGAGCCTTGGTCTTCGTATTTGGGACGTATTTCTATTAGAAGGTGATCGAATCTTGCCTGCAATGGCATATACAGTAATGAAGATGCACAAGCGCTACCTGATGTCAATGGAAAGTCTCGACGAATTCTGTAATTACTTACAAATTAAGTTAGAAAAAGATTTCTGCTTTGACGATGACACTGTCATAAACAGCATGGAACGCAGTATGGACGAATTAAAACGTGCCAAATTAGATTATCCAGGACCGGCCTTGCCACACGAATTGCCACGCTTTCCGTTTGGCACGTTTAAGGAGCCGTCATTTACCAGCAAGGTAGCGTTATGATCTTGGCGCCAATGAGCCTTAGAACGAATGCGATTGTGAAAATATTTGGCTCTTATAGGTGGGCAGACGCAGTGAGGAATTTAGCGAAGCGCAACATGTAATGCGCGAGTCCATAGCACAACGCAGGGATATGGCGACTATTGACGAGTCCAGAGAAAGTACGACCCCGGTAGAACCGTCTAGTGGGCTCAGCGGTGAGTTAGATTCGTCAAAATCCACAAAAATTCATGAAATCAGCCTATGTAATTCCTACTCGAGCGTTATGAATTAGCAAGGATTAAGTCTTCTCGACGGCTCACAAGTTTAGTAGAATTTAACACATGCTTATAGGAAGTAAATTTTCGTTCGATCCGAGCCTTGAGGATGGTACCTCGCCGAATGGATCGCGTCGGTCCCTGGCGGAAACAAGCGTGACTTCTACCGCAGACCTCTCGGTCTTCAGCTCGGCTACAAGATCTCAAGCATTCGACAACAGCTTGGATACGCAGAGCAACATGTCGAACGGGAGTTCCGCCAGCGCAGAACTTCCAACTCCTCGCGCGACTCCCCATCAACCCAGCCCCGATGTTCTGCGTATTTATGTGCCGTACATGCCGCCTTCCCCAGCCTCCTATAAGGATGACCTTCCCCGCACGCTTCCACGCTCCCTCGAAACTAACAAAATTCGTATTCGAGTCGATCCCGATCAGACGCCCGTCGTCGAAAACCTCAAACCCTTTTCCTTAGAGAGTCTTGAAGTCGAACTTGACCTGAAGTAAAGCTTCGTTCTACTGCGCAGGGAAGAAGGATACGTCGATAACCCGCACTCTAACAGTCTCAGAGAACACGGGTTAAACGTTATTCCACAGAATAATGTCAATTTCCTAGCAAGCTATTCGTACGTTACGTATATTTACTTGAATGATGAAACGGCCGGATTGCTCCACTCGAAATTATTGCAATTTTAATTTAAGCGATGTAACGGTTGAAGTAGAGCATGTCCCTTTCTTAAGCTTAGATTTCGGAAGAAGATTTCACAAGGTTTCTAGTTATTTCCATTATTTATTTACGCATTCCATATTACTAAAGTAATAATCAAATCAATTAATTCACCTTTATTATAAATATTAGATACCACATTGTTTCACGCAAGACAGAATTTGGGTGAATCAAGTGTTTGGAGAGTTATTCACTCGTTAAACTCTGTCCCGTCCCGCCCGACAAATTCTTTTTTTCTGTGTGGCTCAATGTACTTTGCCAAGCTAAGGAAGGACATTATACATAGTATTAAGAAAGAGATTAAAATAATGAAATGCTGTAATGTACCCAATCAACTACACGAATGAAACACCAAAAAAAAAATATTCGTGTGAAATTAACGAAATAGTATTGTCGCAGACTGCCATCCGCTCAATTACTCGGATTATCATCGCATTTACTTATTTTACTCCTGCAGAGGGAAATATTTATAAGTTCGTCCTCTGTAACTGCAGAAAGAAGTTTAACATCGCGAGGCGAAGAATTCTGTGTCATTATTCTATGCTCATTCATTAGACAATTCCTTAGACTACGTTTTTCTTTCTTTCATTATCGCCATTGTGGTTCTTATTACCTTAACATAGGGTGCAGAGGATTGAAACAGAATAATTCTCTTTCACAGTGCAAGCACACGAATGGTATGTGCAGTCTGTGACAGTTTCGTTGATGACTGGTCAAATTTCTCCTGTTGCACAGACACAAAATCTCACACTCGGCAAATTACCCATGACATCCAAAGTTATCCTATAATAATGAATGCGCTCGTGGCAAAAATTTCTTCCTTCTTCCGTCGAACCATAGAAGGTGGATCCTAATGGCGATCTGTCGTGGTACTTTCCAACTAGAAGTAGATCATTTGTCGTCATCGACATTATCTGCCAATTTATTTGCGAGACTTCGTCGTATATTTTTGTAGGCGTATTATAAGCACTGAGAGAGAGAGAGAGAGAGAGAGAGAGACGACGATTTCATTCATACACGATCACTAAATTTATCGGTTTTGCACTTATTCTCATGACAAATGTCACACTCTACACATCGTGTATGAAATACACATGCCAATACTGGTAGCGAATTGATTTTTCTCAACTGTCTGCCAGTTCCAGCTTCATTAAAATCATTATGTTCCCATGATTATTTTAATTTGTAATTTTTCCGTAACATATAGAATTGCAGTACAGTTAAAATCAACGGTAGACGCGGTAGTAAAATCAATTATTTCGGTAAAAAAAGTACAAATAAAAAAAAGTAACTTCGTATCGTGATCGTATAATAAAGAAATCATTCCCGGTAGATGCCCAATCCAAAGGGAAATGTAATTCTTCGAATTAATATTTTTTACAATCATTCTATTATCTTACCTTTTAAGCGAATACTTGGACACTTATATTCCACTGTATGTACAATTATACGTTATTTCTTTCGCAAATCATGGTCATCTCATTTCATCACTCAATCCGTATTCAACCATTGTCTTCTTCTCGTATTAAAAAGAAGTTCATTAAGAAAGTTACGATGGGAATCGAAAGCAGCCTTTCATGAGCTTCTACTATCATAATCTTACCATTCTAAACAAATTAGCCGAGGAACAAGCTAAAGAATTCATGAAGCTGAAAGTGGCAGATTTTAAGCAAGTTAGTATATTCAGTTTTCAAACATAAATATTACACGATTTTAAGTGGCAAAGAAGCAAAACATAGATCAAATTGTATGCTTCAATGTCGTTAATCATAAGTGACTTCTCATAATGCAAAAAAGAATTTAGTTCTGCATAAAGAAGACAGTGAAACTCAATACAAGTAAATATCATTAATTATGACACTTGACGAAGACGTTAAACGGTAATAGAAAATACTATGTAACAAATGAATACAAGTCAGAATTTTTAATATAGAAATGTGTCGTAAAAAATACTTAAAAGCATGCGAATGAAAATGTTTTTCGATTTTACCCAAACCTTCTAAGCTGATTATGAGATTACAAATTGTGACTGTTCATTTCTATTCCTAGTCTAGATGTTTGTTCAGCAAACAGGACAATGAGATATCTTTGTACATACGTAGCGACGGAATTTTACAGTTGAAACAAAATCATCCTGATATTCTACAGATTTTACCTAAGAATGTGGATTCTGAAGAGTCTGTTACTCGTGTAAAGAGTGATTTCAACTTAGGATCTTATTAGACGAGTGATTAAGCACCATTCGTATCTTTATTCATCCTTACATTCCGTACATATATCCGGTATTTTTTAATGTAGAAAAAGATCATGTGTGGTTCTCCAAAAATTCGCACGACTGTTGAAATATTTTTGTTGCCCTGATCAAGTTCCTACCATGGTTCCTACACGTTTCGTTGAATATGAGTGGATTCAGAAATTCTTGCTTTTTAAGGATTACCCCCGAGAAACCCGACTGTCTTGACAGATCGAATCAAAACATCTTCAAAAACACAAAATTCGGTTTATTAAGAATTAGAAAAATCCGGGAATTTGTAGAAATTATTGCGATTCAACACGAACTAAAGACAAAACTCGTATTACTGTTAACATGAATGTTAGAGTGTTGTATAGCGAGAGCTTAAACCGTTGTTATAATTAATAAGATCTAATGAACCGGCCGTTAGCGGAAGATTTAACAGTAGCAATAAAATGTAATGAGTAATTATTGCGAGAAAAGATAATTAGAAGCGACAACGCCTTAAGAAGGATCTTGCGGTCGATCTGATGCAGAAAATATTAATAATGGAAATATGATGGAATTGCTTTAGGTCGTATGTATTTATTAGTCGTAAGAATGCTAAAATAAATTTACTTCACTATGAATTTCGTGAAATAGAATAATTGAAAATCTGTACTGTCAATTGCATTTCACAACTGGCCATTGAGACTGGATGAAACGGTCATCACGTACATGGCAATTATTAATTTGTCAAAACTTGTATTATTTGTATCCCAGAGCAATCAAACTACTTTAACACTTCATACATCCTTCTCTGCATAATAATTCAAAAAAGTAAATGTTTCACTTGTAGGTAAAACTTCCCCATCGTTTAATGTACATCGATGTACATTGGATCAAAGTATACCATGTTCAATATTCACATTTGCACTTATAATTTGCCAAAAGCCATTTGAAAAAATAATATGCAACTGATGTGTGTCTAACGTTGGTGCAATTCAATAGCCTAATGTGTCAATATGACTTTTATATGTGTTAGATCTTCAGACTAGACAAGGTTGTGTGTAAGGCTTGTGTGTAGAAACTACACACAAAAACGATGCAATACTTACCACGATAATCATGGTATCAATAACACCCGCAAATTAAAACAGTGTTACGAGAGATTCTGAGGTTTATATGAATAAACGACGGATTACAAAGAAACTCACTTTCTTTGAGGACAAGAAACTTTATTTTTGCCAGTATCAAGTTCTTCGAATCACCTTCCTATTATGCTGGGAACTTTCTACACACGTTCTTAAGGTCAAACTTAAGTGCATCGCATTCTTTTCTGAGAACGAGCACAGAATTACCCCTTCGTTCTTTAAGAAAATCGTACTTACGCATACGTACGATATCCGTGATAATACATACATGACTCACTTATTCTAGCTCGCATAAAAACCAGCGAGCAATTAAATGCAACAGAGTGCTACAACGTACAGGAAAATCTCATACTTCCTGCTCTGTCCTTTTTTTAACAAGAGGAAGGAAGAAAAACGTCTTCTCTGGGTCGACGTACAACTGGATTTATAATACAGTAGGTATAAAATTATAGAGGGTAAATTGTACAATCGGATTTTGTCTTGTGTAAGCGGTTTGTGCTATAGCGTCCCTTATCCTATAGTCCCTTGTGTAAATAAAAGTTATCCTTGTTGATTGGTACCAGTTTTCCATTAACTGATACTTGCGGTCCTGTGTAGTAACGCCACAGCAGCGAACTTCCTCTAGACAATTGATTGTTGGATGACAAGTGAGACCAACAGTCTAACCAGTCTCTGTAAATTGGCATATGTGGTGGCAGTCCCGCGACCAGTCTTTACATAACAATATTAAAATATCATTTATTAAATGTCTTCAAATAACATATTACTGATAAAAAAGAAACTTGTGATAATAATCATGTAATTTTAATTTCATTTTAAGATTATTGAAAAATGCAACATACCCACAGTTGTTGACAGCCATACAGTGAGAAACCACCAAGAAAGGATACGTTACTGTGGTCCACAGGAACTGTAACAACAGTATTTCCTGCTATATTTGAATTATTGATGGCAATGTAATCCTACTATGGACCATTTACTTACTGTCACAGTTGAGGCAGTGTAGGCTTTCATATCGCGTTCTCTGATGACATATTTATTGAGAAGATATGTAGATGAACTGACTAGAATTAATGTTGCTGCATTTGCAATTAGGCGTGGTACTAGTCCCGCATAATACCCCATTATTCCATTCTCCTTGTATACTTCTATAATGGATCTAATAACTCCACTGGTCAAAGTAATACATGCAATCAGATACTTTCACAGCTTTATCATTCAATAGTAAATCATCCTCAATTTCAATTCTGCCATTCATATTATTTAGGGTATGATTTCATTTTAAATCTTATAGACATACTTGTATCTTGTTTCACCTCCAACAAATTGTGCCATTGTCCTCAAGGTAATGACTTCAAATGGATGACTTACTACAATTCCAACTATTCTACTGATTAAGTCCCGTATAAGATCGTATAAGTATCTCTTGCGCCTGAAGATTGAAAATTTCTTCATACAATAATTTCATTTAAAATTGTACAGAAATGTCATAATCCTTGACCTTTTACCTGTCTTCATCACTTAAATCATCTTCGTCTATTTGTTTAGATGGCTCGTCTTCAAAAGTTATATTTTCGGACGTTTTTTCACAAGCTACAGCACTAACAGTATAGGCACACAGTTTTGGCACCAATCCACGATAACAACCCGTGAATCCATCAACTCCTTTTATATATCTAACTGAAACATTGGGCCAGTACAATAGGGTGCTTGGATAATTGTTATTTGCCTCACTCTAACAAAGAATAGAAATTATGACAGATAATGAATGAAAAGAAATAATCTATATGAATTTTTTCACTGAAACAAGGGATACAAACAATAGTACCAGTGAAAAAATCATGACCGGGACAATGGGCCGTAATTAACCTTAAAATCTGGCAACAATAACGAACTTACCATACTGGAAAATATTAGGTAAGCCTAGAGCTGGACGATAAAAAAAAGTAACAGTCGGTTGTGGTGGTATGGGTTCATGCCCGATCTGTAATTTATTAACAAGATAACAAATTTCTTCACCGTGAACAACTCATTTCTATATTATTTTGATCCTCACACAACTGATGTACCTGCATTAAAACCTTCGCATATTCGATCGGATGCGAAATCGTGTTGACCATTATACGACCGACTATGGCAGACCATAGTTGATCTTCTTTCGCGGAAATCATCTTTGAACGATATGAAATTCGTTGTCAATCCTGTGAAACTTATGTCTTTACGACATTCACCTAACAAGTGTAAACAGTAAAGCGCATACGCATGTAACCATCAATTCACAATTTACATTTACGGCTGTGTTTCTATGAAATCTTACTTGATTTTCATTGGTTGCAAGTGCAATAATGTAACTGAATACACAATAATTAAGCTGTTAAATAATTGAAAAATCTGGGAAACACGATGTTTCTTAAATAAGAAAATTACTGGGATTGGGTGAAGCAGGGGCGAACAATTTAATTTGTATTCAAAATTACATTACATTCGTATAACAATCGCAATATTCCGAAGAAATCACTTTATTGCCCGTGGCATTCTTCGAATATGCTGACTACGACCTTCCTGCAAAGCTTCTTCTAAGGATCGAATCATATGCGATAAATTAAGAGGATCTGTTTGTATTACCACGTGATCTACATCATTTGAATTCTCAGAATTCTTCAGTGAGAAGTCCATTGTAATTAAAGGTGCAATTTGTTTTAATAGAGACCTTGATGCCACCTGAGAAAAATACTTGACATGAATCAATACAATATTAAGAATCTTGTAAAGCTTTTATACCTGTGCTTCAAATCTCCACTCCATATCATGGTATTCCAGGGACTGAAAACCAATTTTTGACAGAACTTTTACAACTTCATGTTTTTTACTATCATAGAATTTACTTAAAATGCTCTCTTGATCTGCCGTAAAGCCCAATGCAACAACTGAATCTTGAAAGTCCTTTTCAGTTAACTAAAAACACAGTGATTGAAGACTCAAGATAATGGACTAATTGTTAATTAATGTCACATTGTACCTTATATTTACTGCTTTCCAATAATAAATTAACTAATCCCTCAACAGACTTCTTTATCACATCTGAGCTGACCTCTAATTTCTCTATATAAAATTGTAATAAAATTTGAGTATGTGGTAGGAATTATAATAAGTTGAAAAAATGTTTTATGGTGGATCTACTTACGTGCAGCAGCAGTGTACAGTTTAACATTGGGTCCTTTTTCTAAATAGTCTGATGCTAATTTGCAGAAGTCCTGTAATACTATAGCAATTTTGTAAATATAACTGAAAAGAATTAAGATGAGAGGCAAAGACGATATCGTTGTAAATCCTTTACCATGCGGCGTTTGATCTCGCAAGAATGAAACATGCTTCTTATGATCCGCTCTCAATGTCAATAACATCGTTTAATTGTCAAAGTACGTTTACGATTTTTCTCCAGGATATTTTGTACTCGTCAACACGATTCTAACCTGCACGATTATTTTCACATTTCCTACATATTATACGGTTGAAGATTTATATTTATTCAATTTCGCAGATGCTCGGTTGGACCATACTGTACTGATTAAACTTTGTTACGTGTAATGTGATTTAATGCAATGCCTGTAATGTTGGATATAAAGAACCGCAGAAATCGTAGCTGGTTCTAACCGGCTATGTTTACACTAGTTTACACTGTTTTCACCAGTTTACACCATACACGCACAAATAATTTGTCAACGAGTTAACCTACCGAACTGTTAATCACTATGTAATTATATTTTAGATATTTTATGTGATATAATAATATGCTTAAGTCATTGTCCAAAAGCATAGTGTATTTGTATGAAAGTATGTATTTAAATTTTACATATCAATCTGTAATAAGTTAATTGACTTATTTCTAACCGTTGTCAATGGAATGACACATATGTAGGTACTTTAAAGCATTATATAGGGCATAAGGATGCAGGTTGTGTACAGGTTTTTTCATAAAAGAAGCCAGCGTATATATATTAAAGACATGATTATTATATTAAGACTTTGACTGAGCTAGTGATGCCTTGATCTGAGCCTGTTCAAATTTTTGTTGAAGTTTCTCTAATGTTTCTCTATGAGATTCCTGCTTCTTGTCCAAAGAAGATATCGTATCATCTACCCGTTTCCTAAATCATATAAAACAGTAAATTTAGTTTCACGTGGTATTATATTGACCTTAATATTAACTATTCAATAATTAATAGAATAATCTTACAGCTCTGCGGAGATATAGTCCATACGCTTTGCAACATTCTGTTTTGCCTCTTCTAAGTCTTGTTTAATTAAGACAGGTCCTACAAGCTTGTACACATCATTTTCTGGTTTCAAAAGGTCTAGTTCTTTCTTAACTGCAATGTTTTCATTTAACTGCCCATCCAATTGTTGCCTTTTGCTGAGAGTCTTGTGATAATCTAGTATAATTGTTTCATTTAAAATGCACAAAGTTATACAAAAATTAGTAACTATACAAGGATATTCCTCATGATTACCTTTTTGAATTTGTTTGAATTTATCAATCTCTGTTTGGAGCTTCTTCTGTATTTCCTCAACCATTTTTCTTAAACACACACGAATTCATTTAAGAAAACGTTAATGAAATTCAATGGTAAGCACTTTTAGGTTAATTGGTAATGTAGCATATAATATTCTCACATGTAATTGCCATGAAAAAGCTATATTAACGTATGGAACATATGCAATGCCAATAAATAAGTGACATATTAAAAGTGATACCTTGAAATTCAATCTTATGCCTTTGATTCTTTAGTTCCACAACTCCTTTTACGGCGATGAAACTGTGCTGTGGTCCGTTGATGAATGACATACAGTGTTACCAACAAAATGATGATAAATTCTCCTATAAGGTCAAACACGGACATCACCAGACACAGGGCTACACACTAAAATTCTTTGAAAATTATAATGAATAAAACGCAATGCAATATCCAATCCCACTTATCACATCACGATTAAACTATTCGATTTTTTAAGTATACTTAATGTTACTGATGCATAAATACGTCATATTTTCGCAAGAAATTTTGCCACGAATTCGTTTGAGCATACAAATAAATTATACTCTAGATAAGAAGAGGAAATCATTTTAATAGGAAAACATTTTTTACGGCGTTAAGTTTATTTTATAATACTCGGTGCCCATAACCCAGTTATCTAAATCAAATTTTTAATTCAACTATGTATGAAGTTTCCGTCCAGAGAGATCAACGCAAATTGCTCTTGACGCAGCCTGCCTTTCCTCACTATTGTCTCCGACAGACGTATCAGGAAGAAATTAATGTTATTCTCTTCATTTGAATACCTTATTGGATATGATTATTGGATTGAAACTCATAAATCTATATAAGAAGCGGCGCGCAACATACAATCGCGCTCACTGTGGAGTACTCTGTTCCGTGATCCGATCCTTGCTTTATTTTAATACACTTTCACTGTTTCATTAATATTCTTCTTCATTAGCGAAAGGAGACGTACATGAGTAAGCACTTTATATGTCGACAGTTACTCTGGCTCGTCGTTATTTGACTTACTAAGGGATACAATTAGATATAATGAATGACGCAGAGCAATGTGCATATGCCCGCAGGAAATGCACACTCCGTTGCCACTAAATCCGTTAAATATGAGCATGAATGTGTCTGGCACATTGGGGACGAGCAATAGGACTCTCGCGAAAATCATCAGTCATACAATTAGCTTCATAGGACCCCACGCCGCTCGGCAATATATGCGTTATAACAATGAAACGGTCGTTGATAAGGTTCCTCCAGAGATGCTACACCTAATCGATCCTCATTGGTGAGCTATTCAATTTATGCGAATCGTTATCTTCGCGTCAGTTTTAAAGGCTTTCTATGGTTTGCAGGTATCAGTTCCCCCCGCTTGATCCGTTGTGGCACAAAGTCTTAGGATTAACGATGATCGTACTCGGCATTATGGGATGGTGTGGAAATGGTGTGGTTGTTTATGTCTTCATGATGACCCCTTCACTGAGGACTCCGAGCAACCTGCTCGTCGTGAATTTAGCTTTTTCAGACTTTGTTATGATGGTCATCATGTCACCCCCGATGGTCATCAATTGCTACTTTGAAACTTGGGTGTTAGGTAAGAGGGACATAGATTTTATAATTATATCTTTCTCGAAAAGTGTGACAAGTGCGATTACTGGGATACGTCGTTTTATTAATTAGGGACGTTAATGTGCGATATTTATGCAATGGTCGGTTCCCTCTGCGGGTGTGCATCGATTTGGACGATGACGGCGATAGCTTTGGACCGTTATAATGTGATAGTTAAGGTGAAAAGGCAAAAACGCAAATAAACTAGCGAAAACGATCTTTCTATGGCATAAAATATTGTACGATATATCGTGACACGTCTAATGATCCTCTCAGGGTATGTCCGGTACACCGCTTACCATTAAACGAGCTTTGCTTGAGATTCTCGGAATATGGCTATTTGGATTACTATGGACGATTTTCCCAATGATCGGCTGGAATAGGTAAGGGGAAAAGAAGTAACGTTCCTTTTTCGGCAGAAATTTGGATTTATGTTTGACCTTTACGAGTTAGGTATGTTCCAGAAGGAAATATGACCTCCTGCGGCACCGACTATCTCAATAAAAACTGGCTATCTCGATCCTACATTCTAGTTTACTCGGTCTTCGTTTATTACACGCCATTGTTTACCATTATTTACAGCTACTACTTCATCGTTTCGGTACGTTTATTCGGTTTCTCAGTAATTGCTGTAGACAAGAAGGTTGCTCATTCATTACGCGTCAGTATTGGTTGACCCTTTAATGACAAATTATTCCAGAGTCAGGTACTATTTATTGACCGTAATTTTTATTATGCCCTGTACTATGATGACAGACTGTAGCGGCACATGAGAAAGCAATGAGAGACCAGGCGAAAAAGATGAATGTCGCTTCCTTGCGCTCAGGAGATAATCAAGCAACGAGCGCGGAAGCTAAATTGGCAAAAGTAACGAACATTTCTCCATGTTACAGCTAATTATTTTCCGCGCCAGTATAGATTAATCCGAGTTTCGTGCTTTTTAGGTAGCTTTAACGACCATATCATTATGGTTTATGGCTTGGACCCCATATTTGGTAATCAACTATACCGGCATCTTCGAACTTACTCAAATGACTCCACTCTTTACTATTTGGGGATCACTTTTTGCTAAAGCTAATGCCATTTACAATCCAATCGTTTATGGTATCAGGTAAATTACCCAAGTGAACGCAGAAATTCTAAACTAACGTACCGTCTTAACGCCCATTTCCATTAAATTACTCTTCTTCACTCATTGTCAGTCATCCAAAGTACAGAGCAGCATTGAAAGAGAAATTACCTTTCCTGGTGTGCGGTTCAACGGAAGAACAACAAGCACAAGCGGGACCTGCGGCAAATGCTGAAACAGCATCGACCGGAACAGCTAGCGGGAAGGCTTAAGTAGAAAGATCTTGTCACTTCTTGGCGACGAACGCATAATAAAGTAAAAATTCAATTGGGAAAAGATAATGGGGCGAGGGATAAGCACTGAATGTTGGGTGCAGAATTTATTTAGGGCTTAACAAATTAAATACAGTGATAATGATCCCCGGATTCTCTTCCCGCAGCGTGATTACTGCGTGTGTCATCATTTGTCCCTTCCTCTCTGCACATTATCCTGCAATACTTTCTCCCATCTACATTGTAAAAATGTTGAAAATCAAAGACCCTTTAGCGATTAATCATAAACGATTCGTATTGTGGTGAAATACAAATCATGACATTAATCGTAAGCGTTTAAGATTTTCCCGAGGCAAGGGACGATAAAAAGTTGAATAGTTTTTAATGATGTTATCCATGTTTGGGAATTCGATCGATTCGATAAAGGTTGCTTTATGCATTGGATTTCTCATTTTCGGTGACCGTTGTTACACCGGAAACGGTAGACGTGGTATCTCCGGCGCGTCCACTTTCGGTGCCACCACAGACCAGCGATGGGAAACGCGCAGACAGGGCCGCTCGGTATTTCGGATGGCTGCGATCGTATCGCACAATTAATTCGTACAATTTTCAATGCAAAGGGCCATCGTAAATTTTATAGTGATATAAAAATGAAGGGATTTAACTGACCTTATGCCGTAGACAATAGGATTGTATACGGCGTTCGCCTTAGCAAAGAGCGAACCCCAGATGGTGAAGAGTGGACTGATTTTCATCGTCTCGAAGACGCCCGCGTAATTAATCACCAGATAGGGTGTCCATGCCATAACCCATAAAGAAATCGTCATCAACGCGACCTACGACAACCGAATTTTCACTGACTTTTCACTGACTTTTCACTGACTTTTCACTGACTTTTCACTGACTGGTAACTACGCGAAAGATTTTTCCTAGCATCCATACCTTGGCCAGTTTGATCTCCGCGCTGGTATTTTGGTTATCGGCAGAACGCAAGGAGGCGACATTCATCTTCTTGGCCTGTTCACGCATGGCCTTTTCGTGGGCTGCCACTGCCTGAATGATGAAAAAGTAGCTGTAGATGATGAGGAAAAGTGGCAAGTGGTAGCAAAAAACGCTGTAGGCGATGATGTACGAGCGGGATATCCAATCCTTCGAGAGGTAATCGGTGCCACAGGCAGTCATGTTTCCTTCCGGCACGTATCTAGCAAATTTCTCCCATGATTAAGAAGCTCACGTTGGCCAACGGAAGAAGGTTGGTGATTACGGGGTAATGAATTTCTTGAAAAATATTACCGACTCCATCCAAGGATCGGCGCGACCGTCCATAAAGCCGAGTGAAACCAGTTTGCTAATATTTGAAGGAGAGCGCCCGTAATGGTCAAGGGCTTAGCGGCTAAACCCTTGACGATCACGTTGTATCTGTCAAATGCTATTGCGGTCATTGACCAAATTGAGACACATCCAAACTGTGAGCCTAATAACGCGTAGATCTGACAAAATAACGGCCCGAGAGCCCACGTTTCGTGGTAACAGTTTATCACCTGCAAATAAGTAGGCAGCGATGATCCAAGCCACTATCGAGACAAGACGATTAATCCGGAAAGTACATTAAAGTACATTAAAGGAGCGATATGATTATAAAATCGATTGTGCTCACCATGGGCGGAGCCATGCAGAACATCATGAGGAAATCGGAGATGGCGAGATTCACAATGAAGAGATTGCTCGGGGTACGGAGACTTTTGGTCGTTGTGAATATGTAGATGACCATGCCATTGCCACTAACGGAAACGATGCAAAGGCACGCAATAACAAAGCCAAGAATCCCGTGCCATAGGGGGTTCAGGGGGGGGAATTGATACCAGTGCGCATCGATGAGATGCAGCATCTCCGGCCGCACTTTGTCGACCACCGTATTATTCCCAAAACCCCCGGCACCAGCCGATGACCAGGAGTATGCCGCATATTTCGGCCCCGTTATCATAGGCATGCTTCCTATAGGGCCAACAATCACATATAAAGAAATACAAGGAAATGGATAGAATCGATCTTTTTTTATCCTCTTCTCTCAATCCATGTAGATAAATGCAACAGGTGCACAATCACAGGGAACGCACAAATCATTCACGTATACACTTTCCGGAAGTTAGATAAATGGACACGACGACTGCTTCCGACGCACCTTTTATTAGGCTCCTTGGAGAAAATCGCCCTGAGACGAACTAATCCAAGTGCAGCAACAAACGTCGACTGACGTGGCCAGCGCGAATTAAAGTTTAACTTGGAGCCCCGGTAAAGTGAAATTTAGTCGGAGAAATAAAGAGAGGGTTTCCCTATCTGCACGGGTCGACCGCTCGATGAGCCTCGCGTCCTTTTCCTGCGCTCCTCCCTTAAATATCTTCTACTATCTTGCTCGTTACAACGTTCGGCCAGCTCTAGGTCGGCAAACAGTCTTAAGAAGGCGGTTAATTGAGTTATGCCGGATTGGGGAATACCTTGATGTACCTTGAGTGTTGCACACAGAAACCTTACGAACAAGATCAAGATACAACGAGGATAGGACATTGTCGGGCAGTTGACCTTACTACCTTCCATACGACATTTCAATGTCGATCGCGGCATTCACATTCTCCAAGTAGGGTGGAGAGCTTTAGCTGAATCAAGCTAAAGCGTATTAAGTGCAGGAGAGCACGAGAGGGCCTTACGTATTAACGTAATGACGCGGATAAGGGGCTAGATTTTATTAAGGATCTACATGTATTCAATATGTTTACATGCATTGATACATGATACACGGCCTAATACTCCAATATGGTTTCCTCGCATAACGAGATTATAAGAAACACATGCACATTTACATTGTCACAAGAAAGGAATAACTTGAAACGAACAAGTTGAAGTTGTAGAAGCTATTGTAGAAAAGTTTTTCTTTTAAAAGTACATGAGGATCAAGTAAAATTCTTTTACATTTGTGACATTGCCATGATAAAATAGAAAGCTCCAGAAGACTTACAATTAACTATGAATGTTTGAAATTGAAATTCATAGTTGTTCAAAAATTCAAAGTTTCTTCCCGCCAGAGGAGACATCTGCCAAGCGAACGCAACTCACGGAAACTGAACTGCATCCCTCATGTTATTGTTTTCAAATGTTTCAGCAATTATGTGACAGATGATACGGAGATTTTCGAGCGAATTCATTTCCAACGGCACCGTAGAAGAGCAAACGTAAGGTCCGTTGAATAGTGAAGAAAACAATGGGAGACGAGAGCATCGAAGACAGCTCGAACGCGCTCGAGGAGTCTGTTGAAGAGGGAGAAGAATTAACAGCACAAAAAGCCCTCCAAGCCATTGAAAATGCTTGGCTAAATGAAAAATTTGCGCCTGAGATTCTGCCACATCAGTCGGAGCTCGTCGAGTGCATGTTACAACAAATAAATCACATGGAAGAAAATCTAAAGAGGTTAGAGCAAGGCGATCTCAGGATAATCGTTCACGGAATGGAACTTGAGAGAATACGGTATTTACATTTACAGTGAAATTTACATTCGGATATGCTTTTACCTCTTTCTTAATATCAACCTTAATAATGGTACGTCTATGTGATTATCTCATTCGGAGTATTTCTCATTTTAGTTATGTGATATCTAGCTACCTAAGAACAAGGTTAGAGAAAATTGAAAAATATGTCATACATATATTATCAGAAGAAGCTAACAGAGATGCAGAGGAGAGTTATTTAACTCCCGGGGAGTTGAGGTTCGCCAAAGAATACCTTGTCGGCATAGAAACCCTTTTTAGGACGCTGGCACTCCAACACATGCCAACCAACTTTCAAGCATTTGAAATAGACAAAATGATGGTCAAGCCAAATATGGATAGCCATGTGTTTTTGCGTGCCAATAAAAGAGTTACTGGTATTATACTGCCAGGCGTAGTAGACCAAGAAGTAGACTTGGAACCTGGTTCTCAGTACCTCATTCAATACAGCGCAGTTGCAAATTTAGTTAAGGAAGGTGTGGTGCAGTTAATATAATAATGGCCAGATTGAGCCACACGCAAAACGCCTACATACAAGAATCATCCAAACTTATGAAACCATTGTATTGGGACATAGAATTATAAATATTTTTGTAACTCTTATTTATTACAAGCATATCTTCGTGAGAGATTTATCAATCAAGATTACAAAATTCGTATAAAAAGTCATTTTTTATCTTTCATACCTGCATCTGAACATGCGGCACATTTATTTTGTTCGATAAATATAAGCTCATTCGGTTTTTCGGTTTTTTCGCTTAACTATCCTATTTATTGTGAAAAGGTAGTTGCTGACTGTTTTTATAGTACGTCTGAAAGAGAAACACATTACCCTAATTTCATAATCACGTCTGAAGTGAAGCCGGAGTTAACGGACGGAGCAGACACCTACCTCTTTGGCGATTTGCTGGAATTCTTCCATTATCGCATTACCAGCCTCACGAACGAGATTGGTCAAATGACCTTGATCGTTCTGCAGCAAAACGTAAGGATGGTCGAATTCCACGGCCAGTCCATTGTCCATGACTAAAATTTTATCGTTATCCATTATGGTATTCAGCCTGTGAGCTATCGTTAATACTGTACACTCCTTGAAGTTTTCCCTCAATGTACTTTGTATCAAGTTATCCGTCTTAGGATCTACATTGGCAGTAGCTTCGTCCAATATGAGAATTTTATTGTTCCGTATTATCGCCCGTGCTAAACAAAGCAACTGTCGTTGGCCGGTACTGAAATTCGATCCTCCTTGATCGACTGGTTGGTCCAAAGAATCGACCAAATCCTTGAGTTCGACTTGTTCGAGGGCGGACCAAATATCAGCATCCTCATACTTCCGAAAGGGATCTAAATTGTCTCGCAGTGATGCCGAGAAAAGCACTGGTTCCTGCGGAATTATCGATATTTTCCTGCGCAGATCGTATAATCCTATGGTCTTTGTATTTACTCCGTCGATGTAAATGTCACCGTCAAGAATAGCTAAGTTGAACAATGCCGAGATAAGGGACGATTTTCCGGCACCTGTTCGACCAACTATACCCACCTAAAGATACGCAAAACACATGTACAAGAAGATTTGCAATATGTATAAATACCTTCACGACTCACCTTCGTAGTAGACTTTATAAAAATGTTTACGTCCTTGAGGGTAGGAGCTGCAGAATCGGAATAACGCAGGTACACATGATCGAACTTTATTTCACCTTTTGCGGGCCACGAGCTCGCTGGTTTTTTCGTGGGTTCACTCTCAAAAGGTCCTTCTTTATCCAGATGCGTAAATTGTAAAATTCTTTCGACGCTCGTCATCTGTGCCATCGACTCGGCCGTTTGTCGCATACCGTACTGCAGCATTCCGCATAGAATCAAAACTTGCGAAATAGCTAGTCCAACGTTACCAGCAAAGGTGTTCCCTATTTTTCAATTCACAGTCGTAAACATATCGTTGTCAAGAGTATCCTCATAGAGTTCAGGTTTTCTTTAGCAATTTTACCGTCATCCAAGATGATAAAACTGTAGGTGATGAAAGCGATAAAGGCGATCGATACAATGTCGAGTGCAAAACCAAAAGCCGTACTCGTTGCGATCGTCAGAGAAAAACTACTGGTATGAAGATCCTGATGAAGGTCAAATTCCTTTCGTACCATTTCATGGGCGAAAGCCGATCGAATCGTCGTCAATCCCGACAAAGTAGAGTACACGTGAGAAAAAACAGGACTCTTTGCTGAAGAATAGAAATATTGAATTATCTGAGCAAGATGAAGACGGCCCGGCCCGCAAGTCCTCGTTATACTTACTAATACCCTCCAGGCGTTTTATGTCTTGTGCCGTCGAGAGGTAAATCTTCCTGACTGCCCAATACAAAAATCCCATTACAATTATCGGGAATATTGTCCACCAGTTGATGATTACGACCTGTATTAGAATTCCAGTCATTACCGCGAAAATTTGTATCGATTCGATCATGGTCCTCGGAAGAACTTCATCGACCGCACCAATGTCTTTCGAAAAGCGATTTAATATTCGACCTACGTGAAAATATAGAAATTCTTTAGTCTTCCTGGCCCCTTTCGAAATAACATTTACTTATTGAATCGTTCGTTAGCTCACCGGCCGGGTGAGTATTGAAGAATATCATAGGTGCTTTGAGTAGGCAAGAAAACATGAGATTGTGTAACTTCTTGCTGGCGTTCATACAGATCTTAAAGAAAAGCAGATTTCTCGTGGTGGTCATTATTACGCTAGCGATAATGAAAACACCATAAATCCACAACGCTGTATCCCTATCGAGGTATGTAATTACGCTGTTCTCATCTTCTATTGCTGTCTGAAGGGAAAAGTACCTTTAAGACGCGCATTTATCGGCAAGAAATATCTATGCTCATGACCATCCATTTTCTAGAGGATGAATAACGAACCGTCTTGTTGAAATCGGAATAGTTTACGGCTAACATATCGTCCATGATATTGTCATAAAGTTTTAATTCGCTCTCCGTTGTATTGGCCGTGAGTACGGCGGACGAAGATGTCGTTAAACTTGAACGAATATTCTTCTCCTTGAGTCGAGTTTCTTCTTGTTTTGTCCTGCACAAATGTCTTCTGTTCGACGGAGATCATTTCTCAGCGTTATAATTTCATGAGTCTTACCAATAAGCCACCCAATAATCGCTACCACTGCTACCGATTTGACCGGCAATTGCGGCACAAAAGAAACTGATAATCATCAAAGTAGAACCACCGGCTCTGAAGTATTCCCAGTACACCGACTTGGACATGCTTCCCTTCACCACTAATTCTTCCGTCTCTTTATTCTCCGAATCATCATCGTCTTTCGAATTTATTCCCATGGACATGTTAAACTTGACGGTGCCACCGACTTCCGCTTCTGGCGATTCTTCCTTGTTCAAAGGTTCGTCTTTCCCAAAAAAATGATGAAAATCTACGTGGATCTTTTGATAATCACCAAACGTGCCCATCTTTTCGATTTTCCCCTGTAAGAACAATGACATTTTCGTACTCTCACTAGATGCTTCTGTTCTTGAGTCGAAGGAAAGGAATTTCATACGTACATTGCTAAGTACAATGATGTAGTCACAATGCCGTAAGTACTGCATTTGATGAGTTACGAGCAACCGCGTTTTTCCTTGTAAATAGCCGGTGATACATTTATCGAACAAATGTTTGCCGACCTGGGTATCAACGGCAGACAAGGGATCGTCGAGTAAATAAATATCGGCGTTCCTGTAAACAGCTCTGAAAAAGAAAAAGAAGACTCTCGCGGATGTGGGCCACCCTCGACTCTCCGGTAGATTTTACCGCAATAATTTACCTGGCCAAATTAATCCTGGCACGTTGCCCACCGCTCAACGATGTACCCCGATCCCCGACAAATGTCTTATCGCCATGAGGTAGCTGCTCGAAATCTTTCACTAAAGCACACGCCTTCACCACTTGTTCATATTTCTCCTCGTTGTATGGCTGTCCGAAGAGAATGTTATTTTTTATTGTTCCTCCGAACAACCAGGATTCTTGGCTGGCGTAAGACGTTTTACCGGCTACATGAACCCGGCCAGCAGTCGGCTTAAGTTCACCTAGAATCACTTGTATGAGAGAACTCTGCAAAGAGATAATGGTAGAAGAATGAATGATAGTATCGCTGCTTAATGGGTAAACGTCTTAACATGTAATACTCTTCAATAATTACTTTCCCCGCGCCTACCGGTCCTACAAGCGCACAGAGTTTACCCTTCTGTATTTCTACGGTTACGTCGTGTAAGGTATTTGTAATTGTATTTTCTATCCACGATGCCGTGACGTTTTTAAGAACAATCCCATCTTCACTGTTAGCCGGCAGTGAAAGCATCATAGGAGTATTTTCATCGAGCGACAGAAAGTCCTTCGTAAAGAAAGAAAGAGAAATATATTGCATAAAAATATCCTGATTACATGAATTCCGCTTATAATCTCCTGGCGACTGACCTCGAGTCTCTTGACCGACACTGCAGCCTCTGCAGCTGCGGATACAGCCATAGGATAAAATATCGCCATGGTCGCTTGTAAAATGTTAAAGTATTGTGCTATGGAAAAAGCTTTGTCGGCCGATATAGCATTGCCGAGAAGTACGTAGGCCATAATTGTAAAATATAAGGTTGTTCGCTCAGTGAAGACAAACGTAGCTACTGTAAATCCTCTTAAGTATGACGCTAACGTAAGCACATCCACTTCGTGGCTAAAAAAAGAAACGTACAGTATGGAGACGAGAAGCGAGATGTGCAGCTGAAAAGTTGAGATGAGTTCCACAGACCTTCTTGCAAAGTTCACGAGTTCCTGGAACGGTAGCTCCCAAGTGTACATCTTAATTATTTCGATGCCGCTGATAATTTCGTTCATTAAGCGCACCCTTTCGTCAGTTTTTACCGCGATTCTCAGTCTTAGACGCGCAGCTAATTTACTTATGTATCCTGTAATGCAGTTTGTACCCGTTGAAAACCAAACGGTTCGATGTTGCATGATATAAAGGCAATAAAGAAAAAGAAAACGAGAGAGTTCAGCGAATAGAATAATAATGGTACGGAGTGAAAGTACGTACGCACCTTGTACGGGGATAGTTTGTATGGTAATAAGAAATACACCAGCCAATGAAGCTATGCCGACGCTTTCCCAAATGAAAAAAGCGATTAGGGCACCTTGTATCGGCATTACCCAAATGTAATGTAACATGACAAACAGCTGATCGAATCTCGCTACATCGTTTGAGAGTAAATTAACGATCTGACCGGGAGTCGTCGTTCTAGCGGAAAATTTGGATAAGCGTAAAATCTAAAAAAATCCAAGCGTTTCCTCGATTAAACGAGTTCTTCATACTCACAATCAGACAGCAGCTTGTACTTTTAGAAATCTCGTTGACTTACCTTTCTGTAAACCAGAGAGGAACACGCAATTCGCACCCTCATGCCGATTTCCATTTGCCCGAGGGTCGCATGATGATTGATAAGGGCAATTATTACGGCCAGAACGACAATGCCTGTTGCGTAGAGATAGGCTTGCAATGGCGTCGATGCAGCACGAGGATCAAAATGCCAAATCAGAAGTCTCAGGATGTACGGCTGAAGAACTCTACGTAAAGTACCAAACCGTAAATAAATGAAGTATGTTTCAACGATCGTGGCGATCGTAGGACGAACGAATGTTGTAGGGAATCATCTTAATGTACCTCAAAACAACGCATAAGAACAATATCCATCCCCCGTAATAAGCGAACGACCAGAAGAAGGTTTTCTTAAGAGCCCTATATAATTGGGCTTTTCTGCCAGCCGCTTTGGCCGCTTGTACTTCCGATATCCAATTTCTGAATCACACATACGATTACACGGATAAATCATTTTTATCTCCCATTTACGTTCAAATTATATAACGGAATCATTACTTTTCCAATCTATCGCCAAGAGGTTCGCTGACATCTTCGGGAAGAACATTATACACGTCCTTGACCTCCAAATCGTTACTTATTCCATAGCAGATTAATGGCTTTAGCCACCTTTAGTATAAATACATGATAAAGTAGAATGCAAGCTTCCCGTTTATATTTCAAACAGTGAAACGTGGGTTTCGTTTGATAACGACAGTAGCTATAATCATTGGTCAAGGCCAGCTCAGCGTGTTATTTAATGCAACTCAACGTACATGTGCGCATGTATCACAACAGGACATTACATGACAAGTGTCAATATCTGTCTTATCATCAAACGACTACGTTACGCGATTCTTTTATCACTAACTTCTAATATCACATCGCCAGTCTTACACTACCCAGTTAATTACCCTAGTCTCAATAACTTATTCATATCGTAAATTATTCGAATCGCTTTTCACCTTAATCGATGAATTCTGTTAATCGAACAATCATCATTGTACATTTCATTTTGAATTGCTCTCATGATACCTGATGCAACATTTTTTCATCGCACTACCTATTATTTAGATGAGTGTTAAAATCTAAATAAACAGCACAATTTTTCAATGTTCGCGGTAATGCCTTTATAGTGTGCCAGGCGGTTTATACTCGTACGTTGGCGACATGCTCTTTCATATCGTTGCATCCTAATTCACTGCACATCGGCGTTGCGCGAAATATGTATAAGCTCCTTTATTCATCGAAAAACCAATTCGTATGCGGACGGTAAGGTCACTGTCCAGAAAGTGTAATCTTAATTTTCCTCCGCGCTTGTTCAATTAGCAAATACTTACTTATCGTCTTACGGGACAATCTTAATCCGGCGAATTCGGAGAAACAGCGTAAACAGTGGAAAGAACAGTTGCAGGATCCATAAGGAGTAGAAAGTGACTCACCAAAAGACGAGCCTGCTAAACCAGTTGGCCTTAACACGTGGATTCGGATGATCGTACGCTTTATTGGATTGCATTTTATCCGGCGATAAATGGAAATGCTAAGGTGCACCTCGTCAATTCGCACAGGACATGTAAGTTTGAGTGAAGAGTGCGAAGGTCTCGTTACGGCGGTATTAGGAGGAAGCCAATTGCAATTTTCCATGGAGCGCCGATTGGGTTAAGGAATTTTTCTTTGAAAACGGTTTGATCGACCGACAGCCGTCTCACGAGCTGCTCACGAGTAAGCAACACCAGAAACGTCGGTCCTATCAAATCCTACCGACACGATGCCAATAGAAGTGGAAATAGGAATGTATCCGGCCGGCACATGCCTAAGCACGCGCACTAACTCAACATCGTATTTCATTATGCTTTGCTCCATCGTTTAGAGAGCTTCTAACTTCTCGGCGACGCCAAATTGTTCACTACTCATTTGCCATCTTTACGGATCGAGCAATTGCTTTTCGGGCCATTTAATATTAACTTCGGAAGGACCTCCGAGAAATCGAATTAAAAAGAATTTTTTATTTAATATTAGTGCGTAGTATACGAATAAAAATATCTTAATTGGCTAGAAACGTAATCAAATCGTTAAATACCTAATATTACGTGAAAATCTACGGAGCAACGCGATACATTAATAATAAATATACACACGAATGATAGTGGTTTAATTGGGTTTATTGTTAACGTAAAGAATATAATAACATAAATAAGACATTTTACCCAAGTAGAGACAGACGGGCACAATAGTGGGGAAAGGCGCAATGTCTGTCTGGCTATGGGATGCGACTACTGCGTCCCCTTCCCCGCCGCCACCGACGCTATGAGTTCTTGTATGTGCCAACCGATTGTAGACAAACTCTCTGGGGAAATGATGTAAATGAAAATATAGTTATATTTGTGGCTGTAAAATTGACAAATCATACCCACGCCAGTAACTGCCAGTAACTGTCAGGTCCAGTCAGGTCTTACCAGGTCTTACGTCAGTGACCTCTTTGTTTACGATCGTTCGAAGTAAATTAATGTCATGGTCTCCCGAAGTAGAAGACCCTGTAATTAATGTTTATTATGAATAAAGCTCTTTTAGATTGGCACGCTAAAGAATTGTAAGAATGTTTACGGCAAAACGTATGTATGCTCTGCTACAGTAGATGGGTCTGTACCATCGAGTTAGGTTGAAATTGTAAACAGCAGATCCAATAAAGGAAATATAAATTATTGAAAAGATGGCAATTTCGCTTAGCATTGGAAGACATTGGTGTCACGATTTCCCAAAACTCGCCAGAGAATCCGGATTTTATTTTAATGTCCATAAACCAAGAGGTCGAATCGATTGGAACCGCATCAGTACGCTCCTCATAATACGAATCTTACCATTTTTATTCCCGAAATTATGATCCAAGTTATTATTAATATCGATGATTTCAGGTTTAATCGACATCGAACGTGTAATACGGGAAAGAGACTTTTTGATCATTGACGAAAATATTCATAATGTAATCAATTACTGTTTAGACAATGAGCATGACATTAATATCTTGGATTCCAATTTTGTAAAACTTTTTCGTCTTGCACAACTAGCGGTTGAATATCTTTTATACTGTAAACAATACTTAGATCATAGCGTGGTCATTTTGAAAGATGAACTTAGGATAAAGATAGAAGATAACTGTAAGCTCAAGAGGGAAATTGCAATTTCTGAAGAAACTATCAAACAATTGAAAGATAAAACTAAGGACCGAAACAAAATCATAGAAACAAAAATTTATGATTCCCAAGGAGAAATACATAAGGTAGCGCATGCATAAATATTGAAGAAAGTGTACAGTTAAATGTAACCTATTCCAACTGTTGTACCTAAAATGAAACTTCTTTTTTTTCAGTGTCCACATTGTCCTAAAACATTTGTAACTGCTACTTTTGTGAGTGCGCACATAGCCCGTCGTCATGCATATTCTACGAATGTCTGCTTCTCTTCTGCGCCTGTTCAGGACCAATATCGTGCCGAAACAGAGAAACTACATAATGAGATAAAAGATTTGAAAGAAAGACTAAATCAAACAGAAAGAATTATAAGAACAGAAACATCCATAATACCTAACAGTGATGTAACATATGATAAAAGTAATATCACCAAGAACGAAGAGAGAGAAGTACTATCTCATGCGAATAAAGATAGAAGCATGCAGCCGCAACACGCAATGTATCAGGAGGGCATAAACAGTCTTAAAGGATTATTGTTTAGTGAAATTTCTGTAAGTATGTGTGATTACCTTAGTCAACTCTAAGACAGTAATATAAGTAATTAATAATTATAGAATTTGAAAGAGAGAGATACAAGTTCAACAAATGTGCATGACAATATCACAATGAAAGATGACCATCAGGAGAGAGAATTTCAAAAATTAAGAAAAGAGCTGTTGGAAAGAGTAAGTACACGTGTAGATGTTTATTTTCGTACGTAATATATTTAAAATATGTCTGCTACAGACATTATTCCCACTCCTAGTTAACGCCGGACATAGAAAGTATGCAAGTTAAACTAAACGCACAAGAGGACTATTGGCGAACGAAAATAGATCATATGGAGCGACAGCATCGTACTGATATCGAGAGATTAACGAATGAATTAAAGGCAACGCAAGAAATAGCAGAACGCATGAAAACAGAATATAACTACAAAGTAGCGAACTTGGAAGAAAAGTCCTTAAGTCAATCGAAAATCTTAACGCAACAAAGTGTACAACTGAGCTCTTTGTCACACAATATTCATACTTCACAGATACAGTTCCAGTGTAAAGAAAATTCCGCAAACTTAGGAATAAAGTCGCATGTATATGACGAAATAGAAGAACATTCTAATTCGCACAATATTGAAGCACATGCAGTTAAAAGCAATAAGGTTATTACTGTGGGAAGAAATGAACCAAAGTCACCACAGAATCGGATGCTATTGACTGACGTAGAAAAACACTCTGTATCAAATGATTTGAAGGACGAAGGCAAAACAAACAATTCTCCGTCAATGTGTAACCAGTATGAGATTTTAAACAAAATCGAACGGTATAGAAGATCTCTAAAAAAGGCGACTGAAGATATATCCAGTGTTTCGAGCGATCATGATTCTGGTTCTCGAGATGTAAGAGCAATCACGAATGAACATGTAAAACCGAGCACTGTCAGTCGTAAGCCTGAAAATCAGACAACAAAAGAACTTAACGCTGGTTCTTTAACGAATAACGCAGCAGACTTTATAAATTCAAATGTAAAAAAAGATTTGCCAAAGAAAACTACTTCCGTTCATGATATATCCAATATTCGGACGTCAAACAGTAGAGCAATAAATATTAATAAAGGGGACCGGTTTTTTCGAGATAATAAAGATATAATTGTTGTAGAAGAGATTTCAGAGTCAGGGACAGTATCTGATACGTCCGAATCCACATGTGAATCTACTTCACATGGTCTTAGTGATAGTAATTCAATAATAGAAGTTACTGAAATGACCGTCGCCTTACCGAGGGAAGAAGAAGACCAACGGGATAACACGACGTTAGAAGGCATAAAGAAAAATCTGCAGGAAGTGTTTTATAAGAAGTTAAGGGATTTGGGGCTGGATCCTGAATGGCAAGGAATACCAAAAGCAACCTTTGAGCAAAAAATGGAAATTATACGTCATCATCAAAATATACATTCCAAGGTAATAACAATACAGATACTTAAAAGTCCAACATAGCTTTAGTAGGCCGAAATATGCTTAACTTTTTGTTTGCAGAAATTGCGTAAATACGATCTATTGAGGTCAAAGATAATCAAAGACATTCTTCAGAAAGTGACTGCAAAAGAAAATGGGAATATTACTAAAGCTGTGAAAGCCTTTTCAATGAGAAGTCAAAGTGATGCTGGCACAGTAAAGGAAAATTCAGCGGTATTTTCACCGCCCGCGGAAATAGTACCTTCCACGTTCCATCGTAAAAATATAAGTGATAAATGTACATATAACTCTCGCATTATACGCACAACAAGAGAAGACGCGTATGATCCATCTCGAGATAGAGAAAGTTTCGACGAGAAAATGCAGCATAAGATAATGCCTAAATCCAACGTAGCGGAAACTGCCGTAGTTGAAGATTTCGAAAGCAACAAGTCAGATGTTGTGACAGAGCGAAAAGGCACGAATCGGGATACTGTGTTCATGTCCCCAAAAAATAAAAGTGTGCTCAAGTCGACGATTGGTTCAACGGGTAGTCTTATTAAGAAAAAGGTTTTCTTCGATCTCGAAAATAAAGATCCTCAAGCCAGTCTTAAGTATTCGACGTCTGTAGGAGCACTATTTCCAACTGATAAGGAGTCGCTCAATAGTGATGACAATGTTTCGAGGTATTTATTAAATTCTATTAATAAACGTATTTTTATGGAAATTAGTACCTTTATTATAATCTGACATCCATGTAGCATTTCCGACGAAAACGAACTTACTCTCAATAAATACAAGTCAATGAGCACAGGCAATATTATATTAAAAACCAGTCAAAGCGATAAAATCGCTGAAATATCTAAAACGATAGAAGAAAAGGTAAAGTATATATTATACTGTACTGTAGACCTCAAACGAAATTTCGCTAGCTCAATGTATAATTAACTTACAGTTAAGCATACCTAGACAGAATCAACCTACTGGGGCAGTTGAAACTGTATTTTTGGCGAATTACATACAGAAAGGTGAAACAAGTCTCAGTAAGAAAAATGTGGACATTGGAAGAACAGCCTTAGTGAACCCTGCCAAGAAGTCCCCCGAGACAGCGAAAACGAAAAATGACGAGTTGTCCAGTCCTTCTTTCGAACAGACAACGTTTAATGATACCGATCTAGAAGAGGATATTAATGAAATTCTTCAGTTAACTTGAAGTTTTAAACTGAACAGCTATTGTCAAATTTACTTATGTTGGCCGTAGAACGCAATAACCTGCGGACGCGACATTTTTGTAAGCATTACTGTTATAGAAAATAAGACTGATTGCTGTATTAACCACACTATTATCTTAAGTGATATAAGTTATATTGATATCATTGTAAAAAATAATCAATTCACCGCAATTATTCAATAAATCAATAAATTATTCCTGAAATTCGAGAGGGCCGAAAACACATCACACACGACACACAGCCTCCTCTCTTCTCTTCTCTTCTCTTCTCTCATCTAGAAAGTCGCTTGACTTTTGTTCAGCTTGACATATTGTCCCAGGAAAAATACGGAAAATACGAGTCTCTCGTGACATGGCGTTCTTGAAAAATCAACGCAGTTCAAGTGTATGCAAGAAAATTGGCGCTAGTAAAAAGGACGGATGGCGATGTGCGATTTACAAAGCGACCGGATACTATAAGGGTGAATGGCAAAATGACCAGAAGGAAGGCAGGGGAATAGAATTAAGAAGGTGATAAGCCTCTCTCTTATGGATGATTCGCGCTTCTTATGAAGATGACATGAAATGTCAATCGCAGAAACGAGTGGTTGTACGAAGGGGAGTGGTTGAATGGTCGGAGACACGGCTATGGAATTCTCAGGAAACTTTTTAAAGACGGAACCACGAAGGAATGCTGCGCGGGAATTTGGCTAGATGGAAAGCTGTCGGGTTACGGAGAACGCTGGTATCAAGATGGGAGTCACTTCGAAGGGACATTTTTACGAAACCAGCGAGAAGGCTACGGTAGAATCTGGCATAACAATGGAAATTATTATCAAGGTACCTGGAAGAACGACCGGTATCACGGAAACGGTATAATTTTTCAAGGTGCCGCATCATTTACGAAACGATCTCTAAACATACTTTAAGCAGCTTTCTACTCAGCAACTACCGCGATCAACATATTACAATACGGTGCAGCGAACGGTAATCGATATCAAGGAGAATTCATGGATGGAAAGAAAAATGGTTATGGAAAATTTTATCATGTGAACAGTGGCCAGTTGCAAAAGGGTTTATGGAAAGATGATGTATGCGTGAGCGGGACTATAGAAGATACCGATTCAAGGCATTTCGCCGTTAATCCAACTCCTCATCCCATTGGTCGGATCCGCGTCAACAGCCAACACATCGCGTAGATGATTTTCCGTCCAACGGACAGCTTTTTTCAAACAGGCAATCGTCATACTTTTTTATAGCAAAGTATAGTAAAGTATAAAGTATAGTGCTTATTTTATATTATAAAGTATAGTGCTTATTTTATAGTAAACAAGTAACCACTTATTCCGTGGCCTCGTTACTGCTTTTTTGCTCATACATGTATTTCATAAGAGCAACCAACGGTGATTTTCCGAAGCAGATTATACGTGTTACGTAAAAGCCTCTGAAAAAGCGACGTACTGCCAAGAAATCTTTTCGATCTATAAATTGTTAGGATCATTAGCTTCGAGGTTGTAGAAAGAACAGACACATATTTTTCCTCTTGTAATTTATTTAAAAGAGAACTTGATAGTTTGAAAAAACAATTATGACAGAGGAAGTAAGTGCAGGGGAAAGAAGTACTGGAAGAAGCGAAGAAGTACGTTCGGGTAGAGTAGATAGAAGATGTTGGAAATTATACGATTTCCAGCGGATTATCCAGTTGCTAGACCCTCCCCACCCCCGGCTCAGGACGGACAGCGTTGTCACGAGGGTCATCTATTTACGATCGACCTTTCATTTATTCGCAGCTGCGGAAATCGCTCGCGCAGCTACGTATGTACGCACTTACCGACTAGGGATGCTTTAAATAGACGAGCATCAACCGGGATTCTTTCGTAATAAATGTCGTTTAGTGACCTACGCTTCCTCCCTGGTCTACTACGGAGGAAATAAGTAGGCTCGCTAGTCGACGGTGGTGCAGTAGCCCATGTGAGTGGATGAAAGACAATCTGCTCATTGAACATAAAAAAATTGATGACACTTTGAATGTAAAGTACGGGAAGACGCTATGGAAGAAAATGACCACTATTGGCGCGTATTTTTAAAGCGCGATCCCCTGATATTTCGTAGGGGACAGGGTGGGGAAGAATTCTCGAAGGAGAAGTTGCAACGCGAATCGCGATTAGATCGTCCTTCCGGTGAATGGTCCATCTTTGAAGCGTATCGTTATCCCTATAATTAAGTCGCGACACGCGCGAACAGGAATGTTTCGTGTGTATGCATAAGTCTCTACGTGCAGTCTGCCGACACGGTCCGTTGCATGGCAATCTTTCCAATTGACCGACAGTCAGGCTGTGTACCATGATGGTAAAGAGACCGTTGTACACGGGTGAAAAGGTCCGCTACTAAGGCAGTAGGGAACTTCATGACGGAGAACGGTCTGTCTACGAGACACGCCCTATGCTTGCTGAATAAGTGTGACGCTCGGTGTCCCTTAGATGAAAGGAATATCGTAGCCTGGCTGGTTTAGCCTGACGATGGAGTAGCTCAAACGATGTGCGCTCCTCCGCCGACGGCAGCGGCAGTAGCAGCAGATGCAGCAGCGGCTTGCAAAAGATTCAAACCATTTCTGCCTTCGACATCCGTCGATTCGATTTGTTCCTTCAACAGCTCGAGCTCCCTTATCCCGGAAACGGTCACTTCGTATTTGTGAGCTACGAGGCTCCGGTAAAAGTGAATGGCGAACGCGAGGAATATTATCACTACCGGTATGAGCACTATGCAGGCCGACCAGGCAGCGACCTGCGAAAAGTCGTAGAACTTGACCCAGCAGAGAATGGCTATCTCCACGAGAAATAGCAGCAAACCGAGAAGGGTTGAGAAGGCCCAGGCGACTTCGATGTACCAGTGTAGTCGTTCGTGCGGTGATTCGTGAACGAGACTTATGCTGTGCAGATTGCAGACGGCCTCTATGTTCGGCAGGATGCAGGTCGATATCATCAAAGCCAGCATGTGAACAGCCACCAGCAGCGTCGTACACACGGCGAAGGCGATTAGCATTTCTGACGGTACTTTTGTGTCCGAGTTGAGCTGCACCTCGACCATCGCCACCTGTTGATCGATATACTCTGAGCATTGAAAACTCCTACCCCTACCCCCGATTCCCCGATGGTTGAACAAGAAACTTACCATTGCAAAACCGGAAAGCAGGGCTGATGTCTTGCTGGACGCCTTGAGCTTCGCTCTACTGAGCTGCAGCTTTCTCCAAGAGAGATAGCCCGGCGTGTGAAGTCCATCGCCCGACTGCGACATTTTCGACTGATGAACATGAAAAATAAAAGCAGGCGGGACGGTAAGTCGTAGATTATTACGAATCTAGAGCTACCGGCTACTAATGTCCGCCCTCTTAACAAACAAGTTACAGAATCGACAGTTCGCTCCGAAATTCTATCAAGTCCTGTCGCATCGAGTGAATGAAACTTTACCGGAAATACTGCGCGGGCAATCGCGGCCTGCTAAAGGGTAGAATTATTCTAAAGCGACAAGAGGGACGAAGAACTAAGCTACCCATCATCAATGAAAGAAAGAAAGAAAGAAGGAAAGAAAGAAACACAAGACACGTACCGAAAATTCGATGGCAACGTTGCCGCCAACGGTAGAACCTGCCGAAAATCCCGCGTAGGCTAAAAAACCAAGAGGCGCTGAACGAAAGAAACAAGGAGAATTAATTGGGCAGCCGTGAAAGAAGAGAAATGACGCGAATTGTGGCGGGAAGTCATGTTAATGTCAGCAATTTCGTCAAACGTCTAAAGGGGAAAGAAACAAGGGGTTATTGCGCAACTTAATCTTTGATGTTACGTCTCGTAATAAGCGATTAAGCGATTAAGCGATGGGAATTGCGAACGTCGACTACAACACAAGGGTCTAACTCGACCTACTGATTCGCGAGTTCGTTCGCGCGCTCTCCACGACGAAGATGTCTTCCCTTTTTTCCATGGCAAACAAGTTTGGCAATGAAGTCAAGGCAAAAGCGTTAGGCGCTGCCCACCGAGCCCACTAGAGTCATAGCTACTGAGATAAGAGAAATAAAGAAGGGCTGAGACAATAAAAATGTCCTGCCGAAATCCCGAATGCCTACGGTGAATAAGTACGGGCGGGAATTGAGTAATTCAACGAAGGTTCCACAGAGATTTCCGGGGATACCAAAGTGAAAATCTCCAATTTAGTTTGGTTTTACGCGGGGCCCAGGTATTAACTGAAAAAATAGACGAGGCACGAGGCACGAAGCACTCGGGACTGGACCTGAGGTAAATGAAAGTGAAATATGCGGAAGTAATGGAGGACCGACCTGGCAATCGTGAAACCGCTTATAGAAGCAATGACCGTCGAAGCTGCTTGGGCAATGGTCGTGGGGCGGCCGATGAACGTGGATCGGTAAGTCCCTCCTGCCGAATATCGAATTGCGTCCGGTACTCGTTGACCATATGGACATTAGGCTCGATTGTTCTTTCGTTCCGGCCAGTGCTGCAAAATAATTCAACAGCAATGTCATTGTCATCTCTCATCGATGCGTACGTCAAAGACGCACATTAAAGCCGATTAATTTATTTTGTTTTGTTTTCTCGTTGCTGCACGTGTATTCGCTAGATAACGCCAAGCCCCGTTTTTCCTCGATTCGCGTCATTTTTCCTTCCGAAGAACAATTCAAATCTAATGGTGCAAGGCTAGTTGAATGATCTATGGTAACACAAATAATTATATAATCGACTGACGAAAAGTTATGTGTTCAAAAGTTCTTCGTTATTTAATCGAACGGAGAGAATGATGTAAATCGTGGAGAAACGCGTGGCCCTGACTCCGTTCTTCGAGTCCTTAACGTAGACGTCTTTCCCATCTGTCAAAAAGTCGACACATGAGGCATGAGGCATGAGGCATGAGGCATGAGGCATGAGGCATGAGGCATGAGGCATGAGCCATGAGCCATGAGGCACGAGGCATTACGCATTACGCATTACGCGTGACGGGTAAGACGCAAACTCGCAACAGAAGAAACTTGGAACGAGTGTCGATCGGTGTCGACTGTCGACTGGTCTCTTCTCGCGAAAACTCTCCGGCGATTCTCCTCGTACAGTGCCGTTCTAGTGTTCTACTATTACGTGCCAATATCACTAAAAATACAGAGAGTGCCGTGCTCCGTCCTATCACGGCACGGTTACAAAATTAAATCGCAATCGAAGCGGCCAGAGTCCCTCGTGTCAACCGGATATTCAAATGTCCGTACTTGCTTCGTTCCTCGCTCTCGTTTATTTCCCTCGTCTCTCTGGCCTATGAAAACCATCGCTAAAATATAGAATGTCGCTAAACGGAGATAAGAAATACGTGATAACCGACAACTGGCCTGGATGCATCATTTTTCAGCGCCGACATCTTATTTATCGGCGACCTGTTGCACATTTTTTTTTAGGGAAAATCGCTACTCCTTCAATTGCAACGCGTGAAGGAAGGATTTTCCTATCGAATAAACATACGGGACGTAAGTTATTGGTTGCGCCACATTCGTGTTCGTAAATGGAAAGTCGAGGGGTGAACCTGTTGAACCGGCGCATAATGAAGAAACGGGCACGCAATAAATGATTTTGCTTATTAAAGTTACCATCGTTATGCTGGCCTAGTAGAATGAGTAAGTCCCGGCCATGCGCTCATATCGTGAATCCCTCGGGCGCGAAGGCAAAGCGCCTTTGTATCCTTGCACATAGAGGCGGTAGAAGTAAGTAGTAGGGGAAGGAAGTGGAAGGACGACGAGTGAGGCCAAACAGAAGATAGATTAGTGCGAGGTTGCGGCTCGTCGGCACTTTCTCCGCTAAGCTTGAAACGCGGACAATTGCCAATGAGAAATTTGCAAAGAAGCAATTCCGAGCGCGACAGTTGTAAGTAAACTAAAGGAGAGCAAGGTTTTGCTCGCTCGGTTTCCTCGCTTTGCTCGCTCGTGGCGCCGACTGCGAATCACACCGAACGCTACCGAAAGAACCCGACAAACCGATCCACATCCACATGTCATACTCCTACGATATCCTCGACGCCCTCGTAGATCCATCGTCAACGCGCTGACCATGTAACTTTATGTCCATCACCAATCGGTTAGCCCCGGCTAACCGGTCGACCAGCTGCCCCGAGAGATAGGGAGAACATATTTCATTGCATCCACAGCCACCGTTTTCCCAATTCATGCCGCAGGATTAGGAGTGTTCATTAGGTCATTAGACGATTACCGCTGAGATAGGTCTAGGCAGAGGTCCAAATCTGTCAGAGTCCTGAGTCCAGAGAGAAAGAGAGACGAGTCGAAAGGCCTGACTCGTTACCGCGGGTCCGTCAGTCACGGTCAGGACACTCCTATCCTACATTTCACTGGTGTCCTCCCCAAGTCTATTCCAAAGGCCCTACTTCTCATTTTCACTGATTCTTTTCTCTTCCCTATGTTCTAAGCAAAGAAGCTTTAACGACTCCTAGAAGAGCAGCAGAAATGTTCACCAGTGTCCTACTGGAGAAGTGAACAGCGTGCGACAATTCCTGCCGGAAACAACAGAATTTTCAGTAGCGTAGTATTCTTTCCTGAAATTATTGCCGCTACTACTGATAATCACAGTGACGCGCTTACGGACTTCCATGGTCATACGATTACGCGGATAAACCACTGTACGTGGTATCCTGTCGTTATTGTCAGGAATTACCGGCATATTTTCGCAAAAGATGATCGAACGTCTAACTGTGCGGACGTTGCATCGAACGAGAATAAAAGATGCACATTTGGCACATAAATTACACTGCGACGGAACCTTCCAAACTATCTCTATCTTACTCCCGGTGAAATGCATTACAGTGGTAATGGTGATACATGCATAATCGCAGCAAAGGCAGCGAACTCAGCGCAAAAACACAGCGGCAACGTTATAATCGACGCGCAATAAATATAGAGGCCAGTAATTTTGTACGTTTCGCCGTTACAACGCGTTACTTCTTTTGTCATGATGGCGGAAATGGTGAAATTCACTGGAAAAAACAAAAAAAAAAAACAGACGAGTCGCCAAACGTGTTGCATTCGTTGAAAACTGTATAAACTTACGGTACACTTAGGAAACGCCTATGCGAAGAATACTTGGATGGATCTTGGTGAATGAAGATTGCCACCAATGAAGAAATTGCGAGCTGCGAAGAAATGAACGCGCTTGAAGAAGTAGGAGAAAAAGCGTAGCCTGCACACACTGGGAAATATATGATGAGTTGGATTTAATTGTAAGACGGAAGAGGTCTGCCGCTGGGCAACACTGACCGAGCAAACATGCAACGCAACCCGCGAAAGAACGCTAGCGAATCGACCACTAGCGCTAAATTCTCTGAAAATATGAGAAAGAGGGAGAACGGGAACGGAGGGAATAGGGAGGAGAATGCCCGTCTCTCAGTTTGCCAATTGCTCCAATCGACACGAGCAATGTTTAACTCCAATTCATATAATCCTAATTCAATCGTTCCTCTCCTCGCGTCTTTCAAGTGACTTTACGTTCGCTGCTCTAGCTATCCTTTTGAGAACACGATCATCAGCGAAACTAGAGAAACCTACTGAAAGCGACTTTTCGCTACGCTTTCCATCAACGGCTTTTTCCAAGCTCACATCATTGATTTAACCGTACTTGAACCGGCCCTTTGCTTTTCCCCGATTAATTAACAGGTAGTACAAATACTAAGAATGAACTTTTTATTCTACGTGCCTTGATAAGAACGGCGCACATGAGTTACTTTGCAACAGCGATGTGGGAGAAGATGGATTGCGAGAACGCAAAGAAGTAGAAGAGAATGGGAATATGGGAATATGGGAATGGAGTTGTCGACGGTCGAAATACAAAGCGAATTGTGCAGGCGATAGTGGGCACCTGTTGAGCAACGCGCAAAGACCGGACAGAGAGAAGCTTGGTAGGGGGCTTTCGTCGAACACAGCACCTCTTCGCGTTGCATGATGGCATCGACGGCATCGTCATGGACGGTACGGCGTATAGCGATTACCATTCTCTGGATACTGCCCGACAGAGACAGTCACACGACCGGCATTCGCTCGCTTTAGTAGCCAGAGAATTACCAGGTCTTGTGCTTTCCCGTCCGCGTGTGCACTGCTTCGGAGTGATCGTTAGACAACGTTCTTCAAGACTCCCGCGAGTTCAACGAGGTGATCAAAGCTAGCAGTACGCATACGTTGAAACATCCAGTGACATAGCACTATCGTTATCCCTTGATAATATCATCGGATTAGACCATTAGATCGATTCATGTTTCGGTCGAAATTCTTGTGGATGTCGCAGGGAATCGAGGGAATAATTGTTCAGCCAATTAGTTAATAGCAGTAACCGTTTGTACGACGCGGGAAATTTTCGTCTGATAAAGTTTAAATTGTTACTGATAATTGTGTTAATGCAGAGTGACGAATGGGCTAATGGTGGCTGGTAAATTTGCCAATTTTTCACAACTTCTCCGATAGTTTAAGTAATGTTCTTCTTCCACGACAGCGTGATTTTACCTAAACAGGTGGATTTTGTGGTGAACCGGCTGGATCTGGCAGCATCTACGATGACAACGTCGTTGAAGTTGGCGGACGATCAACGATTCGCTTTAATGAAAGTAAGTCATCGACACAAGATGTATCAGTTGAAGGAACTAGCTGAATCGGTTAATGCGCCAGAGAAAATGTTTTTCCATTTCCACAGACCTCTCGAAAGTGTCACTGTCGCAATCACGTTCGTTCAATACCGTTAACTTTGCTTTCCTTGTCCCTTGGCTGGCATGCTATTATTACGTACCGAAAGATGGACCAACTTATTTCATTATTTTACGCTTCAGTACTATCTCCAACATCTGCAACATCTACAACAAACAGTTGTTTCGCACAATCCCCGCGGACCCGCCAGCGGACTTTCCCGGATTTTATTATTCGCAACAAGGATTTCGCACGGTCGAAGCGTAAACTGCTTCGACCTCGTATAATTTAAACGATTACCGCTCGATGCGTTTTTACACGCAGTCTGAAGATGTTGCAGTTACGGTGGGCTTATGACCCAAATCCCCATCGAAGAGAAAGGTGAAGATAAGCTTTAGCCCGGCTGACATTTCGTTTTTATCAAATTACCTGTCTTCAAGAAATTACAAATAATCGTTTTATATGGCAGGATACAATAAAAATCAGCAATCACAGAAAAAACAAGTATGTCGGCAAATTGTAGACAAATGAGGGAGATTTCTCTGTAAGAGTTCAAAGCGTTTCGACTTTATTCTTGTTCTTTCACTCAACTTTGCCGTGCCATGAAGTTTCTTTGCGCGCGGCACGGATCTTTTTTGTCGGCCAATGAAAGGAAATGGGTCCAGAGACACCAAACGAACGGTACTTTCTTCACATCCATCATCGTATTTACAGCATCAATCTACGATACGTCCGACATACTTTTCCATCTAAATTTCATGTTCGGTTAACTGATAAGAAAACGAAACCGTCTGATGGTTCTCAAAATTATTGACGACACTTGGACCTTATTTATCCGACTTATTCTTGCCGCCGAGATAATTCATCAGTTTGTATTGTCATCGTGGTTATTTGGTTTTTACTCGATCAAGAGCTGTTATTAGTTGAAAGGAGTTCGCAAGTACACGCAAGTGGTACACGTAAAGCCAAGGAAAACGTCAGCTCTTATTCATGCATGAATGCATGTACACATGTATCGTACTGCCTTTCACAGAATCTCGTTATCCCGCGTAAACAACTTTGCAGGCATTGTTAAACGACCATTTCGCAGTCGAAAATTTAAAAAGTTATCATCCCCGGGTTGTGACGTTCGAGTTCATTGTTCGTCGATAAATTTTCCATGCTAGTATATTCTGTAATCGATATGCGTAATATGCGATCAGTGTGAACAGCAAAGGCAATCTATATACATTCTAAACATCATTTGAGTGAAACCCTCTATCGCTTCTAATTACATGTCAAAAAGAGGAGTTGTTGGTTCCTACATAATGTACTCATAGCTTTATCTCGTTAATTTGCCGGTCCTGAGAGTTTCACGATGATCTCCCGATGAGTAGGCTGGATTGCTTTACCTAGCCCTTGTAAATTGACGAAATGTATAGACGAAATATATAGACAAACTATAATGTGTAATCGTCACTCGGAAGATTGACCTTCGTAGCAGGACACAAGTGTAAGAACCGCCAAAAAACATATGGTTTCCTTAAAGTAGTTTAAATACCCGGGGCGCATCTTTTTCTTAGTCCCTTGCTAGCTATGAATATTTTCGTCCTTTCAAGGGAATATCATTTTATCGCTGGCAAAGCTTGGACACGTAATTATAAGAATGGTGCGGAGGACAACGTTTCCATCGGCATTCTTTAAGTCGGTCGTCCTTTTATGCGAAGAACCTATGCATGTTCCTGTTGTCGTGAATACGCTAACGTACATTATCATCGTACTAATAAAGAATTTCTATCTTCCGATCTTGCTGGATCGTGCGAAAAGTGCGCACCGTCAGAATAATTTTCCTCTTTGCTACTCCAAAAGACTCATCTGCATAATCGCCTTGCTTGACACAAATTCTATAGGATGGATGGCGAAAAGCTTTGGACGAAAGCTTCGTTCCGTATTTTAGGCTTTTACTCCTACAAGAACCACAGTTCTCCATGGTCGGTCCCGATAATGGATCGTTTGATAGAAACAATAAGAATGGTAAAATATCTCAAGTGTCTCGCCAGCAAGGTTATCCAGTTTTTATGTTATTCTTCTCAAGTATATTTAAAGCACGAAATGGGCTATGCATACTCGACACAACACAGCCTGCGATTTATGACGATCGATTCTACAGGAGTTGTTTCAATGGGAAAAACGATTTTTCTTTTTGTAGCTGCGGCGGAACGTTGTTGACGTCCTACAGCCCCACCATGATGACCGGTTTCTTATCCGTTGGTTGAAAGGTATGCTTATGCAGGGAATATTAAATATGCGAATGGAGAGGGGTAAAGGGATATTGTTTATTGGATTTTCAGCGCGCAAATGGGACCCCGCTGCAGCAGAGAAAATGTTACGGCACGTGAGTATACAGGCTGCTTGGATAAATGGTCAATTCTTGTCAGGTTGGCCTTTTCGCGTCTAAATTCTCTATCTCATTGACAGTCATTAGAATGGCGAAAACAATGGAACGTCGACAAGGTGGATGAGTGGGACGAACCGCAAGTTTTGAAGGACTACTTGCCGTATGGCCTGTCTGGATTTGATAAGGATGGATCACCGGGTAGGAAGGTCCATATACCTAACGATCTCCTTAATGCCGATGAAAGAGATATCACTGACATTTTTTGCAGTTGTCATTGGCCTCTTTGGCAGATTCGATCTCTATGGTCTTCTGCACGTGGTATCACGGATGGATGTGATGAAAGCATTGACGAAAATCTTTGAAGGTTATTTAAAGACGTGTAGGGAGCAAGAAGCAAAACATGGGCCGAACGCCAGCCAAATAACCGTGATTTTCGACATGGAAGACTTTAATCTTCGACAGTTCATGTGGCGACCGGGTGAGCAAGAGGAAAAATTATTTTTATTTGCCATTGCCGACATTGTATCTAGCTGTGCCCTTCCTTTTTAGCTGGGGAAACGATAATCACACTTATTCAGTTATACGAAGCCCATTATCCAGAAATATTGAAAGTCTGCTATATCGTTAATGGTAGGTCGTCGTTTCTTTTGATCGTCGTTCGACGATAATTCATAAACATAGAAAACGATGATTAAACGCGTAGCACCTTTGCAGCCCCTGCAGTATTTGCCTTTGCCTTCTCGATAGCAAAGAAGTTTATGAATGAATATACCTTGGCGAAAATTCAGATTTACAAGGCCGATCCTGCGAAATGGCAACCGGCCATTCTCAAGACCGTTCCGAAAGATCAACTACCCATGCATTACGGTGGTACCCTGACAGATCCCGACGGTAATCCTTCTTACACCACTAAGGTGCGTCTTTATGTTTGCCCAAGCCCTATGCCATACCGTACTATCATTGACAATCTGCTTTTATGTTAGATTCGGCAGGGCGGAAAAATCCCAAAGCATATGTATACTAATGAAACGGATGAAAGCAAAAACATGGAAGACTATACGACGGTGACTATTCGAAAGGGCGATAAGCTGAAAATCGATTTTGACACGTCAGAAAGTGGAGCATTGATGAGGTACGTGGTGATCTCCTGCCTCTTTCGTACTTTAGTTATTCCATTGTCTCTGCAGCTGGGACTTTCGGACCGAGGACCATGACATTAAGTTCGGAATTGAGAGGCAAGAAGCTAGCGGTTCTCGCACGGTGGTAATACCCTTTCGCAGGGTGCATTCCGATCAGACGGACGAAATCGGTGTGCTAACTTGCGACGTACCGGCGACATGTAAGGATCCTTTTCTTAAGAGTTAGGATCATCTTTTCAAACGAAAGAAACATTTCAATGAAACGCTGACGAGTCATTGGTCGCTCTTTTAGATTCCGTCATTTTCGACAACAGTTACAGTCGCTGGAGAAACAAAAAGCTCCATTATTGCCTGCGCATGGTACCACCAACGGAAGGACTAGCCGATATACAAGCCAATATTTGATAGTACATCTTTCTTTCATAGTGAGAATTTATATAATGATTGCTCAGAGTGACTATATGTATATGCGTGCATACACATTCCAGCCAGGTGTCGGCGAATAATCTCTTATAGCGAATAAATTGCAGCTGGATATAATCAAAGAAATATCTCTTTCCCTCTAAGATTTATATGTGTTTATGGTAAATAAATATTTACTGTGCGACAATTAATTGCAGATTTATTAACCGTGCATTACAAAGAAGTCGCCAAGGTATACTGCTTAAATATTGCCGTTTACAACTTACGGAATGTATTATGAGACGGCGCCGTATATTTAATCGTCTTCATCCAAGAGTAACATCTCAATAAGCTCGACTTTTAAGCATTGTTCACCTTCCAAACGCTTTTGCGTTCCCCATTTGGCTAAGGTCGGCAAGACATTCAGTTTAGTCCTAGGATCCGTGCGAAACGGACAATGGAGATCCTTCCAGCTGCAATTACAATAACTAACGTACACACGCGCTTACGTGTACTTATCTTAAAAAATCTTGGTGATAGGTCTAGCATTAAGTACGCGATACTTATGTCAAACAAAGCAAACAATGAATGAAAGATAATCAGTTTAATGAAAAGTAAAGAGGAATGTTTTCTCGACCTTTAAACCGAGAATGAATTTTACCCCAGAAGCCCTAGTTGAGCTTTGCATAGTGATTATACTTGTAAATAAAGGATATATGTCGACAGAAATATAGCCGATGCACAATCTGATATCGCCAGTGCATAGGAAATACAGTAAGAGAGTTACTCGAAAGAGACTTACGTGGGTCGATCCCCGACTTCCACCAAGATGATGTCTGAATCTTCGGGTACCGCCTTCAAACCTTCCTCTATGAATGGATGAGCTATTTGTTTCAAGAATAAACAACAACTGTTACACTAATAACGCCAAGTCTCGCGAAAGTATATTTTTTATCGATGTACATATGGCTACTGATTGCGTCGAGCCTACTAGTATATGGTATAGAGGAAAGATTCAAGAAAAACTTATGCACAAGATTACATGATTGCACAAACTGTCAGAGGTTAGGTTACACCGGGGAAATGGGCGGCCGCAGGACAATGTTGATGGAAGCTTAGGGAAAATATTGAAAAGCCGTACCATCCACGCAGTCGGAGCACCAGCTGAGACCAGTAACGGGATCTTTCGTGCCGCTATATAATACGAAAACTGGGTTGTCACCCTTGAAATTTTCCATGAATTTTACAAAACTATCGTAACCTTCGACCTTGTGACGATTGACCATTTTTGCAGCTGTCTTTAGAATCACCTAGCCACATGGACAAGTCTGCACGGAATACGCGAGGGCCTTTACTCACGACACCGTTAACTAATTTGGAAATATCAGATTACTCAAGATATCGTATCTTCCGAAATAGATAAACGTACGATAAACCTATCTTAATCACGATAAATTATGGCTAAACGTGAATTAACCTATCTACGTTACTATCTACGTTACATTGTCAAAGGTGCCCAACCTTTAAGCCGCAATCTATCTTCAAATTAGACCTAATTGTCGAAATAATTTGGAATGGTAAATATGTCTGTCGTAATACACCGCGTGCCTGCAAACCACTGCAAGCATCTGTTACACCATGCACTGGCGGCAATATTTTAACAATTGTATGATTTGAAATAGGGCGCGTAAGTAAATGTCGTCGATGAAAGTACCCAATTGGTCGTTACAAAACGGAGAGGTAAGCGCACCCCGTTTGGTTGGCTTCCACCATGTTTGGTATGCGGTGGGACGCGAGGACAGCTTGATCGCAGCAATCCTAACTAGCAATCGCAGTGGTCGGTCGAAGCGAAGGCTTCTGTCGTTTAAGTGTCTCAGCCTGCTCTGCCAGTACTATCGTCAAACGTCGCCTGTAGCACGTTCTTATCGACACAGTGAATTTTTCACCATTTCTACTTGACGTCCTCCGATGTGCTGAACGACACGTGCAGGATGGCTGCCGTATTCGACATTGAATTACACGATGTGGACACGGTAAACAGGGATGAGTCCGACGACGATGTTATTGAGATTAGCGAGGTAATTTTCCAGCTGTACCTACGAGCTCTTTCTCTTAAAGATTAACTTAGCTCTTTGACCAACTCTTCACTGTACGACGTAGGATCATTCCCTTTTACACTAGAAAAATTTTAAGAACTTCTTTTCCTACTACAGGGAGACTACGATGACAATCCAAACGTTAACGAAATAATCGTGTGAGTACTTTTATTTTTCTCTTCTTATTCCTCTGTTGGTCCATTTGTTCTTCCTTTCTTGCTTCCCTTCTTTCTTCCCTTCTTTCTTCCCTTCTTTCTTCCCTTCTTTCTTCCCTTCTTTCCTCCCTTCTTTCCTCCCTTCTTTCCTCCCTTCTTTCCTCCCTTCTTTCCTCCCTTCTTTCCTCCCTTCTTTCCTCCCTTCTTTCCACCCTTCTTTCCTCCTTTCTTTCCTCCTTTCTTTCTTACTTACAACATTCATTCTTCAGACGCCTGCGTGAATGCGTAAATGCGTAAAAGCATAAATGTGGAAATACGTAAATGCATAAATATGCGTCCAGCGCTTAAAGTGCATAGATACGTAAATGCGTTAATGCACAGGAATAACAATTCCGATGCAACTTGACGATAACTATCAAATTGTTTAAACTACAGTCCAGAATCTGCTGATAGTTCAAAATAATACTGTGAAATACTACATTGACTTATACACTATACAGTTTTCATCATATGCATTCAATCACCATATTGTAAATAAATACTCTGCAATATTATCGCGTTAATTCATTTTACACGATTTTGTCGAAAATACCTACGTAATAATTGTCAATAATTTATTGCCTATGAAAATGTTCGATTTTGACAATTCCTACTTTCCATAATATTCTTCAGTTGTATGTGTTCTATGCACTAATATGGACATTATGATAACAGCTATCGAAATGTGATAAATAATAAAAATAATGGGTGGGTGAATAGATCTGAGGGTGTTGAAAAGGTACCAATATCGGAACAAAATGTCAATCGTGGCCGGGAAAGGGCTGGACCTCAAGACTTTCAACTTTGCAAGGTTATTGGGAAAGGTGGCTATGGAAAAGTTTTTCAAGTGCGTAAAATCACAGGAAATGACAGTGGCACAATCTTTGCTATGAAGGTAAATGTCGCAACAAGTTTCATTCGACTTGTCTATTATTTTCATGAGAGATTTTATTTTTCTATGATCGGTTGACATCTCATGAATAGGTATTGAAAAAGGCATCAATCATTAGAAATCAGAAAGATACGGCACATACTAAAGCAGAAAGGAATATTTTAGAAGCTGTAAAGGTAAGGTAAAATGTTATGTAAAATGGTATTTTGATCAAACAGAGCATCAAAATGATGCATATATTTTTTTAGCATCCTTTTATTGTGGACCTCATGTATGCTTTTCAAACTGGTGGGAAACTATATCTCATTCTGGAATACATGTGTGGTGGGGAACTTTTCAGACACCTAAATGACGAAGGAATATTCTTGGAAGACACAGCATGGTGAATAAATTTATTGTCTCGTATACTTGGATCACTGCAGAATATTTCAACCATGTTATTTCTTATTCTTGCAGTTTTTATTTGTCGGAAATAATTCTAGCTTTACAACACCTTCATCTACAAGGGATCATTTACAGGTATGCTTATACTGGAAGGTCAATTCTCCTATACTACTTAAATTCTGCTGGTTAGTAATAAAAGTCTTACTCTTTAGAGATTTGAAGCCAGAAAACATACTGCTAGATGCAGAAGGGCACATCAAGTTAACTGACTTTGGTTTGTGTAAAGAACATATTCAAGAAGGGACAGTCACCCATACCTTTTGTGGTACGATAGAATACATGTAAGCCCACTTGAATTTAATTTGATCAAATGTATTGCTGATTTCAAAAAGATACATCTCTTATATCGTGTGCTACTATTGAAGGGCCCCCGAAATTTTGACACGAAGCGGTCATGGAAAAGCGGTCGATTGGTGGAGTCTTGGTACTTTAATGTACGACATGCTCACTGGTTCTGTATGTACCGTTATTAATGCGGGAAAGTGCAGCGGGAAAGGGCAATGCGATGGATACTGATTACTCGGACCTTCAATTTTCAGCCTCCATTCACATCAGATAACAGAAAGAAGACTATAGAGAAAATATTGCGAGGAAAGTTGAATCTTCCACCATACCTGACCCCCGACGCACGAGATCTTATTCGCAAGCTATTAAAGGTATTATATGTGTCCCATTTAAATATAAAATTTACAATAGGAGTGCACCACGCAGCACGATTGATACTCTGAAACGAATATCTCATTTTAACCATCGAGTTTGTATTCCTTATTTAGAGACAAGTTGCCCAGAGGTTAGGGTCGGGACCAGCGGACGCTGAACAAATAAAGGGCCACCATTTTTTCAAACACATTAACTGGGACGATGTTATATCCCGTAAACTGGAACCACCATTCAAACCAACTTTATCCAGTGAAGACGATGTATCACAATTCGATATAAAATTTACTACGTCAGCTCCTATCGACTCCCCCGCAGAATATACGCTCAGCGAATCCGCTAATCGAGTTTTTCAGGTTTGTCGCTATATCATTCTTCCTATTATAAAAACAACGAACACTCAGTTGAGAAATACGTATGTCTTTTTTTTTTTAGGGTTTCACGTACGTAGCTCCCAGTATACTCGAAGATACGTACTCTCAACCGCGAATTATCAATGCCAGAAGCCCGCGTAAGGGAAATGCCCGAGGCTTTTCACCAAGAAATACACACTTTCATATGCACAATTCACATTTGCAGAATCACAGGTAAGATAATGAGAGTTGATTTTCTTGTTTACGTGTTTACGTGTTTACGTGTTTACGTGTAAAATGGTAATAATTCATTTACAGGCACAATGGCGTTGGTCACAGTAACGTTGAAGATACGGAAATGATTGAAATAGGCTAACCGCCGCTCTATCAATAGCAAAACAATGCTTAGCATTTTGGCCTAATTGCGGGACATCCATGGCCGATTCTCACGTCTCAGGGAGGGATTTTATAAAAATTTAGAGTGATCAGCAGCAATAGAATCGGTCAAAAAGCTATTGTACGTTGGATGTCCGGCAGTTACGTTTAGCTAATTTTTTTCCTTGATTAATCGAATACATATAACGATTACGAGTATATCAATTACGATTACATATGCTTAATGGATAGCAAGACGTTATCATTGAAGAAGAATTCGTGTACTTGCGTATACGTATATATCACGTAGACGAGTTTCGGTGGATGTATTTGGGAGGCGTCGTTACTCTTGCTTCCTATGTAAGAAGCCCGTCCTAAATAGTTGCTCGTACAACACGAGTGATATTCCTCCTTAATACCTCCCTCATACTGAAATTCAAGCAAAAGAATAACAGCAACTATTTATTTGCGCCATCTGGAAAATTACGCTAAACGAATGCTCTGGTGGTGTACAATTTTGTGCATAAAGCTACACGTATCGCATGAGAATAATAATGTACAACGAGTACTTGCATATATCGTTACATCATCATTATGGACTGGTCGGATTCATAGAGAGTCGGTGAAATCGATGAATCTGATTACTCCCTAATAATATACATATACTCGAAGCCGTTCTAGTACAGATATATGCAAATATTACTATTTAAAGGGTTAAGGTAACTAACGTGATTATCGATTCACGGCTGAACTGATACTAAAGAAATTGTAAAAAACTAGAAAACAATACCCTGCTGCTCAAAACTAGTTTCAACCCTGGTACTTGATTTATAACAGTTTACATTTAGCATTAGTCAGCTTTTCGTCAAAGGATGTATGTTTCTCACACAGGCGTGACCAATTGTTCCTTTTCTTGTTCTCGACAGCAGCGGAATTATGAACATTTAGATTCACTGTTGATGGGGGTCGACTACTAAAATGAAACAACCTAATGGTGTTCACGGATCATATACTAGTGGCAAGCGTTACTTTTTAAATAAACCGATAATCATAGTCGAGATGCAACATCGATCATGTAAATATATTCATTTTGAGAGTTTTACGTTTTTCGGAGACTCCTAGTGTTGTATATTTGATCTTACATCCCAATTATGCGCAATACACGAAAGCGCATGCACATGACGTGTTGTATGATAATAGGAATACATACACATCCATGTATATATATGTGTCTGTCTGTCTGTCTGTGTGCGTGTGTGTGTGTGTGTGTGTGTGTGTGTGACATACATTTATTCGAAAAATACGATAAATAAAGTGAAAATCAGTTTATTGTATTTGACAAACGGAGCAAATTTTACAGGAGCTATTTGCTATCACATGTCTTACTTGTTTATTTAGCTTTTTTATTCGTTACGAAGATGATATCATGAAATGTACCAGTAAACAAATTTTTGTTGTTCATCATTGTTATTTCAATACGGTTTAGAAAAGCACAGATATACATTACTTTATCCGAAAACTGTGACACGACTATCCCGTTGCAAATGTTGCTGAGTTTCCTTCTTTACCGAGGACACAAAGCGTTTCTTTTTCTTCTTATTAAAATGGTCAGCAACAAACTGAAAAAGAATCGTGAATTTATGGCGCAACACGCGCATGTGACTGCCCGATCTTACGGCAATAAATGTGCAGTATAAACTATTTGGCGGGCTAGACAAACGTGCAACGTAAATGCGGGCTCGTCCTCGTTGGTAGTTAAGTTTATTCATATCGAATAGTATATATATATATATATATCTCACCTTTTTTTACCATCGGCGAGCACTCGTCGAAACGCGAACTGATACGACAGGTTACCAGTTTGACAAACCATCGTTCAAAGTATACAGAAGTATGAATTGTTGGCCATACAAAGAAACAGTCGAGCGTTTTATGCTTCCAATAAAAACGAAAAATGTACCTACGTTCTTTGACAGATTATAATGATCATTACTATTACTGCTATTATTATTATTATTACTACTACTACTATTACTACTACTACTACTACTACTACTACTACTACTACTACTACTACTACTACTACTACTACTACTACTCCTACTATTACTACTACTACTACGACTACTATTATTACTACTACTACTACTATTACTATTATTATTATTATTATTATTATTATTATTATTATTATTATTATTATTACAATTATATCGTGATTTGTATGATGATCGAAAACTTATTTATAAATAAATGAATGTAACGATTTGCGAAAGTTGTCGAAGTTTGAACGTATGTAGGCGCGATCTTTCACTGTCCCCGCTCTTTACCTTACGCCTCCTCCACCTCCTCCTCCTTCTCTTTCGTAGTGTGAGCTGCTACCTCACCGTATAGAGGAAGAGGAGTTTAATGCGAAACGCGTTAATGCATAACGTGCGTCACGTTTCTACTTATCGAACGACTGTTTGGAGGGTAGTGGCAGTTTCCGGCGTGAAGCCACCGGAACCGGAGGACGAATAAACCGTGCGCAGGATCGATCGATTTCGCGCGACAAATCAAAGAAGCAAGAATGGTTCGCACAACACGCGCATCCGCTGCCAATAAAAACACGACTAACAATAAGGTGAATCGCTTTAATAATATGCGTCGCAGTTGCACCGATAATTCACTAAGTTAGGATGATCCGCTGGCCGTAAAGCGCTTTACGCTTTCTCTAGGCGTGTGCGCTGATTTTACTTGCGCGCTACTTTTGATTATGTCCTTCGGAAGTATAATAGGATCTGCGCTTTTGCGATTTTCTGCAGGGGTAGATCTAGGGAGTAATATGCAAAGTCAGATGAGTTCGTCGTTCCGCGTTCCGCGTTCCGCGTTCCGCGAGGACGGCCTACTGTCGGTGAATCTTAGTTCGAATTTAGCTTCGTCGGGGACAGTGAACATATAGGGTAGAAGCGGTGGACTCGGCGGATTCGGTGAATCTCCACGGATATTTCAGTCAGTTTCAAGTGAGTTTACGCTCGCTATGTGGCAAGGCTTTTACCAACGTGGAGCTTTAGAAATGCGTATGCCACCGTATGCATAGGAATATACCGACTCGAGACGAAGCGAGTGGACGCGCTAGCTCGCTCGGTTAAGCGCTATGTCGCTTCTATTATTAGCGGCCAGTCATTGGAATCGCTTCTCCACATGCGCCGCAAACAACGAGCGAGCTACACACGGAAACTACGAGATAAAGGGAGAGGGACGGAAACGTGTGCTAGTCGTCCTCCGAGCTCGATCGAGAGAAGAAATTCGCGTAAAGAAAGAGAGCCCTAAGTAGCCGGAAAAGCCCCTTAGAAGGTGCCGCCGCAGTTGCCGTGTCGGAGAAGACCGAAGAAAGGGACAGTTAGGGTAGAACTTTTCTTCTTGTCGCATTCGCGTGGTGTCCTTTTAAGTCGAAAGACCAGCTAACGTCTAGCTACCTAAGCTAATTGCGCTCGACTACATTATCAGGACGGATCTTCCGAAGAATGACCCTCGAACGATCTTCACTGTAAGTCCTTCCTTCCCTCACCACTCGAGTTTCGCTGGGCATAGTGACCCACGTGATTTCGGAAAACCTCCTTTCTTCGTTGAACCAATGCTCCGTTAACTCTAGCCAGACATTTTCTTTCGTTATGTTTCAGATGAGGGATGCACTTCCGCAAAAGAACAATCATGAGAATATAGCAGCCGCTAAATCCAAACCATCCCTTGAAATCTATCGACCTCCAGGTTCGTCGTTTCTCATTATTTATCGCGGTGGATTCATGCGACAGAGCTACTCATCGTTTCCTTCTTTTACGTCTGGCCAGTGTAGGTGGAAGAATCGACGGAACTGCAGCAAGTCTCTCGAATCCTCGACTAAACGTGCACGCCAAAGAGTTCACCATGAAGCAGAACGACTCGGTGCATTCAACGAAGTAAGTGCGTTACGGTAAAAGTTGAATCGTCAAGAGGGCTCAGGGTAGAAAAGTTTCACAAAAAATTATCCTTCTGTCGCTTAGATCACGAACGAACGCTTCGGAAAGGGCCCCGTATTATCTGCAGCACAGCAAGTCTAGCGGTAATATTCATCGTTATCTATACACGCAGCAACAGGTATCTCAGAAACAGCTGCAGCAGCAGCAGCAGCAGCAGCAGCAGCAGCACTCTCGAAACTCGTCGAGTGGACATCATTCCGGGGGAACAACACGACAAACCCACAATCCTCTCGACACATCTGCATCCAGCGGCAACATATTACACGTAAGAACAAGTTTGCGTTTCATCCCTTTTTCCCCGAAGACACTAAAACTTTCCCCTCATCGACGTACAGGGCCACGGTAGAGTTCATTTTAACGTCGAGCAAAACAATGGAAAGATGCAAAATGTGCAAAAACCCGGCAGACTCACAAAATCCCTGTCCTTCGTGTCGACTTATGGACTGAAACGATCGAAAAGTTTGAACGCGGCAGATGTTCTTTCGGCGAAGGCTATTAGCATCTCGGACGCTTCGGAGCTCGGAGCATTTCCATCGGTTGTTCAGGAGACACTCCTCAAGGCTATTGAAGGTGACGGTTCTTGCACTACCCTAAATTCCATTGGTCCGGCAACATTAGCTTCTTACCTACTTCCATTCTAGATCCGAATCTCCTAAACTCCCGGGCCTTGATGGATCTCGTCCGACACATACTGGAGAGGGTAGTGGAAAACCGTCGTTATGCCGACCCCGCCGCTAAAATCTGCATAACGATCATTGAGGTAATGACACGATCAAACTTTGAGTTTTTTTTTAATCACACGCTCATACAACGCGGCTTTCGTTGCTGTCTTTCAGAAAGAAACGAAAGAAACCTTCCTCGAGTCTCTTCTCAACACGTGTCAACAGTGGTACCAAGATCGCAGCGCGATACTCGTCGATGGATCGAGCTGCCATCGTTATTCCGCCTTTATGATGTTCCTTAACGAGATGTATTGTCAGGTGAGAATGATGACGAGTCAATGAGAAATTTTCGGCTGACGATCATCTTCTACTCTGGGACTGATTTGCAGTTGAAACGACGGCAGTTGCAACTGAAGACGCAGCAAGAGGGAGTACCGCCTGGTCGCGTTCTCCTGACTTTATTGTACAAGTGTTGCCAGGATTGTGTGCAACCACCGATCGTCAACTCCCTCGTCGAGGTAAAAACGCCAATTGCCCAAATTTTCCAATAAACACACATCTATGTGTTATATGTATGTAAAATATGATTGGACTTTTTCGCAAGACGGACGCACTTTTCTTCATTTTGACTTGCATCGGGAAGGACCTCGACGCGGAACTTCCGGCCCAGCTACAACAGCTTTTGGGAAGCCTTAGAGATGCCTTCCTCGCGCAAGAAACAACCCTACCGCCCGTGCGGAAGACACTTCTCCAGCTGATCGAGCTCCATGCCGCTCATTGGCAACTCCCAGCCCCAGCTGTCGTCTACTATTATCCCGGCTCGACGTCCAAGTGATCATCCGCCAATCGAATTCACGAACCGATCGAAAGACATTGTGCAATTTTTCTATACGAAGCCTAAACAACCATCGGGGAATTCCCCCGGCGCGCTGATATTGCAACGCCAATCACTCCTTCGCAGGAGAATCTACGAAACTTAGGAAATATCTTGCGACTGGAAAGCTGAATTTTTAAGAAAGACTTTTTCTACTAGATGTTGCACCTTTTCTTTTCCTTTCTCCCTTCTCGTTTTTTACTTTCCACTCTGGCCAAATGTGCCAATTAACATCCACGTAGACACGTCTGTCCGTAACTTCTGTAGCGATATTACGACAGCGACGCACCGTTCCATCGTTATTGTTCTCGCTTTGGTTAACGCGGCAAGCGGATGAAACGAAGGCGTGTCCTTACTTTCTGCTTTCTCCTATGCGGGGCCCAACTCTGGCAACTCGTATTCCTGGATTTTCACGATGCACTCTCATTCATGAACCTTCTCGCGTTGTGCAAGGCAAACTTCTTGAAATATCCTTCGCGAGTTCTTTATTAAAGACCAATGGAAACTCATCGCGGCAGCTCGGCCAAACGTAATTCCCCCGAGAGATCCGTGCCAAGGGCGATAAAAATCTCTCTCCCTCCGTCTAGCTTGGATTTACCGGATGTCATTTCGAGCCCTCCTCCCCTGCAGGTGACTCGCAGCGAGCCTAGCCTATGCGAGGCTATGCTAGGCGGGGCGGGACGATGGAACGTCTTGATGCGACGATAGATCAGGCAAGTCCTTGAAGCCGAGTCTAGTCGGTCTAACGGCACCAGCGGTTCCAGCCACACCAGCGGCTAACCCCGGCACATAGAAACGCTCCAAGGGAGATCTCGCCTTGGATAATCCATGTCAGCATTACCAGCCTTTGCGTGTCCTCCAAACTGGCCCTATCTACTTACTTACGTATGTCTTGGAGTTGCCTTACATATCCCTTGCGAAGATTGCCTGAGTTTCGCTCCGATAAAGACTGCTAAACCGTAGGTCGCCTTCTCTGTCGGACTTTCCTTTCTACCGAAATTACAAAACCCACACACACACACATACGCACACGCACATGCACACGCACACGCACACACACACCGGACGATCCACATATCGGTAATAAGCGAACGTTCGCCGATTCGTCCACTCACTTATTCCATATAAAACCAGTTTACATTCTTGTCGGATGATGTAAGAATAAAACACTTGAACATGCACGAAACAACGGTAGTTCCGAACGACTTAGGAAAGTAGTGGCTATTCGGTGGAATATGGAACGATCCTCCTAAGTGGAAGTGAGAAGCGCTCGAGGAAAAGGTGGAGGTGGAAGCGGTGACCGAGTCGAGAGAAACGAAGAGCCCAGGCGCGTGTTCTTGGTAAAGAAACAAATAGGCCGGCTACTTTCACCGGTGCGCCGCGCCGCTTCGGCCAGTAGACCACGGTAAACCACGGTAAACCACGGTAGACCACGGTAAACCACGGTAAACCACGGTAGACCACGGTAGACCACGGTAGATCACGGTAGGCACTTGGACCTGCCAAAGGATAACGTCATCCGTGCACAGGATAATAAACGATAGAACGGGCTAAAATATAGTGGGAGAAAGGATCGAACGCAGAACAGGATCAAGAATACAGATCAAAGAAGAGGAAAGGAAAAGTGCATCGTTCCTCCGGGAGGAAGAGCAACATCGGCCAACTGAAAAGAGAGGAATCTCCTGCAGGGGAAGGCAACTGCAACTAACGAGAACCTCGATTCTTATTCGCGAGGCCGCGCGCAAAGGCACGTACGTACTCATGTACGTACGTTCTCCTTTCGGTTTGGGTTTCGGTTTCGGTTTCGGTTTCGGTTTCGGTTTCGGTTTCGGTTTCGGCTTCGGCTTCGGCTTCGGCTTCGGCTTCGGCTTCGGCTTCGGCTTCGGTTTCCTTTTCCCTCCTATCCACTGGATCGACGAACCTTGCGCTACGTGAAAAGAATCGCGTCGACTCGTCCTGGTTTTCACCAGGCCGTATACCGGCCTTACTCCTTCACGGATGACTGCCATGCACCGTCACGGGAATCAGCTGAAAAAGAAAATTCAGGATAACGATAACGCTAAGGAGATGCACAGACCTATAAAGGCGAGGAAATGAGACAGAAGATGAAGGTGAACGACTTTACGCGTCTTTGCATATCTTTTTGGGCAGTCTCGTCGATTCTTCTCGATGCAGCCGGTAAGTAAAGCTCCGTAATCGTTCGCACCATTTCAAGGACGTGATGATGCGCCGTCTACATATATTTCGCCCGTAATCGCATCCGGCACCGCGATGGATCACCTTTTTTTCTCGATAAAGATCGATCTTGAATAGTACCACCTTCACTTCTCGGTATTAAAGAATAATGACTCATTGTCAGCGGCGATGCCTCGAACGCCGGATCCGGAAGCTGGCCAAAAGCGCAACCGTCATCGCATCCGTCTTGCATATGTCTGTCCCTTTGAATTTTCTACCGTTTACCCACGAATTCCAAGGCTTTTGTTGCGCGATCCTTGCAGATGCTCTTCCCGGACAAACGGATAAGCAGAGATACGATGGCTGGTACAACAACTTGGCCCATCCGGATTGGGGATCCGTTGGTAAGTTGGTAACCAATCTAAAGTATTCCTTAAGTCTTCTCGTTAAAAGCGCATTAATGACCAAGGCCTGATCATTCGATAGACAGCAGGCTCATACGGAAAGTCCCTGCGGCCTATTCGGACGGGGTTTACGCGATGGCCGGACAGGACAGGCCGTCCCCACGAAAACTTAGCGATCTTTTTATGCAGGGTCAGGACGGTTTACCTTCGGCGAAGAATCGTACTGCCCTCTTCGGCTTCTTCGGTAAGCAAGTTTGTCGCCACAACTGTTCCTCTTGCCAGATTTTCACGTTCCCGGGAAATTTACAGGACAGCTGGTTACCTCGGAAATAATCATGGCCAGCGAAAGTGGCTGTCCGATAGAATTCCATCGGATAGACGTCGACAAGTGCGATCCGGTTTTTGACGAGAAGTGTCAAGGAGACAAGTATATACCGTTCCTGCGTGCCGATTACGATCGCGAAACCGGCCGTAGTCCCAACAGTCCTAGGGAACAGGTAATGCCCTCCCCGCGGCCATTAATCAACCACACGTTTTAAGGAATATGCAACGGAAAAGATCATTCTATAAATGCGAGGTTGTAGATAAATAAAGTGACGAGCTGGATCGACGGTAGCTTCGTATACTCGAGCAGTGAAGCTTGGACGAACACGATGCGTTCCTTCAAGAACGGTACCCTCCTCGTCGAGCCAATGAGGAATTTTCCCGTGAGGAACACCATGCGTGCCCCGCTCTTTAATCACGCGGTCCCCCATGTCATGAGGATGCTTAGCCCTGAACGGCTCTATCGTAAGTCCTTCTTCCTCTTGGTGCTTACCCCCCTCCCTCCCTCCATCCCTCCATCCCTCCCCCTCCTCTCTCTCTCTCTCTCTCTCTCTCTCTCTATCGATGTAAGATTGACGAAAAGCGAAACGTCTGTCGCGCAGTGCTCGGTGATCCTAGGACAAACCAGCATCCTCCTTTGCTTGCTTTGGGCATACTTTTCTACCGTTGGCACAACGTCCTGGCCAAGAGGATTCAACGGCAATATCCCGACCTCAGCGACGAACACATCTTCCAAAGGGCGCGGCGAATGGTCATAGCCAGCCTGCAGGTGCGTAAACGTCCGATTCATTCAGCCTGAGAATTGACGAAACTTAAGAATTCCTCCTTGCAGAACATTATCGTGTACGAGTATCTGCCGATTCTCCTGAATGAACCGTTACCACCCTATACGGGTTACAAGGCCGACCTTCACCCTGGCATCGGTCACGTCTTCCAGAGCGCCGCCTTTCGCTTCGGACACACCCTCGTTCCCCCGGGTATTTATCGGCGCGATGCAAACTGCCATTATAGACGCACCAACGCCGGTCAACCGGCTATTCGACTTTGCTCCACTTGGTGGGACTCAAATGTGAGTCTTGAATGTAGCAAACTAGGCGAAACGGTAGAAAGTATGACGAATCGTGCCGTGTCGTTCTTCCCGACAGGAAGTCTTAGCAAACAGCACGATAGAGGAACTCTTGATGGGCATGTCCTCGCAGATAGCGGAGAAGGAGGACAATCTCCTGAGTACGGACATTCGCGACAGCCTCTTTGGCCCGATGGAATTTTCCAGACGAGATCTCGGCGCTTTGAACATAATGCGTGGCCGGGACAACGGGCTACCGGATTATAACACAGTTAGATCGCGTTACAAGCTGCCTAAGCGGAAAACATGGAAGGACATTAATCCCGAATTCTTTGAGGAAAATCCCGAGCTTCTTAGCAGTCTCGCCGAGGTGCATTCAAATAACATCGACAACGTGGACGTTTACGTCGGGGGAATGCTCGAATCGAAGGATGGACCCGGTGAACTCTTCGCCGCGGTCATCAAGGAACAGTTTATTCGGCTGCGAGACTCGGACAGATTTTGGTTCGAGAACGAGGAAGCCGGGTAAGCGTCGTCATGACTTCGGGACATTTCAGGGAATTTCCTTTCCATCTCCCTTTTACTTAGAGCTCTGTCCCTCCGTCAGGATCTTGGACAGGAAGGAGATTGAAGAGATACGGCGCATTCGTTTGTGGGACATTATCGTCAACTCGACTGATGTGCCGGTCGATGCAATACAGAAAAATCCCTTCGTCTGGCAGCAGGGTGATCCTTGTCCGCAGCCTCTCCAGCTGGATTCGTCGATGCTCGAACCCTGTCTGCCTTTACAGCGTTACGACTACTTCGAGGTATAACACTCGGCCCAGCTACTTTTCTTTACTTTCAATTAAACACGATCGACACTTTTCACTTATCTTGAACTTTTCGCTTCAACTTTTCGCTTCAACTTTCACTTTGACTTTCTCCTTCTCTTTTACTTTTAACAGGGTAGCGAATTCGTCTACATTTATGCCTGTGTCTTCTTGGGCTTCGTGCCGATACTCTGCGCAGCCGCGGGCTACGGACTCGTGAAGCTACAGAACCGACGGCGACGCCGTCTCAGGGTCCTCCAGGAGGCCATTCAAAAGAGAACCGACGCCCGTATCTGCGTCGACAAGATGATCGTCCGAGAGTGGCTTCACGCCAATCATCGTCGTTTGGTCAAGGTGAAATTCGGCCCGGAAACAGCCTTGCACATAGTCGATCGAAAGGGCGAAAAACTTCGGACCTTCGACCTCAACACAGTCAGCACCGTTGCCATCGAAGAGTCTCTGGTACCCGGTATTACCTATTAACGCAATAGCTTCCTCTCGAGCGCGAGCGCGCCTCAGCAATGACGAAAGCCCGATGTGATTATCGTTTCAGGAGAGCGAAAGCGGACGTCGTAAGGCTCTCGTGCTTTTGCGTATACCGCGCGACTACGATCTCGTCCTTGAACTCGATTCGCTCGCTTCGCGTAGAAAGTTCATTGCAAAACTGGAGACGTTCCTATCCTCGCACGAGAAGCGTTTCTCGCTGAGCCAGGTCAGCCGCGATATCATGCTGGCCAAGGCCGAAACGAAGGAACGACGGCAGAAAAAGCTTGAGCAGTTTTTCCGGGAAGCTTACGCCCTGACCTTTGGATTACGGCCGGGCGAGAGACGTCGACGGTCGGAAGACAGCGAGACTGGAGAGGTCGTCACGGTCATGAGGACCTCCCTTTCAAAGAGTGAATTCGCCAGCGCCCTAGGGATGCGCCCAGACGCCGTTTTCGTCAAGAAGATGTTCAACATCGTCGACAAGGACGGAGACGGACGGATTTCTTTTCAGGTAAAGGAAATCGGAAATCTGTCAGAGCAGCAAACGCCACAGAAAATTCTTCACCAACGAGTCTCTCTTATTCCTCTCGATTCCTTTGCCCAGGAGTTCCTCGATACGGTCCTACTATTTTCGCGCGGGAAAACCGAAGACAAATTACGGATTATCTTCGACATGTGCGACAAGGATAGCAACGGGGTAATCGACAAGGAAGAACTCTCGGAGATGCTGAGATCGCTCGTAGAAATAGCACGTACCACTAGCCTGTCGGACGATCACGTGACGGAGCTGATCGACGGAATGTTTCAGGTATGAGAATCGTTCGAATGAGGATCGTCTCATCTTTCGCGAGCCTTTATCCCGTGCACATTGCTTACTTTTCCCAAGGATGCCGGTCTCGAGAGAAAGGACTACCTTACCTATAACGACTTCAAGTTAATGATGAAGGAGTACAAGGGAGATTTAGTAGCGATCGGGCTAGATTGCAAAGGGGCCAAGCAAAACTTTCTCGACACGTCGACGAACGTCGCCCGCATGACCGGCTTCCACATCGATCAGCTCCCAGCCGAAGATTCGAAAAGCTGGGCCCGAAAACAGTGGGACGCAGTCTCGACTTTTCTCGAGGAGAATAGACAAAATATTTTCTATCTTTTCGTCTTTTACGTATCGACGATAGCCCTGTTCGTTGAGCGATTTATACGTAAGTGAAAGGCGATGCAGGAGCACGGCGATGGGAGAAACTTTTGGCTGCTCAGCAAAGCATTCTTTTCCATGGCAGATTACTCCTTCATGGCAGAACACACGGACTTGAGGCACATCATGGGCGTTGGCATAGCTATAACGCGCGGTTCGGCAGCTGCCCTGTCCTTTTGCTACAGCCTGCTCCTCCTCACCATGTCGCGCAATCTCTTGACGAAGCTCAAGGAATTCTCTGTCCAACAGTACATACCGCTCGACTCGCACATACAATTCCACAAGATAGCCGCGTGTACGGCTCTCTTCTTCTCGGTTCTGCACACCGTCGGGCACATAGTTAATTTTTACCACGTCTCCACGCAGCCCGTGGCACATCTTCGTTGTCTCACGAGCGAGCTCAGCTTTCCCAGCGACGCACGGCCTACCATATCCTTCTGGCTCTTTCAAACGGTTACCGGTAAGCTCCTCAGACCGATCATCGGACCAACAGACTGTCACTGCCTTTCATCTAAAGCTCGAAAATTCCCTCGTAGGTCTCACCGGGATTCTGCTCTTTATCGTCATGACCGTTATTTTCGTCTTTGCCCATCCGACGATCCGGCAAAAAGCCTACAAATTCTTTTGGTCGACTCACAGCTTGTACGTTTTGCTTTACGTTTTGTCCCTCATTCACGGACTCGCTCGGTTAACGGGTGCTCCCCGATTTTGGATCTTCTTCGTCGGTCCCGCCATCATCTATGCCCTCGATAAGGTAAGGCCCGTCCGAGGTCCAAAGTTTCACAGCGATCATTAAACAATCGTATTTTAGGTGGTGAGCCTGCGAACCAAGTATATGGCCCTCGACATCATCGAGACCGAGCTCCTGCCGTCAGACGTAATCAAGATCAAATTCTACAGACCCCCGAATCTCAAGTATCTCTCGGGGCAATGGGTGCGGTTGGCGTGCACGGTCTTTGGTTCCAACGAGTTCCACTCGTTCACCCTAACATCCGCGCCGCACGAAAACTTTCTCTCCTGTCACATAAAGGCTCAGGGCCCCTGGACCTGGAAGCTACGGAATTATTTTGATCCCTGTAACTACAGTCCCGAGGACGATCGGCCGAAAATTCGGATAGAGGGCCCTTTCGGCGGGGGCAATCAGGATTGGTATAAATTCGAGGTCGCGGTGATGGTCGGTGGCGGTATCGGTGTCACTCCGTACGCATCTATGCTTAACGACCTTGTATTCGGGACTTCTACCAATCGATATTCCGGGGTCGCCTGCAAAAAGGTACTGTCCACCATCCACCTTCAACCTCCACCTACGACAAGTATCTACGTATATCGACTTCTCTTGCAGGTATACTTCCTCTGGATCTGCCCGTCGCACAAACACTTCGAATGGTTCATCGACGTTCTGCGCGACGTCGAGAGGAAGGACGTAACCGACGTACTCGAGATACACATATTCATCACGCAGTTCTTTCATAAATTTGACTTGCGCACGACTATGCTGGTAAGCATAGCCATTCCTCTTGCTTGAGGATGAGCAGCGAGAAAACGATAAACGGTCATCTCATGTTTTCAGTACATTTGCGAAAATCATTTCCAAAGACTCTCGAAGAAGAGTATATTCACCGGCTTGAAAGCCATCAACCACTTTGGCCGACCTGACATGACCTCCTTCCTCAAGTTTGTTCAAAAGAAGCACAGCTACGTGAGTACAACTACCGAGCTATCACTAGATGATCCAACTTTCTTCCAACAAGCACGACGACATTGTCGCAGGTGAGCAAAATCGGAGTATTCAGCTGCGGACCACGTCCACTCACCAAGAGCGTCATGTCGGCTTGCGACGAAGTCAACAAGGGACGACGACTGCCCTACTTTATTCATCATTTCGAGAACTTTGGCTAGACCGCTTCCTACGTCCCTCACTCACACCTCCGCAACTCCACAACTTCCAACTCCTGCAAAGGACCCCAGCAATGGCGAATAACGACCGTCGAATTGTCCTTATCTAGATTATGTACATATCTTGGCGCTATCGTGTCATCTTATTTATTAGTCGAGTATTATTATTTATAAAGAGAATGAGATGGCTCGGAGAGACTGGTTCTCTCGACCGACCCCTATTCCTCATTAAACCCTGGATCGGCGTGATCGCGATGGTGAAAGATGAAAGTAGGCAATTAGGCGGAAAACTTTTTATTGGCTATTAGGTATTAGGTAAGAAAATGGGCTAGCCAGTGATGACTCTCCTCGGAGTCGGCGGAAAGGGGTAGGACCAATTGCTCTTGTTCGGCATGTCGTTGGTGTCGTGCGGAAAATCGGCCGATTCGTGCGACACGTATCCCCGATTAATCACGCCCCGAGTATCATCCTCTTTGCCGGCGGACATACCTCGGCCTTGGAGCTTTGACGAAAGTTGACTGCGCAATGGGATTCTTAACTACACGTCTCTGATATTATCGAAGAAATACGTTAGAAGTACGTTAGAGTGGCCGGTACCTCATTATTCGATCACCCAGAGAGTCTTCGCTTCGCGGCAGCTTTCTTCTAATATTCCTCCTATCGAAACTCTCCTCTATGATGACGTGCCGGTCATATGGCGTATCGTAGTCGACCTCGAGTATCGTGGAGAACCGATGGGGATAGATGAGATCGAGCGCTGCTATTAGTATGCCCATCGTCAGGCATCCGATACCTACGCAAAGATAACCATTACAATTTCTCTGTATTCTCTTGGATTCCGTCGCCACGTAAATTCGATTTGACATTTGAAAGATATCTTACCGGCGACTAAGACCAACCAGTAATTCCATCCCAGCTGAAAAGCCAATGTCGAACCGTCGACGTGCGCGATTAAAGGGTCGCCCGGTAAGAGAGACCAGTAAGTCAAGTCGGTAAAAAGCATACAGAGACCGGTAAGGATCATGTAGTAAGCTCCGTATCGTGGTACTACCATCAGTAAGAGGTTCATCATCATCCAGGAAGCGAAGGACGTCCTGCAAATCAAATTCATCCGACTTTGGACTTTCCTTTGGCCACTTCTCTTTCGATCGAAGCCTCACCAGAGCATTATCGACGCGTAGTATCCGGCCTTGCGGTATTCGCTGCCCCAGGAAAAGCCCTCCTGACGTAGGCTAAAGTATTCGGCCAATGAAACGATTGGGAACGGTGCGCCCTGACGGAGGGCCTGTTTAAACGAATCCATCATCTCGCCTGATGTTCGCCACCAAAAGCGCTCGTTGTACTCGACGTCTTGGCTCTTGGCCTTTTCACTTTCCGGAAGGACTGGCGCGCCCATGGAAACGCAATTGAAAAATACGGACCGTAGGATACCACTGGCGCTACTTGAATAACTTACGCTTATACGTGATATTTATGTGCATGAGGCCAATGTAACCACCAATCTCAGCGGTAGTGTTGTGCCCGGAGAAGGCGCTGTAGGAGCCGACGATGGTCGTGGAAGTTTCGTGCCACGAAGAACCATACTGGGAAACTGTCCCCGGGCAGACGGACCGATAAAAGATCGATTAGAACGGCGAATAATTTCATTCCACTAGAGATTAGAGGATGAACAAACCTTGAATGGTCGCTCCGACGAAAAGACTCGCGGTAACCGTGAGGAACGTCGTCAGCCTCTGAAAGTCAAAGTAGCACCGAGCAATGTAAAGATAGAGGATGACCGAAAGAATCTCAGCTGTGAAAGAATCTCCTACCTCCTTCCGAATACCCGGAAATATTACGAGGAAGGCCGTGAGAATCGTGGCAAATATGACGAAAACGATCACCAGAGGAACATCACCCGTCACGGGCGTACGATTACTGTAGCTGTAGAGCGTCGGACCTCCGTCATTGCGGAAGGCGTCGAACCACCCCTTCATCGAGGATCACCCCTTCTGACTTTCTGTTCTGAACTTTGACACCGCGACACCGCGACACCGCGACACCGCGACACAACGACACAACGACACAACGACAAACCACTGACAGGTGCAAACCCAACGCTGCTACGCAGAGACACTAACCGGCCCGTCCCCGCTAACTTAACGGAACTCTCTCCTCTCCGAAAGCAATAACTGCCTATCCCCTACTGGAAACCATGCCCAACGGAGACAGAGTGGTGGCGATGGTGGGGAATAGCAAATGTACGAGTAAAGGGGCACGGCTCCTCAGGCGCAGGTGGTTTCTTCTTCGGCTGCGATCGCTTATTCGTCGCTTCGGTCAGGGACTGAGCGGCACTGAGAAGGAGAAGAGAGACTGGCCACGGGGAGGGCGGAAGGCTTTCTAGAGCAAAGCGAAAGCAAACGTATATGCACAAGGATTCCTCACTCTCATGTGAATCGCCTACTTTTTCTTTCTCGTTTCGTAATGGCTAACGCGTGGCTTCGCTTTTGTCCGCTTACCTATTGGAGCCCCGATTCTTCCATACTTCAACATTTGCCTAAAAATTCGTTCAACTATAAATGGTAACGGGATCGGGACGCAGCTAGTGCGCCAAGAGGATTCACGATGAAAATCTTTGGCTAATCGCGCAAGATATACAACGGTCTGCTTTTCAAAGGCGCTATAGCGTTTGCCGGCAATAACCCGGGTTATTTCGGCACGCTTCTAATTCCGTACTGATGACGTTATACTTTAACGACGTCTTTCCCGACGCCGTTGACACAACCACCGTACGAAAGCTATACCTTTGCGACCCTTTTTACCCTACAGCAACTTTTTACGTTGCCGATAGTCATTTTTTTCGTGGTCAATTCGGCCAGGATCAACCGTATCGAAGGTAAAAAGGGAGTTGTATTTTCATAATCCTCCTCTTGTCGAGTATCGCAGGTACGAGAGCGCTGCAGCTGCAGCGGCGGTGGCGGTGGCGGTGGCGGTGGCGGTGGCGGTGGCAGCGACGCCGTCGTCTTCTTCGGCGTGTGCTACCATCGTTGCTGAAAGCAGTCGAGCCAGTAGTAGCAGCAGCGATAAGAGCAGCACCGTCACCATCGCCATCGCCATCGCCATCGACATCGACATCGACATCGACATCGACATCGACAACCTCACCTCGCACTTTCCCGAGTATTTGCTGAAGACGGCGGCAGTGAGGCTGCTGCTCATGTGCTCTACCGTTCCGCAATTGGAGCATCCTCGTTTTTGTACATTTATATTAAGGCGAATACATCGAACCCGGCGCACTATTCTTCAATCTTCGAAGGTAAATCGTCGCTCATCAGAGACAATAGCGCATGAATCCACTATACTTTGCGTCAAGATTAATTACTGGCAGTGAGTGGTTATTGCAAAGAAATCAATGGGGCAATGAAAGCCTTATCAAAGTCCGAAGCAAGGCACCAACAGATGTATACAATAATCTCCACAGCTCTTCCGGTTGACGTTCCATCGCGGTGAGCCTAAAGAAATGCAACGAAATAAAAGTTCGCGAATTGAGGTACAGGCTTTACAGCCAAGATCATAGAGGAGTGAAGATATTCGTGAGAAATCCGCCGTCTAGTACGCTTCCGTTTCTTCCGGTCAATCGTGCCCCGTTGATCGGAGGGGCAGATCTAATAGCGTCGTACTACGTTTCGGTAAAAGTCCGAGGTTTATTTTCCCAGCAGAAAATTCGTCGTTCTATTAATAGGAAACGACCTCATGGCGCATCGTGCTCCGCTAGTTAGTAGCGTTTCTTCGACTAATCTCCCAACAACGGTCCAACGACATTTCAGAAGTCAACCTTAGATCTATCCCCGCCACCGCCACCGCCACCACCCTTCTTACCCATGAAATACAATAAAACGGCCAAATTCGGCCGTAAACTCGTATATCCGTGCGCATCATGTTGAATAGAAACCGGAAGAATCTTGTAGGCCACGGTCCTTCTCGTTGCGGCGTATGCGAAAACGGATCCAAGTTATTTTCGCATCACGACAAAGATCGCCAACTACTGAACTTCTCTTCCCGTTCAAGCGAAAGCGCACAGCACGAAAATCCAATCTACCCGCCTGCTAGTCTATTCTAGCGGGGAAAAAATTCTTGTAATTTCGCCGAGGGTGATTTCGCCTACGTTCCGTAGGGTGGCAATATTTGTCTTGTTCTTTTTTCATTTCAGGCAACCGGCTCGAGCGGCGGATTGAAATGTCCGACATGAAAGGTGAGGTTTTTCGATAATGTCGCTGATAGGTCGCTTCAGTACAGCTACTTGTGCCAATAGGAAATGAATCGAAGCTTCCTGCCCATCCGCTTCACGATCGGACTTATAAACGGATTTATAAAGAATAATCACGCGAGCTTACGCATACTCACCGTCAGCTTTGGCCATCGATTAACCACTAGCCGATATTTCGATGGCGGCTCAACGAAAACCGTCCTATTCGCGTTGCAGACCTTCACCACGTCGACGAAGAGCAGAATGAAAGAGCCGAGATCGGCGGGGGAAACGAGCAAGAGAAGCGATCATCCACCTCGATAGAGAATTCGGGGGCAAGTGGAGGGAACAGGACGGGCGAGAAGCGATTAGCAGGTTTGCCATTCTGTCGATGAGCTTTTTTAACCTAAGACATGACATGGCGCGTTGTACGTGACACGCTCCCATTTCGAGAGGGTCGGTTAGGCGGTCCCGCGCGGGACCGTCCAACGAGCTACCGAAAATAAATCCGCGGAGAATCCCGACACGTTTTAAATAAAGCGAGCCCACGATATTGTCGGAAGACTTCGGGACTCCCGTGAACCGGCATACGCGACTTCTCCGAGAAACGACACGACATCGAGGCATGTTGTCTTTTTCGGGGCTTGCAAACCGCCCAGAATCGACCTACCATTGTAAACGGGACAACTATAAACTGCCTTTCTGACAATGAGATTTCAAAGAAAGTCCCGTACAATTGCATTTAAAAGGATCCTCAGTTGAACCATTTTTCTTTGCTTGTTGGCAGCGCCCAGCGAAACAACAGGCTCAAAGGAGGAATCGGGAAATACACTGGCCACCGACCAAAGCCTAGCCTCGAAAGACCGTGAAGAGGAAGGAAAAGTAGACTTAGACGGAGACGGAGACGGAGACGGAGACGGAGACGGAAAAGCAGAAGAAGGAGGAGGAGCAGGAGGAGGAGGGGGAAAAGCACGGGCAGGTGAAAGCTCGGGAAACGGCGGAATTGGCGGAATCAGCGGAATCAGCGGAATCAACGAAAAGGAAGGACGCCGGAGCGTGAGAAGCGATTATGCCGGGGTCGGTGAGTGGAATTCATTGCCGATATTGGTAGAGCGGTTGCGATCGGCGCTCGACAGGATTGACCCCCCGATCTCTAGCCAGCCGGCCATTCTCGAGGACTCCGGTATCGATTCCGAGGAGGACCTGCGGATACGTAATTCCATGGAAAGGGCCTGCAGCTTCGTCGATGCTAGTACCCTTGACACGACAACGAAAGCCGACGATACCGATCTAAAGCGGGATCTCGAGATACTCGACGGCGACCTCCCCTTTCAGGACGTTCGGACGGCTCTGAATCGCTTGCGCGATACACTCGATCGGATCGATCTAACGGCACTAACGGCACACGATTCCGCGGCTATCTCCGACCCCTCCGATCGACTACACCTCGTGCATCTCGTATCCGCCCTCTTAACGCGCCTCGACGGCTCCGCTGCCAAGAAAACCGCTCAACCATCACTCTCCACCGTCGCTGTTGCACCTTCAACCGTACAAACCTCTGCACCACTGGCCAGAAGACGTCGCAGCGCATCGAGACACACCATCGCAATTACCGTCCAAGAGTTGGCCCGTGCAAGAAAACGTCTCGAGGAAGAAGGGAATCGCTCGATGGACCTGGAGAAGGACGCCGGACCTTCCTTCGCTCGTTCAACCAACGACGCTCTGTTGGCGATGCACCGAACCGTCATAAGACCTACCATCGCCACGACAACGAGCACCACGACAAGCACAACGACCATTTCCTTTCCTCATTCCGCTAAGGCTCAAATACACCTTTCACTTCCGTCACCCCTATCGCCCCTATCACCCTTATCGCCCCCATCGCCCCCATCGCCCCCATCGCCCCCATCGCCCCAATCGCCCCAATCGCCCCAATCGCCCCAATCGCCCCAATCGCCCCAATCCTCCATTCTCTCACGGTCGTCAGTTCCATCGTTGATCGTGGCGAACGGCACGTTGCGAGGTCAACGGAGATCTTCCTACGACGAGAACGGTGCAAGAGTGGTCGCGATTGTTGAGCAATACGGTGCACCCGTGTCCAACAATACCGAGGTCAAGCTTCCACGACAGAGAGCGCAGGAGGCAGAATCAACGGTGGCCTTGAACGGCCGCTGTCCAAGCAGTAACAAATTTAGCGCAAAAAAAGCCAAAATGAAGCGCGCCAATACGATCGACATACCCAGTTACCTGGCCTTACAAGCCGAAACTCTTGGAAAAGGGGGCTGTCTTCCTTTGCGCCGACCCATTGGCGTCGCCGACAAGCTACCAACCAACAATATCTCTGCCGCTAACCCGGCGATACCTTCCTTCCGACCAAAGACGGAGAACGACAGAAAATTTTTAGCCCTCATCAACCGAAACATCGACTCGCCGGCAAGCACCGTTTCACCGGCATTTGCCGCCTCCAGCTCCAGCTGCAGCTCCAACTCCAACTTCGGCTCCAACTTCGGCTCCAACTTCGGCTCTGCTCCCGGATTTCCCAAGCATTTTCCCAATCCTCGAGCTCTCACTGACGAGAACTGGAACAGTCGGTTCTCCAACATAAAAACCGCCTTCGACAGGGCCATCCCGACGGACGAGCCGCAGCCCGATTTCCGACGAGTTAAAAATTCAAAAACAAAGAGTATCGGCTCTCATGCGTTCCAGCGGTTCGCGCAACAAGAAAATCATTCGGTCGGGCCAGCAAGGACTTTCAGGCACGCACCATCGTCGCTCTTCAGAATAATAGACAAGCCATCAGCACCCCCGGCGCCGACCTCGATGAACGTTAATCGATCGACAGTGCCATGGACCAACCAACCGCGGACGTCAAATTGCCAATTGCCCACGCCTGGTAATACCTTGCGCGAGAGAGCAAGGATGATGTTTGATCGGGAAAATAAGAGCTGCCGCTCTAATAAAGCCAACGAGGCCGTGCCCCTTGTCGAATCGAACGCTCCACCATCATCTTACACTCGGCCTGCCTGGATTGAGCGTGAAAGAAAACCGCTCGTCGCCGAAAATGGTAGAATCGATTATCGTTCCTTCTGCAAGCAATTCGCACCCTTTGTCGGTCGGACGAACGCCCCATCCGTACCCGTGGCCGTCGACGTCGGTGTCGATGTCGATGTCGATGTCGATGTCGATGTCGCGCCATCCAAACCAGTCAAGAGAATCTACCGGGATGAACAACCAAGGATCATCGAGAGACCCAATGAAACCCCAGGGAAAATTTTCAATACATCCTCGTTCATTCCTGCCGACGAGAGACGAGTTCACGCGGATGCCGCCGTTCAGACGGAAACCCATGGAAAAGAAGTAGCCATTTCCGGCTCCGCTCATGCCCCGCTACTCTTGTTTCCGCTTTCGGCCAACGTCTCCAACGGACACGCACATTTACCTACTGGCGAAATTGCCGAAAGCATTAACTCGGTGGATTACTCGAAGAATGACGCGACGATTCCGGCCTATGAAATTCCATTCGTTCTTGACGATCGTAACATAGCGAACCAAGATTTCGGACCGGAAATTGGCCTGGTAACGAGATACTCTTCGGCGATAGTGACTGTCGCTGCATCAGACGCATTGGCCGATCGGAATGGACCAACGGCCCAGGAGGAAATTAAGCGACACAACCATCTCCAGCAAAGTCTCTTGCAGCAATTACGCGAAGAGCAGGGCCCTTCGCCTTCTTCTCAGTTGCCCACTCGGAGAGCACCGTGTCAGGTGGACTTTCCTCCCTCGGAAATACCGGCCAATCGGGTGACAACCCTACGTGACGCCTACGAGCAACCGAAAAATCGTTCGCCCATACGAAATGGCGCAAATTCGAGCGTAGGACCAATCGATTCGAGCGACGAGTATCTCGTCTCTTGCGCCAACAAGCCAAATAGATCGATCGTTCTCGCGAAATCCGAATCCTGGCACCAATTGGCCCTTTCTGATCGATCCGCAAGGCTTCTAGCCGTGGCACCTCCGCACATTCAAAACTCTTCTTCCGTTGCCCACCACTGTAGACCTCCGAAACCCAAGTCTCCTTCCTCGTCGAAGCTTCGCTCTCAGAAGCAGTACGAGGCTTCCAGCACTTCCGACAGCGTTAAACGAATGGAGGAGAAAGTGAGAAGATATTTCAAAGACCCCGCCGGGGATGATGAGAATCTCGGCAAAGATCCTTCGAGGAAAAAACGATCGAGCACCGGGCTTTCTCGCAGCCGTACCATGCCTGGGATCTGCCAGGACGGATTGGCCTCCTTGCTTGCTCCTCCTCGAGTAACCCTTCCCCAGCTTGACAGTTCGACCGACTTCGATAAAGCCTTTGACGACATCTTTGAGGAAGCTACGAGAAACAATCAGCAGCAGCAGCAGCAGCAGCAGCAGCAACAACAGCAGCATCATCACCATCACCATCATCATCATCATCATCATCAACGCTATTGACGCCCTTCGCTCTCGTCACTCGTCGTTCGTGGCTCGTGGCTCGTGGCTCGTGGCTCGTGGCTCGTGGCTCGTCTTCGTCCTCCGACCGAGCCATTTATTATTAGTGTTTTCTGCCCCGTGACGATGAGCGATAAAAGAGAGGGCGAAGACAAAAGACTCGTACCGAGGAGACGAGCCGATGATCAATGACGCGAAGAAAAAACTTTGTTTGAATATCGATCGATGAACTCGAGCTTCAGGAAAATGCCAGCCTTCTCGTTTCGTGGGCCGCGATCCAAAAGATGCGCACCCTTCTTCTTTCTTCTATATTTCTTTTTTTTGTAGCTGCATTAACGGAATATAAGTATGCGGAGGGATGTCGAGAATGACTAGAAGGTCGAGCCAGTCCCCCAATAAGCAGTGAGTCAGACTTTCTTGCTCCGCTCATTTCCCTCGACCGTAGCGTTTAGTTCGCACCGCTGCATCTTGTAAACGTAGAAAATAGATCCGCCAAGATAAACAACTACCCACTTGAAAGTTCTTCTAACGTTCCCTGCATCGATGTTCATCACAGTAACGAACACAAACACCAACACAAAAACGAACATGAATATGACGACGGCAAGCCCAATTCTAATAACGAATCCATCAATAAATCCGAATGAGCATCGCACATAGTCATAGATATTTGACATCTTCCGACGGAGGATCTTCTTAGTTATCCAATGTAAAGACCTTCGATGTTATTCTTAGCGAAAAATTAGCTAACGGATTTTCTTCGTATTTCCAGCAAGCAGAAAACCGATGTCGGCATTTGCCAAGTTCCGTCAATTGGATCGGCAGTCTATCATCGCCACCTCGCCGCGAAGGTATGCTCATACAAGATACCAATTAACCACAATTCGTCTCACTGTCCTAGCCATTTTCTTTGATTTTTAGCGCACCAAAATTACCAGGAACCGACTACCGTTTGAAATTCACCGATCCAAAAGTGCAGAACAATGCTGTGCAAATAAAAGAACGTCTGCTGGCGTGGTGCCGTAGCAAAACGAAAGAATACGAGGTAAGGCACCAGTGGCAAGCACACGGACCATCGGCGGAAAACACGAGCCACACTTTTGCCGTTATAACTTGTACCCTCTTTCTTCGCAGAACGTCCAACTCAACAACTTCTCGACGAGCTGGAGTAACGGTTTAGCGTTTTGCGCCCTCCTTCATCACTTCAGGCCTGACGCTTTTGATTACCATTCCTTACGTCCGGAAGACCGCCGAAAGAACTTTGAATTGGCATTTACCAAGGCCGAGTGAGCGCCTACTATTTCACCTTACTCTCGTCCCATGCGCTTGTTCGTTTGTCGCGTAATCTATATTATCTTCTCTATGTCGCAGTGAAATCGCCGGAATTGCACCGTTGCTCGACGTCGAAGACATGGTAATGATGAACCGACCCGACTGGAAGTGCGTCTTCACCTACGTTCAATCTATTTATCGTCGTTTCAAAGACGAAGAGTGACGGCACTTGCCGCTCCTCTCTCCGTCGTTCATCGAGCAACGATCATCAACTTTAACTCTAATCGCCTAGTCAACCACACAGTATTTTATCGGAAACTCCGCGTTTCCTACCCCCCTCTCTCTCTCTCTCTCTCTCTCTCTCTCTCTCTCGGCTTCTACATTCGTGCGCTCTGCGCAAACACGAAATTGAAAGCAAAGCTTTTGCCAATTTAAATCAATATTTATTACAAAGGACTAATTTTATTTCAATCATTAAATAGTTTACGTACAAAGAGAGATAGTGAATTACGCGGGGAATAGGCAAACGGTAATTAAGTGGGGGGTGAGTATGTATATGACGAGTTAACCGGTAGTAGTTGCTTGATGCGCATATTATACGGACCAAGAAAAAACTAAAACTCCCACTGTGTACGGAGTTCTCAATTGTTAAAGCCAACAAATAAGCGCATCCGGCATGTTTCGGCCGCTTTATGACACTAATCTAACGTCTAGGTCCGATCGCGCTTGTAGACCCGCCGTTATCAGTCTTCTTGTACCTTAAAGTCTACTGTCGTCCAACGAATTGTTTATATCGCTTCTATCTTCGCCGATCATGTCCTGCAATGCGCATTACACATAAATTAGCAGAGATTGCCAAAAATCCATTTCGCGTCTTACCACTTCTAAAGTTATACCTGCAACACTTGGACGAGTGTTCGGGTCTCATCGAGCATTTCTTTGCAGATACGATTCTCTTCTTCGAGCTTAGCAACGCGCTCGTTCAGTTCCTTATTTTCGTCGAGCGCATCCTCAAGCGCTATTCGTCGTCTTTCTGCCAAAACTTCCCAATAATTTTCGCTAGGACCAGCTGCGCTACCAAAAGTTCAGAGGACATGAGCAGTTTTTCACCGTGAAAAGTATCAAGGAAATAGCGGGAAACAGGACAGTGACGACAAACCTTCGGAAGTAAGATCCTCAACTTCAATTTTGATTTTCTCTCCTCGTGCGGTCTGGACGGCTTTGTCCTTGTAGGTAACAACTCTCTTCCGTCTGGGAATTTCGTTCTTTAACTTGTCCGTTACTTCACTAAAATCATACGGTTCGTACAGTTGTGACGAGGCCAATCGGATACTCATATCCGGCGATAAACTCACTCTTTGAGAGATTCCTTAGTCGGTGCGGTGGATCTCAGCATCCTTCCACCACCAACAAGGTTTTCTTTGTCAGTGGCAGCTGGCTGCAAAACGTGCAAAGACTTTCTGACCTTATCCTGTTTCGATAAAAGAGAAAGTGTTACGATGCATTATCGTCTCTCGGAAGCTAATAAATTCTTACTTCTTTCGACTATAAGACCAAGGACATGCCATTCCGACTGTATATTTGAGCGACAAGAAAATTCGGTCATCTTGGGCAACTTTAGACATTACATTTAGTCTCGATAATTAATGCAGATCATAAGGCGCCTAAAACCCCTAATCCTCGGCTCCGTTAGGTAAATAAGACATTCGAAGAATCCCGCGTGTCCTCTCAAGTTTAGCCGAGCACCCTGTACGTCGTACATTGTACTTGTTTGGCAAATAAATTTCATGTGGCAATGGTAAACCTACTTTCGATCGTTTCCGTTGATATTACATTAAAATCGCCAACTACATAATGTCCCCGGCCCAGAGCATTAAACCAACAGCGGAGTTTGTCATCTATCGTGCGATTCTATGTATACAAACAATCTAGTCCGTCGAATTTTTTCAACGATTAGGTGAAACGGGGATTCATGAGTGTATTTAGATTACAGGTAAACACAGAAATGCCAGAACCATCATTCTTGGTACAAAGGTCATCCTCTTAATCCGTCAAAATCTACGGCATCTATCTACGTAAACGACATGAATTAAACCATCGAAAAGCCCGTACGTGCTTGGACACTATTCATCCCGCGATTGGAAATTTATATTGTCTGCCTTGCTGCAACTACACGCGTGACTGTTCAATCCGGAATTTCCATTATTCTCCTCCCAAAATACATGCAAGGAATATCAGTGAAAGCGCCTACAGAATGCATGCTAAATAAATTACTAACCTCCGGAGCTACTGTTTTGGCGGATGAAACTTTCGTCGCGCCTCCTGGTTTCATGATCCTGGTCTAGAAGAATACAATCGGGCAATTGTCAACAAATTTTTCAATGTTAAAAACCAACGTGGCGCAGTTTCAAGTCTTTGCGACAATGCCTACTAAAGGAATAATACTTAACGGTATATTACGCGCTCAGCCTTGTTAACCGCCAAATTTCAACCGTACTAATGTCGAACACACAGATAACTACACGTCCAACTACGTCCATGCGCACTCTGACGGTCGATCGTGCAATCGATTCAATACGGGAATTGTTCGCGTATCATTGGTCAATTGATTCGTAATCCAGTTGGGTCCTTGGCCAACCATGCGTGGCCGTTTAAGGTACCGGCAACCATTGTGAATGAAATCCCCAACAATATTGGGAAGGTGTCGAACACTAGCCATGCTTCTAAATAACACAGAAACCTGTGAACAGGGTAGCCAAACCTCAAATTGTGGACTGCTTATAGCGCCACGTAGGAGAGCGGTTAGAACTATTTGCATGTGTGTGTGTGTGTATATATACGTGTGACAGCTCTCGATGTAGTACTACATTGCATGTGTAATCCCATGCAGTTCTATTTTACTTGAGTTATTTTATATACATTTATACAGTAAAAACATTTACAACAAAAATTGGTATAAATATTTTTAGGCTGGCTTTTTAATAAGTGATACTTTCGTGACAAAATAAACTGTTATATGCACAATACGTATGCAGAATAACTCACAATATAATTTGTCTAATTCTAAATTTTAAGAAAACCAAAGTATTACTCTATACTACAAAAATAACACCAAGTATAATATTTTTAAATTCCAATGAAAATCAGAGATATTAGTAAAGATCACTACTTAATGCAAACAGCGGCAAGCAGCTTGTTGCACCTTATGCACGAAACAGTAATATGGCGTGAATAGCTTGTTTAGTAAGTTGCCATGGAAATGCGCGCCAAAATTATTGCCAGCAGCGCCAAAAATGTTGACGGCAGCGCCACGTAGGTGAGCGGCTGGAACTATATACGTGGCGTCGGTAGCTTCGTAGCTTCATTAGAAGCTTGGCCACGCTGCTGTGAACACTAGGTACGCTGACCGGTGCGTATACGATTTTGTGACATTTCATCTTTCATAACTAATATAATTTCATGTTTCCAGTCAATTGGTTTATCAGTATTGATTCATCAGAAATATGTCTATGGAGACAGTTCCCAAGGATTTACGCCAGCTCCGAGCGTGTCTGGTGTGCTCTTTGATAAAAGTAAACATTTTCTCAACATAATTATCGTATATACTCATTTCGTCGAATAACCTCCTACATGTCATATCATGTTTTAGACCTTCGAGCAGTTCGAATTTGATGGTTGCGATAATTGCGATGAATTTTTACGAATGAAGAACAACAAAGATAACGTATTTGATTGCACAAGCTCGAATTTTGATGGGTACGTATTTTACATTTGTATTAATACCTCGACTGGTGAACAGTATCTACAAAATTATGCTTTTGTTCCAGTATGATAGCGGTCATGAGTCCGGAAGACAGCTGGGTATGCAAATGGCAAAGAATAAGTAAGATCTTAGAGCATTTAAAGCATTATTTACTGTTAACCTTGGCCTTTGCGGCAGACTCGAAGAAGTCTGATGATGCACACTTACGTTGTACATTTATTCATTTCTGACGTCCATTTGTTGCAGATCGATTTTGTAAAGGTGTCTATGCGATATCAGTTTCTGGACGATTACCAGCTGGAGTAATCAGGGAGATGAAAAGTAGGGGCATAGTATATAGACCACGTGATACCAGTCAACGATAGCACAATTACAAGACTGAGGTGCGGATCATTTCTTTCTTACAATTAACACAGTTCATGCGAATGGGTATTCGGTCCATCCATGACTTTTGTTAATCACGCGAAGGTACTTAGATATTTGGAGAAAGAACGTAAAGTGCTCTATCAATGAAAAGCGTAAAATCACTTTGATATGACAAGTTGAAACAGCAAGATTGTGAAGACTTGACGAATTTATGACAAAGTCGATTGAAATTACCGCAAAAATTATATGTGACTACTACTTGGACACATTACCAGCTGAGAATGAGATATCGGGTACCGCATTACGGGCAAATGATTGCTTACGCATCGAAGCCATAAATTAGCGCAGGTGGCGTGGTAACTGTTATCGTTATGAGTGACTCTGCGATTAGTTATGATTGTCAAACAGAGTGAACAAAATACTGAATCTCCTTGATGTATTGGCCAAGCTGGTAGCTCAGTTACAATCTGTAAGTAAACGAAAATCGCCGTTATAATCGCAATACATCTAGGTCCGCTAAATAATGAACTATGAATTCATACCGGTATGTTAACGTAGAATGGTTCCATCTCAGCCCAAATTCGATCGATGTCCATCAACAATTCGTCAAATCCCATGATACATATATCCATCTCTTTATACGAAAAGTTAACGCGTCTGCAGACTGCTGCGACTTCGGCCAAGTCTGAAAGAACATAGAAAATACGTAGGCGCTCGGTCCGATTATCTTTTTAGTTTGTCGAAAGCCATTAAAACGATTGTGAACTCTCTTATGTAACACACCCATTGATCGATGTAAAATATGTGAATAAATAAACGTGCATTGTACGCTATGATTAGACATTTAAATATTGCAAATACATATTCCGTACTACATAAAAAGTAGTATCCCTGTGCCGAATTTAGGACTTCCCTCAAGACAACTTCTGTAGTAATGCTTGAAAATATGTTTGCCGCTACTTGGAGTAGTAATACACAGCTCTCCATGTATTGTTTCCATTCCCAGTACATTGCCTAAAAAGTAGATAACTGAAATGTTTGCTACCCGAAAGACTATGCGCCTATGGCGAAGGCCCTTTCTATACCTGATGAGTCGCGTCAGTTGTCGGATCATCCTCTGAACCAGACGGTAAGAACGATTTCAGATCTAAGCTAGGAACCGAACCGGAACGGGTCAGCATTCCTGGTGCACCGTTATTCGACTCAATACTGTTCACAGAAATGGCATCTTCTTTCGGGGGTGCTTTCACTAAAACAGCCCCAAATAAATTCTTTCCACATAGTAATCACAAGTAGCAGGAGCGTAATCATGTCTCTATGTCTATTTTCATTACCTTCCATTGCGTTGGAGTGGGTTAGAGCTGAATCGTCGGTCTGTTCAACCAACGTATCGTTCAATTTGAGATTCTCAAATACTTGGGAGATTCCAAGGGTGAGTTGCAGATCTGTTAGAAATGGACTTTCCGTACTATTCGCGCGGGGTCGAAGATCACAGGCCGTTAATGTAACCGATTGTTTTTCGGCAAGGGTCGTTTCATCCGCTGATGGAAAACGCCCAACATTTGATACTTGGGCGGACACAAATTCACCAAACTCGTCCGCACTCACGCTTTCGTCATTATCCCCATCAATATCCCCTTTCGTTTCCAAGGATGTCGTCTCCCGTATGAGTTCACGTAGAGCACTGTACTTATCTTCGACGAGCTGCAAGTTCATCAGGTCTCGTTGCGCAACGTCTGAATTTGTTTTCGATGTCATCTATGAAAAAAGATGACACTCAAGTTTTTTGTTGTCCCCGCAGATCAGTTTTTTACCGCTTTAAATTGCTTACCCTAAGGTGATTTGTCCTTTCCGCAGACGTACGAACCTCCGTATTAAGTTGCTCTTCGTTTTCCGAGGTAATATTCGTCCCGCACCCCGTCATTTCAATCGTACGATCCTTCGGATCGCTGTAACTCCTTATCGCGGTATCTCTCAGTATTACTGTCTTTGACTGGTTTTTTAAGGTACATTTTGGAAATAATTCCGAATAACACTCGGTCAAGGCCTGTTCCTTTTCTCGATTCTGTAAACCCGCGGGGCCGGAACTTGGAAACTTCGAGGGCATTTGCAAATTATTATGTCCTGCCACTTTCGTATTGGCACCTGTAGCTTTCTTCGGCTTATCAAACGTCTTTTTTACACCCAAATTGTGATTAGCTAATCTGCTACCGATGGCGGATCCTTGTTTCCCCTCCCAAATTTGAATATTTGGAATGACCGTAGTTGCCGAAGGGAGTGGTGGAGGCGGCGATGGCGGGGCACTTTGAAATTCGGTAAATTCGTCTGTCAGATCCGGCTGTGCTCCCTGTGTATAACTGAGTTTTGACTGTTGACGAGCCGGTGGAGGTGGATGTATTTCTGATGGGACGGTCGTGTTGCCAGCGATTCTTGCATTGCTTCTGGACTCAGTCATGTACTGCTTTATGCCTGGCATATTGTACAAATTTGAAACATTTGCCATACTTCCTACGGCGGATGGCTGATATTCCATTGCAGAGTTTATGTGCATGGCAGATCTCACACGAGATATCTGCACTAAATTTAAGTATGGAACAGCTGGATATGGAAGGGAATGTAATATATCCAAACTGTTGAATGAACAAGAACTTTGTGCAACTGCCACCAAAGCTAATACCACATAAAGCTCCTGTTCTGTAAGTCTTCCAGCATATTTTCTATTAGCCAAGCCCCAAATGCGACCCAAAACATCGGTTGACAGTCTGCTCGTGAGCAATAGTGGGAAGACCTTGTCGGTATCGACCAAAACTTCATCCTGTGTTCCACAAGGCTGATCCTCTCGTACCGTTTCCCACACAATTTTGTAAAGTGGTGGCAAACTAGCTGAATTTACCCACAGCCAGCTTGGCAGCTGACTTGCTTTTCTTTCCGAGTGATTCTTATACATGATGAATATATACTCCGATTTTTAACCCGCGGATGAAATGCGCTTGGCGTAATTCAGCGATTCCTTATTCATATTCAACATTATGCCGAATTCATACTTATGACCTTGCCATAGTAACCCAACGATTTTCCTTTTACGTTTATGTTTTATCATTCTCCCTTCGCATCATGTACAAATGAAAATTGTTTCTGTCAAGAGACTTCACAGGTTGGGCCCAACCCAGCCCAACCTGACTAGTTGAAATCGGCAGTCGATTACTCGCGGCGATTCTCAAACTATCTCCATTATCGATATATTTCTATCGGGATGCCAATATCGAAGTACTCTCGCTTTCGATTGGCTCGTTTGGGGCGTCACGATTGGACAAACGATACATTGTGCTATCAGGGCAGACGACACAACGGTACGTAAAACACGCCATCTACCATCGTTTGTGCCATCTAAGGTCGCATCATCGTCTCTATTCCTCGTGCAATGTGGCCGATTTATGTTTGTGCATTAATGTGCATTAGCGGTGAGAACTAGTGAGAGACGCTGGACGCTGCCAACATTAACATTCTGAGATCGTAGGTAAGTCCATTGTTAATCGTTCACGTAGACTGAAATAATTCCCACCTTGGGGATAACATATATGTTTACTAACAATTTGTCCATCGTAGGATTTTTTTCTTGGGCAATCAAGAGGTGTAGAAGTACCGAGCTCCTAACAATTTCCGAATCAGCCGATAGGTATAATGTCGACCGACTTTTACATACGATACTACGTCGGTCACAAGGGAAAATTTGGCCATGAATTTCTTGAGTTCGAATTCAGGCCGGATGGCAAATTAAGATATGCCAACAATTCAAATTACAAAAATGACACAATGATCAGGAAGGAGGCATATGTACATCAATGTGTAATGGAGGAATTGAAGAGAATTATTCAGGATTCAGAGATTATGCAGGAAGATGATTCCCTTTGGCCACAACCTGATCGCGTTGGACGTCAAGAACTGGAAATTGTTATTGGTGACGAACATATATCATTCACAACGTCAAAGACTGGATCGCTCCTCGATGTCAATCAGTCCCGCGACCCTGAAGGCCTCAGATGCTTTTATTATCTTGTACAGGATCTCAAGTGTTTAGTATTTTCCTTAATTGGACTTCATTTTAAGATAAAACCTATATAAATGTCATACATAATGAAGCATCATATAATCCGTTGCCTTAAATCTCTTTTTGTCTTACATTTTGGAAAAAACCTGTGTTACTGACTATGTGTCCGCTCATTCGTATTAAATGACTGTATGATTTCCCTAATGTTGCTAGTACGTTATTTAAAGATCGATATGCCCTTGACGCCGGCCGAACTGGCCAATAGGCATTAAGATAGATTTCAACGGTGGCGCTGATGTTTGCGGAGGCAACTTCACGCCGATAGTAATAATCACCAGGGAGCCAATATGGCTAGGGTTGTTCATAGGTTCTTAGGGAATGTAAAGAGGCGAATCAAGAGGCTAAATCGGCGTGAATGTCCACATATAATACATCGACACGCATTGCTCGCGGAGTGAAACGGTAATTATCAGATTGTAATTTGTTAAACATTTTACTTTAGAGGATAAGGCGTTAGCGGACTGAGCGATCGCATTTAGCCTACATAACGATCCATTTCTTCGTCGGAATAAACGCACAATCAGGTGGTCCGTTTGAGTTTCAGACGGTGAGTGAAATGAGGTCTTCCGGGGAGATCTCGGATAGTCGCAATGATGACAACGAGCGTAAAGATCGAGCAGTCACAGATTCCGTTCATGAGAGATTCCGTCCGCCTTATGTACAGTGTGACACCTGTAATACGCGATTCGTTGGTAATCGAAAAGCTATAGAGAAGCATTTCAACGAGTTACACCCGAGTAAGAAACAGTGCCCTAACTGCGAAGGGAAAGTTTACGTTTATCGACAAATCCTTCCCGGGGAAAACGGAGCACGACGGTACGAGGAAACGATTTATCACAAATGCCAAAAGTCCTAGCATAAAGTTACATCGAAGATAAACTAACGCACATGCCCCAACTGAGGCTACGTTTCCTCCAGTGCTTTCCCCTTTGCATTCCCAAAGCAATATGTAAAACCAGGGAGGGTGCAGAACATGCCATTATTGCTGTCTATCTGATGCTTATGTTCCAATATAAGGAGAGATATTTCATAAATTCTCATCCTACCAATTGTAAATAGACTCAAGAAGGGTGCATAGACAATATGATCATATCATTTTTGTACTGAATATTTGCGTAAAATGAAAGTTTTTATAGTCTAATGGTTAATTATTATAAACCAAAGGCACGGGCCGTTAGAGATCGTAGGAAAATGCCTTGCAACAATGATACCTATTGGCCGCGGAAATACGATACAAGTTTATAAGTGGACAGCTCTCAAAAGGTATTGTCTCCGTAACGGCGATCAGGAGATATCGATTGCCTCTCGTTAAGTAATATGTACTTGAACATGAGACGAGCTGAAGGGCGAAAAATCAAGGAAATTGTGCATGCATGCATTTCTAAATACACAACGCCGAGAAACGAAAGTTTATGTGATTCCTTTGTGCCTATAACCAATAGCCCACTGACACAACACATATGTCTACTGCACAATGATCTGTGGTAATACGTTAATTTCATTTGGATAATCCACGAAGAAGGGAACGCGTTGAGTCGTCATTTGTCCTATGCTCAAATAACAAATTATCGCTTTTATTTCTCGCGTATTTTTACTAAGTATTTACTTTCATCACGTATACGTACATAAAATACTGGATATTTGAACGACACTTCCGCTTTGAGGAAATCAAGTGTCCATCGATATTTGTAAGTTGAAACACCTTTCGTAATTATGCGATATGATGTGCAGTCGGGAATTGACTAGATAATGTTATGTAACGTTCATTACGCTAGCCTCCAGCAGTTTTGGCCGGTGCTTCACAGTAAATGACCTTCGTACGGAGAAGACGGCGACACGTGAATGCACGTGCATGCGGGTGTACCAAGTGTATTTCACAACACTCTTGGAGTGACGTCACGCTGATTCATTCTATTGCACGAGTCTTTAAGAAAGATTTCAACCTTGTAGGGTAATCCGTCATTATGCCAGACGCTCCCAAATCAAAAGCCTTTTGAAATTCATCATCTTGGTTGAGTACCCAAAAGTATACCTAGAAAAATCTCGATTCCAGAGATAACATTCCGCCTGAATAATCATTTACATGGAGAGCTACTTAAATGACAAGAATATACATACGTGAATTCCGCGCGCTTTCAGGTGATTGAACAAGCAAGGCCTCATCAAAAGTACATTAATTAGTCGCACAACTAATTTCTCCAGTGGTAAAAACTTTGGTCTAGAAGAGCCTCGGCTAAGCGATAAGGTGATGTTATCATTCTTACTAGTACTACTGCTTCGTAGAGTAAGGTGAACAGAAATATACGTACTATCACTTACCGTAAGTAAATCGAAGGTAGAAATATTTCAAGATGAGTTTCTCGTAACGGCACAAAGGGCAACAATCCAGTATAGAGTAGGATTAACAACAATGTTACACGTCGCATTGAGAATAAAAGATTCACGTTCGGGTTCTACGGTGTAAAAAAATGATTTAATAAGGGCTAAGGATGAAAAATATTTTTTACACAGCACGCATACTCCACACACACACACACACACAGTTAACACATAAAACTGTTACTACTCTGTAAAGTTTAAATTTCGCGAGGCAAGGTTCTTCTTGTTGTGTTTCTTTGTTATGTTATGGAATTAGCTGGGTGTTGTTTAATTAACTGTCATACGTTATAAAAACGTGTCATGTCTCGTCCCGTTTTTACCGTTCGGCGGTCAGGTATGAAAACATGGAGAATGTAAAAACTGTTGCCTTTGACACTGTTAGAAAATACATACTGTCTTGAAGCATTTTCGAGTGATTTCATCGCTAAAATTTCCCCAGACTGTATATTCCTCTCGATTATATTGCTTTATGAGGTCGGAAACTTTTGATATTAGACGGTCATCGTTTATTTTAATGTCAATGTTAATCGGCAGGCTAGGAAACGCTTCAAATACTTCTTTCAACAGAGGAAACCGTCTGTCTTCTTCATTTTCGCTCCCGATGTATTCCATATCTGCGCAACTACGACTCTTAAGTATCTGCACGAAGCGATAAAAAGATTGGAGCCGCCGATAAGTAGGCAAAAGTACCTGGATCAAAGTCGATGGGAAGGCACTGCTTCAAGAGTGGTAAATCCTTGTAATCAACCTCAGAGATATTCATATTCTTACCCGTACTGCGCAACAAATTCTGGTCATGCGACACCACGACTTGACCATCCTTGGTCAAGTGACAATCTAATTCTAACATCTCTGTTCCAACAGCTACAGCTCTAATTGTGATACATAAAAAATGGAATAGAACGAAAGAAAAAGTTAATTGTCTTTCTACACAAAGTATATACCGTGTAAAAGAATTCATTTGTATGCACTGAATTTTACCGTCTAAATGCACCCATTGTATTCTCATAACTTTCTCCAGCTCCTAAAACATGTTGCTAGTTAAATCTTTGGCACGTAGACAGGTAAGCTCATCTTATCACTTGACTTACCTCCCCTGTGGCTTATATGATGACAAGAGAATTTCACTTTTTTCTTTTTATGAAGTAAAGTTGGATATTTAAATAATATCATGGATGTCAACATGTAACCACCGATCAAAGTGTAAAGCAACATTTTAGTTTCCCGCGGTAACCACCGATATGATCGATTGTTGCACCTAAAACGAATTGTCAGTTTAAACCGTTGAGACATTCCGCCAGGTCATGACTGTACGTCGAATAGGACGGAATATCGCGCCTGTAAATTCTTGGATTGTTTAGTTCGACGTCACCGGATTGACAATGAACACGGTAGACGTGCGCCCGCGCCCTTGCATTTACGTCAGTACCAAACATTTCCCAAAGCTGATCGGCCGATCTGTCTGTATCAAGAACGATTGTCTTTGCAAATTTAACAACACGCAGGACAAGCCGTCCTCTTTCTGCATATCAATTTATGTCGCTTTCAAAGAATACACGTGATTCCGGTGAAACACGTTCGTCAACACCGCAGTGCCGTTAGCCCGCTCAGACCATTTTCTGCATCCTTTGTATGAAAAACGATACGAATCTTTAAGTTGTAAAACCTATCGTTTTTCACCTAATTACGAAACCGAAACCGAAACCGAAACCGGAACCGTTAGCACTGAAATCCTCCAATTATCTAAAATTTCATTCGAGTTATCTTTGCCGGAAAAGACTAATTTCCGCTGTGGATTAAAGGTAATACATAAAAATGCCGTTCAGAAAGCGGATCATATCCTGACACTTTCCCGGTTCTGTCCAAGCTTATGTTTGCAGCTTACATTGTGCAGGACAGCAAGCAACACCAACTATCTGCCAACTAATTATAGCCTCTGTGAGATGCATAAAAATTTCTAGATTTCCTGTTGGTAAACTTGCTTCCGTACCAGATCCATTTATATCGATGAATATCGAAGAGTACTGACTAATCGATATATAATGATGTATCATCATATATCGACAGTATCGACTTGTCTCGATAGCCGTATTATCGAAAACGATCTTCTCTAGTAACATTGCTTATGCGCTTATGGAGCTATGAGCCACTATGAGCTAAGCGGAGGCAAGCGGAGGTTCAAGGTAATAACACAGTAGGGCCCTTCAAGTTTTTCCGGACAAAAAGTAAACAAGACAAAACGCGTTTACGTTGCACGGTGAAAATTGCTAGTGTACGTATATGAATAAACATACGTATGCATATTACACTTATGCACTGGAGACGTGGCGACACAGCGAGAAATTAATTTTCCATGAATTCGACTATAAGCGAGCACATCGATAAAGCGGCGACAATTAGCAAGTCGGTCCAAGACGCCATCGTCAAGGATGAAGAGAGCTCATCTAAAACAACGTCTGTTGCTTCGGGATCAACGACGCAACAATCTTCGTGCAAAAATCTCCCTGTCTCTGATTCTGGGAATAAAAAGGAAGGACGCGATGTTGACGCTGCCAGTAGCTCTCATTCACAAATATCAAATTTCTCCGAGACCTCCTCACCTCTTTTTACGGTTAGCTTCAGAGACGAACGTGTCGCGCAGTAAGTGAAACTCTCCAACGATATTAATAACTTGATCACTTCCTCCGAGACCCCAGTCATCGACGAAATCCCAATGAAATAGCCACGCTATCCGTTATATTTCTAAGGCATTCTTTACATCGTCGCATCTTATCCTTAGAAAACTCATCATTATTTCTGTTGCTTCGATCATTCCAGACAATACCGGGAACATATAAGCAAATATCTGCAGACATTGGTTCTGTCAAATTCAGATCTCAGTGTTAACTGCCATTCTAAACTCCTCTTGGAAGTCTGGAATAATGATTCCGGTGGTAAATCTCAGGACGTCAGTACGGAGAGTGAAAATAGCCAGGATTCAGAGAACAATCTACTTTTTACCATTGATAAACAGCCGGCATGTAAAGATGACTTCAACATTCCAACATATGGAAAAGTACTGTTCTTTCTCATATATTATATTAATTACATAGCACGACTAAGAGAAACCTTCAGTGTCATTATTATTCTGGTCATTCTAGAAATATAATAAAATATATGAAAAGTCCAGCGGGAAAGTGACAGAACAGGCAAAAGAAGATCAACTTGCACCCAAGATAGCATGTTTCAACTGTTTAGGCAATCACAGCCTACGAGAATGTAGCCAGCCTTTGTACCATGCCGTTATTAGCAAAAATCGCAAGGAATTCTCTATGAATAACAATACCAGATCAACACGGTATCACCAAGACAATGAACAGAGGTTTGGCCATTTGGTTCCTGGGTCTTTAAGCAAGAACTTGCGTAAAGCTTTAGGCCTCAAGGATAACCAACTGCCCAGGCACATTTACAGGTATATCGATAAGTTAAACGTGGTATGACGCGTCAGCGGAAATGGCTTCAGTGACATATAAGAGATAAAATGTTGTTGGATTTCGGGTTGTCGGTAATTCGGAATTTCTCCGTATGTTGTAAAATTTTCTTAGAATGAGAATACTTGGCTACCCTCCAGGGTGGTTGGAGGAAGCTCGTCTGCAACACTCTGGTCTCTCACTCTTCAACTCAGATGGCGTCGCAGAGAAAGATCCAACGGAGGAGCCCGGCGAGATATTCACCGATCCTGGGGATAAGGATCAATATGATATCAAAAAGATATATGACTTTCCTGGTTTCAATGTGCCACCTCCGCCCGGTACTCGTGATGTAAGATGCATCGCACTAATTCTAATCCTCTAATCCTCTAATCGTTCACACCGAACTTATTCTTACGAAATTGTCATTCCCTCGACGTGTGACTAGGAGCATAAACAGCACTGGGCTCCGCAAATGCAACCCATTCACAGCAAAGAAACAATGTTATCTATGTTACGGGGTAAGAAGGCTGAGGACGGTTACAAGAGAAAGAAATTGAAAGTATCTACAATGCCGTCGGCCGCCACGGACTGTCAAACGGCTTCTACAGAAATGGATTTAGAGGAAGTTACCGGTAAATCCAAAGGAGTCCAAAGTATCTTTATTGCTTTTAATGTCTTCCCTAATGTACATATATAAAGCAATTTTAACAGAAGGCATCGTGGAAACGGTACCTGTAAACGGACATTTTATACCGCCCTTGCCGAAGGGCACGGCCATTAAACCACCCGAACCCCCTGCACTTTCGCAGCCCGGATCCGAAGATTCAGACGGACAATCGCAAGAGCCCTTATCACCAAATTCAGAGGTATCCCTTATACATGACATCGTACTCTTATTTGACATTCAGTATGAAATGACTCTTCGACCAGGTTTTACATTGATCATAGCATTCCTTTCAGAACGACGAGAGCACGGCACCCTCTTCTCGAACGAATTCCCCATCTTTGTCGGACTTGGAACACATGAAGAAGAGGCTACTGGTCGAGCTGGAGGATTCTAGTTCCCAGTCAAATCCCGGTACTCCGATGAGAAACGATTCCGCGGCGATAAGGATCGATCCGAAATCGGAAAGGACACCAGAGAGAAGCCGTACACAAGATGTACGTAACGCATCGAACACGGGTCAAGGCAGCGTCAAGTCGGTGGATTTGGGTACGCCTGTCTTGCAAAGTACATCACCGTACAGCAAGTTACCATCTTCCGATAAGTTCTCCAAAAATATCTGTGATGTCATCACATATGAGAACTTGCCCGATTCAACAGGTAAGTATATGCAATTGACAGGGATCCTTCAAAAAGTACGCGACACTCTAGCAAAAATCCATCAAGACTCCTAGTGACAGAGTCTATAAGAGATGCTGACCACTTTACATCCAGTTCGAGGGATCTACGTTGCGTTCGTTGCTATACTATGAAATCACCGATAGCGTTCAAACATCACACACCTCGTAGCATCCCCGAGGATCAAACGAATACCGTGCCATGACTCGTAATAAATCACTTGTAAATAGAATCTATTTTATAAATCTAAAGAGTGTGTACATTTTTAATTGGATTGACAAAGGACAAACATGTATGGTGGTCAACGCGGTAAAACCGTAAACACGTTGAATAATTCTAAAATCGTAAAAATTTTTACAACTTATTTTTTCGAAACATTCTATCCGTATATTTATTCATATACGAATGTCAATCTTGGTATGCATATTTCGAGTAGCACGCGTAAAAGTTGTGCAGACATTTCTTCCGACTATTACGACGACACTGAAAAGTAACTTTGTTACTTTATGCCAGAGTACAAAGAGTTGTAACATTCACGGTATTACCAGTTGTTAGCTCAACGGAAAAACGTTGGCATCCTTTCTTAGCTCGTTACAACTATCATCCAAGTTTCACCAAAAGATATGTTCTTCGTTTCTTAGATGGATAATCAAAGTGTAACAGACTTTCTGTTAGCATAGTAACATTACGTTAAGAGGGTATCTTGCATCGTACAACACAATTAAAGTATGTTCATTTTAAAGCGTAACTAGACTACTTCATTGCTGCGCTTCATTGTCTCTCGCATTTAAGAAATTATAAAGGATAAATTTGTGTGGAGAGACCTTCATACGCAGTAGTATCTCCTACAGAAACTTTTTCATGATTAATTTCTCGGCAGAACGCATTTGTATGGACTAATAATAAAATATTTTTCGTAAATGTACCTGCATTGCGAACATTTCCAACTAATTTATCGTTCACCCAATATAACGAAAATTCACTTTCTATAAAGTCACACCAATAGATTCCTATAAAATGGACAAGTCAGAGTAGTAAGGAAAGGCATCAACGGTGACCAATTTTTATTAGTGCATGCAACCTGAACACGACCGCGACCACGTTCCCTTAGTTTAACGATATTTTTCATACAGAAGAAAAAACGGAGGATTTTATACTTGGATCATTTTACGTGAATAAGCTATCGAAGAAATGTACAATTTATTTTTTTATTTGAAGTCATTCCATTGTAGCATACGTAGCGTGTGTGTATGTGTGTGCGCGTGCGTGCGTGTGTCTGTATGTATGTATATATATAGGGGAGAGGGAGAGAGAGAAAGAGATTTTTTCTTAAATACGATTCATTCGGGCTCAGCAACGCGAAAACCGATCGCGTGGTTCTCATTAATACTGATTTTATTTCGTTTCCATTTCTCTTGAAAAATATTCAATTCTGGCTTAAAACTGAGCCACGAAAGTGTCACAGTCGTAACTTTTTACATTTTTTTCGATCGACATGTACAAAATATTACTCGACTTGTGCACTACCGAACCAACTGCATCAATTAACATTGCAGTTCGATATTCTCCATTTTCATTATCATCAGTCTTTTGTCTCTTCGATTAATATCAACGTTTTATCTGAGAACGCGCAATAATTCCCGTACAGTGGATCGGAGCGTCGAGTCATCTCTCTAGACTTGGTTAGATCAAGTCGTGAAAAGATTCGAAGAGATCTTTCAATAGAGATTCGAATTGTGATGTAATACACCTGAACGCCGAAAAATTCTACAAGTTGATTTACGTTATTACAATGCACGATCGTATTTAATTTCTCTATATACATTTCCGGCATGAGATAACAGTGATACATAAGTAGAGTACGGTAAGAGGGGAAATCGATGGGTAGATTGCGAAATCTCGCGTGTAACGCGGCACATGAAGAGAAACATACTTGTACATAAAAAGTGAATCAGTTGCAAGAAATCTTACGCCGTTGAGAAATAAATGAAAGGCGTTTACGTATAGCAGCGTTATTTCATTGTGAAGACTGTATACCATGCTTAAAAAGTTGTCTTGTTTCAGCCATTTCCCCTCTCTTATTGTCATCTCGACAGATCCTTTTATCTCAGTCCAAATGAAGAGCAAATAAACTCTTCGTTATTTATAATAATTCTTAGTTGACCGCGGGTGGTGGTGCCGGAGGATCACCGTTGGAATCCTAGAAGAAAAATCAATCCTTTCCCTCGAATAATTTTCACAGCGGAATCATAAGTATCGGATGTTCAATACTTACTGGCCCATTGTCTTGTCTTTTGGCGCTATCATTATTCGAGGACCGGAGAGATTTTGGTCTGAGAGCAAACATGAGTACGAAAACGGCAATAATTAAAAGCGGCATAAGGAGATCCGAGACTGACGAGCTATCCCGCGGCCCGGGTACTGCAATCATCACATTGATAAGGATGTTAAGTATCGACGGAAAACATGCTGTCTCGTAACGATTAATAATTATGGCTCAGCGATCTAGTTCTTCATACGTACATCGTGATACGTTGAGGCATTCGTTATCGGTGCAATAACCTTGTGACTGTCGCAACTGAAACAACAGAGAAACATTCTATAGGTATCCGTTCGGATGGAGTTGAATTTGCCAATCGATTTGATCGAATGATCGTTTCGTACTCGCCGACTATCATTACGTTGTTTTACTCGAACAACGTGCTTTGACCGCAAAAGTCAAAGCAAAACAATCAATTGCATAAAATCACTCAGCTTTTACGTAAGCGCTTAGCAATACGAATTTCTGTTAAAGCTAAATTAAAAAACAAGCGTTTCGTCACTGCTGATGCGTCGGAAAAAATCGCTGAGTTGCACCTCGATTACGACGGAGTCCTTCACTAATAATTTCTCTATGTGTTCCGCAGTAGTAGTCCGAAGCACGTAATTTCCAGAAAATCAACAGAGATAGAAGTATGGCGGCATCTTCCGATAACTTACTATAGAAAGTAAACGTTGCATGGCCAATTCGTGTTTCCACATGCATTCGCAGGGATTAGATCCTTCGTCGCCCATCCTGAAGACCAAATGATTAGAACCTTTATTGAAGTTTTGGCTGAAAGGACAAGCGGAATGATGCGTTAAAAGGCGTGAAATTTAGCTATTCCCTTGAAGAATGACATGCCTCACGTGTCTCACCTCTCGATCTTAACGATTTATGGAATCTCATAAAAAAAACTGGCCATGTAATACCTCATCTATATAGATAAGTTACGTAGAAAAGTAAAAACCCGCAACTGGTAACTGGAGACTGGCCTTCGTACGCGATGTTAACTTCCGACAAGTACTTATTATTCTTATCGGCGCGCGGTGCGATAGTTTTTATGACTAAAGCGTACAAGAAATAAAGGTGATATGAAGTACGCATATGCGTATATACACACACACACACACACACATATGTATAGACATATATATATATACACACAATCGTGCCGAAGCCTAACGGTATGACATTTTCGTGGTAAGTATTACTTTGATGGAATTTCCATCATTTAGGCATGTTCATCATTGCCATCACAAGCAATGCATTTTTTCCACTACTCGCAGCAGCGAACCAACAACGACGTGGCACATTTACATATGTTACTCCTGGATCATATAAAAGCGGAATAAATGGAAAAATGCGTTATTTATTCCAGTAGAATTCCCCATGAAATCTGTAAAATAACAGCGGCTCTGCCGAACGTAGGCCCATTTACTACGAGAGAAAGTAAAAGAGAAATACGGCGATGAATGAAAACGTCGAAATGCCTCTCGGTATACAACGTTGCACTGAGTGACAAGAGACTTCTTTCTAACTGCAGCGAACAAGCTTTACACTCGTATAAAGAGTGACATGGTCGGTTCTCGCATATGGTTTGAAAAATAGATATCACACTCGGTATATCATGCCGCAGGAATTTTAATGACCCAAAAGGAAAATTAACGTCAGCGAGAAATTGTGAATAACTTGAAATGATCGGTAGACAAGTATCCGCCGAGAAAGTATCCGCGCACTGTCTGTCGAAGACACGCGATGCCGAGGCCAAACCAATGCTGGATACTCACTCGTCACCGTCGGCCCTTTGATCGTGGCGATGTAAAATGTCGATTTGCTGTGTATCACAACGATGCACCACACTGCAGGGAAGTTAGGACGATGCGCCGTATTTACATTGGGCTCGGGCTAGCTATTATGATTACGCCTCCTCAAGATCCACTTTCGCTGTGTGTGCGGCAGTGTGCGACAGTGTGCGACAATGTACGACATGCGCGCGTGCACCAGCCTATACGTATACACGTTTCTTTTCCAGGCATTTCTCGTTTGCTCGCAGCGCATAGCTACGCAGTAGTTCGCATTAACTTACCGTCAGATGTCGGGAGCATCGCTTCTCTCTCAATCGATTAATACTCGATAGTCGACCTACTCGATAATCGACCTACGATACATTGCTCTCGATTAAAATGGCGCGTTATTTTGAAAATCTTTTACCTACTCGTACGGCCCGATCGAGTAAATTATGATCTTCAAGAATGTTCGAGGTATTTGCAAATACGACCTAATAACGGACTACCATCGATGGAAAAATATCCGTTCGATGCGCGTTTTTCATTCCAATTAAGGAAAATGTTTAGACGAAGGACATGGACTTGTTACACGTAAGAGTTATATAAACGTTCTTCGCATGTATCTAGTGTGACGAAAGGACCATCGGAGTTGTAGTATTAGCGTTGAAGACACGAATAAACGTTAACTTTTTCTTCTTCGGATCGGTTTTGTGCGATTGCGCGGTTGCGCGTCTAATGGCTCTAAGGGGTTGCCACGTGACTGGCTGCCGTATATACGCGGGTAGGAGCCGTTCAAACTCCTCACTCGGTCATTCGAAAGTTCCTGACGAGGAACAGGGGCCACGGCCGGACCCTTTCTTCTCTCGCTCTTCCTCTTGGCTCACCGATCATCATTAACATCATCATTACCATCATAACCGTCATCACCATCATCACTATCATCGCTGTCACCGTCTTCGCCGTCTTCGCCGTCTTCGCCGTCTTCGCCGTCATCGCCGTCATCGTCGTCGTCGTCGTCGTCGTCGTCGTCGTCGTCGTCGTCGTGGTCGTCGTCGTCGTCGTCGTCGTCGTCGTCGTCGTTGTTGTTGTTGTCGTCGTCGTCGTCTTCGTCGTCGTCGTATCACGTTTTGCGAGACACGAAGAAATCATCGAATTTATTGTTTTTGACTTACATTTTACATTGGGCTGGTTTGTTGCCCCGTAGAACAAATTAAAAGGAATTTAAAAACGGTCCAGTCAAGAACCGTGTTAAAGTTAAAGGCTGTCCCAAGCGTCGGAGAAATGCCGAACTGGACACAAAGATAGTGAAAGATTGGACGGGGGCGGAGTCGCGGACAGGACTGGAAGAGTAATCGTCAACGGACAAGAGGGATTTTTGAGCCAACTAAGAAAGAAGCGGGCATGGGTCTGACCGACACCAGTTTTGAGTTACTTTTAACCCTGTGGCGAGTCGTAGTGTGTTGCAAAGGGCCCAGTGGTCAGTGTCGCGGAATCGCGACGAGCTGGAACATCGGAGCCACCACCCCCCTGGCTTTTTATTAACCGGCCCATCTTTTACCTCGTAAGACTCACCAACCGGTAAGTCGCAGCTCGAGGTAAAAGCAACTCTACAAGTTGAAAGATTCAACGAAAACGCTCTAATCCCAGCGGTTACCTTGAAAGTCCAAGGTAACGCGCGGGAGTTACCTCCTCCCTGCGGCTCAACTACGCGCTCAGTTTCCTCTAATATACCAGCAACAAGCCTTCGTTTTTACGCTTTTCCTCGCACACCTCACGTGCGTACATATATTCCTCGACAGATAGGAAACTTATTCAGTATTGTTTCAGAAACTACGCTTCGTTCAACACGGTTTTTATTAACGATTCGTTCTATCCGTGACATCATCATCATCATCATCACCATCACCATCACCATCACCATCATCATCATCATCATCATCATCATCATCATCATCATCATCATCATCAACATCATCATCATCATCATCATCATCATTATTATTATTATTATTATTGTCATCGTCATTATCGTCGTCGTCGTTATTGCCATAATCATAACCATAATCATAATCATCAGCGTCATAATCGTCATCATCCTCATCATCATTAACATCAATGTACTTGGTCTTCATCTAGCTATGTCACCCTTTATCCACAGATCAATTTCGAAATTGTCATATTATTAGCGGTAGGAATAATTGGATAAAGGAGTATTAGAGTGGATTAGCGCGGTCGGCGACGAAACGTAGGATGAAGTTTAATGTAAATTTGCGATGGTGCGGGTATATCAGTGCGCCTGACAGAAAATCCCACGTCGTCCAAGTGGAGTCCTCTCGAAGAGTGCGAGTGCGATATCGGTGGCGCGTGCCCGTCACGTCATGCAAGGGGCACAATGAGCCTCGAGGGCTATCGATAACTTGTCCTCGCCAAATTAGCCGCCAGAGCGTAACCCGCCATCGCGTTTCCAATCCACTCGAATAACCATGCTATTCTTTATTCTTATTCTTAGGGCGGATCATTCTAATCTTCATCCCGCATTCCCCGTGGATTTTCCAGGTGTCGAGCGGCATGTCGGCGAGGGTGGTAAAGAATACTTCCAAGGTTGACGGCAACACCGAAGGCAGGGAGACATGGTCCGGCAAGGTGGATTTCCTCCTGTCGGTCATCGGCTTCGCCGTTGATCTCGCCAATGTTTGGAGATTTCCCTATCTCTGCTACAAAAACGGTGGTGGTAAGTTCTCCCTTTCGTCCTGATTTTCATGAACCTCGGGAGAAGCTAATACCGCGTTAATCGCTATACTAATTGGCATTTACCTCCACGGAAAATGACCTCGAGAGCTAGATCTCATCCGACGGGTCTCGACTTTCGGGAATCTACCCCGTAAATTGCTCATAATTCTTGGGAAATGTCTTATTTAGTGCAACACGGAGAAAGACGAGGAACATCCTTGACGAATCCTACCGACACGCTAATTATATCATTCTGCATTTTCCTACGGTAAAATTCCTTATGCACCAAGGATCGTCCTATAAAATAGGGTATGTCTATTGATAGGCGGGTTCATTGTTTTTCGCGGATCTTGAAAGTCCGTCGAAAGGAAAAAGATATTGGGTTTAAAGATCCGCAACGGTATCTATTGGCTATTGCGAAATCTGAAGACAACGAAACGACGTCGGCAGTGACTACGATGCCATTAGTCCCAGGTCCCTCCCTGCTCCTGGAATACGATTAGGGCCGGCTGTCAGCGATACAGAGGCTCCTCAAAAGCGGCTGTTAACTCGATTATACGACGAGCGAGCGAGACACACTCACATATACGTGGACGAGCCACTCCCCCTCCGCGCGCGCGCGCGCGCACACACACACACACACACACACACACACACACACACCTCGAAAGAGAAGAGGAAAGCTGCCAGAGGGATAGAGAGCAAAAGAGAGTCTATGTGATAGTGTTGGCGGGTTGCAGAGGGAGGGAGGCTGGTATCAACTCTCGCGCTACTAGAGAGGATGGGCAAGATCGGTCGCTAATTTCCAATTACCTTAATGAATTATAATTCCCCATTCGGGACGAGCGGCCGGCCTTTGATCATGGACGCGCGTTTCCATCACCTGACAGTTGTGGCAGCTCCTGTCGCAGGTGAGCGTCCTCCCAATCAACATGAGCCGCGGCATTAATCCTCCGTATCGTTGAAATTTCGTTATTTTAAAATCATTATTTTCGTTTCCCTTCACAAGCAGTATCAATGCCAGGTTTTATCATGTACTTTTCGTTTCTACGTTATTCGTAAGATCGATTTGCCAAACGTTGGTACGTTTTGTTTTTCACCAAGTATCCTACACACATCCTGTTCGGTTCTACGAATCAACCTCTGCCAATGCCTGACACATAAATCATTCTCGGAGTTCATGTAAATACTTCATACGGGCGCACACGTAACGTGTAATGAGTAATAAGACATTTTACCAGTTTCCAGTTTCAGCGAGATATTTATGTCAGTCTTCACTGAATTCGCTAGAAACATTTCGGCCGGCCTATCAGGCATACCCGCTTTCGAGGATTATGCCGACAAATTGATAACTATGGAAAAAAGAATATCAGTTGAAATTAATCGAGAACGCTGTAATATCCCAGTTAATGCGATTACGTTTCCGCAGTAGCGAATCGCGTCGGTCGGTTCTTCATCCGCGACTTCATCGTTCATCACTTTTCTACTTACGCATCACTTGTTTTCTTTTTTATTAACAGGTGCATTTTTAGTGCCGTATTGCATAATGCTGGTTGTCGGTGGTATCCCGTTGTTCTACATGGAGCTGGCTCTGGGTCAGTTCAACAGGAAAGGAGCGATCACCTGCTGGGGACGTCTCGTGCCGCTTCTCAAAGGCCAGTAAATTTACAGCCATTTTCCATTTCCGACTTTCGGCTGAGAGCTTTGACGCTGTGCAATGGTTAGAATCTACGAGCAAGTCTGCCTTTCGGCGAAACTCACGATTCTCGGCCGAGTGAGAAAAATCATGCTGGAGCTAAGTGCTGGAACGACCCTTTTTACTCTCATTATACACTTTTATCCCCGTCCGGTCGAGCACGTACGTCTCGTGCCGGCCTGTCGTTCACCTCTCTTTTGGATTCATATTTCTTTTTTTTTAATCTTAAGTCCAGTCTCTTAACAGATTGACAATAAACCGGAGGACTTGTTACAATTAACGGGATTTTTCCTCCAAATCGGATTTATCACCGTTCTACCATTGATCGGATGTCGAGACGCAACGGGGGTTAATCTCAAACGGATGCATAAGTGGGTTAGAGTGGATATTGCTCATACCGTAGCACAGAGGTGGTAGCACAGAGTAGCGTAGAAAAGCGTAGAATAGCAATGTTCTGAAATCCCTGGGAATCCGTGGAAATCCTTGGAAATAAGAGAGCCCTCAAGGGAAGCGCCGGCACGGCCCGGCCCGTCTTGGCTCTCCCGTAAGGAGACATCATTTCCGTCGATTTCGAGCATTCTTAGCCTTTTCCTTCGTTTTTACCTCTGCCAACTACCTTCCGACTTTTTCCGTCCGACCATCAGGATAATACGATCGATCTCCTCTTCCTCCTCCTCTTCCTCCTCCTCCTCCTCCTCCTCCTCCTCCTCCTCCTTCTCCTCCTCCTCCTTCTCCTCCTTGTACTATCCGCCGCCCCCTCTCCCTGTACCTTTTGCCATCTGCTTCTAAAACAAGCTCACGCGAATAAACGTGAATTTTTCGCTTTCCTAGGAATCGGATATGCCGTCGCGTTGATCGCCTTTTACGTTGACTTCTACTACAACGTGATTATTGCCTGGGCCTTGCGCTACTTTTTCGCCTCCTTCACGAATGTTCTGCCCTGGACTAGCTGCGACAATCCTTGGAACACCCCCCTCTGTCGCGAATTTGAGGCTAACGTGTCTTTTATTGATAACGATGGTGCGATCGTCGGTGGCGTTGCCCCGTCAGTCAACGGCTTTAACTTCACTCAACCGGAGAATAATGAAACGACCTACACCAGTGCCGCACAAGAATATTTCAAGTGAGCCTTCTCCCTTCTCTCCGTTTATGTTAAACTCTCCTTCCGTAGAGTAGTCATGTCGCGTAGGGCTATCGCTTGTCTGACATTGAAAATTCTTCAAGCCGAGCGATTCTAGAACTGCATCGGAGCGATGGACTGCACGACCTCGGCACCATCAAATGGGACATTGCACTCTGCTTGCTCGTCGTCTACCTTATTTGCTATTTCTCCCTGTGGAAAGGAATTTCGACGTCTGGCAAGGTCAGTGTGCGCTAATCTTTTCAATTTTTACCGATGTCTTTGGCCCCCGTCTGTAATTCCAACCTCTCTTAAGGCTTAATCACTCGCTCTTCTGCTTTCTTTTCATTTGATCCTGAATGATTACAGAGACGTAGATTACGTATTTATGGAATCTCCTAAGGGAATGGTCTGACTTTATAGGTGGTTTGGTTCACTGCACTCTTTCCTTACGTCGTACTTCTGATATTACTCGTACGAGGAGTCACGCTGCCTGGAAGCGCCGAAGGGATTCGTTACTACCTCAGCCCAAACTTTTCTGCCATCACCAAAGCGGAGGTACTCTTTCTTACATTTTATTATTATTCTTTTTCTACACATCTTTCACAGACATTTGAGTAATCTGTGCGGTGGCGATTATCAAATCCTAATCCCATAAGAAATATGTGGGGAGACCGGTGAGTGGAGATTTCGAGAAAGCGCGTCACGCTTCGGGAGTTAATGCGTTTCAGAGGGGGCGAGGCCGTGAGCGGGGGAAGGTATGAGGGACGGAGATATAGAGTGGCGGCACTCGGGGAAAAATGTCGAGGGAGAATGGTGAAAATGGAAACTCTGTGTACCTGTCATAATGACCACTCGAGTGGCCGGTCGGGCACGGATGCCAAACTGCCGAGCCACGTTCCGACCCTCTTCCGATTCGCGCCAGTGAAATGCATTTTTCTACGACGCGTGTTAGCCGCGAGTAGGCTTTTACCCGTCCATTTGGCGATTGTCTCGTCAGATTTATCAAAAGGGATCACGCATCACGGCTAGTGCTTTTCCACGAAAGCCCCACTCAAAAAGTCTAGCTAATAAAATCTTTACTCCGTATGTTAAGGTATGGGTAGACGCAGCGACGCAAGTCTTCTTTTCTCTTGGTCCTGGATTCGGCGTATTGCTTGCCTATGCCAGTTACAACAAGTACCATAATAACGTTTACAAGTAAGACTTAACTCGCGTCCCTCAAAGATTTTCTTGTGCTTGCCGTGTTGCAATATTTTTCTTCGATACGATCGATTTCAGAGACGCCTTGCTGACCAGTCTTATAAATAGTGCAACGTCATTCATCGCCGGCTTCGTGATTTTCTCAGTTCTCGGATATATGGCCCATGCCAGCGGCAAATCCATTCAGGACGTGGCCACCGAGGGACCAGGATTGGTATTCATCGTCTATCCAGCGGCGATAGCGACGATGCCTGGCTCCATATTCTGGGCGCTTATTTTCTTCATGATGCTACTCACTCTCGGCTTAGACAGCTCGGTACCATTGGCTCATGAGCCACCTTCCCTCAGATATATTACATTCTATTTGAAATTTACCTACCAATTAAGGACACTACTTACCGTCTTATCGTTTTTCACGCACAGTTCGGTGGCTCGGAAGCCATAATAACGGCCCTCAGCGATGAATTCCCTATTATCGGCAACAATCGTGAAATTTTTGTCGCCTGTCTTTTCACTCTTTACTTTGTTGTTGGACTGGCGTCTTGTTCTCAGGTATGCATCAGCCGACCGTCCGTTCCTATTGCTACAACAACAACAACAGCAACAGCAACAACAACAACAACAACTAAAACAACTACAACAAAATAACGGTGAAAAATAATTTTGTTTCGATACAGGGCGGTTTTTACTTCTTTCATCTTCTGGACCGTTACGCCGCCGGATACTCCATGTTGTTCGCCGTTCTAGCAGAATCAATTGCCGTAAGCTGGATCTACGGTGCCGATAGATTTTGCGCCGACATCAAAGACATGATCGGTTTTACTCCGGGACTTTATTGGCGAGTCTGTTGGAAATTCATGGCACCAATCTTCCTGATGGTACGTCTTTGATGCCGCTACTGCCGTACGATACAACATGATACTTATTGTTAATTTGCCGTCATACAGTTTATTATTGTCTACGGTTTAATGGGCTACGAACCGCTCACCTATGAGGACTACGTGTATCCCGTGTGGGCCAATGTTCTCGGTTGGGTGATCGCATCTTCATCGATTGCCATGATACCTGGCCTAGCGATCTATAAGATCATAGTCACCCCCGGTACTTTCTTACAGGTAAACCAAGGACCGAGTAATGCACAAATACGAGCCTTGTTCTCGCATAGCCCGTCTCCCACATCTTTCGTATCTTGTGTTTTTTTCTTACAGAGACTCAAGATACTGACGACACCCTGGAGAGATATACAGCAGAGAAACGCAGACTTATCATCATCATCATCGGTGGCGAACGGCGCTATTCGTCGTAGTTTGATAGTAGATCGAGGTGAATTACAAGCGAGCCAAGATGCGACGGATCCAACGAGAGAGGAAACAGAGATAATGATTGAGCCGAGCGTGCACCTTAATAGAGACCCACCGCCCGAACCGGTCTAGGAGAGTGCACTCCTTGTTCTCCAGGGCGCTCGTTTCCAGGTATACCTATGTTAGAAGACGTCAAAAAGCTCCTACTTTCTTTTCTTTTTACAAATTTATCTACAGTTCTTTCAGTCTTCTATCAGTGCGATCTGTTTATCTGTCAAATGGGACTTTTACTCAACGGATATACCCCAATATCGCCCTGATTCCCTTTAGTTTTACCTCCATTTCCAGATACGTCGACGATATGTCGCGGCGCACACGCTATTTTCTGTAACTCGATCAACACCGCAAGTTACGTCATTTATCTCCGCCTTATCTAAATTAGTTGCGGAAAAGTTGCTTACGTAACAACTTCATTTTAACACCAGCCTTACTTTACGTACGTCCGTAACCGACCGCTCGTATCGACTGCTTCCAGTACGATTCTTGTTACTTCCCTATATCGATAGGATGTACCGCCTCGCGAGCTACTCTACGTCAAATGCAATTCCTACAGATGCTCGCGGCCCTGACGCAATTGTCGCTTCGTATTCTCATTAGATAGTTGAACTTTGCGAGTCCTTGGCGAGACAGTGTAATCGAACTACAGTGTTATCGAACGAACGATCTGTGTAGATAACGTATTCTTGATTGAAGAACCCAGCAAGGGAGGAACTTGACGACATACCGCTTCGAGAGAGGCGATTTATTTGGTATTGGACTTTAATAACGCATGTTCTTTTCTCACTAAACTCGATATAATGTATCAGCTATGACACATTCTACATGTGCATATGGATATGCGTTCCGATCATACGGGCAATTCATAATGGCCGGGACATGTTATCTCAATCATTGTCTATCAATTAAAGGTCGATTCAAACATATCCGTACCGTGCTCGCACCGTGTCGGTGCGATGCACTTCCGTGCGCTGATAAAAGTAACGTCCCCATAGAACAGTATGAAACCATTTTCACATTTCCGTATCCATGTCCGTGCCCATGTCCGTGCCCGTGTCCGTGCCCGTGTCCGTGCCCGTGTCCGTGCCCGTGTCCGTGTCTGTTCGTTCGAGTTAGTGCCAGCACGGAAACGGTGATCGGTGACGATATTTTCACTGAACGGACGGTTCGGCACAATGCTCATGAAATGTAATCTGGTTATTATTGGGTCGTATGGCATTGATGCCTACCACAAGTGGAAACCCTCAAGACATTCCTACTCATTCTTCTTTATTATCTTGTAGTGCTTGTAGCGTAAGTAGGGTCTGATTTTTATAGATTTTTTGGAAATATGTCTAAATTTCCGAGAAGAAAATATATCCCACAAACATCTCTTAGAGAATACTCTATGTGCAGATGTAAGAAATACAGATATATGTATAGTAATGCGTATAGTTTCTAGTGGTTGTTGTTACAGTAAAATATAAATGCAAACACGCTCGCATATATGTATATTTTGTACATCGCATCTGAGCTGCAGCCAGAGCCATAGGCAGCAGCTCGGGCTTTGTTGACGCAATAGAAAAAAAGCGTAGCTTGTAAGACGATCGTTAAATATCACGAGCTTTCCTTGACGCGACAATCGTGCCCCTCCAAGAGCCATATTGGACGGTGCATATTGTTAAAGACATGCTCACTTCTTCCTCATTTCCTTTCATTTCCGTGTGAAAACGTTCAAGACTGCCGTCATTAGATTGCACGACCAGTGTAAACATGGTTTTCTGAAATAAAATTCGTTGGATTAATATACCCACAATGTACCGTGGAATTTCAAGAGATGGATCGACGGTATCACGAATACTAACGATTCGCAACCACCACTCCCACTCATTTATCATTTAATATTCACGAATTAAATCCGCGTTAAGAAGAGTCTGAAAGCAGCGATATAATCACGACATGTCTATATAATTATCGGAAGAACGACGACTATTAATGAATTAGTAAGAGGATCTACGTGGTTAACATTCATGAAAAAATACGTTCTTCATTACCCATACCAACGTTGCGTCATTTTCCCGGTGTCAGCATTTACCGGAAGTAATGCAAGAAGTTGTTGAAATTTCGCGGTAGAAGAGTTGGTTCCGGTAATGAGGAGATGCGCAATGTGCACTGCGCACGCAGTACAGCCTATTCTTTCTTCATCACCGCACCACCTCCCTCGTACATATCAATACACACTCACACACACACACACACACGCGCGCGCGCTAAATAACAACATGGCGCCTGCCACAGATGGACTTTCCGAATTAGAAAAAGATATTTTCGCGAAAATTAATAACAATGAAGCGGCAGAACTCAAGACGCTGCTCGCAGCAAATAAAGTTAAAATGGATTTTGTCGATGAGAACGGCATGAGCCCGCTGCAGCACGCTTGTTACAAAGGCAACAAAGAAATTGTACAGATGCTTTTGGATCAAGTAGGTTATAAAAGCATTATTATTTATCTTGTTTAAACTTTTGCTTCTCGTCATATAAAATACGTCTTGCAAGCCTTGGATATTTTCGGAAAAATCATACTTTCCGAATATTAAGATATTGTAACATCGTTGTAATGTTATCGCAGCGTGACAGTTTGTCTCTGCATTTACGCGCGATCGAGGATATATTAGGGAATGTTTTCGCAGGGAGCCGACGTAAATGCATGCCAACATGAGCATGCGTATACCGCGCTTCATTTGGCCGCTTTGAGCGGGAATGCCGATCTCTGCTACCTTTTGATGTCTCACGGAGCACGTCTTACTGCTACAAATAGCGTTGGCCGAACTCCTGCCCAAATAGCAGCCTTCGTTGGAAACCATCATTGTGTTGCAACCATTAATAACTTTATTCCAAAGGCTGATGTGGATTATTACACTAGAACACAGGGCCTTCAGACTGAACCTATGCTTCCGGTGCATCTTGCAGATTCTTTTCACAAATTCATAATGCAAGTAAACGTACACCCTGTTCGAGTCTGCATGAACTTGCAAAGACATCCCGGCCTCTTAGAAAATGCTGTCAAGGTGAGCACCGTGCTTCTATTGGTAATGTTTTACTTTGCGCTAGAGCATCATTTGGTCGATACATTGAAATACAGGTACAAAAGGTGCTGGAAGCTATGCGCCACAAGGAAATGAGACGAGGAGCAGAAACGAACGAAGTGATGGCGTTTAAGTATCATTATCTGAGCTGTGTAGCAGCGGAAGTAATAGCGTGTCAAAGACGGCAATTAGCCATGAAAGCTGAAAAACCAGAGAGAGAAAAGGCCGCGGAAGATGGAGAGGAAAAGAAGTCGGACGCGGTCGAATTGCTGATACGAAAGCTTCTGAAATGCGGAAAACCCGACGGATTGCCAGAGTACCAGGAAGGCTTTCTTCGAGAATGCGTGCGAGAGTTTCCCTTTCGTGAGAGCACGATTTTCCGTCAGATGGTAGCGACTCTCGCGGCTTCGGATCCTCCATCGGCGGTATCGGTGATATCGGCAGCGATAAATGGTCAGCGAGGTTTCTCCGATAATGGGCAAGCTTGCGTCACGTGTGGCGAGGAGAAAGCCACGAAAAAGTGTAGCAAATGCAAGGCAGTGCAATACTGCGATAGGGAATGTCAGAGGTTACATTGGTTCATGCACAAAAAAGCCTGCAGTAGATTAGGCGAAAGCACGGCTCGTACCGCGAAAGTCACGGAGGCCGATAGAGAACAGATCGTCGATGGCGTAAATTAAAAAATCCAAAGACTATTCACTGATTAGGTTACTTCAATATTTCGCCTCGAAGTACGACCAATTGAAAATTTCCTTACCTAGAGGCGTAATCGCCGGGAAATGTAGAAAAGCAGCGATTGATTGATTGATTGACTGATTGATTTCTTCTTTTCCCTCGGTAGAACTTGGAAAACACGTAATCGAATAAATACTGTAGATAATCCGCACGATGATTACGGTCCGGTGTCACTGGTTACAATCGAAATTTTCGATCGATCGAATCCATCTTGAACTACATTAATTTCCAAATGGATAACCGTGAATGAAGTTACGCGACCATAGGATAGACATGAAGCATAAAGAAGCGGCATTTTTCTATCATCTTGCAGATTTGAGCTGGTCGGCAAACAATTGTAAAACGCCTACGTCCGCCTTATCCCGGTCTTTATTTATTCCTGTACATATGTGTTTATACAATGCTACATCCGTTTTATCGCGTGTTTCGACTGCAGCGGTCTGATTTAAGCAACTGCGCGCACCGTTGTTTCTATGATACACTATAAACCAGCTGAATTCGTTCGGATCGACGTTATTTCAAACAGAAGAGAAGATCGTGCTGCTCCATCGGAGACGGCAGTCAGCCGTAAAATAATGAATCGATGTATATCATGAAAGACTCATCAATTTATCACTATAGGAAAGAATAAAGTCTCGTGAAAAAACGTACACCGGTTTATAGCTCTGTTTTGTGCTCCCTGGTATGCCGTTGAAACCTTTCGAAACAGCGGTACTCCTTCGTCATCCTTGCTACCGAGGAATTAGGACTTTCTCCCGAGAAGATGCGCAATCGCTCGACATTTTCTAGCCATTTCGGGCTTTCACTTTGAACTGTAAATAACGCGTCTCTCGTTATGCAAACTTTGCGTCCGTTATTTTTAGAAGTCAAACTCGAATTCTCCTTCAGTGGTCTTTTTCTTGTCCGTTTAAGACCTCCTTCACAGCGATTCAATGATAAAGGTAGTCTCTTGCCGAGAAACCGGTATGTAGGGCCATTCGCGCGGTATGACCTTGCGTAAGGAATTTTGCAAATTTATGCGCGCCTTCCCCGTAAATAATGGTTAACTGTGCGTCATCGAACAGCCTGTTTTCCAAGTCTCCCCTTCCTCTCCGAATTATTCGAGTCCCTCGCTTTTCCTTCTATAGCCAATTGTTACGTTACATCCGAGGTACGTTACGTGTGCTAGCATCCGGTAAAACTCGTAATCTTTTCCGGAAGGGAGTTCTCCCGAGATTCAAGTCTGTGTGATTTTCATGGCAAAGTATTATTTGCATGAGGACGGAAAAACATGATGAGCTCGATAGTAAGTACGAAGCATTTAAACGGAGCGATAGCTATAGAAATAAGAAACGTGGTCTTGGACGGCGTGGCAACCGGATCGAAAGACATGGAATAATAAAGCGAAGAAGGAAGAACGGAAGGGAGGGAGGTGATGTCGAGCGGTGTCGTGCGCCCGGAGGACTAACAATCACGAGCGATCAGTGTAAAAGTCGTCTTCGTTCGAATCGTACGTGCGTGTACATAGATGAGACATGATTTCTTCCTGGTTGTTGGTCCTCACCTCGATTTTCCTCAATATCATCGGTAGAGTAAACTGTGCCGAGTACGCGGGAGGATCGCGATCTTCGCGAGGACCTATTCAGGATGCCATACAGAGCGGCGCGGCTGCCGAATATAACAGGGAGCAGTGCATTTGGAGGCGAGGAAACGATAGAGACTCCTGTCCGGATCCTCTCGTTCGTGTTTACCTATATACCGCGGGAAATAAGCCAGGCAGGGAGCTTAAATCCGACCGACAATCCGACTGGCTTCGCTATGACTACGATCATAGCAAAGAAAATATATTACTCGTGCACGGCTATGCCGGTGAGTCCCTTGCCTTTAGGCTTCTTTAGGGAAAGAGGAAAGTTCTGAAAGGAGGGAGCGGGTGGCGATCTTTCAGGTGGCGACGACAGCCTTCCGATGGTGGTGTTGCGGGACGCTTATCTGCAGAACGGTAGCTATAATGTCTTCCTCGTCGATTGGGGCGCACTTTGCGCGGCACCTTGCTACCCGGCCGCGGTGGCAAACCTCAGACCGGTCGCCCGCTGCCTCGCCGCAACTCTCACAACCCTGAGGAACCTTGGAATGCCGATCTCACGAACGAGCTGCGTCGGCCACTCGCTGGGTGCCCACCTTTGTGGTATAATCGCCAATTACCTGCTCTTCCGAATGCATCGAATCGTCGGCCTCGATCCAGCCAAGCCACTCGTGCGGCCCGGCCTGGTTAACCGACTCGATAGCGGCGATGCCGATTTCGTCCAGGTAAGTTCTTTCGCGTGAATATATCCACCAAGTATTATAGCGACTCGATCGCGCAGGTGATACATACGAACGCTGGATACTACGGTGAATCTGGGCGCATAGGCCACGTCGATTTCTGCGTAAATGGCGGAAAGTTGCAGCCTTTCTGCGAAGACCGTCCGAATTACCAACTCTGCAGTCATGTCTGGGCCGTCTGCTTCATGGCTCAGAGCATCGATCGCTCCGCTCACGACTTGATGGCCGAGCCCTGCTCGAGAAGATGCCCTTCCGGACCTAGGATCGGACAAAGACCCGGTGAATACGTGCCGATGGGCCAGCACACGCCCATTGCCGTTAGGGGGTCCTTTTGCTACACCGCCCAGCATCCGCCGTACTGCCCAAAGTACAAGGGCGATCGTGGTGACGACAGATGCTGCTTACCTCAAGGCCATCAGGATCCTCTAGCCATCGTCCTTAACAAGACAGAACCTATCGAACCTATCGAACCTATCGAAGCCAGCGAACCTAACGAACCTAACGAACCTAACGAACCTAACGAACCTAACGAACCTAACGAACCTAACGAAGCTCCATCAAAAGGTCCATCGAATCGAGCCTCGACTGTCCTATTCCCTCGTCAGCAACATTAGGCGATTCACGTCGTGCACGTCTAGAACGGTACCGTTTGACGCACACGCGTCCCAACCAACGAGAAAAGGTGGAGCCGTCGATTCGTATTCATAAACGAACCTCGCGTGCCTATATACGTACCGGAAAAGTGTCCGGTCTATACTCGCGTACCGTTATACGGTCCACTAAGGCATTCAACTATGTCCCGGCAGCGTTGGTAAATTGATCAAGCGGTAAAAATATACTAAGCGCCGTCGATTTGGCCAGTCTACTCACGGTCCGAGCGATCACCGCTCTCGAGAGACCTGAGTAGGATATAACTAAAACTATCGCATGCGATACAGATTAGGAGGGTCGTACAAATTAAGGGGCGGACATCGAGAGGGCCAGAAAGCTGTAAAAAAAGCACTTAAAAGAGACAGACGTCGAGTTGTGTGGCGACGGGCCAGATCCCGCCAGAACCCGCCAGAGTCCCTCCTTCAACTCGAAAATTCTGCGCCACATGTACTTGTTCCAAGTGCAGCGACCCATGCGTTCTTCATTGCTAACTTATCTATTTATTACAACGACAACGTACGCCATACAAACCATAAGTATTAACCTTGAGCTATATGTTTCATTGTCCAACACTAATTCGGATTATCGGAAACATTGTCGGATATGCTATACAAATCCTACTAGTCAGTCTCTCTCAAGTAACACGTCCTAAATTCTTTATCGTTTACTTACTAAATTGAGCGGGGAAAATGGAAAACTTGTTTAACCATCGATTTCCCGAACTTTGGTCTTGCACGTTCGCACTTGTTATCGCCGAGCAGAAAAATGTCGTATTGTCATAGCTGTTGAGCGATGTCTATCGACAGATATTAACTGTGCGCTAATGAAATTTGGCAAATGGTGTGATCGGCTGATGATATCGCTGTAACTCGGCTAAGTGCGAATTGAGGAAAAACGGATAAAAAAAACGAACGTAAGCCGACAGACTAGAATCGTCGCTGAGCATAGCGCACGGCAGGGACGTTGATCGAATATGCGGGCTAGGAGGGAGGAAATTTGAGAACGGAATTGACGATGAGCAACGATTAAATCTAAGGGGTAGTGCTGGTCGGGACGATGGCACGTTTTCCGTCGTCCAAGGTCTGTGTAGGCAAAGTCTCGTAGAAGCTGCTTCGGAGACGACCGAATCATCGACACTCAAACTTTTTCTCGTCCTTTCTAGAGAATTTCCCTCTAACTCGAAGTAACCAAGACCACCATTCTCCTTCTCCCCTTGCTCCTGCTTCTCTTTTTCTTCGTGGCGATCTTTCTTGCACGACACCGTTGGAAGTTCCTTGAGTCGCTCTAACTTCCGCTTGCATCGCGATTGACCGCTCTCTCTAAAGCCTTTTGCGAAAGGATTATTGTCGATCTTTAGCTTCGTTATGTTTTCGTTCTGCAAAAGATTAATCATTACGTTCAACTATCATATTTTTGGGTCGTACGGGCCGATGAATTGTCGACGAATAAATAGCCCCGGTGGCTTACCTGGTAGGCAGTCACGGCAATGAATTCAGTCTCGTCAAAGGTAAAGGATGAAGCTGGATGCGCGTAAAAGTCAACGACATTGCTGGCATCGTCACACCGCACGATCCAAATCCTCGGTAGATACTTATGCATCGATGTCAGAACCACCTGTAAAGACGAAGCAAATAAAAACATTTCAAAAAATCATCCTAACTCGTGTACATCTCCATGGACGACAGCGTCAAATGAACGATCCTACTGTTATTACGCAAGGCGGTCGCCTTACCCGCGCGTACTTGAGTCAACCGGAGAAGATTCGATTAAAATCGTAATTAGTTTTGAGAATTCGCCAAGGGGTAGTAGCCGTCGGCGCCTTTCAACGTGATTGACACTCTTCTTTGGAAGTCCACTGTCCAGCGGAGGATTTCCACGAATCACGACTCTTGCGAATTTATAAGAAAGCTACTCGCAGAAATTGCCTGTTTTACGAGGGAAAGACGAGAGACCGGCGGACCTCCCGCGTGTCCCGGCGTGTCTGGCGATTGAGACGAAATTTCAGCCGAAATTCGAGATGTCACAGCGGACCTTTCAACGGCACGTTTTAAGGAGGACACGGCCTGTCCAAACAGTCCGACGCAGCCCACCGTGAAATAGATATTACCGCATAAGTAGCTCTCCGCGAAAACACGACAATTTTTCTACTTATTCTTTCTTCTTACCAAGACATTTTTTACTACTTACATTGTTGCGATGATCCGCGGCGTTATTGGTCAGCTTGAGTTTGCCGAAGCTGATGGGATGCTGCATCCAGTGGTCGCCAGTGGCCGGACTATCGGGATGAAGATAGATCCTACGTTCGAGTCGTGACTGAGGTTCCGCAGGACCCGCCGACATCCAACCGCTTCTTCCTGCCGCGGTGGCCCTTGTCGGGATGTTCCCGCTATTTGTCCCAACGTACTTATGTCGATGTCTCGAGGCTGGCGCCACTTCTAAAAGGATGCAGTAGCGCGACCCACGCTCCAATCCACTCACTTCCAATTGCATCGAGGGAAACATGCGTCTAGACCATTGATAAATACCTTTCACATTGGCGCAGGTAACGTGCAAACAATCGAGGGACGAATAGAGAAAGAAAGAGAGGGTGAGAGGGAGAGAGAGAGAGAGAGAGAGAGAGAGAGAGAAACCCGACATTTCCAGCCATTAACGATCGCGGACAATCCTTTCTTCCGTCTATTCACCGGCGCTTATTCTCGTCGTGTAAACATTTCAAACTCACGGTTAATCCACAGAGTCAACTGTCCAACGAAAAAGTCAGTGTCCCTAGGTCGCTCTCGTTTCCCTACCTAATTGCTAATATTTTCCCACTAACCATTCTCTGCCATTTTCTTCCCGACTTTTTCCCCAAATCAGTGAATACGATCCTCGTTGATCGTGTAAAGTCGATAACGAAAGATCGGAGGTCAGATTAAATGCAGGAGTCAAAAGTCATGGTGCACGAGAGTCCGTTTAGGAGCCCTAAGACGAGAAGTAAGTCGAAGAAGGGTGAAGAAGGGATGAAGAAGCCCGCTTTCCCGGTATCCAAAGCAATTAGCACTGAAAAGACCCAACAATCTTCCCTACCTTTTTATCCCTTTCATATTTTCAACTTCATCAAGATTTAACGTTCACGAAGATTTAACGAAGAAATAACGTTCTCGCCCAGGATGCGATACTTTATGAGCATCCCATTAGAAAAAAGTGACGTGCACGTGCCGTTGATGGGTAAAAAGCCACTTGGAATAGACGCAGGGCGATCCATAAGATTAATAATGAGCGATAAGGCAGGCATAACACCAGCAGACTGTTTGTTACCCGGCTAAAAGTGACGCGGGTTTGGGTGTGGAGGGTCGACACCGGTAGGTACTGGAGTATGTCGCTTGGCAGAATGCATCACGTGCCTTGCACGTGAGTTTCGAGATCCTTCGAATCTTGCGACCTTTCGCGACGTTTATTAGTATTCCGTGGCACGATCCGTCCTACCTCTCTATTCTTCTTCTTCCCTGCTTTTTCTCAAAATTCACCGAAGAAAATACCGAATGGTTTGTTTTGCAATGGAAAACATGCAGTGCACCGTTGCATTTCTATCCTTTTCACAGTTGTCAACGTGAAAACTTTTATTGCCGTTTTTCCTAACCGATACTTTCGGCTTCTAATAATATGTAGTTGGCCGCTGATGTCAATCACTACCGACACATACCGAGCACTGCGATAATGAGAAAGAGGAAGGAAGAGAAGGAGAATTTTTTCATAGGTCTATCACAAATAGTTGCGTTTTCCATTTATACATCGGTGAAAGAAATATCCTCGTAGGAGGGCATCGCCGGAGAAGGAGATATCCTTCCGTCCGGTATAACTTGACTCGACAAACGCGTGCATTCCGTGCACACGTAGAAGACATAAATAGAGAAGAGCAGGAGGAACGATAATTGCGGCGCCTACGATGACCGTTCCTTTTAGGTGTCCTCTCAAACGTAGTCGGCGCCAGCTTCCCAACAAACCGACCTCCTTCGGCGAAACTAATCGCGTTCATGTCACCGGCGCGCTGTCGCTCCCCATCTACTTGTACAATAGGATCTTGGGAAAACTCAGCGACGACAACGACAACGACAACGACAACGACAACGACGACAGAGCGCAGTAACAATACTCACGGACAGAACATATATGGAGAAGATGGTGAAATCAACGACTCACCGGCCCAATTTCGTGATGATCATCTCCGTTGTTTCAGTGCGGAATTTTTCCCAAAGTTTTCGATTGTGTAGCTCTACTTTAACTTGTTGCGGTAGAGGTCGACCCACTTGCAGCCCCGAAACTGGCCATCCGTTCACTCTCCGCGTGTCATCTGCAACGATTCGCGAAAAAAATGACAATTGCCATAGGATTCGTGCAGAAAGATGAAGTGCTGTTTGAAAAAGACAGCGATGCCGCGCGTAAAAGCTTCCTCGCATCGATGCACTTATTTCTCTTTCTGCGTTACCGTAGATTATGCCCCCCATCAGTTCCCCTTTCTCTAGGTATCCCAAGGATTCCTTTTTACGGTTCATTCGCATTTGAACGATCCGTTGTATAGGCAGATAACGATTGTCCGCTTCAACCAAGTGCGGCCGCTTTGATCTTTGGAGAGAGCAAGGGGATGGAAGACGTAGGCACGAGCGCCACAGTGATAAAACGACGGAACATTTACACAGAAGATTATGAGCAAGTAATAGACACAAACCTGCGTACCGATGACGAAGGCCGACCTCTCGTTGTCCGAATAATATACGATGGTGCATCCATAGTTCGGGCTCCATGTCGTCCATTTCTTCTACACTAGATCTCCCTGATGAATCGTAAATATTGCACATGGATCACGAAATAATTGCACTATTTGCTTGGCGGGCAGCTACCACTTTGCTGTAAGGTACTTGGAATCGAGTGAAGAACGAGGGTGAACGAGGGTGAACGAAGAATACTCTTACACGATGACCTCTCGTTCTTCGGCGGTCCTCCGATGACCCCTCTAGTCGTACTTTACCATTCCTCGTGGTAGAGGCGGGGCAGCCTGGCAGGCGCACCCACGCAAAACTCATTGGACGGAAGATCTCGAGTGGGGCTACGCACGCACCACGCACCACCACCAACACCGCCCGCCCTGCATTTCATTTGTCCGGCCCTTCATTTATTTCTTTATCTTGCAACTCAACAAATATCCCACGAATGCCCAATGTTATCCCTCTTCAAGCATCTTTTTTTACTAAACAATTCTGCTGATGTAACAGTGTTAAAAATCTTGCGTATTCCTTAACAAAAAGGTGATAATTTTAGCCAAAAAGGCTCATCGCTCCGTTCTTACCATAGATTTGGATTAACTGTAAGCGATACCCACAACAAAAGTCTATCGGCGCACGCCTCGCGGGACAATAAACGCCAGGTAAATGCTACCTGTGAACATGTCCTTGGTGGATTTTCCCGCGTACCATAGCCAAAAGGACATTGAAACGAAATACTTTAAAGGATCGACAGTTCCCAGAGAAAAGTGGGGGTTGCTTGACCTATGTCCTGTCCCCGCAACAATTAGGCCTTTCTTCACTATCTTCATTCTAAGCAACTAATTACTTGACGAACAGTTCCACGTACATTACAGCACCGTGCAAAGGAATACGAGTTGGCACATTCTTCCGGACCACTCGAAATGTACCGATACCGTGGTAATTGCTAGGTTCTCGCTGTGCGACAAATTGCCCTAAGTACGTGTAATTCTCGCGCGTCAGGTTTACAGCTCGTTTCCTGTCAAACGCACAGTCACATAGACACACGATGCGCACGACATCGTTTCTTCGGACCAAACAGTTTCAACTCTGCCTGTTGGCACGCGAAATGACTAGACGGTTACCGGGGGATGCCAGTCACTGCTGGCGACTATTGCTGTTTATTTTCGAGTGGCCACTCTGGCCTCTTCTGCTGCTCATTTTTATCTTCAAAACGGAAGTAGTAATAGCAGTAGTAGTACTTAAGAACTCGAGAAGCGAGCATTACAAGACGCGCGACGAATGATTCTTTCTAAATTCTCCAGGAAAGGAGGAGCACAGAGGAAGAAGAAGCTAAAACGTCGCAAACCATGTGTACTTTGTCGAAATTCTTGGTAGATCGCGCGCGACCGAACTCAGATATGTGATAGGACCAAAAGGAAAAGCAATTAAATAAACGAGACATATGAGATGAGTTAGTGGGCGGTAATGTTATTTCAGGACTCATGTGAATACACAAGTTCAAGACACGTGTCGGGATGATTCCTTTTCAAGCGTTAAGATAATGCGACAGGAAGATAAGGACAAAAGTGATTCACCCGTACGGAAACATTTCTCTTTGTCATTTTCTCGTATTCCTCGCTTTTGCAGTATACTGCTCCGTTTTCGCAAAAATGTGCTAAACAGATTGCTTCGGTACGACAATCGGAAAGTATCTTGTTACGATAGGACTGGCATCATCATTTGTCGGCATCTCTTCCTCTTTCTTATCACAATCATCTGCCTTTCATTCGATCGAATGAAGCTTATTCTCGAACGATATGGTTACTCCGGAACAGTCGTCACTCGGAAGCGCACTCTTCCGCTTACGTGTTTCCGTTCGGTTGAATCCGAGATTATCAGTTATCCTTGTACGTGCGACAATCTGTTCTGCCGCGATCTTTCGAGCTCTTTTCTTGCCGCCGACGTGAGAACCCATTGGCACACGTCCCATCTAATGACGGTCTACTACCGATCATGACCATGCGACCAATGCCGCTCCTTGACTATACTTAATATGAGGGGTCAGTGAATTTCACTTTACACAACTTTTTCTTCGTAATTTATTTATACGTATAAGTCTGCAACGGCAATGCATGCCAATGACAGCTGTAGATCAATGCTTTCACTCGGTAATGCTATGTACAAAAGAATGGAGCGTATAATGAGTTGCAATTAATAATACGAAATGTTTTCCTCTGCAAAATGATGGCAATGTAGACATCTTCGGTCTTGAGAAAATCGAACAGGCTCGACTAACAACCAGTACTGCTACAGCCTCTGACAATGGATATCAGCGGTTAATAAAAAAATCTATCCAAAGTACCGAGAACGTTTAATTCTGCCGTCAGTAAATTCACGAACCGAACGATAGCCAATACTTGGAGGCCAAGCCATATTTTACCATTGGCCAATAGTAAATTGATCGCAGAATAGGGAAAGAAGAGTGGGTCGAGCTAATAAATCAATTTGAATCTGCATTGGAAACGTTCCTAAGACCTACGACGTCGGATAATCGCAGTCGACTATTCTTTCACGTACACTTGGAATTATTAAAAGCCAGTTGTTAGAGGGATTCGACATTTTCGGGAATTCAGGTCCAATTATATGAGTACTTTGTCGTACAAAGTTTGAGTCGAAGGACCTTTCGACACTTTGCGTCCATACGAGGGATTTTGAATGGCATCATGTTCGTTTGCAGAACATCGTTTCGTTAGTTTTAAGTTTTCGCTGAACCCGATATTAGCCATAAGCTATAATCCCGCTATTCGGCACCTATCGGCATAACGATCAAATAAACGTTTTTTTTTCATTCGGAACTTATAATTGGGTTAGGTCTATTGTGGGTTAGGTCAAAACAACACTTTGTGTTGAACCTCGCCCTTTGCGTCAAATGTATTCATATGTAACCAGTATGCTCTAGATTTCGACGCAATAAAGACATATACAATACAATAATCCATACAATGTAGCATCGACGACAGACCGGGAATCGATGAATGCCAAGACGATCATCCGATCGTTCCGTTTGGCTCTAGCCGATCCTATGTTGAGATATCCGGTAGGTCCGATCTTATGAAGAGGACTGGCCGAATAATAAAAGTGAATAGTACGGGATTTAGGTGGAACGCGATGAAAAGCGAAACACGGAAACGCAATGTCCCTCACGTCAATAACGTGTCGTCTAACTCTTCCATTTTGCCCTCGGGTTGCGACAAAACCTTGCGCAATACTTTGCTGACAACGTCGGACAAAGATTCCCGGGCACCTATATCTAGAAAAGCCATGCACCGCTGAAAAACGAAGAAAAAGGTAGGAAGACATTAATACCAAGTTACAGAAATTACGATTATCAGTAGCCGTTGACGAGTACTGGCTCAATGACACAAACCTGATGCTCTTCTTCACCTTGCCTCAACCGCAGGACAGCTATAAGAGCTAATTCGCTGTTGGCCTTTACATAGCCGTTCTTCTCCTTCGTTCCGTTCACTAACATAGGCAACAGCGATTTCAGTAACTCTGGGGACATTTTTCCCGGTGGGATGTTACGTGCCAGATGAATGCAAACTCTCGCTAGTAACTGCTTCACGTCGTTACTGTTATTATTCATGGACTGAAAGACGAGTAGGCGTGTGAGAATCCGTAATTCTACGAAACATAAACTTTACATATATATGAAGATTCTGCGATACTCACCCGTACGAAAGGTGAAAGAATCTGCTGAGGCATTGGTAACCCTTCGTTCATGAGATATTCAAAGAGGTAACCGCACGCTCGTATACCATTCATTACAACTTGAACACGATCTGATGCTAGGTAGGAAAGTATTACGGCGCACAGTCGGTCCTTTTCTTTATCGTTGTAGACCGTAGTAGGCGATTCTTTGAGAGCGACAAAGAGCGCAGCAGAGCGACCGTGTCTCAGCATCCAATCAGCGTTTACGTCGTTACCTAACGATCAGAGGAGTACACGAGGGATTTTCAGTGATAACCGTTACTGGATGGTCTGGTAAACCAATGGACTTACATAAAAGATTCTCGTTGAATGCGACGGTAAGCTGCTCGGGGCTCAACCATCTTACCAGAGCACCGTAACAACCGGCAACGGCATTTCTCGTAGTATCCTCCGGATGTCCTAACATGCTGCTCAGAGTTGCGAATACCTGTTTCTTCATCGGCTCAGTCATTTTGTCACCGGCAGGGGTAAGAACACCTCGCAGGGCTTGCAACATCGTTTCCCTGTGAATGGAGAAACGGTCGAGAGGATGGTTTAATAAGTCATCGTTCGACTAACACCTTCTACCTTTATGCGTGAAACTGCACCGACCTGATCGCAGGATCGTCACCCGTTTTAATACCAGCATGAAGTTCCGTGAACAACGGATCGACTCGGGTGTGAATCACAATGAGATTACTCAAAGCATACGCAGCTTTTAGTCTAACTTGTCGATTACTGTCGTTCAGTGCCCTCAAGAATGTCGTTTGGAGTTGAGGTAAAAATTGCTTTAACATTACGCCAACCTGACAAATGTAAATAATACGCATTAAGTATTCCTTTTAAAGACTCGTAATCGGCGTAATCGGCGTAATGTACACCGACCTTTCCGAGGAGTATGGCTAAAGTCTCGAGAACAGCAGCCTTGACGCTCCAATTGAAACGATCGCCAAGGATACGTATGAGAGGTCCGGTAATATGGACGACGCTAGGTTGTAAAGCGGAAGGACTTGTTAAACGTATGACTTCACCTAATCCCTGGGCAGCCTGCTCTTTGGCCTCGGGCATACCGTTGAGAATAGCTTCTCGGAAAATTGGAAGGATCGGCGTGATACCCTTGGGTAAACAGAAACCGGGCAGCAATTCCTGTCCCTTAAGGTCAGAAACCGCGAAGCGTACAGCCTGTCTGATGTCCTGTACGTGGTTGATTTGTTGATCAAAAGCTAATGTCTGTAAGGGCAAGAGACGATATTATTAGTAAACTCTACTGACACACGTACGCTCTCTCTCTCTCTCTCTCTCTCTATTATTAGCGATACCTTGGTAACGGCAGTGAGAGCTTCCCAGCTCATTTGGAGTACGTCTTTGTCGTCGTCGGTAAACAAGTGGATCAAACCTCGTAGAAGCTGTGGCACATACTGACTATAATCGGCTCTGGTGTCACGGCAAAAAGCACAAAGCAGGGTAGCAGCGCTTCTACGTTTCGAGGGGTCTTCCGCTCTGGTGGCTTCCATCAACTGATCCATCACGGTTCTTACACCCACTTCATCCGTCACGGACAGGATAACGGCTTGACAATACTCGAGCTCTTGCACCTCGTTCGGCGTTCCCTGGGCGCTCGAGAGAGCCGTCAACAGGGCGGGCAATATCTTGTGAAGGAATCTGGTGAGAGCCTCGCCGGCCACACTCGCCAGGATCGACAGGGCTTTCGTGTTGACGGGCGGAGTGGTCAATTGCGGAACGAGATAGGGCAGTACGACGCGTGATTTTATAGCCATGACCTGGCGCAAGCCATCAAGCGTATTCTCGGCTTCCGCGGGATCGGGGGAGTTTAGTTGGGTCAACATCGCCGGCAATATGTCGTCGAGGGCCCGCACACCGACGGTCGAATGTAAACCATCGAAAGTTTTGGCAGCGGCCTGCCGAACTTCCGGCAGGGGGTCACACAAAGCCTTTCTCACCGTTGGCACGAGACTGATGACAAACGTGAGGACCATGTCCTTGTTCGTGCTCGCCATTATCTCCGAGAGCCCGATGCAAACTCCCTGTCGTTGATCGGCCTGTTCGCTTTGCAGGCCTTTCTCCAGGATGGGTATGATTTCTGGGAGGACCCTCTCGCCTAGCTTCCGTACTAGATCGCCGAGCGTTCGAGCCGCCACCTGTCTCTTGTCGTAGCTCGTACTTGCCAAACATCCGAGGAGAAGCGTGAAGAGTGTCGGCAGGATCTCACGCAAGGTTCGCGGAGTGTTGGTAACGACGACTTTCCACACGTGGAGGGCTGCCTGACGCACCATTAACGCCACATCGGACCTGCCCATATAGAGGCCAGCTAATACGCGATTACGTCTTTCGGCGCCAAGAGCGTTTATAATAGCCAAATGAGATTGTTCCGTGCCAAAGTTGTCATCCTCGCTCGCCGTCTCCGTCGACATTTTGCCCGAAACACCGGAAATCCTGTAGAGTAGATCACCCAATAGCTGTACGGAGGAGTATCTTATCCTCCAATTGTCGTCGAAGAGACCCTTCTCCAACTCCGGCAAGAGCAACATTATCGCTGAATCCGCGTAAAGCGTGACGATACGCTGGCCTGCTCTGAGAGCGGTCTCACGCACGTACTCGTTTTCGTCGGCTAGAGCCTTAAGGATTGGATTGATGATTTGACCGATGTACGGCGTAAATTCCGCGGTGAAAGCGCTTGGCATATAAATAAACATCATGATGTATCCGTCCTTAACATGAGGTGCTATGTCGGTGCGTTCGGCGGTACTTATGATCTCTGGCATCAATTTGTGGAGCTTCTCCACTCCAAGTCCCCGTACAACCTCCGAGAGACCTTGGGCCGCGCCAGATCTGTCGACGCTGCTCGTCTCGGACGTTAGCGTTTGCATCAACCACGGCAGAAGATCCTCAAAGCTTGACTCGCCCATACCGCGAACCATCGCCCCAAGAGCTCGAGCCGATACGCTCCGCACTTCGGGTACAGGATCGAGCAAGCTCGTTTTCAGGCCCGGAATGATGGTCGGCAGGTACGGCGTGAGATCTTTCTGATCGGTCAACGAGTACATGTTGCCGATGATTTGTGCGGCCATCTTGCGCGTTTCGGTCGAACGATCGAGGAAGGCACGCTGGACGACCGGCATTATCAATGCGAGAGACGGTGCGTCGATGAAATGAACGAATTGCGTGTCCAGCAGAGTTTGCAAGCACGTGGCCGTCTTGTGCGAGGGATCCTGAAGAGCCTTCAGCAAAACCGGCACGATCGCCTGGATCTCCGGGTTGCGAATCACGCTACCTATAACTTTGAGTGCCTCAGCGCCGGCCTCCTGGACCTTGGTGTGTGAATCACTCAAAACCTCGATGAGCTTCGGGACTATACTTGGCAAACAGCTGCTCAGCTGCTTTGGGGCGCAATAGGCCATCGCGCCGAGCAGTTCAACCGATCCGGTTTTCGTCCTCCAAGAGTCTTCCTCGAGGGCGGCCAGCAAACTCGGTAGGACGAGTTTAACTCCGTGGGCGGAGAGTTTGCTCATTACAACGCGGGCGGTATCGTCCGTGGCTGCTCGTACGTACTGGCTCGAGTCGCCGAAGCAGAGGAGGAGATGCGGCAGAACATGAACGATGTAGGGCTCGAAGAGCCGACCGAGCATCGTGCAAAGCATTTCGAAAGCGAAGAGGGCACCCTCCCGGTGCCTATAGTTTTTCTTGTCCTGAATGGCGTTGGTCAATGTCGTCATGATATCGAGCTGCTTCAGAGCAAGAATACCCATTCCCTTGATAATCCCGGCCAATCCGTAGGCGGCACCTCTGCGTTCCCCGTACTTGTCGGACTTGAGCAATTGATCCATAAGTGAGTCAACGATCTTCGGCGCATCCTCCTTGATCGATGGAACGAGGTGGGGTAAACAATTGGCCACGGCCTCCTGCACTTGTTGGGACGGCGTCGAAAGCGCGGCAATCAGACGCATCACTATAGGCTTTATCCTCGGGTCATCCTTGTCCAGGTGTCTCGCTAACGATCCCATCAATATCACAACCGATTGTTTGATCGAATCGAAACTACCGATTTTCGGGGCCTTGTCCATGAAATTTTCAAAAACGGGCAAAAGCGAGGCGATATTCGCCTTGCCGTGAAGATCGACTGCGGCCACAGCAGCGGTCAGCATCTCCGTGCGAACCGCCGGGCTGCGATCGCCCAGGCCTGTCGCAACGAAGAACTCGACTAGACGATGTATCGTTTGGGCCGTGAGAAGGGGCGCAAGCTTGGCCAGGGCCAATGCGACGCCACGTCTCGGTCCCCAAGTGTCTACCGGCTGTTCGACCACGCGACCAAAGTCGTTAAGCTTCGGCGGAATCATCGCCAGCTTCTCTCGATAGAGCTGCAGGAGTCTATCGAGGATTGCCGGCATAAGATGAGGATCTTGGCTGAGTAATGCGGCGAGAGCGCAAGCCGCCGCCTGTTGCACCGGCTCCACAGGATGGGCAATATCCTCGATGAGCTCGTCGCACAAAATTTCCGGCTCGGCTACTAGATTGGCCGCGTTCCATAATTCGTTTGCCAGGATTTCATTTTCCTTCGAGCCGTCAAATTTCGCTACCCATATCCTCTTGGTTAGTCGAAGCAACTGCTCGGAATCACCGCTGGAGGATGACGGAAAAGCCATGCGAATAACCATAAGGCCCCGGAGGGCCGCATCCCTCACCGCTGGTAAAGAATTCTGCAGGGCTCCGATGAGGCACTCTATATCGTCGGACGTCGCCAACGCTGCACCAGCCTGTCCGCTTCGTGAATGAGCAACGTCGAGCAACGTCGCCACCGCGCTAGACTGCACCCTTCCGCTGGTCGAGCTCATCAGCTCTATTAATAGATGAAACATTTGTTTGCCGGGTAAAAGTCTTGGATGCCGCGTCTCACGGAATTCCGTGCTATCACCCCTTTGCCTCGCGTGTTCCTGTATTATCTGAAGACCCTGACTGATCATACCATCGTCCTTGTACGTCAGCAAGGTTTTCCGTAGAAAAGGGAAAACGTAGGAGAAGGCCGGTGCGGTGAGCAGCTGCTTTTCCTTAGTGGTCAAGCAGTGAAGATGATTCAAAGTTAGCTTTATCGCCGTGTCGAGATCTACCTCCTCCCAAGCCGGATCTAAGTCGCACTGCGGTCGCAACTGACGCAACGTAATACGGGCTATTCCTTCGCAAAAGATTCGTCCCTTGCCGATTTCCACAGTTTCGCGCAGTCGTAAAAAGAGTTCCGTCATATCCGGTGCGGCGAGCGGCGATACAAGATTCCTCAAGATCGGATCGAGGAGATCTTTGAGGTAGAGGGAAACTTCTCCTTTATTTCCCATCACAGCCGACCTTAATAGCGACACAACGACGTCTATCTTTGCCTTGAGATCGGTCAATCTCTTCCTCACCGCGTTCTCCTTGGCAATTTGCGCCTTAAGCAACTCCTCCTGCTTAGCCGTCAATTTGGGTTCCTTGATTTTGCCCTCCTTTTTCCGCTTTTCGTAGAGTTCGCGTCTAAGCTGAAGCTCCTCCTGCTGCTCCTTGAACGAATACACTTTGCTCTCTCTCTTCATATTCACCGCATTCAGTATGTCGTTCTCCCCGTCTGCTGGCAGGATGCTCTTGTCATAAAGCTCTCCTTCAGGTGTCAGGTAGGTAAAGTACTCATCCTCGGTGACTTTCAAGATCTCCGGATCGTTGAGTATACTCGTGACGTGTGGCACGATGCTAGGTAATACAGTGTTCGGAGCACATGACACTACATGCGCAACAGCATTTTCGAAACTCTGTGTCGCTTTGTAATCCTGCACAAGAGTTTTGCTTATCTCGCTGCTGTAAACGCGCAAGAAATCCTTTGGAACGAGATTAAAGTTCTTGGTGATCTTTTGCCAGAGGTTCGGCATAGCCTTCATTATCGCCGGATGATGAGCTGGCACTAGTGCGTCTCTCGTCATTTGCATCGCATGGACCTCGAAGAGGAAGGACCCGGAGCAAATAGCGAATAAGCCATCGGCCAAGCACCTACCCGTTACTTCGTTGTTCGATGACTCATCCCTGTCCCGTTCTTTCTCCACGTCCGGTTGGATTTTCGAGTTCTCCAGAAATCTCTTAAACTCCACCAGTACAGCCTCAGCCGGCCCGTAAGCGCTCAGACCAGTGAGGATTCTCCTGATCCGAGGGAAGCATCGTTTCCGTGTTGTAGATTTTGGGGCCGTCGCACAGCAAACGACGGCTCTGTGAATGCCGCTGAGAGCTTTTTCGTTCAATCTGTCCGCGAATTCGGTCATGAGACGTTCACAAAGAAGCATCAGATGATAGAGAATGTCATCGCCACAGGTCGAGAGGAATTTCTCGGAGAAGAAAATCTGATCATCTATGGCGTTCCAGAGAACGCTCTGCTTGTCGTTTTCAACTTGCCCAGCGAGAACGAACTTGAGAAGCACATGCGAGGCAACAAGACCCTCGGTCACTGCCGCTGGCTGGGAACATTGCTGTTGCGCCCTGAGTATCGCTTGCGTCAGTATCGGTGCTATTATGTCGGAATAAGAAGTGATGGAACTGGAAAGGAATAGTCTGATGTACGCGGTACGCACTCCCGCGGTCGATGTCTTGGCGGCCATGCCTTTCTGGAATGCCTCTATCATGCTCCTCGGGACGTTGTTGACGAATTTGTTGGACCACAGGGCCATCATTTCCAGCGCGTGAATCAATGTCTTCTCGTGCACCTCCGTCTCGAGAACCTTCGTGAAGTGCAGACAGGCCGTTTCAGCCAACCTCTCGGCGCTACTGCCCGACGCCGCATTATAGCTCAGATTGCCTGATTAATACATTAAGTTCTCTTATAACAGACAAAAGCATGGAGGGAGGTTAATGAGAAAGTATTTTTCCAACAATTACCGGCACCCTGAAGGACGGATATTTTGTGCGTCGCCACCGTCAACTTTCCTTCCGATCCGTGAAAGACGGCGAAGACGGACGATAAAAGATTCTCCAGCGCAGCCGTATCGGAGCATTGTAAGGCGAGTCTGCGACAGGCACCAACAGCCTCATCCCTCACGATGTCCTCCTTTGAATGTAAATTTGCGAATAACCCTTTGCTGATATCCTGGCTGTAACAGCTCAAGTCGAGGCCCAATCCGCTGAGAATATGGCCCACGGACTCGATGATAATCTCTGGATTTCGTAGCATAGCTTTTTGCAGGGCCGGCAATAACTGCCCCTTGAAATCCGCATGAGATATTCTACGGAGCAGCGGTAATGCCGTGTCGACGACATATAAATCCGGCTTTTTCTTACAGCTGATAGTAACTTTTATAAATGCGTCAATAATGCTACCCTGCGAACAAAATAGCCCCCACGTTTTAACGTTTGCTTAATGCAATTGTCCGCAGTTATTTAGTGCTGTTTACTCGCAATTTACCTTCAACCGTTCGACCATATCTCTTTGATCTGTATTCACCAAATACTCGATGAGCATGCTAGCCAGCACAATCACACCGTTGCCAGCTTCTAATTTAGTTAAGGTCTCGACATATTTTTCCTCTATTCCCTTCATTGACTTCCATTCGTGTGCCATCAACGAGTACACTTTTCCCGGAAGCTTCTTATTAGCCGTCGCTAAAGCTGCTGCTGTCAGATTAGCTTGCGCTTCTATGATGCGCGGCAATTCCGCATTATTCTTGTGAGAAATTCTACCCATTCCATGTAGTATGATCAAAACCGACCATTTTAAAGCGAGATACGCAGTTAATGCTGTATTAATCCTGCAAGAAATTTACCGTGATCTTGATGCGACCCAAAGTTTAATACTTATCTATATGTCAGCATCATTACATATCACTTACGTCGGGACTACATTTGCATGCCACATGGACTGCTCCGTAATAACGTTTGCCATATGCTTCACAGTTTCTTCCGGATGCTTCTTTGACATCTCCATTATCAAGTTTTTCACGTAGGACTGAGATGCCGTGTCTTTGTATCTATGTAGGGTGATGGATACCACTTTGCAAAGGCCATTGACGATCTTTTCATTGATACCTATACAAAGTAGGATAATGCAATGTACGAATAAACATTTTACCAACGTTCAATCAATGAACAATTTATGCAGATCCTTCAAAGCATTGTGACATTTGTGGTACAACTGCATAAGAAACAAATGAAATGGTATCAGCCAACTATCGCGGGATAAATAATAATATAAATAAATAATAAATAATCGGAATGATAAAATCTGTAGATTGCAGTAACATATTTCGAAAGTCGGCGAATTCATATTTCCCTGAAGTAGTCTGCTGTTTTCTTTATCGGTGTTTATCAGCCAAATATATGGCATATATTTCAGAGATACGATCACGCGTGATAGCTCGTATTTACGTTGCGAAGGTGAACGAAACGTATTGTGATAATAGACGTCGAAAAGCGGAATCTCACCAGGATTTGACAATACATCGACAACATTCTGTAGAATTTCACGCCGCTCGTTCTTGCTAGCGGTTTGAATACGGTTAGGCAGATCCTTCAACGCTTTAGCTAGCTATAATAAGAATATTTATTTATATGCCGTAATTCTAGCGGAATAATAATATTTCCTTAAGTTCCACGTGACAGACTTACCTCACTGTCCGCCATATTTTGTCGAAAAACCGGAGGTACTTAACTAGCAGCGCCATCATTGCCCATCACCAACAACTCCGATCTCATCGGCGGATCAGCGCTTCGCGCACATGTCTTTTGGCACCGCTTTTGGCCAGCGGAATCCATTTGAATCCCCAGTTGAATCCCAGCGTAACCGTTGGTTGCCAGTTAACGCTCGATCGATTCTTCGCAATTCCGTCCAATTCCGCCTTTTTCGGCGCGAGATACGCCGTCAGGTGTGACAGCTTTCACAACGATACTCCTATGAACATCGAAACAATATTTCCATCGACAGTTATTATTATTCACAAAATTCAGTAAGTACTTCCACCGCTATATTAATTCACGGCATTGGAAATACTTGAAACACTCGTTTATAAAGTCTATAACCTAGATCCATAAAATACTTGTGTTTTCGGCAATGATATCTACGAATCAGTGCACGTTGTTTTTCCAGGTCCTATAAAGAAGGCAACAATAATAATAGTAATGGCATCGCCAGGAAGCCAGGCCAGTTGTCACGTAAATCTCTACTTTGTTGTCCTAAAAAAGTATGAATCTAACAACGACTGTAATGAGGATATGTGGCATGTATTTAATGTACGTATCTCGTGTCGCTGGTGCTTCAAAGACGATTGCATTCCTTGACTATTTTCTGTATTAAAAATTATGAAAATTATTGCACATTCAGAAATGCTGTGACAATGACTTGGAAGCCAAGTGGATCACAGAAGATCAATGCATGCAGCTAACTCCAGGAAAGAAGGATGTTTTTGTAATGGAAGAATTTGAGGGTGATACATTTAAGTACTTACAAACGTTTAAATGCTCGTAAGTACAGCAGGATGATACGTTACGGTATAAAGAAAGGTCAGGGGTCCCAGTTCTACATAACTAAGATTCACTGTACCTCAGCAGAATTGTAGGTCCACGGTGCTTGTTAATTTGCTTTTTAAATGCTGAACCCATACCAGAAGGAAATAGTCCCATATTCACAACAGCCATGAGAGGCCTAGTCATTTGTGCCTCAGGTTTAACACCAGACGAAAAGGTATTCAGACTTACAAATTGTCATTCTGCCTATCTGAATTTGGATGATACAATCATTGGGATTTCAGGATGAGATAGAACAAGTGGTGGAATATATGGGTGGGATATACACAAAAAAATTACGAAGTAGCGTGACGCATTTAATAACGAATTCCGTAATGAGCGCGAAATACGAAGTACGTAAGACTTTGGGCTCTGATCACTGTGTAGTGTGACTCTCAATATCATTCTGGCCCTGATTTTCACTTGCAGAAAGCCATTGAAATGAAAATACCTATAATGACCGAAAAATGGGTAAGAGCCGTATGGGACGTTAATTTGAAAGATTTCGTCAAAGCCGACGATAGCGCATTCGAGAAATATAAATGTCCCGTCTTCAGAAACCTCATAGTTACGTCGACGAATTTATCGAAACGAGAAAAAGAAGAAATCAAATGTTTAATTGATGAAAACGGTGGGGTATGTGTAATTCATAATATGCATTCTCTTTGGCAATTTCCCAGGTATTCACAGCGATAAAAAGCGGCATGTGAGTTTTAATCCGACGAACATTTCGGAAAACTTACACGTAACTAAAAACATGTTTATTGTAAACCCCAGACATTCATGGGAGCCTTGGATGGCTCAAAAGTAAAGGTGGTGTTAGCACCGAAGGAGTCCATGCTAAGCGATAAATTGAAATATGCAATGGAGAATAACATTGCCTGCCTAAGGCCAGAATGGGTATTTAAAAGTGTCAAAGTGGGTTACGCATTGCCCTTTGAGAATTTTCTTATAAAATCGACAAAAGCGTGCTCGACACCGGAAAGAGTACAGGGTATGACTTTAATGCAATCCAATTGAATTCAATGTTAGCGTAATAGTCGTAGAGGAATATTGCATGCAACTTTTTCGGCTTTTTTGAAATATTACAGCACACGAGACGCTGAGTATTTCGTCAATAAGTACGATTCATGGTGACGGGCATCAGAACAACTTCATCGACGAGAGTGCCATGTCAACCGTGAGTATGGTCGGTTTTAATCATACCACCGGCGATTCATTAAATGGTAAGCAATCATTGAATATGAAAGAAATAAGGCTATAGATACGATCCATAACGCACACGCTTAATTGGCAGCTGAATACATTAGGATACTGGATAGACTGGCACTTAGCGATGCTAAGATGGCTGGACCATTCTTAGATGGCTGTTGTGTGAGTGTCGACGATTGCAATAATCTCTGTGCACGTTTCCAGTGCTTTCTCGTCCTTACTATTTTTTTCTGTCAGATTTATCTCGCAGGTTTCACGTCCGCTCAGAGGGACAAGATCAACAGAATACTGAATGTCGGCAGTGCGACGCGTTTAAATGATATATCGGATGCCTTAACACACGTATTAGTAGGCGACGGGAATAAAGCATACTCCGATCTCAAGTTGATAGAGGCAAATAGGCTGGGGTAAGATTCTTTATATTTCTCTGGAATTTCCCATCGTATCAAGGCCTCGCGGCACTGACATTACTTTATGCCGCTTTGCGCACATTACAGCCCGCTTGTATTGAATCTGAAGTGGTTGGAGGAAAGTATTAAATTGAAACGACCTGCTCCGGAAGAGCGCTTTATGTACGAAGCAGCAAGTAATGGAACCCAAAAAACTGCAGAACCACCATCTCCTTTGAGCAAAAAGGTACTTTTCGTCATGCTAAGATTCACTTGTGTATTTATGTACTTAACAGCTATGTTTTATCGCGCAATATGATTTGACAGAACTTACAAATGTTGCAAAAAGTTAAGAAACCGGCTATACCATCATTCCTCTTAGATACGCATGAACCGCCCGCAAGAGATACTAATGAATCTGATCTGGTGCAGCAGTATCTGCAAAAGGCAGTTGGTAAGGTCGAAAACTGTTGATAGACTTTCCTTGTAAATCCGTGCTTTACCAGTGCCATTGCGTCATAAAAATTTCAGTGCCTGATAATTCCATGCAAGAAATTCTGCAAGCTCGGTCCTCGACGTCCGAGTCGAAAAACGACGGGGACAATGGCAGTAAACGAAATTCCGTGGGTATCGGTGTCGACGCGGGCGGTAATGTACAGAAAGCGCAAGTTACAGAAACCGGACGGAATAGAAGTTCAGTGAATGACAGCACTGTACCGGTTAGTCAGGGGCTCAGTTCAAATAGGGAATTATTCCAAGGTATTTTCCTAGCTGAATGTCGAACGGACTGATAATTACTACGAGCTTTTCAGCGCTTAATTTAGTACTAAATTCATAAATTGTACTCGTACGAATTACTAATAAACACTGATAGGTTTGACGTTCATTGTAACCGGATTTACCGAGGACGAACGTCGAAATGTAATAAGTGGCATTACGTCTACTGGCGGACGGGTCGTTTCTAGCACGTTCTCTGGGATACCTGACTTTGGAGTTGTTCCAGTATGCGGCGCACCTCTCAAACATACCGTCAATGAGATTATCACTAATTTGTACATAGTAAGTGGAGAAAGACGCGAGAGAAATACTTTTTGTTATCGCCTTAGAGGTTCTTATTCATATGATTTTCAGGACGACTGCTTGCTTCAAGAGCAAGTGGTTGACGTCGAGTACTACCACCGGCCATTGTCTATAAATAAAAATTCGAAACCTTTGTCGAATTGCGTTATTACCATGAGCATGTATACAGGTACGGAGAGGCTGTTCCTGTCGGCCTTGGCTACTGAACTCGGTGCAAGGTACTTGAGCTTATGCAATCCCACAGATGCATAATAATTCATTTGAAAGCATCGCTAACATCAGTCAAACGATATATACAATATTTTGTCAATAATTGCCCTCAGATGCCAAGCTATGTTTGCGCGTAAACGAAACGAAAAAAAGGAGACATATGCTAACACGCACCTGCTATGTCCGTCACCCGAAGGAAATAAATACAACGCGGCGGTGAAATGGAAACTGCCGGCAGTTACAGCCGAGTGGCTTCTCGAATGCGCTGTGCAGACGAAATACATCTCCGAAACGTCCTTCCTGGTTGGAGAAACTATTGGTAAGTTTGACGTTTCTCACAGCACCGAAATGTATTCACCGAATTTCACCTTCTCATTATACCGTTAACAGCGCCCGAGAAAGCCGAATCTTCGGGTATCGTCGAGGCATATTCATCGATATCAGTAACCAACAACAGAGAATCCTCAGCAGCTGTATGTCTGCAAAGTAACATCGTAACTCCAACACGGCAATTGGCACAAGTGCGAAGTATTTCCGTTCTTCACGGTGCATAACAGCAAGAATAGTTAGCTGTCGTGTTAATTCAAAGCCGTTCTTTCATATTGTTGCAGAACCACGAACGTACGGAACGTGAAACGCCACTTGTCGATAAGCGACTTAGTCTTGTTATGCATAAAACACCACAATCGCCCTTTCACGTGTCCACCCCTGACACACCCTATGGACAGATTTTCAAAGCAAATCCTTCGCCAGCTACCAGAAAGGGCTGGCTAGAATACATCGACAATTTGTTGGACATTAGAGTTGAGGAGCCCCCGGTAAAACGGCGACTGCCCAGCACGGTAATTCAAATAATATTTTACTGTAACTGTAAATGCGATTGTTCTGTCGTTGTTAGTTGGTTTAACGTGAAATTACTATATAATAACACCCGCCATAGCCAATGTCCGAACTGAAAAGACAATTCTGGGAACAAGTGAAAAAGCCGATTAGTAAAACACAGGTACGCAATGTTGTTGACGCGCGGCGTTGACGCTCGATGCGCTATTCTTAAGCTCCTCAACGTTGTAGGGCACTGCTGATCAATCGATCGAAGATGATCCTTGCGACGATGAACCACGACATACGACGCACAAAATGGACGATATTAAAGACAATAATGAGGCAGCCGATAAGTCTCCTATTAAGAGAAGGCTCGACTTTCCCGATGACGATAATCAACTGGCAAGCGATGAAATCAAGCAGTGAGTTTACTAACCTAGGCGTACGCCTATTAACGTTTACTGCACACTTACTGCACGGTCGATAATCATTTGTTTATAGACAAATAATTCAATTACAAGAAGCTTTTCAAAGAACATCGACTACTCTCGAATGTAGGCCATTTCCTTCCGGAGATTATACAAAGAGATATTACACGGATACTCCTGATCATACACAAGAGTGTAAGTAGTCGTAGACGTTCTCCTCTTTTCTGTAAGACTTACTAAATGGAGTTTGCCAAAACGCGAATCGTAGATCTGAGAAAAGAGTCGCAGCGTGTTTCTGTTGGATGGGAAGAACCGGTCTATCCGACGCATCAGACATCTCCCACTCCGGTAAGTCTCATATAGTACGTTCGGCCAGGGAGGAATACAGCTTATGCTTGAATGCACGTTATAACAGTCAATGGATCAACATAAAGAATCGGAGGACAATGATGAAAGCGGCGAGGAGGTTGATGGCATGGAAGAAGAGACCATTCCGCGGGAAACTGTACGGCCGCCTAAACCGAAATTTATGCTCTCAGGAATAAAAGTTTGTAAAACAGATAAGCTGATTGGTTATCGAATAAGATCCTCCTTCTTCTGCCCCTCCTCTACCTCCTCTGTGAATGCGGTAACCTAGATAATTTTAAATTTTGCAGGACAAAAGCGGTTACGAGGATGCAATAAGAAACCTTGGCGGAGATGTGTCGACAGAAGCAAATTTTGACAGCAGCGCGACTCACTTGCTTTGCTTCCGGCCATCCAGAAACGAAAAGATGCTCGCTAGTATAGCAGCGGGCAAGTGGGTCTTGCACTTTCTTTATCTACAAGAGTCGGAGAAGGCAGGAAAATTTCTTCAAGTCAGTACCAGAGCGCTTAACTATATAAATATTACACATGCGTTATGGGCGCATCACGTGACTATTCCGATGATTGAGCGCTCGATGCTGCCTTCACTAAAAATCAATGATTATTTAGGAGGATAAGTACGAATGGGGAAATCCTCAGAGCAAAGGGCTAATCCCAGAGGCGGAAGGACCGACAGAGAAAGCGATCGCTGCTGCGGCCTACAAATGGAGGCTAAAATTGTCAAAAGAACCCGGCGGAGCGTTCGAAAACATGATAGCTCTCCTACTAGTTTCCAGTCAAAAATATGATCAGTTCAAGAGGCTAATCGAAGCGGGTGGCGGCCGCGTCGTACAGGCAAAGTAAGTACATCGATATGGATCATAAGATTCTACGAAGTCTTTCGGAGGACATGAGTGAAAAAATGATGGTAATTTTTTAAATGGCAGACCTCCATACGACACGAGTCCAGGGAGACGAATCACTCATTGCTTCGTCGCGCAGGTACAACAACAGGTCGATTGGGCCATGATGGCCAGCAAAAACATACTCTGTTTCCCACCGCAATATTTATGCGATTACCTTACTGCCGAATTACCGCTCAGTCCTCGCGAATGCGTCATATCTGATTTTAAAAAATATCTCACTTTATTGCCGAGATAGGAAAGAGTTCATAAAGTTACACTTGTGCTAATCATGTGAGAATCGCGTCGAAAGTTTAGTCGTATTTATTAATCCGACTGAAGCGAAGCAACTCAACCTTTTCACATCTATTTTTTCCATCACCTCTAGCATACTTATATTTTGATCAATTTTGCACGTGCACACAGATGTACCCTGTGCTTGTAAATTATATGTACAAAGTTGTCTACCCGAGCCCGCATATTTCCGTTTAGACATAATGACGAATTTGTAAATATCATCCAACATCATTTTTATACTATTTTCCTGATTAAATTACTAATAATAATTGCAGAAGTTCCATAGAAACTACCCTTTGACTCTTTTTTTATTTCATCGTACACTCGTCCAAAGCTATGTCAATCAGGTACATAGAGCGCTTATTGGCCTGCGAACGTCAATACAGAGTTGATCAGCTAGGGATCTTCTTGAAGTAAATCTTTATTCCATCCGCCGCTGCTGTGAAAGTCGAGCGTGGGTCGAGGACGCTTTCGTGTGCCTCAGACTGCCAGACTTTGTATTCCCGAATGATCATCGCTATGACAACCTTAGCATGGAGCTGGCCGACTTTCATACCTACGAGGGAACATGTATATAGTATGTACAAACGTTACGTGGGCACGTAGGTGCAAGAAGAAAATAATCGGACAGAATGTCGATAAAATTGCCGAACTTACCTACGCACATTCGAGGTCCAATACCGAAGGGTATGTAAGCATCGGATACCGTACTGTCGTTTGCAAATCTCCCGGGGTTAAACCGCTCTGGCTCGTGAAAATGCTTGGGATCACCTTGCAGCCCGTACAGGGATATATATATCGGCGTTCCCTTCTCAATGATCACGTGAGTACCGGGAATCTGCAGGGAAGAAACTGAAGCCTAAAAAACCTGCAGCTGGCTGATACCGATGATGCCGACCAACCTTGTAGTCCTGGTGGGTGTATCTGTCGATCGTAGAGACCGGGGGGTGTAGTCTGAGGCCCTCAGCTATTGCTTGATCAAGATACTTCATCTTGTTGAAAGCTTCGTAAGTCCATCCGTACTTGTCGATTGCTCGATTTACGTTCTGGCGCACGTGTTCCTGACAGTCTGGATGTTTCGCCAGTTCCATCAATGTGAACGACGTCATCGTTGAACTCGATTCGAAACCGGAGAAAAATGTTCCGGATTGATAGAGTAAATTTTCGCCTTCAAACTCTACGGTAATGGTAAGATTTTGTCACTCGACAAGCCCACCTTTAAGCGTACTACTCTGTTGTGCGCGAGGCTTACTGTATTGAGGATTCTGTTGACTGTTTTTCAGCTGCAACAGCGAATCAATGAAGTCACCCCTTTTTTGTCCGCTTTTCTCTCGATCCTCCATAGCACGCCAGAAAACTTTTCTCACGAAATCCGAATTGAAAAGCATTCTCGTACCAATAATTTCGACCAACTCCGGTAGAAAGAAAACGGTCACTAGCGCGACCATCCGTTTAAATCCGTGGAAGAAATCAGCGACTGCGACAAATCATTTATCATTAGTGAACTACTACCACTACCACTACCACTACCACTACCACTACCACTACCACTACCACTACCACTACCACTACCACTACCACTACCACTACCACTACCAGTACTACTACTATCATTACTGATCATTGAGTTCTTGATCGTCGCAGTGATTAGCGACAACCCACATTTTCTTATCGATTACGATCATTCTTCTCATCTCTCCACCGCCATAGAAGCAAGTCGATAGATTATACCCACGATTACTGTCTAAGTACTAACTACTGTAAAGCAAACTAAATTCTTCTTTCGATGAAACATTACTAAAATTATTTCGACAAAATAATGAAATGAAGAAAGCACCTGCGGCGGAGAATGCGGCATTAGGATGATGAAAAGAATCAATTTTCGTTCCAAGAGCAACCGAAGCAATGAGGTCAGTTGTATAAAGATAATTGAGTTCTTGAGCGTCGACCAGTTTATCTGTATTCGGATCGTTTTCCGATACATGTGTATGATTCCGCAAATAGCGCATCATCGGTTCTCCGGTCTCCAGCATGAGTGGAAACATCTGCTTAAGTTTCCCGCTTGTTAAGGTCGGGCTGATCTTGGAGCGCAAGTACTTCCAGGCAGGATTCTTCAATCCGAAAAGATTTTTCATGCCGATGCTGTCCTTTTGTGTGGAACCAGCAAAGTGCCGATCCGAAAAATTGTCAAAGTCCCTGATGAGAATGTGCTTGATGATCTCCGGATCGCGAAGGAGGAGGCAAGGCTTGTGGAATATGTAAAAACCGACAAAGGGTGCATCCGATCTTGCCGCTCTGTAAATCTCGCCTAAATGCCAGCCCGGCGCCGATCGGAAAAGCACTGCGTCCTTAAAATTACCGAAGATCCAGTCAGTTCGACTCTTCGCCAACGATTCTACCCCTCGCCTTTTCCAGTAATCCAATTTGTACCTAATATACGAATCGATTGCACTGACCATTTTTGTTAACTCTAACAAATTCACCATGAAGTACTGACCTTGAATATACCCAAAAGAGCGCGACCATTGTACCTAGGAGATACAAAGTAACAGCAATCATCTTGTCTTCGAGACACTACACAACGGATTACCGTTTAGTACGGGTCTACTAAAACGTGTCCTCTTATTTAACTTACCCCTACTCCTATTATTTGTCCATCGTAAAACGTAGTACACTTATTAATGTTATCTCATGACATACCAATCGTAACAGATCTTTACTCCAATACTTTTTCACCGTTTCACGTATAACAGAGAGGTCTTAATTTTGTTTTACGTCAATTTCGCTTTTGCGAAGCAACGCGGTAAAGAATGCACATGAATGAATCACATGAAAACTCAGTGCTTATTAAACACACCACACAAATCGTGATGATCGTAATTTCGCGAAACAGAGGAAGAAAAGGTACCACTAATTTTAATATGTACTGACGAATATCCTCCTGCTTTTCTCCCGTCTCACAAACCACGTCAATTATCAGCAACACTCTACGAAGAACGCTTCTTTCGAAAATGTCCACCGGTTACGTTCGTTTAATTTTTTCCAAGTTTACAAGGAAATCAACATTCACCATCAACTTCGTTCGTTCGTGAGATTTATTTTCAGCTGATATTATACACATCAATTCATATATGCATATATATATATATATATATATATATATATATATATACACACACACACACAGCAGCACGCGCGCGTAAGCGCGCACAGACACCCCCCACACGCACGCGCGCGCGAACACACACACACACACACACACACACACATTATATATAAAGCTCTCAATGCATTCTTATACGGTTCGATAACGATCGAGTGTGAATACACGATTACAGACTAATTGTACACCCTACGAAGTACCTATACACGGCTATACAGCTTCAATTTCCGTGTATTCTATTTTTTGTTTACGCGTCTTGCCAAAAGAAGTATATGTCTCTGAGTTAATTCCAATACTGTTTGCTTATAGAGCCATACACATACCACGAACACTATCCTGGAGAGATGGAAAACACGAAGACTATTGTCCGCAAATCAAAAACGAAATTTTTCAACGGATCGCGTCAATACATTATTTGCCATTCTCTGTAAATGGAAAATTGCACTTTTTGTGTTTGCAGATATACACGTATGTACTCGTAAATACACACATCCCGATTAAAAACAACACATTGCGGATGCGCATCTGTGCAGGCATATATGCAAGGAAAAGGGACGATATAATAATACTTATGATTTGACAATGAGGAAAACGCCACAGAGAATGTCATATATCGCAATTTGATTATCAACATTTTAGGATAGCGCGAATGACGTTGTACATTTTGCAAGTTCCCATTATTTAAGCAAATTCATTCGTTCTTAGCATGAGGACAATTCCGCACAAAACTAACATTATTTTGGTGGAACTTCTTGCTGAGTTGATTGTTGCTGTTGTTGCTGTTGCTGTTGTTGTTGTTGTTGTTGTTGTTGCTGCTGCTGCTGTTGTTGTTGTTGTTGTTGTTGTTGCTGCTGCTGCTGCTGTTGCTGTTGCTGCACTTGTTGAGGATGAACGGAATGAGTAATGGTCTGAAGTCGAACATGACCTGGACCGGGATTAGCTCGTGCCGTTGTTACTACAGGTTTTCCTTGAATCGGCGTGGCTTGTCGCAATTGGGCACTGCTGGCCGTTACTACTTGAATAGTTTGCTTTAAGCCGCTCGAAGCGACAGGAATTACACGTGTTTGCAGCGGCGATTTTGCCAGTACTACCTGTCCCGATTGTGAAATTGCCTGACCCGTAGACACCTACGTATACACAATCATTGTACATACATCATTAGCTCTGGCAAACTGGTAAAGAGTGTAACCGTCGACTTACGTGAGTAAACTGTTGCATTGTGGAAGGTTGTACGTGTTTCATGACTTGCTGTATCTGCTGGACGGTCATCGTTGCCGGTAAGGATTTTTGCTGAACGATTAACTGAGTTTGCACGCCGCCTTTACCGGCGACCTGAGCTAGTTGCGCGACTTTCTGTCCCGGAAGTTTCCTTTGCGCGATAATTTGTGGATGAAGGGCGAGTTGTCGAATCTGTTGGGGGGTAGCCGCGCGTACTCCAGCTACATTTGATGCCTTCACGAGCGTCGCCACGGGTGTACCGGATGCAGAAGTTCCTGCCTGTTGAACTTGTAGACCAGCCTGAGCAAAAATTTGTGCCGGTGTCAATCCCGTTTGTCCAGAACCTTGCACCTAAAGAAAAAAAGACAATCTGTACGAGTTAGGTTGGATCAGGCCATAAGAGCCATTGGAATAAAGAAACGTCTGCACGTGCCCACTTACCTGAACCTGTGCCACTGCTGCTTTGGCTTGCTGCTGTAAGGCCAGTCGCTTCTGTAGGGCAGCCATTTCACTTTCGGAAACTGTACGAGCAACAGTCTGTTTTCCAATTGTACCTTGAGGAACCGTGCAAGCGGTAATCCCTTGTTTCATGAGCGTTGCCCTCTGTTGAGCAGCAGCGGCTGCAGCCGCAGCAGCTGCGGCAGAGACAGCAACCGAAACTTTTTGTCCACCGGCCGCTTGAGCCTGGAGAACCTTGAGCTGTTGCTGCTGCTGCTGCTGCTGCTGTCGCAGCAAAGCCTGCTGTTGCCTGTAGTACTGAAGCTGTGCTGCCGTCACTGTTTTACTGCCTGCCGCTGTGCCCACCGTAACACCAATTATACCTTTTTGACCTGTGCCCACACTACCACCTTGACCTAAAACGTTACCAATTGGATTATACGAATCCTATATATTATCTTATATCACGATCTTCCTTTCATGAGTACAGCGTACAAACCTGCTGCTGATAGAGCAGCCGCCGTAGCGCCTACTCTTTGCGCTGTGCCTGCAGCAGTTTGTAGGTTCGCGACGCTCACTACCGTAGGCGTCGTTCTTACGTGATCCTGTACCGCGAGCGTACCACCAGTAGTAGTAGTACGAGTTTTCATTATAGTCGTGGTGCCGGCGACAACGGTACTCGTTCCGCCTGTCGTAACGACACTGTTGGTAGTTGTGATCGTTGTGCCAGACTTGCTCGATGTCATAGGTGTTGTCACAATCGCCGACGTTGCGGGAGTCATCATCTGATTGACCGGCTGGCCCGTATTACTGGACGTACCTTGCTGGGACTGTTGTAGCGACTGTTGCTGCTGCTGTTGCTGTTGCTGTTGCTGTTGTGGCTGCTGTTGTTGTTGATGCGGCTGCTGTTGCTGCTGCAGTTGTATTTGCTGCTGGGCTTGCTGTTGCTGCACGAGCCGCGCCGTAGCCTGTTGTTGCTGTTGTTCAGCCGTTAATACCTGCGATATTACGACGATTCGTTGATCTTAAGATAATATATAAAGCTATAGTGATTAGTACTGAAAGAATACTTACGGCATTCTTTAGCTTCTCCTTAGCAATTCTCTCGGCTCTGCGCGTAGCAACTTCTATGGGCGATAGCGGACTATCGTATTGAATACCGCATTCGGCCAAAACCGCTGCATGCTTGGGATTTTTCATTAAAGGATTGACTAATAGTGGCTTCACGGTGGGTGTACGCTTGTTCGAGACAGATTTGATGGTATCGAACCTCTGACAGCACAGTAACGTAAACGAATGATTCTTATCCTGGTTATATAGCTGGGAAGTTCTCATTGGCCTGTTCGCCTTACTTTGCTGCTGCGGCAAACATAGATGCCATTACGGTAAAAAATAGGTGGCTTTATTAATAATTAGAAGAAGAAGGGCCAATGATGACATACCTCGGCAACCTGGGGCATTTTGTACACGCTCTTCTGCTTCTTCTGTTTCTTGGGTGTTGTGTCGTACAAAAGCTTACCCTCTTCTCTCGGAATAATGATCGATTCATAGCGAGTGCGACACTGTTTCGGCGATCTGTATATACGCGAAGTATTGTTAACGATATCGGCCACGAGATCCCAATTGGGGGTGTGCCCCGGGGACAGAATCATCAGGTTTAAAGGTAATCCCTGATACACTTGAATGGCTTGTAAGAGCGCCCAATCCTCGTGAATCATCCAGTCGAGAACATGTTCCTGATCTAACTGAGCCTTCATCATGACCGTCGGCTTTACACCCGTCATAGGAATTGGAGGGCGAACGATGCCACGGTGCTTGTGTAGCTTCATATCTCGACGCATTTTCATCAAAGCCGGCGATGGCCTGTCGAATAGAGACCGCGGGGCGTACATGGATTCTTCCTTTTGTCGCATCTTAATCGCTCTCCGGCCTATATACGTGCGTCCGAGTATGTTTATATTATTTAACGAAGAAACTTTGGTGACGTCGTCTCGCAAATAGCTCCATATTCACTTACCATCACGATCGTTCAGGCCAGCATCGTCCCTGCTTCTCTTTTGCTCTTTCTTAATATATATCGGCGGCAATTGCGCCTCTGACATAGGGCTGTTCTCGTAAAGAAAGCCCAAAGAATAATCTATGTAGACGTCGTTATCGGCAGTCGGGGGCGTTGGCGGGCACCACATCTGCCAATCGAGTGAAATCGTTAATGGCCCTTTCCTCATGCTCTCCTACGATGCTTTATCTCCTAACTAGTAATCCTAGACGACATGTATCATAGCTACCGACACCTTCTTTTCCACCTTATTTTCTTCCATCTAGCAACGACTCAACAACGAGGAAAATCTACACATCTCCTCGAGTAAAAGTGCCAGTAACTATAATAACACGGCCGCTCTTTTATAGACGGATCGACACACCGTGAAACGATACGAACGATAATTTGTATTTAGAGCGTGCCCAAGCAGAATTAATGATTTTATGATACTAACCGGCATCTGTTCCATATTGTCGTCCGATAACCATATCTGCAAGACAGCAAAGTGCGACAATGAGATATCAGCGATAGGACAAGAATGAGATCTGAAAGCTGCACCGCATTACCGCAGGATTTCCGTGAAAATAATTCAACGAAAGTTCCATGTCACAGCCACCTTCTGTTTCCACCTATCTCTATGTATGAGGTATACGGCCCAAGACGAGCACAGTTACGGTCGTTGGCATCGTGCTCGTTGTTATTTCGACAAGGGTAAAAACGTAGGAGCGATGACGGGCAGAGCGATCGAATTAGCCAGAAACAAACTGCACCAGCAGATGTTGCAAAAAGATATACGAAAATATTCGTAATTTATCATCGCTTTGGCCGATCATCGCTTATACTTGGACATCACAGTCTCGTTCGGTCAAAGATTTATTCCCATTTTCACCTGTCCGAGTAAGTTTGATCGAGCTTCCACATTCCGCGAAATTTCAACTACTCCATACACCCGAAGGAAAGAAGCGCTTAGTGTTACCCCATTCACCCCATTCACCCCATTCAAAGATGTCCATTTCTTTCCTTCAGGTGCAGACGCTCATTCATGTGCCTGCTTATACCTTGGCTGACTCCAAGTTTGGAATGGCAAAGGCAGTGTTTTGGTGCCATTATTTACTTATGAATAATTATTAGATATTTCTCTCTAAAACGCATGCTGCTATCAAGTTGATTCTTGAAGGATGTGCGGTCATGATAGCCTTGCCACACCAAACCGACATTTTAACTGATATAATACTGTGAGCATTGCATCGGCTCCGAGAAGCCTCGAAATATAAACAAGCACATTGAGCAAGTTTTGACACCAAAACGAAACTGAACCTTTGATCGAACAGACTTGGAAACACACCAAGAAATAAGAAAACACATTTTTTTTTCTTTTTTTCATAGCAAGGAATATTTCTTTTTATTTCCTTCCTTTCGGTCTCACTCGATCATACAAAAATGCAGGCAGGCACGCAAACTTATCGATGAGTTACAATGGGACATACCATTTAGAACGTATATTCTTACGTGGCTAGGCTATATAATCCGGTTGTTACGTCTGCACGTACGGCACGTATTTCGTTTGAGTCTTTTCCTCTAAGCTACGAGAAACTTCATAAAAACACCCATCATTCTTCGACTTAATACGCCTGCTATCCCCCAAACAATACACATGTAACAACAAATTTATATTAATGTTTACGATAAGTATAAGAATGGAACGTGTCGGAGTCGATTGGGATTCGTTAAAAATGCATGATCCCTTTAGTGAATATGCGGAAAATAATGTAACAAAGCTTTACAAAAAATAATGGGTTATTCGGATGAAACTTTCTTCACGACTATCTTTCTGCTATATATTTAATCTATCAATATTTTACGTGCGTACGTGCGTGCGTGTGTGTTGAGTCGTTTAACTTAATTCTCTAATAGCGACGTTTTTTTCGCCGCCGCACATCCTAATATAATACAGTCCTTGTCACCTATTAATCATCACTGCATATAAATTACAAAATTCGCCCATATGTTGCACCAAGATGCACGGGCGTAAAGCCAACTTTTTACAACGCTACGACAACGTCCGTACGTTTCTGTGTCCGCTACGAACGGAGGAGAAGAACGCGTCGATCACAACAATCACCTGTTATTACTATGTACAATACTCGTTATGCGTGAAAAATGAAAGGGAAAAAGAAAACCTAACAACTTGGTAAACTCGCTTTCATCCGTCCCTTTCTCTTATGCCGATGTTCACCCCTATTCTCACCTTCTTCTTCCTCCTTCTCTCCCTCCTCTTCCTCTTCTTCTTCCTCCTTTGAAGACGGTGATGTATTTGAACACGTATGTTAACCGGTTTTTCGATAAAACGATGCATAATAAAATTAATATTATCGCTCGTCGACGGATACACACATTACTCACGGTTTTTTAAAGCGTATGATTGTATCTTTTGTATATTCCGATTAACAAAAGAAAGGAAAATGAAACGAAGGATACCGAGGAAATCACGAGACGACGGAGATGGCCGCATTGCGATGACTTCCCATTTTAAAAATGCATGTACTCTGCATATTCTCGTTATTAAGAGGAAAGCGCTCATTGATTCGATAGAATGAACATGTTCCTAACTGCCTTAGTGACACTCAAGATAACGAATCGTTGTCGTCATCATCGTCTCGGTCCTCGTCCTCGTCCTTGTCCTTGTCCTTGTCCTTGTCCTTGTCCTTGTCCTTGTCCTTGTTCTTGTCCTCATCCTCGTCCTCGTCCTCGTCCTCGTCGTTATCGTCATCGTCAGGGTCGTTATGATCGACGTCGTTTCTCATTCGACGCTGAGGCTGATGGTTAGTACCGGTATTACCAGCTGAAGAAAATAATAAAGGAGGAACAGGGTTCGAACCCGTTGACTTCTTTGAAGGTGAAATGTGCTCCTCAGTGATGGTAAATGAACGATCCATGATGGGCATCAACGGCATTTCCTTCCGTGATCGTTTCGTCTTTCTCTTTGGCCTTTTCGACAGTATTCCAACCACATTGGCTTCATTATGCATACCCGTTATCGTGCTTACCGTCTTGTCCACTGCGATCGTCGACGGTAGCTTATCGATCTTTGAGTGATTTCTCGACGAATTTGTAAGTAATTTCTCCGAAACTGTCGTTGCCGTACTTGACGTTGACTTGGGGTTAAGTGGAGAATGGCTCATGGATGTTTTTGAGTTATGATTGCTCCGTGAGAGAGAATCGAGCGTGAGAATGGCCACGACTTTAGCGGTTCGCTGTGGCTTTTCGTAGCCGTCCGACGACAATGACACCAAAGGTCCAGCTTGTTTGTCACAAGGAAAAGCCTCGAGAGCCAGAGCATTGCCGTTTGGATCTGTGCTTGAGCTCTCCTTGCTGCTGTAAGTCGGCGAAACTACGCCTGTAGAAAATGTCGCGCAACTCTGTAATACTTTTGATTCCAAAGGCGACCCCGGTTTTCGATCGTCCCTGTTGATCGTCAGTCCCGATGACTTCACCGAGTTAGCAGGAAAATTTAGACGAGAACGCGTCACTCGGGGCATCAAGTTATCAAAAGTTGGCATAGGGGTGTCTGGGCGACGTTTCGTCAAACTTGTGCCACTACCACTAGGTTCTATTCGTCTGTGAGATCGTGTCGATACCGAGCAGCTCCACTCCTTTATGTGCCTGTCACTTTCGTCACTCTTCTCTCTCCCATCCTTTCTTTCGTCCGATGCGTCTTTCCGCGTGAGTACAACCGTAAAATGCAATTCTTTCGTGTTCTTCCCTTCCTTCGACGATTCTTTTTGTTCGAGCACTTGGTGCTGTCTCGTGTCACTCGTGTGATTCACTCTGCTCTTTCGGAAAGTTGGTTTTAAAAAGCCATTATCATCGAGAAAAGCTTTTGAGCTGCGGGTTGTAGGCTTTTCGTAACGAGGTAGATCTTCATCTTGTAATCGACCTTGCTGCTCGTCTAGTTCCTCGCCGTTCTTTTCATTCTTTTCATTGAAATTTATATGAGTGGACGATGATAATCTGGTCGTCGGTCTTGTCGTCTTGACAACGATAGTATCATCGTGCGACAGGTAGTGCTTTTCTGAGGATCGATTCGATACTATTTCCCGGTCCGCAATGTTAACAGATTTCGCCGACAAACGCACCGCATCTGACTGTTTCGCGTCAGCGACATTTTGTGCAACAAACTGCTTGTCATCTTTTTTCAACTCTATTTCATCGTTCATGACAGCTTGTGATCTCCGCGTTGTTACCCCTACCAAACTATGATCGGTCCTGCGCGTTCTACTACCTTTTACTTCAGAGTTGATCGGAAGGTTCCCGGTTTTCGTACGTCCCTTTGTTACGGTCTTGCTTGTCATCCTAGTAGCAGTAGCAGTAACAGCAGCAGCAGTAGTTGTAGTAGTTGTAGTAGTAGTTGTAGTTGTAGTTGTAGTTGTAGCAGCAGTAGCAGTAGCAGTAGCAGTAGCAGTAGCAGTAGCAGTAGCAGTAGCAGTAGCAGTAGTAGTAGCAGTAGCAGTAGCAGTAGCAGCAGTAGCAGTAGCAGTAGTAGTAGTAGTAGTAGTAGTAGTAGAAGCAGCAGCAGCAGCAGCAGTAGTAACAGTCGTGGTAGTAATAGAAATTGACGAATTTATGTCACTGTGTAATGGACTCCGCGTAGAAAGCAACTCGTTTGAGTTGCCATATTCCTCGAAATTGTCGAACTCGCGTTCCTGCTCAATATGAAGCTTTTGACTAGAATACGTCCGCATAACTGCGGCAATTGGACCGGGCTCGTCATTAGCCAATTCCGATTGTCCGCCGCTCGTAACCTTCGTTTCATTTGAATCGGCATTGCCGCTTACCGTTCGATTTCTCGTGCAAACCACGATCCCATCTTGTTTCTCAACATTATGCATCATGGCTTCCTTCGATTTGCTCGTTTGAGATCTCAAGGTGGGACTAGACGTTGATTGTCCTCGTCCCCTACTCTCTTGTGTTTCGTTCAACATCGTCGACTGTTCCCAATCTCTTTTTTCCATGGTGTTTTCGATCAACGACAATGCATCGTTTCTTACTGTGGTGGTTTTATAAACGGATCTCGTGAGATGCACCGAACAGTCGGTTAAAAACGCGCTGAAACGGTTGTTTGAAAGCACGGTGTTTTCCTGTGTTTTGCCATCATCGTTGTTAGCACTGTTTGCGTCTAAAACGAATTTACTCGTTTTTCCATTAGGCTGTTCTTCAACGGTCGATGTCGCGTTTTCAGTTTGCGTAACCGATAATGTCTCATTTTTCCGTACATTCCAATTATCGTTTCTTTTCATACAGCCCGATAGAGTTTCATTAAATCGTATGGAGCTCGTATCACATACTTTCATCGTATTGTCTTGTATTTTCGATGGATCATCCGCTGTTCCGGGAGTTAGATAATTGCCTACGACATTCTTCTCGTCATTACTCAAATCGGATGTTGGCAGAGATTCACCGTGAATCTTATGAGTAGTTTTGAAAAACTTGTTAACAGTCGACAAGTCGCGTTTCTTGCGCCGCGTTCTGCCTCTACTGCTACCAGGCAGAATGGGACTAACGTCGAGTGTCCATAAGTTAATCTTTACGTCACCTCTTGACCTGGTTCTCGGGCTATTGATGTCAAAGTGGTTTTGTCCGTAGGATCTGTTGGAACGACTTTTACGTTTTGACAGATGGTCACCACTACCTCGTCCACCAAGGTTATCACCGTCAGCTCGCTTAATATCCTCATTCTCCTCCGCCTCAGCTTCCTCCTCATCGTCCTCATCCTCGTCGCCTTGACTCTGACTCTCAGTGTGACTCGATTCCTCGTCAGGAGTGTCTTCAACAATATCCTGTGATTCGGATTCTGATTCCGTAGTTGTCTCGGTCTCGGTTTCAGACTCTGTAGCCGTCGCGGTCTCTGTTCTCGTCCTTGCCCTTGTCCTTGCCCCTGTTCCCGTTCCCGTTTCCGTCTCTGTTTCAGTCGCGGTCGCGGTCGCGGTCGCAGTCCCTGTTCCTATTTTTATCTTTAACTTCCCTACACCCGTTTCGCTTTCGTTCCCGTTATCGTTCTCGTGTTCATTTTCCGAAGATTCGTCGGGGGCGCCACGACTATTCCGCTTACGCGAGCTACGCCTACTCGGTGGCAAAGACCTCTTATTGCCTACTTTTTTAGTAGTGTTAACGTTATTAACCTGATTTTGCGCGTCCTCGCGCGCGAAGGTCAATGGCTTCTCATCATCGTCGGCCATCCGGAATCGTCTCTCTTCTTCCTCTCGCAATGCCCGGAGCCGATCGAGCTCCCATTCACGTTTCTGTTGTTCAAGCTCCCTTTCCGCAGCGGCTAATTGCGCTGCTGCGAAGGCACCTTCCGACTCCTCCATGAACTTCATCGCGTAGCGTTCTATCGGTGTCAACTGTACGAGGGAATTTCAAAGATTCATCCAATTCAATTGCTCGTCGGTCCAATTGCCATAACGGGCAGCACTGATTAAGATGAGTTGTTCCTGCGACTTACCTGGGATACCAAGTTTTGCACTTCCTGTTCGGCTTTGCTGACCTGCGGCTCTTCTTTGTCACCCTCATCAAGGGGAATATTCTCGTCGAATTCGGCGAGATCTGCAACAGCCTCGGCCTTGGCGGTTTTCGCCGCCTGAACATCGAGATCCTCCTCTGCTGCGGCAAGAGCACTCTCAAAAACGCCGATTGCAGCCTTTTCTTCGAGAGCCTGTTGTCCCGAACTCGCCGACGATTCCTTGTGTAAATATCGCTCACGGTCTTTGTTATGTTGTAACACTTCGCTCATACGCGTTGCAGCATCATTCTCCATTTGATCGACATCAAAGAGATCTTGAATGGTCGACTAGAATCGAACAGGACACGTATAAATCGGCCCACTCTAACTCACTCGTCTCTTCGCCAGACTGCCAATAAAGAAGCAATACCTACACTTTTGAAGTAAGCCGTCGTAAAGTTACCGCCTTCGATCGCCACGTCGCCTAGCAATCTCTTCTGGTTAGCTTTCTTTAAGATATTCTCCTCAACGGTTTTTTCACTGACTAACCTGTACCCAGAACGTCAACATATATGCATAAGACTGTTCGGCGAGGTAAATGATAAACGATATACGCGGCCCCATCGGCCGAAAGACCCGCGCTATTACTACATTTCCTCTCTGATGACTACCTGTATATGTGCACGTCACGCGTCTGTCCTATTCTGTGGCATCTGTCTTGCGCCTGAGCGTCCATCGTTGGGTTCCAGTCACTGTCGTAAAATATTACTGTGTCCGCCCCCGTTAAATTTACACCGACACCACCAGACCTCGTCGATAGAATGAAACAGAATATTCGCTTGTCACCATTGAACCTTTCCATGAGAACCTAAAGATGTCGTATGGATTACAAATCATTACAGGTATTATAGACGTTAAAGGTCCTGAAGAAGTAATGTATCAGATACGTTCGTGTAGTTAATTAGCTTCATTCACTCACCTGTCGTTGATCGACCCTGGTTGTACCGTCCAAACGAAGATAGATATATCCATGGTAATTGAGGAATGCCTCAAGGACGTCTAACATCCTGGTCATTTGTGTGAAAATGAGAACCCTGTGGTTCCCGGACTTAAGTTTCCTCAGCAGTTGGTCGAGGGACTGCAACTTTCCGCAGTCATATTGTATTAACCTCGGATCAGGGAATTGCGTCATCATAGCACTTGCTACTGGATGGAATAATGCTAACTTAGGCGACAACTCTTGGTCCAGTTTTAACTCAATTCGTTGTTGCCGCCAGTGTTTGTGCGCTGGTGGATGCGAAACGTGAAATCGTGCTGTCGGAGCGCGTACCGCCGGCACGTAGATGACAAACCTATAGACAATAATCAGTAAATCGAGATACTGAGCACGTGGGAGTAGAATAAAATGTCAAATAGATCGATCGGACCCAGTTATTACCGTTCGAAGATTTCTTTGAGCTCGTCAACGATTTCTTCCGTACTCTTTATCGCTTCCGCCAAGGCTTCTGTGTGCGAGAAAAACTGTGCTCTCGTTCGCGCCATCTGTTTGGCAGTTTGACAGTGAGCCCATCCGCTATGCCAACGACAGCCGGTCGTTGGCTTACCGATCCTCAGTGCAGTGAATAAATCTTCCCCGTAAAGCGGGCAGGCTGCACATCTCTTAACATTTATGTCTGCCGTCAATCGAAGTTTATTTTGTCTTCTCGTCCGGCGTTCCTCATCCAACTGTGGCTGCGTTTATACGCATACGATGCATTTAATGATTACACTGTTAAACCGATGAATATCATTTATGCGATGTCTCATCCTTACCAAATGAAATTCTGATTTTGGTTGTTCCTTGGTTCGCAGCCTCCCCGAATCCTTGAGCGCCTGTCGCGTAACTATACCACATCGTATGGCCTGCTGTTGGTGTTGAGCATGTGCTCCGGCGCTACCCGGACTGATCTGGGCTTGCGAAGTCGAAACGTTGAGTGGCGGTACCCTCATAACAGGCCGCGCGTTTGTTCCGCTGCTCGTCGTTGCGACGCTTCCAACGACTTTGTTAACTGCAGTCGCTGAAGTTGGTAAACCCACCAATGACTTGGATAAAACTGTCACGCGCTGCCCGCTCGGGGTCACCACTGGAAAGGAAACTAAACATCGCAAAAATCATTAAACGGCTTCTTCTATTTATTCTTTAACGTTCAAAGTGCGACACGACAGAGTCGAAAGAATGAAAGAGAATGCCATGAAGCTCGATACGAACCTGTATTCGTACTTTGTTGATTCGACGTAAGAATGATATGTTTACCGGTGGAAGTTTGCACGAATTGTGCAAAACTCGGCACCGCTATTCTCTGGACGGAATCACCTTGTTTCACCGTGACAGTTTGAGCAGAAAGCCTTTGCAGTCCGTCTCTTATGTTGGCATTTCCAACGGTAAACCGTTGCGTATTCATCGGAGTTGTGGCCGACGTGCTCGACGTACTAGTCTGCGGATTATGGCTCAACGTTCCCACCGGTATAGCTGTTCGTACAACATCGTGCTGTTAAGTTTACAGTTAAAAACTTTGCTCGCTTTCTTTTAAAAATACACACAAGCTCTTTCCACGCAATATCTTTTGCCGTCTCTATGTGAATGTACTCTTGGTTCTAGAATGCTTATAACAGTAGGTGATTTTAAGCAAGCTGGCCCAAGATCAAATTTTCTCGCATCGCTGCAAAGGCAACTGACCATCTGGCGCAATCACCGATCGACGATGCTCTCTATTCGCGAAATGTTCATACGAAACACTTACCTTTCACGCTGCCTTGATGTTGCACCAATTGTACGGAATAACCTTGTAATTGTTGACCGCCAGCGACTCGCAGTGTTACTCCTGAAAACACAACAATCCCATATACGTACAATTTACGTATTAATTCACTTAATTTTTCATAGTTAGCCGAAAGGAAAAAAATAGAAGCCTCAGTCGAAATTTCCTGAGATTTTTCAATTACTTTTTATAAGGGTCCTTCATTACGAACGTTTAACATCACACGCATTAGCCTGACCATTGAAAGTTTTTATTAGGGAAGACGTTCGACCGACCGTCGGCGTCGGGAAAATACCGGCAAAATTCATGAGCTTACTCGGGGTCTGTTGCGGCGTGGAAGACGATTTCGCTTGATTCGATAGCCTAACGTTGATCTTAATCTTCCCAGAGGGACATCTTGGTGGTGTCTCCGGCTGACTGTCGATTTCTTGTATCAATTTCCGTGGAGTTTGTAGCCGCTTTACTCTGTGCGCCACGAACGCCGTGAGCATGAGTTCTAGCTTAATTAAAAGCAGATTCACACTCGACAAATCGATATGCTAAAACAAATCGTCATACTGTTACCGTGAAAAGTATTATCTTACGTAGGTGAAATTTAAACGTCTAAGCGACGACGGAAAACGGGTAAGAAATCTTTCATATAAATGCATGTCGTGGAGAATAGAGTAAAGTCCTGTGAAAAATACCTTGAACGGATCGTAGTCAAGAACGGTCCACACCAAAGAGGCGGTAACATATTCTATAGCCTCCATTTGGAATGGCGATACCGTCGGTCGCACTTCAAACAAGTTCGGATGATTACACACTTTTCGCAGCTGCATCAAGACATTGATTACGCTGAGCAAGTTCCCGCTAGCGAGAGTCTCTTTCGTCCTTCAAATAGATTGGCACCCGTATTATATTCTACGCTCTATGCCATTAATTGGCGAATTCAATGATAATGGATGATTGTCTTCTCATCACGAGGACTCTATATACGATTTTCACAAATGTTGTAAAAATATTGCTTACTTGGCCCTCGACATAAAATCGTCATATAGGTATCTCTGACGCTTCGATAGACGACACATGACGACGTGCTCGTATTTCTTTGGAAGCTGCTTCTCCACTTCAGTTTTCAGTCTCCTTAGAAGGAATGGTCGCAGAACCTACAACGAACGGCAATCTACGTTAAACTATCGTGTTCCCATTGACAAACGTTTATACTTTTATAAGTTCAATTGGTAATTAGATAATAATGTAGCAAGTAGTTCGATAAATAAATGTTTCTCCAGACAGGATACGTATGCCGTATATATTTTCCACTTTCGACACGCGAGTTTTAATGGAGAACTATTATGATTTCTCGCTGTATTTACGTGAAACAAACACTATCATAGGAATTAGTGTCTGTTGTCGGCAGCGAGTTGATAAAATTCAAAGGAATCTTCGGAAAAGAAAGAGTACGTACAGACCTTGTGCAGACGGCGAATGATGTTCTCGTTATATTCACTATTTCCCTCGATCATCCCAGTGACAGGGTTGCTAAACCATTCCTTAAACTCTCTGTGAGATTGAAAGACATTTGGCATGAGGAAGTGCATCAATGACCATAGTTCCATCAAATTATTTTGGAGAGGAGTTCCTGTCAGTAATAGCCGTCTGGAAGCAACCGATAAACCTTCATATTTAACTCAAACATTAAGCAACAAACAGGACCGCCCGCTGATAGGGAAATGTTGCTATAAAAATTGGGCATTTACCGTTGTGTCTGAAAATTCAGAAGTAATTGCCACCTCTGCGATTTGAAATTTTTTATGTTCTGCGCTTCATCCAAAATCAGGTATTTCCATTTTTTCCGCCTGAAGCTCTGGTGATCTTGTATAACGAGCTTATACGAAGTGATGCAAATATGAAAAGCATTTGGTTTTGTCCAGCCTATAATGACAACAGTAGAGTACGATAAAGTCCCTCGGAAACACACGGTGTATGGGTTTTTTTTTACGTCATACACACGTGCCTGTCGTCATAACTTACCTGTCCTTTTTTGTTTTCTCTCTTTCTGCGTGCCGTAGTACGTCAAAATTTTGAACCCCGGACACCATTTTTTACATTCCATTTCCCAGTTTAGCATAACAGACGTTGGTACTATTATGAGATGTGGACCCCAATTTCCCTTTTCGCAAGCCAAGTGCGCCAAAAGCGCAATAGTTTGTATTGTTTTACCCAAACCCATTTCATCGGCCAAAATACCGTTTAGTTTTCTCTCGTACATGGTGACTAACCAATCTAAACCAATGTGCTGGTATTCTCTGAGCGAATGTTTTAGCAGAAAAGGAATCTTCGTAACGACCTATAAATACATAAGAGAATTGATCCCATATCCACGTAACGCCACTTAACGCCAATGGGAAAACTTTTGAAACATGATTTTGTCCGTGATTCTCCCTTACATCAATTCAAAACGCAGAATCATTTAGGGAGTGATCGCGTATACTTTGCCTTTCGGAAATGGTTCTGTACAATTTTCATGTGTCATCACCTTGGATCGAAAGGCCTTTTATCAAACATTAACGTACATTATTAATGGCAACTTACACTAGTCGTTAGAAGTGTGTTTCCTTTAGGTTGTATGCTTTCCGCCAATGCAGCGACATCATCCATTTCGTTGTGGGTGTCCGAGCGTTCCAGAATATCGGTTGCCTGTAATGTGTGCAATGTTACACATGTTTCAAACAGAGAGTAAACAGTGTTCAACGTTTGGCATACGCTGGCATTTCTGTATATCAGCGGAAAAATCGTTTACCTTTGAACCGGTTGGCTGGTCGCTCGACGGATCTTCGAAGAGAGATTTCAGACCAATATCAATTTCAGCGTCGCTCTGTGTTCGTGAACTGTCCTCTTGGGCCTCGTCATCGCTTTCTTCACTTTCACTTTCCTCGCTGCTCGTTTGTTCCTCTTCCGCTGAATTTTCTTCCCTGTCGGTATCTCTATCGGATTCTACACGAACAAACGTTTTCAAAATTCTATGAGTCCGCGTCATATAAAGATCCTGTATATTTTATCCTCTGATTATACATATTTTCAGACAAATGCCTCGTGTTACATCAGAATGAAGGATTGAATCGAATGACTCGACTCGCCCCTTCAGGTTCGGTAAAGTATCATCATTAATGTGACGTGTATACAGGGCAAAGGTTACGCTACTTACGTTACAAGTTACTAAAATAATATTTACCTTGAGCACTGTCTACGGTGACATTTAATTGACCTTCTGACGAACTGCCATACTTGGCCATTAATTCGTCAATCGATATTTCGTTCTCCGCCTAAAGGAAACGAACAAATGGTAATATATCAGCTCTTATACGAGGACAAGTAGACGTGTAAAGGCCGATGAAACAACCTTAAGATCATCGAGTTCCTGCTTATGATCTTGATTTTCTTCGAATCTCTCTTGTTCCATTATAGTATCCTCTTCGTCGGACGATTCCCCGGATGCCATAACAAAGTCTGCGTCGCCATCATTTGATTTTTCCTGTTAACCAATGTGTACATATGCATGTGTCAATCACGAGAATGTATATCCATGAAATGGACGATATCAACGACGTTCGCTATTGGCTCACATTTGCTATGCCTTCGTCGGCGGCAGGTGACAACGACGGATTTTTATCTTGCAAATAATCCGGTGGTAAGTCCTTTAAAAGGTCTTCTAACGGTATTTCTGACTCTTTCTTCAGCAGTTCCACCTCCTCTCTGTGATCTGCCATTGACTTCATTTCCTCCTCAGCCTTCGCTATTGTCTCTTCATCATCGTCGGAACTTTGATTTGGTTCAAACTCCTCTAAAATTAAGAAAAAAGTCGATATGTAATGTCAGTAAAAGCCGCAAATGGTGGGTAGTAGTGATGACGATGATACTGCAGCAATTTCTCGCGAAATAACACATAGGTACGTAATAAACTCTACCGTCCGAATGCGATTTCCCTATTGTTATCGGCGAAGAGATCCGCGAACTGTTTATCGAAGGGGGAATACTTTGACCACCGTCTGTTTTGTTAAGCCCCTCTGTCAGCCACGTCGAGTACTTCTCCGTCTGACCGACAATGAAATTTAAATGCTGATCCAGGGCTTTCTTCCTTTTCTCCTCGAGTCTCGTCTGTTGTTTGTACTCTACCAGCTGTACCGGAAAAACATAATAATAACCAATGTAAAGAACAGAAAAATTAAGAGATATTTCTAACGGATAATATTTATTGTCCTGCATCGACCATTTGGCTGAATTTAAGTTACAAATGCAGCCATACACACGTGCAGACTTTGCTGTTCCCACAACGAGCGCACAATCTCATGAGATGCTGGTTGAAATTGTCGGCTTATTTGCGTGGGGTTGAACAAAACGAAAGTTAGCGAAAGATTTAGTAAACATACCTTCTCCACATTCGTCCAAAACGTTTTAATCTCCTTAGCGATGAAGCTCGCGATCTTCTTTAATCTCAATTCCTGAGATTTCTCTGCTTTCTGCGCCTGTATTGCCTTCTCCTGGAAGTGTTTCTGTACCATACGTGCGCACTTCTTCGCAGCAGCTTTTTTCCATTTGCGCTCCTGTGCAAAGTCTGCTGCAAGCCAAACCATTTCTTCCAACAGATAGTCCCAATGAGCTTTCGTCCGTGCTGGTTCTTGTACCTTCGGTAACCTTCGTTCCGACCACAATCCTTCTCGTTGTAATTCGGCAATCCTTTGCATCACGTATGCCTCCTGTTTCATGTATATTTATACATTATAAATGTGTACTCGATTCGCGACTGTCTTGAGGGCTTGAGAAAACAGTTAACAGGTAGAAACTGACGAATAATTACCGACATACCTGTTTTGCCTTCTCCACAATTTGTTCCTGGTTACTGGCAGAGTCGCACGAAGAAATCACAGACGACGAGGGTAACTTAACGAGTTTAACTACAGGTTGAGAAGTGCTGAGATCGGGAACAGATGCTTTAACGGACGTACTACTAGTTGGCGTTTTGTCAGTTGTTGCTGTCGTCACGATAGATCTTCCTGAATCAAGAATTACTGGGGTTCCACCTAAAAGAATTGATGAAAAACCATGGTTATCGCACATTTACAATGTCATTTTAGCGTGCGTACGACATTGTCAAACTGGAAACTAATATACATAAACTGCCGAGTGTCTCCCACACAGAGTACGACTGTTTCAAGGCAGAATACCTCAAACCAGTCATCAAATGTGGGTTAGATCGGGCCTATCTAATAACGATTTCTATGAAATGACAGGCAGGGATACGGATGACACCCTATGATTCGAAAGGTGCTATACATAGTACAAAACACAAACAGATAGAACAGAGGTAGAAAGTATTGCAAGAGCAATTGAATGATACGAAAAACCTGCCGTGCTTTGAGGGTTTGAGGCGGTGGCAAACATTTAGGTGCAAGCAATGTATAGTCGAAAACTAATGGAAGAATCATAATAAGATCGTTTAGTATTTCTTTGTTGGCCGCACGAAAATATAACGTACGGAATAAATGGTACGTATAAATAGTACGGCAAAGGCCAATTTCTTCGGCAAGCAAACGATGCATACGTTTACCGATATGACTCCGAGGCGCAATCTAATTTTCGCTCGTAAGTACACCAACTACGCAACGAATTTTTTTGCTCATCGTTAAACGCTTGAAACGGTCCAAGACAGTGAAAAGCATAACATATGCGGAACAGAAAGTAAAATCCATTGGCTGATCATTTAAATTTGCCGTTTTCGGGCACAAATAGAACGATGAAGAAAATGATCTAGGACATTAAGCGATTGGCCTACAGTAATCACCTATAATGAGCGTGGGTGCTAGAGTAGAAGTAGGTGGAGGGTGGTGAACGGTGACTGGTGAAGAGTGAATAGCTGCTCGTATGGCGAACACCATGCCATGGCGGCCGCCTTGAGGCCTACCTGGTACTTGCCCTATTACGTAAATCATTCTTCAGTTCTACGATGGTATTACGCGTACACATTTCCTCGATATTCTCATTGGTTTATCACGTGTCTTATAGCAAAAATTTCCGTTCAACCATATATGTATGATTCGATGAGACAACGATTAACCAGTTAATAGCCTCTCCTGATACTAAGAAATTAGTATTCGTACAATATCGCAGCCTATTTCTTGTTGCAACGAAATACTACAAGATCCGGATGCTTGTTCCTTAATATTTCTTTATCTACTAAGAAAATCTACTAGCGCTCAGTCTGTTGCCACGGTGATAATAGTCAAGTTCGAATAGTTGTGGATAAAAACAGGGAGATATAGACGATATTGTTACCTTGTTGACTGAGCTGAGCTACAGCAGCGGGTAAAGTCGTGGAAACCGCAACCGGCGTAACACCAATTCCGGAAATCTTCACTTCCGTAGCTTGATTCAGGGGAACCGTTGTGGCGGCAGCTGTGGTGGTGATGGTTGCGTTGGCCGTCGTAGTTAGCACGCCAACGGCGTTCACGGCTCCGGAGATTGGAACATCCAATACCGGTGGCAGCGGATTCGTAAGATCTTCATCCTCCTCGTCCGGGTCCAATCTATGCTGGCACAAAAACTGCAAGTACTGCGGAGTCGGCGGTCTCTTCTTCCAGCTCTGATAGTCCATCATGTTGCCTTTCTCAAGGAGGAAAAAAAGTTCAGACGCGTTCTCCGCGTACTTTTCGCGAAGTGCCCGCATTCTCTTCATCTTATGTTCCATTATCCTTCTCCTGTATCCCGTTGCGCTGTCCGAAGGTGACGCGCTACTAGCGGGGACGCTAACTTTCTCTGTACATTCTGAAAGCTTCAGTCTCTTGCGCGCCGGATGTGTTTGCAGCGTCCCTTGTGAGGAGGGTGCAACGAACATGTTTCCAATGGAAGTTCTAAACATTTCAATGAGTATTTTTTGCTGTATGTTTCGTCTCGACATTCTTCAATATATCATAAATAAATATTATTCTGGCACGAGGAGAAGGTAAAATATTCATAATTAATAAGAACGCAGTACCTGACCAACTTCGGTGACGTTGCCAAAACGACCTTCGTCGGATTTTGCCGCGTCGGAGAGGCGATAGCTGTTCCGCTTCCGCTCGCTACCCCTACAACGCTAACGCGAGGTGATGCTGAGCCAATGTTAACGATTCGTGTAACACCGACTGATTGAACATTTGCGCTTGTCGTCGCGCTATTCGGTATAACCTTTGTGAAAGAACAGATCATTATTTATTGTAACGTATATAATAAAAGGTTTATAAAACATTACAATTTAGATTGTTTAGTGACCTGTGTGAGACCAGGAACTTGGGAAGTGATAACAAATTGCTGTCCAGCACCTGTTGTGAGTACATTGAGGCCCTGGGCAGTAGCAAAAACTTGCTGCAAAGTAACTGTCTGTTGCGGCATAGCAGAATTGTTGCCTCCTCCTCCTCCACCTCCTGCTGCTCCTGCTGCTCCTGCTGCTGCTGCTGCTGCTGCTGCTGCTGCTGCTGCTCCTCCTCCTCCTCCTCCTCCACCACCACCTCCATTGTTTCCGCCACTCCCACCAAGGGGTGGTAAGATAGGAGCACTCTGCTTATCGCTCATTACACGTTATACTGTAATCAAGTATTTTTGTGTATTATAGTCTACTCGATGCTTATTTATTTTATAGTAGAGCAAATTAATATCGATTGGAATATATTCCGGATATTTATGAAACATCACTGAACTTTTTGTTTTTTTGCTAAACAAGATGTAACCTTCGTTTATCAATACAATTCTATTGATATTACATAAAATACAGTTGTAACTTGTCCCAAAACTCCTAAATTTGATTGCTTCAGTTCCAACGGATTGAATAATTTCTAGAGAAAAAGAAATTTCTTGCTGTCCTAATTGAAAATGTTTGATCGGAAGTTTGAAAATGAAGAGGCAGCAATATTAGATGCTGAACGGAAGTGGAAGATGTACACACAAAGCAACGGACTACGTTCCGGTACTCGATGAAGCGTCCAATAAGAAATGCACGTACAGAACAGTCGTCACTTTCCGAATCGTAAGAACGTTATATATCGTTATAAATACGCGCGAATCCCGCGGCCAACGAGAATTCGCTCAGTATTCGTGTGTCGTCTTGAAAATGGAATGCCGATCCCACAAACGTTATAGGCAAATTTTCAGACGTTTGAGTGCATCAACAGACCCCTTTTTGTTGAAAAAATGGCAAATAATTCCGTGGAATAAAAAGCTTTAAAGAGATAATGATATATACATTCGGTGAAAGCAAGTCGGTATCTCGAACGGGGCATCACACGGGCGGCCGATACAAAGGAAACCCCTATGTCCGCCATATTGGCGTTACTCGAATACGACGTCGAACTTACCATAATGTAATCGCTATATTCTGCGGCTAGGCCGTGCCATCCACGAAAATAATCTTCGAATATGCGATGGTCTAACTAGGATTCGCAATTAGGTACCTCACGTAACGTACCGTGCATGAGCTATAGCTAATATTTTACAGAACATTTTCGGCGAGACTCAGTCAAGGACGCGCACACTACGAAACATGGCGAAGCAATATCACGCAGCGTAGCACAGTCCAACACAGCACGGCATCCACGAGAGGCCCGTGATCACCGTCATGGAATAAAGCGTTTCCAAGGCTTCGGTGCTGCTCCGTGTGGCGAACAGCGATACTCATAGCCAACACCCCTAGCCAACACTAAAGTTGCCGACCGACCGTTCAGCCAGCTTAGCCAACTGCTACAACGAGATCGACCTATACGCTTTTACAACAGTTCAAGAAGCTTCGACCAGATGGAGTAATCACTTCCTCATGAAATTTTTGCCCAGACACCTTATTGGTAGATAATACTGCAGTAGCGGAATATACGATCAAGTTATTGGTCATTATTAATAAATCATCGCAACGGACATAACTGGATCGGCAAAGAACTTGGAACACTGGAGTATATTCTTTACGAACATGTCGCGGAAATACGTAATTGTCCATACGAAAGGAGTAATTCCTACATGCTTATTAAATTTCAAGTGTAAATAAAAATGTCTTTTGGCGAGGACTTAAGAATTCTTTCACAGCAACAACTATTTACGGTTGTTGGCTCATTATCGGTACACCACCAATGCGTAAGTCGTATCATTCACATTCAGCGATTAGACGTTCGGTCTTATGATCCTATAATTACGTGTAGTGGGTCAGCACTTTCACATTATTTGCGTATAAAACGTTTGATGCAACTGAAATATATGTAATTCTACATATTCTAATAGACGTCCCAGTTCTAAAAAACATATTACTTTAATTTTTTACGACAACGCCAAGTACTTGGACGGATCCTTAAGGATACCACGTGCCCTCGAAATTACATTCTCATGCGGCAAATCTTAATACAAAAGAATTTGTCGATAATTTTAATCGTAATAGTTTGAATTTTCAATATTCCAACTGGGAGAATATTACGGACAATCTGTTGTGATAAGATATTGCACGGAAACGGAAGGAATTCGTTATTATAACATTTAACACACGTTTCTACGATCAACATCGGAATGTATTTTTCCCCGATATCCTGCACATAAGGATTAGCATAAAAAATTATAAAAGAATAATATACGTGGCATAGTGTGTAAGTAGCTGCCACGTGCCGGCCTGGGCCTTCGACTATACACGTGAAAGGAAATGGATAAAGTCCACAAAATCCTTCTTCCTACTTACCTCCGAAAATTGTACGCTCGATCGTCATTACTTCTTTTTCCTTAACTTTCGCATCTTCCGCATTTTCATGAAAACTCAAAATGCGAGTATTAGCGTATCATCGTACACACGCGCGAAGTATATCGGCTAAAGTGAGTGCGCGATAAACCGACCGGTAGACGACAAGAGTCTCCATAAAAGGAGCCATGTCCGGCAAGACGCTGTTTTTTATCCCCTTATATATGTCCTATGTAAAATCAAATATGGAGCCACGTGCCGAGTAAGCCTCCGAGTAAGGAGTTAAAATCTTGCGTGTTTTACGAGCAAAACCTAACTACAACCGCTCCGGCTGCCACGACCGCCACGACTGCCACTATATCCGTCTATCAGCACTTACACGCCCCAGAATGATCCCAGAGTCATTTCACTACGCCTACGATCATCACATTTCTCCATATTTCTACGGTGCTGCTGTATATTACGTTAGTACTCGTCGTTACTACAAACATTTCCATTGAATCACGTAGTATCTGTAGAAATGCTACAGGAACCGCCAATTTTTCCTCGAAATTTCAAAAGGTCTTCCAAAACTTACTCTCACGAAATGATCAACAGTGCAACGGACATCCATTCAGTTAGGGTTGCTTGCTACAAATTACATCTAAATCTCATAGGGACAATGCAGTTGCAGACTCATATAACCGATTGATACATTCAAAGTGCGTAATACTATTTGAAAGTCAAATTCGTAACGCTACTCAAGATGACCGCATTAGCATCAAGTATGCACCCAAAATTCACAGATAACATAATATCCAACTTACATTCCGAGAAGGTTACTACCGTTCTTGATTTCATAGCCGAAAAGATCGAAAGACTCATACATTTGACCGGCCTCCAATATAAGGTAATTGCTCTATAAACATATTGCATTTCTTCTGTACATGGCATAAACAATTAAATCGCTCTCTTCACAGGACATAGCAGATATTAAGCAACAGCTGCTAAATACATTTGCTGGGGATTCTAAGAAAACATCAGACATATGTCACTTGGAACGGGTCAGCACACTTTCAACCGGTATAGAATGGTAATAATAGTAAGAAAGTAATCATTAAAACCTAAAGGCAAATTACAAGACAAATATTTTTTCATGCAAACATTAAAAACTTCAACTTTTTTCCAATTTGTATCTTCTAAATCTTCTTTAGCATAGATGCTTTGCTCGACAATGGTTTACGTCCTGGACAAATATATGAAATTTGTGGCGCATCTGCTTCAGGGAAAACTCAGTTATGTCTAACAATCGCTACAAAGATTGCCATGTATGATAAAGCCTTGGTTCATTATATTGACACAAAAAGAGACTTTTCTATCACAAGGCTAGAAGAAGTCTTGAATTCTATGAAATATGGAAAAGAGGTCAAGTATTATGTCTACATTAATGTAATGCTGTAGAATTTAAGCCAAGGTAGGGACAATGTATTTATTAAAAGATATCCTCCTTTTACATTTCTCCCTGCAGGCTATGAATGAAACCATGGACAAGATAAAGATATCTTCCATAGTAAATATCAGGGAACTCTTTAATCTTTTAAATCATATGGCAAAGAGAGCCAAGTCATTTCAAAGCGAATTTGTTAGCAAAATTATAATTATCGATTCCTTACCGGCTGTACTATTTAAATACACGGATGATCACAAAACGAATTACTCGTTGAATAAATTATCCAACTTGTGCCGACATGTAGCAAATCAATGTAACTTGCCTATTTTATTGGTAAACTTGTTAACGCAGTGGAATTACTCGCCGAACGTTGATTCTATCATACAGAAGGACAGTGGTGTAATAATGCCAAGACCGGCACTAGGAAAATATTGGTTGCATATTCCCAACACCAGATTGTTAATAGAAAGACTCAATGGAGAGTACAGGAGGATCATTGTGTGGAAGAGTTTTCACTTGAAAATGCACAGGCAATGTAATGTAGAAATGACAGATGCTGGAGTAATATCAACAGCATAATGCACGGACATGATTCAAATGAGGATTCCAAATGAATAAAGAGTACCGAGACGTTACCTAAAAATTCATTGAATGTGTTAAACTGAAAGGCAGCTCTGTCTAATGTAATTCACTCTTGTCGACCTAAATCCGTCAACATTTTAGAACGAGCAATTCTGTAGTTTGTAATATCAGCTAATTTCGTGTACAAGAATTTGTCATTAATGTCATAAAGTACTTTTACTCTTCTCATTATTTCGATATAACACATGCGCTGAATTAAATTTGCAAATATCATGCAAGTGTCGTTTTATTTTTCATATTTCCCGCCAGTTCATACGCTCTTGTAAATTCAGCGTGTATCATGGCTGAGTTACGGCCCACGTACGGCCAGTGACTTCCAATTTCCGACTTCCAATTTACTGGTAACTACTCACATTTTTTTCGTGATTCCAAAAGTTTCTTAACGTCCCCGAGGGGCTTCCGGATGAATAAACTTGCGTGTGAATGAAAACACAAAAAGGGCGAAATTCATGAAGTAAACAAACAGATGGTGAAAAACAGTATGCCGTAAACATATGAATCCATGGTGTTTTACATGGAGACAAGCGTTTAGTAAGTTAACTATTTGTTAATTATTAAGTGAAAACGATGGCTTCCTTGGTAGCGGATTACGGTGCATCCTCGGGTTCGGAGAGTGACTCCGACTCCGGAACTTCCGACGGCATCGATAATATGTAAGTTCATTTCATCAACCTCACCCTTTCATAATATCTGTTTTTTTGTCAATCTATCTATGCTGTACCCGCACTTCCTAATACCATTTACTATATTCTTCAACTGCAATACCTTGAAGATCGTCACGAATGGTTTGTTCTTTGTAATCTGATATTTCCTAACTCTCAGTTTTAAGGGCAAAGTTATAAATGAGGAAGAGCTGCAGGAAGCTGAAGAGAGGAAGACTGGGGGCAAGGGAGAAACAGGAGAAGTAGGAGAAGATAAAGAAGAAGAAGAAGAAGAAGTAGAAGAAGATAATGATGATGATGATGATGATGATAATGATAATGACAATGATGATGATAATAATGTAAATGGAAGTGAAGATTATCATAAGAGACACAACAGTAGTAACAACAGAAGAGATCAAAACTTAGCAGCTTCCAAAGATAAACTTCCGTTACCTACACCTGACTTTAATGGGACACCTACTCTGAAGACATCTGTTTTTTCGAATCCATTTGTAGAGGCTGAGAAGGCAAAGAGCGCTATTCTTGAGAAACATGTAAAAATGACACCAACTCTTGATGACACCAAGATGATAAATGGCAAAAAGATTTGTTGGAATTATAGGAAAGGGAGGTGCCGCTTTGGCCACAATTGCACATTCGCCCACGATTCCGATCTGCATCGTACTGCGGTTGAAATTGACGAAATCAATGTCCCACAAGAGACTCTCATTTGTCAGACTCCATATAATGGTCAGGTCGTAACCATCGAGAATGACGATGAAATCGATCAAGAAAACGATCGTGCGGCTAAGCGGAAGAAAAGACCGGGATTAAGTCATTCCCTCATACCTAGTAAAAAAGTCTTAAAGATGTATAAAGCCCAACAAACAAGGGGCATTAGCAGTTAATTTCGGCAGTTCATGGAAATCTATGAAATACGCTTAATCGTTTGTAGGAAAACATTTTACAATCCGAGGGGGAAAAGGTGACTTGTAAATTTAATTCTTCGGATTTAAGTGTCACTACAATTAATTCAAATAGTTCCGAAATGTTTTTCAGCGGGAACGCACGCCTAGATTCATAAAAGTTGTTTTGTTAAGTGGGTAACCGGGCAGAAGAGGAAAAACCTGTACTGATAACTTCCTTCCAAATCATACATGCAGCAATCGATATATTTATAAATCTTCCAATCGCAATAGCGGCTTACTAGAACCAAACGCATATGTGTCTACGCACATGAGAGATCATTCACATCATATAATACGATTGTGTTATTTGTTTCGTAATGTATGGAAAAGTCGCCAAATAAGACGTAAGATATTGACTTTAAGCCGTAAAACACGCTTCCAGATGGAAATTGTAAGGTTACGCAGCATGAGGCACTACAAGGGGTGGGGTCAATCCTGCAAGTATTCTTCTGGGTCTCCGTATATTAGCTTTAAAGTACACTTTAATGTACGGTTATTAATCTAAGAATCCATGTTACCAGACAGCCCGGCAATGCCGGTGCTATAAGCCACTACTTATACGTAAATCGTACGTTAATGCAACGTGGAATCCTATTGTTCCTTTCATTTTTTGAGAACCCCTGAAAAAACAATACAAAGAATAATTCACCGATTGTGACATCTTTTCGGATGCATCAAGTGTTACTTATTCTTAATATGAATAATCCATAATTAGCGGAGCATGTCCTCGGCGTGATTTAGCGAATAGCTCGCGTCATATACAGTAAACTTCCGTATAACGCGAATTCCTACAACGCACCAAATAATAATATGTGTAATAATATGTTTTTTTCAACCAACAGCGTATATATGCCACTTATTATTGAAATACTGTTCTATTTGACAGAAGATATTTGACAGAAGATAAGTGATAAATGTGACATGCGTTATGCGAGAAAAATTCTGGTACAGCACGACTTCCTATAACACGAATTCATATAACGCGTAACGTATTGACCGCGTTATACGGCAGTCCTACTGTATATGGACCGCCGTCAGTATTCTTTCACTCATCTACCAACACATTCTGCTATTTTGTACCTTCATATAATACCGAATCAAGATTCGTACCTATCGCAAGTAGAAGTAGATGATAATGCTTTTACACGCCAGCGAGTAATTGATCCGTCCATTGTTTAAAACATTCATCGTAACAATAAAATTCTACTGATGTATTGATATTTGAAATTCATTAAAAAATTTAATACTAACAATGCGATCAGGTTTAACGCCGAGTGCCTATAGTTATCACTTAACATGTTAATAACGAGACAAAACACCGCATTAAGGAAATGATGATTGGACATCATAAACGTACTCCGTGCGATGAACATAAAGTTGAATGTGCAGTATGTGAAATATTTCTCTCTTTCCCTCTCTCTCTCTTGAAAATGAGAATTGGTAAGTTATACTTTAGCTAAGTTACCCCATATCGTCATCCATTTATACTTGGGAGGATTTATTTAATACTTGCAATAAATTATGAGTAAGTAAAAAATTATTCTGTTTATCATCATATTTTCTTTTACGTGCCTCTTGCATGTAGCAATGCGAATACCAGTGCGAAAATTAATCACCTGTAGCCTCTATATACTAGAACGCTGGTAACGATTTGATGTTATTTATCAAGTATTGAAAATGACTGAAGAATTGTGTAGGCACATGTCATTTTATTTGGAGGATCCATGGGTACAATACATACACGATGACTTTCAGAGCGGCTATGCATACAATCAGGAGCGTCATAACGACAGTGATTAGTGATTCTTTGAAAATATATTTATATTTGCAATTATATTTATCCTTAATTTTTGTGATTTTTTTAAGTGTGTCACGGTTGAACATCTCACAGGCACTTTGTCTTGAAAAACAATAGCAATGTCTCCTGACAGAAGAGAAGGTGGTGGTACACCATTGCCACCGTGTAGTTCCTTTGGTCTTTTTATTCTTGCCTTCGACCACCAATCGAAACATCTTAAACTATGCATGATTTGACACATGGCCCATGGCATCTGTAAATTCCCGGATGAATCATACGTAAGTTATACGAGATCCGCAAGGAATACGTCGCTGCAGATTACGATATTACAAAGATGAACACTAAAAAAACGGCAATTGACGAATGAACGCGTATAGATACGGGTCGCGGTTATCGCAAATTGTCCCAGTCAACATAAATAAATAGTGATTTTCGTATGGAATTTCGAATGCGTGAAAGTTATTAAAAATGTCCGACGAGGCTCGGTTACGTTTTAGTTGTCGTCGATTTATAGTGAAAAATAATAATCGTGTGGCACTTGTTCTTCCGTGAATGACAAATAATTAATGCCTGGGATTATTACACTGTCTTAAACGTGTACTATACAGAAGAAAGTGATTTTCATGAATATGCTATCGCTAAGTACTTGTATGTAAGTAAACAATGTATACTTTCTCATCATTAGTACAATGTACAATATATCACGTTTGTACCGTTGAGAATATTGCATTTTTAAGTACGTCAAAATATTTCCATTAAATTCTTGCTTATCCCCGTGCCCCCTTATAAGCTTTTTGTTGTTTCAACAGCTGTTTGTTAATTTTACAAAGTAGTAAATATTAGTTTCCTTGAAAATAAACGTAATTTCTGAACACTTGCTTCTATTTCGCGTTTGATATGCATGAGTCAAGTAGGAACGAGTTAATTCAGGAAATGTTCAACAGTCATTCATAGTTTATCGGAAATTCAAGAATTATCGCTAATTTCCGCTGCGATTTACAAATTTATGGATATTCTTGTAATGACATTAATAAACACGTTGTGCAAAAATTTGGAAACCTTAAATCACAGTGTAAAGATAATCGGCTTGGGAATCCAATCGGCCAAAAAAAAAGATTTAATTCTACTAGTAATAAACGTCTGATGTTCCTGCCGACATTAAAAAATTAAGCTCTAGACCTTTGGATCGGGTAACATCATCATCGGGAAATCCTTGCACTTATCTCTACAGTATTTCTACTTGTGTATAATATTCATGAGAGGACAATTATTTACTCGGTACTCGGCCCATCCACGACATTCCAAATACCCGAGATAAGAGATGAAGAGATTCTCTATACATTCAAGTAAAACATCCATATTCTACAAAATACGTGACACTGAATTAGTTTGTTAAAGTACATTTCGGTGTTTTTCGCATATTCGCACGAACAATAATCGCAAAAACAAACGTTGGCAATTTGAACAATATGCACTACACAATATATGATAGTTCGTGTCACAATGATTTATGTATATAAATATCTTCCTCTTCATCCTTCTCAAGATCGAGGCAAGACAATACTTGAGGTAATAATATGCAACTTATACAAATACAGAACTGTAAACGCAATGAAAAGTGGTTTAGTCGCAAAAATACTCTATCATAAAAGAAAAATTGCCGTACATCAACTCGCCAAATAATGACTGAAAGATTAAGTACTTATCTACAGATTGGCTACAACGACGTCTGTAACGCGCACGGTACACTCAATGTAATTCTTGATGGTTCGGATATTCTAATGAATTAATTAATGAAAATCGCCCCACCCCCCTCTGCGTACGAAACTATCTTACAACTACCTTACAAATGTATTTTTCTCGTGATCTTCGTTTCGTCCAAATTCATTGCACGGACACACAGCAGAAACTGGGTATAGAGTGTAGATTGAAAGGCATGGAAATTTCTGTAGCCAAATTTGACCATGAAAACATGTGAAAATGGTTTCTCTACATAAGCTGACTTGAGACAAATTTGTTCATGGTATATACGGGCTTAACGATATCCGCGTTGAGCGCAATGTCGAAAAAAGGAACTAAAGGATTAATGAACAAGCGTACACCGTCTGTTGGTCATTTGGGCCGGCTTATATTAAACCTCTCTGTGAAATCCATTTTTGTTCTTCGAAAACGATTCACTCGGCGATTTGGTCGGGTAATCACCGATTCCTCGATTTTTATCGTCGTCACGAGGCAAGTCGCTGTTAGGAACTACCCGCATACCGTTGTGCGTGCACTCCTCGGCCCCCATAACATTATTCTTTACCTCGATCAGCAGCCTACCGTTTAGTTTACAGTCAATCCCGTTCGACTGTTTCCTAGTTGATGGGACGTCCGTCGCGGTGACTGTTTTATTCTCCGTCATACCGCTCGTCGTTAGCGCTACATTCCGAAAAAATACAGATGGAGGGGAGGTTATTGGAGATAATAAAATATCAAGCCTTGACTTAGGGTATTGCTCATTCGAATACGATAGCATCAAACTCAGTAAATACGAACCATGCAAGTTGTGGCAATACTTGTTCGTATCGTTCCATTCCTCCCGTAGGCTGAGATTGAACATGCTGTAGTCGGGATTGCCCGTGACTTCCTTTTCAATCGTGAGGAAACACGGTAAAATATTCTTTAGCTCGTCCCCCGACAGCGCCGTGTACGTTTCGAGCAATATAAGTCCCCGACATCTATAAAATATCGCCCTTATAATTTTTCGATATTCTTCAAATGATGAGTGTCGGTGGAAAGCGCACGTTTGCCTGTATTGCCGTACCTCGGATGGGCCGGTTCTCTGTATATATCCAATTGGAAATACTGATTATTGATGAGGAAACAACGCCGGCGCTTGAAAATGGTAAAGTGAGAATCGTCTCGTTGTGCAAGCATGTTGAGATAGTCGCGATGCGTAAGTTGCGTCTTCACCTCAATAACTTGGCCGCACATTTTCGGACGACGGATCGTGTGAATGTATGACCAATGACCTTAATGGGGTATAAGAGAATATATATTCATAGAGGGCATGGGTAGCATCGAAGGCCTTTCGCCGTGCTGCTTACCTTTTTGACCGCGTTTCCTCAGTCGCGCCTGCATTTTCGGATTGTTACTTTGCAAATAATTATGAACAACATCAAAATCTTGAAAAGGTGGGAACTCAGAATCCGGTGGAAGAGGTGTCGTGACGAGAAATTTGAGTTTTCGACTGGTTGCGCGAAGTCTGTCACCGGTGTCAATGCCGAGTTTTTGACAGACGCACTCGATCATCCGACAAATCTTGCTCTCGAAATCCTGAGAGTTGTCGATGACATCAAAATAAGGATGCCCGATCCAGGACGCGGCGGCTTTGTAATCAAGTTCCCTCGCGAGCTCGACGCCCTCCGATCGGCAGGCGTGATCCTCCGTCGAATAAAATTCTTCGGCACCGTTCGCCGCTGACACCATGTGAATTATTTGATTGTACCGATTGTCACGCAGCTCCACGTTATTCCAGCCGTTTGACGCCATCATTAGCTCCCATTTGTCTTTTGAAATAACTGGAACGACGATAACAAGCACCAGCTTCATTTACATAATCCAATATCTTGTCCCCTACTTTTACATATCATATGTATTTAGCAAACTTACATGCCGAGGCGTCCATGGCACCGCGGTCGCAGATTATAAGGCAATTCCGTGTACAGCTTTCACCGAGCTGAAAGAATGTATTCTCGATTTGTAACATCGTGCGCAGAAGATTCTCCTGAAATTTGAAGCCTGCGAACAAGACACACATGCTTTTATTAATTCCTGCAGCTTTGCGCGATCGTGTATATCACACGCGTTCCTCGAAGACGAACCAGTTGGTTCATCGCAGCATATACATATTGTATCATTAATATTCATGTAAGCTAATACAAAAAGTGCAAATGTACATGCATATTTGTATTTGTGCATGTATGTAAAGAATGGAGAGAACGCGGCATGGTATAAGAAGCCAAGGTGAGCTTTAATCTATCGAGGAAACCCGGCTGGTGCTCGTTCAAGGTCGAACATCAGACAAATCTTGCGTAAGTACGTACATATCTATGTAGATCGCCGGTATTTCTCCAATAACTATGTAACTCGTAATCTCGAGATAGAGAGAGAGAGAGAGAGAGAGAGAGAGAGAAAGTTGTACAGAAAACCGTAGATTTCGTCTTTTCTGTGTTCGTATGTATAAATCTTTTTGCGATAAATTTCCACACTCACCTTCTTCGGCGTTTAGCTCGGAAAACTTGATACCGCCGCTGAAACGGAAAGCACACCAGAAGGAATATGAAATATTTATCCTCGCTAATCTATATTTTTCATTTAAATAATGCGCTTTGTACGCAATAAAGAAGTGTACATTGCGATCGACGGACAGATTTACCGATTCATTGGGAACGGTCCGTTATCAACCATCCAATTTTCAACGTTCATACTCCATTGTAACGCACTAACAGTAAGCTACAAATGATTCTTACGTACCATAAAAGTTGCGTACAAAGTAACAATTCAACGACAATGTGGAAAGATCTCATTATTTTTACCCAAACGACAGTAGCTGTCTTACCACTGTTCGCTTTGTCTACTCTAAGATTCAAACATTACAATTCTTACAAGGTATTTAAAAAATTGCCGGCCCTCGCAACGAGCGCAAATAATTTCGTGCCGTTTTCTTGCTTCCATTGTTTTTGTTTTATGTCGATTGGGCAAATAGCGCGGCTTAATAGAGGGAGCTTTCGAATGAAGACACATGTGATAGCAAAGTAAAGGGAAAAAGCAATCTTTCTCGTTTTTCAACTTTTGTAAACTTGTTATCATCGTGTGATTGCATACCTGAGCAGCACGGTCGCTGTCTCGGGAACACGGAACACCTGCAAAAAAGAAGATAACCACCGCTCTATCGAATCCACAACGAAGGTGACAACCCCATTATCAGTTTGCTTTTCGTATTCTTAGCCTTTTTCACCTTTACATTCTCATCTTTTTCATCCACCAAGCTCGATAGGTCGGTCATTTTTACGTTCAATTTACGCCTCGAGAATCAACCCCAAGGGAGACCACAAAGTCTTTCAACAGAGCAATAAACAGGAACAAGGAAAACAAATATGTCACGCGAACTACGACGTACGATGAAAACTAAAAAGGGAATGGAAAGACGGATATCCCAAGTACCTGTGAACACGTTTCATCGTTCGATTTCAGTTGGAACCCGATGATAATAGGTCAATGTTTTTCGACATAACAACAAGTATTCGGGGTTTCAGCCAATCACCAGTATCTTTTACATGCATGCCTCTATTAATAACGACAATTAAGAAATTGTCGCAAAGTCCGCGGCTTTGGAAAATATTGCGTGAATTTGAAGGTCAATGAAACATGCATGCATAAAGTAAGCAAATACGTAAGTACGGGCTATCGACGCGCTGTCTACATCAATTTACATAATTTATCGTAGTAACAAAGGAAGTATCGTCTGTAACTCAGCCAGCTACTCTTCCATCATCGTTATTTCTTTTGGCACGATTGATATACGCAGATGCGGAAAAGGTGAGGGGATCGAAGAGGGAAAGGAATAGTAAAAAGTGGAGAGAATTTAAACAGGCATGGAACGAATTCGAGAAAGATAAAATAACTGCTCGGAGGAAGCTTCGGACTTGAGTAAAACGTGAACAGACGGACGGACGTACAAACGAACAAATGACAGGATGAAAATGTTACAAATTGTAAGAGAAAGCGCAGAATGCTTACCTTCCATCCCATATTTTCGAAGAATGTGCAGAGTCGTGTCTGTCCAGTAGTTTTTCCGCCACACGGACCTGCAGCAAAGTGTACGCTATTCTGAATTTTCCTTAACAAAAGAAATCTTCATTACGTAGCTCTGAGTACATTATTTACATAATCATCGTGACAGGTCGTTTTCTTCATGTCGACTATTAATCAACGGTCTAATTAAAGTTAATGAATGATGTAATGAACGATCAACTGACGCGAGCACAACCACGATCTTATATCAAATGTTCTTCCGACGCAGACTATAAACAATTTCATACGACATACTGGCTCTGCCCTCCTTCTTCCTCTCATATTTACACTTCTTATCAGGCATTTTAGAAAATCTGCCTTCCAGCCCCTGTACGTAAAAATCTTTTAATTTCACAAGACTCAACGAATATTCACGTATCAGGGCTCATATTCTCAATCCGTTTAACCCACTTTCCCGATAGGTTCATTACTTTTGCGAGTAATGCATTACTACTTCATGTAAATATAACTAGGATATATAAAGCTTTCCCAAGACTTCTCGACAGCCGCACCAAATCAAACGCGAAAGTGAGTTACAGATTTTTCACTAGCTCGACAAAAAACTGTTATCGGTCTTGTATTTGCGTTCAGCGCCATATCGAGATAATAACGATGCAACGATCGCGGTAAGTAGCATAAAAACAAGAAAAAATTATAGGGAAATAGATAAACGTGCAAATAGGAGCACGTGGTGAAAAATAAAACGTGGTGGTGCCGCAGCAGTTGCCGAACATTCTTACCAATTGATACTATTCGACGAATTGGTTCGTCGTTTGAACATCGGTAAAACGTATACGATTAATATTATAAATGTATTTTTCAGTTGTGTCCGTTTGGAGAGTCACGGATATGAATGTTTAGCAATAGCAACAATGACAAATTTATGCACGATGTAAATTAGGTATAACTGTCTTAATATCCATTTCAACAGGATACATGGTTCACGCGAGAAGGTAAGCTCTAAACATATGACATTTCCTCACCTCCGGTTAGGACCAACTTGTAAAGACGTTTGTGCTCCATTCTGACGAAACTCTGATGAGTCTTCCAACAACCAAATACTCCAGATGACTCTCCGGGTAATTCCGGGAAAGGACGGACCAAAGCCAACGAAGACGACGAAAGGTCTGCGCGGAGGCGTTAACGTAAACGGTGCGTAACGATGACGGGGACAACGGGGATGGACGTGTCGCGGGACGGTAGTCGGACGTAAGGGGGAGCCAGAAGATGCAGACTACACGTATATTTAAATGTGGTACCTGCCCTAGTACCCACCATTAATAGCAGCCACTAGTCACTAGCTACTAGCTACTAGCTATTAACCACTAACCACTAACCACTAACCACTAACCACTAACCACTAACCACTAACCACTAACCACTAGTCACTAGTCACTACTATCCACTCGAGGCCTGCTAAACAGTCCTGATGCATGGGAAAAGATTTGAAGGAAATTTCAAAGAAACGAATGTTTATCAATGTTCCTCAATCTTGTTTAATAGGGACCAATGTAGTGTCCTATAATGTTACACAATAAAACTAAATATCCACTGATATAAACTACTGGCCGACCCCCGCGAGTAGTGCTTATCGTGCATCGATGATCGTTTAATATGGTTTAATAGGATGAGTGGATATATTTGTACATAGATTTAGCGTTGTTGCTGCAGTGCCACCAAGTGTCACATTAGGAACTGGCGATCGGTCTGCCCTCTCGAAACTAAATGTCCAACTAGTCAACGACATTGTCTTTCGATAAATCGACTTTCGATCTTCCTTTGGACGCGCTATATTCGAATAAAACAATACATACTTAATTTAGGTACGCGAATAAGTCGGAGGGACTTACCTTCTGGACGTTCAATGCTGTTTCCTACTTAAATTTGTCTTCGTTTTTGTCACAAGTTCATCTCTCGATTGATTCTCATACATTATTATCGTATCATTATGATATAATGTACTTTTGCATCATTCCAATGCAAGCAGGGCCAGTTTTATAAAATAAATTATTTATTTCGTAAAATATTCATACAGTATACAGGAAATATATGATTTGCTAGAATTAGCGTGATGGAAGAACAAACGATGACGATGTAAATTTTGTAACGGAAAAGGGGTGACGTTGTCTAACAAGGGCTGTGTTTCTTTCTACTTAAACATGCACAGCTAACTCACAGGATGCTGGACGCAATTCCCGTCAAATATACATACAATCTATTAATGTAGACTCTGAAGAAGACACACAATGTGTCCTTTGCACAATATACTCCCACCCTGCCTCGTCGCGTCCCACCTTACTTTGCTGTTTTGTCGCAATGTCTTATACACAAAATCGAATATAGTAACAATTATTTCCGACAGATACATTATATTGCGTAACTGACTCGGCAAAACAAGTAATTTCCGCGCAATACAGAACTTTTTAAGTATAAACTACACATGCACTTCGATACGTAGCTCTGTTTATTAAGTACACGCTTCATAAATATACCCGATACGAAACCTAAGTCTTTGACAACTTACAACAACGAATTATTCACAAGACTGATGAACGAAGGAAGGACCGATCGAAAAAGTTATCCGTCTAAGCAGGTAATTACCAGGCATTATATACGCAATCTCCTAATACATATATTTATCAGGTTCTCTTCTCTGTGTGTGTGTGTGTTTGTGTGTGTATATATATACAGCCATCATTACAGGTCATTTTACGAGGAACTTTGAATAGTAATCGCCGGCTTGTACCATATTTATCTAGCATTGGATGGAATGTTAAACGTTGAATCCCGAAAAATAATAATTATTTCGCCTTCCTGTCCTCACAAAAGTAGGACATAAAGTGTACTACAATAAGTAACAATCATTGTCATAGAAAAATAAATTACCATTGAGTTGCATTAACATACCCAGCTGTGTATTATATTCTATATAGAATTATATATTAACAGTTATACCGTGACTACTGCCGTATGATAACTGACAATTCAAAAGTAATACGTTTCTTTGGGAAACTTGGCTTGTCTCTGATTTTCGTCTTCTGAGTAATTCTTTCAGTTGTGTTGTTGAAAATACGCATACATAGAGAACACAAATGATGGTATAAAAATACAATACGGATATACAATACTGGTAATTCCATGAAGTCGGTCATTTGTTTTGCATATTATACATACAAATAACTAAAAACTGAGAAGGACAAAAGGCAGATGCCGTGACATTGCGATTAACGACAATTTACATTTTTTTTCTTATTACCAAATATATGTTTACCGCCGCTCAGATCGGTAAGATACTCTTTGTCTTTTTCCCAACTGCCGGGGTCAGAGCTTTTTCTCCGTTTCGGAAGAATCTCGCGAACCTTCAACCGCCATGAAAGATAATTGCGTAGCTCCATAAAAATGATAAATCCTCGGTAATTACTGAAATTTTGCTAAACTATGAAACACATGAGCAGTATTAGTATCTATAAAAATAATCGTGGCTGAAAAAAAGAAACACTTCGAAGGATGGCATAGATCGGATAATAAATGACAAATAACGCTACGTGTCTGCCGTGACAATATGATCCAGTACCTTATTGCCTCACCTGTAGCTCTGTCGATATCGATATAATTATCATTCTCATCAGCATCATATTAATACGAAAGTTGTATACACTCATTATATAGACAAATGTTTCCGATATGGTACATTAAAAGTGAACCAAGCACCAGGGAAGGTTATTCGCAGTTGAAGTGTAACGGAACTATGTATCGTCCTCTTCCTTGTCAGTCTGGGCCGGTGTCGCCATGGTCGGATCATCGTGGAACAGTGGATTCTTTACTTCCATTTCAGCGGTCTTTAAAGCGTATAATTAACACGATAATTAGCAAGATCAAATCAAATGAATAGTAGGTAGATAACGAAGGCACGTACTAAGCACGGACAAATGAATCAGAAGTAACGTTAAGTATATAGGTCGCAATTGCAATTGCTGTACGGTATTAAAGTTATTATCAACTTACGGGGGCTAATCCTGGACATTCGTAAACAGTATAATCTCCCTCTTCATTTTCTTCCTCACTCTCCGCTTCCGATACGGAGCCCGGATCACGCGTTGCTGCAGTTCGACTAAAATAATAATTATGAGAAGCTCATTATGATTTGAAACAATTGTAAAAAGTTAGAATTAATCCAGTCATTTGAGACGCACACGTACTTTTCCATTGATATAATTTGTTGTTTTTGATGCTGAAAGTGATACATTTGTGCCGACTGTGCCAGCCTCTGATCTCCAGAAGGTGAAACGTCTTTATTTGGTCCTGTTACGCCGTAAGCCGGGTATTCTATGTCCGCAGCTGCCTTAGCGCCTCGTTGCAACCTGCATATGCATATGCACACGCACATGTAAGCGCATATTCATGGAACGATAAATGAGCCGTTCCTTGCGGTTTACTATGATGAAATTAGCGAAAAAACTCACCTGCACCATGTCAAGCTGATGAGTACAAGGACAAACATTGCAGCTGCGCTGCAACCAGCAACGATAGCTGCAAGCATTTTTACTTCGATCAATTTCTTGGAATTTTATAACAGAATCTCTTTATACGATGAAACGGTAGCTAAGGGCAATGACGGCATGTTTTCTTACCGATGAAATAAATGTCAGTGTTCAGGCTCTGATTTATAGGCACAACTAGAGGCCGATGTCCACTGCCTCTTTCCTCCATTTCCGGCAACACCACGCTTGTATTTCGTGTTACATCGTTGTTTCTTAACTTTTCATTATTACCATCTATTTGCGTCGTACTACTTTGAACATACGTCCTCCCCGATATATTTTCGCCTAGACAATCGAGTTGCAAGGCCAGTAGTGCTATATAATTCGAGAAAGATCAAGCTGAGGCAAAATCTATCTTACCCAAATAAGAAAAAGGCCCATCGTCGTAGTACCTAGGATCATTAGGCTTCACGGCAAACGGATTGCTCTCTCGGAGATTCGCGCTGCCAAAGTTGAATGTAAATTCAGGAACGATAGGTTCGGTCCGAGAGTTGCTTCGACCAAAGCCAAGTTGTTGATCTTCGATTTGCTTTACCTCGTCCTTGCGCGAATGATAATGTGATTCGATTCCATCTCGGTATCGTAATTTACGGCTAGGGTTGTCACCGTCATCGTCATTGTCATCGTCATCGTCATCGTCATCGTCATCGTCATCGTCATCGACATCGTTACCATCACGGATATTGTCGTCGCCGTATCGAAATGGTTGATACGGTACGTTAAATTGTTTGGACTTGCTAAAAATATCCTTCATCGACAGTGTTGACAACCGCGGTGGCCGTGGCGGTGGCGGTAGGTCATAGGGCCACTGTCGACGGTAAATCCACGTTGGAAGTTTGCGTTTTCTCAGGATATCCTCAAGATTAGACTTTCCCGAAAGGGCTTCGATGACACTCCACTGGTTTTGCCTGGCCAACTCTAGCTCCTGCAGATGCTTCTTATGAACCGGGGGTATTAGCAATCGCGGTAAACGACCCTTTGCCTCCATTTCCGCTTCCGCCTGTGCTTCGGCCAAAGCTGATGAATATGGAATGTTTCCTTCTTCCTGACGATCATTTCGCGCATTAGCCAGGTAACGTGCGAAATTGCGTATATCAACCGCCTGTGTCCTTTCAGGCAGCACGTCTAAAAAAAGGCCACGTCTTTCGTTACTAAAGACACTGCGAAATGTTACGAAAAAACGGACGTGTCTTATCATACGGGCTTTCTTATCACATAGTATTTCCTGTCATTCAATGTACTTCACAGTCATACTATACATTTTCTCGTTTTTTCTTCGATAATATTATTTTACCCATATTTCATGAAAATATCGAACCACGAATATTTTTGACAAAAAAATATGTGAAAGAGAAGATGCAGATATGGAGTGGCATTATCCCGTATATTTCGTCTTAGGCGCATGCCGTCTGTCATCGATCTCCTACAAGTTATAAGCCATAATGGATGATAAAAAGTTGTTGTTGTCGGTTAAAATCTTAGGAAGACACTAATTGTCGTAAATTTATTTTTATTCCTTTGCATGTTGCGATAGCAATAACGATTACTAAGAAATATTTTGGGTCAATTCTCAAGCAACAGCGGCATACGAAATTTCGGTAAGCGTAAGTATTATGAAAAATATATAAGTAGCCCATTAGATCGAAAAAAAATTTGTGTTTCGGTTTAAGTCCAAATGTCGGAAAAGTCGCGATACTGGTGTCATTGGCAGAAGAGACTGACCTTGGTAAAGCCGAAGCTTGCTGCTGGAAGAATCAACAAAAGAGAATGCCCCGATGAAGGGGAGCCAGACCGATGCGAGGAGTCTCGCCGGTGTCATTATCCTGCTATCGTCCAGACCTGCCTGTTGTTTTATCCTTCTCGAATCCGCCGGTATCCTTCCATATGTAAGCGCGCCATTCATTGAGCCAGAAACGACGGCCGGACAGAGACAAAGAGGAAGAGGACGACAGAGCTTGCGCGCTCAACGTCCCCCGACATCGGTACAATCAATATAACGTCGACACCACTACCACTACCACCGCCGCCACCACCATCACCATCACCACCACCACCACCACCACCACCACTACCATCACCATCACCACTTCTGCCTCTTTGCCTTCTACCATCAACTCCATCTCCTACCTCTTGATTCTCTTCCTCTTCTTCTTCTTCTTTTTCTTCTTCTTCTTCTTCTTCTTCTTCTTCTTCTAGAACTGATCAGTAGAGACTGTACAATTCAATGAACGCACCTTGCACATCCGAGCCATTTTGATGGTTTATGTTGCGTCTGCGAGATCGACAATCATTGGGGGAGCCAAATAAACGATAAAAAATTGTTATTTGTACATATATCGTTTATTAGAGATTTTAAAATAATAACATGCATTTCCACAAATTTGTACAGTATTATCATCGAAATTAGTTTCGGCGAGTCACCCTCTGACATTCAGTTGGCAGAATCATATGCCAAAGACTCTCCCCGGAGGAGTAACCGCGACGGCCTACATTTTCCTGCTGCCTTCGCTTTCTTCTTACGATTAGTTACACCATCCGTCGTGTCCATCATTCTCAATATTTGCGTCTGATCGGAACAGTCGAGCGGTGCTACGGAAATATCCCGCACAGCACGAAATTTACCGCAATTGTTCAGATGTTCGTTTTCCAGTCGAAAAAAGTTCCACACGAATCTCCTGGAATTCATTGAAATACGACAATGATTTCCATAAAAACAGATCAACGATCTCAAATCTCATATTTCATATCTGACGAGATGGAAGTTTCAACGTTACTATAGAGAAATTCCGCCTCTTACCTTTGTACAGCTCGGTGCAGGTTTGTATAACACATCGAACATGCGCCTTTGTGAGAGAATACCACGCCCTCGTATTATCTTTCACTGGCAAATTAGCCGAAATTTATTCTAAAGCATGCTTCCTTACGGTTGAAAATTGACATCCACTACTGGGGGCTAAAGTGGTAGCGTAAAAATAAAATAACGTCCTGCGCAAAGTACAAAACCCAACGTACAAGATGTACTGCGAGGAAGCTAACAGCACACGAAACGCAGCAGAAATTCCTTTTAAAAAGTCTTGCGGAATTGTTATTTTCCAAAATTCATCGTACCTGAATACTTCGAGCGGTGCAATGATCGACACCATTAAATCGGCGTGAACGTAGCCCATTTCGGTGAGGGAAAGAGAAAAAGCCCAACCAAATCGTAGTATAAAATCTTCTACTATGGCGAAGTAGTAGTAATACTACGAGGGAACATGAAGTGATAAGTCACAATAGTATAGGATAAAAGTCTAACGGTAATTCCCATCTGCTAACGATATGCAGTAAAAACTCGTGATACCGCGTATAACGCGCCTTCTGCTTACCGGAGACGAATAAACGATCTCATCTCGAAGAAATTTATTTTCACCCGCACTGTTGTCGAACAATCCCCAGTCTAGCTTAACGTCCCACGTATATGCAAAGCAAGAACTCACGACGCTTACGGCTAGCCATAAATAGAAATAAGGGTTCTCGGTGGAGACAGCGTAGTTTTCTGCCAGGAAAAAAGGCCAAATTTATAGTCGGCGGTTACGATAAACGCCATTACTGATATTGCCATTTTGGTAAGCCGTCTTAGTTCTTCTTTAATTCATCACATTGAAAATACTTACTCGCATTGGTGAGATGAAGATAAGAAAATATTACGACGAAGAAACTCGTTGCGTATTTAGCAGCGTTTACCAAATGCGGAAAGGTCTCTTTTGTGTCCCTGTAGCGTCTGAGACACTGTGCAAAACGAAACCATGCCGGTAAACAGGCCACAAATGGTCTCATCGAGAGTTCACGTATTATGCAAGTTTCCGCGTCTGAAAACGAATCTACGTGAAAATCTCCATACATCATGTCCAAGGAATATTGCTTGTTCAAACGATAGATAAATCCATTAGAAACCTTCTTTCGTTCACATTGACCTGTAACGTCGGTCCAAGAATTGTTGTTGTGTATGTAGAAACACACGAAATACTGCAAGTCCAAGAACACCGTGTGAAGAGAGTTGAGCTGATCGGCTAACCAGAAATCAGCGAAGCTCACGTAAAATAATGGCGCGCAGAATATTCGGCCTAAAACGCGTAGAACCCAAAATCTAGCTTCATACCTCAATGTTTTGGTCGGGTTGAACAGAAATAGCCCCAATAGACCGTACAGCAGTACCTAAATTTCGTAACAGTGCTTAAACTTGCATTAAGAGAACAGAAATTCTCATTTTCCAAAGTAACACGAATCCACGAAAAAGTCTAACAGAGCGACGTCCTACTATTTCTTACAAATTATCAAAAGTGTCAGTTGAAGAATGATGGAATTATCTTTCAAGGAATATCTACCGGAAGCTCATAACTCTTGCTTATGATATACGTTTGCTCTTACTGGCTGCACAAACGGTGATATTCCTAAAAACTCGCTGTAGAGAAATCCGAGAATGGACAGAGACCATATTACGCCGAATACGCTGGCCATTTCGATCAAATGCTAAAATCATGAGTATTTCGTAAAGTAGAGATACCATTTAAAAGTGCACAACGTAAACGAAAATATCAGTACCGATAAGACGCCGTAGTTACATTAAATTTAAAAAGTGTGTATAAGTGCGTATACATATTAACAATGAGGCTACAAAACCTGTTCTGACAGGTGATTCCGCGGATCGAGTTCAAAAATTAAGACATGATTTACACCGGATGATCTCCAGCCGTAAACATTTAGACCCATGAGAAAAATAAATTCTATCATGAGCAGTGGTCCGCGATATAGTCTGCACAAGACTCTCCAATTGTTTTGATTTATATAAGAAACACCTGAAATAATGGCAAAGTAGTGACGTCGTGTAATACATTAGTCCTCATCTTATTATGCTCTTCATTAGACGCACAAAAATTGATGACACCGTGCGGCTTACCAGACAATATTACGGCGATGAGTAATATGAAAAATGCTCCAGAGAATAGGCCGACTTTAAAGGTAATCCACGGGGAAAGTTGTTCTCCGAGAGGCGGAACTCGAAGCCGTTTCATTGCACGCTGTCTATCTCCCTGCTCCAAATCTCGAGTCACCAAAGCCTCTGTATCCGAGATCAATCTATCAATATCTTTGTGTGTATGAAACAATGCTGAATCCACATGTTCTGCCCTCCACTTTGCACCTACATCTACATTCAAAAGCTAGAATTACATCATTACTGATGTATATTTTGCTTTAATTTAACAACTGCTAGTAAAATTTCCAATATTGCATTGTCATGAGTTCAGATAACTTGGATAATGCAGTGAATCTTAGTTTATGTGAAAGGGAATAAATGAATAAACATGTAAATACATACTTTATCATGTTTTTTCAAAATTTTCCTGAACCCGGTGAAATTGAGATTCTGATAATTCTGAAGTAAAATTAGGAATAGATAAAACTCTGAGAAGGCCAGCTTCAATTCTTGTAACTTCCGTGCTGATACTGGTTTTTTCTGTAATAGGTGACCATGATAATGTCTTTTGCCTGCGGCCCCTAGTCTATTTTCCGATGCCCTCAATATTTCACTTAGTTCGTTGTTTAATGCAGCGAACCGCCGCGTAGCTTCTGCCAACTTTTCTAAAAATTATTACACAGTTGTATGTATCGCTCGCAAAGATTAGTAGGTATTACAAGGTGTTCGTTATGATGGTATTTGAAAATTTACCTGAATAAAAAGTGTTAATTTTTGTGAGTTCCTTGTCACAATAGTGAAAAAATTGTTCATCAAACTTATTAAAGTGTCGCTCCAGAACATGTACTTCAGTTGTGTCTGCAGCTGGTGCTTGCTCCATTGCGGCATACAATAATGCCTTCATTTCCTATGTAAATAGAAGTTTGATCCTAGATGAATTCGTTAGTTCATTGCACCCTACATGGATGCACCTTCGAATGTTTTGTTTTTCAAACCCACCTCATAATTGATATACTGTTTTCTCCATTCCGGAGTAATATGTGCGCTCAAATGTTCCGCAAATTTCATGATTTTCTCTCTCTCACTGAAAATCACTGGGAGACGTGGATATTTCTTCTATTTTGTCTACTTAGTTTCTTCCCTCGTATTCTTCGAGTGTGGTGATATTCGCTTTCTTCTATATACATGCGATAATTTCCAACACTAATGTGTATAACACTTTAAAAATCACATAAACGTTTTGTAGAAATCTGTGGTGGTTCTTTCGATACGTTTCTTGATCGGAGACATTTCATGCCTGCGCATTCACACGTGATATAGATTGCATTAGACTGCGTCGACGATTATCCGGGGACCACTCACTAAAATTAATCCCTAAATAGATCCCCAGATAGCCTATGTGTGTATTCTTACCCTACGTAAATAATAAGAGGTTATACTCTTGCCGGGACAAGTTGGGACAAATGTATATATCCGAATATTTACTGATCCTTCATTCTAAACAAACTTTCAAAAAAATCAGCACTTTTCCGATGAATGTACATCACGACAGATGAAAGCCATAATGTCAAAGTTACTGTACAGCTCAGGCGTGAGGCACGTACGTATCTTCCTCGTGTTTCGAATGTTCGATGTTACGATGTTCGGTAAAAGTCGTCAACGCTTTAACGAGCTTCATGATTCTTAGTTTTCAGTTAAAGTTCAAGTGACAATGAACAAAGAAGTGAATCAGTTGTTAAATGATGGTATTATGAAACACAGAAAGCATCCTGGTGTCACAAAACCACATACAGTCCTATTACCAAGTTGGGTGGTTCCATCCATAAAACGTACATTACAGGGTATATTCTATTTACTGCATTTCATAGCATCAAATATATTTGTGATTCCCTTACAAATAAGTATTATAACAATAAGATTGCATAAAAACAATTTAGAAGAGCCAGAAGCTGCGATTAAAAATCTTCACAACGATGGAAAGATATTGGCGCAGCACTTGCATGGTCGCCATACACCAGTGGAAAAGGAAGAATTACAGAAGAAAGTGCATAAAGTTGAGAAGATTTTAGGGACCAAACTTACAACAAGTGACATGCACGCTGCTGACCGGCATAGAGCAACTCTACTCCTTAAAGAAAACATTTATAACTGGAAACTTATTCGTTACAATAGACATCATGGTCTTTCATATATCTTTGGAAGAAGCGCACAGGATTACGCCGTTTTATACAGAACATTGAGCGAAATTTACATAACTGATAAAGACTTTCGACCAAAGACCTTAATCGACTTTGGTTCCGGTATCGGTACAGTGCTATGGTCAGTACGAAAAGGAGTAACAGTAACAAAATTCCTATAAACTAACTTCGTTCGCCCTTGTAGGTATGAAAGCAAATCTACATTTTCCGTTTTCCATTTAGGGTAGCTTCTCAGTTCTGGTCGCAGTCGCTCCAAGAATACATTTGCATAGACGCTTCGCGAGAGATGAATGATTTGTCGGAAGAACTACGTCAAAATGCCGATCAGATAATCAAGACCGTTTATTATCGACAGTTCCTGCCCGCTCTACCTAACGTAAGGACGCCCTGACTGATTGTTGCCAATATACTTGAACCACACTATGGAAACATCGATATCGTTCATTCTGATTGCAGCCAATCGCCGATATCGTTGTAAGTGGGTATTCCTTGCTAGAATTACCTAACGCTAAAGCACGCCTCGATACCGTGAGAAAACTCTGGAATAAGACAAAATCGTACTTGGTTGTCGTAGAGCACGGAACGAACGCTGGCTTCAAAGTAAGTCATTTTTTCACGTTACCACGCTTGTCTATCTGTTCAGTCTTCCTTGAAAGAAAACTTATCACATTGTTATTTTCTCATTAGGTAATAAACGAAGTCCGGGATTTCATATTGAATTGTGCAAATGACATATCATCCGAAAACGATGGTCAGACCGCACATGTATTCTCGCCTGTAGGTCTGAAAAATGTTCTACCCTAACAATAGTCACGATTTCGGAATTTTATTTTATTGATGAATCATCATTACATAGTGTCCACACGACATACGCTGCCCTCGATATACCATCGCTGACACTCCTTGCAACTTTGAGGTCTCGTACTTCACCCTACCATTCCCACGACGATCAACACATCAGACTGAACGTTATGCATACATAGTCCTGAAGAAAGGTACCATGAATCTTGTTTCTCCAATTCTTGTGAATTCGATTATCTGGCGAGTCAACTCATATCAAGTATGAAACGTTAACTCTCAGGCAAACGGTCGGAAGATGACAGGCAGTGGCCTCGCGTCGTTCGACCTGTGTTGAAACGATCAAATCACACGATATGCCGTATGTGTACTGCTTCTGGAGAACTACAAGAAGTCATTTTCACGAAATCAAAGCATGGAAGGTACGTAGAGTAATACAGTAACGAACGAGACATGCTTCAACGGTCAATTGACCCGCTCTAACTCGAACGAAGGTCAGTTCCAAATAATCTAATCATCTCCTTTCAACCTTCGAAGGAACGTTTATCGTTGTGCAAGGAGTAGTGCTTGGGGAGATCGGTTGCCATTGCATCTGGAAAAGGTTTCAACAGCGGCCGCGGATACCAAAGTCGTTCAACGCGAAGGGGACGACAACACGGGGACGAACGTTTCGTGAAGAGCCCTAACGGACATCCTACTCGACTGGGAATTTCTTTAACACTTTGTATATATTACTAAAATGCGTTATTTCTCTGCACGTTTCGTATCGGACGATTTTCATTGATCAAAAATATAGTGAAACGATGGAGCAAACATAGTCTTTTCAATAGAGTGCACGTGTGTTTACAACGTATGTAGATGACATATAATATGTGACCGACGTTATTTCACGTATTTACTCGCTTACATGTGCGATGCGATACGTGTTTCTTTAGTATGTTTATTACGTAGAAAGTTCTCCCGGCATTTGACTACTATCAGTTCTTATGGGAAGGACGTTTTATTATTTTTTGGCCACTCCTGAACGAACTTACGTGTTTCGAAATTCTTTTATGGCTGTTATTATTATTATTCACTTCATCGTCATTCTTACTGATATTGTTATTATTATTGATGCTTATTGCAAAGCCGCTTTCGCCAGGCAAGTACCGAAAATTTCACAAAGTGTGGAACATTACGACGCGTTTGGCCGAATGACTGTCTAAGTTATATATTTGCAGGCATCCGTATGACAATTGATAAATAAAATATTCTGTGAGATTCTAGATGATGCGCGGTATGTAGTACGTACCGTCTATGCTGCATTTAAAAATACAGTTAGCGCATCGGTCGACTAACCGGTACATTCATATGTGGAGAAAGTACTGGGTTTCTCAGGCAATATATACGTATTTTCACTTTCAGGGGATCAAGCAGAGTTTCCGCTAATGTGTCAGTTATGCTCATGGCTATATGTTACAATATCCACTGAATACGTTTCTACTTCCTATTCGCACGGTTACCAATAACGAGGCATCTTATATATAGAAGTACGCTCTTCATCGATAACATCCATAGAAATGGTGAAAATGGTGGATAAGGTGAAAATAGGTGATGTGCGCTTATGTGTTACATCCGAACAACGTAAACATACAATCCCCACTTTATTCGCGTGGCGGGGCATCGCCTCTAACAGGTCGTGCTACCGTCAGGTGTTTCACCTAGCGGCATTCCAGTAGATAAATAAGAAGAACCGGTGTTAGCTGAACGATAGTACTCTACTCAAATTGCATTCTTCCTTCCTTCCTTCCTTCCTCCCTCCCTCTCTTCCCGTCATCTCTTCCTATCGTAATCTTTTCGTCGTTTCGATCTCCGCCCGTCTTTTACATTTAAACGATCGAGAGAATACCGTTTGACATTAAGATGACCCTTAAAGGCGTAGTCGTAGCCGGCGATTGAAAAGTTCGAATGAACGTTGTGATCTGATGAATCTACGAGGCAGTGGTGAGTTTCCTTGCGAAAAAACGAGGGGACAGACGGACTTACAATTAAAAGCGTTCGTCCATATAGTGCAGTTTTTTCGGCAAACGACCTACTTGCGTGTCCCGTTAAAAAGAAGAAGGGAAGAGCAGAGAAGAGCGGCGAAGAAAAGGGAAGAGTAAAGGGGGTATTTAAAAGCGGTCTGGACAGCGGTCCAGGGCCAGTATCGCTTACACGACGCACCAGATAGTCAGGAAAGAAGGCCACGAGGTAACGAAAACATTATTTATACCAATCTTCCGAACGATTGATCGCCATTCAATCGACACGACCTGCCTTTCTTTTAGCTTCTGAAGATTTGTACCGTTTAACATGATTTTCATTCGTCCTTAACGACGGTCACCGATCATAATCATTCACAGAGGTAATTTCTACGAGCTTTCCATCAGGTATATAATGGTGTAGGAACAGATACCCAAAGGCGTATTTTTCCATTTACACCAGCGCTCGAATAAATTTTACCGGGCAATTTATCGAGTGCAGATTGGAAAGCGTAAATAACCGTGTGAAATGCACATCGCTTATGTAACGAATTACTAGATAATGGAAGTGACAGCGCACATTTCGTTTCTTCCGTGTGCAACTTTCTCTCTCGAGATCGAACGTGTCTTTCAAGAAGCTGCCGTACGCTTTCCCAGCAACCGGTACGGAATTCGGTTTCTCCTCTCCCACACTCTCTACTTCTATCTCTTTTTATCTCTGCCGTTTCTCGCGATCCCGTTCCTTATTGTGAATATGAATTCTACAAGAAAATGAGATATTGCAGGAGGATATTTTCAAATATATTTTATTGCAGGATGTTTGCGACGTTGATATTATTCTTCGTTGTAGTATCCCTACTGCTCTATTTGGAATGTAGGAAACCTAAAGGATATCCACCAGGTAGGAGCCTCTAGCGTGCGCTCAACAATTGTTTCCTTATATACAGCAGTGTCGCCGTGATAATCCTGATTTCCAATAATGCGAACTTATCCTGAGTTTTTTCTAAAAAACAGCTTTCACACGTTTTTCCGTGTTTTCCAAATCAAAATTTTAAGAAATATTTCACTAATACCCAGGTACTTACTGTTATTGTTAGCTCAAAAATCTTTTTATGTAATACTTAAAAATATTAGGTGACTTTTTTTTAATTTCCGACAATTCAACGTAAAACCGACGTCCTATACTGTACATAAAGAAATACCAAGTATGTAAATAAGGATAAAATTCGTTGGTTACAATTAGAAAGGGTGATAAAATCATTGGCATCGTTAGGTCCGAAATGGTGGCCTATAGTCGGGTGCGCGGTGCAACTGGCGCGCATTCGAAAGGAAACCGGATATCTCTTTAAAAGCTGTAGCGCACTACGCAAAAAGTACGGACCAGTGGTGGGCCTAAAAATCGGTAGCGACCGAATTGTAATTTTGAACGACTACCAGAGTATGAAGGCGATGTACAGCAATGAAGATTGCGATGGTAGACCGGGCGGCCCGATGTATCAGGCGCGAACCTGGGGTGCTAGGAGAGGTAACTACACCGGCTAACAATAACTGTTCTTAATTTTAAGTACGCGACCTTCCGCTTCTTTTCTTACCGTTTACTCTCTCTCTCTCTCTCCCCCATTCTCTCTTTCTCCCTCTCTAACTTTCCGAGGTCTTCTGGTCGTTGACGGAAGACTCTGGATCGAGCAGCGTCGTTTTGTCTTGAGACATCTACGAGAGTTCGGATTCGGGCGCACGAACATGGCAACGATAGTCGAAGATGAGGCCATGAAGCTAGTCCAACACTTTAAAGACCTCCTCCGGAATGCCAGAAATACGCAGGATGTTCCTAATAAAAATAACAATAACAACAACATTGATGATGGTATTGAATACAAGTTACGCCTCACACCCTTCAGCGGCAAAGACAAAGGTAAGGAGATAAGCTGTCGATATTACTTGTCGACAGTTATTCATCATCGCTTCGCATGCTTTATTCCTTTTCGCCATTCAATATTCTGCAAATTATACCGTCTTCAACACGTAGAAAGGAATCATCCTGGCAGGCGGAAGGAAGGAACGCGGAAGCCTGTTAACGGCTCACACGTTGTCACCACGGAAGACTCGTACGTCTCAGGGATAATTCTTCCGATGCATAATGCCTTCGGTGTCTCGGTTCTTAACGGGCTTTGGAGAATGATGGCTAACAAAAGGTCAGTCTTTGATCGATCGTGCATTACTGAACTTGCACAGTTCATCCACAAGCTGAGTTTCGGACGTTAAGTGAATATTATGAAAAACGTAAACTGAAAACGTAAACGTAAACGAAAACTGCTCTTTCGACAGATATAACCATGATGATCAGGAACTTATTCATTTGCAAAAAATACTGACGAAACTTTTGGAGGAAATCGACATGATAGGGGCCCCGTTCAGTCATTTTCCGATACTCCGGACAATCGCACCTGTACGGTCCGGCTATAAATCCTTTATCGATACGCATCAGCAGCTATGGAAATTCCTACGCGTGAGTTTGACTTCGATCTCTCACTTCAATCCAGGTATAGGACGCTTCTTCATCGTCCTCTTTCATTATCACTTAGGACGAACTGGAGAATCACAAGAAGACATTCAAAGCGGGAACTCCACGAGATTTGATGGACGCTTACCTAGCTGTTCTCAATTCTCAAGACGTTAGCGACACGTTTTCAGGTGGGTGTCTTGCATTACGTGTAAAATGTAACGCCACCTCTAAATCCTACTGAAATCGTTAAGGAACTAGCTTGTACGTTTCAGAATCACAATTGCTGGCGATATGTATGGATTTGTTTATGGCTGGTTCCGAAACAACGTCGAAAACACTCGGTTTCGCTTTCTTGCATCTCGTTCTGCGACCGAGTGTGCAGCAGAAGGCGCAAGAGGAGATCGACCGTGTGATCGGCCGCGGAAGGCTTCCTACCTTGGCCGATAGACCGAGGTAACGACCCGCTCTTTTTTGCCTTTTTCCATCCTTTCTCCATTGTTGTTTGCTATTTCTATGGTTCCTCGCAGGATGCCCTACGTAAACGCCATTGTTTTCGAGTCTCTGCGAATGTTTATGGGCCGCACACTAAATATTCCGCACAGGGCGATAAAAGATACTTATATTTTGGAACATCGTATCCCGAAGGTAATAAACGAAAATTATAATATATTGTTGTACGTTTCGCGATAGTGATCGATTTCTGTCGTATCTGTCGACCTGTGTACATATAGGATACCATGATCGTTGTTAATTTCAACGGAGTTCTCATGGACGAGTTCTGGGAAGATCCAGAAGAATTTCGACCAGAAAGATTCATAGATAGCAATGGCAGTGTCCTCCTTCCGGATCAATATTTTCCATTCAGTTTAGGTATGTCAGAATGGCGATATTCCTTCGTGCCTCAATAACCCTCCATCACCTTCTTTTTCGGTGTTTCCAGCAAGGCATCGTTGCATGGGGGAAGTGTTGGCAAAGAGCAACGTTTTCCTTTTAACCGCTGCTCTCCTTCAAACATTCGATTTCTCTACTGTGCCCGGTGAAGAGAAGCCAAAGCCAGGGTACGTCGACGGCGTGACATCTGGGCCAACGCCCTATAGAGTATTAGTCACTCTACGAAATTGACTTGCACGCCATGTTTTGCATGCTTCTGCTATGGCACACTAGCAGTTGCGCTCATCCACGTACCAATTAGTCCTTAATGCTTGTGTAATGTATATATATATATATATCATATACAATATATATATATACATTACACAAGCATTAAGGAATATATATATATATATATATATATATATATATATATATCAGCGGCATGTAAACATGCATTATTTAGATGTCTAGACACGCCGGCTCAGAACTCATGTGTACCCAGTACCCACAGAACAAATTCTCGTGACCTTTTAAGTATCCACTGCTTCTATATTTCACATTATCGAACTCAGTTTCTTGTTAATAAAAAGTTCGAAAGAAAAATCGCGAGTTCTGCTTTTTCCCGAAAATTCCATATTATTCCAGCGGGGAAAAACGTAATATAATTGGATTATCAATGCTTTCAGATATAGAAGTGAAGAGTAATCGCTAAAAAATTTCGTCAATTACAATACACATAATGATACATCATTGACACATTTAATAAGAAATTACAGAAATTTTGTATAAACGATACAGCTGTGTGGACGTTCTCTTCTTTGTTCGCATGTACACTCCAATGATGATTACTCGATACACGTACGAGCAGGGTTCTAATAATAGGTTAGCAACCAATCAATGTGGTTACCTAAATTTGTACGCACCAAGTAGTACAATACTAACAGGCATAATACTTCCTCAACGTGACGGTCTTATCACTCAAGGTAACACACAAACATCTTGTGTAAAAGTACATCATAATAATTTGACAGGCGTCGTGGAAAATAATTCTCTTTAATACGAAATCAGCGATTCTCTTCAAAATGTCAAAGCGCGTACGTTAAAAATTGCCGGCTGTATGAGAATCTCATTATTTTAACCACTTTTTCACTTACATACCATTGAACAACTTGGCATACGCCATGTCATTGCGTAACGATATCAAAATATAACAGTCAATATAAATATACATTTATCCGTGCAGTTTATGTCGAAAAAAGCCTCGAGTTTCACCGTAAATAGGTCAGCTCGGCTGATCTTCAATGATGTGTATCTGTTTATTGAAGTACAGTCATTATAACCATGCTGGTTAATCTGATTTTGTCGAGTTGACAAATCAGTAAAATGAAAGTTGTAGCTGCAGCAATTTGAGATATAACAATAAAAACATACCTCGGATAAGATAGCCCAATTTTCGCTTTCGCTGTGCACTGTCAGTCGAAGTACTTTAATTCTCCCAAATTTCCTGTCTACCGTTCCTTCGGCAACTCCTAGGGCATCGAATCTTCCTGTTGACAGGCCGTTCTCTCTATTAATCTAAATCTCCTGAATTTACATAAATATTACATTTGCTTTTAGTAAATTTTTGACAACCCGCAATACCTATAATCACATAGCCATCCTCCGTAATATCATTGCTGTTTCTATCGATCGCTGTAAATAGCACTGGTAACACCTGAATCGTTGTATTGTAAAATCTATCGGATGGATGTTCTGCATTTCCACTTCTAAATAAGTACCTGTATGCCCAAATTATACGGTCTTTTACTTTCTATTAATATGCCGGAAAAACGGAAATTATAATGTAACTGTTACAGTGTGTGTGTGCGCCGGTAAACTGAAAAAATTGCTTAAGCGGGTATAATTACTTTTTTATGTAAATAGGATGTGCAAATGTAAACTTGAGATGATCGCCCGGCTGTGGTAAAAGACCCCAAAAGAAGGACTCGCCCTTATATGCCTTGAGTAGAGTATACTGTTTGTATGGTTTTATCTCTGTTTCAACCGTTGCCGCTGGATTTTCGTGAGCGTAATAAAGGCTTATCTTACCGAATTGTTTGTCCTGTGAGACAAACATAGGATTACATAGCCGTAAAAAATGTGTACAATGCGGGCAAATAAGTATCGATGTACCTTCAGTTTTTGAACTTTTCCCTTCAACGAAGAATGTGTCCCGATGTGTTGAAATAGGGACGGTTTATAGTGCACCCAGAGTTCTGCTTTCGCCATCTTGCAGTGTTTCTGTAAATAATTAATTCACAAAATCCGAAATAATACGCTAAGATCTACTAAATTATATGGCCACCCCCCTTTGTCGAAGTATAGAACAAAATTGGCTAAACAAAACGACAGCACGGAAACTGGAATCGCCCTTACACTGTCTTTATCGAGACTGCAGACTTTGGTCGATACCAAGTGATCCAATAACCAGTCGACAGGTTTATCGTTGTGGAACATTAGAAAGAACTGTATTAACCATGGCAGTTCGGCACATTTAAACAGTTTTCCTGCATTAGAAATGAATGTGTATCGTTATTCAAATGTACGTGAAAGATATTCAACCTACCAGAGGGCAGCTTACCGATGAAACCTAGCTGGCAAAAGTCGAGAACGAACCAATTTTCTTTGTTACTAATTTTCTGAAGAGCAAATGTCTTCATGGTAGTTATGAAATTCTTCTTCGCTAGGATATCGTCCTCGAGCTGTACGTAAAATGTCCCCTTCGTTTGGGCGTAGGACATGAGGAAGGCGAAATCCAAGTTTTGTTTCGATCTCCATACGACGCGCTGGTGATCATCACCCAGTGTGTCACGAAGTTTTGACAAGTCTGGATAATACGATGAAGACGGAGATATCACGTCGATTACACCATTTTCAACTTCATTCGGAAATCTGCGAAGAAAGATCCGCGCATACGAATCCTAGTCCGTATTATCGAGCTTTTGTTAACGAAATAAGCTCAACATTATAAAAAATGCACACACGTTTGTCTGAACCAATCTTACAGGATTTTATCTTTTTCGTTTTTTATGATTTCTGTAGATTGTATCGTACATTAATAATGAGGAATACAGACGATGGAATATTACGTCGACAATATGACTATGTCGACAAACAATCCGATCATCGCCATAAAATAAACATCGGGAAATCATGCGTTTTGTTATTACTTGGGGATGTGTACTAATCGCGATCGGGATACTCACTGTACTTCGATTTGCTTTGCGACATATGTCACATAATCCAAGTCCGTCTGTAAAAACATGATTTTATAAGTAATACATTTTCATTCACTTGACATTACTGGAAAGGCCAGCCACAGTTTGTGTGCCTTCAATCTAGTTCCACTCACTTCTGCTACTAAGACAATAATTAAGGTGTCAGCTGTTTCGGCTATGCTCATGCGGTCCAAGAGATTCTTCAACGTTGCCATCAAATAACTCTGCACCTCCCGTTTGACGGTGGGCACGCCGAGTATCGTGCTGACACCGGTACGGCCTTTACTCTGAAGAAAGGCTGGCCGTAGGCTATTGGGGTCATTGAGGAAATGGGGAAGGAAATTGTAAATTGATGGCAATTTGATGCTGCTAATGTTGGATGTACCATTATTGAGCAGTAATTGTAGATCAGGTAATATATGATTGTTTTCTACGAGCTGCAATAGTTGATGAGACAGCAAGTTAATCTCCTCTTGGCTGCTAATGTACTTAGCGTGCAAATGCTCCAGCTTGACTTGCAGTTCAGCAATGCTGCTTTGAAGAATCATTTCTTCTCGCACATCTGTAGCAGTCAAGAGATTCAGAATTGCGCAAGGTAGCAATACAGCGGACAGCACGATTAAGCATCGTCTTCGTGTGGGTGTCAGAGCTGCAACGTGGGCTATCATTTCTCTATACGATAGAATCTACATGATGAAGAGACTAGTCCTTGTGAACTGCACAAGCTTGGTGTCCCTTTGGAACCTATTAGAGATATAATTCATCATTGCCCAAATCCATATTAGCATGTTTCACAAGGGAAGAATTAATCACCATGCAGATAAACACGGCAAACATTTTCACGGGGATTAAATTCTGAATACGGACCTTCATTAATAATCCTGTATAATACGTCCGCTGAACCTGTTCACGAGATTAACGGCGGATACAAACTTTACATCCTTTCAAGATCTTTCATTACGCATACGCCGTTGACCGATAGAAAACGTTAGCGGTAATCCACAATCTTGCATTGTGCTTACGCTGTTTATTCTCGTTTGACATACAGCGTTGAAAGCACGCAGAATAAGTGAAAATCCTTCTAAATTATCGGACACTCAGCGATTTCATTCGTACACAATCGTACGCTACGACATCGTCACCAGCCGGTCCTTTTCTCCACTGTTATCTTATTTACGAGTTACGAGCGATCCAGTCTATGCAGAGCATTATAGAGCTTTTTTAGTCTCTACTGGTCTCTACTGGTCTCTACCTAAGGCAGTGGTTCACAAACTTTTTGAAGTCGGGGAGCGTTTAAAATCCTACAAGTAATTGTAGTCGCATCATATGCAAATTTCTGAGAAATATGTTGTAATAATTAAGTCAAATATTACAGAAAAAAATAATGCGATAAAAGAAAAAGAATAGAACATGCCTTGCCTTAACTGTTAAGCTTATATAATAACGATGTGTTAACAAAAAGAGCGGTATTTCCGTAACGAAATTGTATCATACAGCAACTATATTTGTTTTTATATCTGGACACATATTTCTCTGGAATATCATAGGGCGCACCTGGAAATCTCCTAGGGCGCACAGTTTGAGAACCTCTGACCCAAGGTCTCTACCGTGGCCATATAGGCTTGGAAAACTATCGATAGTACTACTGCAACATATCGATAGTTTTTTTTTTGTTTAGACTATCGAATGTTTCGATAATGTCGATAGTTTAATTATTTAAATAACAGAAATACAAATACGACAGGTCGATTCATTTATTGCAATCCATCCGTCAATCTACAATGTAATATGGGAGAGAGAAAAAGTGTCATTTATACATCATACTCTACCATCGATTAACTTGAATTGTAAATTATTTTAATGTGTCTCGCATAAATAAAATTACGAGCATTTTTTTAACGGAAAATATCGAAGTCTCCAAGCACTCGATGTGTTTCTAGAACGTTATAGCACGCAGGTGCTCTTCAGATGCACGCAATTACTGAAAACATTCTTATATGCGTTTAAAATGATTTGATTAATGAATACTTCCTTGTATTAAGTTTTACATGGCGGAAGTTGAATATAAACGTTATATGAAACGCTGTGGATCGAAATCATAATATTTAGCTAGTTTACAGATACGTACATTCATCCCCGATCAATTCAATCATTTGCACTAATTGTAAATATTAATGCGTATGTTACAAACGCGATGTTTTTCGATATGTTAATTGTGCAAGAAACTATAATCATATACGATCAAGTCTCATTTCTCGTCCTTTTTTATTAATCAGTTTTTTTCTGGACGAATCCATGTTGCCTGTAAACGCGAAACGAATTTTTAATGTATACAAGATATTTGGAAAACAATCGCATCGCGTAAAATTTTTACGTAGTGAGACTTACTCTTCACGACTGATGTCTTCTGCATTTCCGGTAAACAGCCGTTTCCTCAGCTGCCTGAGAGGGCCCTCTATCCCGAGTTCAAGTAAGAAAGATAAGAAGAAACAAACCGGAAGGTCCGATAGAAAATTCCAAACCTATGACGAGCGAAAACGATTATGAAACGGAAAGGGTTGTCATTTTTCAACGCTTACCACAGTTTTCATTATTTTTATTCTATAATGATTTTGATGGCGTACGTACGGTACTATGAAGGCTGCCGGCTCTAGCCGATCTTGCGACACCGATATGATAAAGTTGAAGTATGTTATGGACGAGAAAAACTGCGTAACTTAATTTCGAGAGGGGTTGTATCCATGTCGGCGTAAATAAGTTGGTATGAAAATCTATAAAGCGACGAAGGTCACAACTTTCCACTTCCAATAATAAGAAATAAGTAAAAGAGGGAACGGATATCGATCTCACTTACCCAATCCACTGCCGATTGTTAGCAAAATTGGAATGGAAACTGTGCTTAATGCAAACGCAGCTCTGTGAAAGCCCGCGTAAATTGCAGTCTCCCATAAGCTAGCATTATCAAGTGGATGGCAATATCTGAAGGCTAGTAACACTGAGAGGAGACTCAGAACCACGGTGAATACAATAAAAGCTATATGGGAGTATACCTATCACAGAGACAGACAGCAAGAGATATCAACTAGCATGGATACGATAAAGGTCAAGTAGGTGGATACGTATGATGTACGTACTTTCGGTAATTTCCAGGCCGAATTTCGGTGATCGTAAATTACCGCGCCTGCTATGATACCAACGAAGTAACCGCTGGCACGCATATGTGTTTTCGTATAATAATTGATAAAATAATGATGAGATCTCAAATCTACTGTCCTGTACAAAACGAAACAACATAGTAATAGGTATTTCATAAGCGAATAAAAGCATCCTAGCACTTACCCCATGTATGATATGAAAATCGGCGGAAGCCGCTGGGCGTATGTTATGTACGCAGGTATTATACAACTCATCAGGGTGATCATCCCTAAGACGGTGTAACCGATATAACGTGGACAACGCCAGAACGCATAAATTACAAACATACTTATAATATACATATGAAAGTCGACGGGCAAGTACCATGCTTGAAACATGCACTACAATAAGCAGAAGTCATGTATCAAAAGGTGTATGTATGTACGTATGGAAAAATATACCCATTATGAGATAGAAAAAAGTGGCCTACGTATTCATCATTCTTCACGTAATTATTTATGTAGAGGAAATTCGTCCAGAAATTGGCGGAACAATAATTTGACTGGAGACCTATTGTCGCCTTCCAAAACGGACCACTACCCAAATGGGGTAAAATCATAGCATAAAAAGCTATGATCAGCAAATACAATGGCGTATATCTGTGAGGATAGAAGCCGATGTCAAGTAATTAACGCGAATACAATGTACTCCGAGTCCGTGATAACTATAATGGCAACGGTACCTCATAAATCGAATGAAAATAAGTTGAATAAAATTGATTCGTTGCGTTTTTTCGAGGTTTTCGAGGAGGCCATACGCAAACAGTAATCCCCCTAGAGCCAAGTATCCGTCGGTGATGATAGGACCATTGAACACCAACATAGACGCCGTAAAGCCGTACATCTGGAAATATGAACAACATTTCTATGGGCACACGCTCCAACGATGATTAGGTAAGGTTCTTCAATTCGCATGGTTTCCAATGTATTTGGACAAATCGGTTAAACGATATTTTGCTAACCCTTTCGATATAATCCGCGTTCAACACAGGATTATAGTAATTTTCCATGGCACGGTGACCGAAGACTACCGCGAATGTAAAAAAGAAGCGAATAACATGAAGGCTATCCAGTCCAGAGTGATAGATGCGGGTCGTTAGGAAGCTTTTCAAGTTTCTCCGTGCTGAGAAACACATTAGTACGTCGTACAGGACGGGCCGTCTGTCTTTTTTTTTTTCTGCATTCGAAGAATCGTCGTCATAGCACGTAGCCACCAGGACCAAAGTGAACAGAGTAGCTATCAGGCTACTGTAACACAATTTTTAATGTCCTCCGTTGATAATCCGTTGCGAATTCGGCGTGACGGAAGCCCGCAAAACGACGGAGTAATGATGAATGTACATACCAGAAAGCTTTCCCGTAGGTCGAAAGTACGGGACCGTCATTCAGTGCCTGACAAAATTTCGCTTGTACGGATGTGTGAACAATCATATTTCTCTCGGCAGCGTACCGTCCAAGAGGAGCTTTCAGCATCATTTCCACGTCTCCGGCGCTACATACCGACGGTACACACAATGCCATTTGCAAGTTGTACCTCGGTGAGCGTCGAGGATCTCCTTTTTCCTGGACAACGACTGACCATCAATAATGGTCTAGCGACAATGTATCTGATCTTAACGCAGCGACATCACGATACGCCGGTCAATGGTAGATTTCCATGTTGCCAGCATTACATTGGACATTATAACAATCGTGCAGAAATAAAAGATCGATTGTCCAGTTACCCTTATCGCTTCCCAGGCCGAATCGATGGGGTTGAAATCAAAAGTATAAGGCCAAACTACGGTTGGAGGCATGTCCTTCCTCTGATATTCAATATCTACGAAGCAGTACCTGCCCGTCACTTCTTCTGCCTCTCTATCATCAGACAAGACGGCGGCGACATTCATGCATTCGTCGAAATTACCGATGTGTCGCGTGTAACCCTGCAATAATCCCTCCGGATATTTTACAGACGCGTCGAACACTGAAATCATCGCAAATTGTACATTCGCTTCAAATCGTAGGGCGGCTGTAGGATAAAATTGTACGATTTTTTTTAATGGCATTCATTAAACAGTAAAACAGAAACTTATGACCGATGACTATACTAACATACGATGTATACTTGGAGACGTACAAAACTACTACACTATTGGTAATAGGTTACTTTGACGAATGCACGATACGTATGAAAGTAGGAATTAGCTGAAGTCGCATATCAGTTCATTTTGGGCGCCTTGTTACGAACCTAAGCAGCATTCCCCGCGCCCTTTTCAGGCAATATAATTACTCAACATTTACATTAGAATGTTCATTGACAATCTATGGTCTTATTTGGCTAGATTGGTAAGTATAATACAACGCGTCCAGGTACATTTGACCTAGAATACGAAGGATGAAAGACCGATCGACTACTGCCGAACAGTGAGGGCTTATGAATCATGACTTCGTTATCTTTATTAATGCTTTTAAGCCTTTACCACTGTCCTAGTCATCTAATACGTACGTCTACGAACACATAATGAAAGACCGATAAAATATTCGGAATTCAGTTAAGAAGGCCGGTGCCACGAGATAAGATATAATTAGACGTAGTACGTGAGCTCAAAACCAGCTAAAAAATCGACCATCCATTTGAATACATCTTACTTTGCACGGCCCAGAGAGTCCCATTTTGCAGATCACGTAAATAGCGCCGAACCTGGCTCTTACAGGGTCCATCCGGGATGGAGTTGGATTTGGCGAAAACGAACGGCAAAAATGGCACTTCAAGAAACCACTGACGGGAGCTCTGCCCTTGACCATGATCCTCCGGCCCCGATGCCGATAGATCTGTCGCATTCTCCACGACAGTGTTCCGGCATTGTGAGACCCATTGTTGCTGTGGCGTACTGCTGTGATCTCGACAGTCAATTCCGCTTAATCCCGCTAAAAAACATAGACCGACTAATGCGAATGTCGCGAAGATCATCGTGGCACGTGTGCACTACTGAAGGATATCGGCCTCAACTTCTACTATTTATTAGCCAGAGTAGCCAGATAGCCAACCACCAGCCCCCCCGGGCACCTCCGACGCACCTCGCATCGTCCGAAGCATCCTTTGACACCGATACGAAGTCGACCGATTGACGATATCGCATCGTTCGTCTTTCCTAAACTTCGTCCCTCCCAACCGATTACCCCGTTCATATCGATAACGGGCATGTGTGGCTACTCCGTCAGAAATATCTATTACAATCCTCAAACTCTTCGTAAAATTCAACCAGAGTGTATGCCACCTGTTCCCGTGTTCCTGGCAATCTTCCTTCGGCTGTTTACTTCAAACAGGCAGATGTGGCTAACTAATTGTTTGATGAAAAACCTCGTGCGCAATTCATTAGTGACGGTTCTAGGTTTTTTGCTAATCACGATGAAATATTCCGTTTAATAGTGGCATACATATTGACATGACGTAATGACATACTAGGTGGAATTCATTAAAGCTAATCGTCACAACAACGTCAGAGTGTCACTCGTTCACCGAGTACAACCACAGATCGGAAATCCAACAGCCCCTTCTACTACGCGTACCCTTCCTTCCCTCTTTCGCATTATATCGTCTACACGTACAACTTTCGCGGACAATTTTTTCGATTAAAACTAAATGCACACATATCAGCAGCATTACGTAGCTATGTATCTGTACGTCACACTACTACACGAATGTCATTGACAAAAATATTTTCATAAAACGGGTGAGATTACTGTGTAACATAAACTATGCGAAATAAATACGACGACAAGGTACGATAACAAGATTCGTCGTTGTCCTCTAACACGAGAATTTGCCGACTGTCTTGTTTTCTTTCGGCGTAAACGCGATATCAAGATCTAAAGACTTCGCGAGTTGCACCATGAGCGCTAGTTTGACTGTTGTCTCCGCGGCATCAGAAAAATCGTCCATGGCTATAATTTTCAGTTTTGCATCAAGTATCAAGACTCTAGCTTTGTCTACATTCGTCCCCTGTGAAATACATTCAAATTCGTTGGAAAAACTCGTTTACGTACTTATGAAAAATAACTCGGGCCTCACCTGCAGTCTCACAACAACAGGAATACTGAGATTCAGGTCCATAGAGGCTTTTATGATGCCTTGTGCAATTATGTCGCATCGTATGATGCCGCCAAATATATTAACGAATATGGCCTGCACCTACGAGACAGTTAGGGCACTGTGAGTGATAACCGTTGCTGATTTGTATTCCTTAGCTAGTGGCGATATTTTCAGGCACCTTCTGGTCCGAAGATATGATTTTAAAGGCTTCGGTAACGGTCTTGGTGGTAGCGCTACCACCGACATCAAGAAAATTAGCGGGCATACCGCCGTAGAGCTTGATAATATCCATTGTGGCCATTGCCAGTCCAGCCCCGTTTACCATACAACCGATATTTCCGTCTAAAGCGATGTAACTCAAATCGAACTTAGCTGCCTGAACTTCATTTGGATCTTGTTGGGTCCAATCCTGCAGTGCAAACAATTCTCTTTGCCGGAATTCCGCACTATCGTCGAACGTACACTTGCAGTCCAGCGCGTAATCTGCAATTCAGATAGTGTTTTGCAACTTCGCTATTGCCCTTTGTACCGTAGCCTTTGTCACTGTCGATGGAAAGTCACAACGCGTCTCTTACAACCACCGCAAATATCCTCCGCAAACGGATTAATCTCTAATAGTAGAGCATCTTTTTCGACGAATAACTCATAGAGATTGCAAATGATGCTCGCCGCGATTTCTCGAGCGGCTCCGGCGAGATCGAGCTTAGCTGCGATATCCTCTGCTTGATTGGCCTTTAAGCCATCACGGATGTCGATCGGCACGTACGATATAGCTTCGGGAGTCGAAGCTGCTAGGTCCTCTATGTTGACGCCTCCTTGGCTTGAGATGATAATAACCGGACCCTGCGAAAGCAAATCTCACGGACGGAATATCCCTGCCCATTAAACTATGAAATAATAATCACCAAACGTCGCAGCGAGTTCTATTCGTTATTTGTTAACAATAACAGAGGAATGAAAGTAAGGAATCAGGGCTTACGTGGAAAGTACGTTCCAGCATCACCGCCACGTAGTATTCTTTGCGTGGAAACATGCGCGTCGTTACCATTATCGCATTGCAAATTTTGCCCGCCTCACCGGTCTGTGCGGTCACCAAATCTTTACCGATCATTCCGGAGGACAAAAGTCTCACTTCTTCCGGACTACGAGCCAACGAAAATTCGACAGATTAGACTGAACCGCAGGGGCGATCGGATCATCATATGGTCAATCAAGTTTACCGACGTTTCGCACATAACTACGCCGCTGATATTTGTACCCTTGAAACGTCCTTTTCCTCGTCCACCCGTCAACACTTGGGCTTTCAGGACGATGTCTTTCGTGTTAAAATCGGTCGCTATTCTTGCTGCGTCCTCTGGTGTTTTCGCCACACGATACGGCGGCGTCGGTATTCCGGCTTCTCGTAAAAGTCTATAAGCTACGTGTTCGTGAACTTGCATGTCCCTCACATGTTGCATCGCTATCCTGCAGTCAACACGGCCTAAAAACTAAGCACATCGCCATCTTGTTTTCTCACCGTTCTCGCCGATCCACTAACATCATTGTCTTACAACTTAATTTCTACCTACTCGACTTTCCGTTGATACTCCTATCAAGGATCTTACAGCTCGCAGTACTATCCACATGGTCTTAAACGATGTATGTACGTCAAGTTGTCAACCCGTCTAATCTTTTAGCGTCTCATCGACTGTCATGCTCTTATCGAACTCGACCAAGTACTCCGCCGACAGACACGGTAAGTGCTTCTGGTAAACACAGGCAGCTGTGAATTCCACGTCATTCATTTTATTAGCATTGTCACATTACACACAAGATTCAAATTGCTGAGAGCCATTGAATCGCCCTGCCACTTAATTCGAACTCACGCTTGCTACCATCTTCTGTTGTACTGCTTTGAAGACTTATATCCGTTCATAAATATCCAACGTGAGTTTCCACGAAATATGTATATGAATACGCAAGTAGCAGCTTAATCTTACTTAGAGAATGGTATTCCGCGCGTACATCTCCAAAAATCATAACCATCGATCATGAACACGGGGAATTCAAGGCACACAGGGCGAAGTGGTATTTGATCTGTTTTATTCGTTGAAATTTCCACAATCTCATTTCTACACGAAGACCAAACATTTACAGCCTTTTGCATTTACGCAGTACCGTGCTTACAGAATTATAAAAAATTAACGATAATTGGTACTGCTCGCTAGATATCTTATTACTATACACGCGTCCACTGCTCATTCCAGAATCATTGAAATATATATGCAAAAAATAAACGACCCTATCCAGTTTATGACAAATTTGTTTGTCATAAGAAAAAATTATGTTAATTATCGAACGAAACAGAATAGAAATAGTAAACAAATGACGACCGCTATGTCCATTCATTAACTTTGTGTTGCGCATGTTGACGTCGTCAGGCAATAATTCCAAAAAGTAAATAGTTCGTGTTTTCTTATCGAAATTTGTCTAATACATTTGTCTTTATACATTTTTTTCCTGATACGGAAGCGCCAGCAATCCAAGTGAACGTTCACAGCGCTTGCCGTTTGTTGGTATTTACTTACATTTACATTTATTTATTCTGAAATGAGTCACAATGAACACAGGCGCACGTAATAGTGGATTATAATTTAAGCGACGGCAGAATCTTCCGGTGAAAAGAGTAAGGATAGATAATCTAGAAGCATATATGTATAGGAATTTTTTATGTGCAAAGCTCTCACCAAACGCCCCTTAAAAAAGTGACCGTTTCGCCGGTTCAACGACATTCCGGCGGTGTATAACGTATATCTTCGTGAATCACGAACTATGTTTCTTCGAAATGATTCACACAGTCTTGTAGAGCGCATATCTTGTTAAAGGCAAATTAGAGGAATCTTGTTAGGTTCGCGAATATGAGTTATTTACGAGCACGGGTACGATGATTACTTCCGCGAATTATGTTCCTACGTTGTATTGTAAAAACATAGGCTACCGTGAACATTTCACTTGTTGGATCAATGGCTCGTAAGATGTCTATAACGAGGAGAAAAGCTGGCAGATTGTAGGAGACAAAAAAACTCTCATAACTTTCTGCTAGTATCTAGATCGCACTGTATTTTACGTGCAATGCATTATTAATGTTTATATTCGTAATACCGCGGGCTACAACATCTTTCCTCTTACAAGCCGAGCAAATCTCTCTGCGACATATCTCAGCGTTCAAAATTCCATAAGAAACAAAAGGAAAAGAGGCAGGAAATAAACATATCTTGTATATCTCGAACGCATAAAACCTAAACTCAGCAAGCGTTCATGAGTACGGCGCGTGTTCAAGCCTGCCGGTGTCGATATCGTTCTCTTACGAGTTTTGCAGTCTTTAAATTTTTGATAATGAAAACTGGCTGTTTTTTGTCGGGTGTCATGTCTAAAAGCTGAATCTATCATTGAGAGTTCTCCCGGTGACACCGAGGTTACCTGAAAGACTGTACATTACTTCGCTGAACGTACGGTCATCGACATCGGATCCTGCATCGGATAATGCTATATTTCGTGAGCGTGAGCGAGAACGTGAACGAGAACGAGAACGAGAACGAGAACGTGATCTCGATCGTGAACGCGCCCGAGCGGCGATCGACGAGCGTCCGAGCTGAAAATTGACGTACACGTTAAATACCACGGGTCCAAGACGGTGCACGTAGAAATCAAGAATTGAATGTCTTACCACGGTTAAACTTTGCACGCTCTGTCTGAACGGTGAACGACCCCTAGGAAGCTGACGTAAATTATTTGCGCCGATGCTACTTCTATTTTGGGTCAAACCCATCGGTCGCTGACGAACACCAGGCGCCCACTCGCTTCCCAATGTACACATAAAATTCGCATTTGAGTTGGAAGTCATTCCAGCATTACTGTAAACAAGTAAGATGACATTGCACATCACGGTCTATTCAGTCTGTTCAATCATTACCAGCTACGATATGAATTTAAAGACCACGCCCGCACACGATCAATGAATCCTCAGAATATGGAAACTAGCATTCCCATCGACGAATAGGGAGACTATGCTTGAACGAAGCGATATGAAGGTAAAAATAATTTAGCTCAAGGGCAAGGATAATAAGAAAAAGCGATAAAGAAAATAATCAAAGTCGAATATAACTGTATGATGACGTTGGAATGTTACAAAAGACGACGTGCATAATCGAATAGGTCGATCGATTTACTCGACTTGTTAAAAATGTATCACTTTAGAAATGGTGTGCATACTTAATCCTTAAAAGTTTTTGCTCATATTGGGCACGTCGTTGAGCACGTGCAATCTGGTCGGAACGTAATCCTCCGGTGGTGAAATGACGCTGTGACGTAAGAATCTGCTGTCGGCGTTCCAGACTTCTTTGTTGTAAAGTCGACAAAGGTTTTTCGAGCTGTGGCATCTGCAAGCGCATGTTAAAATTTCAAACAGCACAAATAAATCTCGCGCACATGAATCTCAAGATATATGAGCATATACATACATATACATGCAAGGATTATTGACAAGTCAAAGAAAGATGACTTATGAAGAGCTCACCCTGAACTGACTCTGCATGCTTAAACGATTTTGTCTCTGAAGTAACAGCTGTTTCGCCCTTTTCACGCGATTCCGATAGGCTACTTGTGCAGGGCTCTGGTAACCAAGGCGATTATGCACGGACGTTGGATCTCGTAAGTTTGGTAAGCTGTTTGTTCTCTTGAGCGAGCCCTTGTTACCCGTAAAGAAGCCTCCTTGAATGAAGGTGAGGTTCGCTCGACTCTTGCTGCGCGACAAACCAAAACGGTTCCTTGCACTGCTCCCACGTGCACCGAAACTTCCCCTGTTCTGATTGCTCTGATTAAGAGCCACATTGCTGCGTGACCTAACAAGGCCGCCATTCTTGTTATAACGCTTTTTGACAAAACCCCCTCGTACGACGGGTGCAGAGCGTACGTTTGGTCCGTGTTTCGACCAGGTTTGGCCCTTATTGTTGATCTTGCTCGCTTTATTCGTTTTATTAGTCTTGTTCATGGACTTCTTTCCTGTGATCACGCCGGCACCACCTCCGGCGCCAATGCGACCTCCGCGAACACGTGAACCACCACCAAGACGACCGCGATTACGTTTCCCTGCACCTTTGCCATTTGCCCCACCGCTGGCCATGGTGCCGCCGCTAACGCCGCCACTGCTGATACCGCCGCCGCCGCCGCCGCCGCCACCGCTACCGCCAACCCCGCTTCCAGCTTTTTGCTTTTTTTTCTCCTTTTTCTCCAGCTTTATGATCTCATCTTAAAATGAACAAAATTCGCACACGTTTGAATAGAATTACTTTCTAAGCTTTCGGATAACTGAAAATCCTTTTCGATACGGCTGATTCCAACGGGATGAAACTCCTCACCAATTTACTCCACTTTCTTTGATACATTGTTAATCGTAACCTTCTTCTATAGGCGTAGAAAACGACACGATTTTTTCAATTGCCTTTCTACTATTTTCATGCCTTCGGTGCTTCCTCTGTTGTAACACACGAGCAAACTCAATATACGTATCAAGTAAGAATATAATCTTTTATCGTACCAGATAACAATTGCAATTTCAATTCGGGGGAGAGGGAGCATATTATACAGAGATATGTAAATATGCAATGGAAATTTCAACTATACACTCAGAATTACATGAGTTATATGAATTATTGAAAATCCCATTGTGTAAAAATCAAGTTGGAACTATCACCTCGGATGTAGTGTTAAAACGGAGCATGCCAAACACGTGCTTAAAATTGCACTAGCGTTCCATTGCAAAAATGTGTGCAAGTATCGAATGTGGCGATACCTCCTGGAACATGGTTCACAGAATTCCTCGGTAAGAAAATGACTTGCTCCGAGAAAAGATGGAGGTAAGAACAGCAGACACCTTACAATCATTATGTTCATACGTGTGAGTGGTGTCAGCAATGATTTTCACAGTCTATTGCTTCTTGCATTACCGCATTTTGTAACGATCTTCTATTGTTCCATTTTTAACTTCTCGCGCGGAATATCCCTCTGCGAGCCGTATAACTTCAACGTTTAAACTTCGGTATTTTTCACGGACAATCCTCGTCACGTAACGTAGTGTCCGCCACCCGATGTTAGATTCTTCTTAATCGATTGCAAGTTTGGTATTTCGACAAAGGTCTCTTGGATACAATATTTGCGTATATTGATGTTTCGTTATCACACTAAACATATTTTCCACTGTAGTTAACGTTATGAATGAGTCTGACTTCCATTCGACAGCTTTTGGTAGTATCTACTGGCATTCCTAGAATAGATTCCTCGACACTTTGTGAAACTCGTCACTCGACACTTTCCCTTTTTCGAGTAAACGCTTTTTCTAGTAAACAACTTTTCATTTACAGTTGGATCTCCGTTTCATGATAGCATCATAGGCATTATAAGATGATGGGAAGTCACTTGTAACAGTTTCTGTGTTCATATGCAAATCTCATTATGAAGAAAAAGCCCAAAAGATGGGGCATTAAATGGAATGAAAGAGAAAAAAGGAGGTTGAAGAGAAGAGAAGAGAAGAGAAGAGAAGAGAAGAGAAGAGAAGAGAAGAGAAGAGAAGAGAAGAGAAGAGAAGAGAAGAGAAGAGAAGAGAAGAGAAGAGAAGAGAAGAGAAGAGAAGAGAAGAGAAGAGAAGAGAAGAGAAGAGAAGAGAAGAGAAGAGAAGAGAAGAGAAGAGAAGAGAAGAGAAGAGAAGAGAAGAGAAGAGAAGAGAAGAGAAGAGAAGAGAAGAGAAGAGAAGAGAAGAGAAGAGAAGAGAAGAGAAGAGAAGAGAAGAGAAGAGAAGAGAAGAGAAGAGAAGAGAAGAGAAGAGAAGAGAAGAGAAGAGAAGAGAAGAGAAGAGAAGAGAAGAGAAGAGAAGAGAAGAGAAGAGAAGAGAAGAGAAGAGAAGAGAAGAGAAGAGAAGAGAAGAGAAGAGAAGAGAAGAGAAGAGAAGAGAAGAGAAGAGAAGAGAAGAGAAGAGAAGAGAAGAGAAGAGAAGAGAAGAGAAGAGAAGAGAAGAGAAGAGAAGAGAAGAGAAGAGAAGAGAAGAGAAGAGAAGAGAAGAGAAGAGAAGAGAAGAGAAGTGAAATAAGAGTGAGAGTGGGTGAGATAGAAATAGATGATGCTTTGCACAGAAACAAACGTTTTGCAACAAACAGAATTTTTATGTGGCATTCATTGGATCATCACCATTTCATTCTAGTTGGTCCTCCTGTGTGAGTGACTCATCTGCCATTGTTTGTACCTTAACATTATATACCAAAAAAGCCCAATAATGGGCTTCAAGTATAATAAACTATCATGAAGATGTGTCATAATTGGCAGCACAATGCAATTCACTTACTTATGATACATCAGAACCAAAATACAGCTGTATTTTAAACTGTGTGGTATGAGTATGTTCTTAATCTCTGTTAGATTGCAATAGAATTTGATGTGTCAGTAAACACACACTGTTAAGTATCCAACAATGGACAACGAATAAATTAAAGCCAATCAAAAACTGTGGGGACATTTGTTTCTGAATTGTCACAACATAATCTTGTGTATTTAAATGTATACTGAGCAATCAGCAATATAGCTTTGATCAAACAAGTATGTAATCTGTTTTGTGATCCTTGATTTCATCTTGTACAATCATAGTAATATCCTTTTCATTGTACATATTATGACAGTGCTGTTCTTGCAATCAATAAATTTCTATTGCCTTCATTCTCGTTGCAGGGGCCTTCCAGCATAATCTATGCAACCTTTCATATACTCCCTTGTGAATAGTGTAAACTGTGTTACATACATATATGTATATATACATGAACTTGTTAGACATCCAAAAAGAATTTGAAACTGCATAATTATGCCTCTTGTCCTTAAACACTTGTCAAAAGGGTAGTAGAGTCACAGAAAAGCATTCACTACACGTTGATAAGCGGCGTACTCCTAGATGCTGCCCCCCTCTTTTTCTCTCTTCCGCTCCTATCATTATTCCCACCGAGTGTCAGCATAATCCCTCTCGGAAGTGAACCATCGTACGTCTTGCTTTCGTTTAACGGTCCAACATGCATTTCATAGTACATGATACTTTTGCACGGCCTTATTAGTCTTTTCAACGAGATCATACAGCCACGAATGGACATACGATTATATGCAGTATTCTCGAATTACTCCGTCGCCATTTTTGGATGTTCATAAAAAGGAATGAAATGCAGCCGTACGATCACCCAGGATTATCAGGAAAACCGTTGGGGTTACTAAGCCCCGGCCACTTACCGAGCGACATATTCACTTTAGCATCAATTTCTGACATATCTGTGGTTTTACGTGTCACTCTTCACTGTTTTAAATGCTCATCAAATTCCATTAAAATGTACAGCGTAATGAACGAAGTTATCCCCGATGCGTAACTCGCAGGCTAATGTTTGACACGTCACCGCGGTCACGTAGCCCACGACCACTATACAACGTCTACCAACCACGAGATTGGACAAAACCGGGCAGGTTTACAAACCCCGATGAAGTGATCCGCGCGCTCTTCAATTCGTTAACTGCCATCGGAAGTCTAACAATAAGGCATGCCGGATTATATCGCAAACAAGTGCACACAAGTGTAGGATAGTACATTGGCGCAAAGCTATGCGTTAAACACCTAAATACCATGCAACCGCCGCAGCGCAGCATACTTACATATGTTAACTTATATACACCCGTATGTACCAGTTTACAATGTCAGAACTTGGTTCAAAAAATATTCGCAGTTAAAAGGAATGTCAAACATCGTACTCAGCTAAGAAATACATATTGATTATCAACTTCTGTGGAATATGATAACATTGCAATTTGGACAATGCGGGAATCAGATGGGACACGCGCTCTTCTCAACAATTTCATCCGACATCGACTCTGTGTACCCTGGTATCGAGTACGAGGCAAATGAACGATACAAAGAAGAAGCGTTTCACAGATGGTTTGGATCTACAGGCGAAGGGAAAAATATTTTGCAACGCGCAGCACGAGCGATTCTCATCGACACCGAGCACAAAGCTATACGGAAGATGTGCGCGGACGCGAATACATCTTGGTCATATCGACAGGATAAAGTAATAACTTGTGGGCGCTGTAGTGATGGTATCGCGAATAATTACGGAGTTGGGAACACGCCGAAGGAAGCGCGATTGGACCAATCAATACTGAACGTTGTTGCACGGGAATTAGATAAACTGGATCGTAGTGAAGGATTTCTGTTTCTGTTGGGTGCTGCAGGCAGTACCGGCTCTAGTATCGGAAGTCACGCTTTGGAGATCCTGCGTGACGAATATCCAACAAAGCCGTTTGTCACAGCAATGGTACTACCCTACACTTTTGGTGAAGTCCCAACGCAACATTATAATGCAATTTTCACGTTATCGCGATTTACCGATGCCGCGGACGCTGTATTTCTTTTGGAAAACGAGAAAATACATTCAGCCTGCGCAAATTCCTTGAGAAAAGAGCAACAAGACATAGTCCTGCAACAAGTAAATCGTGCAATCTCCGAAAACTTGACCGGTCTACTTCAACCCATTACTGAACCATCCTGTCAGAACTTGAATTCTTTGCTCGCTGCGATAACCCCCCATCCATCTTATAAATTTCCCATGATCATCGGGACTTCTACCTTGGAACATGATCTACTTCGTTCTCGTTCGAAGAACGCACAGCGATCTATAGTTGATGTTTTGATAACCCGTGGTGTCAAATGCCAGGTTAACGATCGGCAAGTGATTCAAGGATTGCAAAATCCCCAATGTTCAACCGAATGGTCGCTTTCGAGCGATCGTGTTGTGCTATTTTATCAACAAAGACGAATCAACGGCCACAACAAATATCGTACTTTGGTAACGAACAATTCGCAAGTTCACAGTCCGCTAAGAATGATCTTGAGGAAAGCCTGGAATTCATATGCGCATGGTGCATTTTTACATCGATACAGAGAATTTGGATTGGAAGACGATGACTTTTTCCGGTCATTCGGAAAAGTCGAGTGTATAATTCGAAGGTACCGCAAACTGAAGAACTAGAAGGGTTACTGATTATTCACCGAGATTTTTTCATCGCCATACAAAGGCTTTGGTGCAACCACTCTGAACGTCCGTTTTATTTCATCATTTACCAATGGATGTATATGCATGTTGGTCTTGGATCCTGAAGAAAAGTAATCTGCACAAAGATATTTACACTTTACATGGATTATTTTTGAAAGATATACACTGACACGTATTTGTCCAAATGTCTGTCTGAGGCTGTCCTCAAACTTACGACCGAGTATATTACCCCGTAAAACTGAGTATGTTCCGGATGCCGATATTTTAATCTTCGTCATATACGACGCCCACTTGTCTTCGCAGTTCATCTTCCAATGACGCGAGAAGTAAAGACAGAGAATGTGGCACTCTTGAACTCTCTATCGCACCTGAGAACACATGAACAGTTAGTCTTGAAAAGATATGGACTCTTGTTGACTCACCTCTGATAAGACAATCGCGAACTTCTTCGGCTTCATAACGTAATCCTGCGCTATTGATGAAATTGAACGCATGAGAACCCGGCGGAAGTGGTTCGTTAATGATACCGCTAGGTAAATGCACCGACGTCGGACACCAGAAGTTCGGAATCTTTATTGTCCCGCGGGTACCAATTACGTACGCTTCATTTGGCAAGTCTACCAAAGAATGCGTTAGAATAGTAGCGGTGCGAGATCCTTTGTACAACATAGTTGCCGACACCGAAACGTCTACCCCGTCGTCGTTTAAGAAGCCCGCCGCATGAATACTGCTCGGCATTTCGTTACCGAATATGAACGAAGCAAATTGTAGCCCATAAACACCCAGATCCAGGATAGTGCCGCCGCCCAGCTGTTTTTGACTAAGCCCGAATTAAATGAAAATGAGTATGGCTACAAAACGGCGATGGGACCTCTTTTAACCTTCAGTTATAGGATCACATACTTAAGTCTGTCGATGTGCGCCATGTTAAATCCAAAGCAAACAATAACTTGATAAACATCCCCGATGCTGCCAGATCTGATTGCTTCTTTAACAGAGTCATACGCCGGAAAACATCGGCTCCACACAGCTTCCATGAGAAACCGATTTTTCGTTTTTGCTAAGTTGATTAATTGCGTCGTTTGTTTTAAGTTCATTGTCAACGGTTTCTCACACAGAACATGTTTCCCGTGTTCCAGCATTGTTTTAGCAACATCGAAATGTTGGCAATTCAAAGTGCCAATGTAGACAATATCTGCGGGGGTGCATAAAATAGGACGATCAACGTTCCGGATACGCGTAAGTTATGGCCTGACTTTCAGCGAAACTAAACCACCAAAATATTCTTCGTTTATACCTAGTTTCTATTCTGAGTTTCTATTCATTTCTATTCTGAGAACGTACCGACATCTTCGTCCTTGGCCAATTTATCGTACCCTTCGTAAAACTTGTCTATCTTATGGAGTTTCGAAAACTCTTCTGCCCTTCTTCGGTTCTGCGCCGCAATAGCCATAACATTGTGCTCGTCGGATGATAACGTTCGCAACGCCGTTACAAAATCGTGCGAAATTTTGCCAGCGCCTGCGATACCCCAGCGAGTTGCCATCTCTTCAAATAATGTCTATCATTAACTTGAATATAACTTTCACAAAATACGTGTACAGATTGTTGTAACGCCGATCACCCAATTAGTCCATTACAGTTGTAAAATTCCTACGTTTCCTTTCCATCTGGATACGTCGAACACCGTTGAGAGATGCAGTATCGACAGGAAAATATATTTCTTCAATATACTTACTTGTAAATATATCGGAAAAAACAACGGTTATCTCTCAGTAGCTCTCTCGAGTTCGTACTGCACGCCTACAAAGTGCTGCAGAGTCCTTATTCAATACCCCCCCCCCCCGGCGGCCACACTCTCGAGCGATAAATTCACAATTTTTCATCCCGTTATTGCACGTTGGCGACATATATGACCTCACATGAATTTTTATACATTTGGAAAGAAAATACATGTTTTACATATCAGAACGGCCAGTATTGTATCGCTAGAGTATCATAATGTCAACATTGCGATCTTTAAACAGCACACCGGTCTTTCATACAGATGCTTGTATCAGCACCCACAATTTCAAAACACATTGGACCTATCAAAAATTAGGGAAAGTCACTGTTTATTGCGTAATTATGAAGATTTCACAGTTGTTTGGCAGATTACCAAGCACAGATGGATATCGATAACCCATGGTGCTAATGTTTGTGTCGTATAAGCTGCTCAAGTCGTAACAAATTCTTCCCATACATGTACATATATATATACGTAGGTATAAATAAACACATACGCTGACTTACGCATAAGTTGCAATCACAGCGCCGCGCATGCACCCTATGCGTATTCTCCGCAGTGCGGCATATGAGTGATGAGTCTGTCCCATGTTCTTCATCAACTCGTAATTATACGTGATTATCGCCCCCTGTGGGCTCTTTTTTTCATATTATCACCACAATACGTGTTCCTTTCCCAGTCTTTCAATATTACATGTTAAACCGTTGCGTCAAAGGTTATCCAGTTACCGTACTAATTCACTATAGCGTTATAATCTAGGATCCTAATGCACCCGGACTATGCTTAACACTTTACATATAAAATCTGTCTTTTCTCGCTTATACATGCGTTTCGGAATTCTACAGAAGCATCAAGTAAAAATCTGGTATATTTGTTTGTTCGATCAAGCGTGTATAGAACATTTTTGTAGTTCCTTATCACGCTACTTATCGCCAACTACGTGTAGACGGTGCATAGACCAGTAGCTGTTTACGACCGACGGACGCATCCGCTTTCCCCTTCCACAGCATTAGAATGAGCCAATAAAATCCGGCGATACATCTTCCGAAAAAATCTATAGTGCCTAAGAATGTTGGCGTTAACGCATCGATTAATGCCGCTGTCGCATAGATAATTCTTATACAATAATCCAGAGCATATGCCGAAGCTTGGACAGCAAATGCGCACAATGCCAGTAATAACACCGTACTGAATCTCAGCGCCATGAAGACGTTTTCCTTCGTTAACACCTGAAAATTTCTGTCTGTCCAAAGTGTTCATTGAACGTGCACTGTATTCAGTCCACCGTACAGTTATCTTACCTCTTTTATGTTCACTAAAGTCGGATTCTCAGAAGTTTTGTCACTGCTATCGCGAATAGCTCTTAAACATTCCAACTCCAGTAATATTTCAGTGTCTTTAAATTTGATTGATTTCACTTGAAACCAATGTTTACCCAAAATAAGGCCTTTCAAATTCACCCATATGGTACAGTACCTTTTCACATCATATGTATTCCCTATGAAAAATATAAAATGTCAAACATGGTACTTGTATCATAGCATAAAGGCACCAAACGTTACTGCCTTACACTGTACACCCAACCATCGGTTGGTCTTATTAAATTCCAGTACAAACTTCTGAAAGTCTTTTAAGAGAGTTACAAATTCCATTTCCTCCTTATCGACGAGAATGACATCCCTACAGAGAGCAATACGCGAAAGTGTGAGTAAATAGATATCAATAAGGTGATATTACATAACAAGACTATGTAATGTAAACAGTTTCCATAAGATCGATACCTGACCAGAAATTCGAATGTTATTATGGCTAGGGAAAGAGGAGGGGATGTGCACTACCGGATAATTTCCCTACAAAATTTTTACCTATATAGTTGGAGACATTCGACGTATCTCCTTCCAGTAAATTCGCCAACAAAGATTCTTCGTTCTAGCTTCCTTATGATGGGATGTGTTTCCAGCTTGCGATCTAATGCGCAAGAATCGATTGCCATTTTTGCTTTGGGATTGTTTTTAATGCTTTCCTTTGAAAGCAACATTTGTGTGATGACCCTATTTCAGTTTTGGTTAAAATTCAATTGCATTTACTTCTGTATAACCCAACCGCCGTGTTCCAGTAAATGAACACCGAGAAACTGATCATTACAAACTGATCATTACAACTTGGATCTTTAGAACGACTATGAAAATAAAGTTCATAGTCTTCGCCTCAGTCTAGTTGCTTTCACGCGCAGTAACATATCTCTTTTAACAATATATCCCACTGATGTTAAACCGCATGTCAAGCATCTACTTAATAAACATGACGTATGCATTGTACGTACGTACATAAATACACGTGTGCCTACGCGACATCAACGCCATCATCGCTATCATGTTCGGCTGCCGCTTGCCGTTTATCGCTGTTCCACCAAGGTAAGTCTGCGAATACTTGAAGGTCAGATTGTTAATCATCACAATGATACGTTAGTAAACCGGCCGACGCGTAGGGGCGTAGGGAATTTTGCAGTGTATTATTGAGCAAGTTCCATTGGCCAATTGGTATAGCCACAGACTTCTATATAACACTAGACTGCTAAGATCCTGAAGCTGACTTGAAGCCAAAATCCGAAAGTGGAGGGGATAGCGGCCATTTGCAAACTGACTTTTCTAAAATAGCACGCACTATAGTATTCATGGGTAAAGGAAGAGAGATTTCCATACCGACATTCACAGAAATAATCACATGCACAATAATTATATCATATAATACTTATATATGATAACAATAATATAATTACATAAATAATAATTGTAAATTATGTGCTATGCATAATTCAGACAAGAATGAGGAATTTATAAAACCACAGGAAATAAATTAATACTTCCAAAATGTATTTTTATATTTAACATTTTTTTATTCTGATGAAAATAGTATAATTTTTGACAGCTTATGCCTACGACGCAATGGTAACAATACTTCATCGGTATAAAATTTTCCAAATGAAAAGAATCTTATGGTTAAAAACTTATGCTCTACAGAAACAATTAATTTTAATTTATATGTTCTTTCGATATAATCGTCACACTGTTCTGGTCGAAATATCGTTCCATCAAACGCAAAATGTGTTGTTTGACATTTAACAAAACTTTAGCCATCAAACTCATGTGCTAATAATGACATAACATCTTTCTCAATCAAACATTGGTTTTTTAATTCTTGTGTCAATTCGTTTATGGTTTCTATTTTTTTCTTTGACGTCGTACTGTTTGCTGCAACACCTTGATTTTCTTCTTTAATTTTTTCTTCCTTAGAGTCACCTCCAGTTTAATTTTTTTTTCTGCAGGAAAAAAAATTTCTCCCAATTCAGTTTTGATATCATCTGTGAAAAGTGTTATTAAACATATTAATCTTTTGCACTCCAGCTAATTTTGGAATATGATCTACTGGTACCTCCAAACCTTTCTGTTGTTGTTAGTAAATGTAAAAAAAAATATTATTTTGTCAAAGAAAACATCTATAAATGGTCATTTTAATCTTATGAAATTAAACTGATTTAGCATCCAATAACTTACCTTGCAGTTCTTCTTTTATAAGTACTTCATTGCGTGTGTTTGACTCTTGAAAATGTTCTGTTGAACTATGTGCACATCATGTTTAAAATGACTTGCATGTTCATTATTAATTGGAATAACATGTGCAGCTGTTGGTAATAAAAGTGAAGGTACTGTATCAGGTTTTAATCTTTTGACGTATGTATTTGGCCTGTCCAATTAATCATCTGCAGTAAAATGTTTCTTGCAAATGACGCTATGTTTAGGAGTCCAATTTTTCTTTTCGACAACAGCAGTCGATTTTTTACACCTCCCGACATCTTTTAAAGGGTAACTAAAATAAAGAGTTCAATGTGAATCATATAAAATATTTGATTTTTCAAAGAATTAGAAATGTTACTCCAAAAATATGTGTATATCATCAATCATAAGTTATGTATATACATTAAGGTAAGAAAATCTAATAGGGGTTTATAAATTTATTTCGTTCACTAGAAAAAATAGTATTTAAATACTTTTAATACAATTTCATGTACATTTAAGTATAAAGAACTTACTAAAAATATTGGATGCCACTTCCTTTCTGATTCGTCATTTTACAGGATGCAATCGCGCAAGTTACGGGCATTTTTCTATAAAATTCACCACATAACGGAAGATACACGTTGAACTAACAAACACACTCACTCTACTTTTTTAAATCGGAAAATCAGCACGATTAATTCCGATAAACTGTATAAAACCGTATTCAAGACACTGCTCGACGTTTTGCCTCACTACTACTTGCTTACGAAACGTATACATGAGGTCAGTCTGCATATGGCGGCTACCCCCACCACCTGAAACTGATGGCTTCAAAAGGCTTCAACTCTGCCCAGCACAAACTATAGCATCTTAGCAGTCTAGTGTTATATAGAAGTCTGTGGGTATAGCAGATAAAATCGCCTACATTATAGTGACTTTCCAATGCCAATAAAAGTTTTTAAATACCTGGCTCGACAGATCATGCTAGTCATGCGCGTCCAGACTTAGAGCGCTCCAATTTCCCGTCATAAAATCACATTATATGGCCGTGGAACACGCTGGATGCATCGTGTTTTCTTCTAGTATTCATTTGAAGTAATTTGGAGCATAGGTGTTACGAAATGTGCTTGAAAAGAGATTGAAATTGACGAATGAAGAACCGAGGCAGTCGATTCTTATGAAGTTAACGGATTGCCATCCGCTAAGGCTGCGTCCGGTGAAACGATGTCTAATCAAGTAGATTTAAACTCCAAAATGACGAATTACAGAGGGCGAATAAACGTATTTCGCGCAAATGTGACTTTTCGATGACCATTGTTAGCCACAGTTTTCGCAGTCTTTGGAAATGGATGATATACGAAGATGTCTGAGGCTAAAATATGTGCTCTTTTGCATTCTCATTACTCTGGCTATTTCCTTTATAATAAGCATGACGCCGGTCAAGAATGGTAATAAAAAATTATTTTCCATAGTCTGTAATAAAATAATTGGTGTGAGATACTTGGTGGTTTATTGAAATTCACTACTTACTTTGTTGCAGGTGGATGTTCGTGCAGCATTAATTCGCACAAATATCCAAGGATAGGAACAGACAACATTGTAAAAACCATATTGGACAAGGAACATCATCGCCTAGCAGTACTCGTGCCGTTCAGAGATCGATTTGATGAGCTTCTAACCTTTGTACCATATATTCAAAAGTTTCTTGACAGACAGAACATAGATCATCATATATTCATACTGAATCAGGTACTAATTTGTAGAATATTTTATGTCAGATAAAATTCGGACGAATAATTGGAACCATATAAAGACTCCTCAGTTTTTCAGGTCGATAAGTTTCGCTTCAACAGAGCCTCCCTGATAAACGTAGGCTTCCTCAGAGTTCAGAAAGACTTTGATTACATAGCAATGCACGATGTGGATCTATTGCCAATGAATAACAAATTGTCGTATTTGTTTCCTACCGACGGTCCGTACCACGTGTCATCTCCTGAGCTACATCCTCGTTATCATTATCCTACTTTCGTCGGTGGAATATTACTCATAAGAAGGTGTACTTACGCGTTAGATGTGTTTCAAAACGAACTCTGGTGAAACGGGATTAAATCAGATTTGTTATAACCTATGGTACATTCATTGCAGAGAACACTTTATATTAGCAAACGGTATGTCCAATAAGTACTGGGGTTGGGGTCTCGAGGACGATGAATTTTACATTAGACTGAAAGAAGCTGGCCTGACTGTTAAGCGGCCGGAAAACATATCGACTGGAACCCGTGACACCTTCAAGTAAGATATTCCGTTCTTCCTAATCTCCAGGTGTCATTATTTTCTCAACTTATATTTCAGACATATTCACGACCGAAATCATCGCAAACGAGACACGATTAAGTGTTACAACCAACGAGCGGTAACGAGGAAGAGAGACCGGCAAACTGGCTTAAGTAATGTTTCATACAAGATACTGGAAGAAATTGAAATAATAATTGCTGGTGTGCCGCTAACTGTCTTAAACATACTATTAGCTTGCAACAAAACCAGTACACCATGGTGTGAATGTAACAAAGCGGAATCGTTTAGCCGACAGGAACGTTAGGTTTAGTGAAAGGAAAGTCGTCAAAAACTGAACGTAAGGAATGCCCTGCAATGTTGTGATGTCAAAATACGTTCCATACGCACACAAAATTGCTGTGCGTAATGCATATATCGGTATACTTTTTTTTGTGATATTTCAACAACGATTACACTGAGACAACGAATTTTCATGTTCGATGTAGCGTTTTAATGTTAATCGGTTATTTCAATGTGTTATTTTATACAACACGATAAACAGTTTTGCCGTAGGTTTCCTTTAGAACAGATGTAACTGAATAAACTGGTTCAGACTATTAACAAGATAGCCACTTCGTAATGTATTCGTTTTGCGTGTCAACTTTCACATTGTAATCCGTAAAAGCGCATAAACATTGTCTTAAATGCTAGTTTCGGTAAGCACCAACAAGAGGAACGTAGAGCATTGTCGACATGAATGGAACGATATTTCGAGCTGTACATACATACATACATATATATTTCCTCGCTGCCTTCCCTAAACGATGTATGTAAGACATAAAATAAAGGAATACACGTCAGGGACAAATCATGAGTTACCCTATGATACAGTCTAAACTACACAATCATCTCTCATTGACGACTATCTGCCTTCACCTCCCTTAATGACATTTATCGTTCGCTTATAACGTAAAGGTCATTTCGTTCACCGACTTTTCCACACATTAAAGTCCGTGGGTAAGTAGGTAGTTGTTTGAAGCACAACAGCACATTATCTTCTGCCCAATGAAAATTCAAATATTGGTCTAAAGGCAATAAAAATACATGTGGAATTAATTATGACGAAGACATATATTACACAACGGCATTGAATTGATTGAGCTGCATAATGAAGTGTTCTCTTAATTCGTGCGTGTTAAAGTCACCGTCGTTATTTTCATTGAAAATATCTTGCACGGTTCCCGTTATTGTTTCCGTGACCCTTTCAAAATCGGTTACTGTTTTTCCCTGCGGCCGCTTAACAGTTGTCGGAACGTGCATGGGCTCCTCCTGTAATCTCGGTGCTTCCACGACGACCATGTCATCGATCTTTTCGCTGTCCGCTGAAGGTCCCATCTTCCCGTGGATTCTGGAAGCGTTCTTCTCAAGAACCGACAACGTCGGCAAAGGGAATCCAAAGCGCAGTAATTTCTCGTAACCATCTCTACCACAGCTCTCTCGAATATCCCGAACAGTATTTAATACAGTTTCGGTTAGCTCTTCTCCCGTTGCGTTGTCGTCAACGGCAAGCATCAATTCGTTAAACTGAGTCATTCTTTCATCGAGAATCTTCTTTCGTCGCATTACAGTCTGCATGTTCAGCATTTTCTTGCGATACGTGTTCGCGTTCCTTTCCGCTCTGTCGAGAAATTTTGAGGCTTTTTCCAACTTCCAATTAAATTCTTTTATCCGTTCATCTTTCTGCTTCAGTTGTCCCTCCAGCTTTCGTTTTTGCTGCGATTCGAGCGTCACTGTCTTCATCAGCTTCTTATTGATTTCCTCAATGAAATTAATTCTATTTGACAAATCCTCGATTAGCCTCTGTTTCGATTCTAGTGCTCTCTTGCCTACGCCAACACTACCCCCGTGAATACTGTGTCCCGTTTTCGATTTTCTGTCGAGCTTCTCAATTAAAGTCTCCATCTCTCTCGTTTTTGTCCGGAGGACCGTCTCCCTTTTTGTTAAATCATTCTCCATATTCTTGTAGGCAATTAGTTGCTCAGTCAATTTACCGATGACTTCCTCCTGAACATCTACTCGGCGTCGTAGTTCTTCCAGAGATTGTTTAGCAGTCACCGTGATTGCATTGTTCATCGCACCAATACTTCCTAATGTTCGTCGAGTAGGATGTGAGAATGCCCAACTGCCACGTCGACCCAAGTTTATCGTTGATAAGGATCGTTCGCTTTTTCTCTTCACAACACCGTCATTGTCCTCATAATCCTGTCTGATTTCATCGTCTTCGTTCTCATCGTCGTCCTCATCGTCATCATCGTCGTCATAGTTATCATCATCGTCGTCGTCTTCATCGTCATTATCGTCATCATCATTATCATCATCATCATCGTCGTCATCGTCATCGTCATCGTCATCGTCATCGTCATCGTCATCGTCATCGTCATCGTCGTCGTCATCGTCATCGTCATCGTCATCGTCATCGTCATCGTCATCATCATCATCATCATCATCATCATCATCGTCGTCGTCATCGTCGACATCGTCCCCGTCGTCATCGTTATCGTCGTCGTCGCCATCATCATCGCCGTCGTCGTCTTCGTCATCTTCATCTTCGTCGTCATCTACGTCGTCGTCGTCGTCGTCGTTGTCGTCATCATCATCATCATCGTCATCGTCGTCGTCGTCGTCGTCGTCGTCGTCGTCGTCGTCGTCGTCGTCGTCGTCGTCGTCGTCGTCGTCGTCGTCGTCGTCGTCGTCGTCATCGTCATCATCATCGTCATCTTCGTTATCGTTCTCATCTTCATCGCCATTTGCGCCATTATCTGCATTATCATTCATATTGTTACGCTCCTCTTCATCACTTTGATCATTTGCCGACTCAATGCGCTCGTTCGTTGTGTTCCTCGACGCTTCTGCACCGAGTTTCAGTAAATGATCCTGCACTGTTATGACGGAAGTCATTGTTAATGATCCCGCCTCATCGGTATCACAAGAATGGGTTTGAATCCGCCCTGGATCACAATGGGTATCGGATCGTGCAGTCAGTTCTTGTATAATTTCTGTTACTTCTACAGGATCGCCCGTTAATTTTATTGTAAAAACGCCCCCCTCGTCCCGATTATATACTCGCGATAATTTCTGTCTCGTATTCGTATCATAACTGTCCAGAGAAGATGGTACAATATCGACAAAGCCTCTGATGTCATTATTCGAACCATTAATACCATCATCGGAACCGCTACTGCCAAATGATTTTCTCAGCGACTTCATAATTTCCTTCCGCGTACGGCGCTTGCGCTTCATTGCTGCTTTCATATTTGGAAGTCCGTGGACCGTCCCTATATCAAGCGTTTCTTTTGCATTACGATTGAAAACATTCCTTTGGGCTTTATTTTCTCCTCTCGCTCTGTTCTCCAATGGATCTCGTTTTGATTCGGTCATCCATGCCGTCGTTTGATTCTTGCTCGTTATCATTTCTGTATCAACGTTACTACCCCGTTTCTCCTCTTCGCTTTCTGCGCCAAAAATAATTTCAACGTTTCTTCTATCGTCCACTAGAATTTGACCGATCTCATTTTTCGCGGGTCTATACGCATTAATGTTTTCGATATTCTTTTTTCTCGCCTTGTCCTCACCGATACCCTCAGTCCCGTCCACAGACGTTCCCTGACAAATCAACTTTAGTTTTTCTTCAATCTCATCATACGTATCAATATCTCTGGCAGTATTTGTGCCTTGCTCGTCTAATTCCACACCATTTGTGCGCAGTACGTTATTATCGGATTCTTTACCACAATTAGATACATTCCTTATATTCAACCCAGTATATGTAATAGATCCTGTGAGCTCCTTCTGAGTTGACATAATTGATATACCGCCAATATGTGTTTCCATAGATGAATATTCCACATCATCGTTCTCACATTCGCCACGACGTAAAGGCTCACTATCGTCAATGTCCCCCAAGTCAGTTACCTTCTTACGTTTCTTAGGAGACTTCCTAGTCGAAGTTACTGTAAAAATTGATGGAATCGCATCTTTCTTGAGCTTGATTCTACCAGTTTGTGTTATGCACCATTCCTGTGGTTTGAAGTGAACGTGACAAAGAAAGGAGTTGTTTGATGGCACCCAGTCGGCTCTACCGACTCTTTCCTGCCATATCTTCCTTAGTCGTGAGTCACGGGGAAAACATTTCATAATATAGCCTTTTTCGCTACGATTATTGCAGCCGACAGCTGCGCAGCCTGGCATATCTGGCTTTACTATGTGATGATTCTTGGCCTGCACATGCAACAGATACAATAGGGATAGAATTTATGAAAGGTCCGGACAAACTTCTTCTGAGAAATGTATGCCATGGAAACGTCAATTAATAGTAATGTACTAGAGAACGAAGCAGTATTGGAAGATTAGTTAAATTTCAAGATACAAGTAAATTATTCATAATTCGCAGAGAGGTTAGGTAAAGCGTCACCGCCGCGTTCTATCGTGCCAAGTAGATGTAATGTTAATAAAAATTTACTGTGATTCGTGTTACTTTAGTTATCTACAAGGTATACATGAATCTCTATATACATTTATCCGCTTACCTTATAAAAAATCTCAAATTACTTTCACAGATGCACTCTTTGCCGGATTACGTATACTAACGAAAGTTTCATTATCGCTGAATTATATATAAACCGAGAGCACTACTTGCATCGTGTTTTCGAAAGATTAAAAGCTTGTTAATATTAAACTGTAAAAACGGTAGTGCGTAGTGTTCTTTATCCCTATTGTGGTTTTCTTCATGCCTTTCATGATACACGAAACTGTAAAGATCATTGTCAAAATATAAGATACCACGATATACCTTGAAACACAAATGAGCAGAAAGCTGCGATTATACGAGAATTCTTTATTCTCTCATCTCTATTATCCTTTCGTTACTGATTGGAAACATACAAATCACGTTGAGCTAATGCATAATCAATGTATGCCTCTCAACCGTGTGTTATTCTACCCGTTCAATTTTACGGGCGAACATAAAAATGTTAAACAAATCTTTGGCGCGATTTATTTTGAGAAATATCAAAGTTTTTGAATTTCTTGCAAAAGGAGTTGCGGCAGCCTCGCCCTCTCGCTCGCTTTTGCGTCACTACTACCCATGTAAACAAAGCTTTATTCAGGAATTTAAACGAAATTTCTGCCCTCACAGACCGCTTGGTCGGTCGATGGGCAGGGCAAACCTAATCAGCAGGTTTTAATTGGATATGACACATCGACTGGTCATAACGTTGTGCCATTGTAAATGACAGCTGACGGGGTTATTGAAACAAATTATGCATTATCAATGTACGAATACTGACCAAAAGGCGCAAACTGGTGTATGATCTATAATCTACTGCTGAATTTGATCGAAGTCGAAGTAATGTCTTCAGAAATGGACATTTTTCATTCAATATAATCATCATGAAATCCACGTTGAAACGGACGAAGGAAAAATGTCAACATTGAATGATCATGTGGAAAAGGGTTCAGAGAGACTAGCGTCCACGTTTATTCACTCGAGTGAGATTGAAATAGGTACGTTACAGACCCGACATCGTGATATACACGAAACAAAATTCTACTAATTTTCCTTGTACATAGCAAGTGTCACGTCACGTTTCTGTGCATAGAAATGCTGTATTAAACGGTAATGTGATATTACATCCGTGGCCTCATACCTTATTCATTTGATCAAATGCCTATATATGTACATTGGTACACTAATGTGTAGACATGTTCCTTTCATACTTCTACTTTAGGATAACTCCTGCAACCTTCCTTTATGTTTAGAAAATATTGCTAGTGCCACTGCGGAAGTCGAAGCAAGTTAAATTACCTGATTCTAGCCTTGAATATAATCAGAGACTGATCATGATATCGAGCAGTAACAACAGAGGAGAAGGCAAATTGTCACAAATGAACACTGCTTTTGAGAGAGACACGTTACTTCACTATAATTCAGTTTCATTGCCATCAGATCAATCTCACAAATCTTGTGATACATTAAATTCAACAGGTAGGTAAGTATCTGTCACACTGCTTAAGTTTATACATGTTGTTTATTTTAATAAATGGGGAACTAATAAAATATTATGACTTCGTTGTGTCCTCGTATTGTATACCAGAGGTGACGATAAGACAGAAGGTAACAAAGATGACACGATTACCAATGGTATATCTGTAGAAACATGCTGCCTGGACAACAAAAGAATTACAACAGATGGAGTTGTGAGAAGAGCTGATGAATCAAATATGTTGGAATATAAGGAAGGCAGAGAGCCATGTTCTACAGTGGATGATAGTGCAAACAATTTTGAGTCATCTGTAATGCCAATTGGTCATAGTATTGGCCGTAGTAATGCAATTGCGCATAATATAAAGGGTCAGAGTAATGGTACGTTATGCAAACCAAACTTAGCCGGGGATGCAAGGTTAGCAAAAATTACCTTACCTGTGAACCCGATTGGTGTTATACAGTCAAATGTACAGTTTTTAAACAAGAGCCGTCATTTCTTTAATTACATAACCGAAAAATCAACAAACATAATGGAAAAGGCGTTAATTTCACAACAGTTGGCAGTGCGACATAGTGTTATTTTAAGAGACCCAGAAAACAGCGAGCCAACAAGTACTTCTGGTGACGGCTGCATCGGGGAACCGGGAACTGTGCGTAGAGCTACTGATTTAATCTCTAACATGTTAACACGTCGGTTAGCGGAAAAACACGATGTCGAAATCAATGGAACGGTTGTCGACCAAGATCATGCAATTCTGTCGACTAACACAGTAACGGAAAAACGCAATGTAAACAATATCGATAGTGGCAAAGTAGATTGTTCAGTGGAGGATGAGACCTGCGGCGAATCAGTACTACACGAAGTGGTAAACATTCACAGTCACAAGATTGGAGAGAATCTTCTCCGATCATCTGAACCTGACATATTGAGGTACTTAGCCGGTCTGGAACGTAAGGTTGATACTACAGACGTAGTGTCAGACGTTCGGCAATCTGATTCTCTGCAGCACCCTGTATATTGTGCCTTGCTCAAGGATTACAGCAACGTGAAAGCTGAGAACATCAAATTAATGGAGAGAGTCGAGGCATTAGAAAGGACAAATCAATTGCTTGTTAGCTCAAATCAGGAGGTTACGCCCGCCGCTTCTTTTGAGGGTTTCGAGAAAACCATAAACAAATTATCGTTTGACTTACGAGAGAGTTTAGCATCGCAGGCGACACTTAAGAAAGAATGCGCCGATGCGATTAAGGAAAAAGAGAATATGGTAATGAAGTATGCGGTTAGTGAGAAACAACTGATCGACGTCCAGAGGTATCCGTTACAATAATTATCTTGGGTCAGTCATCTTGCTAGTACTATTAGTTATATTCAACGGCATTGTAAACATTCTTTACTTTATGCTAAATATTTTTAAGCGTTACAATTACTGCCATCCAGATTTCCATTAGTTCCTGATAATTCTCAAACAGTTCGCGCGATAAAACTTTAAAATTTGTTATTTTTTGATGCCCCGTAATATTGTCATCATAAGCTAATTTCGTTCTTTCGGCGTTTCATTGAAATTGCACCGTTCATATCGATCGTGCCCGACAACATAGATGCTGGCCAGTTTCGTTCGTATTACGATGAATAGATGACTACATACATTTTACATTTTACAGAGCCAGAGATCTGGCCGAACGTAAAATGAAGGAGATGGCGAAGGATCAAGAAGCAATGCATGGAAAATTGAGACAAGCTCAGGGAGAACGCAGCAGACTATGCAACATTTTGGACGTAAAGTGTCGTGAACTGTGCGAACTTGAGAGAGAAGTAGAAAGGTTAAACGAGAACGTAAATCTGACGGAAGTTAAACTGAAATGGACACAGAACAAATTGAGAACAGAAATGGAGTTGCAAAAAGAAACTCAACAGAAGTTCGAGAAAGCCATGGTAATGCAATCAATTATCAAAAGGCATTTGTTCTGTTTATTGTTACATCGGTTACAGTCACTGACGGTAGCATGCACTGGAGAACACAGGAATTAATATTACTTTTGCACCTAGGGCCAGATCAGTGCAATGAAGGAAGAGTGCGATCGGGTACGGCGTGATGCCCAGGAAACACTCCGCGAGTTCCAACGGTCCCAGGAGAATAAAGCTTTGACATTGGATGAACAGCTGAAAGAGCAACAGGCAAAATTGATCCTCGAGCGACATGTCACAGAAGACAAGGAAATGTCCAGACTTCAGCTTCAAAAAGACGTACAGGTCCTGGAATACAGGCAGAGGGTTTTGATTGAGGAGAATAATTTACTCAGCTTAAAGATCCAGGATTCGGAGAAACACCTTTTGAGCTGTGAGAGCAGTTTAGCTGATATGAAATCATTGGCCGACCAGCGTCAGAAAGAGAATGTCGAATTACGCACAAAATTGTCAGAGTTGGAAATTACAAAAGTTCAAGTACACCAGTAAGTATGTGTAGAATATTTTTAAACTGAGTTGCTCTTACATGCACCGAATGCTGTTGCTCGTTAACCCAGCTACAAAGTTGTATAAGGGCTTTTCTCCATTTCTTATCGCTATCAATTGTGGGCTGTCGAGCGAGCAGATTTTATAGCCCAATGGGGGCTGGAGGTTCTATGTGACACAAAAATATACGCACTGTTAAATATAATCTTCATGAATATAATCGTTGTGTGTCATTTAGTAAGCAACAGTCGATAGAGGCACACGAAACCGAGATCGAGCGTCTGCGCCAGGTGATTGCAGAATTGCAATCCGACATGGATGCCTGCCGACAAAGAGAAGCACACATGTTGGATTTTACACAAAAATTGACGGATAAGAATGTGCAACTTCAGTCGGAATTCAACCTGATGGAAAGTACAAGTAAACGGCTGGAAGCCGAGCAAGTTCCATTGTGCGAGCGCATTGACAAACTCACTGTTAAGTTCAAAGCTTTGGAAGCGGAACTGGCACTGGAAAGAAAGAATCATACAGAAGAATGCGAGATCCTGGCGAAGCACGTCGCCGAGCAAACCCAGCTTGCGCAGGCTCTTGCGCGGGAATTGGAAGACTGTAGGGGTGAGAATGCAGTGCTCAAAAGAAAGTATCAGACGTCCGTGAGGGAAATGACCAAAGAATTGCAATGTTGTCGAAAGAAATTAGAAGCAACGAACGTCGATTCAGGTGATGTGCTCAATATCTCCAGGGCTGATTCGCATACTTTTGATACTGCGGGTAAGCTACGTTTGTTTATCATTATCACATTGATTCATTAGCTAAGCAAACGTTATAAGACTTTCCTTATAGTCTCAAAGAAAATTCTAATCGGCCTTTACGCAAATATACAATAGTTTTTTTTCTGACGAATCATTGATAAATCCGTTTGACCGTTTCTTTACGTGCTCCACCTTAACAGCGAACGGAGTGGATACTGTTAACGGTGTATCACCTGATGACAGTGCCGATGGCGACCGTACTAACTATCTGATGGAAACGGTCGCGAGTAAGCGATCACTTATAGACCGCATCATCAAGCTGCAAAAGGTCAACGTAAAGAGGGCCGAAAAGTTGGATTTTTACGAAGAACATACTCGTACTTTGGTCGAGGAATTGCAAAAGAAAACGAAGATCATTCAAAATTACATTTTACGTGAAAATTTAGATGTGATGGGCAGTAATGACAGAGACAGGCATAAGGTACGTAATAGCACTCAGGTAAAGTAAAGCATTCGATTGGCTAACAGTAATGACAGTTTCATTCGATGACACCGTGCCATTCAAATAATTTCTGCGTATTACATTTTCATCATTCAAAGCATCTCAAAGGCAAAAGGAACCTGGTAAATTTGCTATGCGATGTTATCGAAGCTATCTAACTTGGCTATCTAGCTAGCTAACATAACAGTTGAGGTAGTTTCGTTTTTCCTTGATCATTGTAGGCTGAATTAGCAAAACACGGGGGGATAATGGCATCTGTTTATAACCAGCGGGTTTCGGACGAAGGTATGACGTTGGAACTTTCATTGGAGATAAACAAAAAATTACAAGCTGTACTGGAGGATGCACTGTTGAAAAATATCACGTTGAAGGTACGTGCACGATGTGTCCTACTCAGCGTGGGACTCACCAAGTACCTTAGTACGAAATAATACGCAGTACTCGTATTATTCCTTTACGCAGGACAATATTGATACATTGGGCGAAGAAATCGCGCGACTGACTATGCAGAACCAACATACACGTATTAGGAGCTCGAGTTAAATTTGATTGATCTTTGGTATAGTCGGTCGAAAGGTTCACGAAACGGTGTTTTCAACTTCGAATACGCATACTGCTTACATATTGTTAGTTTTTAAGGCATATTACGATGTTCATCATGTAAAAAACTAGCAAACGAAAAAAGCGAATGAGACTACCATCAGTGTTTCTGCGCTACTTTAGTATCGACGAATGTCGCTACACCTCTCCATGTTACACTTTTCCGGCGTTCTCGACATGCAATCGGGTGCCCATCATCGTAACAAACCATTAACCAATCGTAACTCATGTTGGAAAAAAATTGCATCGAAGGAAGCACTATTTCCGAGGAAATAAGATTTCACATTTTTCCTTAATTTATGTCAATGGTCGCATGTAGTGCATAATTATTGCATTGCTAACACAAAAATATTGGTTTTTCCTCGTATGGCTGTAAATTATAATACTTCGCAGCTACAATGAGGAAACGAGACATTCATTCCTTTCGGGTGATCATTATTACACACATACACGTAGCTGTAAACATAAATTAGAAAAATAATCATTAAATCAGTCGCAAATTTGGCAATTTTTTCGCCGGATAGATTTCCTTAACAGCGGGCCTAGCACATGAACACTCGTATGTGCATACTCAAATGCTCATGAGTGTCAAGGATATAACAGTTACATTAAGAGTCATGCAAGCTGGCGCTAAACATGTACATGGTGTTCGTTACTGTTCGCCATTAACAGCCCATGTATAATGTTGGATTTGTCAAAAGGAAACTCGCAGAGATCCTTCAACGCAAACAACATGATCAGTATTCGCAGCGTCGTGATAATACCCGGCTCAAAAGTTTCGCATCCGATAAATCATAAGTGTCTTTATTTGACATACAATTTGTTGGACGTAGGCGTATAAGATGCATGGTCACACGCCACGCATGTGAACGGGCAAAATCTTTTTCACGCCATGGTAATGACAACGACGTATTTGTTTTGCGCATGAGGAGCTAATGATACGTCCATACGAGGCACCGAACTACAACTAACGCTTACGTTTTTCTTCTGTTGTATGATTAAATGAACGACACGCGAAGCTGTAGCTACGCGTTTATCAATTATACCCGTGGCTTCATGCGCAACAATCATACGTCTCGGTACGCGGTGGGTATTGCTTTTTGTACATCGTATTATTCTTTTCGTATCCTTCGGTATACATTACTTCGATTAATGGGCTACTATACACTTACTCCTTTGGCGATCGTGTTGGTGAAATTTGCTTAGTGCGATAATGCAGTTTTTTACGTGCGCTCCCACGCGTGTTAGTCGATACGTACGAAGGCCCGCTACGAGGTGGATAGAGGTACTCGCATAACGTGCTCATCCTAATAATAGCTTTCCTACGGAATATAAAAGCTCATTTTGTGGTTCAGTTCCATTGACCGAAAGAAACACGGGATGTTGCACGTCAAAAGAGGGGTGTATTACACAAACAAGGGACTGGGACAACCCCACGTGCACACATGAATGTGTGAATAGAACCCGGAAAGGCATTGGAGAATTGCAAAATGCTACTTTCCTATGTTCGTCGACACAAAATCCTTCTTAGACATAAATCAGGTGTCATTCCCAATGTCGATTAACCCAGGTACACACACATTTTCGGGAAATTCCTTTTACGGCAATAATGCGAATTGTTTATGCAGCAAACAAGGGAAGGATAAGTTTCAAGAAAATTATAAAATTCATCGTCATCGCTGTATATGAGTAATCGCCAGGCTACTATATGTTGTACTTACAAGTCATGTTAGACATGAACAATTTAGAATCACACTATGTTCGACGTCCGGCATTATCCACCTCATACGAGATGCTACTTTCAGGTATGGCCTGAATGATTGTGACGACTTTATAAAGTTTAACTCCGTATGCCGAATTTACGTTTTTACTTACGTATCGTACGGTTGTCGGACGGTATAAGTACAATTTAATTCCCGCGCGATAAAGACCCCTGCGATTTTATCCCTCCTATTGCAAACGCATCGATAATCTGCGCAGTTCGTGCAACCTGTTTTGCAAAGTGATCCGTCTACGAGGAAGCTTAAGATAGAAACAGTAACGCTCGGCACAGCGTGGGCGCGCGCGCGCTCATCTACACGCATGCAGATACCCAGCACGAATTTTACTTGTATGTGCTTTAATTTTCCATAAAACGCATAAGTACTTATGAAACGTCAACAATTTTAAGAGAACAAGAAAACTTAAAAAACATTAAATACCACACAATCAGATCGTGTTTGCATCACTAATATGAGTAGCAAAATGTGGGCCTTGTAAATTATTTGAAGGATTATTGTACAGGTAGCAGCCAAATCAAAGATGTTGAGAATTCGGTGTACGCACACTAAGCCATGTGTGGTTAAAGGCGCTTATGATTTTTATGATGGAAACATCCAATTTACATTTTACAAAAGACGATTCCATGCGCTTTTATGCATAGTAAGTTGTAAAATTTCTACTATTCGGCACTTTACATTTTTCCATTTCTCCACCATTTGCTTCTTAAACGCCTGCTAATCGCGCACGCGCATGCGAATCTATATATGTGTAAAAAAATATGAATCGTCTTGTTCCTTCTGTTAGAGGTAGATATGCAGAAAACTGAAAAGTTATTCTTATAGTTGTAATTAATCAGCGCGCAACTTTCTTTACTTTAAACCATACCTAGGCATTCTTTGAAGAATTCCATTCCACAAATATCTCTCACATAGCCCTGAAACCCACGTTCCCCGTCTACATTATCCCCCCAAATCCATTACATTTTATTTGCTGCCCGGGCACATCTAATTATACTGCAATTATCGCAATGGACTTTATAGAAAGAGATACCTATTCTTCTTCATAACTTCGAACAGTGTTTCGAAACGAAATAGTGACATTCCTAATATAGGGCTGAGAAAAAAATAATACGGATGATCATCTCGAAACCAATCGCTACACGTTTTGTCATGCCTTGCTGCTATTTACAAACTTGCATCCAATACGGGGTGCACTGGAATCGACCAAAAAAGAGAAACATCTGCAATTCACAGGAAAATGTGCCATTATTTCTGTAATCTAATGTAACATCTTATTCTCTTTATTGCGGGAAAAAACTTAAAACCTACATTTGGATTAGCGCGCTCGCACGCTGCTAAACAAACTGAAATCTTCATTCGAACAGACACGTGGGCGTTTAAATTGGAACATATTTGTGAGCAGATCATACACCTCCTTGGAAACAATTATCAGAACGTACTCTTAGACGTATGCATGTAAATACGTGTAGATGCACGGGTATAAAAAAGAAAGCGATAATAGCAAGTGACGTATCATAGGTGCGCGCGTAGCGCCTTATAACAGTGCGCTAACAGTCATCAACGCAGCGCGCGATCTTCGAGAGTATTTTGACATGACATCTCGAAATTCGTCGATTAGTTTTTCGCCCGACATCGTAAGGCGCATTACAGTGCGTTGTACGTTTCCTACGAGTACGAACATGACACGTCGCAGGGTCGCCGTAGGACGTAAACGCGATATCTGTTATGGAGGTAATCATCGTCGAAAAAATGTTTTCGACATGTCAATGAAAAACATTCGCCGGTGCTGCTCACATCGTTTTCATCCCTTCTGATACGAACGTAAAATTCTTCGTAAATTTCTGCAAATTTTCTGCCCTCTTCGCTGTTTATCGCCAGGCAAACAAGTGATACTTATTTAGACAGATAGGCGGCAAAGTACGAGATGACAAGGACAACGGTGGTCAGAAAGGTCAGAAAGAGAAATGAATGTGAAGACCGAAACAAAGACGAGAACGCTGGAGGCCCAACACTTGTGACTCCTGTTCCTCAAAACGAGCAAAACAGCACACTGGGGGGGCCAAGAAGCCTCATCGGTGGAGATGTCAATGGCGGCAGCTAGTGAAGTTGTTCATCTCGTCGTCAGTCGCTACTCCCACCGCTCCCGCTTCCAAAATATTCCCCGGCATCGCCACGACATATTGGACACGTCCTGTTAGACTGTAAGTACCACAAATAAATTATCCACCGCTTTAATACAAATAACCCTCAATGAATCCCCTTTTTAACATTCGTCAATCATTCCGACATTACTTTCACATGTGTATTTCAGTGACAAATCCTTTTTTCAGCCATCCACCGAAGATTGCCATTATGCACGCTACAGTGGAAGGTGACCATTGGATTGGGTTTTGTTAGTCATAAGAAGAAACGTATATGTACCATGCACTTACTTTGAGCCACTTATCGATGCACTTGGAGTGAAACTCATGGGAACACGGGAGAACGCGTAGGGTTTGTGAGGCCTCAAAATCGCACATGCAAACTACACAATTAGTTTGGTCGCTTTGGTGCGTTTCTGCGTTGAACTTATAGGATGGCAATTGCTCGACTTCTGCCCGCGTTAATCCACGTGGTTTTGCTTCGCCGAGACGCTCCGCCAAAGAGAGAAGGGCTTCGTAATTCTCCGTTGCTGAATCGGAAGAAGATAGTTCCGCTTGGCTATACGGAGACAACGGTGGGTTGCTGAACATCGCTCTGTGAAATCAGTCTTTCTATAGTCTTAGAATTTCAAACGTATGGCACAGGTCTCCGTACCGTCGTTAAAAAAGATTACATGTTCAGTTCCGATTGACGCAGGCTTAACTCGGGAATATAACAAAAGAATGGCAATATGGCACAACTTGCCATATCCATAGTTTCTGCCACCCATGTACCGATTGACGTTGAAGTTAATTAATCTCACTGAGGGGAGGATTCTCACAAAGAAATACTCACAAAAAGTGCAATAAAAATCCTGGATAAGTCGTAGGTGGAACGGGTGGCGTGCCCCTCCACCTAGTGGATCTCGGTCGTCTGAGGGGATGTACGGAGGAGGCTGCTCGGCGTGATCTCGTCTGGATCATTTCCAATTGACCATTTCTCGTGTCCGAAAGAAATATAGGTGGAGGCGTAGTGACCTGTGCCAATGCTGCAGGAGGCGAGTAAGAGTGTGGCAATGGTAATGGTGGCGGTGGACCACCTGTTGGACCGACTCTGTGATGATGGTGGGCTGCTGCCGCCGCTGCCGCGGCCGCAGCCGCTGCCGATTCAATCAACTCCAACTCGACTTCTCGCTGTGCTCAGAAACGTAAAGCCAATGTTAGAAACTCGAGTTCGGACTAGCCGAATAACAATTCAAGGGAATTAACCAATAATGAGATACGCACGAATACAGATAATCAATGTTCCCTCTAATTTTTTCGCTGACTGCTCGGTACGACAGTATATGGGAGCAAAAATGTTCAAAACGTATGTAAAAGTGTGCAAGTGGGGGGAGGGGGCGGGGGTCCTGTACCTGTGTTTGAAGTCAAAATTTTTGCGCAGAATACAAAAACAGCCGCGCACCCGCGCAGTTTAGAGGAAACTTTGCAGATAATACTAACGGATTAGACAGTACATCATCCGACGAAAGAGGTTTTAACGAACTGCCCGATTTTGCGACTTACCTGCTGAGACAGCTGATGGTGAGTCGTATAATGAGTGGTATGAACGGTTGGTGCAGCAGGTGGCGGGGGTGGTGGCGCAGGGTGCGCGTGATGTAACGCAGCGACTGGGCCACCGGCAGGCGATGGATACCCCCTCGAAGCTGCACTGACTAAGGGTCCGACTAAACCGTGTCCCGGATGTGCGCTGGGATGTGCCGTCGAAAAGTGTCCATGGTGATGGTGGTGATGATGATGATGCGTCACCTGCAAAACATTTATCAAACTGTTAATCACTCGATACAATTACATGTAAGCCAGTGTTGATGGGCGGAACGTAGAAGTACAGGGGACGATGACAATCAACTAACAACCGAGAATTTAATATATTACCTGACAAGAATGAGCAAAGGCATGGGTTCCCGCGGGTGTATAGATGCCATGAAGTTGACAGGGAATTCTGTATCCCGTTGGCTGTGGGTGCCACAAAGGTTCACCGTTTACTGTGGCGACACCGTTCAGTCCGGAAACACCCACTTGACCAACGTCAACAACGACTGGTCCATTCGTTCCTCCTGTGCCGGGTGCCACCGGCGCGGGTGGTGGAGGTGGCGCTGGATGATGCGTTCCTGGATGCGCGTGTGGATGAGACGGATGTGATGGATGTGAAGGGTGCTGAGGATGAGGAGGATGAGGAGGATGAGGGGGATGAGGGGGATGAGGAGGATGTGGTGGATGTGGTGGATGAGGAGGGTGAGGAGGGTGATGGGCATGTGCATGTGCATGGGCATGGGCGTGTGCGTGGGCGTGGACGTGGGCATGGGCATGGACATGGGCATGGGCATGGGCATGAGCATGAGGATGTGCATGGGGATGAGAGTGGGGATGTGGCGGATTGTGGACGTTGTGATGAGAATTATGAATACTGTGATGTGAATTGTGAAGCGCACTAGGATGGGGCGGTGGTGGTGGTGGAGGTGGCGGTGGTGGGCCGTGCGGCGAGATAAAGGGATAGGAGAGTCCATAAGAGTCTGGTGGTGCGAAACGTTGATAACGTTGATTCCTGAGCGATGGGCTACCTCGCGTTGACATGTGATTGCGAGGTGAACGTCGTTGGGACATGCCTGCCGTACCGGAACCCAGTCCCAACTCCAGTCCCAGTCCTAGCCCAAGTCCTAGTCCCAGCCCTAGCCCCAATCCTGGACCTGGACCTGGCCCGGATCCTGGCGGAGGTGGTGGCGGCGGCGGATGGCCAATACCAGGGGGAAATTCCCAAGGTTGCGGACTCGTGTGCAACGGTGAACCAGGAGCATTCGGTGGTGTCGTCTCCCTTCCGTCGATCCCAGATACAGTTCCTGCACGTGATATTCGTCTGCGTTTTCTCGACGGGGACTCGCTCTGGAAACATAAGGCCGTATAATACATTTGTACACTAGAAGTACTTACTCAATAGACCAACGCCTCGATAAGATAATAACATCGTCGTGGTCGACAATTATTGTTTCAACGGGACAGTCGTTATTCTTGTTAGGTCACTGATTTTATCATGTTTACATTATTTATTCCCTCATTTGCTTAATCCAGAAATGGTGGATGTTGGAACACGGTAGGGGCGGGGGACGGCAAGTGCGGAAAATATCTTACCTTTCTATTGTCATCTTGATTAGGCTGTCTGTAATAAGGTGACGAAGTCTGAACCTGTACCGGGCTTAAAGGCAACTGAGTGGCGGCTACATAAAAAACAAGACCAGCGCTGGTTTATAGCTATATTAACAATGCAGACATCAAGGAGAACACGCGGAATTTACGTTAATGAGCAAATTTGGAAGTTTCTTGAGTCAGTTTCAGTATAATAATCGGCCCTACATTATGCGAATGTTGTGTTTATCGGTGGGTACCTTGAGAGTTTCTGCGATACTCCATATCGACAGCGGTGCCTCCCAGACCGGGGCTCAAGTTTAGGATGGGCCCGCGCATTACGTATCACTGAAATAAATCAAATTGCGTGACGGATTAACAGCGAAAAAGAAACGGTTGAGTACAATTATCCAGTACCTGAGAAAAATAGCGTCTACGGGCGTTACAGAAAATGCCGTCGTGAATACGAGTATTAACTTATAGCCTTTACACCCTTGCTTGGCGATCCACGGTTCTTTGAAGCGTTGCCAACTGTGCTGCTTCACTGTTTTTACGGTAGGCAGAAGATGATTCCTGAAATTAAATTAGTGAAAAGTTACGAAGAAATACACATATGTTATTCGTAAGTGATTTGTCAGCATGCCAGCGTTTGCCGAATCACGGATAAGGAAATTCTATTTCACTTGTCACATTCATATGGGAAAAAATAAGGTCCTGTTCGTTCATGGACTAGCTCCAGTAAATGTTTCATTACCAAGAAGAACAGGAATTGATTAAAAGAAACAGACATTCTGAAACAGTAAGCAGATACGCAATCATATAATTCTGAATATTTCGACATTCCTCTAAATTACTCAAAATTGATACCTCCATATATATCTCCATATATAGTTTAAGTCATTTTGTTTTGGTAGAATTGCAAAATTTAATGACTCATCGTACTAAATTTTTAGTTTTATTTTAGCGCCGTGCTGTTTCATGAACTCTCGGAGCGAAGGCAAATTGCTGGGTGTTATGTACACATAAGTGCACGTTTAAACATACGCATGTGCATCTGTAAACGTGAATATACGGCGCTTGCGCATGAAGTATGCCCAACTGCACTCGCGCACCATAAACACGCGCACGCGTGCTGCTAAGAGAATTTAAAAGGAACGCAACCGAATACGTATTACTGGAGGCTGACACGGTCAGAAGAGAGGGGAGGGGAACAGGTGCACCTACATAACAGGCGAAGGAAACTGGAAACATGGTTCCTGAGCAATCGGATAAACGGAGAATCATTTACGCATGGAAAGTGCCCTGTCTTTGAAAACTATGTAAGGTAATTATCAGAATTGAGCCATTCGAACCCTTATTAACACAACAGCATCGGGTACCGTGCTGCAGTGGTGGTCCCCGGATTAACCTGGGTTATCACGAGCGACATGAAAGAAGGCGCTTTTTATTCGAGGCCAATGTAGGGCGAGGAGCATAGCAAAACTCGAATTTGGTTGAGGACTATAGCAGATTGAAAAGCAAAGACAAAACGTGAATAAGGCCGACGTGTCTGCTGTATGTATGGGGATGAACATAAACGCACCGAGCTTTTCATCATAGAATGGTTATCGTACATTGATTATACTTAGTCGCTAAAGCGAAACTTATGATTTATTTGCAATGAAAATAAAGATAGAAACAGAGGTAACTGTACCCACGTCACAAAGAAACGGCCAGGCGAGATGGATAGAGAGTGAGTGGGTAAAGAGAAAAAAGCGCGAGTGACGAAGGGGGGGGGGACGGGTGAAAGAGTATACGTACATGTGGGGAGGAGAGAAAGAGGGATATGATAAGTAGCGCCAGCCATCAAAAGAAAATAACATGTATATGTAGACAGTGAATCCATTTTATTGTCATTATCAAAAAATAAGTTCCTACCTTATCCGCGTATAGGATTGAATTTCTGGAGGTATGTCATAGCGTAGGGTTAAGCTCGTACAGTCAGAAGACGCATAGAGCCAACGATGACAATGGTTATTAGCAGATAACAAAGAGATTGTCGTTGTAGGGTAGGATAACATGTACTAGTAGCTCTAGCGTTATAGCTCGTTTCTTGTCTTCCTCCTGACCACTAAGAACACCGAGGTCGCTCTGTGTCGATGTCCATGTTTCTTGTGCGATCCGTGCGCATCATCAGAGCGACCCCGCCCAATAGGAGTCTCTTTCACGCCCTTAATTTAAACAGATTTACAACACCTTCACTCGATTTACCAAAGAATGCCCACCGACCCTGTTTTCCTTTGAATCCACTAACAAATGAGATATCGTTTCACGTCAGAGCAGTCGTCTACGACCTCATCGCGTTACGACCTCATCGGTCCTCTTCGCATACACGCGCTGCGCGCACTAACTGACGTCGAAGCTTTCTACAAGCTGCAACCCCATTACCGTCAATTCCATTGATGGCGCCACATGGCGGAACCCTTCTTGTTCAGCGTTAATCACTCTGGATTGTATCCGGCAGTCGATCAGTTCGCGACCGTCATTACCTTACTTATCACCCACTGTCTTTGCCGATCTTACCTAGTGATATTCTCCAAATTAACTAATTTCTGCCGTCCAGTTCCAAAAGATACGCCATTTACCATGCTTACTACGTGCGAGGAAATAATAAAGATTTGCTCCGTGCGTTGAAATTATAGTACGGAAGTTTTTTCATTGTCTTCTAATTAGTTTGTCTTTCCGTGGTTGGGATATATGGCAAAAGCCACATTTCCTCTCAAGAAATTTAAAATATGCCCCGGTAGACGCATAGTTTTTACTGATCTTGACTCCTCATAACGCTGGAGCGTGCCTTCATCGCACGAGACCACACGGGACGCACGAACGTACGTGTACGGACATGCATCTGTTGCATTACGAATAATTGGTTCACTGCTGCGTCAATTGTGCCGTCATAATATTGACCAATCCGCATGCAGATGATTAACGATCGTTATTACCAATGTTAGCATGATTTTCTAGCTTATTTTATTTTAAAAATATTTTGAAGAATTTTGGCAGTAGAAGAAGTATAATCTTTATGCTGAAGTGGTAGCGAAATAAGAAATGAATATTCAATGTGATTCAATGCATTATAACCATATTACCAAAACTAGACGAAGATAGCCGAAAACGACCGATCCATTTGCAAAATACGATTGGTTACGTCCCGTCACGTGATCTCCGCGAATGGTTACCATTGGCCGGTGACCAGGGATCACAGGAGAACGTCCTATTCATGACGTCGTGGAAAACAGTCAGACATAGCATCAGAAAGGAATCGTACGTGAGGTACAAACGTCCATGCCGAAATCCGATTCTAACGACGTCTAGAAGTTGATTTATCAGTAATAACGAGCATCCGGGTCGAGAAGAGAAGCGAACGGCGCGTGAGCCAGTTTATACGTACGTATGTATTATTAATGTACGTTGACGAGGAAAAAGAGTGAGGACGTGAAATTTAGTGAAAGTAACGCGCATGAATAGTGCTGAGTGCTTGTAACGCGTGCATGTGTGTGCGTTGTATGCGCATACACAAGTATATGACGCATACGAAGTGTGTTGTACATATGCGAAATTGTCATCGAATCGTTCTGCTGGTGCGATAACTCGCTGTGGTAAACGGCGTAGCCCTTTCATGGGAAAGAAGCGTCACGATCGGCATACGAAAACAATTGAGACGCGATTTCCTCGCCATCTTGCGTGATCTCCAACTTTCGACCAGTACCGTACGAGAAAAGAACGACATTGGAGAAGGCTTCCATCTGTCTCGCTTCCATCGCGTCGCGTCGCGTCACCACAAACCTGTGTTTCATTGGTGGCTAGCGATCACCGGATGTGGCGGTGGTGTGGTGGTGGAGTTGTTTGTCGAACTTGATAGGATTGACGCGCAAAAGTAGCGTTGCTTGTCGGAAGGATCCTCTGATTTCAAGCTCAAGACAATCTGACGCGTGGGGAAACGCGGCCGTTCCATCGTTCGGCCCCTACCATCGGTATCGTATCGCCCCAGTCACGGAGGTTATTGCGTAGTTCCAAGTCCAAACGGATCATCGGTACATCGATATAATCAATCTTATTTTTTTCACGGTGAGCGCCTAATTACCACTTTTCACGTGTGATGACGTTTATTTTTCCGTCTTCCTTCACATAGCTTTGACACGTATTATAATCGACCTTGCCCGTCCCGTTTATTTCATTACAAAATCAGTTCCGTAGTGTGTATCTTTATCTTACCCACACTTGTTATCAACAAAGGACAGTACGTCCTATTTTAGATCATGATAAATATTTTCGACAAGTACACACAAGAGTCATATAACGTAATAGACATGAGAGTGCCATGTTATAAATCAGTTTTACATTGTAAAGATCACCAAAAATGCAGCCATCCTGCAATAAATCGTATAGGTATTCATTTTTGTAAAACAAACGCATCCATGTATCATTCGTGGACATGGCGACTAAATGGGCCGATCTCATTATGCCGACTCTTAAAAGAATTACAGTAGCTACGGTACCATGAACATTGTATGGATTTGAGTATTGTATATGGTTTAATGAAGTTACGTGTGGTCATTCATTTTACAGAAGAGACGCCGTAAGAGGTAGCGATAGTATCCGGGTCAAATAAGAAAGGATATTTCAGAGACATGACGAACTCAACGCCAAAGTTGAGCGACAAAATTGAGCGCCAAGGATCACCCAACGCTGGTGCTAAGCATCAACGTCAGCAGCACTACCGTCCAACCATGGTGAAAACCTCAATGTTTTCCCAGAATGGAGGGCGATATGGAAAAAGTAACAACACTGGTGGTACTACTGGAAGATTGAGTTGTAGTCCACCTTGCAGTTCTATAAGGAGTACAAGAAGTTCGCCATTAAGACCAACAGATTGCAGCCCACGCGGCAGTCCAACAAACAGCTTTTACGCGGGTGCAAAGTTCTCTGAGCCACCTTCACCCGCAAGCCTGCCGAAACCACCGAGCCACTGGACCAGTAGGATATTAGCCGGCTGCCAACAAAACGCTGATATTTCGAATCATCTTAAAATGATACTCAATGTCCAAGCTTGATATCCAAAGATGATGAATACATCGTCATCACCTATTACGGTGTTGCCACCGTTCCCAACGCTGTTCTCGGTTCCCGCAAGTATTGACTCTGGAGCACTTGAGAAGCAGGTACGATGTCGTCGTCGTCACCGCTATCATCGACCCTCAATGTGAAAGTCGGACACAGTAGAGGTAGAAACAGACATAAAACATGAACACAAAGACGGAAAGTAGGATTACTAAAGAGAACAGGAGAATCGAACGATTCCATTGTTTTTTTCTTTTTCGAATATTTCGATATTGTGCGACGTTCGTTTACCGGACTAGTATTTGCTATACGTAGGAGCTCGTGCGACGATTGAACCGATAAAATACGAATCACGATTGGAAATCCAACGCGTGTGACTACACTCTCGATACACGTAACTCACATACGTCCGTGCGTGCGTGGGCGCGCGATTACGCGAGCTAGCCTACGTAATTATCATTAACTAGAGTTCGTCTAACCCCTTTGTGTACAATTTTCTGAAACATATATTTTACATCTTCATTTTAATAGTCTGACGAACAAACGCGCGCGCGCGCGCGCACGAATGATGCCCATCCAACAATACACGACACTCGATACGTATACTTGTCTGCCTGCGCAGTATGAAGAGTTATGCGGAGCTGGACGTCTATTCCTCGATATTTTTCATCTTCAATTTCTGGTTTCTTCTTCTTTCCAGTGTTTACTTTGTACGTAACCAGTGCAATGTCAAACTTATTGATATAGAGGATCCGAACATTCAAAGGAAGCTTATTCCTGCAATGAACTTTCATTAATCACGTGGAGCACGGTCGAGGAATGTACCGATTTATTGTTCTAAAAAATGCGGAAAAGAGTTCGACGATTGTCATCGTTGAGGAGATTCGCAGACAATGAGAAAAAGCACAATGTTCGAACCGAATGCAGAATAGCGTCAATACTACACTTTGATGAAGTGCCCGAGAAACGAATCGAGAATACTAGCGGGTCTAGCAAACTGAGACTTCTTTTTTTCTCGTTACTGGGGATAGTACACAAGGGTCATCATGATTATTGCAGTTGCCTTTAATGTTCGCTGCATTGTGCAAAGGCGCACAGTACGTCGGATTCACTTTTCAAAGGAACTTTTGTATATCCTCTAAATATTTGTTCCCGAGGACGTGTTATAACATTATTATGTAATTATTCGCAGCTTATTCAGATTTACTTAGTTTTGTAACGGTTAATACACAGAACGGTGTTCTTGGACGAAACAACGGACTGACGAAATTAGGTCAACTGATACTTCAGAATAGTTGAACGTTTTAATTGCAAAGACCTGTTTTCATTCTACTTTGCAATCTGGCAGTACACATTACATAATTTCTTTGCAAATATACTCAGTTTCCCTAAGCGCTGAGTTCGACAGCTCGAGGGCCCGTTTGAATGTGACCGTCAAAACCATAACCGTGGGGTTCCGAATTTTCAGTTGTTAAATTTTCCATTCTTCAGATATTGTTCGCAAAGACGATGCGCTTTTGGCAGTATCTACAAAATATGAATCCTCGGTAACGCATCAATGATTATCAATGGCACAAAAAGATCGAAGAAAATTTGATAAGTACGAAGATTAGTATATTGATGACAGCGGTCGTTTTTTACAATTTGCGGAAAGTCATACATTTGATACGCAATTAGTACGGATCGTTAGCATTACAAGAATATTTTGATCGTAACAGAGGTGGTGGCTTTACGGACCAAAACCATTCAAAATGTAGCATAAGGATGAAAGCGTCGTTGGTACGCGCTTGGACGTGGAGAAAGTGATTTCTATTTTCATCGTGCAGAAGCGTGCCTACATCAGTCGCGCATGGACAAAGATAAGCACAGCCTTGGTGACTGCGACAATGATTCCACTTCTTGCGAATTGTGAAAACGAACGGTTTGTTCTCATAGATTTATCTATCATTGGCCAAACGTTTATTCGGCACACTGTCACCAAAACATACGTTATTTATCTTCTTCATCTCTCGAAAGGTTGTTTCTCCAAGTGAAAATTCGTATGTAATCATTTTGCAAGTGACATATCCATCTGTCGTGGAAAACGACTTTGAAATTGAAACTGGCTCACTGAGAGCCTAATTTTCAGTAGTATTGGTCATTTCTATGTTTCACATTAAGCTATTGGTGTAACTTTTTGTTCCTGAACGCGTAGAATTTTGCATACAAAATTGCATCTTTCCGGCGGGATTGTTCCGTAAGACGCCCGTGCCTTCTTACGCCCCCCCTAATCACGCGTAACTTTCACGTTTCGACTTTCTCATTTATCTCCTGCCCGACGGCCGTCTCCCGGACTTTTTTTGTTTTTGCTCGCATGAATACGAAAGGTTGAAACTATCGGTCCACGGCTTTAGGTTTATCGATATGCGACAGATAATTCTATCGTCTCTTTTGAGCAATGAAAAATGACCGAAAAAAGTCGGAGCTTTTAAAGTAGTTCTTAGCCTGCGAATAACGAAACGTCATGTTTATTAACGAGCGGTGTTTATGGGTGCATGGCACAAATATTTTCCGTTCAGATCATCAACTGTGAAATTTAAAAACGTCATGTATATACCATTTTGCCATACGCGCACCTCTGTGACAGTTCTGTTATCCAGAAGTTTATCCTACCGAGTATCATAGGACTGAAGTTTCATCAATTCGATACACAGTCCCATAAGAAAATTCTGATCCAAAAATTTCCTGTATTTTACGTGAATGTCTCCGAAAAAGAATCATAATATCGAACGCACTCGTGAGTGACGAAATGTTGCTGTGATGAAGACACAGTGGGTACAATTCATTCTTAGCCAACAGTGGATGGGGCGTGTGTGTGTTTTTGTGTTTGTACGAACGTGCGAAGACGTTTACGCGGTAATTAATGTGTTGTGCGTGGAATTCGATAAATCGATAAAAATGACGTATCTGCAAAAATTTGTCGGTCGGTGCGTCCGTACATGCTGGTTAGTAAAAGCAGATACCGTTGTAAATGATAAAATTCTTATAATTATAGCAGAGAATATAAATGAGAATGTCAGGGGGAGCGTCACTGGATGTGTCGTCTTGTTTCCTATCGTTGAGTTCCGAAAATAATGCGAGCTAATTGAATTTTGATAATACCACAGACGTTTTTATTCGGTATCCATAAATTAGTTAACATTTTACTAGTTTTGAACGCGTTAAAAAAAAACGGTCATTCATTATTATCTGTTATGAACAATTTCAGTACTCATCATTAACGCCATTTGTTTGAATCCGAAATCCACTTCGGTTATAATTGTCGTATCGTAATTAAAGGCATCCCGGATATTCTAATCTGTACTACGTGTATTTTATTTTATGGTATTCTCGTTCGATCCGGTATTCATCTTATATAGATACGATACAAAAATATTTTAACTTTATGGAGTTCTCATTTTAAAGATTTGAACAGTTTTACACCACGAATTTACTCCTATAAACTGTAAATGGAAAACGTTTCAAGTCTGAATATGAAGAAAAACGCTGATCAGTCAGTAAACTTTTTAATATCTCTTAATTAAATTTAACCCGCGAAGCTTAACGCCCCCCGCCCCATTCCAAGGAAAGATCGGGGAAACCTGCAAAAACGTATATGAGTCGTGAGATCGAATTACTAACAGCTCCGCATACTCCGAACGATGCTCCGAAATATCGATAGCCCCGCGTCGATGTAATGCCCGGATAAACGTACACTGAGCACGTACATGTATGCATGCATTCATACCATGTGAAACGTTCACGATGACAAGGACCAAGGTCCTAAAATTACATTTAAAATGGAGAAAGAGGGACAGATGGGTAAAATATTAGACGAATAAAAGGCATGCAAGGAATCAGTCGCTTAAGAAATTAGTAGTGCACTTTGTTCGATTTGGTTCGATAGCCGACACATTTTCTTCAAAGCGCCTAAAGTTATTCATAAGTCACTTAAAGGTATGACTGCCTTTTACTCTTTTCTGTGCCAATCCAGTCCTTCTCTCTCCGAGTTTCTCGTTTAATTTTTCTTAAAGCTGACTCGTCTTCAACCACATTCAATCTAAAATCATAAGTTCGCTGTTATGAGGTAATTGTTGAATTAACGTACGTTTTCATGGCCATCATAACGCAGGAAATGTTGTGAAAACAGATTATTTGTTCTTGTTTCGGCCATCATATTTTTCGATATCTGACGAATATAAATATTCCGAACTTGGCACACGAGCAGTACGGGACAATATGTAACTCAGATTACGAAGGTCGACGACGAGGGCAAAAAGAAATAGTAGTCCTATTTTCGTTCAAACCTGCGGGGCAGGATCCATGTTAGTTTGACATTCCTCTGCCACTGACGAATATTGCACGAGCAGTATTAACTAACTTGTCTGCGTCTATTGCTTTGGCGGACTTTAAAAAAATGCGGCACATCATTGGGTTTAATACGGTCAGCTTTACATATGTAAATCTCGCGAATAACGCGAACAACGTAAATTTTATAATAATCGGAAATCCATGCGAGAGTCCGACAATTATTGTAAATTCTGTTAACATATTTTATTCCGCCAAAACGCGGTGACTCACATGTATTGAGAGTAGCTGGCGCCAGTCCTACCTTCACAATGAAAGCTTCATAAAAAATGTACGTTTATGCCGGAAACGGAGATGCCGTGCGACAGACTTTAAGTTGCATACGAACCGTTTTAACTATGCGTTTATCTCACTATATGTTAATCGAGTACTTTGATCGGTGCTGATCTTTGTGCGTTAAACACAACAGAGCGGCATGACATATCAGTGCGCCCTTGTTCAACATCGAGTACTCGTCACAAAATTTGCGTTTCGTTGCATTTAATTTTGTAAGAAACGGTGCAAAGTGGAATGTCCGTTTGTTCGGAAAGGGGATATTGACAATTTTGCATTCTATTTGACGTGCCAACGTTTCCTTCGACGATAAATCGTCACCACCTTACGCGTCACGACACTTACCCGTTTCTCAACGACAGCCGACGTTCCGCTCAACCGTTATGTTAGGTGTTCTTGATCGTTATGAAATATTTCTGTACTTTTTTCTCCGTAATACTTTTTTTGCATTCGTAAATTGCGCATTATTGGCTCCTTATCGGTATTCAAATACTCGCGCGCACACATACACGATACGCGTAAATGTGTACAACATTAAATACACATTCGTAAACACATACACACGCACGCACGCACAGAGCACTCGTCGTGCGGTGGTGCGTCCTTCCGAAGTACGCTATACGCGGGTTTTCTTTAATCCCGGGGCTCTAAAGTGTCAAGTATCGAAATGAGAACTAGAATAGAAGGATCGTAGGCCGCATTCGATTGAGGATCGGGAAACATGCATAATGAAAAAGAAGACCGTCCTTTTGCGTCCGCGTCAGGAGCAAAAAACGTGTGAGACAAGACAAAGAGGTCGGTAAACTTAACTTTTTCTCCCGTAGATTATAATTATATGCAGATTAAGAAAGAATTATTATATTAACCACGATCTTCTGTGATTACGACTCTAACGTCCAACGAAGACGAAAATGGGGACATTTATTTCATTTGTCCGTTTCGTGTTCGAGACAGTTCAGCGTCGATCGGATAAAACCACGCAATCGCTGTCGTGTTTTAGAATAAGTAAGGTAGATTTGTAATTATTATAATGTAAACAACGGTGGAAGCTCTGTGCGTCTATTGTAAATTATATGTACGCAAAGGCGAGCAAAGTACAATAACCGGGGTAGCTCGTCTAGTAATTGTACAGACAACTGTTAAATGTACATACGAGTATCGATCGTTAATGCTCGTTGGCGATCGTGGACTCCATGCAAGAAGAGACAATATTTTGCTATGATCGGAAAACTAAAACAGAGATGCTGCATTGCGTTTCGTACATTGAAATTTGGATGAGACGAACGAAACGAAGGAGGGAGGAAAAGTAAAAATGTCTTTACCGCGGTTAAGAATGGTGAATTCTTATTCTTGACACAGCCGCATTTCCGTTGGCCCACTTGCCGCTTTTAATCTCACACACACACACGTTACTCCCGCATTCAGGCATCTACTCTTCCAGTAGAAAGCAAAATTGAGAGGAACTTTGTCGAACAACAGTATGGCAGCAGCGGTATGCCTGATTCAAGGAGAAACAACATGCCGAAGAAGAAGGAACACGCCTGAGAAACGAACGATATTTGTGCTCAAAAATCATTCTTAGGAAGGTGAAACTGCAAATTGTGTCTCCGATTGCACGTTAATAACATATATTCGTACGCACAGTTCTTCCGTATGCGTATTTATGTGCGTTGTGGAAGGGACGCAGAGAAGAATCAACATCTCATTGCCTACGTGAAAATGGAACGAAGCGCTGTTTCAGGCCAAGATACGAAGCGAAGATCACGATGTGCACGCGTAAATGAGGCGAAATAACGTGGGCGATGAGTAGGGTGTGACATGCACACATTATACATATGTTTACATATATATTTATGTGTGTGTGTGTGTGTGTGTGTGGTGTGGATGTGTGTGCCTATACACTCCGCACGACAACCATGGGTACATGAAAAACAAAAATGAGTTGGATTAGCGTTAAACACGAAAACAAATAAAATGTCCTTTTGAGTTCAAAAGGCGCCAAAAAAAACGGACGCAGCCGCGATAGACAAAGAACAGAGTGAAGTAAAGAAAACTTGCAACAAAGGGAGATTGAGCGGGATGAGAAAATTGAAAATCGTGAAGATGAGAGTCCTGGAGTCACAGACAGCATGGTGCGAGTAATATGCCGTTTGTTCGCAGTATCACACGAGATAGCGCCTACGAAGTAAGAACAGGCGACGATGGAAAGACGTGGTCAATTACAATTAAATTATGTCTACCAAGTATTTGAATCACTACCCAGGAATAAGTTTACCTGTACCGTCGAATCGATACAACGTAAGTGAAAAGTTCAACATGAAAACCAAGACGTAGTAAGAAGCATTTTGTTTATTTATGTTTTTGACATTTCATGTTACAATAGATAAAAATTAAGAGTCGTCCCAGTCGATTATCAACAAATTTTGTTTGACAACGCGAGAAAGTGTTATTGAGTTTCTTGTACGTACGGATAAACATAACTCCGGCATGTCGACGTACATAATCCAGTTGACAACCAAAAACTCGCGACCTTCGTCGCCGCTGGATAAAAAGTCTACTTTTACCGGATCTATTCGTCACATCCCACAGATCTCCCATCCCCCCGACCAATTTTCACATTTTCCCATTTTTTAGGGCCCTTTTCAGGGCCCGCAAATAAGTCACAAACGTAGCAAGGGCTTGTCGACCCAAGCACGAACGGAGATCTGTCCTTTTCAGGACATATTCGTAAATGTCCTTATAAGGGCAACACTGATACCGGATACAACGACGTGGTGTAACCCTCCTACAACGATGCGCAAACAAAATGGGGTCGTACGTATACCACATCTTCTGTTTTCGAACGATTTTTACTCATTTTTAGGATCTACCAATTAGCTGGTGCAACCAAACGTTCCTGTTCCTTGGCACAGGATACATTAGTTTTTCTCTCATACGGGCATTCGGTAAGCTGGTACAAACACGTGTAAATTTATTAATTCTCTTATTACGACTGTTAACACCGCACTAGTGTAGCTCGCAGGCCTGCAGCATCGACTACACGTACATGCAGCAAGGGTTCGTACGGCGATTTTCGCACGGTACTTGTTACATAAATGCGTACTCGATGTGAGACATTGATTGCCAAAAAATTTATTTCTTTCAGATAAGCGACAATGCTGAAAAAAGTATGGAGAAGTACAAGTACAGTCGTTTTAATAAATCGAGTCGTTCCGAAGGATTGTACGATCTTCCAGCTACGACCGCAATATCTTCCAAATTTCCAGGTATCCGTTCTGGTTTCCCGTAGCCCACGTATCTCTGCGCGAACAATACCATTAGGTAGTGGTGTGGCAATCCGGAAGCATTATATTCAGATCAAGAAACTTCTCGTAGGAATACGCACCCATTGGAATTAACGCACATACAGGTGGTAGCAACCCTTCTATCAGTTGATTTTAGCGCAACGTCCGTTATCACGTTATCCTCGAGCACATTGTAAAATTTTACGGCAGACCCAGCACCATACGTTGCGAATACCTCACGGTTACTGGAAAAGCTGGTACCGATCATCCACGTCAATCCTATCACCGTGTCGTCGACCGATATCGATTGTACACAGGTTCTCTGAGCAACCGGTACGAAGTTAACGACTCGATAGTGCTAATGTATTACTTTACATTCCCAATTAGATTTGGACAGTTCTCTTACCTCTTCGAAGAAATATATACGTATCTCTTTGTTCGTTCCACTCGTCACAAATAGATCGCGTGACGACGAAGACTTGATACACGTGATACTACACGGTTGTCGCTCGTATTCGTCCATCACCGGATCCATAAATTCTTCGCTCCCTATCGCAACGGATTGTCCGTTATTTAAACATTCGACAGTAGATGAGATTTTACGCACCATTCTGCCCGGGAGAGCATTGTTCCAAGCTGCATTTGTATAAGCCGCCGCACATCGTGCCCACGACAAATAGTGTCGGAGTTTTCGGGGAAAAATCGAAACACGTGACGCATAGTCCAGACTCGGCAGCATGTTCGCGTTTACCACTGGCGCTTCGCGGTCTCCTACATTCCGCTGGATTATGTTCCCTTGATATTTTTAAGCTGGACAGAAAAATGACAGTTAGTTCGTAGATTGTTTATCTTCACGATTGTACAGACACTCACTGCATATGTCGTGCAATCTTCGTAAAATTAGCCGCCAATTTATATATAAAAATATTTCCGTCTTTGCTGGAGCTGACCAGCACAGAAAATGAGTGTGTAGCAGTAACATAAGCGCCAGTAATAATGTTCCATGGTTTCCAAAGTATTTGCGATATAACGTCTTCGTGAGCGCAAACTTGCATCGGTGTTACCGAATCGTCGTCCCTCAGATTCCACACAAGAACATCGCCTACGACAAGGTGACCATAAAATACGCATTTAACCATGTAACAACCGCAGGCTCGCACCATTGAATAATCCTGCCGCAATGACAGACGGTTCAGTGGGATGATAAGATAATGTCGTAACACAGGCGCTCACTTCCAATGTCTTTTTGGGTATCTCATCAAACCTCTCCTGCCTGTTGACATTGTAAAACCGAATGTGGGCAATATGATCGCACCACGTTTCGTGATAAGCAGCGCTATGCGACACTGCCAATGTTCCACCATTGGTGCTCCACGACGAGCCACTTATTTTCATCTAGAACAAAATCCCCTTTCCGTGTCCAGCGGATCGTCGGTAAAATACATTTACTTGTACAAGGAAAATTCATGGTAACCTGTGTATTCGTGTCACATAAAGTATTGATTCGTGCAATTAACAGAGCTTGAAATGTAGGTGGTCCCCCACGTCGCGAATCGTAATCTTCGAAGGCATCGGTACAATGGGCTTCATCCAACGCTACTAATACGTCAGGCACAATCCTTCTCAAGAATCTTGCCAATTTTTCAAAATCTACTGGCGATTCCATCTTCGGAGTATCGACTGTCCGCGTCTAGAAGACAGAGGAAGCGCTCGTTGATTCAAATAGCGAGAAATGTTTCGCAACCTGTTTAGCACCTCGGCATCCTTCGTCGTTGACGTTTGCGTGTAACCCGTGGTACGTGCTACGCCGACCGTTTGAGCGCACGCAGGCTGCACAGATCTAAGCAGCAGAATGCGTTACGGATAATAAAAATGTACATCACAAAATGCTGCATATACAAGACAGCCTAAACTCATTACAATCCCACCGTTGTATAATTTTACCGAAAATACGTAATAAACTTACCTCTTAGTGGTGGACATCGATTCGAAACTGACAACATCAATAGTTCTGTCGGTGAACATTGCGCGATACACACGTTAATACAGGAGCAAGGGCTATCGAGCGATTGGATGATAAATCGTATGTTTGCTATTTTTGCTGGAATTGTATTAGCTTCAGAAGGGTGCCACTGCGCAGAAAAGCAAGGATGCTCGGGAATTCTTTACAGACCTATTTTATCGTAGAATATCTCATTCGGACATCAGTTAACCAGCCGGTATAGGCAAATGGCCGTACTTTCGGTCGATATCGAAAAAAATCTTATAGCAATGGTCTTTACCGCACGAAAGGCACGTGTCTGCTTCGGTCATCATCCAAATTTCAAATAATCTCTATACGTGCACATACAGTAACGTCAGACGCAGCTACAACGAGCAGTACCGAGTAGTACTGATAAGTAGCACCGTGAGTAGCATGATTTCGTTAGGGAGGGTACAATGGCACGTATCGTACATTACGTGTCAAACGGAACTGTCCAATCGTGTCCTAAAGATAGAAGAAGGTTCACGCGGAGTAACCAAACGGAGAATGGCGAGAGGTTCACGTGAAGAACGTTTCTTTAAAATCCATTTCTTTTTCGAAGCATTATTACAGCGACCAACCGCGACGAGTATTCTACCACTTTCGAGATCTATCCTGTAGATGCGTACAGAAACGACTGACGTAAGATGGCTGTAACTATTTATATAGCCAGCCAGGTTACGGGATAACATCCCCCGTAAGGTTCGAAATGGTGTCGACAGTGACGATCGGAGTTCAGAAGTTGCTGCTTTTACCTTGGTTTTCTAGAAATTAAAAACGTAAACGATCGATCAACGTTCGCTTTAAGGCAAAGCCATCGGCAAGAGCCCCTATGTGTTCAACAGGCCTACCCGCCGTTGGTCGTTAACCTCCCTGTTACGCTGTGCTACGATAAAATCGGCCGCAATAATGGTAAATTTCGAAACTCATCGGTAGAAATAGCACAAATCTCAGTAGTCCGTACGCTCGAGAATGATCTGTTCATTGAAATAATGTAAAATATAGATTGTAAGGCAACAGGTTAGGACACAATTCATCATCGAAAATGAGCGTTGGGTCGATAGGCACGACGTTCGCGTGCATCCCGGTTACGAAAATACTCTTTATTCGTTCCTTTATTGTTTGTTTCGTCATATATTGCGTCTATGCGGCATGAATTAACATTTACTTAACCTTAACGTTCTGACGTGGTTATCGGAGCACACACTTCGGTTTATTAAGTATTTCTGGGCACACACGAGGGGAAAGGAAATATGAACAGTGCGTAATATCATTGGATCAATGTACCTTCTTTTTGGCAGGCATTACTAGGTGCACAGCTCGTTATCAGCCTGGTTACAGTCAGCATCATTCAAAAATTAAGCCCACATTTTTCATTTGCGCGGTGGTTCTTATGTTCAACTGGGTACGTGGATTGTCCAACATTTACACAAATTGTACCACTCTATAAAGTCATGAAACTTCTGTCCAACCATCCTGTCTATTTTTATCCTGTTTTTCAGATTAGTTCGATATTTACACCCGGCGGATCAGCAATTAAGAACGCTCGCGGGAGTACCAAAAGACAAGTCAAAAAGAAGCAAACATATAGAAAATGGCAAAGTGGGCGAAGTATTCCATGTTCCACGGAATCTGGATTTAACATTGGAGAGCATAGGTGTAGCAGCAAGAGATGTAATACATTTAAAATTTTATGCCGAATATCAATGGTTCTTGGACTTCTCTCTGTATGCAACTGTCGTTTACGTTCTAACAGAGGTTCGTAGAGAATATCATTGTTCAGCCTTTGCTCAAATTGTCATTGTATATACTTATATTCTTCAGGTGTACAATAACTTTTATCCAATCGAAGACGAGATTAATCTTAGTATGCTTTGGTGCACCTTGGTTCTGGGTTTTGCATTGTATCCTTTCTACAATTAGCGATCGATAACTAACTTGCTGCATTTTCCTTGATCATAAACCGAGTAGCAAAGTATCCCTTTCTTTGTGGCTACAATATTTCAAGGGTGAAGAAAGCGTAGGCGAACGCTCTACCTGCATAGTAACGGGTTTCGTTTATCTCCTCTTAGCCATGATTATTCTAATCGTCGATGAAAGCCATCTCGAGATTGGTTTAGAAAAGGCGTACGATAGTTTTAACCATAGCGCGTCTTTGTTCCTGGATCGCCAGGGTCTTCCGTCTACGTAAGTTGGCAAATACAAAATTCTTACTGGTTCTCGCGGGGACGATCTACAAATTTTGTTGCGCAGCGGACCGGCCTCGAAGATCGTGGTCAAGTTTTTCCTCGCGCTGTGGTGCGGTTTACTCGGTTCGTTATTCACGTTCCCGGGATTGAGGGTTTCGAAGATGCATTGGGACACGTTGAGGTAAGTAAGGAACATCGTGGTTGCGCATATCGATAGTTCACTGTACACTGAGTTTCCTACGAAATTAACCGTGACGACGAACGTTGAAGGTACAACGGTGATCGGAAGCTGATGATCCTACTAGCGAATGTTAGTTACGCGTCACCACTTTTATTGGTTTGCTTGTGGATAAAACCGATAACTAAGGATTACCTGACTGTTCGTGTGTTCAGCGGAATGAGTGAACCGTTGTAAGTGGCCTTGTGTATGGTTCGCATGTATCGCTTATGTGTCGTTTCAGACGTTATTTCCAGTTACGGAACGTAACGTTACAGAATGCCCGTTAGTACGTTCGAAAGCACGAGATTACTCGTGGTGGTCACCGTCGTCCTAATGAAATTAGCACTAATGCCGTTGTACTTACAATCCTACCTGAACTTGGCCATTCAGAGATTGGAAAGTCAGAAAAAGGAGGCCGGTAGAATTACCAACGTGGAGTTACAAAGAAAGGTATACGCATATGTTTACAGCGATTCGTTTGTCGCATATGTTGCACTACTTCGTTGGGTCTGTACGTCGGTTTATCACGCTTTGCAGATCGCCGCTGTGTTTTACTATCTCTGCGTAGTAGCGTTGCAGTATGTCGTACCACTGGTGACGCTTTTATTTTTTACTTTTATGTACAAAACTTTAGGTAAGTTAAAATCATGCGAACGAAACAGGTGGTAAAAATCGATTTATCGCCTGTCTAGTGACGCATAGACCTCGTTGGGTTAACGATAATTTAATGAGGACGATCATTCGTGGAACGATCATTAGGTGATTACACGTGGGAGGGCGTGACAAAATGGGAAACTGCTATTCCCGAAGAATGCCCGATCGGTACCGAATCGATGGAATCGATGACAACTCCGAACGATCTCAACGAAGAACAATCTGTCGTACAAACCGCTCGAGACCTTAGACTCGCGTTCGGTTCACTGAAAGAAGTATGCACTCATGGTTATTGAGAATCCATGGCTTTACCTCCTTATTCATTCGCTATTTGATTGCAGATCTTCTCGGCAGATGTGTGCAGAGGTTTGTTAGGTTTAGCCACATGGTGGACGTCTTTTACTTTGTTTTCTAGCACGGCCATGGGTATGTTTTACCAAACGTATTTTTCGGCATCATGAGGCTACTGACACGGCTCTCAGAACTTCCTTTGTACGGTATCGTCCGGTGCCAAGGTTAAAATTTAACATAATCCGATCAAAGAAATTCAAGGTGTACTTGCATCGGCATAATAAATTTTGCAGAAAGGCACGTAGAACTACGTTTGCTCGATCACGAGTTACAAAATGTACAATCTGGATTTTCGAATAAAATGTTGATTAACATATATATATGTATATCGTGCATGTACCCCACCGCTTTCCCTGACACACCAGAGACAGTCTGAGAGATTTTCCTTACGGTACAGAATTGTCATATCGGACTGTCGTTGTACCGGGTGCATTCCGAGGAAACGTGGAATTAAACGCAATACCTGAATAATAAAACTTATAATGTAATGCTCGAGGGTTTTGGAGATGCCACTTGGAAGTACCTATGCATTCGTACGAGCCATTACGAGCCAAGTACGAGCCATTCAAGTACGAACGCCACAAATTGTTCATTTTTATTACAGGCAAGTAAAGTCTGGACGTTTCGGTGGATGCAGCAGTGGAAGAACATTTGGTTTAAAATTGTAACCACAAATCTAGTTTCTTCGTAACTGAGAGAGGATCTATGAAAGCAAGGGGAATGTTCATTAGATATGTTTATTCAGTATGTAGATAACAGGTAGATCAAGAGTACTGGCAGTTTTTTCACTGCCCAAAAATTAATTGTGGAAGTGATGGTCGACTTCTCTCAGAAATACTCTCAAGCATTTCCACAGGTTCTCAATGTTACCCACATTAAGGAAAGACATCCACTGACTCGTTACATTGTAGCAAACCCTAATGGTACAGCTTCTCCATGGCCAGATAATGATTCAATGTTTCCCCTTTTATCGAGATTCTTAATAAATTAAAACTGACGACAATTCACAGGATACAATAGGTTACAGGGAGTTCGCAGAATGGCTTTCAAACACCATGGCAATCGCAGGGCACAACGTTCGCAACCAACATACCCGAATGGATCACACGAAATGTACCTGAAACAGACGACTCCGATATACTTACATCCAGGAGAACATTACATGTAAAAGTGTAAATGAACAGAATAAAGAAGTGCCACTGACCAACGATCCTCCCTTTTCTTTTCTTCACGCGTTCGTCCAGGACAGCACAATTGCGCTCGTCGGATATCAGGGCCCGTTCCTTCATTCTTTCGCCCATTTACGCGAGTCTGCAACTAGCTCGCGGTAACCTCAAACTGAGTTTGACGTAATATCGTTCGGATCACATATCACTGTTTTCGTCTCTTAACTCGATTGTCACTGCATTACGCGCGGTTTTATTTTTTTTACATATCTGATGGTTAGTGCCCCAGGTGGGCAACGATTTCCATTCTTCATTACACATCGCATTTTGTACACTACCGCTGATGTACATGCGAAAGCACGACGCTCACTGGTCGGTTCGCCCGTCCAGCGCGGCCGCCATGACTCACGCCACACGTCGGACGTCGCCGGGGTAATGAAGGCCACGCGTAAATCGTTTTCGCACCAAGAGAAGTCGATTTTTTTCGCATTTCTAGATAGCGGCAATCGATCCGGCGACGACCTAAACCCCCCGGAGGGTTCTCCTCGGGGCCTCCGGGGGGTTTAGCGCCGTTGTCAGACGGGCAGGTAAGATCCGGATTCTGAGTGGCGTTTCGACGGGCGGTTAGAGCCGGTTCAGAGTGGCGTTTCGACGGGCGGTTAGAGCCGGTTCAGAGTGGCGTTTCGACGGGCGGTTAGAGCCGGTTCAGAGTGGCGTTTCGACGGGCGGTTAGAGCCGGTTCAGAGTGGCGTTTCGACGGGCGGTTAGAGCCGGTTCAGAGTGGCGTTTCGACGGGCGGTTAGAGCCGGTTCAGAGTGGCGTTTCGACGGGCGGTTAGAGCCGGTTCAGAGTGGCGTTTCGACGGGCGGTTAGAGCCGGTTCAGAGTGGCGTTTCGACGGGCGGTTAGAGCCGGTTCAGAGTGGCGTTTCGACGGGCGGTTAGAGCCGGTTCAGAGTGGCGTTTCGACGGGCGGTTAGAGCCGGTTCAGAGTGGCGTTTCGACGGGCGGTTAGAGCCGGTTCAGAGTGGCGTTTCGACGGGCGGTTAGAGCCGGTTCAGAGTGGCGTTTCGACGGGCGGTTAGAGCCGGTTCAGAGTGGCGTTTCGACGGGCGGTTAGAGCCGGTTCAGAGTGGCGTTTCGACGGGCGGTTAGAGCCGGTTCAGAGTGGCGTTTCGACGGGCGGTTAGAGCCGGTTCAGAGTGGCGTTTCGACGGGCGGTTAGAGCCGGTTCAGAGTGGCGTTTCGACGGGCGGTTAGAGCCGGTTCAGAGTGGCGTTTCGACGGGCGGTTAGAGCCGGTTCAGAGTGGCGTTTCGACGGGCGGTTAGAGCCGGTTCAGAGTGGCGTTTCGACGGGCGGTTAGAGCCGGTTCAGAGTGGCGTTTCGACGGGCGGTTAGAGCCGGTTCAGAGTGGCGTTTCGACGGGCGGTTAGAGCCGGTTCAGAGTGGCGTTTCGACGGGCGGTTAGAGCCGGTTCAGAGTGGCGTTTCGACGGGCGGTTAGAGCCGGTTCAGAGTGGCGTTTCGACGGGCGGTTAGAGCCGGTTCAGAGTGGCGTTTCGACGGGCGGTTAGAGCCGGTTCAGAGTGGCGTTTCGACGGGCGGTTAGAGCCGGTTCAGAGTGGCGTTTCGACGGGCGGTTAGAGCCGGTTCAGAGTGGCGTTTCGACGGGCGGTTAGAGCCGGTTCAGAGTGGCGTTTCGACGGGCGGTTAGAGCCGGTTCAGAGTGGCGTTTCGACGG